>OY720218.1:6250000-7500000 GCA_963082605.1 Rhodophaea formosa | reverse complement strand
TACATACAAGTAACTATGTACCTATGTTATAATAAACAACCATACTCATCAATCAGACTGAAAATATTCGCATCCCAATCGGTCTCGAAATTTTCATTTAATACTTTGAAGTTTAGGAGAATTTAGTAATTTGCGAACAGACAGGCACATGCAGAAAACACGTATTCTCCTTATTCTTCGTCGGAAAAGTAAAATATATCGGAGAAGAAGTATATTGCAAAAATATTCTTGAATCCATGTACTTTTCCGGAAGTTTTACGAGCTTTGTTAGTCACCGTCGAGTTGTGTGTGACTTGACTCGCGAGGCCAATTCGGAAATTAGCGAAGCTGCTTTGTTTTCAAAGAAAATCTACGCGACACCAAGTATTGAAATATGTAAAAAAAAAAAGAAAAATTACTTATTTTACCTAGATTCTAATTCGTTGATACTTCTTCAACATGCGTATATTTTAAAGTAGACATACATTACAATGGTTGAAACATGAATTGAACAAGTTCGATCATATCCACCAAAACGCTTATCTAAGTCTTTGCTTTACAAACATGTCAGGCGTTTTAGGGCAGCAGATCATGAGTTCCTTTAATGACTTAATTTTACCAAAATTGATAGGGAAAATATATAAACATTCATATAATCTCATAAATTAAATATAAAATTCTTCCATATATCAATTCATTTTGAAGGTAGGTATATAATTCTTCTATTCTCGAGTCGTAAAATGGTACATATATGTTTTGACCAGCGTTTTGCAACTATGATTGCCCGTTCGTTTCCCTCATTGAAATCCTGCATAGTGCAAGAAGTTTGGTTTTATTATCACACCAAAAGGCGAGCCATAGATTGGATAGCACCGCAGTCGCACTCAGTATATGGTAGGTATATGGTATAGGTAGATACAAACCTAGTGAGTATAAACAAAAAGATCACTCTTAAAATATTGAAGAAGCAAAAAGTACCAATGTAAGTAAGTACATACGTTCATTGGAAATTAAATTAATTTGATGCAGGAAAGGGATAAGCTTCGGATTATCTAGAGATAAACAAACGCGCGTGTAAGGATTTAACTATTCACGAGGGAAACTGTCAGATTTGCGTGGATATATTGTGATGAAACCAAATCCTTCACAAGTTGTAAGTGATGAGGAGCTACATATAATTTATTCAATAAGACGTTTAGAGAATTAATGTGAAATAACGTAGTGTACCTGCTTAAAAGAAAGTATCGCACTAAATTACCTACTTATTTTGTAATTTAGTAAGATACCTACTAAAATTATATGTGTTTGGTTTTCCGCTAGAGATAATTTAAATTCACGTTCGCACACATGTAAATGAAAAACTTTTAGTCTGTAAACAAGCCTGAAATCAAGAAAAAAATATCAGCTCCTCCATGCATTTTGGATCACAAGGTAGGTCTTCAGCGTGCTATGGAAAAGATTCTTAAATTTTCTCGATTTCAAATGAGAAACCCCTATATTAGCATTTGCGTGATTCTGTTACAGACAGAAAGGAATATAGAGGTTCGTATATACCTACCAGTTGTTTTTCTCTTAGATAAGTATATTTTAATCCGAAGAAATGGCAGGTTATATAAAATAAGTTCTGTAGCGAAGCCGCAGACAAATAAAAAGCGAGTTTGAAAATATTACTCACTCAAATAAAAATAAAGCCTATACATTTTATCCTCTGACTGCTATGTCTGATATATGACTCTGTTAGTATACAGAGAGGATCCTGCTCCTGCAATGGAGACTAAAGAAGATCTGTGATAATAATACATTAAAAAAAGCGGGTTTGAAAATATTAGTCACTCAAATAAAAATAAAGCCTATACATTTTATCCTCTGACTGCTATGTTTGATATATGACTCTGTTAGTATACAGAGAGGAACCTGCTCCTGCAGTGGAGACTAAAGAAGACCTGAGAGAATAATACATTTAAAAAAGCGAGTTTGAAAATATTAGTCACTCAAATAAAAATAAAGCCTATACATTTTATCCTCTGACTGCTATGTCTGATATATGACTCTGTTAGTATACAGAGAGGATCCTGCCCCTGCAGTGGAGACTAAAAAAGACCTGAGATAATAATACATTTAAAAAAGCGAGTTTGAAAATATTAGTCACTCAAATAAAAATAAAGCCTATACGTTTTATTCTCTGACGGCTCTGGCTGATATATGGCTCTGGTAATACAGAAAGGGTGCTGTTTCTGCAGACTAAAAAAGGCCTGATGATGATACATTAAATAGGTTAGCGAGCCAGCCTGCGACTAAAGGGCTATCCCGGGTTCGATCTCTCAGGATGGAAAACGATATTTTTTAGATTTACCTGGGCCTTAGATGTTAAATAAATATCCTACAGCACAACTTATTGTCGTTGGCTCAATTTATTTATTTGATTTGTTTGGCTAATTATTTATTAGGTCAGTAATGACAACAATATGCGTTTTTGCTATTATTTTTTTGGAAGGAAGTTAAGTATGTTTTGTTTTAATATAAGATTAGCAGCCATCCCCGGCTGCGCCTGGGTATATATTATACTTACAAACCTACCCAAAAAAATGCTCTTTATATAAATGAAAACCCATTCAAAATCGCTGCAGTAGTTTCCAGGATGAGGCTGTAAGTACCGTTATAGTTGTGGTAGAGCCTCGCTACCGGCAAAAATCACTTTTGCTAGTATCATGAATGGGCCGGCTCGTCCGGGGAAGTACCACACTCTCACAGAAAATCGACGTTTGTGTAGTAGCTTTACCGCTGCTATGCTTCATTCGGTGAGTGAGAGAGCCGGTGGCCCATCTCCATCTCCCCTCTGTGGAGGGACAAATAAAAGGCCGACAACGCTCCTGTGACACCCCTGGTGTTGCAGTTGTCCATGGGCAGCGGTGATCTTTTACCTTCAGGTGACCCGCTTGCTCGTTTGCCATCTTATGACATAAAAAAGCAATACAGATAGATGACTTACGCTCTCCTGACATCAATCATATTATGGATTGATAGATGGTTGATTGATTGATTCAGATTCTTAATAAATCAAAATGGTTGACGACAAAAGGTGGCCTAGTTAGCAATGGCCAGATTAAGTAGAAAAAGGAGGAACCTCGACGTTTTCAACGTAGGTAGCGTGGGTGTGCGAAACAGCATTAGACAGACACAAGTGGAGGGAAATGAGTAAGACCTTTGACCAGCAATGGGACAATATAGGTAAGCAAAAATTCTATTACCAAAATTTCTTGCTTTTAAGACTTCCTACGATAAAGCCCTGTGGAAAGAAGGACAAACGGACGACGTTATGAGCAAAGCCATCTTAAGGCTCATTTTTGATCCAAAGTCCTTCGGGTATCAAGGAATTGTAAAAACAGGCAATTCATCAACCATTTAAGTGCATCAGCCCATTGCTTACGTATTTAATTAAGTAATTGTTTACAAAAGATTCTATACAATTTTCTTCCGGCCAAAACGAAGTCGATACTCCAAATATCCGGTTTTTATCATTTGTTTAACGCCAAGACTGTCAAGTGCCCTATTATGATTGGCGACGGACTGTGGGCGACGGACACCCATCTAGTCATTCATAAAGAGCCCCTTTGAAAATAAAACCGGCCAAGTGAGAGGCGAACTCGCGTTCGAGGGGTTCCGTACGATGGATGAAATTTTCTTTGCCCTCTAAGGATTTGCTCCGTGCGCAGTTGGGCATTCACTATATTTCTTACTAGCAATCATCCGGAGAAAATTAAGCTTTCTATAGGTGAAAGAAATTTGAAAATCAGTTCAGTAGTTTTGAAGCCTATTCAATGCAAACAAACAAATCTAGTATTAGTATGTATAGATAGGTTTCTCTTTGATACAAAAATCTATCAAGTAACTTATCTATTGAATGAGTCATTTAAGTGCGTTTTACTTCTATCTTGCCTAATAGGAGACAACGAGAGGCAAGTTGCCTTCAGGCAAAACGATACGGTCTAGGGCGGTACACGCAAACTGAAATAAAGCGTATTCATTCATTTTTCACAAATTTTGCTGACTTTGCCCTCTTTTCTATATTAATTTCTTTCCGTAGCTTGTTCCTTTTAGTCACATAAAATAACTGTACCAGATTTTAGCTTAAATCAGTCCTTAAGATTTGTAAATTGATGATAAGAGACGCATAAAGAAAGACACGACTGGGTATACTAACAGTTTCGTTAGCCACTCGGTCGTACGGAACCCTAAAAACGCTTCAAACAATCGACTGAAAAGGCCTACTATCCGATCGCTTTGTTCCTTTCCTTTTGTGGCCTTATGAAAGAGACAATAGAGAGGCGCCTGAAACAATTTATGGAGGCTCGCAACGCATCGGATTTACTCGCTATGCCACCGCAGCGTTTTTTATTCCAATTCCAATTTAAACTTTATTTTGATTTGTTTTATTTGTTCCGTAGCTGAAAACAGCATAGGTCTGTAGGTCAGTGCTACGAGGAGTCTCTCTTTCATCTGAGCGCGTTAATGGTTGCATCCTCAGCTGGCTTTGGAGCCCGGCAATTAATATAGGGGTTTCTTAAATAAGCACCAGTTTTCCATCTTCACCATTACTATCACAACAAATTATAAAAGACAAAGTCCTCCGCCGCGTCCTTCTGTCTCGTCTCTTCGCGATAAACTCAAAAACGACTGCACCGATTTTTATGTGGTTGACCTATAGATGAAGTGATTCTGTTAGATCCGATCGCTTTGTTCATTTCCTTTTGTAGAGAGGCGTCTGAAACAATTTTTGGAGGCTCGCAACGCTTCGGGTTTATTCACTACCTACCAGCCAGCGAGCCGCGCAGCGTTTTTTATTCCAATTCCAATTAACACTTTTTGATTTGTTTTTTTTTTCATAGCTGAAAACGAGCATGTATCCTTGGGGTAGTGCCACGAGGAGTCTCTCTCTCTCTCATCTGAGCGTGTTTGCGGCTGCATCCTAAGCAGGAATGCTTTGGAGCCGGGAATTAATATAGGGTGTCTTTAATATGCATCAGTTGTTCATCTTCACCGTCACTCTGTGGTATCTATGCTGGTATTCTAACGGTTTCATGTCACTCGGTCGAACGGAACCCTAAAAACACTTCAAGCAATCAACTGAAAAGGTCTACTATCCGATCGCTTTGTTCCTTTCCTTTTGTGGCCTTATGAAAGAGACAATAGAGAGGCGTCTGAAACAATTTATGGAGGCTCGCAACGCATCGGATTTACTGACTCTCTATGCCATCGCAGCGTTTTTTATTCCAATTCCAATTCAAACTTTATTTTGATTTGTTTTTTTGTTCCGTAGCTGAAAACAGCATAGGTCTGTAGGGCAGTGCTACGAGAATTCTCTCTCTTTCATGTAAGCGCGTTTATGGTTGAATCCTCAGCTGGAAAGCTTTGGAGCCAGGAAGGAATATAGGGGTGTCTTTAATAGGCACCAGTTGTCCATCTTCACCATCATTTTCACAACATATTATAAAAGACAACCCTCCGCCGCCTCCTTCTGTCTCGTCTCTTTGCGATAAACTTAAAAATAACTGCACCGATTTTCATGTGGTTTACCTATAGATAGATTGATTCTGTATCTATCCGATCGCTTCGTTCCTTTCCTTTTGTGGCCTTATGAAAGAGACAACAGAGAGGCGTCTGAAACAATTTATGGAGGCTCGCGCAACGCTTTGGAATTATTCGCTATGCCACCGCAGCGTTTTTATTCCAATTCCAATTTACACTTTATTTTGATTTGTTTTTTCTTTCCATAGCTGAAAACGAGCATGTGTCCTTGGGGCAATGCCAAGATGACACTCCCTATCTCTCTCTCTCTCATCTCATCTGAGCGTGTTCCCGGTTGCATCCTCAGCACCAGTTATTTACCTATCTTACACATAGGTATACCTAATTTTAATGCTCCAAGTGGAATCTGCCTTTTAGATTTTACATTATTTTTCTTGGTTTGCAGTTTTGCAGTGTTCCGCTATGTCAGCCATTCGAAAAGTGGGCTCCGCAGAGCCGCAAGGCAAAGACCCAAGGTTCCTCATAGCCTCTGTGCCTCGGCAAAAATACTCGACATTATTGAAAAAGAGAAGATACCTACCAAAAATCTGTAGATTTGCGAGTGCGGCGGGGCTGATTTTTCGATTTGCCCTAAAAACAATCAAGACACCATTCATACTCGTATCTTTACACCAGTTTTTGTTTAAACTAATTTTCGATCTACGCCACTTGAACTTACTAATTGGGAAATTTCGTTATTCCACGTTCTAATCGTTCGAAAGAAATAATTAAAAATTTATTTTAAATCTAGACATAAACTATACGTTACTTTAACCTCTGCTTTCAAAGTTCGAAAACGAATGAATGAATGAACTTAAACTTTACTAGCACGTTTCTCAAACTGTAATTATAGGTATGTCATATTAAGTGTGAGTAGGTATAATAGGTACTCACACTTAATATGACGTACCTACTGAGGTTCACTCATTATAAGACTTTAATCTTAATATATTATATATAAGAGCGTGACTTGATAATAAAAGATACATAATATAAATTATAATACTTAGAAGACATAGGTAGGTATATAAATTAGACTAAAGCACAGAATACATAATAGTATACAAACGAAAGTATGTGGTGGCTTATATAATTATTATAATTAAATAACTATAAATTATTTTTATGAGAAAAGCGAGTTACAGTTTTCTTATCGTATGTCAATGGATATAAGGTGGCGTCATGTTTTGATACCACTGGAACCACCGTAGATTAATACTGTTAGATAAAGAAACACACGGTTTTTAAGCATCCAAATACTTTTAATTCACTTCTCACTGATCAGAGATAAAATTCGCGCGAACATTCACACATGACATTCTTCCGTCAATAGGGAGGGGACGCGTGTTGATTGTGTAGCGCTAGTGCGGGGACAACTCGTCTTGAAACCGATTATGTTCCTATCAGTTCGGCCATCCTGTACACTCCTTCGCCCTCGAAGGATAAAGTTGTGCCTCTGCAAGATCCGCCGTCGAAGACTTGGTGCAGTGACCAGCAGCAATAGTTCACGTAAACACAAAAATTGCCCCGTAGGCACAAACGCCCCTGAGGCAAAGCAAGACCCCTTAGGCAAATCATGACCCCACAGGCATATTAGACCCGAAGGCATAAAATGGTCCCGTAAGCGTTACATAATATAGCCCCGTAGGCAAAACATAGCCCAGTAGGCAAAACATAGCCCCGCAGGCAAAGCATAGCCCCGTAGGCAAAGCATAGCCCTGTAGGCAAAACATAGCCCCATAGGCAAAGTATAGCCCCGTAGGCAAAGCATAGCCCCGTAGGACTAAGCATAGCCCCGTAGGCAAAACATAGCCTCAAAGGCAAACTATAGCCCCGTAGGCAAAGCATAGCCCCGTAGGCAAAACATAGCCGCCATATATGCTAAGTATAGCCCCGTAGGCAGTATCGTGATATTTAAGGAACAGGTCAGCCCCGTAGGCATAATGTAATAATTATCCTATTGATAGTTTTGAAAATAAAGATTAATGGCAATGACATCAGCCCCATGGGCAGCATTCGGGACATTTTTTTATCATTCTAGAGGAGTAGCAATATCTCACTCTAAATCGTCATCTGATGAACTATCTTGTCTAGCTCTCCAAAGCTTAATCTTATCACGGGCAACCACGCTTTTATATGCTCTTTTACCCCTGGTGGCTGAGCTAACTTCGTACCGGTCGTTTGGCAAAACAGCGGTAATTTTATAAGGCCCTGCATATTTCGGAACCAACTTCCCACTTGTAAGTCCAGGCCGTAAAATTTTGCGTTCCACCATGACCAATTTACCCAACGATATAGGCTCCGTCACTCGTCGGCCTTTATCAAACCGAGCCTTCATTTTGCTCGCATTTTGCTCAATCTTTTCAGTTGCATCTTTCCTTAGCTGTTCCAAATCAGATGTATGCTGTGCACTTTGTAAATCACCAGCTAATCGAGGTCTCAAACCGCAGAGTAACTCTAGAGGGGATTTTCCTGTGCCTTGGCTAACCATGGAGTTTATACCCAACTGAACTTTAGGTAAATACATATCCCAACCCTTTTTCTCTTCACCAAGCTGTGCAGTCAGGGAACTCAAGATTGTGCGGTTTAGCCTCTCAACTTGGCCATTAGCTCTAGGCGATGCCACAGCGTTTAGCACGTGTTTTATTCCAAGCTCCATACAATAGTTCTTAAACTCTCGGCACGTAAACGCTGTGCCTCTATCACTCACAATCCTCATTGGATATCCAAAGACTTGACTGAATTTGTTGAGAGCAGTAATCGCACCTCTAGCATTGGCACTCGCAACAGCCTCTAGCCAGACAAATTTGGTAAATCCGTCAATGATGGCAAAGATGTAGGTTTTACCACCACTTTTACAGAACGGCCCCAGATGATCCACGTGAAGAGTAGGGAATGGAGCAGGATGTCTAGGAATTGGATGCAGTAGACCCGGTTGCTTTCCGGTAGGCTTCTTGGTAAACTGACATCCTATACAACTGGCAACATATTTCTCCACGCTTTTTCGCATTTTAGGAAACCAGTACTTGGCTTGGATCGCTTCCAAGCATTTTTCTGTCCCCAAATGCCCGCTCCTATCATGGTAGGTGTTTAATATATGCCACCTTGCACTCTTGGGTAAAACAGGTCTACTTTTATCAGCCACAACACGACACAACAACCCATTGACAATTTTGTAATCCTTAGCAAGTCCAACTTTATTATTAGCTTTAAGCTCGAGGTCAAGGTTTTTAATAATCCCCTGTATTTCTTCATCGTCATCTTGAAGAGCATCGATGAAGGCTTTTTCTTCAATGTGATGTACTGTAACTGGGTTCCGGCTTAGAGCATCGACGTGTGACATCAAAGTTCCTGGTTTATGCTCCACTTCGAAGTCGTACTCCTGCAGATCGAGCCACCACCGTGCAATACGAGGTGACAAATCCCTCTTTGACCAAGCTAGTCGCAACGCAGAACAGTCCGTCACAATACGGAATTTCACTCCTGAGACATAAACTTTAAACTTCTGGATGCTAAAAACCACTGCCAACGCCTCAAGTTCAAAGCTGTGGTATTTAGCTTCAGCTTCTGTTGTCTGTCTGCTTGCGAAAGCGACAGCTCTCCAATCACCGGTTTCCTGACACTGCAAAAGTACTCCGCCAAGTCCCACTTTAGAAGCATCGGTGTGGATCTGTGTTTCACGAGATGGATCATAAATAGCAAGAACTGGGTCAGATGTTAATACCCTTTTCAAAGTGTCCATTGCGTTGATTTGCTCAGCTCCCCAACACCATTCTGCATTCTTTTTCGTCAGTAATGTCAGTGGTTTAGCTATCGTAGCAAAGCCCTTGATAAACTTGCGAAAGTATGATGCTAGCCCCAAAAACTGCCTGACTTCGTGTACATTCTCAGGTGATTTGAAGTCAGCAACTGCAGTTAGCTTGTGAGGAGAAGGTCTAATTTCTCCGCCTGTAATCTCATGTCCCAAATATTCCACAGTCGTAGTAAGAAAAGAACATTTATTTCGCTTCAGCTTAACACCAGCATTTTGAATCAGCTCGAGAACTCTACGAAGATTATTCAGACAATCACTTACATCATCTCCCCAAACGATTACATCGTCGATATAGACTTCTGCACATTTGTGAATCACAGGCGCAAGGATATCATTCATTGCCCTCTGGAAAATAGCCGGTGCGTTGCACAATCCAAAACTCATCATTCGATATTGGTAATGCCCGTCTGGAGTGACGAAACCTGTGAGCGGTCTCGACTGTGGTGATATTTTGATCTGATGGTAACCATTCGCAAGATCTAAACTGCAGAACACTGATTTGTTCACCAACCTGTCCAAAAGATCCTGTATTAGAGGTAGGGGATATCGTTCTTTCTCCGTTACTTTATTCAGAGCCCGGTAGTCCACACACAGCCGGAATCCACCCTCCTTCTTTTTAACTAGCAGGATCGGACTAGCATAGGGTGAAGTTGACTCCTCTATTATTCCTGCTCCAAGTAACTCAGCGATAATTTTTCTGACCAATTCTCTGTCATGATAGGACATACGATAAGGTTTGTAATTGATTACTTTATCCTCAGTCAATCTGATTGTCATCTCAATATTACAATTACCCAACTCCATACCTTTTCCAGAGAAGCAACCATTAAACTCGTCGAGAAGAGAGGTTAATGAGTCTCTTTGACTCTCGGTTAATTGGATACCTATTTTGAATACGCAGGTTTCAATATCCAGCAGATCAGCCCTAGCAACACAGTTAGCACTTGTTAGCTGAACAGATTCATTAGTTTTATTAACAAGCTTAATCACTGTTGTTCCATCCTGACTTTCCACTTCTTCACTCAATACATCCTTCTCACATCTAGGCTCTCTTTGTTCACTATGCTTCACTTTCATAACCCCACTTGTAACAGGCTCAGTTCTGACAACAACCTTGTTCAGACCAGGTTTTAACGTTGTATCCTCGTTTGGATATAAACGCACTTTCTCTAAATTTTCACAGAGCTCTGCAATATTTAATGATATTTCCTTGTCATATAAATTAAGCTGTGTTGAAGTTTTAACAACCAATATATGAGGTGATTCAGTATATGGCTGGCCCACCAAAATATCGAAGTCCTGTGTCTCATCTGGTACTATGTAAAATTCGGATTCTATTTTCACTCCATCCACATTCAGAGAAGCAGAAGTGACTCCCAGTGGCAGAATCAAACCATCTCCATAGCCTTTAATGACATTATGATTTAGTGTAGACTTGAGTTGAAGTTTATCACAAAAGCTTTGCCTCATCGTGTTACATGAACTTCCAAAATCTACAAAAGCTTTAGCTGGAAAGTCATTCACAAAAACAGTTTTGAAATACTTCATGTCAGAAGCAACACAGCACTCTGTCTGAATTTTCTTGATATGTTTGTCTTGTCCAGCTTTCTTCTTTCTGCACTCATCTAAAGAATGGCCTTTGATATTGCAAAATGAACACTGCTTGCTTTGATTTCTTTTCTTAAAACAAACTTCTTCAACATGGCCAGGCCGGTCACAAAAATTGCATTTTCGGTCATCCACTTTCTTTTGTTTTATCTTTCCACATACCCTAGCCTTGTGACCAGCTTTGCCACAAGTGAAACACTTGACCATTTTGTTCGGATTATTATTCTGCACATTTAACACGCCTGAGGGTTTGACTTCAGCACAGTCAGATGAAGTTTTCATGCTTGCCAGGTACTTAAGTAGAGAATTTGTATCATGACAACCAGCTGATAAGGCACCAACTTCCAACAATTTATCCCCAAGTGTTCCTACAATCGCTTGAGCTATTACTTCATCACTCATGTTGCATGACATGCCAATTCCAAGTTTGTCATAATAAAACTTTATTGGATCTTCATCCTTTGCCTTGATGCGATTAACAAGTTCTCTAATCTGTGATAATTTATTTTTAGTAAATGGAAATGCTGTAATTAATTTTGTTTTCCACTCTTTCCAGCTTATATCATAGCAAGCTTGGCGTTCATACCAGCTTTTAGCATAGCCACCTAATTTAGACGTGCAGTTACAAATCAATGTGCGTTCATCCCAACCATGCATGCTAGCCGCACCTTCCAAATTACGGATCCAATGTTCGACTGAGACAGATGATGTTTGTGGATCAAACTCAGGAATAAAGTCATTACGTCCCACATAACGAACCACTGATTGTACCCTAGGGGTGGTATCACTATTATAGTCAGTTTTCTTTCTCAATTCACGTATCAAACCTTCTAATGCTTCAATCCGACTGTCCTTCCTCTTTAATTCCTTCTTGTGTCTTTTACTCTTAGACCGTTTCTCAGGGTTACTTGAACCCGAGGAAGATGAACTACTAGACCTATGTCTTTTCTTGTACCGACCCATGTTTATAATTAAATAAAGTTACAAACGAAATAGTTTAACAATAACGCACAACACTGTTGTCTATAACACCAATTATTGCTTCATAATAATGTTTATATGTCACATAAATAATTGAAATTAATTTAATTCAGCAAAAGTTTAACTGTCAGTTTTAGTTGGTCATTAATTAATCAAGTTAAAAATTGTTCACTTGCAATGTTAACAAATTGTAGAGTCTTTTATGAGATAAAAGAGTAAGAAAACACAGTTAACATATCACTTAGGTAAATAATTGAAATCAATTTAATTCAGCAAAAGTTCAATTGTCAATTATGCACTCATTATGGTTTATATGGTCAACACTTTATCAAGTTCAAAATTGTTCACTTGTATTGTTAACAGATTGTATAGTCTTCTATAAGGTAATAAGTAGAGGAAGAAAACAGTTATCAGTCCAGTATGTACAAAAATTAAGGAACAATCTCACCAAGTAGCCAGGAACTTATTCAACAGGCAGCTGATCTATATCCAGGTGATCAGCAAGGTACTTGTTACGTGAACACCGCGTACCACACAATCCAGTCCGATTTTCAACAAGAAAAGTCCAAAAAAGCGAGTCCAAACTTGTTAGATTATAAGGTCACGTCAGAGATCACTTTTCAAGGAGTATTATCACAAAACACAAAAGTCCACTCGTGTGGAAGAGTATTATTCCACTTCTGAAGTTGTTAGATAAAGAAACACACGGTTTTTAAGCATCCAAATACTTTTAATTCACTTCTCACTGATCAGAGATAAAATTCGCGCGAACATTCACACATGACATTCTTCCGTCAATAGGGAGGGGACGCGTGTTGATTGTGTAGCGCTAGTGCGGGGACAACTCGTCTTGAAACCGATTATGTTCCTATCAATACTTATAAGTATTATTTAAAGAATCATAAAAAAAAATAAGGACCGCGAATGTACGAGCATTGAGCAATATGCGTAGTTGTCAAAAATGACTATTGCTCATAAGTAAAATTTCCTGCTAGTATTTCATCTAAAAATAGATTCAGCCAGCATTTATCCTATATTCTTGTCATCTGTCGTTACGATGCAATTGATTCAATATATGCACGAGTACAATTTACCGGGAATTCTAAACTGACACAAAGAAGTTAAGCTGAATGGGTGGTCCAGGTAAAAATTCCTGCAATTTATTCAAGTATTTGCAAAGCCAATTGAGTGAAACGTAGTTGCATAATTTACTAACGAATATTTTGCGTTCAGATCAAATTCGTAACTTATTCCATGTCAAAATTTACTGACTTAAAGTAAATACTTGTTTTACCAATGAGTTACTGTACATTAAAGTAACCCTGACAACACAACTACCTCACAACTGTGGTACGGCTGCGTAAAGTAAACATTGTTAGTCATAGTTATAAAATATATTAATTTTATGTCAATATAATTTACTATTTATTGGAATCACCGTACAGTTAACAAGCAATCAGACACGTATAAAGCGGCTTCTTATCGCGGCCGTGGGTACTGGGTACTGTATTATAAGTAAAAATATAATAATAATAATAATACATTATTTATTCGTTAATCATTGTACAATATAATTTACATAGTTTCTTAATCTATGGCATATTAGGTATTTAAATACAGTGCGTACTGAGCGCCTGAACTAGGTAGTCCTGTGTTTCAGGCGTCAAGGGCAGTTTAATAATAAAATAATCAAATTTCTTAAACAAGTATTAGTTCACTAAGAATAATGTAATAGAAAACTATTGTTAGCTAAATCTATGTCTTATTATACTAAGACATAGATTTAGCTAACAATAGTTTTGTATATATATGAACTGCCTTTGTTCTTTCAAGTTAATCATGTGTTCGTTAAAATTAAAAATACTTAAATTATGTCGTAACACCTGCATTAATTAACTTTTTATTTTTATTATATTTTAGTTACGTATTTGAGGTGACTTAGATTCATTTCATATTAGTAGTAGGAGACTTAAATAGCTATGTTGATATTTCACAGGGTGATGGAAAAATATTTCATTTGAGACATCACATATGTGTAAATTACTGTTACAACAAAAACTTTAGGAACACGACAAAACAGATTGTGTTCAATTGCATTTATAGTCCGCCTTTGATCCAATTATTTTCGGAGCAATAAGTTTATTCAATAAAAATTTGCTACATATAGGTATTTCTAAATGGCTAAGTAGGTTGCCCAGTTCCATTCCAATTACTTTTGGTTATGCCAAAAGACAATGGAATTAGCTGCCTTAATTTTAAATAATTTTGTAAAATTGTAATTAATTTTGTAATATTTAAGCGAAACATAAGTTGTTCGCTGCCCATTACTGGGGCATTCACCCATAATTATAATTGTCTATTTCAATTTACATAATTCGCATTCACAGACCAGCAATTTGAGCGACCTTCGCGTGAAGTTCATTGCTTTTGTGACAATTTGACTGGCGCTATTGCGTAACTCCAGGGAATTAATTAAGTTAAATTTAAATACTATTTATATCGATGAAAACAGTTTCACGTCCTTATTATTGTACGGGATTAAAGATTTATGGACTTCAAAGTGTTTCAATTTAATGTTAGTCCTAATAGGTAGCCAAAAAGAACTATTTTTTAAAATAAAATGTCTGGACTTCATGTCAAAAAATGTAGCCTGTGTTACTCAGGATGATGATGATTACGAGGATATCCCAAAATTTATTCAGGCGGAAGGAGTTTTGGTGCAATAAAGGAACTTTATGAACGTCAAACTCCTTGTTTTGGGCAGTCGGGTAACAATAGAAGAGTAATAATGGAAATGGATTTCCTGTCTCGAAACATCCCCAAGTCTTAAGTCCACATACTCCTTGCCTTTATGCTATATATATCATGAAATCATCAATAGAATCCTTTGATCGACATTTTTATTCAAATAGAACAGAGTGTGGCAGAAAAGTTTGTTTATAAAAAATACCTTTAACACTTCTTAAACTAGACAAAAAAATATGTAGAGTTTAAGTAAGTACATTAGTTACATGCGTTTGATATTTTTACTCATAACAAGCTTAAGCGTAACATTTTATCTTTGCCAATTTGTTCTACTTATTAGGGCCAAGCCAACAAAACCACAACATACCGACATTTTTTACGAAAAAGCAAACATCCCTTCTATTGAAAAATGACCCTTATCTATCAAGTATGTAAACAATGGAACACCCTCTCGAAAGGGTTAAAAAGGCTTCCCTGGGGTAGCACTCGAAACGCAATTATTAGTTCCATAATAGGCCATGATGTTTTTGCTACTGAATTCTTAAAGGTCGTCTTTTGTTTTTCGGGCCCTTCTCTCTCTAAATACAAGTGCTTTAAACTAAAGTTATTATTATTATTACGAGCCATTAAAGAATGTCCCAATGTTGGGCAAAGGCCTCTTTTTCTCGCTTCCACTTGTGTCTGTCAGTTGCTATAATTGACCAATTATTATTGTAGCTTTTAAGCTCGTCACACCACCTAGTTCTGGGTCGGCCGCGTCAAAATAAAGTTAGCTAGCATTAATAAACCATAAAAGGAAGTAGGGATTTTTTCCATGGTATTCGCGATTTTTGTTAGAAACTATGCGATCAAGTCTATATCCTAGTGGTGTAGACACTGAGGCAGAATTAAAGGCCTTGTCATATTATATTAAATGAAAAATAAACGTAGAAATAATTACATTGTCTTTCTAAAATTATGTAGAAGATCATCAAAATACTTTGAAGATTACGATTACTTGGTCCATTTTACTGAATTTTCATTGTCATAATAGTTAAAGCTAATGTATGAGGAGGTAATAAACATAAAATTTAAATTATTCGAATGAATGATGCACTAATACATGAACAGGTAATATGTTATGTATTCGCTTCTACGTTTAAAATAAGTACAAAAATATGCAGCGTGAGCAGTTAAAGGGTGTCTAATCTAATATTCTTACACCATGTTTTTTTAGACCACTTGTCTGGGTACACGTGCTGGTTTTTTATAGCTCGGCATCAGCCCTAATGAACCGTATGTTCGGAAACGGCTACGGCAGGATATCCTGTATAAAAATAAAAGAGCTACCCCACACCTAAGCTTTGAAATCTACAAACAATTCTCAACTTTATCACATTAACAGAAAGTTAAGAATATAACGGCAGTTCTTCTTATTATTTTTGTGCAATGGTGTTGTGTGCATTCGAAAATTGCCGACGTCTGTACTGTTTTGAGGATATTCCTTTTTTCTTTTGGCTATTTATAAGATTCTTGGTAGGGTCTTTTTTTCCCTGTCAGCTGTTGAGCAAAGGTTGAATAATATAAATTCACAGCTGATATTTATTTTGGGTTTTCAAATTAAAACTAGTAGAAGATGTTGTTAGGGTTATTATTATTACAGTTTTAATTTATTTTAAAAACTTACGTTCGATAGAGTTAAATCTTGCAGCTGAATTTAAGAGCACTGCAATATTAAAAAGTTGTTAATTATGCATTGTTATTAATAAGCTTATGAACAGGTCATATTCATTCATATACGAGGACCATGCCAACAGTAATTAGATACTCTTTACTAAAACACCACTAGAGAGTGCTATTCAACTGAATAAAAACATTTAACTTTGGCATTGTGCGGAACCCACTCCACGCGATTCGCACTTGGCCGGTTTTTTAAAGAATAAAGTTAAAAAGTAATAAATGTTTAGGGTTCCGTACCCAAAGGGTCACGGTCACGGGTCAAAAACGGGACACTATTCACGAGACTTTGATGTCCGTCTGTCTGTTCATCAGGCTGTATTTCTTAAACCCTGATATATAGACAGTTGATGTATTTCTGTTGCCGCTCTTACAACAAATACTTACTAATTAGTACTAGTTACTTAATAAGTTTTTTGATATCGATATTAATAGCGGCAATCGGCAGACGCTAGAAATATTTACAGAATATCTTGTAGTTTATTCACTTTAAAAATAAATAGTTAAATCAAAATAAAAAAAAAATACTTAAGGGGGCTTCCATATAATATACTTAATAATATACTTATTTTTTGCCGGTTTTGCTCGATAATATGATAATGGAACCCTTTTTGCGCAAGTCCGACTCGACAAGACCGATTTTTTAAAATTAAGTATGCCTTTTTCGTTGAAAACCTGGTCCTGCTACAGCATCATCTTGGTGTGTCAAGCAATTGAAGTCAGGCATCCAGCATAGAAATTGGAAAATTCGTATGAAAAATTTGAAATATTTTTTGATTTCTGACACCGGTTGGGAATTCCATTCCGTAGCAGCTCGTATAATGAAGAATGAGGTGAATTAGATGTATGGAATCCCTGTCCACGCAACGTCGTCCGATGGTGAAATTGTGCAGGAGCAATGGAATCATGCATTAGTCCCAATATGGGACTAATGCATGATTTCATCATCCCGTCAATATGAACAACTTTTCCTATGGGACTCCCATAGGAAAAGTTGTTCATATTGACGGGCTGAGTCACCCCTTTAATGAGTGTGAGTCGAGCTTCGTCGTTTGAAGGTGGCCATTTGCGTCCCATTTGCTTCCGATATGAGAGTAGTGTTGCTTTAAAAAAAATTACTCCCTATAGACCGGAGTGCAAAAATACCAAGATTAAAAAAAAAATGCCATTTGGAACTCCTAGATCTCTATGTAATCAAATCAATCAAATAATATCAGAGTGCATAACAAGAAATAAGAACAATTTTTTAGCGTCAGCAATTTAATTTTCACACCTTTTTTATTTATTTTGGCACAAACAGTCATATAAATAAAATTGATTACTTTATAGTTTTAGAGAAATAGACCAAACAGTGCCAAACATATAAACTTCAACTGAAAGGGAATCTTTCATCTTGTCCATCGTCTTCTTCACATTGGTTTTCGTTTATAGGTGAAAGAAGAATTCGAAAGAGAAGTCCCCAAAGGAAATCTATTTCCCAGATCTGGGAAAAATGCAACTGTCCGGTGGCGAAATCGGTCGTGTTTCCTATGTTTTACAAGGCTTGAAAAGTTTGACAGCCACTGGGTGATTTCGGAAAGTCATTGATGTTTTTTTGCTAATTCACCCACAACTACACACCTTTTACTACACAGACACACACTATCATCAGCCTGTCTAGTCTAGTCGTTTATTTCTTTCTCCCTCACTCGTTCATTCACCACGAGGTCCTCTCTTTTCGGCGGCACGGCTCGTTCGTTCGTTCGCTCGCTCGCTCAACTCAATCATTCAGTCAGTTTTGCGTTGACCGCTGTTGGAGTGAGTTGTGTCGCGCATGCGCTGTAACCGAACTGTCAAACGAACGTAAATAAACAAGTGAACATTTTGTGCCAAATACTTTCCAACTTCTATTGTTTTAATTAGAAAAGCTGTTTGTATTAGTGAGCGACCTTGACGATTCGAAAAATTGTAAGTACCTATTCTTATTTTTTTCGTGTTTTTTCGCATGCCTGCGCCGCCGGCCGGCGGCACCCGGCACTGATTTTATCCAATAGGACTTCGTTGTTTTTTCGAATTGTTCTTTTTATTCGGAAACTTAACGAGCTGTAAATACACTGCATACTTTCGAAAATATATGAGTGGATTTACTTGATTAGTTATCTGTCGAAATATTCTAGGAATTGTTGCTCACTCGGGGATTCCAATTTAGTGGGCAACTAGTCTGTACCTACTTTCAAGTTTTGCAAAGAATATGTGAAGGTAGGTGGCCAAGAAAGCCAAGACTAAATTTTATTTACACTTGGCATCTGTTGGTTAATTTTTTTGCTATAGATTTTCCCATCACGGACGCTAGCATTAGGACACAAGCCAGTCTTCGCCCAACCGTCCTTTACCATGGGGCATAGCCATGGATCTATTGTTGTAGGTGACCTATAAGAGACTGATGGATGAGAAACAATTGCAGGTAGGTTCCTACTTCCTACCTATGCGTCGTTCATTCGCAACATTAGCAACTGGGTTGCCTCGATGACCGCGTGGTAAAAAGTTAAGATTGTATTCGAAAATCGCGTAGGTAGCTATGGGAAACTACCATAGGTTTTACCTTTATAAGTACCTACTTGTAGATGATGGTCAAGAGTGAACCCATTTCAAATTATAAAAACACCTTCCTTATTGTACCTGTATGTATAGTGTATTCCTATATGTATACCTAAGTAGGTAGCTAGGTAGGTAACGGGCAATCATCATCAAGTCTTTTTTCACATCGTCTCCACTGCAGGAGCACGAGCCTCTCTGCAC
The DNA here is from genome assembly GCA_963082605.1 of Rhodophaea formosa. Classification (NCBI taxonomy): domain Eukaryota; kingdom Metazoa; phylum Arthropoda; class Insecta; order Lepidoptera; family Pyralidae; genus Rhodophaea; species Rhodophaea formosa. The sequence goes on along the minus strand of OY720218.1, from coordinate 7,480,814 downwards.
TACCAGAGCCATTTAGGTAGCTAGGTACCTATTAGCCACAGCAGTCAGAGGATTTGGCCTACACTTTGATGTTAAACTATGAGCTTTGTTTAGCTTGTGTTCCCTGTCGCCTTCTACGACATCCACGTGATGACTTGGAGAAGTCCTATTCTATTCTATCTGCCGGGAACCCTACTGCCGAAAGGGTAATCGCTACGGGTAAAATGCCCGGTTAATGAGAACGTCTGCTTGATAAATGTCTGGTCAATGTTGATTCATCTAAAGACCCATCAGCGTTGTAGGTACTTACCTATAGGTAGGTAGGTACAGTCATCATCGGCTGTTACTCAAAATGCATTGATTCATACACTTACCTAGGTACCTACCATACCTACTTTCCAAAAGGCGTGGTATCCTCTGCGATAATGTTTATAATTTTATTCTGTTTTATTAAATTCTTTGGTTTAAAATAATTTTGCTATGTTTTCGAATTTAGGTACACATAGGTATATAAGATATACCTACCTAACTAACTAGAACAGAATTTTTTCCGAACAGAAAAATATTTTGTTTTGATCTACCTTTAGGTACCTACCTACTGAATTTTATAATAGCCTTCGCCCGCGGCTTCGCTCCCGTTATTTCAGTCCATCGGGAACAGAACTTTTTCCGGGAGCAAAAGTTCGCTCTAAAATTCCCTAATTCAAAATTCTAATTCAAAACGTTTATTCAGAAAATCGGCCCTTACATGCACTTTTTCACTGAGATCACATTTAAAATTATATTATTAAGTCTTATGTAGGTATTTCATAAATTATAGTTAAAAAAAATAATTATAAAAGCTACAGACTAGTTAGGTACCTACCTACCTACCTACTAGCGTTTCGGAACCGACCACTGCAGAGAAGAAACGCCAAAAGAAACTCTTTCCTGCCCACAGGCAGATAGGTACGTCGTGTATCTAGGTATATACCTAGTTAATGTGAATTTTGCCTTTGGCTTGGCGAAGTTCGATTTCAAAATTATTAATTCAAGTCACTTGTTCCATAAATTCTTAGGACAACGAAACCCCAGTAAGATAGGTACACGATAAAGGAATTTATTTGCTTCGTATTAGAAGGTAAATAGGCAGCTGCTTCTGCGATTTTTATCATAGGTGCACCTACCTAACTAGCTTTCGCCCGCAACTCCGCTCGCGTTTTTTAATTTGGGTAATAAACTACCTATATAGGTAGGTATCTGTGCAAAATTTCATCTTAATCCCATGAGTCGATTGGACGTGATTGACGAATATCCAAACGTACGAACTTTCGCATTTACAATAGGTACCTAGGTATTATTTGATTTTTTAAGAGGGACTAGAAGAGACATAAGTACCTATTTTTAATTTAATTAGGTAGGTAGGTATTTACATACGTACGTATATACTTTGGCCCGAGGAATGCGTAAACAAAGTATTTTTTTAAACAAGTTTATTGTGTAAAATAATTAATTTAATAAATTATAATTTTATTATTGTTTGTCTTTACAAAAGTGTATCACTGAAACAGTTTAAAAAATTCCTCGCAGTTTTATAAAGTGGTTTCATCGTTGAAAAAAATTTCACCTCACAGAGTTATAGCAAATTAGACAAATTCAATTATTTACTAAGACTTAAGATTCGCGTAGTGTATGATATTATTTGCGAGACAGACGGGATAAAAGTGAGATGAGAAAACTCAAGAAAGGCCCATAAAGTAAATTCGCTACCATGCACGACTTAATACAGAGCCAAATATGGTCATAAGCATGATAAATGACGTAAAGCTTGTTGTTGTGCAATTTCGATTACTCACCAGAGCTAAGGATTCCAATATAGTAAGAAAGTCCCACACAAAACATAGCTATCTCGTAATTTAGGTTCCATATATGAGAGGGGTCGTCGAACTTTGCTAAAGATAGGCAAACTTGTAAACTAAGGATTTTTTAATATTCTACACCGGTGTGTAGATTATAAAAGTTTCCTCTATCGTCGGAATTAGCTGGTCTTAGGTGCTCAGACCAGCTATTTCTATCATTGTTAATAAGCTAATACAGTTAACCTAAACCACTAAATCTAATCACTAATGAAGAAACATTTCAATCTGGCCTCTCGTTCGGCGGCACACTTGGCTTCTCTTTTTGGTCGATGATAAAGTTTGGGGACCTTCGGGTCTAAAATGGCCACTTAACGCAATTCATCGTAAAGGAATTCGTATTATGAATTCCCAGCAGATCATTAGCAATTCCTCTAATATTGGTAAAATGGTTACAAAATCTCCCAATTCACCTACAATTCAATTCATATTCTGAATCATATTGGGGTCAATGCTACCGCATTAAAAAATAAAAAACCGTAACTCATCGATAATGTTTTGAAATAGGTTTTATAATTATAAAAATCATTTACTTAAATAAAATAAGCTGTAATATAACACATTACATTAAAATATACTTATTTGATATTAAGTAATTGTGAATATATGCGCTTGAAACGAAAATCAGAAAAATGTTTTTTAGAACGGCAACTAGTCACTAAACTTCTCTGGTGAACAAAATTGGAACTAATGATTGTACAGTGGGCATTCAATCAAATCAATTTTTATTTTGACAATATAGTCGTTTTTCGTAATGCAATGTTAAACTTGATGTTTGGCCTACTGTACAACAATTTTTTTCAAAGGTTTTCACCTTTCGTTTAGGTATCTAATTTTACGAGTCGTATTTCATTTATTTCCCAAAAGAGGTACCTTATTATGTTTGCTTCGTTTTGAAAGGTATAGCTAAATTATTAATTATATGTTTTCTTAATAAAAAAATACACTCCTCGTACATATATCATTAATATTTTTATTTATAATAACATTCCTTCTATAAGTATAAAATTTTCGGGAAAACACTTAAAATGCGTACTTTACTCGTAAAATCCTCTCACTTTTTCATAATATTAATAAAAAGTTATAAAACAAATTTAGTACAAGCATTCATTAGGTTAGGTTAGGAAACGTAAACAAATCATTTACAACATAACTTCATTTACCCAGCACCTATACACACTCTGAATTACATGTTGTTGTCCAAAATAGTATTCACAACGTCTTATACAAACAAATATCACATATTTTTTCCAAATACATTCGAGATGAATTGAAAAATGTTGTTCTAGAGTAACTTTTTATGATTCTGCTATTTGATAGAAAATACCGTGAAAGGAATTCATATAATGTGAGCCATTTTACCAATTTCCATAGAAAACTGTCAAATAGATGAATTGCCAAAATAGAATTGCTTATGAATCATTTTATGAATCGTCAAAAAGTAGCCATTTTGCCGCGCGCAATGTAATTCATATGTGAATCATATTATGATTCGTGCAAAGTGGCCATTTTAGACCCACTTGTTTCTGCTACGTAATCAAAAGTTTGTCCAGGGACGTGCTAGGTCCCAGACCCAGACGCTCCGTCGAGACGAGCGAAGCAAATGTTTTAAAATTTTCATTGGTCAGTTATAATTGTATTGTCATCCGACTTACATAAACATAAAAAAAAAAACTCAGTCGGTCAAGCATAAAAGTGTTTCAAAGTTGAGTTGCAAGATCCCACTCGGCACAAATTACAGCTTCTAAAATTTCAAAGAAGCGTAAAGTAAAGCTTATAAAATATTAAATAATATAGGTACATACAGATTTATGGTTCAGGGTTATTTTTTTTTAACCCTCTTAAAATTTTTGGCAACCTTGCCCTGGAGTCTTACGTAATCAAGGGTTTGTCCAGTAACACGTTAGGCCTCAGACACACCGTCCAGATAAGCTAAACAGTCACTTCCTCCGCTATTGTGTCCACGAGGCCGTACAATATGGGACAAAGTCGTAAACGAGTTATTATACAGGTACACAATATTTGACCTTACATGCAAGTGAATTTATTTGTTCCGCTTTCACACCTTATACTACACACTATAGTTACATAAAATACAAAATATCTTGATTTTTGTTTGCATAAACTCTGGTATTCAGAAATTATATGTACTGTTGGGGGCAGATAAACCTGTGTATTTAAGTTAGTCAAAAGTAAGTTTTATGTAGCATTTACTACTTGTCATGCCATGTTGGTCATAGCGGCTTTGCTTTTTATTGAAATTATTTTTTTAAATTGGTTTTTCTATCTTATTTAAGTAAAAGTGTTGCAATAAAATTTTAATCTATTTTTATGAAGTCGTAAGTTTAATTTAGGTTTACGATTTCTGAGCGGTTTATTATTAACTTAGTATATTCCCATGGCTGCATTTGCGTTATTTAATAGTTTACAACTAATTTTCCCGCGACTTTTTTTCGGCCTATGCCAATCGCTGATAAATTTGCTTTCTATAGGTGAAAGAATTTTTAAAATCTGTCCAGTAGTTTCGAAGCCTATTCAATACAAACAATTTTTTTTTTTTCATCATCAGGTCTTTGTTAGTCTCCACTACAGGAGCACGACCCTCTCTGTACTACCAGAGCCATACATTAGCTAGAGCGGTCAGAGGATTTGGCCTACACTCTCCACGCTGGCCAGACGGATAAGCTTTGTTTAGCTTGTGTTTTCTAAGTCGCCTTCTACGACATCCACGGGTAGACTCGGAGTGGTCCTATTCTACCCTGCCGGGAACTACACGGCTTTATAATATTAGTATACAGTAAATGATATTCTGAAGTGTCGGCTATAAAGCCCATTGTGATCTGTTTCCTCGTGGTCATACTAGTTTGTCATGCAGTTTTAACAAAATCTTAGTAGATTTTGCATGAAAAGAGAAACAAATATCTTTACACCCATACCGAAATTTTCAAATCTATGAACTGAATAGTTTTTACTAATAAAAAGGCTTTTAGCCGGGTCGATCCTATAAAGAAGTTTTATTTCATTTAGTCTTCTTTTAAATATACATATAATCACTAGTTAATATTTACCAACCTGACCAGCCTACGATTAGGTATTTACTTAATATGTTTATATTTTAGTAATTTACATTTAGTTGTTCATTTTTATTACTCTAGCGCAATCCTTCACGTCTTTTTTAATTAAGACACGAAGAATTCCTAAAGGGTTCCAATTAAAGCCTTCCGTGGCCTTTCGTGGTCAAACAAACTAAATATGACTTCCTGAGCCCATAAAACGCATCGCAGGATTACGTTGGAATGCCTCGAGTGTGTTTCTTTACCCAACCGTTTAGGATAAATTAGCGAGATGTTAATAAACTATGTTTATTTTGATGGATATGTTCCGGTAGTAAGCTAGTCCTATATTGACAAATGGAGAGTTAAGCTTTCTTATAGAAGCATTTGTAACGTTTCCATCTTATTTTTGATATATAAATATATAGAGACTTACAACACAAATTGAGCTAGCCCCACAGAATTTGTGAACTTGTGTCGTGGGACACTAACTTAACGATACTGTATTTTTTTTAAACTTACCCAGGTCAATCTGAAAAAGATCGTTTTCCATCACGACCTGGCCGAGGATAGAACCCGCGACCCCTTGTTTCACAGGCTGGCATATTAACCACTTATCTAGGAATTCAAGAAAAATCTATGGTACCTACGTAGTTCTGCGTACAATGATAAAATGATGTAAAACTTAAATAAAAATCCCTTTAAAACAATAATTCTATTAATTTTATCTCCATTTTTTGCGATCTCATGGAGTCAGTGATAGTGGCGTTGACTCTCTGGCCTCGACCCCTACGAGTCTCAATAACGTATATTTTTAGTTCCCATTGCATGCCTAAATAACGAGCGTGTGACTCACAGAACTAGGAAGGTTGCTGCAGCAAAATGCTTTTTGTTGCGTGGGTTGTAAGCACTAGTCTTGAAACCTTTTTAGGCGCTTCAGTCGTTATTAAAAGTGAAGTGTGACTAATAGAGTAAAGAGGTGTTGTTGCAGCAAAATATTAGTAGAGCGTAAATACTAATTAGTCTTTGAGCTCATTAAGCCGTGCTGAGGGATAGCACTTTGTGGGTGGGTATAGGTATGGGCAGTCTATTTTTATTTACACATAGTTACATTAAGGGCAATGAACTAAAGTTTCTTTAGGTCTCAGGTTATATAAACCCTAGACAGACTAGTAATTTAAAAGCTTCGGAAAAACTAGTGTCCAACACATAGTCGGTCGCGCACACACATAGGTAGCTACCACATATTCTGATATCTATGGTAGCTACCAATTTGACGGATTCTTAGAGCATAAATTGATAGGACGCGTGCATAATACAAAGCTGTCACACAAAAGCATTGAAAAATTGGCCAGTTTTGTAATCATTGAAATAAAGGCATGACTTTGTCTAGAGAGTACATAGTCAAAGCTTTAGGTCTATCACCATCTATGTTAGGACCTTAATTTGACAGACATAATAGTTTCGAGGCAAAGGTGTGCTAAGATTCATATTTTATCTGCTTTAGCACCATGTAAAGGTCCTCTGATTGAAGGCTACGGTCTTTAATGAAACCTGGAAGATGCTTGGTAAAGAATCCAACTGTCATCTCCTAGCAATTAACACGTAGAAGCCCTTTGAATAAGTTCACTATGTTCTCTTGTCATATCCCCTGTCTTATAGGCAAAAAAAGAATGAAAATAATCTTCATGTTCTGTAGTAATTTGTAAAATTGGACTTTAAAAATACACTAGTCACTACTATTAATGAAACTTCGTTTAAGTAAGAATTTTAGTATGAAAGTTGATTTTATTTTTGTTGCAAATAGTGCACTCACATTACTTGTTTATGGCAAAACTGACACGAGTAACGACTCTCGCGTCCAGTTTATTACCTTTGGGGCAACACAGCACATAATGTTGGTACTTGCTACTCAATGTCTTAGTCATAGGGGCTGTTGCACTGACTATTATACCTGCCTTTTTGCAGTTACCAAAAAACCCAGTCTGGTTAAAATTCTTCGGACTCTTTTATAAATTTGGTGACATGAAATATTTTTTTGCTATTTCTAATCAATTCTGATGACATTACTAAATTATATTCCAGTATACACCTTCGATTTAGCCATATTCATAAGAGTCCATTGTAAATTGAACGCCTTTAAATGCTTTGAAAACTGGTGGACATATAAGTATATCTCACATCGATGTCTAATCTGAATGAAGAAGTTCCCGGTCCCGAAAACGGGTGGTTTTAGGCAAGGATGGCTCCTAAATGTGTACACGACACTACACTACATACCTACCGTAAAAACACTGATAAAAGAAATCTCATAATGCCACCGAACAAACTTCTAAAATACGCAAGATTGTGATTAAGTATTGAGTGAGTCTAATCTACTATGACATCATTTGATGACCAATCATTATTAGATACTTATGTGCTGCACTTACGGATTTAGCATGAAATTCCAAAATGCCGATTGGTCTAGTCTTGCTCAAAGCGGCCGATAGGGCGCGCCAGACGATCTTGGGGACAATTACTACGTACATAATGTGTGAGCGGGGGCGATATTTAGGGCCCGAACGCGACTGCTAAATAGCTTAAAAATTCTGGAGAGTGAAAAAAATATTTCGGGATTTGACGTGTTTCGAATTGAGTTTAGAAAGAAATAGTTACTTATTAGAATTTATTGAGTTCTTCTAAAATTGGAAGATGATTACAAGTCACTAAAAATAATCGACATCTTCTCAATGAACAGGTAATCTAAAATAAAAATAATACTAAGTCTCCAACTATCCTTTCTGTAAGAGAAAAACTTAAATGATAACACATAGGATATCACTAAAATGATGCTTGCATGTAAGAGTATTCATTATTTTATTTCTATTTAAAATAGTTTTTAATCGCATCATTTTGAAATACATATAATTGCATTGAATCTTAAATCAATTGCAATGCTTTTCGTAAACGTGCTACTTCAAAGAAAAATACCTACCTTTTATATTATAACTTTGACAAATTCCGCGCATTAGAGACGGACGTGACTACTTAGATTTTCATCTCATTAATTACTGCTGAATTTGTTAAGTACTCTCCGAGTATAAATTGGTTTACTGTTGAGTAGTCCAACACGAATTTAGAATCAGATCAAACATACCGTTTCCCAGGAATGGAATTTGGAAATATGCGTGGGAGTGCTCGAGGTGCTAATGATAACAAGGATCTTTGAGCCTACTCCAAGACCCACACTATTCTGAGAGTAAGCAGGACAGATACACAATTTATGAAAGAGACAGAGATAGCTGATCGAATGCCAATGAAGTTTACTACGTTGTAAAACTTATGAATGATTGTAGACTGTTATTTTGTAATGAGATAGATACAGCGAATACAGTTACATTTATTTTGAAAATTGAGCTTCCGTAATCAACGTTGCTCAAGTTTTACTGTTTTACAGTGTCGTAAAACTGTTTTATTGGTGTAGATTTCATAATGACAGTCGCATTTATTTAATTATTGTAGTTTATAGGTCTTGTATTTAGATATAATTTAAGTAAATTAAGAAACTCCCTCCTTTTCTTCAGTAAACTGCAATACAACATTATTTTTGATTCTTAATTCGAATTATATATTCTAATAAATGTTGATTAGTTTATCTCACATCATACGGAGAGAGAATTTATTCTGTGAATGGATATCCTTCAAAGTGGCAAAAATATCTCAAAAGATGCAACATTTTACATCGATATTTTAACATCATCACATTCTTGGCTTATTGCTTTACTACGAACTTACAAAGTTAATAGCTAAGTACAAGAAGGGTCGGAAAGGTGAAATTGCACACATTCTCTTATAGCCTCTATTATCTTCGGTTGCCGAGAATATTACTTTACAAAACCCTACATACTCGTACAACGTCCAAACCCCTCTGACTTTCGAAGGCCATTCGCTTCTAGTAACTCCTATTTGTCCTTTGTGGACCTCCAGCTAGGTTAAGCTAGGGGAAGTAACACCTGTTTTTTTTTCTATTATTCATCAACCGGTATAACGGCTCTTTCATTGAGCTCAAATTGTAATCCACTAGTTTATTTTTGTATACTTCTAACAACTTAAAGATTTAAAATGATTTTGTTTGTATGTCAATGGGACAGCTAACAATATTTGAATGAAGATATTTTCGATATTTCTGGATTGGCTTTGTACACTTTATAACAAGTATCAGTTACGATGTGGCCAACGATGTTGGGTTTACAATTGGAATATTTAATAATACATGTATTAGTTATAAGATCCCTATTGTAAAGCTGTTTGTGATCCTAAAGAAATAAAGGAAAAAAAATATAACGAGTCTATTAAGTAATATACCAACTATAAATAAGTAGTTAAAACATGGAACAATTAGCAATGTTTAAATTGAAGTAATAAGTAAATTATGCTTGTTCATTGTTTCTTAATTTGATAATTTCAATTGAATGTACTTATGGAGCACGTTGTTCATTTACATAAATCTATTGATGTATGTACATCACATTTTGTTAGTTTTTGTTCGTTTGTTTGTAGTGTCATGTAAGTACATGTTTACAATTTCTAAAAGGTATTATTTTAGTTAGACTAACTTTACAAGCATTTGCTTTAAAAGTTTCCATGCCAACAGCTCTAACACATAAATTACCAACTGTCTGTGTAAACAAATCCATAAATTAGTGCACAATGAATAAACATGTTGTATGTATGTGACTCATACAATTTCATAACGAGACATGTCGTGACCGGTTCTATCGTGTCATGAACTTGACTGATCTCCTACATTTGTTAGTCGGATGTATAACTGTTTGGATCAAGTAATTAGCTTGATTAAGCGTTGACATAAGTGTGATGTGAGATATTAATGGTGCCGCTAGCCGTGTGAATTATTTTCGATTTCTTAATTTGGAATGATTGGAGAAGATTTGTTGATTTAATAACTATCATTTACTATTACTTTTACACATAACCGTATTTAGTGTTTAAAAACAATTCATGCATAATTAATTCATCATGAATATTATCTTCATTAACAATCTGTATAGGTGGTGTTAAATAGAGTACAACTGTATTCATTTTGAGACCTTATTATATAATTTATCAATTGTTTTATTAATGCTTGTGACTGTACATATAAAGGTCTTCCCCATAGATATCAGAATAATACATGTAGTCTTCCCAATGTAACGCATCCCAAGTTTTGATCATCTTAATGTAAAATAACATTTAATTAGGACTTAGGTTTACTAAGGTGTTTAACAGGTGTAGGTGTAGTAAAATATAGATTAGTGATGTTAAGAATAATGTTAACGTTATAAATTAAATTACTGTATAAGTTTAAATTGATTTTGTTGACCTCGTTGTCTCAATGATTAAACATATAATTGCATTCAAGTTATTCCTTTACTGCGATGTTTTATTTAGATGCGGAATTACGTTTTCTTTAATGAGGAAGCAATAAATCAATCGCCTAGTTTATCTTACTGCGATTAGTAAGAAAATATCGGATTATAAATCAAATCCTTGACTAGATAAACCCTGAGAAACTGTTTTTTGCATCGATAACTTGCAATAGAGCTTTATGATATTAACTTCAAACGTCTATTAACTTTAAAACGTGTACTTTTTAGCAATATCTATAGTTTTGTTTGTTTAAACATACACCGATATCATGAATTAGTGTCCTAAAAGTAAAAAAAACTTTTAGAATATATTTTTATTAAATAAATAAGTAAACAATTAAGACATGGGAATTATTAAAAACTTGTAACATTACGGTAGGTAATGTATTATATATAATGTATAATTTTAATACTTAATATAAGGATTAAAATTTATTTGTCAAAAACACATTGAACAACGACTTTTTGCCTATTGGATAAGTACTCACTACATTTTAATGTTTGTCTTTTTCATTCTATCGTAAAATTCGTACGGAAAACTATTATTTATTTATAAAATCTTCAATTATGAAAATACTAACTGAAAGAGTTGGTGGCTTATCAAAAACTAATAAATAAAGCAGACAATAGAGTTTGGTGCATACTCCATCGACATGAGCTACAAGACTCTTAAATAAGAAGAAGCATTTAAAAATATCATACCCGACACAAGTTTTACCTAATTGGCCAAATACATCAGATCAAGAATTGCTTTATCTTCATTTCCAAGCATGTTTTTATAAATCTCCTCTGACTAAACAAGTCAGACTGACTTGTTTCTTTGAAATTAGGTAGTCGAACCAATTACATTCCTCAGTGCGAGTTTTAATCTTTTTCGGAGGAAGTGTCTTATTAACAGGTTTTAGTACGGCCGCCTCTGATTCACTTAAACGATAATAAGTGGAACTAATTTCATCTTTGCCTTTGAGTTACGGGTATTTGTTTGCAAATTTAACATTTTTTTCTTGTTACAAAGAAATGTAGCTCCGTTCCGCTTGATTTGTGGGATCAATGAACTGATGTAGAAAATATTCCAAAGGTTTTTCGTCGAGCTTGGACAATGAATCATTCAGCCTTGACTCGCGAGAAAAACGTAACAAAAACACAGCCTAGAAAAAAGCACTGTGATAATGATAAGATTCTACATTTTGTTACTGAGTAAAATTTTATGAAATGGTAAGAGTCGTGATACTATTTTTTCAGGTTTGCTATGTAAAAAGACGACCTTTGTGGCTTAGTGGTACCGCAAGTGCCTTTGAATAGCTTTGAGTCGAGTCCCGGATTCGATCCCCGGCCAAGTCATGACGGAAACGATGTTTTACAGATTGGCCTGGGTCCTGGATCATTTGTTATGTATCCACAAAAACTCAGCTCTTTAATTAGAAGTTTGAGTTTGTTACTGCATTTGAGAAGCCCATTTTGTAGGGGATGCTAGGGCACAGTTCTGAAATCTTGTCTAAAAAAAAATTACTGTATTTCTTTTTGTGCAACAAAAATTCTCGTACAAAAGTTTACCTGAGGATTGTTATATGTATAACAATAAATAAATCTTTATTTACCTTCACAATAGGTTACAGAAATAATATCAACATGTAACATAGGATAGGATAGGTGAGGATCTCTACAAAACCTGTCGGTGTAAAGGTCTATTGCCTGAAATAGGTGTCCAAAGGAAACCTGTGACACAGTCACAAGGCCTTCCTGTGGACAGATATTATTCGATTTTGAAGTGTGAGATGTCATAGGAATCGTATTCTTCCTTCATGATTATTAAATGCTATCATGATTGTCCCCGAGCCTTGCACTACACCTAAAGATGTAACTGCAAAGACAAACACTTGCCCAATTATAAACTTGTACGTGTATGCTACTAGCAATTAACATTTGACGGAAGACATTGTAACGAGAAACTGGTACTGTTTCCTGGGAGAAAACATCTTGAACGGTAAAAATCGAGATTAACTGCTTCGTGATTACACCAAATAGAGTATTCCATGCTTGATACAGTTTTAATTCGTTTGGTACATTTTGTTTCCGCTCTGTATTTAATGTCTCAATATAATTGCTTTATTAATATTCCAAAGTGGTGTCTTGGAATTACCATATATGTATTTTTTGTTCATTTAATACGTTTTACTTGTAATATGAAGTGTAGTTCTCATGTCGAATTGTGAGCCTATGTATTGATTTATCTGAACCATAGTTGTTCCCACAAATTAATGTATTCTACGCCTGTCTGTTTTGATGTTTTCTGCTAAAATTTGCCCTCTGCTTTGATGTCTACACATCATCATTTATTTGTTCTACGTTTTTAATTGCTTAATGAACATTCTCAAATTATGTCTTGGAAGATCCCTTATTTTTTGATTCTTCTTACTTTAGTTTTTTTTCCTTATGCAGTGGAGTAGATTTTTATTTGCAAGAGAGTGTCTGACATCAAAAAAACCGGCCAAGTGTGAGTCAAACTCGCGCAATGAGGGTTCCGTACAATATGCTTCGTGAACACACACAATGTGCAAAAAATGTTTTATTCAATTGACTAGCGCCATCTAGTGGTGTTTTAGTGAACTATTTCCCTAGATGAACTTATTATTGTGAGTTTACCACTTAATTTTCAAGTGATAGAATTCTTATTATTTTTCCTGTAATCTTCAAGGAATGAACTATGTTTTGTAATTTTTTCAAAATTTTCGGCTCAGTAGTTTCGGAGATCAGGGGGGGGGAATGGTCAATTTTTGCTTTCTTTCGTGAATAAAATCAAAAGTATTGATTTTACCCGAACAAAAAAAAATATTTTTGAGATCCTCATAATGAGCCCTTTCATTTGATATATGACACAGTAAGGTTTGCAAACCTTTTTTTTTTTAATTGGTCCCCTCAAAATGACCCTTATTTCAAAAAAATCTTTATTTACTTTGCACATCCGTGTTTGGGTCATAGGATTACACTATCTTACCAAATTTCATCTAATTTGGTTCAGTAGATTCGGAGAAAATCGGCTGTGACAGACGGACGGACGGACAGACAGACGCTCGAGTGATCCTATAAGGGTTCCGTTTTTCAACTTTTGTACGGAACCCTAAAAATGAAGCAGTCCCCGCTCTCCAAGGCATGACACCGGTGAATGTAATCGAGAACATGCTCAGATGTAAGAGAGTAGAAACGAAGACCCGATCATGTTTCCGAAGACCTAAATCAGCAGAAAACCTGTTGCTAGAAGTTATACTACAAAAATGTGTTGTAGGTTCTGGGTTGCACCAATGTCACAGTTTAAAACAAATTTAATTTTTCTTACCAGTAAAAATTTCTTGCTACTTAAATGTTTAAGGTATACTCGTACCAAACCTGCTTATCATATTAAAACAAAGATAATGCTGCAATTGAAAAACAATCAGGCGAAATGAGCCAATATGAATTCACTTTATTCACTCAACTGCAATCAGTTGCATTCACGTCAATGACCGATTGAGATACATTACGAAGAATGTACCTAAGTATAAAAATGCCTACTCGAAATTGAATCTCAAAAGCCAGACAGTATTTTGCCATCGATACGACGGAAGAAAAAGAAGTTGAGTATTTTTAAGATTGCCTGACCACGAGGCGTTTTTTCGAAAATCTGAGCTCGCAAAATGAGTTGCAATTTTCTTAGATTGACATCAGACTACTGGGTTTTTTAAATGCTGGCTCTCACATCATTAACTGCCAGCCCAAAAAAATATTTGTAATATTTCAAGGATTCAAGTATTGATATGATTTAATTTTTTTGTTGATGACATATTTGGTACATAAAAAATTAATGGATTAGGCAGAATGACATACTCCAGTAAGACACTCATTGACATTAGAAACGCCAATCCAAATCTTTCGAGTGATACTGCCTAAAGTTTTAAAGCATTCATGTATTTTTTAATAAACCCATTAATTTAAAAACGTATTATTATAAACTACAACAATCCTACATAACTACGCCCCAAGCCAGAGGATAAATTGGTAAAATGAATTACGAATTCGCTTATAATCAACGAGTAAACTTACCATTATACAAACCTGCCTACCCATAATGACTGCTTATACGCCGGATATCCTCTACATATGTTCAAAGGAAAAAAAGATCTTTTCGTGCTACCGTTTTACCGGTTTTGCCAAAGGGCTCGCGTGCCCGAATTATGTAAAGTGGAGTACATTTTGCTCAACCCTGCTGATTTTTGGTGTCTAGCGCGCAGCCGAAATGTTAAAACAGTGTGGGTATAATGAGGCAGATAATGCTTTACGCTTTACGAATGCTAACATTAAATATTTTTTTTATATGGCTCAATTTAGGTTGTTAGTATGTATTTATTTTCAGAAAGTAAAATAAACACAGATAAGTTTAAAATAACAGCGGAGTCAAATACACGTATATGTTAGTAAAATGACACTGCTTGCTAATGAAATATTTTTAGTTACTTTAGTGGTGGTAACTTCTTAATATTTGAAAAATATAGCTTTCCAAGGAAATTATGGGTTATTGTTATATTATAACTACTCATTTAAAATAACTTTAATAAAAATAATAATACTTTGTGCTTTAAAGCAAATTCATTTTGATTATATCAATTTGGCTCCTTATTTTCAATGTTCCTAAGCCGTTCTTTTATTGGAACGAACTACGTATGCGTCTTCATTTCAGGGTTCCTTGTTTTATAATAAAATATACTTTGCTATGAATAATTTGGACAAAGATAATCAATTAGCCTCTCTATTTTTGTCTGAGCTGTTCAGAAAGACAGTAGGTAGTCAAAAAATTTCTACGAGTAACTTATAGAAAATACTAGAATAAGATATCATTTTACAAACAATCAAACCTGGTTTCTTGTCTGTATTTCATCTTTTATATATTTTTTTTTATTTAATTAACCTTTAATTTCTATTTACATTTGGCAAAATTAAACTAGAGCTACAACATTTTCTGTTTATATTTTTTATCTATTTTCAGAACATTAAATACTTTAATATTAAAACATTATTGATTTTAATTAAAATATAATGTTATCTTCACAACCAAAAATGTATATTAAGAACGGACTACGGAGCCCACAAAATCGAATTTGAACTTACGCATAACTGGTTTAATTTTTTCTCAATAACTACCTCGGGAGCTTTGCCTCTGGCAGGTTAACTGCTGGTCAAATCACTGTTGATGATGAATGATTACTGCATTTAATGGTGGTTCGGCTTCCAACTGGCAAGAGCAACTCATATTACAAAATAAAAAACTACAGATAGGTCCCTACGTGTGTGCTTTTTACAAGCTTTCATTTGGCTTCTCCCTGCCCCTGTGACTGTGTTTTCTTGCAACTTTATTTATGTGCCGTTGTCAGAGACAATGAAATATTATTAATGATGTTAACGAGCTGATGATGATGGTGGAAGGTCTTCCACCATCGATGATTCCGTGCTTCAGAAGGCACGTTAAGCCGTTGGTACCGGCTTTCATCTGGTAGTCGTTAAAGGATCCACGTCAGAGGCTGAGAGGCGGTTCCAAAGAACTCTGACACCAGGGTGTGCATGGTCGATTGACCGTGTCACCTACACGAAATGATGATGATCTTCAGCTTCAGCGATAGCATTGGTATTTTGGGTCCTAAAATTTTGCAGTAGGTGCTAACAGCTTGCGCACTTATAAAGCATAGTTAATATTTACCGTACCGTTGTAGTAAACAGTAGAGCATTTTTGGCAGATCTTTCCGTAGCATTATGAAAGTCCATCAAATCCTAATCCTAACTAATATTTTAAATGCGAAAGTGAGTTTGTTTATTTGTTCGTTACGGTTTCACGCCGTATCTACTGAACCGATCATCATAAAATTTATATACACATAGGTTAGGGTATCGAGAAGGTCATAGCGGTCATATTACGCCGGCGAAGCCGCGGACAACAGCTAGTTTCCTATAAATTTTATTACTTCAACATTCATAACAGGCGAAAGAAATTTTCTCTGCCTACCCCTACCTATGGGAAATAGGTGTGACTTTGATTATTTAAGAGGTGTGATTGTATGTATGTATGAAATAAATTTTAAAATCGATCCAGTAGTTCCTGAGCTCAGCGCTTTCAACCAAATAAATAAATTCTTCAGCTTTATAATATTAGTACACATTTATTGCTCTGTCTCTGTTCACGGAGACAGGTTAGTATCTATCTCCGTTCCCTTGATTGAACTTGGAGTGCACTTTCTATGAAGGGTCATTTCTCTACGTATCAGATTTGTGCAAGCGCGGACTTAAATCGTCGGTGTTTTTTGTGCCTTTGTACGAACTAATGAAATGTATAATTCTTCTTTGGGCGATGAGTAATGAACAGTTTCATTGCCGTATCGAGGCTGAGCTCTATTTTGTTTGTTTTTAATTCTTATTGATAATTCTTTTTATTTGATTATTTTAATAATAGTTGCCATAGCAGAAATTCAAACGATTTCATTTTACTTGGTATGTCTTTAAAGACTCACTTTTATCTTTTTGTAATATAGATAAATAAATATAAAAAGACAAATCACACAAATTAAGCTAGCCCCACAGTAAGTTGCGAACTTGGGTCGTAGGAGACTAGACTAGGCTCAGCGATACAAAATTTTATAATAAATACTTATATAGATAAACATCACAGACCCACGTTAATCTGAAAAATATTGTTTTCCATCATGACCTGACCGGGGGTCGAACCCGGGACCACTAGTGTCGCAGGCGTGTCAAACACTGCGCTATGGAGGTCGTCAACATAGAAAAATCTGATACCACTATTGGCTCAACTCAATAAATAATGACATGTCAAAAAAAAAGGTAGGTCGGAAGACACTTGAAAAAACATTGAATTTAATAGGGAACTAATGTCTAGGCTTAGCGTCTACGCCCTTGTTAGCTCGGGGAGATGAAGAATGTTTAAAAGAATTTCTCCGAATCACGCAGCACATATTCCGTGAAAGCCTTCAGTTTTCCGATCACGATTACTGGAGTCTTACCTTATCGCCCACATCTGTGCCCGTGTGATTTTCTTACAAATTCAGCCTAATTCCGCTATCGTATTCAGCAGCCGCTGCCATATTTGCATGGAGCTTACCTCCAATCCAATATGTACGTAGTCTGTTTGTGGAATTGATATTAAGATTACGTGTTATAGGTACTTCATCCAGTTTTATGGTCTTACCGATATTTTAAAATTTTAATTTACGTTCTATCGTGACCAAAATAAATAAATAAATATAAATATATACGGACAAATCACACAGATTGAGCTAGCCCCAAAGTAAGTTCTTAAGCAAGACTTGTGTTATGGGATACTAACTCAACGATACTATATTTTATAACAAATACATATATAGATAAACATCCAAGACCCAGGTCAATCTGAAAAAGATCATTTTCCATCTTGACCTGACCGGGGATCGAACCCGGGACCATCCGTGTCGCAGGCAGGCGTGTTGACCGCTGCGCCACGGAGCTCGTCAAAATGTAACATACGTTTTAGTAGATTATCAAAATTGGCATATTAAGTTGCCCGTTCACCCGGCTGTTTTCCAACCTCTCTGAAATTATGATAAGCTTTGTCTCTACCATCTCTTTCTTTCTCTCCCTCTCTCACACACTTGAGACTTCTCGCGGTTGCATCCTCAAATGCCATGCATCGGAGGCTAGGGTTCGCTTTAATCACAGTATTTATGGTGTAATATGATTTGGCATAGGTTTTTCGACCGGCCTACACTTGATGCCAACCGTTTTGAGGTTGCTCAAGAACCGCAAACAAATATCTGTAAAACTGAAGAACTAGTTGCCCGCGACGGGAATCGAACCAAGTGCCTCTCCTGTTGTCTGGAGTTTTAACCTCTGCACCAAGGAGGGCGTCGTATTATATCTCTAACATAGTAATTATTAAACAGTCTGTACATTACAACTCTTCATAAGGCATCACATTTTAATTTAGATTAGATGAAGGAAATACTTGTGATGCCTTATGAAGAGGTGTAATGTACAGATATTTTAATTTAGATTAGAGGAAGGAATTACTTATGTATTCTTATGCAGATTGATAGAAAGTCATTTTGATGAATACCAACATCACTTTGTTCTTAAAATGAATGCCTATTATGCATGAAGTCTGTCACAAAACTAACATTATCTTGATCCTTGATGAGTTGATGACTGTTATTTTTATGATCATACGGTCCAAAATTGTGTGGCATGGTTTTTTGGGCCGTGGGCGAATGAATGGTGCGCAGGAGTTTGTTGACTGATCTGTCATTGGACTGGTTGTGATGTAACTCTATGTGAATGACACTGACGGGTCGAGTCCTCGTAGCTTATCCAGTTTATTAAAATTTATAGCTTCGTTGCCGTGGCTTAGTAACAGGATCGACATTTAAGCCTATAGTGTTATAATATGCCGTGTGGTTCCCGGCAGAGTAGAATAGGACCACTCCAAGTCATCCCGTGAATTTCGTAAAAGGCGACTAAGGAAAGGAAACACAAGCTAAACAAAGCTTAATAACATCAAAGAGACCTCTCCAACCCGTCTGGCCAGCGTGGAGAGTGTAGGCCAAATCCTCTGACTACTCAGGCTAGTATATGGCTCTGGTAGTACAGAAAGGGTCGTGCTCCTGCAGTGGAGACTAGAAATACCTGATGATTATGATGTTATAATTGTATTTTTATATGGTCGGAGAATTTGTCGTGCAAATATTTGTAACTAGCAGACCGCCTCGGTGTCTCCCGTGGTACATACATTGCTTATGCCACTCAGGGATAACGTACATACCTATCCAAAGGTGAAAGAATTTTTGAAATCGCTATAGTAGTTCCTGAAATTAGCGCGTTCCATCAAACAAAAAAACTAACAAACAAACTCTTCAGCTTTAAAATATTAGTACAGATATGGGCCCAAAAATATCACAATTTGATGTTATTTCCACCACGAGGGCTTTTGTCTTACGGTCTTAGGCTCTCTAGGTAATTCTCTAAAGATTCAAAATGTTTTTTCAGAAAATAGGCCCTTGCAGGCACTTTTTCACGTCAAATCACATTTAAAATTTCAACAATGGGGGACTGGCTATTTACTTGGTTTAAATCACGGGGGTTACAGATCATATGTCAATCGAAAGATGGAAGGCTGACATACTGTGCCAACCACAAATATTATTATGAAAACGGAAAGATAAGAAGTATAGTCTCGCTGCTATTACGATGGACTTACCTTCATAGAAATGTTACCGAAAATGAATAGATGAAAGTGCTTAATCCTTGTAATATTAATAATTATGTACCAAAGAACCTTCGCACATTCCGAGGATGTATGCAGACTACAGTATAAGAAAATAGATATGTATTTACATAGAGTAGAATTTTAACCGATAGTGTCTTTGTTAATTTTATGTAATTAAAATTTACTTAGTGGTGTTATGGCAAAATTATCCTCTTCGAGGGGCAGACAGTGTCGAGAATTTAAATTAAATTGACGATGTTGTCCCCAGAGTTCACACGAATGTCATTTTAATACCGATCTCAAGGAGGCAAATCGAGTTAGTGTAATCTCAGCTCAATGTTAAAACAATTTGTGTCGAGAATCTTTATTATTGTACCCATTAGCTTCGCATAAATCTCAGTAAAGCCTTGTTTAATATTCATATTCTTTAAGCTCCCTACGGTACCTTTCAGACATAGTTTTAGGGATACCTACATTTTTTGAGTTCTACTGCTGGCCCATTTGACATAATTCATTTGAGAAACCAACGGGGTAGTGTTTTTTTAACTATGTATTGTAAAGCCTTCGTATTATATAGGAGGAACATCAAAGTCTTCCCGTGGATGTCGTAGAAGGTGACTTAGGAAACAAGCTAAACAAAGCATAAAAACATCAAAAATACCTCTTCACCCAACCAGTCTGGGCAGGGTGGAGAGTGTAGGCCAAATCCCCTGGCTACTCTGCCTAATATATGGCTCTGGTAGTACAGAGAGGGTCGTGCGTGCTCCTGAAGTGGAGACTTAAGACCTGATGACGACGGTATAGGAACATGTAGTTAATGGCATCTATGGTCCCGATTTCCGATGAATGAAAAGAACTTTACGTGCATATTTATTTTAAGAGATCTTACTGGTTACTCCATAAGTCGCATAGGGTGATATCTTTACAAAGACACGGGATCCTAGACCAAAATCCACACGGCACTGATTTCATATCTATCTATTCTACAAACAATTATTCAAGAATTTAATGTCTGTCCGACAGACATTAAATTTTTGACTTGACAGACTCTGTCGTATTATTGAATGATAATTCAGACGGAAACATTCGCATCCATTATGAATTGCATTTTGTATGTGCTCGTGAACTAGTTCCGTAGAAAGAATCATCTTTTCTTTGTAGAATGACAGATAACAGTCGCCTCTGTGGGATTATTTATTAGATAGCTTTTGCGCGAGACTTCGTCCTTGTGGACTACACAATGCAATGTAATTTTTTATTATTTGTTAATTGAACTAAACCTTACACCTATTTGTACAAATCGGTTTAATAGAACGGCAGGAACCAGCTACTTCTTCCTTTATATAATAAGCACCTTTAAATAGATCTGTTTAGTTCATTGACTGTTGCTCACGAAAAAAAAAAAAAATATTGTTCATATCTTAACTGAAACATAGCGTGATTGGCAACACTTAACCCTAAAAACGTCGTTTCGATAACGGTCACATCAAACCGTCAATTTGCGATCTAGCGAAAGTAATGGGAACAAGAGTTCCGAATTCGAAATTCAAACAGGCATTGTGCGGGGTCTCCATTCACCCGTTCTCTTCAAAAACTGGCAACACTACTGACAGGTGCGTTCCCGTCGTGCCCCTTTTTTTCAACGTCCGTTCCTGTGGAACTTTCAAGAAGAATGTCTTATATCTCAGCAAGTACAATTCACGATTTTGAACTTAAATGATTTGGATGTAAGGTTGAAGTTGCGTTGTGGAATCTTCAAAGTGGTACAATAGTAACAATGAATGGATCGTTTCCCTTACAATATGTTGCAACGGTTAAAGTTTCTGGTTGTTGAAAAGAGAGCTGTAAATTGTCCGCTTTAAGTTATAATTTCACTTACATGACAAACTTTTGTATATCAGATATGGTCGTGTTAGGTTTGTTTTGATTTATTTTTGGATTTAAGAAATCTCAGTCGCGTAAAAAGAACCGGTTTAATTTTAGCGAAACTTGCTTCTTTTGGCGTTGAATCTTGGGAATAGTGAAGCTTGATATTTTGGAGCCTAATTAACATCATCGCCTTCTTTGGTGTCCACATTTTAAATTACGTTGGTTAATTCACATGGCGCGTGGTTGGCAACTTTGTTTTTTGTTTCCTTTCTATAGTTGGATCTTAACAGATGTAGATACATAATTGTTTATTTATTATAGTTATAATACTTTAAAAAATATATATGAAACACGTTATAACACCTGAGTTTCTGAAACAATCTTGAATATTTAAAAAATATGCTAGAACTCCTGAGAGTTATTTAACACTGGCAAAATCTTTGTAATTGGTCGATTAAAAACTTCTGCCTAAGAATCAACCATGTGTTTTTACACTCTTATTCCACAAATCTGGAATTTCTTTATCCGTTTGATCGAACAAAAGTCATGAGAAGAAGCAAATTCGGGATTCCTCCTGATTTTTTTATCGAGATGGCAAGTTCTATTACATATTAGGTCCCAGTCGCAATTTGTCCAAAACACACTTTTATTTTTTATACCGTGGCTAGAACTGTATAATCTGTGTAAGCTTGAAAACCTTTGGAAATTCTTCCATTATCTCACAAATCCGGAATTGCTTTTCTGTTCGATCAAACAAAAGCGATAATTCAGAATTGCGAGTTTCCATCGCTCGTTTTTATTGAGATCTCCGGTGATATCAGTTTCTCGCCTTCACACGCCGTCAATATCCACTTTTCTCACGTTTTCTTTGTAAAAGCGGATTAGTCTGTTATTTAATACGTACGCATGCTTCAACAGTCTCTTATTCACGGCGTGGGCAGGGATTCCATCCAGACGTGGTCGATATGCCGTGCGGTTCCCGGCAAAGAAGAATAGGACCACTCCAACTCTTCCCGTGGATGTCGTAGAAGGCGACTAAGGAAACAAGCTAAGCAAAGCTTATAAACATCAAAGAGACTTCTCCAACCCGTCTGGCCAGCGTGGAGACTGTAGGCCAAATCCTCTGACTGATTTGGCTAATATATGACTCTAGTAGTACAGAGGTGGTTGTGCTCCTGCAGCAGAGCCTAACAGACCTGATGATGATGTGGTTGATAATCCTGCTCATTGCACCTCTCGATTCACCTCCTAAATTATGCGAACCGCGAGGAAATGAAATTCCCTCTCCGCATCGGTGTTTCCCGACTTGAACAATTTAGGCATTTTCAAGGCAAGAGTGAATAGGCTTTATTTTCGTCTGCATTTACTACCCTAAACCTCATCGTTGCTTCCTATCAGGCAAGATTAGAGGTCAAACGCACTCCAATTATCAAAAAAGTCTGTACGAATTATTGAAATTTGTCGAAATATTTACATCATAGATTAAATTGAAAACTGGGAATCTGGGAATTGGTCTATCATCGATATTAATGAAATCGCTAGTTCTGTATTTCTGACTGACTGATAGCCATTGCAAAAAGTTAACTAAGTAGTTTGGAAAGCTAACATAGGCTCAAATATTTTGATCTTTGGAAATAATATCAATATTTCCTTATTTTATTTAGAATGGAATACATAACTTGATACATGTGAAACAATATATTTATACAAATTAAGTTATTAATTATGTAATTAGAAGTTACATTCTTATGTTATGCACTTCATAAACCCAAAGAGGTTAATACATTTATGCTTAAGTGAAAAATTATAAAAATATCAATTGAAAAGATCAAATTGATTTACGATATTTATAAACCCATCACTAGACTATCAGTTCAACACAGGAAATACATTAAATTCGCATACCAATTCCAAATATTTAACGAGATTTCTTTATACTAAATGCTATTAGCCACGGTCCAGATATGCTACAAAAACTAGACCCAACGTGGGCCGATAGACTAAAACATTTGCATTAGATATATGTGCACAAAAAGCCTGAGAACATCCTCTCCTTGATATTTATCAGTGCTCAGATGAGTCAAACCAAACCAGTATAGAGATTCACGAGGTATGCCATAATCATAAAAGCTTTACCGGCACAATTGAAAGAATTGGGTGTGAAAATCGCTCAGCGGGAAGTGTTCAGTTCTGAAACTTGTATTTTATGATGTAAGGTATGGGCAAATACGTGTTAAGAGTCGCCTGGAAGCGCATGTCTCCATACAAACGGAAAAAGGTAATTGTGGCAACATTTGATAATTTTAGGGCAAAATTAAGCATCCAATCAATTAATCTCATTATAATCTACGTACGTTCCTATACAGTTTGGTTAAATTATCAAATGTTTGAGAATTATACGCCTCTCAAGATTTCCATACAAATTTGAAAAGGCTTGTTATTCTCAAACCATTGGTATTTTAACCAAGCTGTATAGGAACGTACGTACATTATGAGATTAATTGATTAATTTTACTCCAAAATCATCAAATATTGCCACAATTCCCTTTTCCCGTTTGTATGGAGACATGCGCTTCCAAGCGACGGTGAGAAGCAGCGTCAATTCATGTTATACGACGCTGGGATTCATGCCGAAAGTTACGATACGACCATGCAATGCGCCTGGCTAGTCCTAAAACAACTCATTTATATGTATGGAATGATCCAAGAGGGATTGCGCTAGACATGTTTCATATATTCTACTATTTATGACGCACGGTATTTTCGGTATCTATTCACTTGACACTTCAACAAGGATAACTAAATCTATCATGAGGCGAACATCACAAAAGGGCCCCCAGCTGGGATTGACCTCGGCTTTGCACGTTGCCTGTGTGCGCAAGGCTTGATTGTATTAATCTATAATAATTTTAATTTTTGTAATTATAAGGAATCATGTACATGTGTGTTAAATGTAATAGACTTAAGTCGTTTTTATCACAATAAATAAATAAATCAAAGGCTTGGAGAGATAGCAAATGGTTATATGCCTGATGGGCCGCATTGTGCAGGCGTAGCCTGAAGAGCCGGATTGAGAAACTATAGCAAAGCCTTTGGGGACCAGCAATTTGCGCCGGAAGCTACGTTGTCAGAAGGGCCTATCCTGGGCGCAAGTCACTCGGGAACTTAGGCAGTCAGTAATCGAAGCAATGTCTGGTGGTGGGCTCTATGTACGAGAAACGGTCATTTCAAGGCGAAGGAGTCCGCTTTATAAAGGACACGCTTAAAGTATCCGAGGAAGTATTCATAATTCACTTTTATTTTATGATTATTCTTTTGCTTCCTGAATCGTGATTAAATGCAAATATTTAATTGAAGAATGGCAGTCGGTGAATTCAACGTCAATCGTGACATAATTTGATTAGGATGAAGTTTTTTTTTAAATCTTCGGCACTAAACACCATTAGAGATATTTCAACCGAAATTTTATAAACAAATTGGGTAAACATTCAGGTAAACATATACTGAAATCCTAGATTAGACACTAAACATTTTCATCGTTTACACATCTACAAGTATCTTGAAATAGTGTGTCGCAAGTTAGTAAAAATTACTTCCATCAATTTAAATTTTAAATTCCCAATAAGTAAGTGTCGCCTGTTATTATCGGTACGATTGACATTGCGAGCGTCCTCTGGGGCAAGGTCTAAATAGATGGGATTAGATGGAAATTCCAGATTAGGCAAATAAGAGTATCCGTATAATGACAATTTCGTTCTAGTATTCCCTTTGGGCGCCGAGACGTGCCGTTATCAATCTTATTAACCAACTTAAAAAAGAGGTATCTCGTCGTCTTTATTTTGTGTGGATAATTTTCTCTAAGATAGAGACGTTTTCAGAAAATATAAAGCATAAATAGATTCGAACTAGCTTTGTATTAATTTCGAGAATCGGTGTTCTTATAGTATTTTTTTTTCATTCTCTTATCTAGACGGTATGTTGATGGGAAATTCAGTGAAAAACTTGTTGCTTTTAATAAAAAACTGCCCTTATAATCCCGAAAAAGTACCCTGCAATCTAATAATTTTCTTTCAAGATTTTAATTAAACCTTTGAGAGGAAACGACGCAATAACGAAACAGGAGCTGCTTTACTCAAATAGATTAAAAATTTGAATGTCTGATTGAACTGAGCCTTAAAATTCAGGTTAACTCAGGCAGGAACTATACAAAGTGCCACTTTGAAACGAGTAATTTATTTGTTAACTTCGTAGTTGAAATAATATTTTCAAATGGAAGAAGTACATATATATTTTTTATAACATCTAGAGATAGGACATTCATGATGTAAATCTAAATTGTATTTTTTATATTCACATAGAAATCTAAAATTACCGATGATAAACCCATGGTTATTGTTCTAGTAGGTACCTATTTGAAATCTATTTTTATCATTATTTTTCTCATCTCTAAATTAAACCGAAGATTTTCTATAATGTGATAAACGATTTACGATACGCGAGCGAGTCGAATCGGAAACAAGGCCGTCTTGGTAGAGTGGCGTGCTCCAGTGTTAATTACGATTGTGGCCGTTTTGCTACGGAACCTCGGCAAGTCGTTAACGGTTCTACCATGAAGACGGATTAGAAGCACGAGAGCAGCTGCCACGCACAATCGATGTTTTTTGATGTTTTGTAGACTTTTAATCGAGTGTAGCCACAGGGCGGTAGTTACAGGGGGCGGCAATCAAAGTAGATGCATTAAGTGGCTCACAGTGGGTGTGTTCACAGACAGTGGGTGGTATTAAGCGTGCCGGACCGGTACGTATGGCGGCGGCGGCAGCCTCCTCTGTTCGCAATACCAAGTGCGCGAACGAACTTGTTAAAGCAGGCACCACTAACCCGGACGCTAAAAATACTTAATCAAGTAGCAAACGACATCGACGTGTTTAGTTGCTCATTGACTGAATTCACAAGGATAACTTTATTTGTGTTGTGTTATAGTACAGATATTTCCTAAATTGTACCTACACTATTGTATTAGGGAAAACCTGTAATAATAGTGTAAGAAATTTATAAATAAACAGAAATAAACAGAACAGAACAATATTGTTTCTTACTTCGTAGCTTTGAAGACGCTCGATGGTGATAGGGAAAGAACTTCAGCGAGTCGATGTTTTCGGTGTTTTGTAGTCACTTTCTCAATTAAGAGGTATGCACGCCCATGGGGGTATATCTGGAGGGCCGCAAGTTAAGCGAGAGAAGCTGCCACGCACCATCGATGGTGTTCAAGACGTTGTTATAGGGTGTGAATCAATGGGTTGTTCGTGGTGGTTGGTTGCAAGGTGGAAACCAAAGCTGATTTCCAAGACTGCCTGCAGAATATGCCTGTGTCCAGTGACGCTTCAAGTGCGTATGTCTAGTGACCTGTAATTTGAAAAGCGCTTAAAGATACGTTCGAAGAGTGGTTAACAAGCACAGTGCCCAGTGCCTTATAAGGCTCAAACATACATCAGTACGTTGACTGGGTAGCTTGATAGCGTGAGATTATAATGACTGCATAGATTATTCCGACAGGTAGAATAGGGGCGGCAAAATAATGTTGCACCAGGGCGAATTACCTCCTAGCGATGGGCTTGTTTTTATAGCAGTGTCATTGCCATTAACAACGACGAACGATTTTGTGCGCTTTTTCTTTTGTGTTTTATAACAAAAGTTGCTGCAAAATGACATTTGAGAGATTGTGTCTGTCTTTTCTGATGATGATGGTGATCGTCTTCGGGATTGTTATTTTTTAAATAATAGCGCACGCGCTTTGTGCTTTCACAATTTTATTGCTTCTGTACAGACATTTCCATCTTCGTTCTAGTTCACTTTTTTATTTCCTAAAATCTAACTAAGTACCTATTTAACAAAATTCATATGATGATGGTGGCAACAAATCATCTTACTCAGATTTTTGATAAAAATAAAGTGAACTATAGAAATTATTTAAATACATAAATGTAATAAACAACGGGTTACTATCGTACCTACAAAGTTAACTACTGGTGACGGGACTCACTCGCCCCTAGGGAGACCTCCATATGAGGTCGAAACATAAAGAAAAAGAAAGAAAGAAGAAAGAAAAATCGTCTATAAAACATAAAATGATAAATATAACAACCAGAATATCTTTCTGGTTGTTATATTTATCATTTTATGTTTTATACCAAATAAACGATTTTTCTTTCTACTTTCTTTCTTTTTCTAAATATTTTTTTTGATACGAGAAAAAAAAAATACATTTTTATGTACCAAAATGGTCTCCGCTATTGGCAAGTTGTAACTTTGTACGTGAGCAATTCGTTGTTACATATTTTTAAAGGTTGTTAAATAATAAGATTTGGTTTGCTTCGAAGAAAAACATGTTTACTCGCACTATTGAAGAATTTTTTTCTAACGAATGTATCCATATTCTAGATATACCATTAGATCTTACACCACACTTAAACAGTTAAATTGCTACCAAGTTACAAAACGTGCAGTTTAGTATAATAGCATACAATTGAGCACTTACAAGTACGTCCAAAAACTTCGTATTACACAAGTTGTATATTCATCTTACTATGGATCCCATTCAATAGTAAACAAAGGGAGTGGTGTTACGTTCCACGCTAACAATAGACCGTATATCAATGGTTTTGGCATTGTCTTGTGAAGGACCTTTTCATGGAGAGCTTAATTCTAAGTTAGGTTGTAAAAATCTTAAGTTTTTTTCTAATGATGAAGTGCTGGGTTATTGTTAGAGTAAATTGGTTGGTGTACGGTTGATTTGTCGCAAAATGTATGGTTTTGTCTTTATTCTTATAAGGGTCTTTAGATTTAGGCTTGCTCGTGCCGTAACTGTGTCGTAATTTGTATGTTTTTTCTCATAGCTCCGGAGAAGGCAAGGTGTATAAGTAAATCGTTGAATGTATGCCAAAAGCAGTAACTTTGGTGGTTTGGCCTTAGTAAACCTAGCCTACTATATCTTTCCGGACTTGTGCCAACCTTCCTTGGGAATTTTGGTTTCCTAAAGATTGTTTATAATGTGTGTTCCGTTCCACTATCGCAATGTCTTCTGTCACTGCGTCATCCATTGCTTTCAACATATTATAACCCACTGTTAAATCTCGTTTTATGCCATTCTTTATATCACTAGCCTTATTATCGACCCATCTTCCTGCCGAATGACTACCACTTCCATGTCGTTGGAGTGCTCCACTTTGAACATCATCAGACTGTGCTGAGAATAAGTTTCCGCTTGTCAGCGCCATCCTTTCCTGTGTTATGTTATCTTGTTGTCATCTACCCACGTTGGTACGTGGGTTGACGATGACCAGCAAGATATTCAACTACTACATCTTGCATCTTTCAAATGATCGCTACTAACAATCCCAACTAATATTATAAATGCGAAAGTGAGTTAGTTTGTTTATTTATTTGTTTGTTTGTTACGCTTTCACGCCGTATCTATTGAACCGATCATCATGAAATTTTGCATACACATAGGTTAGGGTACCGAGAAGGACATAGGCTATAAAAAACGCGGGCGAAGCCGCGGGTAACAGCTAGTGTTAAATATAGATCATAAGCAATGCAGGGTTCGTAACCTTCCCCCCTTGTAAAAAAATTAAAAAATGAGTTCTTCAAGTTCTGTTATCCGGAGAAAGCCTACAGATAAGCATTGTTGACGTTTTTGTGTTCCAGTTGGCTCACGCCCATTGCTCCGTGGACGGTGGAATGTTCACGGTCCACGGCGTCTTTCGTAACAGTCTTCGGCGTGCTAGTGCGAATGTTTTTGTGATGCCTTAATGCATTTGTCGGCTTCTGTCGTTGATGTAACGTGCGATTTATGATGTGTCACCTAGCAGTTGCATCGGTTAATCACAATAATTTTACAATCTTATACTATCAATTGTCACGATCTGGTTTCCTGTGATTTGCCTGACATATAAGTGTACAGTTGAGCTAGAATTTTGGACACGTGTAAATTAGGACATATCTTAAACCCTAAAGAATTCATTTACAGAATCGTTCAGTCGTATCGTATGTTCAATTGAACAAATAATCCGTTGCTAATGCACCTTGTCCCAATATGACCCTTAGTTGTATAACTGAACCGCTAAACAATCACAAAACTCCATTCATCACACCGTGCGTCTGCTAACCTTAATATCTCGATAAGTATTTCGTTTCCATGTTTCCGATTCAATTCCGTGGCTCGGCAAAAATGTTAAGTGCGTCAAAAGATTCAATACTGGAAGATACAATACACTCTAAGTCATTATAATTTTTCAATAGGTACCAATAGAATTAACTGATTTGGTAATATCACAGATATGATATCACCAAATCAGTTAATACAATTGGTAAAAAACTCGCTCATCTCATTGATAGATATATGAATCAATAGGATGAGCGAGCAGAGCAATGACATCAAAAGAAGTTTACATCATATTCCTGGTTGGAATTTCTAGTGACATTTCCTTCATGGCGAATTAGATCTTCTGCCACTGAAGTGAGGATTTCCGATCGTACACTAAACATACTCAGCCAATCAATCATCATCATGTCTTTGTTGAGCAGATCAAATCAATGCGGACATTTAATTGTGAAATCACGGAGATCCAGGTATTCGGGATCAAAGGCCGGCTATATATGAGTTCTTAGTTAATTCAGGCTGCTCAAAACACTTAGTTCATAAGATGAAATGACAGGGAAGCTCAGCCTATTGTCAATTTTTTAAATTTGCAAATTAACGAACAAGCAGTCGCCTTCGTTCCTGCTGCAATTGATATTACAATAAATTGAGCTGATGCATGAAGTATTTTGAAGGATTGAGTAGTAAATAAAGTAGAAAAAATACGCATAATGCAACCAAACGCGCATTAGAAACAATATTGAGAAGAAAAGAAAAAAGAGTTCTACTAGTTCTAATTCATTATTTGTATATTAAACTATTAATCAAACCACTCTCTAGGCTCTAGAGCGTTACCATTGAGAATACAACCCAGAAAAAAATATTAAGGGTCATTCATTGGCAACAATAACCGTTTTCCATCAGGTGGGATGTATGCCTGTTTGCCTTTTCATTTTCATAAAAAAATAAACTGCTTAGATGAAGACTGTCTATTGATAAAAAAATATGATACTTATTCAAAACTTTATGTTTACTAAATTCATGGTATTTAAGTTCTGACGAAATAAATAAATTATAAAATCAAACGAATTAACCTTTCCGCGGGTTAACTTCCGAGTGGTCTCTCTGAGTTGACTTTACCACTTGTATAAGAATATAGAACCCACACCCACCTGTACAATCACGATCTGACATTCCAAGTTCTCAGACTTGCGAATTTGTTCTCAGATCCACGAAACTGATTGGATCTAGTGTATTCCAAGCCTGTTTATCTGATGGATTAATGATTATGTTTATTACAGGAGCTATTTATAAAGCTGATGGATAAACTTTATACAACCGGGAATGTTAATTTTATTTACGAATCCAGAGTGGCGTGGGATTGCTCCTTTTGGATCTACAAATGTGATCTCCAAATAAATAATTTATATTTTTAATCTCGCTTATTCTGAGCGTGTGCCTAGTTGCTTCCTATGGCTGATAAAGAAACTTTAAATTACCGGGAATGTAAATTTTATTTACGAATACTTAGTGGTGTGGAATTGCTCTTTTTGAATCTCCTTACACTAATCCGCTGGTAAGTAATATTTTATTAAAGTGCCTTATTAGTTTAATTTTGATCATTTTATTAAAAGGAGGCGTGCTATTTTCAAAATTTTGCTATAAAAAAAACATGACAAAATTTACAAATTTACGACATGTTTTATAGGCCCATTAGGTCAAAGAAATACTGAAGTACATTTTTTAGAAATGGACCCGCTTGTTTTAGTTTTTCTTTCTTTTTTAACCTAAAACTAGCATGTTGGAAACAACCGTGTCGATTATATTTAAATTGCTTCTGGAGTGTTATTTTTGAAAGCGGGCCACTCGTCTTCGAGCGATTTTTGTATGGAAAAATCGTTCGAAGACGAGTGGCACGCGTTCAAAAATAGTACCCCTGAAGATCGTTTTTAGCGTTGGGAGTTGGGGCACCAGTCCTTAAACATGCTCCTCATAAAAATGAGCTTACAAAGTATTAATAACAATTGTTTTGTTCTGATTACAAACACCTACAGCCAACTCTCGGGATTAGAAAGGAAAAAAGGCAGGACATAAGCCACGAAAAAAATCTTATTATTTTCTGCGGTTCAGTTTGGAAATCCGATCGAAACAACTTGTAACCATGGCTTTACAAAAATAAACGAATTAACCGATCGATTCTTATTACAAATGCAATCTGAGCTGATGCAAACACGCCAAAAGTCGTTCGCTGCCCCAAATTGTGAGCAATTATTTTATATTAAAAACCAACTAAGTGTGAGTCGGACTGTGCCGAGGGTTCCGAACAAATAATATATTTACAACCTCCAATTACAAATTTTCATTTTATTGTGAATAATTCCTTTAATTTATGTAGACCATGCTTCATGCCAAATTTTACAAAAATTGTAGGTCGGTGGAAAGTTCTCTATAGGCTTTGAATCTTTGCGATTTGAGCAAATTCGCAAAATTTTAGGCACGAACATATCTTTTGATTGCGTTGACAAGATTGATTATTCACAGATTAAAAAGACTGCAAATATTTATCAATTTCGTCTTCACACGTCCACAGGTCCCTTAGGACAAGGCACAGAGACGGCGGTCAAATGAGTGAGAGAGAGAAACACGTGGGTGAGAGTAAGTGAAACACAAGGGTTCATCTTTACATTAGAGGTGCGGAACCCCAAAACGCGAAAGAAATGTTTTGGACTACAAACTCACCAGCACGAATACATATAAATGAGTAACGTATAACAGAAACATTTGTAAGTAGCAGCTGTTGGTAGACTGAGCGAGCGCAAAGCGCAAGCGAAGCGTTCCGTTTCAATTTTGGCAAATAATCTTTCGTATGTCCATCTGAAACGATACTTATACATACATTAATCACGTCTTTATCCTTTGCGGTATAGACAGAGCCCAGTTTAGCGTGTAAGTGGCGTAAAGTTACCTCAATAGTCGATGCGGCTAGCAACCCGTCACTATTCACTACACGCCAATCATCACGCTATTTTTTTTACTATTATAAATCGGTAAGCCTTGGCTGTTCTTTTTTTTATTTTTTGTACTACATAGATAGATAAGTTATACGTAATAAATAAATTAATTATTAAAAGCAGCAGTAAGGTATTGGACCAGGCTCCTTCCACCCCGTAACTAATAATGGCGTAATTATATAGTATTTACAAGGGCTCAAAATAAATATTTATTACAGAATGAATATATAAATCTTTTGAAACATTAAATTTTCATCAAGTAATATTAAATTTGATGAGATGTTCCACACATTACGCTGACTACCTTGAAATTCAATAGAACTGTAATTAAAGCGGGACTAATTGAGTATCGTGAGAACGGTGGAAACAATCGCAGATTAAATCGATTTATAATTATAATAATCGGATTAGGTGAAGCCATTGTTGATGTGTAATCGATTGTAATTAGTCTGGAACATTCTGGAGCAATTGCAGCGAATTTAGATAATTATATAGCCTGTATGTGCCATATGATTACCAAGATTCAGTGCAAATGATTCTGGACTCCCTGGCAATATTTTACTGTCGGAATCGGAATCTCTAATAGAATAAATAAAAGGTTAGAAAATAGGCAACAATGGAACAGATATACATACATACGCGCAAAACCATAACCCCTTCTTGGTGGGTCAGTCGGGTAAAAAAAGAATAAAAATTGGGGCCGTGTGTATGAACATTAAAAACCTAAAGACAAATAATTTTTTTTTTCTGGTGTTCAGACACTCACTGAACTGGACCCTGTAACCCACAGGGTAAAATTTAACTTGGTCCATAATCTAAATTAAAACACCCCCACAGCATTAAAGGATTTTTTGGCAGATTTAGTTTCCAAAATTACCTGAATGTTTTCTCTATTTTTGATATTATTATATAACAACAATTATTTTGTTGACGAAAAGTACATTTTGAATAAATTCCAAAACAAACTTGATAATGTTTTCTGCCATCGATTTTGAATAAACAAACGCACAAAAAGGCAGACGCCGTTCTGTTTTATGGGGCAATTAGATTTTATCCGCTGTTCGGTCCAGCCCGGCTCTTATTGATTACTGTTTCGGAGATTTCATCCTGATGTTTCAATTTTGGGAATAAAATTATCCATAAAATGTTATCTTCATGGAATTACATTAAATTTGCATAGATCTTAATTTTTTTTTTCGGTTTATCCGTCTGCGTCAGAAGGTAGCTTATATTTTTCAAGTGGAAGTATCTTTACTTAGTCTCCGTATCATTTTCAACCGATGAAAAAATGGAGGAGTTTCTCAAGAAGATGCGTATTTTTTTATACATATGACTACTTATAACTTTTTACAGATTAGTCAGATTTTGTTAATTGTTCTTTTATTAATAAGGGTTTACCGCGAATTTGGTCCCATATAAATTTAGAACGAAAAATCCAACCCTAGGGGAAGGAAAACAGGGGATGATTGATAAATATATATATATATATATATACGGACAAATCACACAGATTGAGCTAGCCCCAAAGTAAGTTCGAGACTTGTGTTATGGGATACTAACTCAACGATACTATATTTATAATAGATACTTATATAGATAAACATCCAAGACCCAGGTCAATCTGAAAAAGATCATTTTCCATCTTAACCTGACCGGGGATCGAACCCGGGACCATCCGTGTCGCAGGCAGGCGTGTTGACCGCTGCGCCACGGAGCTCGTCTTGATTTGATTTTTGATTGATTTTTGCTTTTCAGTTTCTTAAGGTGGTTTTTTTTGGTTAAAAAGTTTTTATAACTAAATAAACAAACCCTACCTCCTATATAATTTAACAATCTTTTGAGTTCCTATGAGGAGTTTAAAGCAGCCTTCATAAATGTTGTTACAGTTTAATCAAATTATTAAGTTTAGATATTCATTTGCATAATAATACGAGTAATCTGCGAGGTGTTACCTGAGCGTGGGACTCTGAAATTCCGCTGACGTATAATTTACAATCGAACAAAAGTAATCTTCAAGTCTCAAATTCACACAGACTATCATATTATACATAAAAAATATGATACAGGTTGATTTTGAACCTACCTTTTCTTTCTTCATATCCGGAAGGCTGTTTTTGAAAAGGCGCGTAATCAAAAAGTAAACGGTACGCGCCGCATCGCAAAAATCCGCATCCGCTGAAGCGCTTGTGTCGCCCTTTCATACAAAATACACACGAGCGCTTCAACGAATTAAAGCGGATTTTTGCGATGCCGCGCCCGTCGTCATAATGTGCGCGTACCTTATACGTCTACTATCTTTATAATGTGAAATTGGTGTAGTTTGGTGTTATAAATGCTCGTGCTCGAGAACAATTTGTGAAATAGTTAAAGTAGACTGTTAAATGGACTCGTATAGATTTGTCGCCAAAATCTCCCACGAGGCTGCCAAAGAACATACGCCATCTTTGATGCCACATACCGTACAACACCGATACTTAGTATCTCATTAAACTGGACATTGGCAGAATCACTGAAATCTCGGTGGAAGCCATATTTAAAAAAGAAAGAAAGAAAGATACGTCTACTATCCCAAGTCACGCAATGCAATTTTGCTGTATTTTCGAAACTGATACTTCAGTTGCAGTGCAGCTAAGCCTTAAAAAATTTCTTCTCGTTTCACAAAGGGAATATTCAAAACGTTCATTTATATAGATTAAAGATGTTAAAAATGAAGTGTAATTTAACGTCAAACAAAAAGTAAATTCGTGACACACACCTTTAGATGGTAAGCAAGCAGTGACGTAAAGGCATATAATATGTAAGTCCGATTTGCACTGTCAACTTTTTTTTGCTTGCTGCACTATACAGCGGGACATACGGTAAGCGTTATTTACGTCGGTAAAGCACCTTGCTGAATCTAGTTTTAGCGTTGCAAATCTTGAATCGACTGACTATTAAATAAATCTGCAGTTCGAATTAAAATTTAGTCTCGTCTGAATCCGTGAGAATGATGTTTGTAAATATTTGAAGAACAATAACTTTTTATGTTTTCGAAAGGTAAAAAATTTGTTGGTATTAATAAGACGGTTTTTTTGTTACTGTCAATAAGAAAGAATAACTGTAGCCGTGGCTTGGTGATGGCAGTTTACTAATATTTCTCCAAAAATTTACTAGCAGAAGTCTTAATGATATTGCCAGATTTACTTAACTTGTCTTTTTTAAACATACTCCCTTTTTATGAGTT
Source organism: Rhodophaea formosa (assembly GCA_963082605.1). Lineage (NCBI taxonomy): Eukaryota > Metazoa > Arthropoda > Insecta > Lepidoptera > Pyralidae > Rhodophaea > Rhodophaea formosa. The sequence goes on along the minus strand of OY720218.1, from coordinate 7,444,962 downwards.
ATGTATGTAATATGTTGTATCAATACATTTGAACCTACACCTACACACATCTTTTATTGCAATTTGCAGAATAAAGCTGCTAGTTACAAATCAAAAATATCATATTATCAGGTCACTTTATACCTATACAGGAAACAATGGTTTGCATTTGATTGTTCCCTGTTACTCCACTTTAAGACAGGGGATGATAGAATACATTTACCCTGATCAAAATTCAATCACCCCACTTCATTTCCAATGTTAACCGTCCCGTCAATCAGCAGTAACCTTTTCAAACGTAGTAATATCAATAACAAAGAAAGAGTGAGAGTATTGTTTCCTCTGGATTATATAGGTACGAAAAGCGAGTTTCCGGCCCATTCAGCGCTTGTGTATGTTCTCATTGTAACAATCAATAATAAATAAAAAAAATATTCGAAAATAGACTTCCCCAAGGATTTCCATCGTCGGGGGGTTTTGCCATACTCACCATACTTGGGTTTATGAGCGTAGTTTGTTTGGCTTATTTCGGTTCCGACGCTGCTGCCCACCAAAACCGGTTTATTTTGTGCGAGGAAAGGGTAGGCATTTGTTAAACTATTGGGAACGGGATAAAAGTATTTGGGATGCTACTTGTTTGGATGGATTGGGAATTAGGAAGTAAAACCTCAGGAGGCGGGTGCTACCTGATGCATTAACAGTAACCACCGGACAGGCAGTTGAGGATGACACCCCTGACCTCTTACAATAATACTACCTGCGACCACGAGCACTGCTTCTCAGTGCTCGTGGTCGCAGGTAGTATTATTGTTCGAAACGTTAGGTGTATAAATAATTTAATAAACGCGCTAAAGAAAGAAATAATACTACTTGTTAAACTTATTAAATAAGCAGAAAAGTAGATATAGACTCCTCGCAGGAGAAAGGACAGGTGCCTACAAAAGATAAGGAATGTATAGAGTATAATATTAATAACATTAAAATAGAAAAACCTAGATATGGTGAGACACCAATGGATCCGTTAATATTTATTGAAGACTTGGAAAGTTATTTAAAAAAGATACAGGAACCGGAAAATGAGTTAGATTCACAGAGTGTACAGGTCCGAGACCTTTCCAAAATGATCGGCATTGTGATGTATTGTCATATCGCCTTGTGTTATATCAACAACCTCCATATTGGATATCACTAAACGTAAGGCTCTTTCTTACAAAAACATCTATGTTTTCACGGGGCGGTCATTTGTTTTCTTTGTATATTGGGCGTAAACATTTTCTGGGTTATTGCTCGTTGAAATAACAACATTGGCTATTATTAGTTAAGACGTTTATTTATCCGAGATATTGATTTTCTTTGTCTCAGGTGTTGTCTTACTTTATGCCCAAGGGATGATCGAGGGAAGATAATTGGCCTATCATAATTTGAATGGGTTCAGCGGTTTCACTGTGAAAAGATAGTATTATTGCAAAGCCACTCTGTCTTAACAGACATAGTAGCTTTGCAATAAGTATAGACAATTATTTGTAAACCTAAAGACTACGCCAAGTCATACATTTTATGCTAAAAAAATAATAAAGTAGCTAGGTGCTACTTCATTTTCAATTTTATCAACTGAATGATCAATGGAAGCACATAATTTATAATGTAGTCCCTAAATAAAAGATTTTCAGACTAATACTACTGAAAATCTTGCGTTAATTTTAAACCTGTAAATTTATTGTAAAAGAGATTCATTGGAACAAATCTTTAACAAATCATCTTATGAGTCCCACGTAAAGCCGAAATCCCATACAAACGTAGTTTGGTTTTAGTTTTACAACAGTTAAGCCAATCTCAACCAAATTTCGCCCGCATAAGTCCGTTCCGCATAAGGCATATTGATGTTTATAATCAGATTTCAGTTTTAAAAACAATACCTATACAAAATTACAGCGAGTAGAAGTTTTCGATACGAAACTTCTACTTGATACATGTTTGTATGGGATTTCGGCTTTACGTGGGACTCTTAAAGATTGCAGATTTTTGCTCCATCTCAGACAGTTCAACTAAATCTTATAATATTTTTAGAACAAAAGGTCTAGTTACTTGAGCTAAAAAAGTGGGGTTTTAGTTTTTATAGCTATCTAGATGGAAGGCGCTCGTGCGTGGTTTGATTAATTAGACAGATGCAAATTGCAAGTCAATTAGCTGTATCTTATGTCCGTTTTGTTGTATTAGGTACTGATGCGTATCCTATTATTCCCTAAGGTACCTACTTGATTAGTGTAAGGATGACTTTATATTGCGTATAAGGTATGAAATCTAGATTGGTCTGGTTCTGGAATGATATTAATACTATCTTTTGTTCAAAATACTCTATGTTATGTATGTTTTGTGTTTACGGAACTGACGCATATTTTTAACCATTGTGCTATGAAAAGAACTCTCAAAAATACTAATTGCAGTGAAATAATTACCTTGCTAACCCAAAAGCTTTTTGAAGGATATAAAGGTTACGAAGTCACAATGTTCCCTCTCGGCGTAAACGCCGCTAACAAAAAAGCAACAGACATGTGTCGTCACTTTTTAGCATTTTGTATGGGTGATAGGAAAACATTGATGACTGAAAGTGGTATTTGGTTATTCTATTCTTGCTACTACGGTACGCTTAATAGGCGAGTCCGTCTCGCACTTTTTTGTCTTATTCGTTGGTTTAAGGCTCTTTCCCATCTCATCTAACCCAGCTCTGGTTTGCAACCCCAATTGATTTATGCTATACATTGGTAGAAGTACTTATACAAACTTTGACCTGATCTTAACAAAGGCGCGGCCCACCCACCGCTATTGTAATATGCGAAAACTGTACTATGAAAATTACTACAACCTATTCGTTTCATCTGAGCGTGTTGCCGGTTGCATCCTCAGCTGTGATGTTTGATGGATGGAGCCCCATGGTTCGCTGATAACAACTACATTCTTTTGTGAATTATAAAAAAATACACACATGGTCTGCAAGTGCTGGGATAACTGTTCAATCTTACCTGTACGAATGTATCCTATCATAGAAAATACCTTGTTCATCGACGCAGTCACTGATACTCTTATCGACAAACTTGAGCCATTGTATTCAGTTCAGTTAGCGAAACATTAGCGATTTGCGTCTCAAAAACTTGTCCTTATTGAAGTAATTCATATTACTATATATTTTTTAGGGTTCCGTACAAAAATTGAAAAATGGAACCCTTATAGGATCACTCGTCTGTCCGTCCGTCCGTCTGTCACAGCCGATTTTCTCCGAATCTACTGAACCAAATTAGGTGAAATTTGGTAAAATGGTTTAATCCTATGACCCAAACACGGATGTGCAAAGTAAATTTTTGAAATAATGGTCATTTTCAGAGGCCCAATTACAAAATTTTAAAAGAAAGTTTTGCAAACCTTACTGTGTCATATATCAAATGAAAGGGCTCATTATGAGGATCTCAAAAATATTATTTTTTTGTTCAGGTAAAATCAATACTTTTGATTTTATTCACGAAAGAAGGCAAAAATTTTAACATAATTTGCCCTGTAGAAAGTCCTACTGTTTGTTATTTTCAACAAGTTGACCGTAAAACCACCTTAATAACACCATATTTGAATAGTCGATAGAAGTCTTACACCTAACGACCAGCAATGGGCAGAAAGATCACTAAAACACTCCATTTGTTTATAACGAGTATTGGAGCGGTTTTGACTTCCTCCCAATATCCTTTCAAAACAATCCCAAACTTGGTTCGAATCTTAACTACCCAGGCGGACCATAGGTGGGTCCACCTCCCCAATCAAAGATGTAGATTGAATAGATAGGCATTAAATTTATTAAACTTATGTTTATTGAAGTCAAGACTTTTCTTTTTATCGTCAAAAGGAGAATTTTACGATGTTTTGGCATTAATTTTAGATGAGCACAACTTTTTATATTTTATAGTTTTTCTATAAAAAAAAACAAATCATTTAAAAAGCACATTTATAACCCGTCCCATTTATAACACGTTTCTGGTACAAAAGTGTAGTTTTAGATTAGTTTAATGTGAAACAATTTTCCCGGCAGAGTAGAATAGGACCACTCCAAGTCATCCCGTGGATGTCGTAAAAGGCGACTAAGAAAACACAAGCTAAACGAAGCTTATTAACATCAAAGAGACCTCTCCAACCCGTCTGGCCAGCGTGAAGAGTGTAGGCCAAATCCTCTGACTACTCAGGCTATTATATGGCTCTGGTGGTACAGAGAGGGTCGTGCTCCTGCAGTGGAGACTGGAAGGACCTGATGATGATGATGATGATGATGAAACAATTTTAAGTTAGATATAAAGTACTATTTTGTACTACAAAAGTATTAAACTTGTAAAAGATAATCTACGAAGGAAATCTATGTCAATGCGCTAAGTATATGAATTTCTTATCTAATTTCTTAGCATGTACCTACATAGAAATTATTGCTAGAGTTTTTCCGCATTTTTCAAGCCTTTCTTTAATTTTTGATCTTCTTTAAATTGTAATTAAATTAAGGAATAAGATATGGCAGAATTTCCTGCCTGCGTGGATTTTTTTCCCATATTTTATTCCTTAAATTTAATTAGAGAATATCGCAAACAAAATACCTATTCCATCTGACTTCCTATAATGCTTGCAACGTTCAATGTTGAAGAGGCCCCTTATGAAGAAGGAACAAAGCAATTAATTAGTAAGATCTACCAACTCACTTCCATAGACCCCCTAACTCGCTGGTCCTCCCATCTGTCCGGAAACTGTGCGCACATGTGCTCTTAATCCCCGGACATTTATCAGTCTGTAATTGCGAAGTGATTCTACTTTCACTGTCCCTTACTTACATCTTAATGTCAGTTTCCATAGTTCCGTCCGGATTGTTCGGATGGGTTTATTATGAAAAGATGTTACTTACAAAATTGCTGTGCTTTATTACATTACTAGCTTTTGCCTGGGGCTCCACTCGCGTTCCTTCAAATCTTTCAAGAATAATATACATTACCTACTTAAAAGTTATTCTCAGTACCTATGACAACGTGTATGCAAAATTTCAAGATGATCGATTTTATAAAAGCATGAAAGCATCACAAAAATCTGGATGATGAAAAATTAAATGAGTAATCCCGATCATACCCACATAAGACTTTTTGATTTGTTGATTCTGAAAAATCAGCACTGTAAATAATTGTGAGTGAATAGAAGTAGGTACTGCAACACACTTCAAAGTCCCATAAACAGTAGAGCAATACCCATCCCATTATTTCTAAACTTCCGGACAGACATCCATATATATCATCATTAATCCAAACGTTGCAAATACCGTATCTGATCGAATCAACAGCTAGCCAGCAACCTAGACCTGTCAAGATGAAATATTTCTATGAAAAATTGGTAATAAACCTGGAGAGCTGGGGTCAGATTAAGCTGGATAGGAGTTGATTCGCGATTGCCAAGTAAGTAATAAGTGTGGAACTTTCGTGCGCCCACGTGACGCCTACACGCGGGCCTATCTAAGGTTTGCTCAGGACTTAGTGCTTAGAAGATAGGGGCTTAACTGTAAATGAACAAAAAGTAAAAAATGCTAGCAAATATTGATCAAATTTTTAAGAAAACAATGTCAAGGCAACCGAGAAGGACATGGCAATCACCCAGATAAAATAACTAAGTATTCCCGAAATATTTATCCAAGGCTTCCTAAGCCATGGACTCAGGTAGCCTTGGGTCAATCTTTGAAAGCAAAAACGTAAAAAAAATAGCTGCCAATTATAAAAATCAACTAAAATAATGACGAGTATATTGATTAGGAAAACCTTTTCACACCTAAGGCTATTATGGTTTAAAAACCTGGCATACCTATTGTACAAAAACATTAACCAAGTAGAATAAGTTTGAAACTGGCAATCAGTCAAAAATATTTTTAAAGTATGAATAGAACTAATTACTACCTATATTTGTTTGTTCTAAAGGCCTGGTGATCCACAACAACACGTTTCTATTTGTCCTCGCTTGTGTAAGTTGTGGAACGGTATGAACCTGCAAAGACGAGTAAATAACTATTTAAAAGGCCGGCAGCGTTTTATTAACAACTCTGATATTGCAGATATCCATAAGGGACGATGACACTTACCATTTCTGGTGTTTTGTATGCTCTTTAGCCTGCGAAATTAAAAAAAAATACTTAAACACATCTTTCTACGGTCTTAGAAAGACCATGAGATACAACCTGTAAAACGCTCAGGTGATTTATAGGGAAATATTCTTCTTTAGGTGCCTATCCAAATGTTAAAGGACATCTTAACTTGGTACAGTCCTTTCTGTCTTGGCTCACCGGAACAGTTCAGCCATAGATATAATCTTTACTTCTATCACCATGCCCGCAGTCTAAACGGTCCAGCCTGTATATTTACAGTACAAAGGGCGTAGAATGATGTCCATACAGCGCGGTGGTGCAATGTGTGAACATCTGGCACACTTCCTTGCTGATTGAGTAATCAGGTGAGCTTACTCGTTAGTGGATAACGAAGCTTAACTATTATGCATTTATGTTTCTATACTGCTTTATGAAGAACTCGGCGGCCTAGTATGCATCGGTATAGTTATGTAACCCTGCGTTTAATACCGATCGGGATGGAATACCGCAAGTTAAAATAAAATAAAAATTCGTTTATTTTGCCAACACATTTCAGTACATACACTTGATTACAAATGTAAAATAAATTTGTGCAACAACACAATTACACCGTTACCCATTTGGAAGATCATCCTCGAACTAGACGTGAGTCTGTTGCAGTTGCATAAAGAGATCTCGAGTTCCTACGCATTTCGGAAGGTACGTAAAACGCTTGCCGTCGATGTTACGATTATTTTGTATGTATTTTTCTCTTACCTAAACTTATACCAGTACATAATTAACCCCACTGATTGTCTCCTTTTAGATATCTGGTTGACTGGAAGAGAGAAGAGAGACTAGAATAAAATCCTAGGATAAGTTTGCCAATATACATATATATAGAGAATATATATATTGGCAGACTTATCCTAGGATTTTATTAAGACAATTAACTTTTAAGTGTAGTTCTAATAAAGTGTCTGTTGTTTTTTGTACAATAAATAATTAACAAACAAACTACTGAAGTTTAGTACACCTGCCGTGTGGTTTTCGGCAAAGTAGTATAGGACCACTCCAAGTCTGCCCGTGGATGTCGCAGAAGGAAACACAAGCTAAACAAAGCTTATTAACATCAAAAAGACACTTCACACCCGTCTGACCGGCGTGAAAAGTATAGGCCAAATCCACTGACTGCTCAGAGGTAGTACAGAGAAGGTAGTGCTTCTGCAGTGAAGACTAACAAAGACCTGATGATGATGATGTTTGTTGTTTTATGTACAGTAAAACAACATACGCCTTACGTGTCAATGGTCTCATAAGCAAGGATGCTAAATACCGTGCGATGTGGAGAAAAAAAGCTGGAGAGCGGTCCCCAAAAGAAAATGATGATGATGATGAACGACTATTTCAAAAGTGACAATGAATACCTAGGATATTTGTAACCATAGATTAGTTAGCTATAAACGAAAGTGAATTATGTTACGTCTGTTTGCGTCGATATGTTAAAATTGTCGGCAATATATCTCGATTGTCAATTACTAGCAAATACGGCCGTTAGAGAGTAAAATTAGACCAGCAGTGGGCGTCAGCCCTAAGATAAGGCATTTAAGATTGTTAACACGGCTCAAATAATCTCTTTCAATAGAAATAATGAATACATAATTACTTAAGGTTTTTTTAAAAAAAGCATAGAAGTTATTGGCATACACGTATTTTATATTATCATAAGATTATCATCTTATACTTATCATTCTGTAGACATTGTTATCTTAATTTGTCCAACTTATGGTATCTTCGTAGAACTTAAGTTGCCTAGGTCATTGCTTCATCCTACTTAGTAAACAAACAGACACAAGACCATAGAAGTGGGAATGAAGAGATTTTTTTTAATGTATGCACAAGCCCCACTTGATAGGAAGCAAATTTATTTTAGAACGCCTGAAAAAAGAATAACAAAGTAGCAAATAAAAAAATGACCCATATTAGTTTTCTATACGGTTAAATAAATAATTAATAAATTTATAGGGACATATCACACACATTGAGCTAGCCCCACGGTAAGTTGTGAACTTGTGTCGTGGGATACTAACTCAACGATACTATATTTTATTAATATATATTATACAGATAAACATCCAAGACCTAGGTCAATCTGAAAAAGATCGTTTTCCATCTTGACCTGCCTGTGTCGCAGGCTGGCGTGTTGACCACTGCGCCATACAAAATACACAACTCGGCTCGACAATATTTTTCGTTCTGGACCCTTTAAGGGGTAATTCAGCTCATTGATTTGAAAAAAACTTTCTCTTAACTTCCTCCTTCCTTAATTTTTGACATTCCCATACAAATAGACAGGGTGGCTAAATATTTTTGTATGATTTTTTTTTTTTCAGTTTAAGCATCAGTCCCATAGCAAAAGTTGTTTATATCGACAGACTGAATCACCCCTTCACCATCCCGCGTAAAAAAGACCTACACTTATATTTTCACTACCTTATGAAAGTCAAAACAGGCCTCAACTTTGTAAGGCCACCATATGTTCCCTGCAATAACTCGCACACAATACATTTCGCATAACTATCACCATCAAGATTTCAATAAGCGGGACGCACATACTGGGGATATTCGGCCATTATAATTTTGATACGGGTTGGGATCGGGCAGGAATTAACTTATCACGGGCCGCCCGCATCTGCATACCTTAAACATTTATGCTCACGGGACGGACTTGGGATGCAGAATTTCGGACGTCGAAATCTGAAGTTTATTTCAGTATAGTCGAGTTTGTATTAAGAGGCTGTTCACTATCGGATTAGGTCAGGGTTGTCATCCTCAACTGCCTGTGGTTGCAGTTATAGCAGTGGGTACGCGCACCCGGCCTCTCAAGCTGCTATTTTCTTAATCCCAATACATCCATCCATTTTTTCGACGATATAGATGAATGAAAATATGTGCTGCTGGTTCAGATATATTGAATAAAAATACTAGATCAATTTAAATTGCATCGATATTAACCCGAAATACAGAATGATTTTTAAACCCCTGACTTTTTTTTAGTCTCGGAATCAGAATCCGAAATGGAATACAAAGTAAAAAAAAAATTGGTAAAAAGTAAAAAAAATTTAGACGCCCCATAGAAGCCTTGCTGATCGGCGAATTTGTATGGGAGGTCAAATTGTTTTTATTTTCCTTTTTTTCTTGTATTTCTGTGTTTTATTTGGGATCCTGATTCCGGGACTAAAATATAGACCAGGGGGAAAAATCAGCCTGTATTTATAACTAACCGAAGACCAGTCTTTACAATACCTACTTGTAAAAAGGTACATTAAGTCGAGCTCCGTGGCGCAGCGGTCAACACGCTAGCTTGCGACACGGTGGTCCGGGGTTCGATCCCCGGCCAGCCGGCCTATTTACTAACTCGGATGACAGGCGTCGATGCCTATCACTCTAGGATTTGCTGTTACAATGCGGTTTTTTTTATTTCAAGTAAAAAGTTCGAGCAAGCAAAACCCGCATTGTAATTGTAAATTCTTGATTGATAGGCATCGACACCTGTCATCCGAGTTAGTAAATAGGCCGGCAGGTCAAGATGGAAAAAGATCTTTTTCATATTGACCTGGGTCTTGAATGTTTATCTATATAAGTATTTATTATAAAATATAAAATCGTTGAGTTAGTATCCTGCGACACAAGTTCACAACTTACTGTGGGGCTAGCTCAATTTGTGTGATATGTCCCTATATATTTATTTATTATTTGCTAAGATAGAGAGATAAAATATACTAAAGCGATAAAAACATAATTTCTAGATTACGGATAAAAAACCGGCCAAGTGTCCCAAAAAAAATCCCCAAAATCGAAAAATGATGTTCTCAACCTCACAATATTTTTTTAAAGACCTATTTAACAATACCCAACACGATGGGTTTGTATAAAAAAAAATATTTCTCCGTCTTTACTTGTATGGGAGCTATGCTAAAAGAAATTTTTTTTTCAAGTGTTTTTTCTACTACTTTTTTGGCATGATTAATATACATACCCATACCAAATTACAGCTTTCTAGTACTTATAGTCTCTCGCCGCGGACGGACAGATAGACAGACATGGCGAAACTATAAGGGTTCCTAGTTTACTACGGAACCCTAAAACATAATAAAAAAGATACAGGTCCTCCTCATTCGAGCTTTCTCCTGGTTGTGTCCTCAGCTGTGATACTTCGGAGCCCAGGGTGTGCTATTACCGGCTTTCTGCCTTATGTTAAATCTCCTTGGGTAATTCTGGACCGGAGGCGCAGACTAATACCTGTGAAAATAAAGCACAAATTACCGGCATACGTACAATCATTAATTTAAAAATTCATTAAAATTACAACCAACTACGTCCATACTGATAATTGATCAGAAGTTTCCACGATTTCCAGTCTACCACCGGTCTCAAAGACGTCACTAATAATATTCCTATCAGATTCCTCGATCTCCTGACAGCAAACTTGTAATAATTGAGTTCAAATTTCGAAACATCCAATTGATAACTGAATTCCCGAGTCCGACCCTGCGCCACCCCATTCTTGGACACAGGGTGGCTTAAGACACATATCTCAGCCGTAGTCGGGGATGCAAGAAATGCCCACACCCCAATATGTAGATCTGTACCTCCTACTGCCAGTGGTCATTATTATACGCTGGCTATCTGATTTTGATGCTTTGAGATCAAGAATAAAGTGATATTTTGTTTTGTTTTTGTTTATTAGATTCACCAACAGGTTACATGAACAAAGCTGAGCTAGGTAAAATAAAGTAAATATTTAATCAATTATTAATATTATGTCATCAATTAATATCGTTTCATATTTATGTCTTATATTATTTATGCATGTATTATAGATATGTATGTATATTCTAGTTTGCTTGTGCATCTTGCGGCGCGTTGGTATCGCTGTGCGCGTACTTGCGCCCTGCCTCAGGTGGTAACTGAAAATCAGTGTTTTGCTCCTCGAGTATCATGCACTGAGTTACTACCTATTTGTAGCACTGCGTCATACACTTGCAGTCTAAACTGCCTTCCTGTCATATCATTCATTATATGTACTATTTGTAATTTCTATTCTAATTCTATTCTATGTCATTCTATTCTATTCAATCAGACAAATATGTTTTGTCTGACTTTAGGTTATTACGGAGCCGTGTTTCCTCTGCTATATTGCCATATGCTGGATGCTAAATGCCAACTTGTTTCTGTTAGATTCCACTTCTTATTTTAATCATATTAGTGGCAACCATTTTCAAAGTATCAAGATCTGTTACACGCCTCCCCAATCAGACGAGAATGTTTTGTCTGAGTTGGGTTATTACCAAGCCCGGTGTCGCTCTGCCATATGCTGGATGCTAAATGCCAACATGTTTCTATTAGTTACCACTTCCTAGTAGAATAATTTCTATGATACAATCATGTTAGTCTAAGAGCCTGTATAGTAGCTGATTTAAATAGGATCATTCAAAATCATTTTCCTAAGAAGTAGGACTAACGTGCCAACTAATAAAGAGTGCCTTTGCTGCATCAAAACAAGCGACATTAATTCTAACTAAAAAAAGAATTACTTTTACACTGTAAGCATATAAATTTAAAGTCTACAAAAATTTGTAAAGGTCTATTTATCATATTTCGGTTTTGTATTGTTACATAAAGTAGTATGCAATTAAAATGCATGAATTTTCCGTCAAGATAATTAGTATTGTAAGAAAGCGGTTTTGAAATAAAAACTAGCTTACACCCGCGGCTGCGGACATTTGACATAACTAATTGAACTTTAAATTATTACATGACAATGTAAGCTCACGTCCACATATTACATTCTAAGTAGGTACTCGTATGTCGTAAATTGTAAGTTGACGTCATTTGGAGAAAATGCGCTGTGCAGTTTGTTGCCGCTTCTTCTGCACTCCGCCTTGGAAACGGTGTAAACTTAACTTTAAGTAAATTATAGACGTCAACAATAACATAACATTGTAAACCAATTGTAAATGTAAATTGACGTTCACCAAATGATATTGAAAATATCTTAAGATGAATAAAATTTTTGACTATTGACTATTGCGCACGCGTTAATGTCGATCCCTCAGAAACAGTACTTTTCTCCGGGATGAAAGGTAACTTATGTCCTTCTCCATACTCCAGACAACGTGTGTGCAAAATTTAATGATGATTGGTTCAGCAGATAGGGCGTGAAAGGGTAACAAACAAACTCACTTTCACATTTATAATATTAGTTAGGATACATTCAAAGTAATGCATCTTTATCCCATGAAGATCCCAAAAACACTCGCCTAATCAATAAGCCAGCACGATCCAGTCCCCCTATTTACTAACTCGGATGACAGGTGTCGATGCCTATCAATCTAGGATTTGCTGTTGCTGTTACAATGCGGTATTTGTATTCCAAATAAAAAGTTCGAGCAAGCGAAACCCGCATTGTACAGTAAATTCTAGATTGATAGGCATCGACACCTGTCATCCGAGTTTGTAAATAGGGGGGCAGGAAACTATTTAAATAAGCTATTGCGACTGGTGTGACCGCCATGAATAATTCCCTCAGACGCATACGACATATACTCATATAGGGTTATTCCATCTCTCTCTGTTCCGTCTTCAACCGATTTTCGTCTGATAATTTTCGAACATTGACTCTTTTTACATACTCGTAACTCGAATTAAAACTTCATTATTGTTGTCTGCTCGGCTGTAGAAGAGTACAGGCCGCAATCATGAAATTTTTGTCAACTGATTCGATAATGAATTTTTTTTTTTTTTTTGGTATTATCTGTTTGGTTTTTTTCACAATGATGGTAATTGACATGAAAAATCTTAGTGCTAATAGATAGACTCAAGTAGTCTACAGCACCAAGGGAACCTTGCATGATGAGATTTTGAAAATGTGTCTGATGCATTCAACTATAAAAGACAAAGTAAGGTTAAAACGTGCCTGTCTGGCGCAGCGGCGCAGCGGTCAACACGCCTGCCTGCGACACGGATGGTCCCGGGTTCGATCCCCGGTCAGGTCAAGATGGAAAATGATCTTTTTCAGACTGACCTGGGTCTTGGATGTTTATCTTTATATGTATATGTTAAAAAATATAGTATCGTTGAGTTAGTATCCCATAACACAAGTCTTGCTTAAGAACTTACTTTGGGGCTAGCTCAATCTGTGTGATTTGTCCGTATATATTTATTAATTTATTTATAAAATTGGTTGAAATTGGTTGAAATAGTCTATTTCAAAAGTTATTTTAACAAAACCAATATTACCAAAAGAATAGCCTCGAAATATTTTATTTTCTTTTATATAAAACCATTTTCATAAATGCAATAAGTATTAAACATATCTTCTGATCAAAGTTCACACATCATCCATAAAAAATGCTAAATAAGTGACGTCACTTTTTTGATGATTATTCTAAGCGGTATTTATGTCGTAATGAAAAATTGTGACTTAGTATCCTTTATATTTTGAAGAATTTTTGGGTTGGCAAAGTAATTTCCTATTTTTGAGAGCTCTTTTAGTGTGCAAGTTCCCCGTCCAAAATACATCATATTCTACTGATAAAGGCTTTCATTTGTAAAATAATATGGACTAACCCCTCATATAATATCGGCTTCTGCCGTGGACAGCCTGCCATCTTGAGACGATAGCTAGCGCAGGGGACAGACGTACAGATGTATTTGAAGCATATAATATCTTAACGAATAATGCAAACGTAGAACCACAAGTAATACACAAGTAAGAGGGTTTTGAGATTAACAATTATTTTCGCTTTCAATTTTATTTCTAAGTTTGTAAGTAACTTTATAAATTTTAAACTCATGTTTGTTACTTAAAATGGATAAAAAATGTACGATCTCACTTTTGGGATCCCTTACCTTATGGAGTTAGGATTCGTCTTAATGTTACTTTCATCCAATGGTAAGTCTTCAGCTTATTTGTGATTATCTTCTTACATAGTTACTTATTTGCAAAAAAGTGAGAAGTCTACCTGCGACCACGAACACTGAAGTGTTCGAAACGTTAAGTGTTTAAATAATGTTATAAGCGCGATAAAACCGAATCAAAAGTAATTTTTATTTAAATGAGTAAGAACCGCGAAAACTTTAGAAAACATAATGAGAAGAGTATCAATCAAACTTGAAAAAAAAAGCAACTAAGAGGTATTTCGTTGATTTGAAATAACAATCATTCACGGCTTACAAATCAGTTGGACAATTCGCGCCTGATCGTTTTTAACCGACTTCAAAAAAGGAGGAGGTTCTCAATTCGTCGTAATGTTTTTTTTTTATGTATGTTCCCCGATTTCTCGAAGACGCATGGACCGATTTAGGATATCATAAAATTTTGTAATCGAGACGTGTTGAGCACTTTTTGAAAAATTACACAAAAAGCAAAAAACTGTTACAGGTATGCCGTTCGGATTACACTTATTTCTATTTTCTTCTTAAGCTTATTAAAAAAAATTGATAGGGTTGAAGTCGGTTTTTGTTGTTTGTTAAAAATATCTTAAATTATAACATAAAAATTACAAATAAAAATACTTATAAAGAAATCTTACTACATCTTATTTAAAATTCACATTCATTCGTAACCATTAAGATAGGGTACAAAAAGTGTGACTTTTGGCAACCCTTCGCCCTATCGCAAGGAGCCGGACAATGAAATATTCGCTCATTAGACCGTCTGCTGATTAATTGGCCTTCTTAGCATAAGGGCGGGGTCTTGTAGCAGCGGTTAAAATTCGAAGAAGTTTTAATAATTTAAACTCCTTAAAAATCCCAATCTCAACTAATATTATAAATGTGAAAGTGAGTTAGCGTTACAAACAACGCTTTCATGCCCTATCTACTGAACCGATCATCATTAAATTTTGCACATACGTCTGACGTACGGAGAAGGACATAGGCAGTTCTTGAGGGATCGACACTAACGTGAGCGGAGCCACGGGCGAACTAACTAATCCCAACTTATATTATAAATGCGAAAGTGAGTTTGTTTGTTTGTTTGTTACGCTTTCACGCCCTATCTACTGAACCGATTATTATGAAATTTTGCATACACATAGGTTAGGGTACTGAGAAGGACATAGGCTATATATTACGCGGGCGAAGCCGCGGGTAACAGCTAGTATTATAAATGCGTAAGTGAGTTTGTTTATTTGTTACGCTTTCACGCCGTATCTATTGAACCGATCATTATCAAATTTTGCATACATATAGGTAAGGGTACTGAGAAGGACATAGGTTATAAGTTACGCGGGCGAAGCCACGGGTAACAGCTAGGCCTGTTTTATATAACTATAGCTATATAAAACAGGCTTAAGGTTGTTTAAGCTTAAGTAATGTTTATTTGACACAATTTTTCGTACTTCTTTGTCCTTTTCCTTACATGAATTAAGTTGCACGCGCTCTCCGTTCGCTTAGATCTTTTAAACTACTCAACGGATTTTAATGCTGTTTTCAACAATAGATAGGAATTCATGAGGCGGTTTATATGTCCGTTATAGCCCTCTTGCAGCGCTGCGAAGGAGTGCTACTAGTATATTATAAGTATGAACATTTGTATGAAAGTGATGATTGTTTATACGGGAGATATAAACTGTATTTTCGGTAGCCTACCAAAAACGCTCCGCTCTTGAAACCGCTGGCACTTAGGCTGCACTCCACTAGTGTCGGCTCATATAACCATTCCATTGTTTTAAACGGCAGTTATAATACATCTTATTGGTAGCCTAAAACAAAACGCTCACCCTCCGCTTTTGAAATCGCTATTACTCAGGACGCACGCCATTCCTGTCGGCTCTTAACTTAACCATTCTATTGTTTATACGGGAGATATAATGTGTTTTGTCGGTAGCCGTGTGATACTGTGTATTTATGAGCCAGATAAATGGGCTGAGGCAGGAATGTAGATAATTATGTGTAAGTTAAGTAATGGCCGCTCTACATAAGTTAAGAGGTTTGTTCTAAGTTGTGTGTGATGATAAGTGGTCGGGTTTAGAAGGTTGTTGTGATTAATGAAATGAATTTTATTGGTATTAATATTCCTTGTAAGGAAATTGTTTTGTATGAATCACCAGACATCTGTTTCTTTGAAAAAACTTTACTACCCAAAATTCATATTCACCCGACCGGGTACAAAATATCTTCATTTTTAAATCCACACATCAAATTTTTTTTTTCAAGTTTGTATGAAGTTTTGTGTGTTTATTCGTGTGAGTGCGTTTTCGTTTGTCTAACATGTCTAAATAGAAGTTGGACCACCCTGAACATCCAGCACTGAAGGCATGTAATGCAATATTGCAGCTAGCATTAATTTTTTGTTTCCGTTATTGGCATGGAAGAGCGAATTTCATATGGTACATTCAAGGTGAGGCAGGAGAGTCAGGTCAGGTCGAAGGTGAAATTATTTTTATTAAATTACTGACTTATTGTTCCTACTTACTTTTGTTCCTTAGAATACAATCAGAAACAAGAACTCAGTCAGAACTTATAACAGGTTAAATTAGACTTAATATCACTCATACATACATTTAGGTGTGAAAAGAGCCTGAGGGTTTAAGTAACAAAGACCAATGTTGGTTGCAAAATATTTGATAACATATAACAACATACACTAAAAAAAGAATAAAATATTCAAATAAAATATAAAAAATGGCAACAAGTAGACACTTTTATAAGTTACGTACACTTAGAAATATTTACAGAATTAGTACCTATTTATGATTTTTTTGTTTTTTGATGAATGCCTGCTGCAATGTTGTCGAAATATCAGACAGAACTCAAAAATAATCGCGGTAAGTCCCGTAGTGAACATAAGTAGTACTTATTTTTATATTCACTTTTACAAATAAAAAGTTAAATCAAAGTAAAATAAATAATATTTAAGGATGGCTCCACCGTCGTGATTCTTTTGCCGTTTTTGATAATCGTATTATAGATTGGTACGAAACCCTACGTGCGCGAGTCGGCCTCGCACTTGGCAACTTTTTTATTTTCTCCCAGTTATGAATAAAAGATACCGTCAAGGAGGTGAAGGTGAGCAAGGATTTATTTATTTATTTATTTATTAGGTACACCAACAGTATTTACATACAACATTAAATCTCATCGTTCAAAAAATCTAGTACTTATGCAAACACCAATAATAGGTATACACAACATTTACACTAAATTTCAAATAAGCTAAACAAATTACGTAGTTACAAACAACAATGTGATTTTTAATCCTTAATAAGATTCAGCACTCTTTTTTTAAAGACATTTAAGCTAAGGTGAAATATGTCTAAGTCCTCCGAATCGCGGTTTATGTTATTATATGTATCGCACATACGGTTGACAGGAGAATGGCTACCTAAATTGGTTCTAGACAATGGGCCACATAGGATTTTAGTTAAAGGGTAACGCGGTAGTCTACTCGGCACTTTGATATTTATTGATGATGAAGTTATCGCGATGGCGGGTGCTCTGAAACTTCGCGATGACACTACGAGGACGCGCACTGGTTTTATCCATTTTAGCAACTCTTGTCACGTGCAGTATATCCGTGTCAGCCATCGGGAAGTTGACAGTAGTGGCAATCTTCAGAACTGCGTCAGTTAGATGACTATCAGTTCTACTCTCCGGAACACCATTGATTTCTACGTTACAATCTCGTTGCTGCTGTTCTACTAAATCTAATCTTGTTGTCAGGTTTAGAACCGAGGTTTTAAGAGTGGAGTTTTCTTCCTTGAGGATTTCGATTACGGCAGATTTTTCTTCGACCGCTGCTTTTAGGTCCTCGTATTGTTTATTAAAGAACTCAGCAGCCGCTTGAAAATTGTCCATCTTTTCGTGAACACTCTTCAACTCTCCTCTCAATATTGATAATAATTCCTGCTTTAATATATCCCGTAGACTATCTTCTGCAATGCATAGGGAGGACGTTGGAGGACTTGAATCGTTCGATTTTTTACCGCGTTTTGCTAAATTTACATGTTCGCTGTCATTATCCGAAGGTAGAAAGCTCGCTGAAGACTTTGCAGAGTTGTCGGACGCCGCCGGCCGCACAGGCGTATTGGCATTATTGTTCTTCGGTTGTTTACTAAAACATTCCGGACATTTCCAATGGCTTTTGTGATCCAAAGTCATATTAGAAAACCGTCTTTCTGGGACATTAGCGCATTCCAAATCATAAGTGAGGGCACAGAAAGAACAAACCAAGTATTGACGCGAAGAAATACAATTGCGACAGCCAGCACATATTTTTTTATTTGCGTAAGCCATGCTCACTGATTATTTTATGTCAACAAAGCGATCGAGTTGCTACGGAGGCTAAGTACATACGATGCGATGCAATGCGACTCGGCGTAGAGTGACCTTGAGATCGATGAGTCACTGTCCGAGGACGGCCGATGGGCGGCGAAGCGATGCGCTTAGCTTGTGTTGATAGATGATCGTTAGCGAAATATTTTAAAATGATTTTCGTTGTTACTCACAACTGCGATGCTTCCCAGTAAAGAAACAGGCACCACTTTATCAATCACTTTATCCTCTTTCTAACAATATGTATTCAGTCACTAAATTATAACTTTTTACAAGGTTTTTCGGTTAAAAATCACGGAGCAAAACGAAATAGATGTTAGCTGTCTGAGCGGCGTACGTTGGTCAATGGGATTTCGTTCTGTAAACCCTGTAAATCAGAAACAAAGAAGGTAAAAAAGCTACGAATGTAACGCTGTAAATCAGAAACAAAAGTAAACAAAGCTGCGAATGTGCATAGTCGTTTTGCTCTGTTCCACGGATTTCCTTTGTTTTGCAGTGTCGGCGGCTTCCTTCCGCTGCGGTGACTGAAATCGAAAACCTTTCTTTTTCATCAGGTTTTCTCGTCCTGTTGCTGATAATGATGAACCAGGTACGTTTGTTTGAATATTTACAATTCATTTATAGCCTACTGTCGTACGGAACACTACGTACGCGTGTCCGACTTGCACTTGGCCACTTATTTATTTTCTTTCGTATAAGAATGGAAAGCAGACTTATACTACCTGCCTACTGCCAAAACAATCACTCTTAGGTCCAGTCAAGGGGGTGAGTAAGTCAGGTTTTGTTTTGTAACACTGTAAATCATAAATACAGAAGGTAAAAAAGCTACGAATGTAACCCTGTAAATCAGAAACAAAGAAAGTAAACAAAGCTTCGAATGTGCATCGTCGTTTTGCTCCGTTTTCATGGATTTGCTTTGTTTTGCAGTGTCGGCGGCTTCCTTCCGCGCCGCTGTGACTCAAATCAAAAACCTTTCTTTTTTCATCAGGTTTCCTCGTGCTGTTGATGATAATGATGAACCAGGTACGTCTGTTTGAATATCTACAGTTCATTTATAGCCTACGCTTTTGCCTGTGGCTCTGCTCGCGTTAATGGACCCCTGAGTGCTGCTTGAATTTATTTGAAGGGTAAGGCCCTATGTCTTCCTCCGTCTTTCTAAACAGACATCTGGTGATCAGGCTGCAATGTCCGAACCAAAGCTTGTAAATATTTAAAGAGACTCCAGTCGACTAGTCTAAAAATCTGTGATATAAATAATAAATAACTATTGGAAGTAGACAGACTGAGAGAGAGGAACATGTCTTTGATACTTATAATTGCATATTTATAACTAGAAATTTTTTCGCAACCTCTTCAGCGTAAATTAAAGCTGTTGCGGCTTCGCCCGTGTGATTTTAGCCCATGTATGCCAAATTTCAAGATGATCGGTTCAGAAGATAGGGCGTGAAATTGTTATAACAAACACACACACTATTGCTTTTATAATATACTAGCTGTTACCCGCGGCTTCACCCGCGTTTTTTATAGCCTATGTCCTTTTCGGTACCCTAACCTATGTGTATGCAAAATTTCATGATGACCGGTTCAATAGATACGGCGTGAAAGCGTAACAAACAAACAAACAAACTCACTTTCGCATTTATAATATTAGTTGGGATATCACCCGCAGAAAAAAGGCTTTCTTTAAGTGTCTACATATAATTGGTTGGTCCACTAATTTCGGAGCCAACCAAACAAACATAGCTTTTCTCTTTACAGTATTAGTATGCATAGGTAGCAACGTGTTTAGTCAACAATCACACATTAACAGCCTTGTAATCTACAAAACGACACGTAATGCAAATTCGGTTGTCTCCGATATTAGCGGATTCATCCCGGGATTACGACGTGTGTGTGTGCAAAGGATTACACCGATCGTGTGATCTGTCTACGTGTGTAATTCGCGTATTGTTTCACTGTGGTCCAAGTATAAAGAGAATAGTTAGTTGACGAGCTCCGTGGCGCAGCGGTCAACACGCCGGCCTGTGACACTGATGGTCCCGGGTTCGATCCCCGGTCAGGTCAAGATGAAAAATGATCTTTTTCTGGTTGACCTGGGTCTTGGATGTTTATATATATATGTATTTGTTATAAAATATAGTATCGTTGAGTTAGTATCCCATAACACAAGTCTTACTTAAGAACTATTTATTTAATTATTTATTATATTCGACATCAACTGTAAGGTTCTGTAAAATTGGGCGTACTCATACTGAAGTATGTTTTACTTAGACCCTAGAGATAGATAGTACCCTAGTAATAGATTAGTAGACCCTAGTAATATATTCAATAAAAAAAATATTCTATCAAAACTCGGGAATTTGACAAAACTATTGACTTTATTCCATGCCGTATGAAAAGGGAAATACATACATACAAACTATCACGTCTTTTTCCCTTGCGGGGTAGACAGAGTCAAGTATAACCAAAAGGCCACGTTTAGCATGTTGGTGGGCTTGTAGCGGAGAACGGAATCAAAATAGTGATGGGTTGCTAGCCACATCACCTATAGACATGATTCCTGGCGCCCATTCCCTCGATCGGCTTTTATGATCTGCGCGGGAAGAGAAGCAGCTGGTACATTCTATTTTTTTTTCTCCCAGACCAGCGTGGAAGCGACCATGAAAAGGGATAGTTCCCAACTTTTACAAAGGTATACTATTATGCAAAGCCTGCTTTGCATAGTCCACAATGTAACCAAAGCTTAAATTTAAGAACGGGACCAACTCCGGAGGCCCGTGCTGTGATAAATAAATAAATAAATATATACGGACAAATCACACAGATTGAGCTAGCCCCAAAGTAAGTTCTTATGTAAGACTTGTGTTATGGGATACTAACTCAACGATACTATATTTTATAACAAATACATATATAGATAAACATCCAAGACCCAGGTCAATCTGAAAAAGATCTTTTTCCATCTTGACCTGACCGGGGATCGAACCCGGGACCATCCGTGTCGCAGGCAGGCGTGATGACCGCTGCGCCATGGACCTTAATAGACCAGGTTTTGTCGTAGAAACCACGCGATCCGAAAAATATATTAACAGCTGTTTTCTTATATTTCGAATATGTCACAAATCTTTAACACGACGTATGTTGATAAAAAAAACTCATGTCATAATCAAAGCTAAGCACATACACATAAAATTAAAAAAAATACTTTTATTGTCGGTTTCTACATAATATGTATACAGTAATAGTACCTAAGACTAACTTACTAATACGTACTACCATATAGTTTTGAACAGACCAAAGTTCATCCGTTATATTCAGCTGCCTACCATGGAACTAGGAATAAACCTGTATCTCGAGTGGTGGGTGACCGGACATCATAAAGGATTCAATTCAAGGGTGACTCCGATACAGCAATAGTAAGAAACGAAAAGTATGCTTTTGCTTATGAACACGCTGATTCCCAATCTAGCTTATGCTGTATTTTGGGATTCAGAGAAAGTAGAATATAGCATAAGGAGGGAAATATCAATTTTAATACACTTTACAATGCTCATCGGCATTTTCCTCACTTGCGTGAAATGGTCCCCTCTGTAAGTTTGTGACTTGGCCTCACCCGGCCCGTATAATTATAGGACGTCCCTCGTTAGAATTAATCTCGGTCGGGTTTGCGCCACCTGCATTCGACAATTATGTTCATATGAAGCCGACTACGTTATACTGTCACCAGTACGTCTATTACCACTATTATATAAATTTATTGTAAGAGACAGTTTCGTAGATAATCAAAGTGTCGTAGTCATTGCATTTGAAATTGTAAAATATGGCGAAATTTTGATCATTTGGACCCTTGAATGGGTGACTCAGAAGAATTTCCAAAAATTCCAATTCGCAAAAAATATTTTGCTTGCCCATATAAATTGACCAGACCGGCTGAATATTTTTTTATGGAAATGTATTTCATTAATTTTTTTGAGTTTTCTGCACCGTTCTCATAGAAAAAATTGTTTACATTGACGGGCTGAATTACCCCATCAAGGGTCCAAAACGATCAACATAACGCCATGTATACAGCGTGAAAATTGACCCTCGACGTTCCCTCATAGGGATGACTTAGACCTCAATATACACAACTTTTCCTATGGGAACAATGCTGGGTACTCGAAAACTTTTCGCCTTACCCATACAAATTGTCCGGGCGGTAATTGCAGTTATTTATTCTCACAAAACTTGTGTCATTGTTTCTTTTACCAATTTTCTCTATCTCCTTTAAATAAAAAACCATACCCACTGACCTATATCGACAAGACACCTGTATTTAGGAGCACCTCAATTTATTATTACCTACAAATTATTGACCAATTTAATAGTTTACACATCCCTTCGCTATCACTACCGTGTGATATGTAAATGTATGTTAATGTGCCAACAATTTCGACAACTCATGACCTCAGACCCGTCCTACAACTTTGGTTTGGCAAATGCAGATGTGGTCTTAAAATTAATATGTTTGGCTTCCATTACCATTCGGCAAAGAGTCAAATTTGCATGGATTTTAGTTACATATGGATGAGACCGCTCCGGATCAGGTAAAGTTGATGCAAAACTGTGGGCAAAAGAGTTTAACTAAAAATAAAAACAGTGATGATGATGACGAGTATTAAATAATTAATATTATTAAAATCTACCTTATAAACCAACACACGTGTCATATTGATAAGGGTCAAAATCTTCCAGGTTTAATTGGAATGGAATAAAAATGACGTTAAAACCTAAAGATCTCATTTTGTTTATCTTTGCAGATAATCAAGTTTCATCAGACATTTTTCCAATGCTGGATGCTGAATTGGCCAAAAATTTAATCATTCCTGTGGGGGACCAGATTCCAGTGGTAAATAGCAAGTTCCGAGCGAATGTGTTGAAAACTACTATTTTCAATTTGCAATATTATACGTAGTCAATTAGAAAATATACATTTTGTATAAAAATCGTTCCTTTTTTTTAAATTATTAATTATAATTCTTAAAATAGACTGAATGATTCTGTACAGTTTCTTATGTTAAACTATATTATGTAAAAATAAACATTATTTTAAAGATTCAAACATTTTATTTAGTATCCAATGTTAATATAGCGGGCGATTTGTAAATGTTACATTATTATGTTAGGTACCTAGTACTTAGTAGTTTTTACTGAAATCACGTTATTTTCACAATCTAGTAACCATTTGATGTTGTTGTGTAACGTCGTTGCTGCTTATCATAGATGCAGCGACATTACATAATAACAACATAAACGGTTACTAGAATGTGAAAAAATGTGATTTCAGTAAATAACTACTAAGTACTAGGTACCTAACATAATAATGTAACATTTACAAGATCGCATCGGTAGAAGCCACACTTTAAAATTTGACTCAACTCTTCGTGTTGTTACTAGTACGTAACATTCTGGTAAAGAGTACCGTGAACAAAGTAAAGCGTAGCACACATTTGATGCTCTCAACTCTGCGTGTTGTTACAACTACGTAATATTCTGGTAAAGAGCACCGTAAACAAAGTAAAGCGTAGCACACATTTAATGCTCTTAGCTCTTCGAGTTGTTACAACTACGTAACATTCTGGTAAAGAGCACCATGTGTAAAGTATCGACGATCGTTAGTGTTTGTAACCTTTACTACATTAACTAGGTAAGGATAAAGAAAACTCTGTTTAGTATATAGAATACGGCTATTCTTGTTGTGTCGATAACAATAAGAAAGTCTCGTATTAGCAATCGTTGTTCTTGTAAAAGCTACAAGAGTTTTTTCTCCGTGTAAGTGGATAATGATCTCGTTTCGCCGGGTGAGACCGCAATCGGTAGTTTTTGTAGTTGTTTGCCTTTCCGTTCTATTTCTAATATGGCGGCGTAAAAAGCTGGATCACCCATCTGTGAAACGCAAAATCTGCATCTACTCGTCTGTTGGAATAATTCTTAAATTGTACTTGATTTACATATCCTAACAGCATCATAACATAATCGATGCATTTTTGAGATACACTTTATTGAGTAACTATCAAACCTTTACGTTTGGTTTTCGATTTCAAATAAGCGAGCCTTTATAACATGTCACAATCTATGCATTTTTGAGATACACTTTACTGAAAGTCTATCATACCTCTAGGTTTGGTTTTGATTTAATAAAAGAGAGCACTAACAATTTCAAAATCGATACATTTTGAGATAAACTTTACTGAGAAACTATCACACGTTTAGGTTTGGGTTTTATTACATAAGCGAGCTTTAAAACTATTTCAAATCGATGCATTTTTGAGATACTCGTCTGCGAGGGTACTTTACCTCGTTTCTATTAACTCCCGTTTCCAGGCAACCATAAAGGCTGTGAAAATACTGGGAATATGATCACAGGAAAAATCTTGATACCGTTGATGTAATGAATAAATTAATCTCTATTATTTAAAAAAAATAAAGAAACTAAGTAAATACGAAGTGCCGTTACAACACATTATTATGTCGCAGAAGTCTATAATAAAGGCACAGTGATAATAACAGCATGGTCTATATGCTTGTATAGTATTACATATCCTATTTGATTTTATGATTATTATTCGAGAAAAGCTGTTTACTTCTTACCTATTAATTCGGTTGTTCTTCTTAATTTTGACATCCGCTTAGCAAAATATTATTTTTAGCTGACTTCATTTACAAAACATCATCACAAGGAGACTGAAGCATTTTCCTTCAAATTTATTATGCAAAAGATGTCTCTGTCCTAATCTCGTAACGCAAAGAGAGCGGTATTATTTATTTACAGATAATACTAAATATTCGACCATGCTAGTGTTGTGAAAGACTTATCTTAAAGCCGTAATTCGAAATTCAAACTCGACTCCTGAAAATCGATAAACTTGAATTATTGAAATTTTAGTTAGCTTTGGCTTCGAGGAGCAGAGGATTCAAGTTATAGCTTGAGCAGCCTTTTCACCTCTTTTCAATTTATAATTATATTATTTTTACATGTATATGTATGTACTATGTTTCTTCTCATTCCAACGTATTCCCATTTGCGTCCTCGCTGCTGTCGCGCGGTGCATCGAAGCTCGGGGTGCGGGGGCAGCGGAGCATCCCCGAACTAGGCAGGCTTCTGACGTCCTTGGGCATCTCCAGATCCGCAGACAAATACTTGCAAAATAAAGGGAAAGTATTTGCCCGCGCCGGGCTTGAATCCGGTGTCCGGAACCACGAGGGACATGCTGTCGATTATATACTATAATAATATACACACACCAGATCATGAATTAATGAATGGAAAAAGTTAATAAAGGACAAAATATGGGAACATAACATATTTCGTTGAAAATAAAAACAACTAACCAAATAATATTGAAAATAATTTATAGTTTCTATGAAAGAAGTGGGCTCTTTAGTAGCTATTCTTCGTGGAGTCCCGATTTTTTCAATATTTAAAGGTACGAATAAGTAATAAGATTAAAGTCATATGTCTGGTACAACACTAAAAGAAACCCAGGCACACATGGCGTCAAGTTTTTGCTCATACCAAATTTCTCACGTTATTTTTCATACTTCCTCTTGTTGTTAGCGGAATAATTAAAATGATGCTTTATGTGAGAAACAGAATGATTGTCTTCAGTCGAGATACTCCTAAGTGTTTTGCCATGTCTGCATTATAATTTCATAATTTATTTATATTATTAAGTTACTCGTATGCTGCAAACCAACGCTTCATTTTACGTGATAAAATGTATAACAAAGAAATTTAAAGGTATGTAAGATGGATGCAAATTATGAGTAGGCCAAAAACGACGGCTAGATACTGGTAAAAGGTTTTTACCCACATAATAAAATAACGAAATAGTAGTGTAGTGTCAGCTGCAGCCGCTGG
This sequence comes from Rhodophaea formosa, assembly GCA_963082605.1. NCBI lineage: Eukaryota > Metazoa > Arthropoda > Insecta > Lepidoptera > Pyralidae > Rhodophaea > Rhodophaea formosa. The sequence continues at coordinate 7,418,623 of OY720218.1, read as the reverse complement.
AGGCTTTTTCCACTTTTGATGCGTTTGGCGAAGACCGAATCTATGAACAGAATTGGTCCTCAGCCGAATATTGTGACAGCACAAAAATAATATTATTGGTATGGTATAACTTATCTTAAGATAAAAAATCTTCTTCAATCAATCTACTAAAACAATTTTGATGAAATTCAAAGTGGGGCCAATTCGATACGCCTAAGTGTACATTTTCAAATAATAAAACTCCCGAATTCTTCATAACAGAATTAAAAAAAGCAGTTTATTTGAGAACCTTCCTTTGTTGAAGTCGGTTGAATATGTCACATATGTAGCCGGATTTCCCGAATCACCTGTTAAAATATTTAAAAGATGGATTTTCTAGGTGTCTAATATCGCTTAATAAGGCAATTTTATTCGCGAACTTTACGAGGTGACTCATATTACGGCGCCAACTATGACGAGTATGCTAATGGGATTAAAAATATAACCATTTGTGTGATAAAACAAGAGAGTAGCGTCAGTGACACATTCGATATTTATTGTAATTCCTACCTATCTAGACTTCTAGAACAAAGACACAGGAGAGAAAATCTTTAATAAATAAATATATACGGACAAATCACACAGATTGAGCTAGCCCCAAAGTAAGTTCGAGACTTTATATTTTTTTAAAGTAAATGTTTGTAATGGATAAATTCTAAACCTACTGCATCGATTTTAAAATTTCTTTCATAAATAGAAAGCATTACAAACAACATTAAAAAAAATATCAATAGAAAGCTAGAAAATAAGGAAACGGTTCGAAAATATTCAAATATAGAACGAAGGTAATGTTTTTAGGAAAATTAAAAAACCTGACTGCCTCTTTGAGTTTTGATCGGAAAAGATTAAATCTCCTAACACACCACACTTCAAAATCGGTTTCCAGTTTATGATTGATACGTCTGCCATGTTCTAAACATAATGCGTAAACATTGGTCTTTTAAAATTTCACTCTGTCTAATCAGTAAAAGAGAAAGACGTGATACTGTATCTGAAGTCTGAACCCATTCATAAAACCTGTGGGAATATTGCTCACTATACGCTATTGAAAGACACTGCATAAGATTTTGTATGGGAACTTGACAGGATAAATGTTTTTTGTGAGAACACGGTGCTCTTGGCAAGGGCAATACCGGAAATAGTACCTGTTTCTGCTCTACATCCTCGTTGGACAAGTTTTGTGATATTATATGTGTTTTTGTATGAGTAGAATTATTTGGAATGACTAGAGATTTTTTTGATGTCTATCTCTCTGTTAATGGGCGCTTAAATGTAAAACTTATATTTAAACTAGGTTTGTTAATTATGCCATCAACTTCTCTATATTATAAAATATATGTGTTTTGCTTAGATTTGCACCACACATCCAATAATATTGTTGCAGCAGATTTTTTTTTGTAGATTTTTGACCGTATTAAATATGTTGTTAACGAAAATTTAACTTATTCCTTATTGAATTTTTATTTTACCTTATATACCCGTGGTAATTATAATTATACCAGAATCATCTGTATTTTGTAAAGAGTTAAAAACACAGGATAAATGAAACTAATTTCATTATTTTCTTGTTTCAGATTAACAAAAGGAATGACAAAACGTCATTAGAAACTCCAAAATGCACCTACAAACGGTCTTAGCTCTAAGCACCATCCTGCTTTGCGATGCAAAATTGCCAAAATTAAAACAACACATTTTGCCAAACGAGCTACCATCGAAACTCACACAATACTCACACACAGACTTAAAAAACGAAAAGACTAGTCGGATAGTCGAACAATACAAAGTGCGTCATAGACGAGAAGTTTTTGATTCGAGTGCGTTCGAATCGCGTTTGAATTGGACGCACGCGGAAACGTTGGACGAAAACGGTGATTTCGTGTTGAAATGGATTAGTTCGAGTTCCGGAGTGACGTTTAGATTGGAAGCGAGAACCACTGGTTACGTGGGGCTAGGGTTTAATTCAGCGAGTAATATGAGAGGCGCCGACTTGGTAGTCGCCTGGGTCGACGACAGGAACGAGAGAGCGCAGATTTTGGTAAGTTTTATTTATCATTTTGTTTGCATCTGCTGCATTTGTGTGTGGTCTTTTATATTGTACACAGAGCAAGGAATGTCTTGTCGCTCGCTCAAGCTACATTGAAATTTCTTGCTCTGTGATGTTGTACCGTATTAAATACTTTACTCTTAATTACATTTTTAGTTCTTAGACGTTCATTCCGACTTTGAATTTCTATACAATTTTAAAACAGGTTTTGAAAATTCATATTAAATGATGGTAACTAAACATAATATGATTACTAATACAAAAAATTGAAGTATTGTAGGAACAGGTACATATTTTTTAAATCGTTTCAATAATTTAATGATCTATTCCAATGACAAAGAATATGCCTAAAAATGTCAGTCGCAGACAATAACTATGCCTACATTTACTAAAGTCTGTCTGCCCATCTCATACAAAAACATTAGCCTAACTTAAGGGGTTACTTGATTGGTCCAGTGCTGTAACCATTTGAAATTAATCGAACGGAGAGATATCATTAAACATTTTTTTCGATAAGCAAATTATAGTACCTGACCAACTATTATTAATTCTGTGACCTGATTTCCGCTTACCAAAACTGCAAATGTAAAATGTACAGAATCAATATATCAATATGAATACTTGTGGATATATGTAAGTACATATGAATGAATAGAAAATAATAATAATTACACATTTCATAATAAGTGATAGTCTTTACAAAAAATAAAACCGCAGATACACAAAGGCGGGCTTATCACTTAAAGCGATTTCATCCAGTCAACCTATACATTTGTACATACAAGGTTTCACACATTTTCTTACAAGAAAACACACGGAGCCCTCCAATTTCTTCCTCCGTTAATTTATTATTTAATTAAACGCGTTATAATTTGTCGGGGAGCAATTTCGCCGACTGAATACCGACACGTTTCCTCTAGAGATTGCTATTGAAGGAATTTACGAATAAAGCCCTCATATTTCTTTCGTTATAGCTATTTAGGTTGCAAATATCTGAACATGTTAAGAAAATACATTAATATACTAGCTGCTTTTCTTCTTGCGCAGACCGTAAAAGCCGATCAAGGGATGAAATGAAATGAATAGTTTTTATTCAAATTTTGGATCTCATGTATCGCTTTTTGAACGTCATTTATCTGTCTTGCTATATTTTTTTTTGCAAAATCGAAAAACTGCTAGCGATTCGTAAAGATCACTGCTGAGAAGAATACGCCGAAAGAAACTTAGTTCAGTATTGGTCCCTACGTGCCAGAAGGGCATAGATAAACAAGTTATTTAATTTAAAAAAATCTAAAGAACCCGACTGACCATTAGCAATATTTAAGTCTGGGATTTTACGGCTAAACATGAAAAACTGGACTGGAGATTTGGTTCTCCATTTGGATTCACAAGATGGTAAATTTGCTGATATAAAAAGGCGGGACGTTTCATGGTTCACAACACTCCTGGGGAGGACACAAATCAAAAAAGACCTCGTTTTTCAAAATTGGTCAAGGCATTATGGCTACAGGGAGGAACAAATTTTTGACAGTTTTTGCCATTTAACGTCTGCTTTATATTTGTTTTTCTGACGTCACATAGACTAGGACACTCCGGGGAAGAATACGAATCTAATGATACCCCACAATTCAAAATCGGTCCAACCGTTTGGGCTACATGATGCAACAATGAAACAGACATATTTACATACATACATACGCTCGAAAAACATTACCCTCCTTCTGGGTTGGTCAGTCGGGTAAAAATATTAGGAATCACGTCGACAGGCGATGCGCCTTGCAATTGCAACTGCAACCCATCACTATTTTGATTCCGACTTTACTTTACCTTTACGTCCACTAACACGCTAAATGTGTCCTTTTGGTCTTAATACCTTGTGCTCTGTCTACTTCGCAAGTGATAAAGTAAAGACGTGATAATAATATTTATGCAGACAAAGTTATCTGAAATTCTTCTGTGGCACTGGAAAAGAGAAGGTAAGCGGTCTGCTAAACCTTGTGCTCTGTCTACTTCGCAAGTGATAAAGTAAAGACGTGATAATAATATTTATGCAGACAACAGTTATCTGAAATTCTTCTGTGGCACTGGAAAAGAGAAGGTGAGCGGTCTGCTAAACCTTGTGCTCTGTCTACTTCGCAAGTGATAAAGTAAAGACGTGGTAATAATATTTAGGCTGACAAAGTTATCTGAAATGCTTCTATATGGCACTGTAAAAGAGAAGGTGAGCGGTCTGCTAAACCTTGTGCTCTGTCTACTTCGCAAGTGATAAAGTAAAGACGTGGTAATAATATTTATGCAGACAAAGTTATCTGAAATGCTTCTATATGGCACTGTAAAATAGAAGGTGAGCAATCTGCTAATCTAGCATAGGGCAAAGAGAACGTTCTTCAAAATGGCGCAGAATACAAATCTTATAAAACAAATCAATAATATAAAATATATAGCTATAGGCTTTAATTAATTTTCAGTAGTTTTAATTATTATTATTATATACGTACAAATTATTAAAAAAAAAGTAAAATGATATAAAATAAAACAAACGTGAATTAAGAGTTTTTATATAGGCTATAGGTCTAAATTTCCAATACTTTCTCTTATCCCTCATGTTGCGAAAGCTTTGATTCGTGTCGTGGGCGTGTGAATATATTTTTTGTGTTTCGATCATTTATCTTTAATTTAACATATTAAATTTGTTTTTCATAATGCTTATTACTTCTTCTACTTACTTCTTTTGGTATTATTTTATTTGGAAATTTTATCATAATTGAATAATTTATCATTATATAATTTGATATCAAGATCTCATAATTTCGACTCACAAATAAAATTCTGACTTTGATTAAGGTTGGGGTAATTTATTGGTCTGAGGACTTCAGAGACTAAATAAGGTTATTTCTCCTAAACTTTATTTGTTTTAGTGTATAACGAAAAGTATTTCATTGTTTTATTTAGAGTAAAAAAAGTTGCAAATGTGAAGAAGGTTTGACACCTTAAATTTTTTTTTTAAAAAGACGGAAAAAGATATCATCACTTTTTCTGTAAGTATTCTTTTTTGTGTTAGTTTTTTTATAGCTGCTACTTGCGGTACATAGTACCCATAGAAGTGTGAATGGAAAACATCTATGCTGTCACCAATCAAAGTGCGAATCAAGCCAAAGGTTACTTCTCTTGCGTAAGCGCGAATAAGCCCGCTTTGAATCTGCCATCGATCTCCTCAATGTTAATACTGAATTTAGAAGCAATCTTGCTGTGTTTCACAAAGCGGGTCGAAATAAGAAAATATCTTATTATTTGCTTTGAGAATTGATCAGCTCTCAAATTTCTACGGTAACGAGTGTCGTGTGTCGCTAACAATACGTATCACTTTTTCTGTATTCACAGATACGCCATACAATTTCCACTCTTAAAACCTAAGGTATAAGAGTCAACTTTTAAGCTTACTGCTGTTTTCGATAGACATGTCAACGGCCAAGTACCGAACCATGACGACCGACACTATCGTCTTGTTTCGAAGCATAATTGCGAGCAATCACAGTACAATTTACTATTTTCTAAGTCTTGTTTGGTGCTTTTTACCACAATTGGTCCGGTCGTTATATTTTTTAAGCTTTTTGGATTGGAATAAGCGGTCTGAAAAAGATCGTCTATTTACCTTGCGATATTGAAATCTTTTTATTTTACGTTTTTTCTTGTTATTGTATTGTACTTCATCTATGCCATTATTTTTCTAGCTTTTTTAGCTAGCGTTGTTGCCTTTGTTGATTTAAAAAAAAAAAACTATATGTTACGTGGTTTTTGTAAAGCGTTAAAGCAACTTTAACCAAAGTTTATTTATGCTTGCTGTCTCCTGCAGCATTGTTCTAAACCGCAATTTCAATTTGCATATGCAATTCTTCGGGAAATTTATTCCAGATTTTAGATTGTAGGTTTTGTAGGCGAGTTTAAATGCCTTAGGTTCTTATATGCAGACCTCGAGAGTATTGTATGGAAGGCAGATAATTGAGGGAGCGAGCGCATAGCGTCTGTTTCAGTTTGGGCAAAATGTTTGTGGTATGTCTGTCCGTTTGGTTCAACTGTACAGGCCGAATTTCTTGACCGATTTTCGTGAAATTTTGCATGCACGTTTGAAAATTACATAGAATAAACCTGCGAAGGCACAGGTTTGTTACGTATAGAATCCCATGACCGGCCTTACGAAATCATAAACACTGAATCACTTCCCCGAAACCGAACGGCTGACACGGCGAAACTGCAGGTGCGTCGTGACGCATCCTTCGTGAGAAGACGGGCCCGAACACCGAGGGCTGTATTGCTTCAATCGCGGAAGCGATCGCACATATCACCTTAATTAATTCTTATGTATTTTCTTAATTAATGTAATCTCAATAAACCTATGTTACTCAATTATTGTAGTTTTTAAAAACAAATTCCCTGCGGTCAGTAACGTATCTGGCGCAGTCGGAGCGGATAGTCGCGTTAGTGCGTGTTACTAGCATCGAGTACGCCTAATAGTCGAATCGTCGGCGCGTCGACTATCTTCGAACCTACGACCGGCCGCGGGAGTTCCTGAAACGACATCATCCAGACATCGATGGGTCAACAAGTAAGAATGCAGATGGCCACGATCCTGTGAGTAACTTGCACTATTCCTGTATTGGTTGTTTTCCTATATCCTATTAATCCAAGATCTCTTTGGTTCATATAGGTAGGAAGCTTTATATTTACTTTAGGTGTTATAAAAAAAAATATATATATATAATTAATGTTTTAAATACAGAATATCTTTAGTTGAATTAAATAAAAATAAAATATATGAATTTATTATTCATTTATAAAAGTTAAAATAATTAATTCAAGATTTTTCATCCAAGTAGTTATAGGGGTGTTAAGCCCAACACTCCGCGTAATACTCGCGATAGTTATAGGGAAAACAGATTTCATAGAGATTTATTGATAAGTTTAGAAGGAATAGAGGAAGAAGAAGAAATGTCTCAGGAAAATAATTTAGGTGAGCAAGCTCCAAGGGTTTTTAATAATATGACGGATCAAATTTGGAAGGCTTTGAGATTAGTTCCCGAGTTTGATGGTAATTCGCATGTCTTGATCAGATTTCTTAACATTTGCGACCAAATCGTTATCAGTTATGTCAATTCAGCTCCAGGGAATGAGTTAAACAATGCAGCCGTATTAAACGGAATTTTAAATAAGGTTACAGGGCGCGCTGCGACCACTTTGGCCGCCAATGGCACACCTAGAGACTGGAATGGCATAAGAAATGCTCTAATAAATTCTTTTTCAGATCATAGAGACGAATCAGCACTTTACACTGATTTGTCGTCGTTATCTCAGAGCAATGATACGCCACATGTTTTCTACGAACGTGTTCAGACTTTGCTTAGTACTATAATGACGTATGTCGAGCTACATGAATCGGTTTCCACTACAGTCGAGGCTAAACGTACTCTCTATAAGAAACTAGCTTTACAATCTTATCTTAAAGGCCTGCATGAGCCTCTCGGCTCAAGAATTCGGTGCATGCGGCCCGAAACTTTAGAAAAAGCATTAGAATTTGCCCAAGAAGAACTAAATGTTCTCTATTTGCAGCAGAAAAATGGTAGCGGTCCCATGTCCAAGAGATTACCTCAATTTAACACAGGATTCAATTCTAATTTATCGTCTTTTAACATGCCACAAATGACCCCATCTAATCAATTAATTCCAAAACAATTCAGTTACCCCTCACCTTCGCCTAGTTATCAGAATAGACCTCACTCTGGACCCTCACAACCTGGTAATAAAATACAAAGTACCAATAATTTTCCCAATAAATTTAATTCCAGCCCATTCCAGTTCCGAAATTTTGTCCCTCAAAATAACAATAACAGATTTTTAAACCCTAATCAATATCAAAATTTCGGTTTTCAAGGTCCAAGACTCACAAGGACGCAACAGATGATGCGAGCCTTGCCTAGGTCTAACATGTCCACTGGTTTTAGAATTCCTCCCCGACCGTTCTTTCAACGGCCAATTCAAAATGTACCTACCCCTATGAGTGGTATAAGTCACCCCGTTGCTCGTAATTTACCTTTAACGCCTCAACATCCACAAGTTAATATGAATGAAATCTTTAACTCTTATTACGAAGATGACTATCCCCTAGACTATAACTACGACCAATACATCGACTACGACCAGTACGTAGACTATGACCAATACGCGGACTGTGAACAGTACTTGTATTCAACACCGACTACAGTAGCTGATGTTTCCAATTCTGATGAAAAGGAAAAATCCGATGGTGATAAAGAAACTAAGCCGACAAATTTTTATACGAAGCCTCAAATGACATCCCCAGAATAGAAATACACATACAGAATAAAAGGCAACTTCCCTATATTCGAATTACTAACCCACCTTTAAAACTTCTCCTTGATACAGGCGCAAATAAATCTTTTCTAAGCCCAGAAGCTGTCCAGATGTTTTTCCCTAATTTTCCAATTAACTACGACCCTTTTATCGTATCAAACATACATGCAACTACAAAAAATGATTATTCCATAACTATTCCGTGTTTCCCCGAGTTTAGAGATCAGGATCCTATTAAGTTGTTCATTTATCGTTTTCATAAATACTTCGATGGTTTAATCGGACTAGATTTACTAAAGCAGTGGCAGTCGAAAATCGACCTCAGCTCACAAGTCTTAAAAACGCGGTTTGCTCGCAACCCTATTCTTATGCATGAGTCGCAAAGTTTCAACTTACTTGAAACAGTTATACCTGCCGGGTCTAGCCGGATTGTTAAGGTGCCAACAGATATTACCACAGGTGATATATACATAGACCATCAAACTATGTGTAGTTGTTATATTACAGATTGCATATCCACTGCAGAGGATGGCTATGCTCATGTTGAAATTTTTAATCCAAATTCAAAAGATGTAACTTTTTCTATTTCTGAACCTATACATGCTTATTTATTTAATGAACACACAACACCTCTCACCACCTTAAGTTCTGATGACGAAAGGACTCACGAGGTTTTATCTCGGTTGCGTACGTCACATATGAATGAAGAGGAAAAAGCCAATTTAATTGAACTATGCAAACAATATTCCGATATATTTTATTTAGAAAACGAAGCTTTGACTTTTACTAGTAAAATAAAACACAGAATCCACACTACTGACGAAATGCCTGTCCACAGCAAAACATATAGGTACCCATATATCCATAGGCAAGAGGTACAGAGTCAAATCGAGAAAATGTTAGATCAGGGTATTATTAGGCCATCTACCTCAGCTTGGAATGCACCTATCTGGATCGTACCTAAGAAATCTGATGCGTCCGGTAAAGTCAAGTGGAGGTTAGTTGTCGATTTTAGGAAACTCAACGAAAAGACGGTGGATGACAAATATCCTATCCCTAACATAGCAGACATCTTGGACAAGCTAGGCAAATGTCAATATTTCAGCTCAATTGACCTTGCAAGCGGATTTTATCAGGTGGAAATGCACCCAGACGACATCCACAAGACCGCATTCAGCGTAGCAGATGGTAACGGGCATTTTGAATATCTAAGAATGCCGATGGGTCTGAAAAATAGTCCAGCGACCTTCCAGAGGGTCATGGATAATGTTCTGCGAGGCTTGCAGAACGTTATTTGCACCGTGTACCTAGATGACATTTTAGTTTTCTCAACTTCCCTTCAGGAACACATGATTAACCTCAGGAAGATCTTTGACAGGCTCAGGGAAAGTAACTTCAAAATTCAATTAGACAAGTCCGAGTTTCTGAAGCATGAGACTCCATATTTAGGCCATATTATAACGCCCGAGGGTGTAAAACCAAATCCAGATAAAATAGCTGCAATCCTTAAATACCCCATCCCAGAAACAACTAAACAAATCAAGGGATTTTTAGGACTCCTAGGATATTACCGACGCTTTATACCCGACTTTGCCCGACTTACTAAACCCTTAACCGTTTGCCTCAAAAAAGGAGCGAAAATTCAACTAACACCCGACTATATTAAATGTTTTAACTACTGTAAGACTCTTTTAACAAATGACCCTATCCTTCAATATCCGGACTTCTCAAAAGATTTCATCTTAACTACCGACGCATCTAACGTAGCCTTGGGTGCGGTACTCTCACAAGGTACAATAGGATCCGATAGACCAATAGCCTACGCATCAAGGACATTGAACGATAGTGAAATCAATTATTCTACAATAGAGAAAGAATTGCTCGCCATAGTTTGGTCTACAAAATATTTCAGACCCTACCTTTATGGGAGAAAATTCAAAATTGTGACAGATCATAAGCCTTTACAATGGCTCCTTAATTTAAAAGAATCTAGCTCACGTCTTACTCGTTGGAGACTTAAATTGTCTGAATTTGATTTCACTATAGTCTATAAAAAGGGAAAAGCTAATACGAACGCCGATGCCCTTTCACGCGTAGAAATTCACAATGAAGAACTGGATTCTGTTGTTGTTAACATTAGTTCAGAATCTTCTTCACGGCGCTCGTCCATCTCTACCATTACTGCCCCTGATGATAGACCCATAATTAGTCAGTCGTCTACGGATACAGCACCTAGCCAAAGGCCCCTAAGTAGCATTGCATCTCTTGACCAACTTGACGACCCAGATGAGATACCTGACATCGACCAACAAGGCAACTTACCTTTGAATACAGTACATACTAGTGCCGAACATCCTGTTCTTGAAATACCGGTAACTGATGATCCTCTTAACAAATTCAGACGGCAACTAGTAATTAAAATCAGTGACAAATCGACCCCTATTAAACCTTCAATACTAAAACCATTCGATACATTCAAGAAAATTATTGTTCACGTATCTGAAAACAATTTGGAACAAGATTTAATTTCTGTCATAAAAAGGTACATTGACCCGAAATTCCGCACTGCTATAATGGTTAACCCAGTTAACAAAATGTATAACATAGTACCCATTCTTCAGAATCATTTTAAAAATGCTTCAATGAAACTTGTATTAGTAAAACGTGAAGTACAAGATATAAGTGACTATCTGAACCAGCAAGATATAATTGCAAAGTATCATGATGGCAAAACGAATCATAGAGGCATTAACGAAACGTATCTTTGCCTTTCTCAACGGTATTTTTGGCCTAAACTAAAAGACTCTATAACCTATTTTATAAACGAATGCACCATATGTAACCGCGCAAAATACGACCGTGATCCCGTAAGACCTGAGTTCCAAATTGTTCCACCACCTTCTAGACCCTTCGAACAAATGCACGCCGATGTACTTACTATCGAACAAGATAAATACTTCACGATCATAGACTCATTCTCTAAATACGCACAAGCGTATCGCTTACCTGATTGCACTGCCCCGAATATAGTTAAGTCACTGATTACCTATTGCACTCATCATGGATTCCCTATAGCCATTACCACGGACCAGGGAACAGAATTCGCTAATCAGGTAGTTAAAGAATTCCTGAAACTACATAAAATTCATCACCATACGACAGCCGCTCACACGCCAAATGAAAATGGCATGATAGAAAAATTTCATGCCACTTTACTAGAACACCTAAGACTATTAAAATTACAGCATAGAAATGAGCCTGCTTTTAACCTGATTCCATACGCGCTAATCGCCTACAATAGCTCCATACACAGTTTGACGAAGTGCAGACCATTCGATCTGATAACAGGTCACTTTGACCCTAGGGATCCGACAGACCTTGACCTTACCGAAAGACTACTCCAACAGTACCTACAAGACCATAGAGATAAAATGGAAGTCGTGTATAAAATAGTTCACGATGAATCTTATTCTAATCGTTTAAATATAATGAATAGGCGCAATCGTGACAGAGAACCAGAGGTTAACTATGACGAAAATGAAGAGGTATTTATCAAAAACCCTCTTGCATCTAGACAAAAATTGGCAGCTCGATATACTCATGACAAGGTTATAAATAACTTACCCGTCCACATCTATACTTCAAAGAAACGTGGCCCTGTTGCAAAAAATAGGCTGAAGCGGAAGAAGAAAACTAAATCCTCCGCATTGTTACAGGACGATAATACTCGTGGCGACCAACTGCAACTCACAAGCCAACCCTCAACCAGCGAACAACATAAAACTTGACAGTCTATCCGACGGACCTGGTATCCTTCCTTTTAAACTAGGATTCACCAAAATTATATCTCACGACCACACTTTCCTACAAGACATAGACCTTGACAAAATTCAAAAACTAGTAGACTCTATACGGATTCAATTGACAGATACTTCTAATAAAATTACAAATTACAGTTTTTCTCTCTTCAAAAGTAAAATAGTTTACTTGTTGAACAAGCTCAGTAAAATTACTCAGCAAATAGATTCTTTCAAACCTAGACGTGTAAGGCGTGGCCTTATAAACCTTCTAGGTACGTTCATCAAAAGCGTAACAGGAAATTTAGATCATGATGATGCCCTTAAATTTGAAAATGCTATTAAAATTTTACAGAAAAATGATCAAGAATTCTCCACTAGTTTCAATAGACATATTAGCATTTACAAAAATTTAACTTATCAGCAAACTCAAATCCTTACCAATTTGACGCTTAACCAAAAGAGATTGGAACAAATAGTTACGCATTTTATTAACGTTTCCGATTCCAATAAAGACGGAATTAACCGATACGCTCAAATATCGCAGATATTTGACTTTCTTAGCGAAAACACTCAAGATCTATTCCTTGAGATATCTAGGTTAGAAAATATAGTAGCTTTTAGTCGCACGAATACTATGCACCACTCTATATTATCAATTAATGATATAACTAATATTCTAAGCAAATTAAAAGAGCTTTACGGCACTGATTCGATCCTGAATTTAGACGTAAGGCATTATTACGATATAATTAGAATAGGTTCGTATTTCATAGATGATAGAATAGTTATTGTTTTTTACTTTCCTATCCTGTATTCCACCACTTATATCCTTTACAGACTTTGTCCTGTACCCAATAAGCATACCCAAACTATTATTCCACCATTCCCATACATAGCAACCAGTTCAAAGGAATTCGTGTACATGGAGGCAGAATGCCCGAAGTTTGAAACGTGGTACATCTGCCATCAGAAGACTATGCATCAGTCCAGAACTCAACGTGACTGTATTTCTCACCTTATACACGAGCAAGAAATAACACCGTCCTGCCACCCTGTTCCGGTCACACTTACCAAAGGGGCTCTTTTGGAATTAGATAGCCAGCATTACGTCATATCATTCCCGATGGAGACCAGAGTCAAGATATCCTGTGGTCATGAAGAATATCGTATCCTGAATGGCAGCTTCCTGGCAACTATTCCAAGAAACTGCAGCATAAGGACACCTGAGTTCGCAGTAATTAACATCGATGACAAAATTCTCGGACACGCTGTTGAAATCATGACACTCTCCACACCAAATACTCAGAAACCGATGACTCATTTCAACCTTACCACCATTGACTTGAATACATTGCACAACATACAACACCAAGTTCTCATGGAACCTCCAACAAAGATTGAAGCGACGGATTTCGCAAGCATCTACCACACCACGATACCTACCTATATCATTGTGATATCCGGTGCAATCCTGCTTTTGTTCCTGATCTACTGCCGCCAACAAGGGCCATCGAAATCAACTCAAACTGATAATGAACTACCTAAAGCGAGATCTGAAAGCAGCATCAAATCTTTGGAGAAGCATAGAGCCGCAACATTTGCATTAGACATGGGCAAATAGTTGCTCATCTTGGAGGGGAGATGTTACGTATAGAATCCCATGACCGGCCTTACGAAATCATAAACACTGAATCACTTCCCCGAAACCGAACGGCTGACACGGCGAAACTGCAGGTGCGTCGTGACGCATCCTTCGTGAGAAGACGGGCCCGAACACCGAGGGCTGTATTGCTTCAATCGCGGAAGCGATCGCACATATCACCTTAATTAATTCTTATGTATTTTCTTAATTAATGTAATCTCAATAAACCTATGTTACTCAATTATTGTAGTTTTTAAAAACAAATTCCCTGCGGTCAGTAACGTATCTGGTTCAAAAACAATCTATGTAAATAAACATGCGCGTTGGATGCACGCACCAAATTTAATGTCAATCATTTGAGGAATGCTATTTGTAGTGGAGCTGATTTACCGACAAATATACGAAAAAGATTTTTTACCAACCTAAAACAGAGACGAATACAACTTCTTCCCGAGCTTGGTCAGTGAAGCAACTTCGTCCCCGTAAATTATAGCCTATGTCACCCGCAGATAAATTTTTTGGACACTTACCTCTAACAAAAATTTGCACTTTAAAACCAAATATTTCGGAAACGGATCCCTAAATCGCAAAATGGTGTTCTCAACCTCACAATATTTTTTAAAGGCCTACTTAACAATACCCAAAAAGATGGGTTTGTGTAGAAAAAAAATATTACTCCATCTTTAGGTTATATGGGAGCTACGCCAAAAAAAAATTTTTTGTCAAGATTTTCTTCTATCACTTTTATTGACATGATTAATATACATTCCCATACCAAATTTCAGCTTTCTAGTACTTGACTGATGTAATTTTCAAGCTGCCTAAAAAGCATTTGACATAGCTCAACGACTGCCATCAATGATGACAGTTGGGACCAACAGCTATACGTGCCTTCCGAAAATCCGAAGCACGTAGGAGCTCGAGGTTTTTGATGCCAATTGCGGTCAGCCATTCAAATTGGGACTGCGCCCAAGGTTGGTTGCGGAAGCGATAATAATGCCCATGTCCACTGGGCCATCGGGCTCGTCAAAGACAGAGGTATCAATAGTGATATAGTAATTTATTTTCTAAAACCTATCAGCTTAACATCATAGAATCTGGGATAGAAAATTGTATTATGTAAAAGGTTGCAATATTTGTTTGCATAATGCGGCCGTAAGAACAACGTGAGCTTTACCTTCATTAATTTTGGCAAATGTTTGCTATTAATCGTGGTTGGTAATTGGTATCCTAAGAGGCTGCGTTATTCCCTATAGAATATCCTATATTCTACACGTTTCACACAACACTGTATTCGGAGTTATTTTTTTTTATATTAAAAGAAGTATGAAAGTGTTTATGTACAATTGTACACACAGTCATTTATTTTCAGAAACCTATCAATTAAGGATCATAGAATCTGGGATAGAAAATGGTATTATGTAAAGGGTCGCAATATTTGTTCGCATAATACAGCCGTGAGAACAACGTGAGCTTTACCTTCATTAATTTTGGCAAATGTTTGCTATTAATCGTGGTTGGTAATTGGTATCCCCAACGAGGGTGCGTTAGTCCTTAAGAACTTACTCGTGGAATAAAAGACTCGTTTAAATATCATCATCATCATCAGGTCTTTCTAGTCTCCACTGCAGGAGCACGACCCTCTCTGTACTACCAGAGCCATATACTAGCCAGAGTAGTCAGAGGATTTGGCCTACACTCTCCACGCTGGCCAGACGGGTTGGAAAGGTATCTTTGATGTTAATAAGCTTTGTTTAGCTTGTGTTTCCTTAGTCGCCTTTTACGACATCCACGGGATGACTTGGAGTGGTCCTATTCTACTCTGCCGGGAACTACACAGCTAAATATACGTGGAACAAATTGCCCAGACTTCGCCTTGAACAACAAAATGTAATTTATCTAAAAACTGGTTATTTTAAAAAAACCTTCATCAACTCTGACAATATATAGTACTAAACGGACGAAATGATACCCTTCTTAATTTGCACAACTGTTGCTTGGTTGAACCGCGAATCTTTTTGTTTTCACATTTGACAATATGCAGAGTGATTTTGACACGCTAATGGAACTGAATTTCAAGAAAATACGACAATATAAATTGGATCCCATATTAATATTCGGTCACCTGATTAGTGTTTTCATTCAATTCGACTGTACATGAAATGTCTATTACATATTTATATAATATATTTTATTGGTTCTTTACTTTTGTCTTATAATTCAGTATTCTATTGGGGAATCTGATTTCAATAAAGCTCAGATGTTCTAAATCACGTTGTTTGTATAACTGTTCGCTATAGCGTTTTAACATAAAACAAGAATGAACAACGGAGTATAGAGTACAGAGTGAAGATATTTTGTTTTGGAGCCAAAGTAAACTTAGTTCATTACTAGATTTATCCCTGTGGATTTTGCAATTAAGTTTGTATCAACTCAGTAGAAGTTTTCGGTCCAAGATTACAAATCAGCTCGGATACCTAGTTACTTTTAACTTTGAATGGACATTGGTACCATTTGGAAATCGATACCGCCAACTAAATGCTAGACTAACTATGCGGTTTGATTCATACGACTAAAGGCCAAAGTAGACTTGCGATTTCGGGATGCATAGTCAGTAGGATGGTGTCCAATGATTCCGATACTGCCGGCAGTTCCAAATTAGGTTGTTACCTACTACACTACAAGCGACCAAATAGGCCTCAAATACTCTCCAAAGATTTTTTACCCAATGTGTAGCAGAAACGTTTCGCTCGGTCAACATGACAAAGATAAAATAAAACAACAATTCCTTAATCAAAAATAGATTTTACACCAGAATACGTACATTTAGTGGTTATGAGAAGTGTAATCTAAAGGATCTTTGGAGGGTCGGTATCAGGCCGGCAACTAAGAGAAAACGCTTTACTGAATCGATACGCAATTGGATCCTTCAAAAAACGAGTACATGTTATCTTAAAAGGCCAGCAACGCAATTGTACCCACCCTTGTTGCTGCAGTTGTCCAGGGACAGCGGTGAGCAACGCTATTGTCACACCCTTGTTGCTGCAGTTCTCCAGGGACAGCGGTGGTCACTTAACATGAGGTCACCGGCTCCCTCGGTTGGACGGCAACCGAGGGAGCCGTTCTTCATCATAAAAAAAAAATTACGAAATGAATTGATTTATGATTTTACACTATGACTATTATTATTTTACACAAAGTTCTAAACTAATCTAAGTAAATCCCGTAGTGAAAATAAAAGCATGAATTGATATTCAGTAAAGCAGATGATTCGGGACATTTACTTCATTTGCATTGCGAAGTACTAGTGAAGCTTTTACTTCCAGTTGCCTGGGCCAGAGATTGGCTCAAAGACGAATAATAGCAAGTCTGTTTAACCTAACTTATGATACGCCATTTAGCTACAAGACAAAGACGAAACTAGACAATTATTCCTTATAACAATAGGCCTTACACCGGAATATCTACATTCGGGGCTATTAAAACTTTTCAATGCGTGAGCCTTTGTTTTCGAGATCGGAACAAATAGACTGTTGTGATATCGCATTGCGATAAAATTAAACAGAATTGGCATTCATGTTTTAATTACGATGTTATGAATAGGACTGTATTGGAAATGCGCGTAAATAGGAAAATTACAATACAATACAAACACCAATATAGGTTATTAGCATTGGGCAATATTACAGAGCTTCTTTTCATGTCGTATCGTTGGTTTAAAACTTACTAGCTGTTACCCGCGGCTTCGCCCGCGTAATATATAGCCTATGTCCTTTACAGTAACCTAACCTATGTGTATGCAAAATTTCATGATGATCGGTTCAATAGATACGGCGTGAAAGCGTAACAAACAAACTTAGTTTCGCATTTATAATATTAGTTGGGATAGTTAACTTCCTGCGGCGTTATTCCCGAATCGAACCTTCAAAAAACAAGAGCATGTCTTCTTAAAAGTCCGGCAAAACTCTTGTTACACCCCTGGTGTTCCAATTGTCCATGGACGGCGGCAATCACTTACCATCAGGTGTCCCGTTTGCTCGATTGCCATCCTTTTTCATTTAAAAAAACACGCTTGCTCAATAAATATAGACTTAGCATCTGAATTGCTATCGGTTCGTTATGAATGCCCACGGACAGAGTCACAGGCAAAAGCTAGAGAGGGTATAATGAGTTCTATTACAGACGTTACATACGGTAATACACACAAGGAATATATTGCGTGAGTCACTGTACGTGATTGTAATACGCGGGTAGACACAAATAGGTAACTCCTCGGTGCGTGTGACAGGACTACGAGGTACTATTAGCCACAAAAGTCAATTATTTATTGGCGATTCGCTGAGAAAAAGGAACTTTAATCAGAAATAGGTACTTCATACTTGTATCTCACTCAACAAGTACATACATATATTGTTCACGAACATCCAGATAAGGAGAGCACTGGTTTACTGATACAGGCCCTGCCTACATGAGACTCCAGTCTCCTCCAATCTGTGTTTGTCACATTAAAGATAGTGTTCTCGTAAATTTATGTCATTATACATGTCATAAATACAATTTTACTTTTTTTTTACTAAATCTCTTTAATCTTTGACAAGATCGATCTTTGGCTTGAAAAAGTTATTGTTCCAGCGTCTCATTATTCTTCTGTACCTTTTTTGAATAGGTATTTTAGACTCTAGAATATCTTCAAGCGCGAAAATTCATCGGTGTAAATCCAACGAGTGTGTGCTTTTCATCTTATTTTTCTCATTTAAGAGACAGGCTCTTGTCGGTAGAGTGATATCCAGATTTCTCTTTACTCGGCTAGTTGTTTTATTTCCTTCAAAGAATTCACATTCAATTGATTTAAAATTTGCTCAAAAACATTCTAGGTTTCTGTCCCTCGTTATTCCTCTCCCTAATGTTTCCCTCGATTTTGATGAAAGGAGAAAGGGAAATATTTCTTCCTTTATCTTCAAACTGAACTTGGTTTTCAAATTGCATCGCTAAATCATTATTTGGTTTGTCTCTACAGATATTACATTCTAGATCATAGAGTGAGCTTGTTAGCAGACATATCTCACCTAGCCACATCATCATCATCATATCAGCCACAGAAAGTCCACTGTTGGACATAGGCCTCCCCCAAGGATTTCCAATACGACCGGTTGGAAGCGGCCTGCATCCAGCGCCATCTAGCCACATACTGTGACCTTAATTTTTTTGATCGCACAAACGTCCCGTCCATACGAACTCGCAAAATAATACACTTAAATTCCTGTTTTGAAATGAACATGGTCATAATCTACACCTCGCCACCGAAACATCATAATTAAACCAAAATAATGTCCCATAATGCCCCGTCACGCCATATTTTTCCCTTCCGTCCCTTTTTTCTTGGATAATCACTCCCCAGGGAGCTCTGTGTCCCGGATATCCCCTCTTATGTCCGGTCGTGTTTTAATCAAGCGATAACAGGAGCAAAATATTTGTCTTTTACGATTACTTTTAAAATCTGTAAGGGCAATTGGGAGGAAAAGTGAAATCGAGTTCGAATAATTTGGTATTCAAATGCTGCTCGGAATATTATATTTTGCGACTTGTCTTGTACGCTTTTTTACATACTTAATTATCGGTCTTTGTTAACGTTCACATTTTCTTTACAAAGTCACGATCTCTTGTTGGGTAAATGTGATTAATAAGAGATAACTTGATGTTGATATAAATCAGTAAAATTTTATGGAGTTGTAGAGCACTTCATAACTATCATGTCAGTCGCAAGACGTCCACTGCTGGACATAGGCCTCCCCTAAAGATCACAAATATGAACTGTTGGAAGCGGACTACAACTAACGTCTTCCTGCTTCCTTGGTCAGGTCATCCGACCACCTGGTTGGTGGGTGCTACGACGCTGCGCTTCCCGGTACGTGGTCGCCATTCTAGAACCTTTCTGCCCCATCGGCCTTCGGTTCTTCGCGCTATGTGTGTAGAACGCATTTTCATGATATTAGTAAGTTTCATTCAAACCAGTCTAGCCGGATTGAAAAATTAAAGATAAGACGACGAGCTCCGTGGGGCGTAGCGGTCAACACCCCGATACCCGGTCAGGTCAAGATGAAAAATTATCTTTTTCAGATTGACCTAGGTCTTGGATGTTTATCTATATAAACTTATGTGTTTGTAATAAAATTTTGTATCGTTGAGTTAGTATCCCTTACACATAACACAAGTCACGAATTTACTTAGGTGCGAACTCAATCTGTGTCATTATAAAAAAAACTAAGAATAAGAAAAATCAGACGCATTTTCAACCAAAACAAATACAACGAATAAAACATTTTCGGGCGCACACTTTAATTTATGCAAAGCAAGACTTAGAGCCACGGAAAATAAATGCAAACGGCATTGCGCTCGGCTGTACCTGTCTAACTAAGCCCGGATTCAGAGTGGTTAACCATTTGTTACGTCGCGCGTTTGTACGGCTTTTAAACGGGAACGAAACCGTCAGTAATGAACAAGAATTTTTAAAATATATTTTAAAAAATGCGAATAATTCTTCTATCTACGAATATCTGTTACCTCTTCACGCTTCACGGAACCGAATAAGGTGAAATTTTGTCAAAACTATAGTTGGCAATTCCTAAACAAAACAGACCCGTTTTTATAGTATAACATAACGGAAATACAAAATTCTACTTCGTAGAATATAAGTGGCTCATTCAGTTCATTAAGAAATTCCTGTAACTCTGTGTTCTTATTATTCAATAGGTATGTTTCGTGGATAAAGTAGTTCAGTATCTGCAAAGAGGAAAAACTACAACGTTCACGTATCTGGAACTGAATTCACAGCAATCGATCAATAATTTGTTTTTGTTAGTTTAGGCAGGCGCGATGTTTATCCATTCATAAAAAGAGGTATATACCGACCGTATACCGTAGTTACATAGAATAAAATGGTGATTTTTTTATGCGGTTTCAGATGTTACCCCGTCCATTATAAAACTTTTCTTTTCTTTAAGGTTCTTACTGAACTTATGCACCCTGTTTACAAAAAGTGGATCAATCTCGTAACTTAATCACTGCCCTAGGGTAACTAAAATTAAACCGATTACGGACACTAACGACGGGCCCCTATGTTGTATGGCCTCGAAAAACTCGTACAAAAAAGGATCGATTATACATTAGTCGCACTTCCTGCACTTAATCAACTCGAATAATTCGAAAATAGCGCGTGTATCGATACCAGAGTCAGTAAAAAATTGATGGTCCGTCGAGCAGTGTCGGGTATCATCGGTTTGGATTACCTGCAAGAAAAATTGTAAAGTGATTGTTTTGCTTAAGATATTTTGAAATTGGCAAAAAATTTGATATGCAAATTGAAATTTCGTTGAAAAAAAATTTTTAAAACCGTTTTTAAAACTCAAGTGTTCTAAAAACAGATATAACATTTTTTAAAACATACCCACCAAAATAAAGATAAATAAGTTCTTACTAGCTGGCTACACATTAATAGTGCATTAGTGTTAGATCACAAAGATTTTCAGCAGAGAAAAGAAATTCGAATCCCGAAAAGGATTTACTTACGCTTTCGTGTTGCTTGGAAAAACTCAGTAAGCCTGTTCGTAAATATATTAATCTTACTGTAGCTGGAATCCACCCTATTTCTTATACCTAGTCGTGATTCTAACATAGTTGTTGCTAAGAATAAATTATTTGGAAATATGTTATGGTATAAGATAAATGAACTTTGATTTTTAATAATTTAGAGTTTTATTTGATCTTAGTTAAAGATCCCGTATGGTTGTATATACTCGTAGATGTAAAGCATTAAGAGTCGCCTGGAAGCGCATGTCTCCATACAAACGGAAAAAGGGAAATGTGGCAATATTTGATAATTTTGGAGTAAAATTAATCATTTAATGAATTAATCTCATTATAATCTACGTACGTTCCTATACAGTTTGGTTAAAATACCAATGGTTTGAGAATTACAAGCCTTTTCAAATTTGTATGGAAATCTTGAGAGGCGTATAATTCTCAAACATTTGATAATTTAACCAAACTGTATAGGAACGTACGTAGATTATAATGAGATTAATTGATTGGATGCTTAATTTTGCCCTAAAATTATCAAATATTGCCACAACTCCCTTTTTCCGTTTGTATGGAGGCATGCGCTTCCAGGCGACTCTTAAGCAATTTATTTAATATTTACAAAATTAACTGCCTCCGTGGTCCAGTGGTTAAGGCGTTTGCCTTGTTGACCCGGGAGTCGTGGGTTCGATTCCCACGAGAAGCATACTTTGTTAAGTTGTTTCCAGTTTGGTTAGGACATTGCAGGCATGAATCACCTGATTGTCTGAAACAAAACAGTAGTAATGTAATCAAAACGCCAGCGATAGTGGTCAATAAAATTTGCGAGAGCTTATTTTTGTATGCAATGTCTTATTCTCTCTCTCAACTTAGCCATTTTTATGTGGAGAATTGGCTACTGCTATTATACCTATATTCCTATATTCTGTAATTCCAAGAAGTGGACGTCTTAGGGTCTTATACTGAACTTATTATATGTGATACGGACAAATCTCATTGATTCAAAGTAAGTTCGAGGTTTGTATATAAAACTTATTATGGTCTGCGCGCTGGCAAGTCATGGGCAACCTTACGTTGCCGATATTTCTGCAGAGTGCCTTTTATTACAGCCTGCAAGCCCAGTGTATTTTCAATCTCAATCCACTCGTCTGATACGAGACGTACGAGAACGAGTATATTCCCCGATTCGTCATCCACGTCACGTCTTCTTCGGGCAACTTGCTTGAAATTCATCCACAGACCCAGCGTTTTAAACGAACCCAGAATTAACCTCAACAGCAGTATCACACACTTATTCGGCTACGCTTATGGAATTAATTTCGATTCGGTGTGATTCGTTCCTCATACTAATTCCTTAGAATGATTACATCGGCCGATATGTTTTATTGGGAGGCACTTCGTTTTATTGAGCATGGGAATCTTGGATTTGTAGCGAGCGATGACTCTATCGTATGGAATATAGATGTGATGTGAAGGTAGACTGATGTGACTACTAGGGATCTAAAGGCATGTGGTCCCAACCTCTAATTTGTACAATTCTTTCTGACAGTTGAACTCACATAGATGGCACTACTTGTTGCGTCACAACTTCGTATCTACCATATCACACCTAATAAAAACATTATTCACGAAAAGAAAAATAACTTATTTTGGCACAATATTAAAAATTGTATCTCAGTTGAAGTGTAGGCTAGGGTGACTTAACGCCATTTTGTGACGAGTGGAAAACAACTCTGCAGCGCCGTCGCTTACCTATGCGGCCTGCCTTTTATATTTTTGTATGAGGTTGGCAGTCTATACATACTAACATCAAAGTAATCTAGAATTTTTATATGATTTGTTCCATCTTCTTTATCCTTTTTGAATCGAGAAACATAAAATGCCACCAAACTAACTTATTTGCTGTCTATTTCTCACCTTTATCAATTATTTGTGATCAAATGTCGGGAGCGGTGCAATTTCTTTTTTAATTTTTTATTCAAAAATAATTCTTCTCTATAAAAGTCTATTAAATATAGGCGAATAATTTACTTTCTTTGAAAAAATATATTTGATTTATGAATTATGAAACATGCAAATTCGGCACGTACAAGACGTAAAATAATACGAATTATTGCTTTTATATTACGATTTGAAGCAGTATTTAGATAATACGATCCCAGACTAACATTTCTCACATAAAATTTTTAAAGGTTTGAGTAACATTTTACTTGTAAATATATGATTGGGTTTTCATAAACAGTTATGCTGACTTTTCGTAATCTTTATTCGATATGTCAATGAAGTTAATATTTTATATACCTTGTTTATAGAATACACATATATCTTTAAATCTTTACCAAAACATTATTTTATATTCATGATATTTAAGATGACATTAGCAAAACATGGTGATGTCAATGACAAAACAAATAAATATTTGAGTCAAAACTTGTAATGATGTTCTTTTCTTCCCACACAATGACACCTACTATAATCCTGAAAATTTGGCAAATCATTATAATGCTTTCTTTGCTTGGGTCATCAATTCATCATACATAATGATCATTTCCCACCTCTTTTTATATTAGGCATCCAAAAATCTGTTTTTAGAGAACTATTAAATAAAAACATCTTAGAAATCTAATCAATATTGTGAAAAAATACTATTATTCAAAGAAAAGTTGGTGTCATAATTTCATTTGTCAATCAACTATTAAAGCAGTATTTGCTTAAAAAGCGTAATTACATAATATTTGAACGATCAATTTTCCTTACTTAATTTTTTCACGATAACAGTATTAGCAGTTAACCGTACCTTTCAATTTAAAACAAGGTGTTCAATGCGCGTGCAAGGTGCATGCGGGCGACACCTGCAATGTTTATTATTGATGCGTATGCACCTTGAATTTATATGTAAAGATGACGAGTTAGTACATTGTTAGAACAAAGAGCTGTTTCAATCCCTAATGAATCGTAATCCCTAATTGAGATGAAAAATATAAGAACCAGCCCTTTCACGTGGGTAACAAGTAGCGAACTTTGAACACAGTCTTTTCATTCCTGACGTAAGGTCAAAAGAAAGTGAGAGAGAAGGTGATCAGAGTATTGCTTAAGGTTTAGCCAGGGTGGTTGCTAGTCGCATCGACAATTAATGTGATTCTGTGTCTTCTGCTGGGCAAAGGCCTCCCTTTGCTCCTTCCATTTTTTCGGTTCTTCGTGGTACCATTCCTATCAGTTGCTACCTTGAATTTATATGTAAAGATGACGAGTTAGTACATTGTTAGAACAAAGAGCTGTTTCAAGTTTTTTTTTTTTTTATTCTTTCTGTGTCTTCTGCTGGGCAAAGGCCTCCCTTTGTTCCTTCCATTTTTTTCGGTTCTTCGTGGTACCATTCATATCAGTTGCTACTTTGAATTTATATGTAAAGATGACGAGTTAGTACATTGTTAGAACAAAGAGCTGTTTCAAGTTTTTTTTTATTCTTTCTGTGTCTTCTGCTGGGCAAAGGCCTCCCTTTGCTCCTTCCATTTTTTTCGGTTCTTCGTGGTACCATTCCTATCAGTTGCTACCTTGAATTTATATGTAAAGATGACGAGTTAGTACATTGTTAGAACAAAGAACTGTTTCAAGTTTTTTTTTTTACTAGCTTTCTGTTTCTTCTGCTGGGCAACGGCCTCCCTTTGCTCCTTCCATTTTTCTCGGTTCTTCGTGATACCATTCCTATCAGTTGCTACCTTGAATTTATATGTAAAGATGACGAGTTAGTAGTACATTGTTAGAACAAAGAGCGGTTGCAAGTTGTTTTTTTTTTTTTTCATTAGGTTTCTATGTCCTACTGCTAGGCAAAAACCTACTAAACCTACTCTTTCATTCCATTTTTCTCGGTTCTTCGTGGTACTATTCCTTCCAGTTATCAAATGTCCTTATATGATCTAACCACCTTATTTTTGGTCTTGTTACAAGATGTTTTATACCCAAGTTAAATAAAATTAAAAAAATGATGAAATGATTTTGATTAATATATCTCAGAACCATAGCCAAGAAACATGCTATAAAATAAAAAAAAAAACCATCGAAGTAGAACCGATTGAGCCGTGTGGTTCCTGGCAGAGTAGAATAGGACTCCAAGTCTTCCTTTAGATGTCGTAGAAGGCGGCTAAGGAAACACAAGCTAAACAAAGCTTAAAACATGAAAGAGACCTCTCCAACCCGTCTGACCTGCGATGAGAGTGAAGGCCAAATCCTCTGCTCCAGCTAATATATGGCTCTGGTAGTACAGAGACAAGTTCTGGTAGTACCAGGTACTTGAGTGGAGACCGCATCTCGGCAAACGTAGTTTCGGACGTCCTCAGGCACGGTGGAGTGATGATTTGCGCAAGATGGCTGGCAGGAGCTGGATACGAGCAGCCGAAGATAGATCTCGATGGCGTGCAATTGGGGAGGCCTATGTCCAGCTGTGGACGAGTATAGGCTGATGATGATGTGATGAGGGTCGTGCTCCTGCAGTGGAGACAAAAAAGAACTGATGATGATGATGAGAGTTTAATTTTCGGCTATACTCCTTCACAATATTAAACTGGAAAACTGAAACGGTATTTTGTACAGAGATATTGTTGAATTACATTTACCTGACAATGAAAACAATTGTGCGAATGAAGTAATAAAACAATGAGCGCTAATGTCATGTAATCTTGTTACTTTATCATACGCAAAAAACCTACTTGATAATAATGTTGTTGTACTTTAAAAAAACTTGATGAAGGTAATAAAAGCATTAATATAGTCTTTCTTGTGGTTTGGGACAGATCTCAAGGGATTGGGTGAAAATCTAAGGAATCACATTAATTGTCGATGCGACTAGCAACCACCCTGGCTAAACCTAAAGCAATACTCTGACCACCTTCTCTCTCTCTTTCTTTTGACCTGCCGTCAGGATTTAGAATTTCTAATAGAATATAGACCTGCACGAAAAGCAGGAAAAAATACACCCCATACAAATTTACCAATCGGCTGGATAGCGAAGTTTTATTTTATAAATTTTCTTTTTTCTTGCAGATCTATTCTATTAGGGACTTTTAACTTATTCACTCATTAAAATATTAACAGGGATACGAAAATCATCCGGCTTAGTCGATAACTTCTTGATTTTCAACAAAAACAAGCTTTCATTGTCTGTGTTTTAAAAAAAAATATTTTTCCACCAATTTTAAGAAAGCCAGTCTCAGTAAGAACAATTGATCACACAGCAAAATTGAGTTGAAATTTAAAAAAAAATCTCATTTATGCGAAGAATTTCTCCCACAGAGATTTATCAGCTATCCCATCCCATACATGCATTCACATCCCGGAGAACATTCATGATAGATTTGCGCAAAAGCATTCTGCGAAAAACACCAGGTACAGAGCTTTAATTGAAGCAATTAAATACCCTATTACCAGGTGAATAAGTAGGAAATTGCGTGTCATCAAACTTTTGCGAATACGTTCCCATTGTGAAGCGATTCACATGCGCTGAGTGATTCTCAAAAGTTATTCTTTTGTGTGAATGTAGAAGGAATTTTAATGCTTCCGTTTGAACTTGTATGAAATGGCAGAATAGTTACATAATAAGGCTTGCTTGATAGTCAACAATCGTGTGTGTTTAGTATTCTGTAATGGTTTTTATGGTATCGTGGTGTTTCATGAGCAAGACGCTTGAGACTAAGTCGTGGCCGTGGCAATGAAATGTAGCGGTGAATATCACGCACTCAACAACAATACTACAGTTACAGATAGTCACAGACGACCTACAATAAACATCATCATCATCTCAGCCGCAGGAAGTCCACTGCTGGACATTGGCCTCTCACAAGAATTTCCATCATCATCAGATCTTTTTATGTTCTCCACTGCAGGAGCATGGCCCTGTCTGCACTACCAAAGCCATATATGACCCAGAGCAGTCAGAGGATTTGGCCTACACTCCCCACGCTGGCCAGATGGGTTGGAGCGGTCTTTGATGTTTATTAGCTTTTTTTAGCTTGTGTTTCCTAAGTCGCCAGTCTGGCTGCCTGTCTGAAGACAATGTCCTTAGGTAGCTCCAGAACCGCTGACAAAAACCTGTGAAAATGGAGTAGCGCCTCGTGTAACAGTCTGGCGTGTCAGATATCCCTGTATTCTTAATCTTTCCTAAGACTTCCTCTACTTGACTCATTCAAAGTCATTGGTCAGTCAAAGGTGAGGAAATAACAGCCAAACTATTAACTTGAGGTATTAAAGTTGAGCATAAGACAGAATACAGATGGCCCTCACGGGATAAATAGAGAGATGTCGTAAATCTCAAACACCACGTTTGGATAAAATATGGACCTTCAATTTGAATCTGACAGATTGTCGTCTAAATAAAACCTAATGATAAATCCATATGTTTTATAGGAGATTAAGCTCTCTCGGTATATAAATGAAAAAAACACTGAAATTTTCATTTCCGTAGAAAATTGTGCAGACGCCCAGGCAGTTTGTATGGAAATGTCGACTTCTCCTTTTGTTACCTATGTAATCTACACTAATATTATAAAGAGGAAAAGTATGATTGCTTCTTTGAATTTAATATCGCCGAAACTACTGAACCGAATTTCAAAATTCACCTATAAGAAGCTATTTTATCTGCGGATAACATAGGCTAAAAAAATTTAGATTATGTTATCCGCCGATAAAATAGCACGCGGACAAAGACGCAGAAAGATTGCTAGTTTAAAATATTATACTAGTATATTTAAACGTTGTACCTATATACACGTAAGTGGCTTAATCTAGGAAGTATGTTTTGCTAAGATAATATTTATTCAATTTATGTAGAAGCGTTAAGAAATGTCAAGGTTGTCTGCAGATCGTAAAGCCAGGATGTAATTATAATTAGACCATTTTTTCGCGTACCGTGGGAATTGAACGTAATCGTATAAAATCACGGCAAATCCAGTTTTACCGCTTTTTATAGAACGGTACCATGTATACAAGCAATTTTATTTTTTTCATTGACTAATGAGGATTAAACATCACTAATTTGATCTTGATACACTTTAATTATTTATCAGGAAATCCCATACTAATCCAATAATGTAAGATACCTTATACTTCATACGAATATAAGATCTTCTTGTCTGGTCGTTCTAGTCGAAATGACTAACTGACGATTCAGACAAAAAGTATTCGGACACGCTGTCCGAATACTTTTTGTTTGAATCGTCCAATACCTTTCGGTTGGTAATGATCGCTTCCTGTCCGACACGACATCCTCCCGACACGACAACTTCTCAATGCAACAATTTCCCTATACGACGACTTCCCGAGATGACCATGTTTTCTCGATTTGGCTACGCTAATCGCCCTGTCCTTGGCTTCATTGAAGTCTTCAAAAGTAGTGGGGCAGTAGCACGAAATGGTAAATGACATATTCTACAAACAAGAGTTATTGTTTAAAAAGAATTTGCTAGCACATTGTCTATTTAGAGCAAGTAAATAAAGTGGTCCAAGAGGACCCCTGAGATCCACGGAAGGCTCGTGGTACCTAGATTGGCGGAAAACAAAAATTAAGGTTCACAAAAGTGTCTTACCAAGATTTATCCAGAATCGACGTTTTTAATCTATTTCTTTAAATTGTAAGCAAGTAGGTATCGTGAATTTTGACAGATTTGTAAATAACATTTGATGACATCAACGTGCAGTTACAAGAGGACAGCCTAAATTTAACAAAAATAAAACAAAGGGCGTCATTTTTGTGCAAAGAATATGATAATTTTCCTTTTTATTTTTCGCACTCCTTATTTAGGGTTGGAACTCAGCCGCGACGCAAATTTCCGTTGTTAGAGATGTAATCTTCACATTTTTTGACGAGTTTTGGAAATATGGTAGATATGTAGCAGCATCACGGAAACCCTAATTTTTAAAGGGTCTTCGAGAAAAAAAGAAATTTAAGATCCTCTGATTTAGTTACGTATCCTGTAGCACACAGACGGAAGTAGAGCGATAACGGAACATCGTGTACTATAACTCATTCTGGGCTTTAGTGGCTTCCTTTCCTTTGATTTAATAACAAACATTTTCTATTAATAAATAGGTTAGAAATACGAGATTAAGGAATTCGCTTAAAACTCAGGCAAAATGATAACAAATAAATTAATGTAGGGTGGCGCCATTGGCGACATCTGTTGTTTAGCGTATGTGACCCCTATCGTACTTGAATTATCTCTATAGGTAGAAATAGAGACATGTTTTGTCCGCGCATCCTGACATGGAGAGCATTTATATAGTTGAGTTCTTCGATTTATATTTCCCTTGATATAATGGCAGCGGCAGTAATTGTCATCATCATCATCAGGTCTTTTATAGTATCCACTCTCTGGTAGAAAAGAGAGGGTAGTGCCCCTCTCTGTACTACCAGAGCAATCAGAGCAGAGGATTTGGCTTACACTCTCCATGCTGGCCAGACGAGTTGGAGAGGTTTCTTTGATGTTTACAGGCTTTGTTTAGCTTCAGTTCTCTAAGTCGCCTTCTACAACATCCTCGGGAAGTCTTGGAGTGGTCCTAATCTACTCTGCCGGGAACCACACGGCTAAGCAGCAGTAATATAACTAAATTAGAAATGTCAGAATGACACGATTCTTTCAAGATATATCCTTATAGGTACAGGCATAGACGTATAAAATATACGTTCGTGGATACAGGGTTGTGTTAAAACATCAATTACTTCTAAAACTTCTATGGAAGAGTTTTCGAGTTTAAGAGCGTATACTAGCAGTATTTTTTCAATATGGTTTCCATACAAATGTATTTCTCTATTTTCTCGCTGAAAACTGATTCTAGAGCCACAATTCTTTTTTCATAAAATTTAGTACTAAAATACGAATGCCTCTATTTTTTATTTTTTCCAAAAAAACTGTTTTTGTACAATTTTTTTTTCTTTTAAACAGGTTTTTAGAAAAAAATAAAACATAGGGACATACCTATTTTAGTAATAGATTGTATGTAAAAAGAATTGTGCCTCTAGAAGCAGTTTTCAGCGAGAAAATAGAGAAATACTTTTGTATGGAAAACGCACTGCTAGTATACCCTCTTAAGGGAACACTAAATAATGTTTTTCCGATTTTCACCTTTTTTCTTGTAGGTCTATATTTTGTTAGGGATTCTGCCCCCGTAGCATGGCACGCGCGACAACGTTTATCGACTATCGCCATCTTGTTTTACGCAATACTGAAGAGCGAGAAGTAGATAGTTTATCGCGCGATATAAACGGCGTCGCTGGAGCCATGCTACGGGGGCTGATATTAAGAGTTATTGATGTTTTACAAATAACCCTGTATACCTGGAAAGAAGCGAGTTGCAATAAGGTTAAACTCATTGGAATTTTTTGCACATACATTAAATTAAATGTTTGAAGTAACCACACACTTGGCACCATCTGTCATTTGGCATACGAGTATTATCCCCCTATCATTTCATACAAGCAACGCCAGGTGCGTGGACACGTGCCGCCGCGACATCTGCAGATAAAACCTCTTTATTGCATACCATGCAACATCTGCTTTCCTATTTTAAAAATCAGCTGTCGTTTTCGAACTTATATTCTCAACCTTATGTGTGAAGCAAGAAGGTCTACATTTTTTATAAGGTCGGGTAGGAAAGGTCGCGGTTGCTTTGAATTTTGGGTTTTTCTAATATTCTATGAAAGATTCATGCCTATTTTTGTTATAATATCTCGTCCTTAGATCATGTCTTATTTCTTGCAGCTGTTCTGTACTAACAGACATTTTAAGTTTTTTTTTCTAGTAGATAATGTTCACTGCTTATTTTTCGGAATGGACAGAGTCATAACAAGACATCTGGTTTTGATGGTTGGGATTATCCCTGCCTTCAAAAAAGAACTATTCTTATTTACTTCATTTATTTGCAGACTAGCAATTCAATTAAAATCACTTTAGCAGTAATAAATAAGTAAGGAATATTCAAATCTTGGTTAGAATAATCATCTCTTATTTATTTTTT
Organism: Rhodophaea formosa; assembly: GCA_963082605.1. Classification (NCBI taxonomy): domain Eukaryota; kingdom Metazoa; phylum Arthropoda; class Insecta; order Lepidoptera; family Pyralidae; genus Rhodophaea; species Rhodophaea formosa. The sequence goes on along the minus strand of OY720218.1, from coordinate 7,387,176 downwards.
AAATCCCCCATTCTTTTCTTAAATATTTAATTCAATAATTACTTTAATGGTTTGTTTCTTTGACAGGATTGCCACGGACTGCACCACGACGGAGAGATAGTAGCTGACGAAGTCCAGAACTACGAACTCGTGTCCGGCCACCAGAACAGAACGCACACAGTCGTCGAGTTCAGGAGACAGTTCAACACTAATGATAAGGAGGACTTCATTATAAATGTAAGGGAGGAACTTTTACTATTTGTTTGTTTGTTTGTTATCTCTTCAAGCTTTATCTACTGAACCAATCTTCTTGAAATTTGGTACACAATTAGGTTAGGGTACTGAGAAGGACATAAGGTTCTGTTTCCGTGGGATTTGCGATAAATCGGCAAATTATACGCGAACGAAGCCTCGGGTAAAGCTAGTCTCTTATAAAAGTGGTACGTTTTGTGTCCTACACCTTCATATTCAAATTAATCTAAACTAATGACAATCTTAAATCTCAGACTGTCATTGTCTTGCAAGGTTATCATGAACGAGACTTGTGAACGATTTTTAAGATGCCTTTGAGTTATTCATTTTCCGTTCTTAGTTACCCTATTTATATTTTGAGAAATCTTTATTTACAAAGATGTCAGTAAATTTAAAATTCATTTCAAAGGAAGTATAAGAGGATAGGTACTTACTATACTAGGCGTTTTGTATATAACCAATAGGATTTTGTGGCTTCAACGTGAAATTGGAAACGGCTCCTCTAGGCTTAAGTTAGCATTAAATCTTTTATTCCGGTCTTACGATATTTTAACGAAGGAATAAAATTTTATTATAAATGACAAATGAGACTTAGAAGGAATTAGTTCCCTAGTCATATTTTTCTTTTAAGTATTTATCGAGTCAAATGAATTTATACCTTGGAATTTATAAGAATTGAAAACACAAACAGAACAATTTTGTCACTACTGAGTTGGCAACCAGACATACGGCCCATCTGATGGAAAACGGTTACCTTAGCCTATGGACGCCTGCCACACCAGAGGTAATATTCGCGCAAAGCCGACCATGAAGAAGTCTCATCCATTCGCACATGTAACCATGTATTTGTCTTAAGTGGATTAAGCATCATCATTAACTCAGCCGCGAGGTACACCGCTAGACGTAGGACTCCTCTAAGGACATTCGAAATGGCCGGTTGGAAGCGGCCTGCATCCAGAGACCTTGTTCTGGTCTCTGGTCATCCGACCATAGGTAGGTGTTCGCCGCTACACTTGCCGGTACGTGCGTGGTCGGCACTCTACAAAAAAAAAAACATGTTTGTGTCTACAACTGTCCCACAGAGCACGGGTTGCTCGTATAGCGCGTGAGCTAATCTAGTCCCGCTGCTAACATTTTTTTTTAGTTGTGGTAGAGCCACGCTACCGGCGAAATTAACTTTTGCTAGTAACATGAATGGGTCGGCTCGTCCGGGCAAGTACAACACTCACAGAAAATCGACTTATGAGTAGTAGCTATATCGCTGCTATGCTTCGTTCAGTGAGTGAGAACGCCGGAGTCCCATCCCCTCTGGGAGGGAAAAATAAAAGGCCGGCAACGCTATTGTCACACCCCTGGTGTTACAGTTGTCCATGGGCAGCGGCGATCACTTACCATCAGGTGACTCGTTTGCCGTCCTATGACATAAAAAAAACATTCCCTGCTCTGTGTTTCCGTCCCATAGGAAACCAGTTTTATGCGCCATGAAGCACTCCACCTGTTTACGGATTCACAACAATTTTACTGGCAAAACTTGAGTTAAAAAGATATCAAAAACGTAAAAAATGTAAATTACATAGTTTTTTTTGCAGAAAAGAATTATTTTTAGAATAGATATTGAATCAATAGATAGTGATATTCATAATTTCATTACAGGATAACACGATACAAGTGCTATGGGCGTTAGGACCCCCAGGTTCAGATGGGGATCTCCCGAAACATGTGAAGAGTGGTTCCAGACCTCTGCGGCTCATCCAGACGTTGTCCAAACCAGAGACCATACCACTCATGCACTGGGATGTTGCTCTTAAAAACGTGAGTTGTTACATATATTATTAAGATTGAAATAATATGCTTATTTCCTAATATAATAAGTCCGTTAGATTATTCAAAAAACATTTGACACGTATTTTTCCTTTTGTCAATAGAAAAAAAAAATACAAATTTGTACCCCGTTAAAATTCCGTGTGACGTCACTGTCCGGTACACTTTTTAGCAAACTGTGATGTCACGAGCCCCAACTCTTGATGTTTAACCGGCTTTATCTTTATCATTAGTTGTTTAATTAACGAAAGAAAAAATACGTGTAATTTTTTCATTATCTAACTGAGGGACTAATTTGAATATTATTATTTTGACCTAGGAAACTAACATTTACGTAGTAGGTAGCATGGCGTATGAAATAAATCGCTGTGGTTTACAAGTTGCAATCGAAAGAATAGCAAACCAAAATGGTTAATCATCATCATCAGGTCCTTTTAAGGCTCCACTGCAGGAGCTCGACCTTCTCTATACCAACAGAGCCATATATTATTAACCTGAGCAGTCAGAGGATTTGGCCTACACTTTCCACGCTGGCCAGACGAGTTGAATAGGTTTCTTTGATGTTTGAATGATGAAAGAAAAATAAAAGAAAGAAAAAGACAATAAGGAATAAATATTCGTAATCATATAAAGCCCTTCAGGCGAGTAGGCGACCAAAACTGTTGATAAGAGTTTCTTTGGGCGTTTCTTCTCTGCAGTGGTCGGTTCCGAAACGCTAGTAGTCTGTAGCTTTTGAACAATTAATAAATACATATTATCTAATAAGATAATTTTAAATATGATATGACGTGAATAAGTGCCTGCAAAGGCCTATTTTCTGAATAAACGTTTTGATTTTGATTGTTTATAAGCTTGTTTAATCCTATCCTATCTACTCTGCCGGGAACCACACGGATTTAAAACAAATATCATGTCCCTCTTATATTTATAAATGTGACATTTTGTGAAGAAGTTATAAGAGAGGATTCATTGTAAAATCCAATTGTAAACTATTCTTTGTGACATCATCAGCCTCTAGCTGTTATCCGAAACAATATTTCAGACAATGCCATTGACGCATACCTATCTATGAACGTCAAAGAAATCGAACTGCTAGATGGACGTATTGACAAACACGTCGCTCTTACAAAAAGAAGTGACTAAACGTACTGTGCCTATATCGATTTGAATGTACCCATCAGCTGGATAAATCATAGGAATTCGTAATTGCAAAAAGAATAACCTTTTGAAGGGAAGCAAGGTTTTTTCCGGGGTCCAGTGCTGCCCCAATTTGAAATTCATCCTCAAACCCTCACCATTCCACCAAAGGACTACGAGCGCAGAGAGAAATTTCACCCTTTTGTCGTAGAAATAAGTGCCAAAGAGTTGTACTAAACGCTTCGACAGTTCCTTTTTGATTCGAGTAGCTAAGGTGTGGAATGAACCGCCTGCGTCTATATTCCCAGTCGAGTACAGTCCCGGGACATTCAAAAGTAGAATAAATGGGTATCTCTTTGATAGGCATGTATCATCAGGTGTGATGGGTGACAAATGCCTAACTCAATAATTAATTAAAAAAAAATCTTTTGTAAGAAAACGGAGATATTATTTAAAATTTTGTACTGCGAAGCCTTAGATACAGCCCTAGACCTTTAAACTATTATATGAACTACTGTTTACAGTTTAAATTGTAAACGTGAAGTTTTACTCAGTGTTTTCTTATGTTTTCGCGATTGTTACCATTTAAATATTTTTTTAATTTTCTGTATTCGTGGTAGCCGGTAGACTAAGTTGACATTTTCTCCGACGATTTCTCCGTTTTGTTTCAAATTGGGGCTGAACTGGACTGACGTAAACAGTATAAATAACCTCAAATTTAAGTTTTAATTTAATTCTTTTATTACTCTAAACTAATGTTTTTACACTGTAAAAGTGTTTACGTGTTGTACCATTACTCAGTATTCCCAGAAGTAAACTTCAGTGTACTCGTAGCAGTCTGCAGCTGTATTTTAATTTTCTGCTTCACAATTTTTCTAAATTAGGTTCTTGCGGTATAATATTTTAGCTGCACATTTTATGTCTTTAAAGGAGTGTAGTAGGCAAATAATGTGTTTTATAATTTGACTAGAACTTTTTCCACGACTTCGTCCGCGTTAAATATAGCCTTTGTCACCCTCCGATAAATTCGGCCCTTACGGCAAAACATGAGAGTTGCTGCTCTCTAAAGGCTTTGCCATTGTTTCTCAATTCGGCCCTTCAGGTCATGCATGCAAATCGCGGCCCATCAGGCATATGAGAGTTTGCTGTCTGTCCAAGCCTTGCGCACCCAGGCAACGCCCAAAGCGGTTCGTCCCTCCTGGGAACCCTTTGGTGAAGATTGCCTTACAGGTTGAGGGCACTCTGCCCTCACCTCAAAAAGTCCGGTGAAGTAGCGAAAGCTCATTTGGAACTAGCTACGTAGTCCATTCAAAAAAAAACTTCCGATAAATTAGATTTCTGTTGGTGAAAGAATTTTGAAAATAGGTCCATTAGTTTCAGAGACTATTCAATGCAAACAAACAAAGAATTAAATCTTTCCTTTTTATAATATTGGTATAGATAAGGTAATTTATCTTTTTCCATATCTCGCTATAGTCATTAGTCAATGGGTTTAACATTAAATTACCAAAAAATAAGTAAACTGAAAAAGGCTTACGTTAGCCAGCCAGCATCCCGTTCATGAATTTTTGAGAAATTTTTCTTTAGTTCATTATTTGCCAGGATCTAATTTACTTCTTATCGTCTTTACCATCACTCAATTCTGATGATTTTGTACTTTTAGTGTCAATGTCTTTTCTGATGATTTTGTACTTTTAGTGTACTTTTAGTGAGGAGCCCGATGGTCCAGTGGGTGTGAGCTCTATGAGCGCTTACGTATGTTAAGCAACCCCTGGTGCAGTCCCTACTTGGATGGGTGACCGCAAGTGGCATAAAAATATCTCAAGCTCCTCTGTGCTTCGGAAGGCACGTTAAGCTGTTGGTCCCGGCTGTCATCGTTGATGGCAGTCGTTAAGCTATGTCAGATGCCTTTAGGCAGCTTGAAAATCTGACACCAGTGTTGGCCACTTACACATACGGAAAAAAAAAGTGTCAATGTCTAACTTTTAAAACAAAATTTAATGAATTTCTTTCCCCTTCCAGATTACAATCCCGAACTACCAAGCCACGCTGTTCTGGTGCAAGATCATCAAAGTCCCCGACCTCCCCTCTAAGCACCACATCGTCGGTTACCAGCCTCTCATCGACAGCAAACCAATCAGAGACGGCAAGGCAGTCAATGAGAAGATCAGTTCTCCAGTACACCATATGGTGTTATACGAGTGTGCTGATGACCCTGACACGTATACGTGGAACGCCTGGGCCCAGGATAATGGCAGCTTTGGACCGAACAGGCCCATTGAGTGGGCTATTTGTGCTACGCCTATAGCGGCGTGGGCTATGGGATCAAAAGGTGTGTATCATGGTGGTTATCACCTTTGATGTTACCTCGACATTTGCATGCAAACTATAGTTTCGCTGCAAGTATACACAGATGGCGCTACCATTTACATTTAAGTAATTTAACATAAATATTAATACTATAAATTAAAAATAACAAAAAAACATAATTTCGACCTTTGTGTTACCCCGACATTTGTATGCAAACTATAGTTGCGCTGCAAGTATACACAGATGGCGCTACCATTTACATTTAAGTCATTAAGACGAGCTCCGTGGCGCAGCGGTCAACACGCCTGACTGCGACACGGATGGTCCCGGGTTCGATCCCCGGTCAGGTCAAGATGGAAAATGATCTTTTTCAGATTGACCTGGGTCTTGGATGTTTATCTATATAAGTATCTATTATAAAATATAGTGTCGTTGAGTTAGTATCCCATAACACAAGTCTCGAACTTACTTTGGGGCTAGCTCAATCTGTGTGATTTGTCCGTATATATTTATTAAATATTTATTTATTAAAAAAATTTAACATAAATATTTATACTACAAATTAAAAGTAACAATAAAACGTAATTTCGACCTTTGATGTTACCCCGATATTTGCATGCAAACTATAGTTGCGCTGCAAGCATATTCAGATGACGCTACCAGCTACATTTAAGTCATATAACATAAATATTAATACTACAAATTAAAAATAACAAAAAAACATAATTTCGACCTTTGATGTTACCCCGACATTTGCATGCAAACTATAGTTGCGCTGCAAGCATATTCAGATGACGCTACCAGCTACATTTAAGTCATATAACATAAATATTAATACTACAAACTAAAACTTAAACGTAATTTCGATTTTTGAATTTGACTTGACGACTCTTCTAACAAGAACGAAACCTTTTTTAACTTTTATGGTTGTTATAGTGATTGACAGAAGTAGAGTTAGTGTGTGAAATAGAGATATTTGTCCAAACCACAGAGCAAGGAATTTCTATGTAGCTTGAGGGCGCGCGTGACAAGACATTCCTCTATGGTCCAAACAAGAACGATCGGTCATACGCCTTTGTGTTACGTTTTTACCTGACCCACTCAGAAGACTCAGACTCGTTTGTTTCTTTCACCAAAACGTTAGCAGTTGCAGTAATTATAAATTCCACTGGTATTAGTACACGGCAAAGCTAATTAACTTGCAAATTCCAGGGGAATTCCTGCCGGAAAACGTCGGCATCCCGCTTGGAGGGCGCGGCGGGGTGCAATTCTACATGTTGGAGATACACTACGACAATAATGCGCTGCATGAAGGTGAGTTTATATTTTTTTTAAACATCATATCTCTTAAAACTTAAAGTATGTGTGAAAAAAAATTCGCCACGGTTAGGATTTGAACCCACGACTCTTAGGTTGTTTTAACCCGACTGACCTACCCAGAAGGAGGGTAATGTCTTTCGCCAGTATGTATGTGTGCAAGTATGTCTCGATTGTCGTATGCTGTAGCCTTAACGGCTTGATTGATTTTGAAGCATTAGATGCCCCGAAGTATCTTAGGCTATGTGACGTCAGAATAAAAACATATGTTAGTTCATCCGCGCATATCTCCAAAAGTATAAGACAAATCTTGTAATTTTTTTAATTGGAATTGGTATGGTCTAACTTAGTGAACGATGTAAGTTTCAATCACTAATGTCATCTTTTATGTCCACAGTATTAGACAACTCCGGAATCAGAGTCCTGTACACACCAGTCCTACGACAACACGACGGAGCGCTCCTAGGCGCAGGCATCGGTGTGTCTGCCCTGCACCTCATCCCGCCGAAACAGCCGCATTACAGAACTGTTGGCATTTGCAGCTCGGAATGCACTTCTAGCGTAAGTATCATCTAATGCTAAAGTGAGTTCGTATGTTTGTATGTAACGATTTCCACACCAGCACATCGGTGATACTCCCTGTAAGTGAGAGTTCGAGCACAATAGACTTTGATGATATTAGTTCGCCTTTTTTTTTTGAACACTGCATATTAATAAATCATTATCATTTCCTTTCAGATTATGCCAGAGACAGGAATAAACATAGTGTCGGTGCTACTACACGCTCACGGAACTGCCAGAAAGATTGCACTGAAACACGTCAGGGATTCCAAGGAATTGCCGGTTATTTCGGAGGTAAATAACATTTTATTCTTGTATTCATTCTCTTAGCGAGGAATCCTGTCAAATTTCTGTGGGAAACTATGTCATTGGTACAAAAAGCACTGCCATCTAGTTATCATCCCTTATACCAAAAACATCACCCTAATCAGAATACAAAGAGCTTATGGAACTGCCAAAAAGATTGCACGGAAATGCCGGTTATTTCAGAGGTAAATAACATTTTATTCTTGTGTTCATTCTTTCGAGCAGAAATCGTGTTGAATTTCATTGAAAAGCAATTTCATTGGTTCAAAAGACACTGCCATCTAGATATCATCCCTTACACTTAAAACATCACCCTAACGAGACGCGGTGTTCATGAAGGTTTGTGTTATTTTAGAGCATTGCTAAAAGATGTCACTCTTAAAATGAAATGGGGTTGAAATTGTTAAATGTTTTATTACAGTTTCAAGTGAAATGAGTAGATGTCGCTTGCCTTTTAGGCTACTGCTTATTTACATACTACACAACCTTTTTTAACTTGGTATTTATATTGTGAATTAAAATCAGATGTCGTTTTGTTCAATTTCAAAATGTGAGGCTTTATTCGATTCTTTTGTAGAAAATGGAACTGATTTGATAGATTTGCTTTCTTAGGGTATAGCAATCAAAAACGCTCAATGAGTGTGTCCAGAGATCTAAGAGAGTAAGATGAACTCGTTAAAGTATGTATAATACGCCAGGTTTATAAAAATAATATAATCACTAAGACCGTGAATTTGATCGAAAAATATTGACTCGTATTGTTTATTTTGGCAAACAAAGTAATCAAATTTTTTAAATCTAATACATAGTTTCAATTCCGTGTGAAGTCACAGTTTATTCTTCATTAAACTGTGCCCCACTCATGGACTTTGACGCGCTTGACGTTGACGTTGTTGACGGGTTAATTTTAATTTCATAATGTTGACCCAGGAAACTAGCCTAACGTATTAATACCTAGTACTGATTTGTAAGTGATGATCTGTCCGACCGATTTCGGCCATGGTATTGTGCTAAGAAAGCTACAAATGATTAGGTCTTTTTATTAGCGTGAAGAATATTCATCATAATCATCAGGTCTTGTCAGGGTGTGCATGGTCGACTGACCGTGTCACCTACTCGAAATGATGATGATGATGATCAGGTCTTTATTAGTTTTCACTGTAGGAGTACGACCCTCTCTGTACTACCTGAGCCATACACGTGTCAATGAAAAAAAGCACAAAACCTCAGGCACCCCAACTTACTTTTATAATTAAAGCTTATAAACATTAAAGACACCTCTCCAACCCGTCTGGCCAGCGTGGAGAGTGTAGGCAAATCCTCTGACTGCACTGGCAGTACTGAGAGGGTCGTGCTCCTGCAGTGGAGACTAATAAAGACCTGATGATAATGATGATGAATGAAATTGATAATTTACAAAGAGCCTTTCTCTTGTTTTTTTTTTGTGTTTGTTGCAAATTAAAAAATCTGTAGTAATTACGCGCGGCCTAGGGCGTCGTTGCCGCTTTGCGTGCAGCTGCATGACTTGGAGTGGTCCCATTCTACTCTGCCGGGAACCCACACGACAAAAAATATCATAATTTTATTTTATTTTATTTCAGGAGTCCGCATACGATGCAAGGTATCAGCAGTCTCGCGTCGTTCCCGGCGGAAGGAAATTCATGCGAGGCGACGTCCTTATCACAGAATGCACCTACGACACCACTTCTAGGGATAAACCTATTCTAGGAGGCTATTCTACGTCACAGGTTAGTTTGTTAATAATGAAAAAAAAAATTAAAATCGATCCAGTTGTTTCAGAGCCTATTCAATGAAAACAAATAATCAAATCTGTTCTCTTTATATATGTACATACATACATAGTATCCCGTGTGGTTCCCGGCAGAGTAGAATAGGACCACTCCAAGTCATCCCGTGGATGTCGTAAAAGGCGACTAAGGAAACCCAAGCTAAACAAAGCTTATTAACATCAAATATACCTCTCCAACCCGTCTGGCCAGCGTGGAGAGTGTAGGCCAAATCCTCTGACTACTCAGGCTAGTATATGGCTCTGGTAGTACAGAGAGGGTCGTGCTCCTACAGTGGAGACTAGAAAGACTGATGATGATGACATACATAGTATCATGTCTTAGTCCCTTACGGGGAAGACAGAGACTAAGGCCATAAGACCGAAGGGCCACGTTTAGCATTTTGATGGCCTTAGAAATGGAATACGTAATCATAGTGATGGGTTGCTAGCCGCACTGCGTATGTACAAGATTCCTTAGATTTGCGCCCATTCCCTCGGGTGGTTTCTAAGGCCTGCGCGGAAAGAAAGTAGCTGGTACATTCAACTTTTTTTTCCCCAGAACAGCATGGAGGATCCTTATTATAATAATATTAGGATATCACACAAGGCCTCAAATAAGTCACTTGATATATTGTGTAAAACGTCCGTGTAGAGTTATTAATCACTATTGTATACCTTTAAGAGTCGCATGGAAGCGCATGTCTCCATACAAACGGAAAAAGGGAATTGTGGCAATATTTGATAATTTTAGGGCAAAATTAAGCATCCAATCAATTAATCTCATTATAATCTACGTACGTTCCTATACAGTTTGGTTAAATTATCAAATGTTTGAGAATTATACGCCTCTCAAGATTTCCATTCAAATTTGAAAAGGCTTGTAATTCTCAAACCATTGGTATTTTAACCAAGCTGTATAGGAACAAACGTAGATTATAGTGAGATTAATTGATTAAATGCTTAATTTGACTCCGAAATTATCAAATATTGCCACAATTCCCTTTTTCCGTTTGTATGGAGACATGCGCTTCCAGGCGACTCTTAACCATTTAAATAAAATTATTTTAATACGGTTTTTATCGCGTTTATTACATTATTTATACACCTAACGTTTCGAGCACTTTACAGTGTTCGTGGTCGCAGGTAGACTAAGTTGACATTTGTCTAGTATTTTATAAGAACTGCAAAATCTACCGCCTAAAATATTTATTGATAACGTTCCGGATGTACGCAGTATTGGCTCACGGTGTCTGAAGGTCTTGCAGTCTTCTGCTTAGCTTGAGATTTGATTAAATTGATGAATTTTAAGACCTGTCAAATCTAATATCCCGTTACAAGATGCTGGAGTTTATAAAATTGACTGTGAGTGTGGTTTATCATACATTGGGCAAACAAAGAGAAGCATCGGTACCCGTATAAAAGAACATATTGCTGACATGAAGCATAGGCGCTCAACGAAGTCTGCAGTCTGTGAACATGCCCTAGACAAACCCAACCACTATATGCGTTTTGATAATCCTCAAGTCCTTGCAAAAGAAAACAGATACATTCCAAGAATGCTTCGTGAGGCTATTGAAATTAAAAAACATCCTAATTTCAATAGAGAGGATGGTTGGCAGTTACCACCAGCTTGGGATCCAGTCATCAATTTAATCAAATCTCAAGCTAAGCAGAAGACTGCAAGACCTTCAGACACCGTGAGCCAATACTGCGTACATCCGGAACGTTATCAATAAATATTTTAGGCGGTAGATTTTGCAGTTCTTATAAAATACTAGACAAATGTCAACTTAGTCTACCTGCGACCACGAACACTGTAAAGTGCTCGAAACGTTAGGTGTATAAATAATGTAATAAACGCGATAAAAACCGTATTAAAATAATTTTATTTAAATGTGTAACAATCGCGAAAACATAAGAAAACATTATAGACTCTTAACCAATTTTTCTGTGCAAGTTTGTCAAAGCTTTAAACATGTTTTTTATTTCTAGGAAATGTGCCTCTCGTTCGTGCTGTATTACCCTCGCACTGAGCTCGCCGGTTGCTACTCCATGACTCCCGTTGAAGAGTTCTTTGAGACCTTTGGAGTCACGGAGTTCCATTATCTCAGTATGACCAGCATACAGAACGTCTTCTTATCTTCTGGGTAAGTTGACAAATTCATGTTAAGTCTGTCCGGGCAAATGGTTTGCAGAATAAATATACGTGGACAAATCACATAGATTGAGTTAGCCCCAATGTAAATTCGAGACTTGTGTTATGGATACAACTCAACGATACTATATTTTATAATAGATACTTATATAGATAAACATCCAAGAGCTAGGTCAATCTGAAAAATATTTTCGATCTTGACCTTACCGGGGAACGAATCCAGGTTCGACCCAGGTCCCAGGACCATTTGTGTCGCAGGCTGCAGGTCGAGCAGAAAGATTTTGGGAAGTAACTAAAAATAATACAATTATTTAATTTGGAAAATATTAAAATATTGTGTATATATTTTGCGTTAAAATTATTTCTTCAACATTTTTTTACGTTGGTTTTGTTCAGTGAGAATCATTTCAAATGTTGTTTTATTTGTTTACAGAAGTTTAGAAAATCTGACAATTCCTGTGGAGATGGAGATGAGACTGGCTGCTCAGGAGGAACCCAGGATATTCCAGGGAGATGACCAAGGCGTTAGCTTTTTAGGTAATTTCATAAAAGGACAACATAAGGCGCTCTTATAGTAACATTAACGCCATCCAGAAATTAAATTCTTTAAATCGTAAATTATATCGAATACGAAAAATGTTAAACTAGAAAATTACTTGTAGTATATTTTATTTATTAAAAAGAAAAATCTCAATTTATTTATAATATGAGTGAAAATGAATAAGTAATTTACTAGTTAAGTAGGTACATGTTAGATTTTTCAAATTCGATATAATTTAGTATTAAAAGAATTAATTGCTGGGTGGCGCTAGCGTTACTATAAGAGCGCCTTAATAACTTAGACACTCTTATTTTTTTCTTCTTTTTAACCCTTGACGTAAGAAGAGGAGTGTTATTAGTTTGATCGCTCTGTGTGTGACCTGTAGCTCGGGTGAACTGATTAAGACGCGCGCCAACATGTCATAGCGACACAATACGTCTCTCAGTGTCTCCTCTGATCCCTCACATAACCTAAATGTTATTTAGTTATGAAAAAAATATGTGAATGTTAATAACTTACGCGAGATAAATTCAATATTGAAACCCGGCTTTACTCGCGTTTTATTTTGTCGCATCCTCTGACTAGTTTCGGTCTGTCACGAAGACCATCATCGGGGCGAGCGATAGTGGCGATACGACGGTTACGCTTTTCCCAAAGCACTGATGTGATGTTTTTTTATACCGTGTGGTTCCTTGCAGAGTAGAATAGGACCACTTCAAGTCTTCTCGTGGTTGTCGTAGAAGGCGACTTAGGGTTCTCAAGCTCAACAAAGCTTATAAACATCAAAGAGATCTCTCCAACACGTCTGGCCGGCGTGGAGAGTGTAGGCTAAATCTTCAGACTGTTCTGGCTAACATATAGCTCTGGTAGTACAGAGAGGGTCATGTCATGCTCCTGCAGTGAAGACTAAAAAGACCTGATGATGATGATGATATTACTAAAAACAGTTGAGAAAGAATGAAGTAACGTCATTTTTCTTACACTCCAGAATCCCTGGTGATCAAGAACCCAGCAGAGTTCCGTAACAAGACTTTCATGGCACACCTCAACGAGATGCAGTGGTCTGAGCCTCTTCTGACGTCGCAAATAGAAAGCAGACTCACTGATAAAGGCTATCACATGATGTTCTGCAAGAAACGAGACGATACTTGGGCTGTGGTGAGTTACTGTATTTTATCCTCAGACCAAAGAAAATAGAGGACTGGAAATACCTACAAAAAAAAACGTGTATACCTAAACCATAGATTCGTTGCATAAAATGGCTGCCTTTGCCTAGGGTTGTCACTACCACACACAGTAATAAGATAAATAAGAAAGTAAAGAATTTTGTACAGACTGATTTTCTTCAGACACGTGCCTTTACGATTTACGCTGTAACCCGCAGCTCCACCCGCATGATATATGTATAGCCTATGTCCTTTTATGTACCCTATCCTATGTGTATGCGAAATTTCATGATGATTGGTTCAGTAGATACGGCGTGAAATCGTGCTAACGGATGCGTGCAAACGTAATAGCGCCGAAGTAGAAAGAGATGGCACCTTATGTTAGAAGAGGGATAGGATAAAAATAAAATGACAAGTTGTTTTATATATTTTATATAATTTGAATCTTTTATTCATTTCTGAAAAGGATTAATTTTTTAAGAACTGTCTATGTGACAGATTTCACATTTAATTTTCCCGTAATATTTAAATCTTATATCAAGAAAAACTAAACTAACCTATGGTTACTGCAATGATCATATTTTCTGAGCCGACAGCTTCTAACCATATCTTCCTCAAAGCTTCATCCTTCGGAAATCTATAAATAAAATTGATTTTCTCATTTTTCATAAAGCACAACCCTATCGAAATATGTAAACAAATGACGAAAAAATGAATGAAAAACCATCTGCATCACAAAAATATGACCTCATATCAACAACATAAACACAAATTCAAGTTTTTCTTTTATTTTTCTTGTTCAACAGACTGATTTTAAAGCTCTATTGTTAAAAAACGAGTTACTAACCTATTAAGCGTCAGTTGCGGTTGATTTTTGTTTTTTCTTGCACCACACATCACAATACAACATTTGGTCATTTTGATAAACCTTTTTTTCACACTATCACTTCTTTTTTTTACTGGTTTTTGCGTAATAATTTGTAAATCTCAATTTTTCCAAAACATAAACAACCTGTTGACAGCACAACTACCACGAAACTCGTTACAGAAGATGGCGGATTCTGGCACGTACCTAAACTTTTGACAGTGTTTTGCCATAAAATAGTATGTACTTAAATATGTTTGTCTCTTTCGTCAAATGCAATTGTAGAAAGAAAGAGACAAAGTTATGTTTGACGCTCTGAATCATAACTGCCTGATATTTGTATAAGTAAAAATTTGTATATGTTGACAAGGGCTTCTCCATAGATTTCCTTGCTCGTAGATTTTATCCCGTATTCCCTTGCAATAAGATATAAGATTCCGCAACAATACCTTAACGAGATGCAGTGGCCTGAGGAGAATTGTGACCATACTTTGGCTGTAGTGAGTTCATCTATTTTATTATTTAGTCTCTTGTTATAAGGACCAAAGTTCCGCATCAAGATATTTACTTGAGCGAAATGCTGTACTTTAGGCTTCTCTCGTCACAAGTAAATATCAAACTCACTTTAAGGAATATAATCCCGCAATAAACTCGAGTATCTTATTCATAGATATCAGAATAATACTAGGTATCTTATTTATTAGAGTTAGACATAGCTTTTGTTTTTTAACTTTACTTAATAAATTGTAATTCTTGTTTACAGCCCATACAAATCCAAGAATATCCCGTATACAAAGAGCTATCGAACGACATATCTGAGAAACACTACAAAGGCGTCAAGCTGCCGTCGGTGACAACACCTGCTGCTGGATCAGCTGTCAGCGTCCGCCATTTTGATGTGGCGGCCATTTTGTGTTTAGCAATTTCGATTATCATCGCGCGGTAATGTGAATTACTGTAATATTCCTAAAGTACATATAGTCATTCGCTTGGACAGTGTCGTCCTATTTATACAAATTCCACCGTGACTCATGTCATGATTGTCACAGTGGAAACTTATGGATTGCACCAATAAATTTTCTTTAGAAATAGATGAATCTCAGTCCATTTCTACGTATATCGTTAAGTTTACTAGCGGCATTATCTAAGCGAACTGACTTCACAGAGCCAATGATGTTTCTATGTTGTTTATTTTTCGTTTTGATTTTTATAAAAGCTTTTTCTGTTGATAACTCGAAAACGGACATCTGAATATAGTATTATTTTGCCAAATTGTGTATGATAGATGGCAATTGTCGACTAAACTCACTAGTATTTGGACCTAACCAAAGGTTAAATGGTCGGTTTACTTGTAGTTTTAAGTGTATGAAAGAATTTGTGATTTTTGTACTTATGTGTGGAAGATTTTGCTCATAGGTCACTGTTATTATAGAAACGCACTGAATAAAAGGTACACAGTAACCGTGCATATATTTGTCTGAATTATTATATGTAATATATGTCCATAATAATAGTATTTGCTAGGAAATGTGAAAAATGGATGCATTGATCGATATTCATATATTTTTGTAGCTAATGCAACTTTCTGTTGATTCGACTCATAGATATCAGAATATTCGACTCTTATTTTCATTGAATCTAGTAGCCTGAAGACTTGAATTTGACCGACAGTAAAAAATTAGAATTTTTAATGTATGAGTTTATATTGTATTATTCAACATGCTGTTTTGCTAGTGTTTAATTAGATTATTTTCTTAACGAATTTCGAAAAAAGATTTTCGTCAATCAATTAGGGTTTACGGAATAGATTTTATCCCCAGGTGGCGCCACTGCGTCAAGATGTATTCTCGACAGCTGCTGTCAAAATCCACCAATCATGTTCAATCATCAATTTTATGATTTGTGGATTTTGACAGCTCCTGTCAAATATACCTTTCAAAACAGTGCTGCCATCTGGTGAAAAAAATATTCCGAATTTCATTAGTGAAGTTTCTTGGCATCAATTCACATGCAGACCTATATTTATGAAGTATATTTATATAACTAATAGATAACTAATAGCTGAGTAATAAAATTCCATGATCAATGATAAAGTGACTGATAAATCCTATCGGTGGTTACTAAAATAAAAATAAGCATTTAATTTTAATATCTGTGAATACGTTTATGTAAGTAGAAGTAGTAATAATGTAATTAATATCAAACATTATAGAACAAATTTCAATGCAATAATGTAAGTAGTCAGTTTTTGCACATTTCTTTTAATATTTATCGATTTTCTGTTTCCATAATACCCCTAAAATTATTTCAACGTTTGTTTTGAACTTTTTGCTGATTTCTACAAAATTACTCTTATTTCATCGCAATTTTTGTTGTTTATACGCTGACTATTATTATCAAAAGTAACACACATTAGTCGGTAATAAAAAGAAATGTGTCACTATTACTTTCAATGAATATAATAAAATACACTCCATAGTGACAATGCATTTATGAATATTATTTAATGAGAATTCCAATAAAATTTTATTATATCTGTTATTCTTCGTAATAATGATTAACTCAATTATTAGGTATACTGAGCAATAAATGTCTGTATTTATATAGAATTTAGACATATTACGTACTACACTTAGTCGGTTGATTGTTTAATTTTAATCAAACCTATTATTGCTGAAGTAATTTAGTGCATATAGCTATGCTGTCTTACTCAGGATCTATCTGAGGGACGCGGGGAGCGAGGGGTGTCCTCGAAGTCTGCCAACAAAACGTTCTTTATCTACACATTCGCACCATAAAGTGTCTATAATGTTTCATAAACTGGTCATGAAAACCATCATAACATCAATCATATTCATAAAAATAATTTGGTCTTTGTCCGTAGGTAATATTGTACGTATTTCATTACGATATCGTTATTCGATTGACTCACAAATTTCGAGTACCTTCGTATGACGAGGAATTTTTATAAATTATAAAAAAATTACAAATTACATGCATCCTTCACATGAGTTAACTTTTACCGCCATTGCGAAGTAAATCAAAAAGTGGTAACGAAGTAGATATGATGGTACACTACCATCAGAAATCAGAGAAATTATGAATGATGATGATGAAGTCGTTAAACGTTAGTAGGTTCAGTTTCTGTACCATTTAAGATGCTTTATAGTATGTGTGTAAATAAAGTATTGTAGGTATGTAACTGTTCGTATATAGGCCTTAAAATACTCATGTGAGCTTATCATGGAACTCGCCTGCGGATTGTTCCATAAACCCACGTTCGTATTTTTCAGGACCTATATTACTTATCAGTTATATAAAGTACTATTGTCAAAACTGGGTATGAATTGCTCATTGATCAAATAAAAGCACTGAACTTAACATTTCCCAAAATAAATGTATTTTAAAAAGTAGAACAAAAATGTATGCCTCACATATAATAAAACAATGAATATTTTTATGATATAAGAAACTTATTTTACAAATGAGTTCAATTAATAAAAAAATCTGTTGCCGCCTACTCTTCCAAGTTAAGCGGGGATCGAGTTCAGTGGATTTACTATAGTTAGTGTAGTTATTGTAGTGTAGCGAATGTTATTCTGCATTATATAGCACATGTAGCGGATGTATTTACATATACACGTTACATGAGAAAGTTCTTTACGAGCGATTTACATAATAAGTCCTAATCATGTTTTAAAGCAATTGTATGGTCAGTTACTATTTTCTTGAAGAAAAACTTTGCAAAATACTTAGGTATGTCCCAGGGCTGTGCTTTAGGCTCTACATAACTTATTTCTACAATTTTTATTAAAAGATATTTTTGTAATTTATAATTTTATACTTATTTACGTATTGTATAAGTTTTGCTAGACTCTGGTAGAAATTGTAGAAATATGTTTTTTCCGAAACGAACCTTGTTTTGAGTCATAATGTAAGATCTTGCATTTTACAATTTTAGTTGATACCTGTTTTTCTAAGGTTTTAGTTTTAAGAATACGCTTAGTAATTAATTTTTATTTATTTAAAAAGTCAATATAATGTGTTTTATTACTTTCTATGTGACTTTTATTTATTGCTTACCAAAAAGAGATTAAATTTTAAAAATACGTACTCTACTGAGATTTTCGGTGTTTTTTGTAGAAAAATAAAAGAGAAAGAATTTTAATTTCTAATTTAATCAGACTGTAATATTATAAAAAATCACTTACAACTGAGTCTGTCTCCACTAGTGAGAGAATCGAGACGACTCGGCTTATCTATACTTAATTTTATAAAGAGGAAAGATACAATTGTTTGTTTTAATTGAATGGGCTCCGAAACTATTGGACCGATTTCCAAAATTATTTCACCTATAGAAAGGTAATTTATCTGCGGGTGATACAGGCTTTAATTTTCGTGGATGAAGTCGTGGAAAGATGCTGTGGTAGTTGCAGTGTGTGTAGACGCGTTCTAAGAGAGTGTATAGTAATACGTGACACAGGGGTAAAGTCGTCGCGATTCTCTCACTCTTAGGGAAGGCTCCTTACTAAGGGGCCTAGAAGGGGCCCTTAGGTTATCACTTAAGAAAACATAAATTTAATCTCATTAATCATGAGTTCATGACATACATAGTTCGTATACATAATACTCAAAGGTACCATCAAGCAGTTCCGCGTTACAAGCAAATAAAAAGTTAAAGTATTTATATTTAAAAAAAATTTAAGGAAGCTGCCTGTATTTCATAGATACCAGTTATCTTAATTATCAATGGTAGGCGTTCTAGGTCGGAAATGTTTATGTCCCGAATATTTCTCATTGCCATCTCTGTAATTTACTCCTTTATTTGTAGAGTCTGTCTCAGAAAATCTGTTTTCCGTCCCAAAATTCGTGTTTGACGTTCCACTGCTAACTCCTTGATACGTCTCTGTAGTAGAAGAGAATCTATTTTGCGTCACCGAATTAGAGTTCGCTCCGTTGTTAGCTTCTTGGTTCGACCCTGTGCTTGTAGAACTGGCCACTGAAGATGTTCCAGTAAAACGATTTGGAAGTTCGTCATTTGAATTTGTATTTGGAACTCGATTCGCCGGAGCGTTTGTTCCACTTTGAGTGCCAGTGTTAGGAATAGGGTCGACGAAAGAGCTTGGTTTTTGTGGGTATGTCTGAGGTTTGTTCCTGTTTGCTTCGAGGGCTTGCCAGTTTATGAACCAGAAGGGTTGTTTATCTATAGGTAGCTTGCTAAGCCTATCTATTAAGTCTCTATCGCCATTCGCTTCTATAGGAAGCCTTTGAGTTGTGCTGTCTTCTCCAAATCTGAAAATGTCAAAGTTTACCTTTTTGTATTGGCACAATAATTTATGTGTTTTGGTCGTTGCACAAGAATTACCAGCATGTTTTCTTAGAACGCACAGCTATGGAATTTTAAAGAGGTCATTGCTAGGTGAAACGTACATAAAAACATACTGGTATATACGAACTACTAGTCTCAGGTGTGAAGTGCTCTGCCTTAGTCTTTTACTCCTAAATCAGATAAAATTAAAAAGTCCTACTTGCACTAGTGAATTTCATAAAGTATATTTGTATTACTCTTCACTAATTTTCATTTGCTAAAATAATAAGAAAAAACCCAGCTACTGCAAAAAAAATGGCCACCTAGCCATACCTAAAAGAGGGAAGTACTTCAAGTAATTAAAAATGCAAGTGGGAACTAGATTATCAATTTTACATATCTTACTCGTAGAGCCAAACGCTGATCGAACATTTGGAAGTTATTTCAAAATAAAGAAATACCTATCATGGATATAACACCAAAGTACCTACAAACGTAAGCTATTTAACAGGTTTCCAGAAGGACCGGTTGGATGCTGCCGCCCATAATCCGGAATCTTTAATTGCGGCGCAATTTGGGAAAGGGTAGTCCCATGATTATAAATTGTACTTATAAAGTATATAGTCAAGAAAAATATAACATTTTAATTCACGTTTTTTGATACGTAGGAAGGTTCACTGTGTTTTAAAAATAAATTTAAGTAAGATGGATTTTTCTCTTAGTCGCGCCTATTATTGCATTTATTTAATAACTATCATTTGACGTTCATTTACCAATACAAACTCAAAATATTCTTTAATGATTAGATTGCGGTCCCAGTTCACGGAAACCCGGTAAATGAGCTGATTATTGACTATTGTTTCATGAAAACCTCATCATCATCAGGTCTTTTTAGTCTCCACTGCAGGAGCGTGACCCCTCTCTTATAAATAAATAAATATATACGGACAAATCACACAGATTGAGCTAGCCCCAAAGTAAGTTCGAGACTTGTGTTATGAGATACTAACTCAACGATACTATATTTTATAACAAATACATGTATAGATAAACATCCAAGACCCAGGTCAATCTGAAAAAGATCATTTTCCATCTTGACCTGACCGGGGATCGAACCCGGGACCTTCCGTGTCGCAGGCAGGCGTGTTGACCGCTGCGCCACGGTCAACACGCCACAGAATATTAGCCAGACAAGTCAGAGGAATTGGCCTACACTCTCCACGCTGGCCAGACGGGTTGAAGGGGTTGGTTTGATATATATAAGCTTTGACTAGCTTGTGTTTCCTAAGTCGCCTTCTACGACATTCAATGGAAAACTTAGAGAAAAAATTGTCAAAAAAATGAATTCTTTGGGAAAAACTTATCTTACCGATCGCCTAGTGCATCAGTCGTGGTCGTGGGCTTATCGTACAACTCTGGGTAACCAATCGGCTTGCTGCCAGCGAAACCTGGTCGTTGACCCTTTGCCAATGTCACTGACATTGCAAATAACAGGAATAACTTAAACGCCATGTTCTGTGAATATAAAAATGTCGTCAGCAAATATTTGTTTTGGGTAGAATACATCTTAAAGATAGACTTTGAGTTTTTGCGCCACTCGTCTCTATATAAGAGTATATATATAAGTAAAGTAACTCTATGGACGTACTTATCTATTCTTTAGTGTTATAAAATAATTCAAAACATTAAAGTTTAGAAAAGCTTTAAGGACTTTAAGTACAGTTTAATACTTGCAGTAAGCTTTTCACTTAGTACCCTTAATAATTCTTAGAAATGTTACCACCAGAATCAACCTTACCTACAGTTACTTATAATTTTTTCACATAAAAAAACAAACTATGATCTGAATACTTTTTTTAATACGACGTTACTATGCATGATCAAAGGATACTAACGATGCACACAAATCTGTTCTGTTTTGAATCTTATCTGAATTGCATAGGTGAGTAGGACAAAATATTTAAAAAAAATTACGACGAACAAAAACAAAAAGACATTAGGACGATCATGCAAAAAAATAAACTTGTGAATAATGATTTTAACCGGTTATTGCATTGTATACCGAAAAACTAAAAGAAGGAACATGAATTTTAAGTTGCTTTTTCTTCTTCTTAACAACAACTTTATTGATTTATTATGACATCAAACTCAGGAGTTACTGGAAGAACACATCAAAATATTTCTACCCTTCAAAAAATTCTTATAAATAATTTTAAAAGTACTTACGGCAATATCAAAATAAGTTTGCTGTAGACCTTGCTATTGTACGGTACAATGATGACTGGTTGATCGATGCAAAAACAAAACTTACAAGGAAAAACGACGAGACACCGGTTCGTGACGAAAATACCTGTCTTATATTTTATATACTTACATTTTTGTAACGGACCAGTTTATATTTTTAATCGATGATTTTATAGGTTGAAAAAAATTATTAATTTATAAGCTTGTATTGGTACTAGTTTCCTTGCTGTTTTAATGTATTTTATATTGAAGCTAGACGTAAGAAAAAATTTAATAATCACTAACGCTGACACTCAACTTCGTTATAATATGCAGCACAAACATATCCGATCAAATGATCAAGCATAGGTATTGTAACCGCAATGTAAATATGTGTCAATGGCAGCTGTTAGGCATGCTATTATTATGGCATGTATATTTTGATAATGGTGAATATGTTAACAGCAATCTGTATTATTCGGCATTACATGCAATGCCTAGGCTATGTATAGAATGCCTAAAACGTGCAGGCAATGCATAAAATATTATTAATTTCAAACTTGGCCTAGGCATTGTGTACAATGCCGAATGAGTAGCCGGCAATGTGTTAAACCCGCTCCACACTGCGCAAAACTACACGAGAATAGGCGAATACGAGAGTGTGGAGGCGAATACGAGAGTATTCGGCAAGTCTCGGCTATATCGTGAGTCTCCATGGTGGCGGTATTTCGTCTTTTTTAACGCCTTTTAATAACTATTTTTCTCGTTGTTAGAAGTATAATACGCTACAAGACATACTGCTATAAGGCCGCAGCAGTTTAAACGTCCATCTTCAACGTCCTCAAACAGACAACTGCGCTAAGCGAGAGTGTAGAGAGTAGTTCTCGATCTCGTCTTGTTTCGGCGAATACCGGGAACGAAACCTCTCAACGAGAGTGTGGAGCGGGTTCAAATTAGTTGAGAGCAGGGTGAAATGATGGTGAAACTTTTTAGTTTCAAACCCATATATAGGAAGCCCCCATAATCTTTTATTTTTATTTCCGCACAAAAATCGTAAAACTGTTACAGGACACATCTTCCTACCAGGTTTCAACTGTGTAGTCTTAATAGTTTCACAATAAAATGGCGTGACACATGGACAGACAGACAGACGGACATGACGTATCTATAAGGTTTCCGTTTTTTGCCATTCGACTTCCGAATCCTAAAAAAGGTTTAATTTTAACTTTATTGTGATATTATTAAATATACATTCTTTTTTTATTTAATTATATTAACTAATTATTTTTAAGCTATTGATACCATTGCTGACCCCAATTATTTAAAGTTAAATTTTCATTTAAATTTACATAGCCTAGGCATTGTATATAATGCCTGTATTATACAGATTGCCGGTAACAAATACACACTACGGCCAAGCCACGGTTATTGGCATCAAAGCCGAAGGATGGCACCCGGCATACCTAATACATTACTCGTAACAGGAGTTTGGATTCTACTTAGCCTATGTCCTATAAATCTCCGCCGTGTGGTAGAGTAGAATAGGATCATTCCAAATTTTCCCGTGGATGTTGTCGAAGATGATTTAGAAAATACAAGCTAAACAAGGCTCAAAGATACCTCTTCAACTATGCCAGCGTGGAAAGTGTAGGGCAAATCTTCTGTCTGCTCTGGCTAATATATGGCTCTGGTAGCCCAGAGAGGGTCATGCTCCTGCAGTGGAGGCCAAAGATCTGATGATGACGATGACTAGAGGTATAAATAAATCTGCCGACAACTAGCGGTATAAATAATGGCTCACATGTTTCGAGCTCATCCGGAGGTCTTCCTTAGGGCGAATGTAAATTAAGACGCGCGCTCGATGTCGCCCCAATCCACACTGCATTCACATTCGCTCTGAGGAAGACCTCCGGATGAGGTCGAAACATGTCGGCCAGTAGCTGACTATACACGTGAGTAACCCGTTGTTACGTATTTTAATAAGAACATAAGCTGCATAAAACACTTCCTGTCTACGGTCAAATAGCAATCGGTAAAAGTTAAAATATCTAACATCAGTGTTGGCTGTTTATATAATTATGAAATTACTTAAAAGCTTTCAAATTGTAATATTCTCAACGTTATAATTTTACTACTTTCAAGAAAAAATAATAAAATGTTTCCAATCTTCGTAGCAAATTACTCTGGATAGTGGGATGAAGTTAATTTACAAATCCCTAGAGCGTAAGCTAAAGGGTAATTATAGGATACAGTTTGAATAATAAATAAGGCTTTAAGATAGACAAGACATCATAGAACATGACTAATTGGGATTTCTATTAGGTGGCGGTTTATTACCCACGGTATGTTTAATAGCCCTTCTATCTACCTTCAGTATGTTTCCTCGTACTATGGAGGTATTCATACTTACCTCTGCCTCCGTGGTCCAGTGGTTAAGGCGTTTGCTTGTTGTTAAGTTGTTTCCAGTTTGGTTAGGACATTGCAGGCATGAATCACATGATTGTCTGATAAGAAAGATGATTCCGTGCTTCGGAAGGCACGTTAGGCCGTTGGTCCCAGCTGCCATCTGGTAGTCGTTAAAGGAACAACGTCAGAGGCCGAGAAGCGATTCCGAAGAACTCTGACACCAGGGTGTGCAAGGTCGACTGACCGTGTCACCTACACAAAATGATGATGATGATTCATACTTACTCGTAGATGTGTTAATTATTGTATTCTGGAAAATATTTCATTGCGGAGCGTTTTTTTACCCACAGCTTTTATTTTAAATAAATACAATATTAAGGGACAGCATGAATTATTAAGGGGTCCAGTGTTGCCCCTATTTGAAATAATAAATCGTAAGACAGAAAACGGAGATATAATTAAAAAAAAATTTTGACCTGTTAATATTATTTTATGAGCTACTGCTAACAATTTAAAGTGAGAACGGGACGCTTTTCTCACCGTTTCTGTCAAAAACGGATGATTTTGGCGAAAACTCCTCCCGCCCCTAAAAATTTTATATTTTAAGTAGAAAGCGTTGGAAAATGGACCTAGAGTCTAGGTCAAACACAATACCACAATATACCAAAGACAATACCATCTGTTTCCGTTAGTATTTTTAACCTGTCACAGGCAGTTAAATTTGCTTTTTGTAATTGAAAGAATTTTGAAAATCGATTTAGTATTTTCTGAGCTAATGCAAACACACAAACAATCAAATCTTTCCTCTTTATAATATTAGTAAAGATATAATAATAATTAGAATATATGCCACCACGGACTTGATTGCTCCAGAGAGTCGGTAAGAGCCCTGGCCCCACACTTTTCAACCGGTGGAAACCCAAGAGGGCTCGCAGGACTCTCGGCTCTGGCTTGCTTTAGTTAGCCGTCCACAGATGAGTCGCTAGAGCTTTTACTCCAGGGGTGGAAGTGTTAAAGAGCATAACGCCGCGAGTAACTCCGAAGAAAGCGCAGCTCCATTTGAGACCCGAGACTAGCCCACACGTTCGGTATTGCCCATTTTGCCGGCAATAATGCTCGGCTCGTTTTAGGGGCCCATCTAGTGGGCAGCAAGTCACCACCTCCAGTTATCCAACCATCAAGCCGTTCGCACCAAAACTGGACTGAGTTTCTTTTGGCGTATTCTTCGCAGCAGTGGTCTTTCCAAGACGCTATCGATATTTCATAAATATGTATCTAAATTTGAATAAAAATAAATAAATAAATAAAGTATGTGGACAAATATTTACGGAAAAGACCTGATGATGATGATTATACAGCCAAATCACACAGATCGAGCTAGCCCCAAAGCAAGTTCGAGACTTGTGTAATGGGAAACTAACTCAACGATACTTTTTTATTACAAATTAATGTATAGACAAACATCCAAGACCCACAAGTTAATAAAAAAAGATCACTTTTTATTTTTGATTCGTGTCGCAGACTGGCGTGTTGACCGCTGCGCTACGGAGCTCGTCAAATAAATCTATTCATTTCATTTCATAACACATGCGAACTAACTAATGAAACTATTATTTAGCTAGCTAAATCAAAACTAAACAAAATATAATGAATAGCGTGGAACTGTGGAACGACATGCATTGCAGTAAAATTGGCCTAGGTGTTTATCCGCGGTTTATCGCCGTACAAGCTTGACGTTCGAACAGTTAACTTATATGAATAATGGACTTTTGGCACGGTACACCACTGCTGTAGATGTTCCGTATTAGACTTTTGTCCACTATGACTCATGTGGGCAACATATCAAAATATACTACTAATAATACTCGTCATCATCATCATCATCAGGTCTTTTAGTCTCCACTGCAGGAGCACGACCCTCTCTGTACTATCAGAGCCATATATTAGCCAGAGCAGTCAGAGGATTGGTCCTACATTCTCCACGCTGGCCAGAAGGGTTGGAGAGGTCTCTTTGATGTTTAAAAGCTTTGTTCAGCTTGTGTATCCTGAGTCGCCTTCTACGACATCCACGGGAAGACTTGGAGTGGTCCTATTCTACTCTGCCGGGAACCACACGGCGAAAGTTACTAAGCTAAGCTACTCGTTTAACACTAATATTGTGAGGATAGTATACTTTTCTATGCGGTCCCAATACATATGTACAAAAGCTATTTCATCACTAAGCATTAGGGGTTGATTAACAAGACAAAATATTTAGATTATATAAAGCCTAGATAGAAGTATAATAGTCAAAGACAAAATATAATATATCTCGAGGGCTATGTGTCTTGTGAAGCAGGCTTCGCAAGGCACGTTAACTCGTTGGTTCCGTCTGTCATCATTGATGGTAGTCATTAAGCTATGTCAGATGCCTTTAGGCAGTTCGAAAAATCAGACACACGAAAAACAAATAACAATAGGAAAACTGACTAGAGTGTTTAAACATACCCTTGACATTCCCTTAAGGGTGTAGGGTGATGACTCCGTTGTTCGGTATCGTCTGTTTAAAGCTTTTAATTTTATCGATTTGTCTTGTCGTTATCTATGCTTGTATGGAATCATAATTGTAAAATGATAAGTACTTTAAAAGTTATAAGTCTCAAAACATTTCGTTTTAACATTTAATTTTAATGCAACTTTGGGCACAATTAAATACCGGAAGGAGTATAAAATCTCTAAAACAAAATTCATACAAGCATAGTATGGTTATTCAAAAATTTAAATAAGTATACTTTTGATTAAACATTCAGCTGTTTTATCACAAGAACACTTCTCCCAAACGTATACTCGCGAATTTTTAGACGACGACGATTTAGATTTTCAACAATATTTGTGTTTGCATACTCTTGACTGTAGTTACGATGTGCTTATAAATCGGTATAAATAATTCCGCACTGTTCATAACCGAGTCTATCCCTTTCTCAGCGAAATAGCACGCAAATTAGCCACGTGCGCCGACGAGTTCGAGTTCCGAACTACCGCATCCTTAAGGTGGCGACTCAGACCGTCAATATGAAAAACTTTTCATATGCGACCAATACTGGGAACTCAAAAAACTTGTGACAAATTGCCCGGGCATGTGAACACCTTTGTATGAAAATTTCGAAAACATTTTTGTGGACCTAGCATGATCTCATAGGAAAGGTTGTTTATAGAGTAACCCCTCGGGAATATCAAGGGTCAATTTATACGCTGTATATGCTATTTTGTCACAAAATATTAGGGGCTGATTAACATAGCAAAATGAAGCAACAGGAATTTACCCTATAATATAATTTAGAAGATATGAGATTTCTTCTTCTTATTGCTCCTTCAGGTCCTACCATTTTCGCTGAGTCCCTGGGTAATACTAATGTTTGGATAAGACGATGTTTGGAGAAGAAAAACATTTTTGATTGCCGTTTGAAAGCCACACAGAGAGACAAACAAACACACAGATACATCGAGCTTTCAACATTCTTTTCTTGCGTCGGGGATAAAAAAAATTGTAGCTAACTAGGTCTCTTACACGGTAAGTACACTCTTTTATTGGCATTTCAAAAGCATCCGTTACTGCCTGATCCATCAACAGAGCTCAAATCACTTATATTATTGAATTGCGCTGAAATTTCGCAAAAAATCGCAGCAAAAAGAAGTTCGAGAAATAAATTGTATTGCAATCACGTTGTCTACAATCGAGCCAAGCAATCAGTAGTTTAACGAAATTTCCTCGAACATGTAATTTTCAGCGCTTTCTTCGAATCATGGTTGCTCATACAAATCTTCGTGATTTTCGTGACTACTACGATTACAGGGATTTGTGTCACGCTTTCGATGACGGCACGAATACTGACTGACCTTGAAGTATAGTAAAGCTTATTTTCTTTACATAATAATTAGGTACTGAATGAAAACATTGATGGTATTCTTGGAATGATAAGTAACATAGAATATCAATAATTGCCTACTGAATGAATAAAAGAATCATGCCCCATGGAACGATGAGTATCGTAGAATAAGCTGGGCGGACTTGATCGACAGAATGGTCGGTAAATATTATTACATTTACTCTCATCACAACACACAAGGTCTGCATCTTATAGGACATATGATGTGATGCTGTATTAAATAAAAGACTGGCTGATTTTACCAACTTCGTCCGCGTAAATTATAGCCTTATAATTAACTTTCGATAGGTCAAAGAATTTTGAAGTTGGTACAATAATTTGGAGCCTCTCATTGAAAAGAAACAATCAAATATTTTCTCTTGATAATAATAATAGTATAGACTAGCTGGTTTTCCGCGACTTCATCCGCGTAAATTATGTTATGGCGTATATTGACGGCTGATAATATTTTTATTGCTGACAATAAGTATAGATCGTGGCAATCACTGAAAGATTATATAACAGTAACGAACAGGAAAGAAAGCATGCTAGAACAATAAAATTGTGACTAAAGAAAACAACTCATGATTCTTATAATTTTATTTACGACAGTTAAAAAGGTAAATATTGCTCTATAATTTCATTTCACAGCAGTAATAACTTTTCGTAAATAAATTGGATTTCTTGATATAAATAAACTATACAAAAATAACGTTAAGAGTTTTCAATACTAACGTCTGTTTCTTTGTTATGAGAGTAAAATTAAAACTAAATGTAAGGTTATTAAACTATTAATTATCCTACTCGTGATGACTGAATCCGAGCCAGAATCGTCAAAAGTCTCTTTACAGCATTTCGTACCAATTTCAATGACTTTTGGATAAAAATCCGTCCAGAATTCAAACGCCTTATAATTTACAGTCTCAGGAGTACTCATTGTAAAATTCTTTCTATCAATTATAAGAAACCCTGGCTTTTCATTTTCAAAAGGCTCCCACACGACATTGATCCCTGAGTTAGTAGGATTGGAAAACCATGCAAAGTTGGACCACATTTTCATAATAACGTCCGATACACTCTTATCTCTTATATCCCATTTGCCAAAGTCCTCAGGCAAAGCCAAATGGGGCAGTCCGAAAGTGTAAGTTAAATCAAAATTATGAGGAACCCCAACCCAATCTGGGATACCCTCATTCGCAATATCAGAAAACGGCTTCAAGTCAAATCTGTAAAGATAAACGGGTGCGTGGCTGCTTAAATATTTAGCTAGTTGATACGTCGTGGCCCCGTGTACTTTATCAGTGTAAAACTCCAAAAATAGTTTCAGTAATATAGTTTCATTTGTTGTAGGCGGAATAGGTTTGTAGAAAAATGCTACGGCGTCCTGTATATGATGCTGATTGGTGAAACAAGAGCTATTGTCTACTGTTATATCCGATAGAACGATTTCTCTACGCATTATGTCAAATTGATTTTGGGTAATGCCAGGCTCATCACTTTCTTCCTTTTGTAATCCAAGAGCGTCTTCCATATTTGTGTACCCAGTGAGTAATGGAACTGGAGATATAATTTCATTGAACATTTTACTAGGTTTATCTGGGAATAGAGCTACTGATACATTGCTAAATCCAACGTCGACTATGGGTCCCCATTCCGCTAGTGGTCCACCAATATCCAAAAGAGCTTGAGCGGGTACTCTTCTTAGGCAGTCGAGTAGTTGAAACGTTGGTTTTCGGAAGCAGCTGAATGATATAGCTACTTTATCAACTGTAAGTATTTCTTTACTTGGTGTGCTTACTGTGTTTGGTGACAATACATTGCCACTCATTGCTATGGCTTTTTGGAAAGCTCCAGTGGTATACGGAGAAACTAGATGAACTCCAACGCTTACGGCCCCAGCTTCATGGCCCATGATACAGATGTTATCAGGGTCACCTCCAAAGCTTTCTATGTTGTTTTTTATCCAAGCCATAGCTGCTACTTGGTCCATAAGTCCGTAGTTACCAACAGCTTCGTTGTCCAATGTTGAGAAAAATCCAAAAATGTTCAGTCGATACGCGAGGGAAATAAATATTACCTGAGAAAAAAAGAACGGAATTTTAGTTTCTTTTAGATTGAATAAAAGTACATATCTTTGATGACAGACTGAATGATAGAGATATCGAAATGTTTCACTTCTCTCCCCAATAAAATCTGATCAAGAGAATAAACCGTCATTCTTAATCTGTCTACAGACATCTGAAATCCTCGTAGTTAAAAAAACAGCACTTAACAACTCTTTCCCCATCCAATTTATTTTTTTATACATAATGTGCGATACCAAGCTCTGATATTAACAATGCCGTTAAACATCCTAAGTATGTGGATGTTTTAATTTACCACAGATATGCGAGTGTCGAAGAAAAGTTGAAGATAGTAACAACATTAGTGAAAGAAAATATATAAAATTCTCTCAGCGAGTAATATCTGCAAAATGGTGCTAATTATAATAAATTCAGCGGAAAATTCCTGCAAGTCAGTCTGAATTTGCATTTTGAACCCGGCAGATTTTAATTTTTACTTCCTTACACCTTATTTAAAAGGACAATATATGCATAACTGTGAATAATTGAGGACAAGGTTACATATTCCCAAGAAACCAAAAAAAAAAAAAAAAAGAATTTTGGCAAAATATGAAAAAGTCGTCCTTTTAACTCATGGTACTTAATATCAGAAATTAAATTCATTATTTCATGTTCAAAAGCTTCTTATTGGAGAAAGTTGTTAAAAATAAAGCAGTTTCATATGTACCTACCTACCTAACCAATATTGTATCGTAATACCTACCCTGTATCTACGTTACAATATAACCCTATTGAATCAATTTACTTATCAATACGATTGATTTCAACAATCATCTTTCCCACCTGTCATCAGTTTTCCCATACTGCACTTTTGCTTTCATATATTTTTAATAGTATATGAAAATAGTAAATATATACCTTGTATTTCCAAACGAGATGAAAAGGATTCAAGAAGTTTGGGCTCCCGCGCACGAAGCTGCCGCCATGCAGCCACACCATCGTCGGATACTTTTCCGCTTTGAAACCTGAGGATATGAAATGACAATGATAAGTAAGAATTAATACTCAAGCGGAAGAAGTCATGGGGTTCAGTTATGGCTTGCCTTAGATAAAAATAAAGATAAGAGAAATATATATTTATTTTCTCTAATAATCTAAAAAAGGATCAATGTGGGTAATTTTTTTTTATAAGATTACATGTTGAGGGGTCGTCTCTGATTGGTAGAGACTGGAGCCTGTAAAAGGCTTCGCCTGTGACACAGATCACTAGTGCTCGATCTAACAGATCCTAGCTAATTTTGCAAATTGATTTTAGTGGAATAATAATATAAAATTTATGTAGTTCGGTGTTATAAATGCTCGTGCTCATGAACAATTTGTTAAATAGTTGAAGTTGACGGTTATAAGGATTCGTATAGATTTGTCACCAAAAGCTGCCACAAGGCAATCAAGGGATTGCCATCTTTGATTTATCATCATCATCACCATTTCAGCCGCAGAAAGTCCACTGCTGGACATAGGCCTCTCCTAAGGATTTCCATAATGGCTGGTTGGAAGCGGCCTGCATCCAGCGTTTCCCTGCGACCTTGGTCAGGTCGTCGGACCACCTGCTCGGTTGTTAATCCAACGCTGCGTTTGACAAAAAATCAGTGTTGTACGGTATATCGTGCAATCGTATCAATAAATATTTTAATTAAAATTTCAGGGCCATTATGTAACATAGGCATGACATTTTTACTAAAACTGTGATGACTGGGTTTTATTCAGAAGTGATCCACATTTTTTAGCACACTTTGACAATGGCTTACCTAAATCCCAACTGCCCAACTAATATTATAAATGCGAAAGTGAGTTTGTTTGTTTGTTACTAAACTGATCATCACATATTAAGGTTAGGGTACTGAGAAGGACATAGGCATTACGCGGGCAAAGTCGCGGGTAACAGCTACTATACCTATACAATATGTTACAACAACGCTGTTGGACTCGTGAAGGTCATAAAGGGTAGCTTGTTTAAGTTCTATTTTCCGGTATTACGAAAAAGAAAAAACGTTGCTCCATACATTTTTATGCTTTGTATGTAATTTACTATGGAGCAGCGAATTTTTTTTTCGCAATTTTGAATTTCCTTTCCGATAAATAGAACCTACACAAGCTACCCTATATGACCTTTACGGGTCCAACAGGGTTTTTGTTACATATTGTATCGGTAACTAAAATATAATAAATAATACATTTAATTATTTATTTAACTAAAATATTTCGCGTAACTAAGCGGACCCGAGTTCTGCATTACTTGTCGGATATAACCGGGAACATACTGAAATCGCACGCCTCATAAAATTTTAAACCTTTGGGTTAATTGCAATTTTAATAAGGGTCCTTATTTTACGTAATAAAATGTATCCTATTTACGTATATTACTCGAGGATAATGTAGCTTTCTCGGTGCAGGGACTTTTAGAATTTTTATTTTTATGACCTAGGGCGGCAAACGAGCAAGCGGATCGTCTGATGGTGAGTGATCAACGCTGCTCCTGGACCACTGCAACATTAAGGGTGTAGCAAGTGCGTTGCCAGCCTTTTATTTTCCCTCCTCAGAGGGGAAGGGAGGTCTGTTTTAGTCTCCTTACTAAAGCCATATACTAATATTAGCCAGAGCAGTCAGATGATTTGGCCTACACTCTCCACGCTGGCAAGACAGATAGAAGATGTCTCTTTGATGGATATTAGCTTTGTTTAGTTTGTGTTTCCTAAGTCACGTTCACGACATCCACGGGAAGACTTGGAGTGGTCCTATTCTACTCTGCCGGGAACCACACGGCTGATATACTCACGGCTTTATAATATTCGTAGTAATATTTAGTAAGTATGGATAGAAGAACTATTTACATATAGATACGTGGACGGATAAAGACCCGTCCACGTATCTATATGTAAATAGTTTCAACTCAAAGAAGCTCGCCTTCATTAGTCATACTGCGGCTAATTTTCCGCTGCCCATTGACCGACTGACCTAAGTTTTACGTCTATTTTGCACTATATTAATGATTCATAATAATGCATTAGGGTTTGCTCGCCAGTGCCATTAATGCAAGAATTCCGTGACTCACTGTTAATATTGACCTAGCCCTAATATCACCGTGACCTATATTATATTGGCTAACGAAAGTTACAAATCTATAATTTTGAGGGTCATTAAGTAACGCGTGTGATGACTGAACCTTTATTTAAAGCGATAGCATTTTTAGGGCTCCCTCGTTCAAAAGGTAGAATAGAGCCTTTATAATTATATAGTCAAAGTTTTTATATAACTTCGTTGTCTGTATGGGCAAATTTGAGATTATTATAAAATAGGTTACTTAAACTATATTCTGCATTTAATAAGGACTCTAGCATTAATATTTTTTTTTATTAATGCTAGAGTCAATGCTATCAAAAGATACATTTATGTCACTATTTTTCGACAAGTATGCACAATTGCAAAGGAATCAAAACCAATAGCATATATTTTCCCGTTGACCTAAAATCATGAAATTTAGTAGGGGGAAGGGACTTATAGCGCACGCAAAGAAACGAAATATAAATGAAAATAGATAATATGTTGTTATTTATCAACGCACAAAGCTTCTTCCAGAAGGTCTGGGAAAGGAAATTTTATCAACAAAGGCAGAGTAGCGTGAGCATAAAAGAAAAGATAATAAATGTGAAAAATAGAACAAATGAATAAATCACAGAAAAAAACATTTGCTTCCAAATTTGCAATAATTTTGTCAAGTTACTAGGTAAAAAACTATTTTCTCTGCGGTTCATCATTTTTGATAGAAGCTTAATAATTTGGGCTTTTTCTCGATGTGACGTATTGCCTATCAAAAAATACGAGAACAATAAATTTAAGGGCCATTAGGTAACATAGGCATAACATTTTTACTACTACTATGATGACTGGGTTTTATTTAGAAACGATCAACATTTTTATTAGTATGACATCATCTATTCCCTTGAATTTATAGCGTATATTCTTACTTGGAAGTATGAAGTACTAAGTATATATTGTTCGAAGGTTGTAAAAAATAGTTTTAGAAATATATTTCGAGTGGTTTATTTAATTAGTTTTTATGCATTAATTACATACTGGAAGGTGCAAAGGTTATTTTTCATAATAAACACTTTCTTTTTATTGTTCAAACATACAAAGCGTGGTATGGACCAGAGAGAGAGAGCCACAAATAACGCTGGAAACTTGTAATACTTAGTTGAGGAAAGCTATTTACATACATGGACTACTTCTGAACTAAAAAATAACAAATTCAATCCCGCTTACCAACCTAATACTTTTTAACTAAACTAATAATCTCGAAAGAAATGCAATTTGAACTATTCAAAGCAACGTGTCTTTCCTTTTAAGCCACGAAGTTTTTAGTCTATCTTAAAAGCTCTATCTGGAAAATGGTGTTATAGAGAGCTGTGAGAAATCGCCCTCTCGAGCGAAAGCTCATCGATGCTATCCGTCATATTACGGGTCTGTTAGTATGGAGAAGGACTCTGATTAAATGGGCTAGGAGAGTCAACATGAAAATTAATACATTGGTTTAATACGAGTAGGTAGGCAAAATTGTTTCATATCTAGTGATTTTGTTAAGATACCTATGTCGACTTTACAAATTTAAACTTTTTCAACGACAAACATTACTATTACGTTTATTTTCTTTACTCTACACCCTACAGAACGGCGTAGTAATAAGTAAATAGATTCATAGGTAATATGGCCTCATTTTCCTACGGATTATGCGGAAACGATCTAGATTAGAGGGATACCTTTTTTGTGTCACGTTGAAGAACTGCCAGTTATACAATGTCACATTTACAGTTTCACACCTCACAACCTCGCTCAGCGCTGATGGAAACATTTTACAGTCTCACATATTTTTATCATCAAAACCTTGCTGCGATGCACAACACATCAAGAGTGGAAACGCAGCATACGAGAGGGACGCCGCAATACACTAACGCCAATGATTGCGTGTTATCGCGACGATTCACTCTAC
Source organism: Rhodophaea formosa (assembly GCA_963082605.1). NCBI lineage: Eukaryota > Metazoa > Arthropoda > Insecta > Lepidoptera > Pyralidae > Rhodophaea > Rhodophaea formosa. The sequence continues at coordinate 7,352,025 of OY720218.1, read as the reverse complement.
ATTGCTGCATAAATCACAAAGCCCTTGCTTGTTTTCTATCCAACGCAATAATCTACAGCAAATCGTCGCGGTGACAACCGATCATCGGCGATTGTGTAGAGGAGGCATAACGTATTGCGGCGTCCCATCTCACCAGTGACTAAATAAGGACTAAATACAGTCAAGTGTGAATGAGATTTATCAACTAGTCCATTTATCAAAAGTAGAGCCGGCCGGTGACACTATTTCGCAAAAGTTGTAATTGTGAACTGATAACGTGCATGCACGGTCCGTTTATTCCAAAATCGAATATGTTGGTAGTTAACTCCTACATTAAAATATACCGCATATTGGCACTTACTTGCCAACAGATACACCAAAAAACATACTAAGATTGTTCAATAGTAAAGTCACAGAATAAAAAGTACTACATTAAAATATATGTATCCATACTTTCTGAGCCGCGTCATGAGAGCGCGATGTTCTCACCCACAATTTATACGGGTTTAAAACAATTTATCGGAGATCTACTCCATGCGAGTGTCATGAAAGAATGTCTTGTATGATATAGAAAATCAAAGTTTCTCACAAGATTCCTTTTTAAATTGCTTTTACAATCGTGCGAATGGCAGTCAAGCATACGAAAATCGGAATGGTAAATGTCATAGCCGCGCACATCTGTAACATCTGAATTGTTAAAAGAGCACTGCCGGATTTTACATATAGGTAAATTCCTATTTATATATTTTGAATGCACCTAAGTCAAAGTTAGTTTTAGTTGTGGTAGAGTCACGCTACCGGTGAAATTCACTTTTGCAAAAATAAAAGACCGGCAACCATCCTGTAATACCCCTCAGTAGTATATATACTGAAGTTGAAAGGAAAACTATCAGAGCTGAGTACTAAGTACAAACTAAAAAGTTATAGGCAACCAACTTATAAAATCTACTCGAAAATGTAAAATTTCATACAATTTTGATTGTCAGACGTTTTTAGTCGTTATACTGTGAGGTGCGAGTGTGAACAGTGTGAATTCAAAGTTGTCATTCCCAACTACGGAACCCTACACTATGCGTGGCCCGACATGCACTTGGCCAGTTTTTATTACCCTTTGGGTACGGAAACCTAAAAAAGATGGGATAATATCGAGTCACTAAAACTTAGTGTTAAATATAGACTCGTAAAGATGGAAAGAACACTAACGATTTTAGTGTGAAGTCATAATACATAGGTCGTTTTATTTGTCTATTAGTCGTTAACGTGCTGTATTTTAAAATCCCAACTACTGTTTGTTTGTAAAGTTTTCATGCCCTATCTACTGAACCGATTATCATGACATACTATTCCCGAGGGAACGTTATTAACACGAGTGAAGCCGCATGCGAAAGCTTGTAGATTATAAAAGCGTTCTCGTGTTATGATCAAACTAAAGACTTTTCAATTTGCAACGTAAATAAAGTAATTGCATGAGCGCACACAGTAAAGAAAATCAAAGATTACATTTCTTTGCAACTGTTGAAGGCAGAAATTGTATGCCTTTCCATAGCATGCTATATAACATGACCACTGTAAGTAGGCACTTTACATTCTTTGAAATGCCACTCAAATAAGTAGGTTTCAAACGGAAATGGTAAATATTCAGAAAATCTAAGCTATTGACTAACCTACTTGGAAAAGGCACGGCTAATCCTAGACTTTGCTGTTTCTTTGGCTAGCAGAGTCATGCATTCATAAGTGAAAGAATTCGGTATTTGCCTAATGTTAAGATTATATAAAATTTGTTTCTAATGACACTAATTTCTATCTAAAAACACTATAAAGAACACTTTTAATTTGATATCGATTCGTTAAGTTATCTTAAAGCTTCTTTAAAGTTGAGTGAATATGACCATTTTTAAAAGTATGAAAATCTTTAATTACAATTATACTGTATTGTAGTCCGCAAAATTTAAAGCAACTTTTATTATGAAACCATTACCATAAACGAAATATTTCATATAGCTACCAAACAAAGTTCTCACGCCACCCATACAACATACAAGCTTGTGACGTCACAAATATGTAGGCATTTTAGCGGCGCGTTTCCACGTTACAAAATTTACGTTTAAAAACATGTGTCTTCAAAACTTTTATAACTGAAAGAGATTTTTGTTTAGAAACGTATTTCTGTCACTGTTGTGTTTATTTTTGGCAGGTCTTTACATAGCAACATGAAGAAAATTTTAGTCAACATGCCCATTTAGAAAGAAAGGAAGCAGAATAAAACAGATATTACCATATGTTTAGATTAATTATACGGCAATATACAATAATCATCTTAAGGCGAAGAGAGTCAGAAAAAATCGTAAGAGGTTTGGAGGACCACCACATGCCTTCTTGGTTCACTTGCATGCATACGTATTCTTTATGAATCCGGCTCTGAATAGCCAGAAGAATGCCACTCTCCAACCCCGTCGTACTCGCCACCGAAATAGAGGGAGGATTAGCTCCAATTACTGGTGAGGTGACGGCCCGGCGGGTCTAGGTGACTTGTACCCAGGATAGGACTTTCTGGTAAACGTAGTTGCCGGCTCATACGGCAAAACATGAGAGTTGCTGCTCTCCAAAGGGTTTGCCATTGGTTCTCAGTTCGGCCCTTAAGGCTACGCGTGCAAATTTTGGCCCATGAGGCATATGAGAGTTTGCCGTGTCTCCATGCTTTGCCCACACAGGCAACGCCCAAAACCGAGGTCCGTCCCTTCTAGGGGCCTTTGGTGTTGTCCACCTTATAGATTGAGGGTACTCTGCCCTCACCTAAAAAGTACGTTGAAGTAGCAAAAGCTCACCTAAACGATCCTTTAAAAAGCTATTCTTTATAAATCCTATCCTCAGGCAAAAACTTGCTCAATAGTCTAAAGCAATTTTCGGTTTCCACGATCATTTAATTTGAGTAAATAAATTCGGTTTGAATGAAATAGAATCCGTTAATTTATTTATTGAAAAAGGTTCGGACGGGAGCAATGATTGGTTGATAGACTCAATTAAAATTTAGGAGACGGTCAACCCCCCATATTATCGTTTAAGCAATTCACTGTGTTCATTTGAAGATCCAATTTAAATTCAAATGCGACCGTATACAGATGCGTTTTATGCATGAGCACACTGAATTTGTTGATTTTAGAAAGGACGGTGGTATGAAAATATATTTTTCATTTGACGAGCTAGTACACGTTCTAAAATAAAGAGAAAAATTAGTTTGAATCACAATAACAAAGCGTAATAACGAAATTGCATTTATCTAATATACGTACGAGTATATTTACATTTAAAATTATGTTTTGTGTAATAGTTCATTTTTATTAATATCACTACTCATTATCGCCAAAAGTGGCCACTTTTAGCAGTAATGAGTAGTTTTCTTAATTTACCAATGTAAAGTAATACCAAAAACACTACAAGTTAATTACTACAGAATTACTTCTTTACAGAATTAATCTTTTACTTCGTAAGTAAAAGAAATAAAATTAAGGGTGGCGCTAGTTGGATGTTCTAAGCTGTCGAAATTTTTTATATGAATGGAGTGGCTGTCGTCTGACCTCTGCAACCCTAAGGGGTAAACCGCAACCTATCCTAAGGTTAGGCAACAAACGCTAAATAGCATTTGTTTCCTTAGAAACTGATACACGGCGCAATATCCCTTAATCGGTTTTTACGATTTGCTTGGGAAGACAGCCCCCTTAAATATTTAATTTATCTTGACTTAATTTTTTATTTTTGAAGTTAATATTTAACTAAGTGTTCTATTATTTTTCAAGATTCTACCTGTTGCCGTGTTATTAATATCGAGAAAAAAATGTCATAAAAATCACGTTTGTTTTATGGGAGCCCAATTGTATAATGTATATTTTGTATGTCCTTGAATATTTATTCAATTCTATTTTTAGTATTTGTTGTTATAGCGGCAACAGAAATACATCATCTCTACATATTTCTACTGTCTAGCTATCACAGGTTATAAGAGTCTGGTGACAGACAGACGCACATCGAAGTCTCGTGAATAGGGTCCCGTTTTTATCCTTTGGGTACGGAACCCTAAAACACAAAATGCGTAAGCTGTATCTATTTTAGCCCCTCGCGCTACTAGTAAAATTTCGTAAACGTTAATGGTTTAACCCTTTTGCATGTCGTCTTACTGAATATATTAACTTAATTTTCATAAATATTTAGTTCATCATTATTTCGGTTCATGTATATTTTTGCGTGTACAGAAATATATTCATCGTACATATTAATTAACATCAAATTAATGTGTTGCTACTGTAGGTCGCTAAACTATTAATGCTAATAGAGCGTTTTTAACCCTCAAAACAAAGAGGTGTATTTATTAGTTTCGTGCGTCGGGGTTTGTCTGTCTGTGTGTTGTTATCTAAACCACACAGACACCACACACTGACTACGGATAGCAGGGCTAAGGGCATAAATTGACAGAACGTGTGTGTGGTAGATAGCACAAAGATGTCACGCACACAAGCATTGAAAAATTGGCCTGTTTTTAAATCATTGAAATAAAGGCATAACTGTGTCTAGAGAGTCTATAGTCAAAGCTGTGTAGCATCGCTTTCCAGATGTAGTAGGTCAAAGAATAAGGTAGAATTACAGTTCCATCTGATCCTGTACTAAATTAAACGGAATTTCCTCTACAATTTAAACACATACCATTTAAAATTTCTAGTAAATTATATAATTATCCCAAGTCTCCCCAATCCCAACGAATTTTATAAATGCGAAAGTGAGTCTGTATATTGGTTTGTTACATCTAAACGCCCGATGGCCTAGTGGGTGTAAGCATTATTAAGCGCTTCCGCATGTTTACCGACCCCGGGCGTAGTCCTTACTTGGATGGGTGACCGCAAGTGGCATTAAAATATCTTGAGCTCCTCCATGCTTCGGAAGGCCCGCTAAGCCGTTGGTACCGGCTGTCATCACTGATGGCAGTCGTTAAGCTATGTCAGATGCCTTTAGGCAAAATCTGACACTAGTGTTGGCCATTTACACACACGAAAAATAAAACAAAACCTCTACACGTTTTATCTACTGAACCAATCTTCTTGAAATTTTTAGGTTAAGGTAAGGGTATTGAGAAGAACATAAGGGGACCTCATGAAAATGAAAAACTTTTTTTCCGTGAACAAAACTGAAATCGAAAAAAAATATCAGCAGTAGGTATTAAACTGACTGTGGATAAGCATATAAATTTTTCTCGATTTCATACTTGGTCACAGAACAAAAGTAGTTCGTTTTCATGTCGAGACCGTGAATTTAAATTTTCGCAACTTTAATACTAAACACATTGTACATATATGTAAATTTTGTTTGTTTTTCGTGTATGTCAGTGGCCAACACTGGTGTCAGATTTTTCAAGCTGCCTAAAGGCATCATCATCATTAATGACAGACGTTAAGCTATGTCAGATACATAGCTTAACGACTGTCATTAATGATGAGCAACGGCTTAACGTGCCTTGCCTTCCGAAGCGCGAAGGAGCTCGAGATATCCTTATGCCACTTACGGTCACCCATCCAATTGGGGACTGCCCCAGGGGTTGCTTAACATACATAAGCGCTTATGATGCTCACACCCACAGGACCGTCGGGCTCATATATACTTTGAAAAATGACATCCATACCCGCTTGCGATGTAATATCGTTCGATAAATTGGAGATACGGGGTCGTAACGGGTTATTTATGTGGCACTATTAATATGCGAGTGTCCTTATGAATTTTACTGATGTTGTATGGAAAATTCATGATGCAATGATTTTTATGCTTTTTTCTCGGTAACTAAGTACATTAATTAGTAACGTTTTTAAAACAAGCCTATATTTTACTTTCGTTAGTTTGTCTGTCAGTGTCAAAGTAAGTCCCTAACTTTATTTTGAAGCACTTAGCCTTAACCGATTGAACTACAACTTTGTGTACTTATGGTAGTCTGATGACAATGCAATATTAGGCCTGATCCGATGATGAAGTCGAAAGTGTATGGGCTAATTTAATACGGTTCGGTGTGCAGTGTGCACTTTACAGGAAGAATTTCTCATCAATGATTTTTATTAAATCAAAAGACGCCAGAGACGTTAAGGAGTGGGTTATAATTTTAATTTAGTGTAATATTTTCTGTGTAAAATGGTTTTAATATATTGTAATTAAATACTGACGATATTATAAACACATACGATATTATCACATTAAGTATATTAAATTTACAATAAAATACTAATCAAAAGAGGTCCTCATTTTTATACAAATTTCGGTCGGTACATTAGAACAGACAGAACGAATACTTATTTAAAAAAAAATACTATATGACTAGCCAATAATGTGGCTTTCTATTTGTGAATCAATGTTAGATTAATAGTTTTTGAGATCATCCATTACAAAAGAGCATACAAACAGACAAATCTTTCCTCTTTAGAATATAAGTCTAGAAATATAAATTACAAGAATATTCTTCCCACGTATCATTGGTTAAAAAACTGCTAGGTATATCATTTCGGCTTAGGTCAGCAATATCGTTAATATATGTGTAAAAATATAAATTACAAGAATATTCTTCCCACGTATCATTGGTTAAAAAACTGCTAGGTATATCATTTCGGCTTAGGTCAGCAATATCGTTAATATATGTGTAAAAATATAAATTACAAGAATATTCTTACCACGTATCATTGGTTAAAAAACTGCTAGGTATATCATTTCGGCTTAGGTCAGCAATATCGTTAATATATGTGTAAAAATATAAATTACAAGAATATTCTTTCCACGTATCATTGGTCAAAAAACTGCTATATCATTTCGGCTTAGGTCAGCAATATCGTTAATATATGTGTAAAAATATAAATTACAAGAATATTCTTTCCACGTATCATTGGTCAAAAAACTGCTATATCATTTCGGCTTAGGTCAGCAATATCGTTATGTCTATATTTCCTTGATATTAGATTTGGTGCACGAAGCAAAAAATACCCGAGTATCGGCCTTGTTACGGAAAATCACATTGTTATCACGTTACTACTATTTTACGCCCCTATTATTGTGTCACTCGATACTTGAATTACGTCATACATATCCTAACTAATATTGTAAATGCGAAAGTTTGGTTGTTTGTATATTTGATTGTTACGCATTCTATGTGCATACGGGTAATTCGGGTAAATACCGTTGTCCCTTAAACCATCAAATCAGCCCGTCAATATGAATTTTTTTTCCTATGGGCCCAACGCTGAAAACTCGAAAAAGTTGACACTTCATTAAATTGGCGGGTCACTGAACACTTTTGTTTGTTTAGCTAATATCGGTTCCATCGCTGCTGCCCATTAAAACCGTTTTAAAAGCGTAGGAGTTGGTTGGACGGGGAACAGTATAAAGGTGTTTGGGATGCTATTTGCTTGGATGAATTGGGAGTGAGAAATTAAGCAGCTTGGGAGGCCGGGCGCGCGTACCCGATGCCATACCTGCATCCACCAGACAGGCAGTTGAGGATGACTCTCCTGATTCAAGATAAAGAACTTTATACTATACTATACTATATGAAATGCACAAAAACTGTTTTGTTCTCGACAGATCTATATAAACGCAAGCAAAGCCGTGGGCGATAACTATTATCAAAGAAATGCAGCATTCTTGTAGAACTTAGTGCGTTTCGTCCTTGGTTTGACCAAAGGGGGGCGTGATGATCTATGGAAGATAATTACTATGACGCTTGCGTGGATATAGGGTATAACGATAGGAGATCAAGGTTTTCCTATTAATCGGACTCCTCCCTTCCCTCTTGCCGCGGACATCCGAGGAGCTCGGACGTGTTCACTTTGTCATCGTACTACTCTGCTGTGTCCACTGGAGAGCAAGTTATACTGGACGAAACGCATTTGTGTGCTGACGCCCCGATAGCCACCAATTTAAGTTGACCTCAGCTCCAACTAAAGTTGACGGAAAGGATTCTCGTACTGTCTCCTCGATAACGACCACTCTAATTAGACACCGGCGACTCGTGAGTTCACTCATAATAATCTATTATATTTACTAACACCTGCATTATATTTTTCTACTTTACAACAAATACCACGCTTTGGCTGCACCTGTGGCGCGTTGGCCCTCCACTATCGAAAGGCCTGGCAATATACGCTCTAACATGTCGTTGCAACGCACACCGCCAAATACTACGCTCAGCGCTATCAATAAGAGCAACCTACCGGAATGTTATGCCTCCGATTCCGCGCTTAATATCTCATATATAGATAACGAGTCCAATGAGACGGTCTCAAACGTAACGAAACGTTTCAAGCGCAAAATTGGCGAATTGCCCAGCAACACCGAGAGCTCAATGTCTGAAATTAAGGAGATGTTTTCAACAATCCAGCAGTTAAATACAGTTCTTCTTGCAAAAAATGATGAGCTCCAGAAATCGGTCAAAATGCTTACAGACCGCCACGATTTAATGATAACTAAAGTCGAGGCCCTCGAAAAAATTAATATGAGTCAGTCAAAACATATTGCGCTTTTAGAAAACCGGATTGAAACTTTTGAAAAAAGATCTATTGCTACGACAGTTGAACTGCGTAACATCCCAAAACAGAGCAGGGAATGTGAAAATAGACAAACCTATATGCAATACATTGATGAGGTAGCCAAAGCAGTCGGAATTGCGCCGGGTATAGTAAATACCCAAATAAGAGATGCCTACCGCATTAAGTCTGAGACTATTATCGTGGACTTTGTGACCGCCACCACCAAAGAAACATTCATATCAGGAGTCAAGAAATTCAATAAAACCAACCTCCTTGATAAAAAGCCACTTCTTAGCACGGACCACATAGGGCTCCCAGGGCCGGCCCGCAGTATTTACGTAGCCGAAGCGCTAACCACAAAGAATAAGAGATTGGCCTACCTGGCCCGACGTCTTGTGAAGGAAAACAAACTTCACTCTACTTGGTCTTCGTATGGCAGAGTACTCGTCAAGAAGCAGGAAGGGCAAGATCCAATAAAAATTTATAATGAAGAGGATTTAAGAAAAATCAGTTCATGACTAGCTTTCGTTACAGAATATAATAATTTTGATACTTTGTTTAATTATTACTTATTTTTACTTTATTATTATTGTTGTTTTCTTAACATACTTTATAGTTCTAAAAGCGTAGAAACACTCACTCTCACCACATACACACTTATTCCACACAAATCTAAACTCATCTCACACGAATTTCCAACCGTCTCCGAATTCAAATTAGGAATCCTTCTCTCCAGAAGCACCCCTCTGAACACTTCGTCCAACATTACCTTTATTTTTTACATCGTTCCTCAAATAAAATCATTTATAATTAGTAAACTGATTACTGAGAATGTACTATCGTTGCACTTGTTAGTCATCCTGTTTTTAATAATAATATGGACTGGAACCTAGGTTCCAGTCTTGACTCTCTGTCTATTGCAGAGAGTTTTATATGTGACATAGATAACTTAAATAAAAAACTATATATTGACAAGTGCAACATTAAAGTATTATCTCAGAATATTAGAAGTATATCACATAACTGGAGCAGTTTTATAACCCTACTAACTCGTTCACAAATAGACTGGGACTTAATAGTTTTAACCGAGTGCTTCTTGCTGTCAACAAATAACATACCTATCCTAGACAACTATGTTTATGTAACGTCTGATCCACTATCTCACCTAACTCAAAATGAAGGTGTGGTCATCTATTATAAAAAATCGCTCAAAATTAAAACTGAACAAATAATTATTATGGACGCAAATGCGGCTTTTGTACAACTTAACAATGAGACATGTCTAATTGGTATCTATCGCCCACCCCATCACCTTATTGCCACTAACTTCATTAATTCCTTAGATTTACAACTAAAAAAACTATCACACTACAAAAACATTTTTATAATAGGTGACATCAACCTCAGTATCTGTCCTGAAAAGTTTAACTCAAGAGCCCACGACTATCTAAATATGCTCGCAAGCCATTCTATCCTACCAGGTCACACCTTACCCACACGTAAAAAGGCTTGCTTAGATCATATAATGATTAAGACGAAGTGTGAGCCTCAATGCTGTGTCGTTGAATCATCAATTACGGACCACGATTCCATAGCCCTTAGCATTAATATCAAGTCGGCCATTCCATGTACTCCCAACCATAAAATTTTCAGGATTTGTGACTATGATGACTTGGATAGATCAATTGGAGATACTAACTTCTCCCCCATTTACCAGATGTCTGATGCTAATGCTGCTACTGAGTTCCTGATCACAGCCCTTCAAAAAGCTATTAATTCCAGCGAGAAAATTAAAAAATTCCCGGTTAGGAAACGCATTATTAAGCCCTGGATCACCAAAGGACTACTCAAATGTATGAGGAATAGGGATAACCTATACAAGAAGCTTAAACGAGATCCCGATAACTTAATATTAAAAACCACTTTCAAAAGATACAGAAATTTTTGCAATCTAATCTTGAAAAAAACCAAAAGAGAGTACGAAAAGAAACTTATTAACGATGCGGGTAAATCACATAAAAAGTTGTGGAATACAATATCTAGCATAACGCAGTCAAAGAATAAAATTGATCACTCCTTAAATCTAATAAACCACCCTTCTCCTAAAGACAGTGTAAATAAAGTTAATAGCTTCTTTGCCAGCATGGGAAGTAACCTCGCTAATAAAGTAATCTCCAGAGCAACACCCATTAACAAACTTAAATGTAAGGACCAACCGCTAAATTCCTTTGTCGTTCTGCCAACCGACGAAGAAGAGATAAAATCTACAATAATGACTTTAAAAACCGACGCTGCTCCTGGTATCGATAATATTCCTAGTTGGTTGCTCAAAAGATATGTGGATGTTCTTACTCCTCCAATAACATTCCTTTGTAACCTCATTTTTCAATCGGGTGTCTTTCCTCGAGCTCTCAAGATTGCTTTAGTGAAACCAATTTATAAGAGTGGTGACCGAAACTGTGTTGACAATTTCAGACCCATTTCATTGTTGTCTGCATTATCGAAAATCATTGAGCGCCTTCTCAACAATCGTCTAGTGAAATATCTTGAACACAACGACATTCTATCACCCTCTCAATTTGGTTTCAGAAGAGGAAAGTCCACCGATGATGCTGTTTTCGAACTAACTGATACTATTGTCCGTGGTCTTGACTCTGGTAATAAAAATATTGGCGTGTTTCTAGATTTTAAAAAGGCGTTCGACTCGGTTTCTGTCCCCATTCTCATACAAAAGTTGGAGGCGATTGGAGTGAGGGGATTACCCCTTACTCTTATGGCTGATTATCTTCGCGATAGATTCCAGAAAGTTAAAATTGATGATCTGATCAGTGACAAACTCCCTGTGACTTACGGTGTGCCTCAAGGCAGTATACTGGGCCCTACCTTGTTCCTTGTCTACATTAACGACCTCTGCAATCTACATATCCCAAATTGTAAAATCTTTACTTTCGCCGACGACACTGCTCTAGTCGTCAGTGGTAAGACTTGGAATGAGGTGTACCGTGATGCCCAGATTGCTTTTGACACTGTTTCTGACTGGGTGAACACTAATTTGCTAACATTAAATTTACTCAAAACTAAATACATGTTTTTCGCCCTAAACAGATCTCAATGGCCAGCGGTCGGTACCATTACTGCCCATACGTGCAATAATATCCTTCCTCACTGCTCATGTCTGAAACTTGAATGTGTAGACTCTATTAAATATCTAGGTATAGAACTTGACACTGCACTTACCTTTAATCGCCATCTGCAATCCCTTACTTCAAGATTGCGTAAACTTATCTACATTTTCAGGAACCTCAGAAATGTAGCGGATCGGAAACTACTTAAAACAGTATATCAGTCGCTGTGCCAATCCTTAATCAGTTACTGTATATCCACTTGGGGTGGTGCTGCAAAAACATATCTTATCGAAGTGGAACGCTCTCAACGAGCAATTTTAAAAGTAGCAGCATCTCTCCGTTTTCGCTATCCAACCTTTGATCTGTATCAAAAATGGGAAGTTCTATCGGTGAGGCAGATCTTTGTCTTTTCAGTGATTCGCAAAATGCACTCTAAATGTGAATTCAATCCTAGTATCCTTGTTAACAAAAGGAGAAAGACAAACATATGTCCCACTGAAAAATTTAATACTAGATTTGCTCAAAGGTTCTATTGCTTCCTTGGCGCTTACCTTTATAACAAAGCCAATAAAATTCTCAATATATACCCAATGCCAAGAAACCTCTGCAAAATGACTCTCACTAAATGGTTATCTTCTCTTGACTACGAATCCACTGAAAACCTTCTCAAAATAATCTCGTAACGCTTTCCACCTTTAAACTTTTACCTCTTCTCATAGCATACCTTCACAAACCTTATACTTACAAATTTTACACTTACTCTTTAAACACTACACAATCACCTACACCTCCACATTACATATATCTACGCCCGTCTTAAGATATTAATTGTTCTTAACAATTTTAATAGCTGATAGTCCATCAAATTAAAATAAATTAGTATAGCTTTCTCTTCCTCCCTCTTTATTGCTCGCACGTTACGTGCCTGCGTCCCGTTGTACCATAATATCTATCATAAGGGCGGAATGAGCCTGGTGACCTGTAATACAGGTGGGTCTAACCTACCTATCTCAGGCACCAGTTCTCTCCACTTATTTTAGGTAATATGCTGCCATGCAAACTGTGATGCAAATCTTGTGTAACCTAGCGAATATTTGGAGAGAAAAATAAACGATCTATTTATTATTATTATTATTTATTATTAATTATTGTTAGGGAGGACTTTTAAATAAATTAAAAGTTACGATTTGAAGTTGAGTTGCCATTAAAGTTTTGGTAATAAATTTTTTGTTTCTAATCAAGTTCTTAGGTAAAACATCAAACTTTACGTTTTAATAGTCACAAATAAACTAACGTAAGGATTTATTTGCCCCCAAAGACTAAAGGAAGAAACACAGGCAAAAATGGGGAAAAATACGGGCAAAAGCGTGTGTATTTACTTGGCCCAAACACTAAAGCAAGAAATATATGCGGTCAAAGTTACGTCAAGCGTGTCAAAAGTAAAGCAATATTCAAAAGACAATCGGATTAATGCCATTGTAACAAAGGCTTCAAAGCAAATATGATTCATCGTTTCTGAAACTAGGAAACTAGCGGATAAGGGCGTGTATAGAATGGCAATGGACGTTGCCGCCCTCACAAGCCCTGGAAAATGACTTTCTTATCAGATCGAGGGGAACCTTGTGGATTTCGAAAACTGGGTTAATGAAGGACTTCTTATGCCATTTTCTTTTTGTGACTGGTTTGTTTTATGTGGTGTAATTGAACAGTAAAACTTTGTTGAAGTTGGAGCGGTTTGAAGGGTTTCTTGGAACGATTGAATCATGATTATTACGACGGGGACTGAGTTTTTCATCAAGGTACCTCGTTTCGTCTACATTATTCAATTCAATAGGAGTATTTGGACTCCGGCATGGAAAAAAAATGCTTACATTCACTACTACCTATATTAACAAGACACTACTACGGTAATTAATACGTTCCTCTCTCTCTCTCTCCTCAACCGAAGTGCTTAAGAGCCCAGAGTCTGCTATTCAGCTTTTTTTGTCTATCTCTGTGATCAAGTTCAATAATTAAATTTTTGTTTTGTTAATTATTTGGAAAATTTTCAAAATGAACTTGGCACCTAAGCTGAGTTCGGTGATTTTAAACAAAACAGGATGATTTATTTGAATTTGGTTATCCACAAGACTGATCATTTTACTGACAGTGTCATCGGCTGAATAGCTTAAACAAGTGGTTATAGATGGACATTATCGGAGCGTATTTGGTTCTTGTCAAGTCAAGGTAAGATAGAGACACAACATACGAGAGTACGAAGTCTACCAAACATTTTTTTTAACCTCTTTTTGGTTTTAATCTTAATTAAAATTTCATAATAGGTTCCTAGCTATTATGAAATTTTAATTAAGATTAGACTCCGACTTACTAAATTATATGTCCCTAGTCCTCCTCACTAGAGACTTATAATTTAGTTCAAAATACATCACTTCAGCACAGAAAGAAATCCAGTAACAGATGAAGATTTGATAAATAGTGGTTTACAAAGCATCATAAATAAAAAGATAACCCTTATTTTAGGTCTGTTTATCCTCTTATGTTAAAACAGGAGATAGAATGGATTAATCGTCTATCTTTAGAAGCAAAGGTCCAGTAATCTGTTGACATTATCATGTGGGTTATTTGTGATCGTCCCTCAGAGATTTGACCTCTGGGCTGATTAGAATGGATTGAGTATCAATCGATAGCCAGTTCAGATAGTTAAGAGCATAAATGGTGTAGTTACCTATAAGGATTTAAGGTATCAAGCGTTTCAAAATCCTTGTAATACCACTTAAGCGCCACATTTTGGTCATATACGGGAATCTAAGATAATTGTCGTGACAAATCAATCAATGTTATCAGACAAAGTTAAAATTTGTTTACATCTGCAAAATAAATGATCTGCTTTCTGTATCCTATTATTGCTATATGAAACAGCGAAAATAAACATTACTATATTCAGGCCCAAAAAGAAAATCTTTACATGCTTATCTTTACACACAAAAGTTCTGTAATCTGTTGACACTATCCTGTGGGTTGTTTGTGCTCGTCCCTCAGAGAGTTAACCTATGGACTGATTGGAATGGATTGGCAGTCAATCGATAGTCATTTCGGATATAGATGGAACATGAATGGTGTATAAAGATTTACTGTGTTAAGCATGTTTTTAATACCACTTAGGGGCCTTAATTTGATCCTTTTCGGGAATCAACGATATTGTCGTGTAAAGTTAAATCAATTGATGTTATTAAAAAATTATTTTTCAATCTGCAGAAACGGTTATCTGCTTTCTATATCCTTTATTTGCTATGTCCTCATTTTGTCTCTTTACGGGAATCGACGATCATCATCATCATCATCAGCCTATACTCGTCCATTGCTGGATCCATAGGCCTCCCCAATTGCACGCCATCGAGATCTATCTTCGGCTGCTCGCATCCAGCTCCTGCCAGCCATCTTGCGCAAATCATCACCCCACCGTACCTGAGGACGTCCTACACTACGTTTGCCGATCAACGATCGTGTAAGAACAAATCAATCAATGTCTAATAAATCTAAAATATGAGTTATTGAGTATAATTTATTATTTGCTTTCTATATCCTTGATTTGCTACATCAAACATTGAAAATAGACATCCATTTTCTATTCAGGCCCAAAAAGATAAATATTTATATGCACATCTTTACACACAAAAGGTGTGTAATCTGTTGACACTATCCTGTGGCTTGCTTTTGCTTGTCCCGCAGAGATTATGCTTCAGGACTAATTAGAATGTATTGGGTGTCAATTGATAGTCATTTCACACACACAGAGAGAGAGAGCATGAATGGTATATAAGGATTCAATATGTCAAGGGCTTAATAATCTTTGTAATACCACTTAAGAGCCTCATTTTGATACGGGTTTTTTTACGGGAATCTACAAAATTGTCGTGTAAGAACAAATCAATTAATGTTATCAAACAAAGCTAAAACATGTTTTAATCTGCAAAATCAATTATTTGCCTGTCTGTCCTTTAATGAGCATCTAACATTGAAAATAAAAATAACTTTGTGATCCAAAAAGGAAATCTGTAGGCATATCTTTACACACAAAAGGTACAGACAAACTACCCACAGGATAGTGTCAACAGATTACAGAATCTGTTGACACTATTCTGTGGGTTGTTTGTGCTCGTCCCTCCCTCCTCCTCGTCCCTCAGACTGATTAGAATTAGGTGACAATCAATAGTCATTTCACACAGATATAGAGCATGAATGGTATATAAAGATTTAATATGTCAAAATCTTTGTAACACCACTTAACGGCCTCATTTTGATCATTTGTGGGAAACTTAGATTATATAAAGCCTTGATATAGCCTTAAAGCTTAGAAAAACTAGTGTCCAACGCATAGTCGGTCGCGCACACACACAGCTATCAATTTGACGGATTTTGAGGGCATAAATTGACAAAACGTGTGTGATAACAGAAAGCTGTCATGCGCACAAGCATTGAAAAATTGGTCAGTTTTTTAATCATGGAAATAAAGGCATGACGGGTTCTAGAGAGTATATAGTCAAAAACGGGAATCTATGATATTGTTGTGTAAAGAAAAATCAATTAATGTTATCAAATGAAACTAAAATATGTTTCGATTTTCAGAATTAAGTAAAAGCTTTCGTTATCCTTTAGTGACTACATCTAACATTGAAAATAAAGTTAAAGTCCAAAAAGGGAATGTTTTTAAATTATGCCTATCCTTACACACAAAAGGTCTGTGATCTGTTGAACTATCCTCTGTTTGTTCTCGTCCCTCAGAGATTAAGCTTCAGGACTGATTAGAATGGATTGGGTGTCAATCGATAGTCATCTGGGACCGAGACATATAAACATACATACATATTATTACGTATTTATCTCTTGCGGGGTAGACAGAGCCCAAGTTCATAAAACGTACAGGCCAAGTTAAGCGTGTAAGTGGGCGTTGAGGTGGAAAGCGAAGCAAATAGTGATCGTTTGCTAGCCACATTGCCAATAGATGTGATTCCTTAGGCCAATCCCTTTACCGGCTTTTACAGTCAGCGCGGGAAGAGAAGCAGCTGGTATATTCTATGCTTTTCCTTTTCTCCCAAATCAGCATGGAAGGAAGGAGACATATATAGGTGTGCATAGCATATAAGGGGTTAATTAAATACGTTAAGCCTATTTCTTTTTGAATTCTTCTAGACCATTTCAGCTTCTTTTGAGGAATTTGCGATACTGGCCAGAAAAAATAATGAATTAATTTAATGTAATAAAGCATTAATATAATAAATTATAATAAATAAATATATACGGACAAATCACACAGATTGAGCTAGCCCCAAAGTAAGTTCGAGACTTGTGTTATGGGATACTAACTCAACGATACTATATTTTATAATAGATACTTATATAGATAAACATCCAAGACCCAGGTCAATCTAAAAAAGATCATTTTCCATCTTGACCTGACCGGGAATCGAACCCGGGACCATCCGTGTCGCAGGCAGGCGTGTTGACCGCTGCGCCACTGAGCTCGTCGTGAATTAACCCTACAGCCTGTATAAATTAATTGCTTTTTCCTGTCTTAATTACAGACAATATTGAAAATAAACATATTCGTTATCACTTTAAAGGCCTTAAAAGGTCCTTAATCTGTTAATAAACATGTGGGATGTTGCTCGTTGTATTGAGCGTCAATATAAAGTCATATCAGATTGAGATAGGACATTATTTTAAAGGTTTGAATATGTTTAGCGTATGTAATGAAACTCTTTTTTATTTTCCCTTCTTGAGAAATTCTAAAAAAGTGACTAAATATTTGTGGCAAACTTTTTGCATTATTTATCCCCTCTTCATAGCTAAGGTTGAAATTATATTCATAGTATATCTTTACCCGAAAAAAGGCCCAGTAAACTGTTGATACAGTCATGTGGGTTGTTCGTGCTCGGCCCTTTTAGAGATTAGGCATGTATCATAATGCATTTGGTGTCAACCAATAATAATTTTAGATTTGAATAGTGAGGCTTATTTAAATATTATAGTATTTTTATGTGCTTTTTTTTTGGAAATCACTGAGATCGGCGTCTAAAATAGCAATCAATGTTATAAAATAAAGCATTACGTTAAAATCAGCTGTCAATCAGTCAGCTGTATTGGTTTATCTGACAAGTCAGCCCCTCTTCGATTGGTGCGCCCGAAAGGGTCCTTAATTGTTACAATTATATATAAGAATAAGATCTGTTACTTACATTAAGGTTGCAAATAAAGTATTGAGTATTTTTCCTTGCCTTTATTGACTACACCCAACATTTAAACTAAATATTCCTCGACGATGATATTATATTTAGACCAAAATGGGAAAATGAATAACATGGTTTACAATACAACCAACAGATCCGCGTAATCCGTTGATAATATCTTTTATACCCGTTTCTCAGAGATTAAGCTTCTGGATTGGGACCGATAGCACCGATAGGAATGTATTGGGTGCCTTGGGTCAATGAATATTCAATTGAATGACGTTTTAGTATGGCAAAAGTTGAGCTTATATAATTTTGTTTGATTTTCCATAGCTTCCTTAATCCATCCATCCATTAGGTCTTTTTTAGTCTCCACTGCAGGAGCACGACCCTCTCTGTACTACCACAGCAATATATTAGCCAGAGTAGTAAGAGGACTTGGTCTACACTCTCCACGCTGGCCAGAAGGGTTGCAGAGGTCTTTTTGATGTTTGTAAGCTTTGTTTAGCTTGTGTTAAATGAATGAAATTAACAACAACGATATTGATATGTTAAGATAAATCTTTGAATGTTAAAATATTAATAAAGTATTATAGTTTTAACTTTATCGTGAGGGATATTTATACTAGACACTCAGTTTAGTCCTCGGACTAATTGAAATGTATTCGACATTGAGTCCAGTAGTCATTTTAAATCGGGATAGGATATAAATGGCGATTCTAAATTGTACGGTATGTAAGCGAGTAGTTAGCGTTGGAGTTTCGTTGTTTGATTTATTTTTAAGTAATATTACCTTTTACATTTAACTAGCTTTTGCCCGCGGCTCCGTTCGCGTTAGTATCGTCATCATCATCATCATCATCAGGTCTTTCTAGACTCCACTGCAGGAGCACGACCCTCTCTGTACTACATGAGCTATATATTAGCTTGAGTAGTCAGAGAATTTGGCCTACACTCTCCACGCTGGCCAGACGGGTTGGAGAGGTCTCTTTAATGTTTATAAGCTTTGTTTAGCTTGTGTTTCCTTAGTCACCTTTTACGACATCCACGGGATGACTTGGAGTGGTCCTATTCTACTCTGTCGGGAACCACACGGCGTTAGTATCGATCCCACGGGAACAGTACGTTTCTCCGGGATGAAAGGTAGCCTATGTACTTCTCTGTATTTCAGAGAACGTGTATGCGAAATAATATGATGATAGGTCCATTTGATAGTGGTGAAAGAGTAACAAACAAACTCACTTCCGCATTTATAATATTAGTTGGTGTTAATATTACCGTAGCATGCGGTGACAATGGTATAAGGAGGATAAATTTCCAAATAAAATTGTCAATTGTGTTTAAAGGTTTAGACTGTAAAAATAAAAAGACGTATTTTATTTTCACCCCTAAGAGTTGATGCTTAAATTAATTTGCCCGAAAAAATGTTAACGAGTAAGATAAATCTAATAATCTAAACTTACTGCATTTGCATTTAAATTATATCTTTCCTAAAGATAATACTCAGAATATCCCAAATAAGTAAGCACTACGTTTTCCCAATACATCGCAATATATTAATACAATTCACCAAAGGGTCGAACAAAGAATTTCGGAGCGAAGTGAATGTTTGGTATTCGATTATTAAAAATAACGAAAGGTATTCGACCTTAAATACTTTAACTCAGATATTGTTTTATGAGCTTAAAATTCTTTTTACTAACCTTTACTGTCCCACGGCTGGGAAAAGGCAATTTTATTAATTCGTTAAAAAATATGAGCCTGAATTCTGATTAAATAATAAAAGATGGTCATTTACAGGGTTCCGTCACCATATGGCAAAATTGGAATCCTTATTATTGTCAAAGTCATTTATTCCGAAACTATAACTACATCGTCGAAATTTGCCTCTAGTATCAGTAGTTCAATTTAGTAGGTAGCTAGACTTATTCAGTAAATTGTTTGTTTAATTCAACCGATATAGCGGGGTATTTGCAGATAGGTCCTTTGTAAATGCCATTGAGGTTCCTAAAACCATTTTTTTCACAGTCAATCATTTGAAAGAAAATCATTTCCGAAATGGTAAATTGTGGCACACACATTATACCACCTTGAAAGTTTGTCTAACTTTTAAAATAAGGGGATATCCAAAGGTACGTACGTGGTCACCAATTTAGGACCATTCCGGGCCCATGGGTTCTATGTGCTCCGTCCATTGCCATTTCAAAGAGCTAATCTGCTGAGCTATGTCGGTGGCATTTGTTTGTCTACGAATCTCCTCGTTTCTGATTCGATCTCATAGCATAGCCCTTTCCATACCCCCTTGAAATTTTTGAGACTCTGAGATTTTTTTATAAGGCTTATATTACGGCCACTTTTAGGACTGATAAGGTAGGTACTGTATGTATACTGGTAACTCACATTGATTACAGTCTTTTGTCTTTAGGCACTGAGGTATTTTGGACGAGAAGAGAATGCGGAGTTTCCTGAACGCTTATTTACCCGAGTCAGATTCGTCGAAAGACTTCCTCGAAGCTGGAACTTCCAACCTGGATTAGTTGACCCAGGTAGACATATTGGTCTACAGCTTCAAAGATATTACGTTATTTATAGCAATCACAATTAAAAACAAAATAATTTTTGTTTGCCAAAAATTCTTCCCTGTTTAAGGCCATTATTTTTACGTCTGGATTCTCGTCCAACGTTATTTTGAAAAATTCATCGCGCCTTTCATGATTCATTAGATGACTCGACAGTTTTTCTCTTTTTGTATCTGTAGTGCGCATTAAATAGCGTTTTTGTTCGAATAATGCCAACACATTCTCGTTGCTTTTCTCTTCCGCTCGTTGCTTTTCTCTTCCGTACAGCGATCTCTTCCTATATTTTTTGTTATGGTCCATATTTTGCTACTATACAATATTTTATCGAATTTCGAGCTTAAATTCCATAGAAAAAATATCATATTGATGGGCTGAGGGCTTTTAAGGATTGGATAGTGTTTTATTAAAATATTGTATAAGGCAATGATCCAAAACATAATCATGTGTTTCTGAGTCTCCACTACAGGAGCACGACCCTCTCTGTACTCCCAGAGGCATAAATTAGCCAAAGCAGTAAGAGAGAGAGAGAGATTTGGCTTTGAAGTGGTCCTATTCTACTCTGACGGGAACCACACGACAATGTTAATGATTATAAAGATATTATATTACGTAGATGCGAGAATAATCTTCTAAAGGGTGGGTAGAATTTGGACTTTGATCGATTGCCAGCAAAAACAAAGACAACTCACGGAAATTGAAACGATTGCTCTTATCGTAGATAAATACGTGAACGTATCATATTACATAGCACAAATTATTTCAATATTTTTTTATATAAAATATCAATGACATCCATTCATCTATTCCGTTGATCTGCTCTAACAATGTGAACAACTTTTACTACAGGAGCAATCCTGTTATCACATGAAATCAGCGTAGTCGCATTTTAACCCGACTGACATAATCAAAAAAGATCAAGAAATAATCACTTATGCCGACGATACCGTTTTGCTTGTCTCTGGCAAAAATTGGAACTATGTTAAAACAAACAGTGAAAGAGCTCTCAAAATTGTTCATAATTGGCTATCCCACAACCGCCTGTCCCTAAATGTCAATAAAACTATGTACATGCCCTTTTTCATTAATTCATCTACTCGACCTCCCCCCTCGTTCAATATAAAAATACATAGCTGCACCAACTCTACTGGTGCTGCATGCTCATGCCCCATCACAAATCGTGTCGACACAGTAAAGTACTTAGGCATTATTTTAGACGAAAGATTAAATTGGAAAGCTCAATTGGCCTCAGTCTCTTCTAAATGTCGAAGATTGATTTACATTTTCAAAATACTTCGCCAGTCCGCTGATGCCGACACTCTTCGGACGGTCTATCTAGCTCTTTGCCAGTCCATCCTTGGCTACTGCATTCCTGCATGGGGGGCAGCAGCAAAAACTTTCATGATCACCCTAGAACGAGCTCAACGGGCCATACTGAAGGTCATGTATTCCAAACGTTTTAGATTCTCCACTGCCGAGCTTTATAAATTGGGCAATGTATTAACAGTCAGACAACTTTATATATTTCGTACCATTTTACGTAAACACGCTGAAGTCCCTGTTTCACGTGATCGTAACAAGCGATCGCTGAGAAATATCTGTCCTATAATCCCACATAAAACAAAATTTGCTGCCAGGCATTATAACGTAATCAGCTCCATAATTTATAACAACGTCGATAAATCAATCGAAAATTTTCCAGCTTTTAATAAATATACACTAAAACAAAAAGTCGTAGAATATCTTGTTAGGTTGAGTTATAAAGAGACTGAAACACTTTTAAAACTCCCAAATTGTTGACCTTAACTTACCTTACCTTGAATATATGTAAAATACCCCACATACACACTTACCCACACCTACTATTAACATTTCATACCACAAACACACACACACACACACACACACACACACACACACACACACACACACACACACACACACACACACACACAAAATAGTACTACTATTAAAATATGATTGTTATTTTTCTTTTCTTAGAATGTAGACTCTTTATTGCAGTCATGCAACCTACTTTGTGAGAAACCGCATGCAGCCAAAGCTTAATTTTAATTGATTATTGTTCTTTTTCATCTCTCTCTTTTATCAGTTCTCCTTGGTTTTTGCAAGTACAAATAATTGTGTATGTCTCACCAGACTCACTGCTCCCTAAACCACAGGTTTAATCCTAGCTTAGGGATCAGGGAATCGTATCGAGGTTTTTTTTGCTTAGAATATTAAGTGAATTTAAATTGTAACCACCTGTAAACCAAATATGGAAATAAAGATTATTATTATTATTTTCTTTTCTACATATGTAGTTCTCAGCTAAAGCTGGTTTGTTTCCGATATTTACGGGCTACTGCCAAGTAAACATCGAGCTTTTCATGAAATGTTTTCAACGGGGTTCCAAATGTTTTTTTTTTTTATTATGACTTACTCAGAAGGAGGGTAATGGTTTTCATGCGCATGTATGTACACATGTTTGTATGCATGTATGAAAGTATGTCTGTTCCAAGCATTAGGAGTGCTTAAACAGCTTGTCCGATTTTTAAAGTGTGAGGTGTCATTAGATTGATATTATCCCCGGAGTGTATTACTGACGTAAATTGGCAAAAACAGCAGTCAGCATTTTTTATATTTTTTAATAACATAACTTGTTAGGCATATTTTTTTTCTCTATTTTGGTGTTGGTCCCACACTAATAGTTGTTTGCTTTGCTCTATGAAGTATTTTGTTATTTTTTTCTTTGTTACATAGTTTCAATACTTTTCAATTTCACTCAATTCTTTGTTACAATTCAAGATATCAAATAATGAAAAGTACCTTAATTTCTTCCCAATCGCCAATAAAGATGGTTGTCATTACGAAGACACGAGTAGGTGGTTAAAGTTTGGACTTTGATCGATTGCCGGCAAAAACGGAGGGCGGGACTCATGGAAATTCCAACGATTGCTCTTATCAAGAAGCTATATACGTAAACGTATAATTTAACCTTTAACTATAAAACTTTCTAGACACCGTTATGCCTTTATTTCAATGATTAAAAGACAGGCCAATATTTCAATGCTTGTGTACGTGACAGCTTTGTGTGATAACACACGCGTCCCCTCAAAATCTGTCAAAGCTGTGTGTGTGCGCGACCGACTATGGTATATTAGACACTAGTTTTTTCTACGAATATAAGAATTTAAAATGGTTCTACTATTCTATAAAATAAGTTGTGGTTAACACGCCAGCTTGCGACTTGCGACACAGGGGGACCCGGGTTTCCCCGCTAGGTCGTGATGGAAAATAAACGTTTTCAGATTGGCCTGGGACTAGGATATTTTCAATTTGGCAAAATTTTCATGTATGCTACTACATAACTCTATCATTTATGGACTGATTTGATATTGTTTTCTCGACGAGTTCCCAAATAGTGCCAACTAAATTTAATCAAATTCGGTTTCGAAGTCAGTGTTTTATCATACAAGTGATTTTAAAGAAAAAGTCAACTTTTTATTTCCACAAAACCTTTTGACTGTATCCCACGATTCCCGCTATCGGAAAGATAAATACGGGACGTTAAGTTTTACATAGCACTATTATTTCTTGGGGCACATTCGCGGTGAAGTGTATTTCATTTAAGACTGCAGGTGAAGTACGGTAAGTACCTTACAATTGATCTTTTGGCCGTATTTATTGTTTAAATGGCATTTAAACTAACAGTTAGTGACTGTGCCCACTTGAAAAGTATAATAATGTTGAAACTGTACTGACTTCTTCGGAAAAAGACACTTTGTATCATCAATGAAACTCGAATACTGTATTTGGTTTCTTTGGAAAAAGACAGTTTGTTTCAAGGAAACTCACCATTTTTTAAAAATCTTTATTAAGTTTACCTTAGGTATGCCTACAGGGAGATTTTGAACAACCTGGCAATGGTTTTCAGCGGCATCAGAATAATGAATACAATATACATACAAAGGCAAGGAAAAAAATGAAAACTTAAAAAAAAAAGAACTTTCACACCATTACTTTAATTTGACTAGCTGATTGGTGAATTTTCATGTGAGGCTCAAAATATTTTTTTCAATACATTTGCTAATAATACGGTTCTTATGACATCGAAATCTGTATCGTAATGATGTATTTTACGTCACTTGTGCTTTTTACTTTACACCAATCACAACCGCTCAATAGCCCAATGCCACAGATGCAAAATTTAAACATTTTCATAAAATTCGAGCGGAGTTTCAAGTTCAGCATGAAAACTTTTTTCTGGTTCGTAAGATGTGATTTTTAACCGACTTCGAAAAGGAGAAGGTTATCAATGTACTTTTCTGGAGAAAATAAACCCGAGTAAATGTACCTGATTATACCTTAAGTATTTTTACAAACTGCTTTAGTTCCTAACTTTTATAAATTCCTTTTTTGCTGAACTTCAATCTTGTTTTAGTTTAAGGTAATCGCAAATGTATTGAAAAACGTCGTATGATACTCGTACGGTAAGCTGTCTTTTATAGTCATCGGTTTATTATAAGCACTCGGCTTCGCCTCGTGCCTATAAACTATAATATCCAGCTTACCGAACTTGTATAATAATGTACTATTTTACATTTGTTTCTGATCTTTTTTATTGCGGATTTTGATTCCGTCATTTCTATACTGCCCGGTTTTTTGGAATCCCCTGTATATCCTGTGTTATTAATTATATTATTTTCCTACGACTTTGTCCGCGTAAATTATAGCGTATGTTACCCGCTGAAAGAATTATCAACTTTCTGTATAGTAGAGACATTTTACTTACGATTTGATTATGCGCTTGTTTGTAATTGATACAATCTAAAACTACTGAAACGATATTTCAGTAGTTTTAGACTTTATCAATTTAGAAAACAAGCACAAAATCAAATCTATCCTTTTTATTATTAAGGTTGAGACAAACCACACGCAATCAAAAAAAAAAAAACACTTCTGTTTAGATTAACGCGCACGAGGTGTGCAATAAACAACAATATATTATTTTGCTTCAAGTATTATTACTTGAAGCAAAATATTATATTGTATAGTATAGTAATAATAGGTACGAAACGTAAAATAAGTAGGAAGCGTACGGCGCTTCCACTTAAGGTACTTACACCAGCCAACTAGCGGCACCCTTGGTTTTATTTCTTTTACTACTAAATATGATCAAATTGACAAAACCGACGTAAGTACTTCACTAGTAAATGACTTCTAGTATTTTTGTAATACTTTTCATTAATTTGCTTTGAGTAAATCAAGAGAACTACGCATTACCGCCAAAAACAGCCACTTTTGGCGGTAATGAGTAGTTCTCTCAATTTGGAATGCTGCTGTCGATGAAAAGTTCTACAAAAATATAATTTACTAAGGAAGTACTTACGTATATTTTTTCAATTTGTTCTTATTTTGGAGAACAAGAATTAAACAACGGGTGTCGCTAGTTTCGTTGGTGTAAGCCTCTTAACACAAATTTACTTTATGTTTAAAACATCTCCAACCGCATAGTATACATTTTCACCTCTTTGCGGTTCAATTTTCAGAAGCCCTTCTAAGTTCTTATTTTTGATATAAAAGCAAGCTTTGCGAACATTGTTAACTTTTATTTCAAGAACTGGGATACGTTCTGAGTCATAGTAAATTGTACAAATTTAAACTGTACGGAGCTTAGAGTATAAATATTGATACTCTAAGGTACGGAGCATCCGTACATATTTGCTGTCTCAACATTTTACGCTATGAGCGTCATTTTTTTTTTGCAACAATTGTTCAGTTCACGTCATGTCCTCGGCAACGACGGTACGAGCAGTGTCGTGTGCTCGCTATCATTCCTAACAGTTTATCAGTGTATTCCGGTCGAACTATCATCTATCAGAGTTATCATCTCGTGCATCTCTCATCACCAGTTCTATCAATAAACCCTTACATTCTGAAGTACTGACTATCATTTTATTAGATTCTATCATTTCTCTATGTGTGTGTAACAAACCGCACATTGCTTTCATTTCAGGGGCCCGTATGAACTTATTACTAACTAGCAATTTTCCGGAAACTTAGTCCGTAAATAATAGCCTGTGTCACTAGCCGATTAATATGATTTCTATAGGTGAAACAATTTTGGGAATCTGGCTAATTGTTTCGGAGCCTATTCAATGCAAACAAACAATCAATCAAATCTTTCCTCTTTATTATATTATGTTTTATATTAGAAGTACTTTTATATTATTACAGATAATATATAATATAGATAAATAAAAAAACCGGCCAAGTGCGTATCGGGCCACGCGCAGTGTAGGGTTCCGTAGTTGCGAATGACAACTTTAAGTTCACACTGTTCACACTCGCACCTCACAGTTTACCGACCAAAAACATCAAACAATCAAAATTGTATGAAATTTTACATTTTCGAGTACATTTAATAAGTTGGTTGCCTATTACTTTTGAGTTTGTACTTAGTACTCAGGTCTGATAGTTTTCCTTTCAACTTCAGTATATATACTTCTGCTGTATTTTTTTTCACGTATCCATATATTACCGTTTAGCAGATAGAGGGGGGTGGGGAGGACACGTACGTCTAACAAAAATTTGCACTTTAAAACCAAATATTTCGGAAACGAATCCCTAAATCGAAAAGTGGTGTTCTCAACCTCACAATATTTTTTAAAGACCTATTTAACGATATCCCACACGATGGGTAAATAGAGAAAAAAAAATTACTCCCCCACTTTACATGTATGGGAGCTACCCTAAAAAAATTTTTTTTTCAAGAATTTTTTCTACCACTTTTTTGCCATGATTAATATACATACCCACACCAAATTTCAGCTTTCTAGTACTTATAGTCTCTGCGTAAAACCGTGGACGGACAGACAGACAGACAGACAGACATGGCGAAACTATAAGGGTTGTTTACTACGGAACCCTAAAAAGTGAAATGTGCTAGCAGATACTACTCTACGTCGATCGTAAAAGTGGTTCAAGGAAATCAATCTTTTCGATCATTGATAAATTATGGCCTTGATCTGGCAACCTTTGGTCACTGTCGATCCTGATAAGGGTGAGAATGTCACCGTATCATTTGAAGACTCTTCAATCTTCCCATGTCACCGACGAAGATAGACCGAACGACGGTCAAAGCCTCTCAAACATTTGGACTCATACGTACGTACATACTATCACATCTTTTTCCCTTGCGGGGTAGACAAAGCTCAAGGTCATTAGACCCAAAGGTGTTTAGCATCATAATGGGCGTAAAGGAAAACCAAAAGAACTAACTAACTCTGAGTTTGCTTCTTGCAAAAGATATTTTAGCCGTGCGGTTCCCGGCAGAGTAGAATAGGACCACTCCAAGTCCTCCCGTGCATGTCGTAGAAGGCGACTTAGGAAATACAAGCTAAACTAAGCTTGTAACATCAAAGAGACCTCTCCAACCCGTCTGGCTAGCGTGGAGAGTGTAGGCCAAATCCTCTGACTGTTCTGGCAAATATATGGCTCTGGTAGTACAGAGAGGGTCGCGCTCCTGCAGTGAAGACTGAAAGGACCTGATGATGATGATGATGAAAAGATATTTTACCGACTTTAAAATAGGTGTAGGTTGTTTGTATCTTTACAGGCTTTTATTTAACTTGCCCTGTTTGTTGGTCTGTGAGAGTCAAATTTTCGGTCAAAGAAGTACTTATCCTTTACTGATTAATCTGAAATTTTGTGTAAGTATTTGTGTAAATTTAAAGAGAATGCAATAGTATAATTCCAAAGACCTGATCTGATGATGGAATCGGGAACTATCCAAAGGCACTTCTATTATGAGGAAGATAAACTTTTATAATAAAGAAGATAAACTCATCGTGTTCGAACTTCATTGAAGTGTCTTGGTTATCTATTTACAGTATTAATCTAAAAGAAATGTTGTGTGTTTTTTAATCTTATTTATGTATCGTATCTCAAAACATAACTCTGCAGTTTTTAAAACGATTTGAAAACTTATGTATTTTCCCATTATATTGTCATCAAAATCAGTTAAATAGTTTGGTTCTTGTCAAATTTCCAAATAGATACATTCTTGAATATGCATCTAATAAGCTCCGTGATATGTTTTTTAATTTAGTCAGGTAGTAAACACATAATTTACGTGCGTTAATAGGTAAAATATATAAGAATCATAACTTCAACACTTACCATCAGGTACGTAAACATTCAAGTAGAGGCAATCTTCCGAAAATTCCCTCTTGCGCGGCTCCTCCAATTGAGTTTCCAATAGCTTCATAAATAGTTCGTCATGTTTCGGCAACGTGGTCCCTACAACTTCGTCCTTCTCGTCCTTCTGCATAGGGTCTTGTTGCATGCAATCTGGAGCGTATGTCGTTGCATTCTTCACACCTTCCCAGCGGGGCAAATCGTTCACCTCAGGGGGACTAAACCTCCTCAAGTCGACAGGAGGCTGAGCGTACGGAATCCCTACGTACGCGGCGATCCTCTTTGTTCGAAACCTCGTTAAATACATTCCAGCTATCGTCCCTTGATTCACCAAGTTTATTTGCGGAGGTTCCCGAGCAGAGAAGGCCGGATTTGTTAATAAAACTAACACTAGAATTCGAATCATTTTTGAACGTAACTGTCACTTAAAAATAGAACTTTCGAATACGCATTCAAAAATAGATTCGTGGTTTTATTCGAGAACTGGCATTTCGTATTTGATTTATTTATTCGTTGTTTATTTAAATAAAGCACTTTTTGGATGAGATTTCGTGTTGTTTGGGCGGGTGGTGGGTGACTGGGCGTTCGGGCTCGAAGGTGGTGCGTTACTGTTTCTCGTGCAGACTTCGGTTCGTAAACAGTGGGGCTGTCCGTTGTTATAGCGACCAAGGAATTGCTTTTGTGTACATTGTGTGATTTAGAAGTGGCTTTTTACTTTAAGAAAATTCATTGAGTGTGCTACTTTTGTTGGTTATAAATTTGTTTTTAGGATTTTGCTGTTTTGAAAGCATGATTTATGAAAATTATGTCAGATCATTTTATTTCCACAAAAAAACTCTTTAAGCGTGTTTTGGGGACCCAGTATTTCCTTGATTTTTTTTGGTCGTAATCGAGACTTCGGTTTGATCATAAAGATCCTTGGTCGTTCTTGCTCACGAGTGTTCACGTGAAGGCGTACCAAACAAATGACTGTTTTATTTTGTTTTTACAAGGAAAGACATCTATCAATATCGCCGTGAAATACAAGTGTTCTCTCGACGAGTTAAATTTACTTTACAAAACGGTAAAAATAAAAAAAATGAATTAAAATGTATAAAATTTCGAGATTTGATTACCAGCATACATGTAATACAATTAGGTACTTTGTAATGTTTTCGCGATTGTCACACATTTAAGGGGGCACACTAGGTACAGTAGCGACGCCAATCATTTTATTCCTAATACTTTACAAATAGAAAGAAATTCAAGAACATGAACAATATAAGCCTTAGTAAATAATCTGAAGTATTTTTGGAATCATGTTTATTATTATCGGAATCAGTGAGAATTATGAGAATCTGATTACCGCCAAAAACGGCCGTTTTTGGCGGTTACCACTTTTTCTCTCAATGACTGATTCTCATAATATTAAAACATGATTCCAAAAATACTTCAGGTTATTTACTAAGGCTTATATTGTTTATATTCTTGAATTTCTTTCTATTTCTAAAGTATTAGGAATAAAATGATTGGCGACGCTACTGAGCCTAGTGTGCCCCCTTAAAAAATAATAATTTAATATGGTTTTTATCGCCTTTATAACATTATTTATACACCTGACGTTTCGAGCACCAGCACTTTACAGTTTTCGTGGTCAGATAGACTGTCTACCTGCGACCACGAACACTGTAAAATGCTCGAAACGTTAGGTTTGGCCCGGCAGAGTAGAATAGGACCACTCCAAGTCATCCCGTGGATGTCGTAAAAGGCGACTAAGGAAACACAAGCTAAACAAAGCTTATTAACATCAAAGAGACCTCTCCAACCCGTCCGGCCAGCGTGGAGAGTGTAGGCCAAATCCTCTGACTACTCAGGCTAGTATATGGCTCTGGTAGTACAGAGAGGGTCGTGCTCCTGCAGTGGAGACTAGAAAGACCTGATGATGATGATGATGATGTACTTTATGTTACAGTACTTTAAGATATTCGATAAATAGTTACAATATTATCGACATTCCTGTAATAAATCTTAATAATAATGTTTTTATAAAAAATCCTTCATACGTACAGATTAGAATGCATTTTATAAATAAAATCTTTATTATTATCTATATCTTATGTTAAATCTAAAAAAACCGTGCAATACGTCTCAAATAAAGCACTGAACTTGCGTCGTTCCGTGGGAGACCACGGATCTGCATAAATACTTATTATTAAAGTAACACAGATCAAAAATACGTGCTAATCCCACGTGTAGCGAGATATTAATTTTTAATCATTATTGTTATATATTATAGCTCGGAACTTAAAGTAATCTCTTAATCGCATCTCATTTAGCATTTTAACGTATTCTACAGGACTTCTGATTACGACATTAAAATGACAAAAGGCCCAGATCTGGCAAACACCAAGGGAGACACAAACAAGTTCTTTAATTAAATTCCTCTGCCGGCTCTAAACATTCCTAACTGAATACTAAGTAGGCAGTAAGCTTGCGACGCGAATGTATCGCGTGACCCGAGCTTGCGAGCTTGAAAGCTTCAATTGAAGTCACTGCATCGCCTTTACCAACATAGCTTCATCTCCCCTTATTCGGGTCAGTATTGACTTTTAGCCTATGGCGCAAATTTGGGGTGGTTAATTACAAATTTGTATTGTGCGAGTATAAGTTTATGTATCTGTAGTGTGTAACCCTTGAAGGAGGGAAGATATAAAAAAGATTATATGCAAAAATGTTATCCTTTGGTTGCAATCAGACTATTTTGAACATTTGATCTATATACCATGACGAAAAATAGTCATGAGTTTAACTTTACTTTTTTTTTATTTTCACGTGTCAGATACTACATGTCTATTTTTTTTATTCTTGAACAATGATTTTTGATCCATATACCGGCACTAAACATCTTTCTACTCTCAATTTCAATGTGTTTCGTTACACTGACAACACACATTGATATCACAACGTTAGTGTTGTAGTGTTTTTGATAGCACGCACTATTTTAATCTTGTCAACAAATTTACAGAAATGGCTTTTATTATTATAAAATGATAATATTTTATAGTTTTAGATGTGACATCAACGCAGCCTAAGACCAAAGGTAATATGCAGAGGTGCGTATATTCTTATCTTCACAAATAAACAAAATATTAGTAGGATAGCTTCTTGGATTAATATTACAGCCAGTCTAACAACGGATTATATATAGTTCTTCAAAGGACGAAAAAAGTCATGTATGTGAATAAATCACAAAAAGCAACTTGTTCGAAAACATAACATTATTCCACAGTTCGCTGTAACCGAATGTCTAGCACGCCTCGTAGAAAAAGGGCATACGTTCGATACCTTCGGATTTTATTGCCCCCAGGCACGACACGCTACGGTATTGGCACTGCAATGTTCAAATATAACTGAGTATAAACTGTAATGTAAACCTTGAGGGAAAATACTGCTTTGAGTTTTTTTTTATTTATTTTTGCAATATTTTCTTTTTATAGTTATAGTTTTAAAGAGTAATAGACATTTCACACTCCAAGTCACCGCACATTCACACAAATGTACAAAGAGTATAGTTAAGTAGACATTTGTCCAATGTCTTTAACATTGGACAAATGTCCACTTAACTTTTAGTTTAAATTAAGTAGTTGGTTTCTTGGTATAGTTAAATTACATATCTGAGTAGAACCAAAAAGAAAGAGTCAGCGTAAAGTTGATGTCGGTGCCAAGCCTCTTATTAAAAAAAAGCGTAGTACAAACTCTATTACTAAACAATGTTTATGTTCTTTATTCAGTTACTCACTTTTGTCCGTGGCTCTCCTCGTGTTAAATAGTATCTTGGAAATACTTTTTTGGTATGTAAGGTGTACTAAAGAAGGGAGGCTTTTGCCCACTAATGAAGCTAGAAAAAAAGTGTACTATGTCCTATTCTATACCGCTGAAAAATTCAATAAAGATAAGCTCTATAAGTAAAGCGTGAAAGTTTAATAAACAAATAAATATACAAACTTTTTTAATCAAAATATCAGTTGGTATGAAGTTTTTTGACAAAGAATATTTTTACGAAGTATTTGCAAATGAATCAGAGTTTGAAGGCTTTGTGAACTTTATGAGGTTTCAGCAAGTTGGCCCACTAGCACGCCCACGTCTGTACTATATTAAGTCTGCACCCACGTTATAAAGGGCAGGCGGCATGTGAAGTTTCGAATACTGGGACTTAAAAGTATTCCAAACGGGGGCGTGAATAAATAAATTTATATAGGGATAAATTTGGGTATATTAGTCGAAATGAGTCGTCGATGGAAAGACTTGTAGTCCAGAATCGGGTAGAAGGCAAAAGAGCTTGAGGCAAATCTCCGACTCGTTGGACAGATAAAAACAGACTCTATAAAAACAGCGACCCAGTCCTCCATTGTCCAATGTGCTCGCAATGCCACAGACAGGCAAAGGTAGAGAGCCATTGCACAAGCAGCAAACCCTCGCCCAAGAGACGGGCAGTATAAAAAATCCCGCACCAGGACCATCTGCACAACCACGACCACTCTGTCAAGAGTGAACGACTAAGAAGAAGGGACAAATCACACAGATTGAGCTAGCCCCACAGTATGAGTTATGAACTTATGACGTAGGATACGAGCTCAATGATGCTATATACCTATATATTTTACTATAGACACTTATACTATAGTAAAACATCTAAGTGTAATCCCAGGCCAATCGTTTTACATCATGACCTCGCCGGAGATCGAACCCGGGCCACTCGTGTCGCAGTTTGGCGTATTAAACACTGCGCCACGGAGCCTGTCATAAATAAATAAATTTGAATAAATGAATAATTAACTATTTTGTAAAAGGAATATTCCGTTTTATTGTAATATACAAAATCATAGAGTGATTGGGCCAAATTTCCGAATACGTAGTCGGTAATTTGAAGGCGTTTACCGAGGCCATTTGATATGAAACTTCGGCTGTTAAGTATTGTTTATTGGTTGCACAATTTGAATGGCCTTGGACAAATTTTCATCCATTGTTTAATTTTCATGATGTTATACCGTCTAATCTAAATCTGAATGTCCTTAATACGAAGACATTCGATACTACTTGTTTGGATTTTGATGGACTAGATCTCACGTAAGAAACCAAGCTATCTAAAAAAATATAGTCCAACTAGCTGTTACCCGCGGCTTCACCCACGTGGTTTACAGCCTATGTCCTCCTCAGTATCCTAACCTATGTGTATGCAAAATTTCATGATGATCGGTTCAGTAGATTGGGCGTAAAAGCGCAACAAACAAACAAACAAACTCACTTTCGCATTTATAATATTAGTTAGGAGTTAGGATAAGGATTAGGATAGTCAGAATAGGATAGGATTAGGATAGTGAGGAAGTTAAGATTAGGATCGAAGCGAGTGTTACGAAAATGCTACACAGCTGCAAAAATTCGGATAAAATGTCTCTTTTTGAATATCATATTATTTGCTTTATATCAGAGCTAAGGGGTCCACCATTCCTTAACGCTTTGACAAAGTTTTTACAGCTGACTGCCTGCCTGTCGCCTGAGCTTATCTTGAGTACCTCCATAACTAAACTAAAATGCTAGATTTCCAAAATTTATTTGTTATTTTTGGTAACCACCGTGGCGCAGTGGTTAATACATCAGCCTGCAACACGAGTAGTCCCGGGTTAGATTCCCGATCAGGTCATGATGGAAACGATCTTTCTTCATCAGTCTTCAGATAATCTTGGATGTTTATTTATATGTATAAGTATCTATTCTAAAATAAAGCATCCTTGAGTAAGTATCCTACTACAAAGATCTCAACTTACTGCGGGGCTAGCTCAATTAAGTAATTCCACAACGCGTCCCACATGCCTACGGCCTATTTGGGACGAATTGCAGAAAATCAAAATGAATTAAAATTTGATCCTGCAATTTGTCTCATGTTTATAACTGGTACATTCAGTTTTCTGCAATTTGTCCCTGTATATTTATTCGTTGTGCTGTAAACCAAACTCGTGGCCATAATATTGAGGTCAAGTTATATAATCCGAGTGTTATATAGTTATATAATTCTCAAATTACATAACGCTTACTAATCGCCAATTTTTATAGTAAAATAATAACTAAGACGTTAACGGCAAGTAACCTTATATAATTGTTTCCAATGGCAGCATTTTCATGTCGCTTTTATTTCTGGCTGAATCAAAGTACCAATCTAACCTTGATTTTGGGGCTACCGGCCACTTAACAGTATGTACACTTCAAGGTTCTATTTTGTTATTCATGAGGTCCAATACAGTGTTATCTGATTGGCGAAATGCCCTAGATTGTATATCAAAAAGATTTTTTGACTTTTTGGCATTTCTTGGTTATAAAGGCAAATACAAAAGCAATCGTTAAATCACACATCACACTTGTAAAAGTGTGGTTTCCGGCGAAGTAGAGTAGGACCACTCCAAGTCTTCCAGTGGATGTCGTAGAAGGCGACTTAGGGAACAAAGCTAATAAATAAAATAAATAAATAAATATATAGGGACATATCACACAAATTGAGCTAGCCCCACAGTAAGTTGTGAACTTGTGTCGCAGGATACTAAACTCAACGATACTATATTTTATAACATACGAGTATACTTATATAGATAAACATTCAAGACCCAGGTCAATATGAAAAAGATCTTTTTCCATCTTGACCTGACCGGGGATCGAACCCGGGACCCCCGTGTCGCAGGCTAGCGTGTTGACCGCTGCGCCACGGAGAAGCTTATAAACATCAAAGAGACCTCTCCAACCCGTCTGGCCAGCGTGGAGAGTGTA
Organism: Rhodophaea formosa; assembly: GCA_963082605.1. NCBI lineage: Eukaryota > Metazoa > Arthropoda > Insecta > Lepidoptera > Pyralidae > Rhodophaea > Rhodophaea formosa. The sequence goes on along the minus strand of OY720218.1, from coordinate 7,316,581 downwards.
GGCCAAATCCTCTGACTACTCTGGCTACTATGGCTCTGGTAGTACAAAGAGGGTCGTGCTTTTGCAGTGCAGACTAAAAAGACCTGGTGATGATGATGATGACGACTTGTAAAAGTGGGGTAGTTAATGTTAGATGACGCAAGCAATAATGCGTATACGGAAGCGCGGTGGCCTAATTGGCAAGGCATCAGTCATCCTATTCAGTCGTTTTCTTAAAGGGTCTCTCAATCAATGTGAAGGGGTTCCAATAATAGTTGAACATACCCTTATTTGTTGTCGGGGCACTGTTTACCTTAATATGTATATGAAAACAACAAATTATTATTACAAATGATATCATAATCATACACTTTATCCGCGATTTTGTCTGCATTCATCAACATGATGTTTAATCCTAATCCTAACTAATATTATAAATGCGAAAGTGAGTTTGTGTGTTTGTTTTTTGTTACGCTTTCACGCCGTATCTACTGAACCGATCACCCTGAAATTTTGCATACACATATGTTGGGTTACAGAGAAGGACATAGACTTTATATTACGCGGGCGGAGCCGCTGGTAACAGCCAGTAAGTAATAGTTCCTTCCCAAATCTATTAGGTATCTCTTACGAGAATGGGGTCATATAACTACACTTTTGCAAATAGACAAAGTTTAAATAAGTTTCATTAAAAATATATATATTGACGAACGTAATTTCAACATTTGGTGACGCATTTAATTATGACTATGAAATAATAGCTAATATAATGCTTGCTAAAAATGTGTTCTTCTACATAAAGAATATATTCGCTATATTCTTACAAAAAGAACCAAACCAAATATTTTGTACATTGTAAGATTCAATAAATTAAACTTCTCAAAAGTAATTTATTGAAAAACTTGCTTCTGGCATTCCGATACTGTTTGTCTTTGCATTTTGTCAAACGCAGATTTTGAGAATCCATTGTATTGAAAACAATACACTTAGAAGTGAAAGTTCAATGTTTTATCAAAGATTATCGTTCAGGCAAGACTATTACTCTGAGCTTTATTGTTAATAAATTAGTAATTACTTGAGTGGCAAAGTGAAGGGAATTGGGAAATTATAATTGAAATTTCTACAAGGGGTTGTTAAATTGAGAATTTTAATTACTAAATGTACTTCATTTTTAAACCTTAAACAGATAAAATAACAGATAGTAATAACAAATAGGAGCTAAGTTATCAAGGCCTATGATTTAATGAAACTTGTTCTATTCTTATTTTTATCATTCTCTTTTTCATATGACCTCTTCGTGAAAAGCATTAATAAGAAGACTTAACTGTCAAAATGGCGACCTATACCAAACGTCTGCAAGACTTTTCACAAGATGGCGCTATACGATTTTGAAACGCGCAAACAGAGTTTCTTCGATCAGAAATTTAAGTACAACCTCCGACCGAACACGGTTGGAGCCGTACCGGTCCCAAGCACACACTTTGCCCAGGGGAAGATCTTCTATTTGTAGCGGTTGAACATACAACTTCGCTCCCGCTATAACCTGCTCCTGATGTACAAATAAATCACAAGATCACACTAATTACTGATCGCAAGGAATGGTGCTCCCACACTGCTGTTAAAAATGTTTACAAACATTTTCTAACATTCAAATAAAATAACTTATTGTTATAATTTTGTTTTAAAGGTATTTGTCAGGCATATTTATAATCAATATTAGTTGCAATACTTTTTTATTTTTATGTTATTATGCATTTTTATCATGTTAGAAAATGTTTGTAAACATTTTTAACAGTAGTGTGGGAGCACCAGAACCTTAAACACTAGGCTTACCTAAGGCTTCATGTTCACACCTTGAACTGTAAACAGTAGTTCATAAAATAGTTCGAAGGGTTGCCGAGGGCCTCCTAGAACAAAATTTTATATGAGGTCTCCGTTTTCTTTCAAATTTATTTAAATTGGGGGCAGTACCGGGACCCTGATTCATGTATCGTCTTGGCCTCCGCGGCGTGCGTAGTGATTTACATGTTATTTCACTTACCCGACATATTCTGAGGTGTATTCCAAGTGTGGGAATATACGAGTTGTTCATTTGAGAGTTTTTTTGTCTGCGGTTCTAAAGATTGATCAGTTACCGCTTACGCCATCCGTCCTTAAGTAGCTAGGCAGCTACTTAAAAGGACGGATGGCGGAAGCAGTTTGGTTGTGAGAACTTATATCGAATAATGTTTAGCTTGAATCGTGAAATCGAAAATGTTTTTATAATATTGGGTGTTAAGGTAAACTCCGTTGTGCCTCAAACCATCAAATCATTCAAAATGATATTTTTTTTCCTATGGGACTAATGCTGACGACTCGAAAAAAAAAACGACATTTTCGTACTTCGACCGACCCGGCAATTGTATATCGAAATTTTATTGATTTCCTAGCGTTGTTCCCGTAGAAAAAGTTATTAATTTTGAAGGGCTGATCTGATATAATGGTTTGTGGGAGAACGGCGTCCCTATCACCTGTTTACAACCCTGGGCTCACGCATACCATAGCTAATGATGCTTCCATGTTGGGTGCCAATAGGGAGCCATGGTGATGAACGATGTGCCACTATTAAAGACAAAAACCAGCTATAAAAAAAACCGGCCAAGTGTGAGTCAAACTCACGCAATGAGGGTTCCGTACAATATGCTTCGTGAACAAACACACAATGTGCAAAAAATGTTTTATTCAATTGACTAGCGCCATCTAGTGGTGTTTTAGTGAACTATTTCCCTAGATGAACTTATTATTGTGAGTTTACCACTTAATTTTCAAGTGATAGAATTCTTATTATTTTTCCTGTAATCTTCAAGGAATGAACTATATTTTGTAATTTTTTCAAAATTTTCGGCTCAGTCGTTTCGGAGATCAGGGGGGGGGAATGGTCAATTTTTGCCTTCTTTCGTGAATAAAATCAAAAGTATTGATTTTACCCGAACAAAAAAAAATATTTTAGAGATCCTCATAATGAGCCCTTTCATTTGATATATGACACAGTAAGGTTTGCAAAACTTTTTTTTTAAATTTTGTAATTGGGCCCCTCAAAATGACCCTTATTTCAAAAAAATCTTTATTTACTTTGCACATCCGTATTTGGGTCATAGGATTACACTACCTTACCAAATTTCATCTAATTTGGTTCAGTAGATTCGGAGAAAACCGGCTGTGACAGACGGACGGACGGACAGACAGACGCTCGAGTGATCCTATAAGGGTTCCGTTTTTCAACTTTTGTACGGAACCCTAAAAAAAAGCTTACAAAGGAGGTAATGCCTTTTGCTTATAAAAGTGGGTAACTATAACGTAAAAGTTCACTTTCCTTTCATCTTAATAAACATCAAAACTTGAAGCCCCGAGGGATATTTTAGGGCTCATCATCAAAAGATTAAATCGATTGTAACAAGTTGGGAACCGTCCTAAATCGGAAGTTAAACTTTGATGTTCAGATCCACTTACCATTTGAAAGTTACAGATAAAGTTTCAATAGTTTGACAGGATGTTCAATTGTGTAAAATTAATGGGCCTGTAAAACGCCTATCCAAATAATTAAATTAAATTTAATTCCTTTTATTTGCTTATGTACAAATATATATTTGCCGTGTGGTTCCCGGCAGAGTACAATAGGACCAGTCTTCCCGTGGATGTCCCGTGTGTGATTTGCCCAGCAGCCACGCGCGGGGACGCGTTTTCTTTGCATGTACGCACGTAATCTGCAACACCGCGCGGGGGTGCGTGATCAGTGTGTTGCACTACGCGTTTTTAGGGTTCCGTAGTGAACTAGGAACCCTTATAGTTTTGCCATGTCTGTCTGTCTGTCTGTCTGTCTGTCCGTCCGCGGTTTTACTCAGACACTATAAGAACTAGAAAGCTGTAATTTGGTATGAGTATGTATATTAATCATGGCAAAAAAGTCGTAGAAAAAAATCTTGAAAAAAAATTTTTTTTTGGGTAGCTCCCATACAAGTAAAATGGGGGAGGAATTTTTTTTTCTCTACTTACCCATCGTGTGGGGTATCGTTAAAAAGGTCTTTGAAAAATATTGTGAGGTTGAGAACACCATTTTTCGATTTAGGGATCCGTGCAAATTTTTGTTAGAGGTACGTGTCCCCCCCTCTATCTGCTAAACGGTTATATATGGATACGTGAAAAAAATTACAGCAGTAGTATATATACTGAAGTTGAAAGGAAAACTATCAGAGCTGGATACTAAGTGCAAACTAAAAAGTTATAGGCAACCAACTTATAAAATGTATTGGAAAATGTAAAATTTCATACAATCTTTATTGTTAGATGTTTTTGGTCGTTAAACTGTGAGGCGCGAGTGTAAACAGTTGAACTCAAAGTTGTCATTCGCAACTACGGAACCCTATACTGCGCGTGGCCCGACACGCACTTGGCCGGTTTTTTAACACAAAATTGCGTTCTTACAAGCAACGTGAGTCCACGCTCTCCCACAGCCCGCAGCGGGGTCCGGGATAGAGTCGCATCGAATCGCCTTAGGAAACGCTAGCTTAACAAAGCTTATAAACATCAAAGAGACCTCTCCAACCCGTCTGGCCAGCGTGGAGCGTATGGGCCAAATCCTCTGACTGCTCATGCAGCTGGCTAATATATAGCTCTGGTAGGTAGTTGTGAGAGAGAGTCGTGTTTCTGCAGTGGAGACTAAAAAAGACCTGATTAGGAAGATACAAATAATAATAATCTCTGATAAATAAAGATAAGCAAATGGAAGTACGTAGAGTTCTAAAGTACGGTCGGCACAACTTACGACATTATGTATCCTTTTTATCTGTTAACGATGACAACCTTTGTGGCTCAGTTGAATCACAAGAGCTTTGAATCTCAGGGTACTTAGATCAAACCCGGTCAGGTCAAGACATAAACCTTTTTTTAATAAAAAAAAAACATTAAGTTTTTCTACTTTAGCAGGAAAAACTTAATATGGAAACTACAACATATCAAAGTAAACTTTTTTAGAAGGATCGTCTTTACACTGGCGCCATCTTTGACAGAATGATGAATGGGCAAGACGCAAAGTTTTCAGAATGCTAGATAGTAATAAAGTAGCCACCCTTCCGAGACTGTTTCATGCAACTTCCAGTTTAAGCGAGTTATCTTTAGTATCTTTGTAACACATAGAAACATGACTGCCCTGCCATTAAATGTATAACCCACGTATAATCTATGTCCTTTGACTATTACCCTTTATGCCGTCATGCCTTTATTTCAATGATTAAAAAACTAGCAATTTTTTTACATTGACAGCTTTGTGTTAGCACACGCGTCCTGTCAATTAATGCCATGAAAAACCGTCAAATTAGTAGCTACCTATGTGTTTTCATCATAGACTATGGGTTGGATACAACTTTTTTCTACGCTTTTAGTATAATAGATTCTTCTTCTTCTTTTTCTTCTTCTTCCTTTACCTTATCCCACTTTTTATGTGGGGTCGGCACAGTATGTCAGCTCTCTCCACCTTGATCTATCATCTACCATAGCCTTTGTCACTCCCCTCCTGTTCATACTCTCCTTGACACCATCGATCCATCGTTTCTTATGTCTTCCTCTGTTCCGCGTACCATCTACTTTCAAATCTAATGCTTTTCTTGTGATATGAGTTTCTTCTCTCCTCATCACATGATTCTATCTAGGCTTTATATAATCTAAGCCTATGTCATCCAGGAGGGTGTAAAAACTTTAAAGACCCTATACTATACCTCCAAATCCGTGAATCTTTTAGATAGAAGTAATGTTGGATTGAAGAAACTCATTAAAATAGTTACAAACATAAACTTTATGATAACAATACATTTCCTTTTTGGGCAGTCACGTAAAAACAAAAAAATAATATAAAATTTTCACTCAGCTTCAAAAAATAAGGAAGTTCTTATTTCGTCTTTTTAAGACTAGACTTCTCAATAACATCACTATGACGATATATTTGAAACGATGATAAAGCATAAGAGGGCAAGATACAAACTTTTAAAAATGCTAACAACATAGTTTTGCCCTAGTCTATTTTAAGCACCTTTCAGTAGTTGCGAGTAGCCGTTACAAGTGATAAGTTGAAGCGAATTTATTTTTGGTACTAAGTATTATTTGATTAAACAGACGTTCCTTTTACCTGTTAAAATAGTTTTAAATTGATACAAATTTTTTTTCAGCCTTCCTTATTATCCTTTCAACTTTTATATTTGTCATCATCTTTTTATATATTTATGAAGATAAGTAAAAAAAGTTTGTTGAAACAAGTTTTCAACGGTGATATTTCGATATATTGGCCGATTTAGTCAGCCAGAAAACCAACTCCGGTGCAGATTTTTGTGATTTATACATTTTGTAATCAATTGCGCAATTTTTAAAAGTAATAAAGTTGGCAAATTTAGTCAATTTTAAATCAAGCAAACTTATATTTATTCTGTTTTTCAGTTTAAGCTAGCAAGATTTTTACCTTTCACAAAATCTTCACAAGCCTAATCTTAGATAACTGGAGAAGGTATAATAAAGTTGTACAAAACAGACAGTAAATCTAATTGATAGCATAGAGTTCGTGAGTTAATAAGATAATTTATTAGCCCTTGTGCTGAACTAGTACAAAATTTGAGTTTATTTTTGAGTCACTAAGTGATATCCTAATCCTATCCTTACTAATATTATAAATGCGAAAGTGAGTTCGTTTCTTTATTTGTTTGTTTGTTACGCTTTCACGTCGAATCTACTGAACCGATCATCCTGAAATTTTGCATACACATAGGTTAGGGTACCGAGAAGGACATAGGCTATAGGTATATAACGCGGGCGAAGCCGTGGGTAACAGCTAGTGTACAATAAAATTCAGTTAGCCTACAGTAATTTATGGTGTGTACCGAAGCACAAATAAGCTAGAGATATTTTAAAGCCAATTGTGATCACCCATTTCAGTGGGAACCACGCCCAGGTTTGCTTAATATATATAATCGTCAAGCCCTCTAGGCTATTGTGAAGAATTTGTAAAATAGTAAATTAAGTGAAGATGATGAACGGATTTTTATAAGATATTTCCGAGTTTACATAAAATTATTCTCTGGAAACCGGCTCATGTCAATAATGGTCATCGTGATCGTGCCCCCTCTACACAATCGCCGATGATCGGCTGTGATCGTGACTTATAACTGTACATTGCTGCTTTGGATAGAAAATTCTCAAGAGCTACAAAACAGCAATGTGCAGTGAATCATCGCGATGACAGATGATCATCGTCGTAGAGGTGGCTACAGGGAAGGAAAAATTCAAGAAGTTAGGTATATTGAGTGTAAATCGCCTCTAGCTTGTAACCTACGCCATACTTTTACCACAATGCTATTAAACTTAGATAACCGCTGAGAAGGTATAAGTTTCATACCACATGTACTTTGTTGATCTTAATTGATAGTGTAGAGTTCAGTGATATAACGATAGCCTCTTGCTATTATACTATATAGGATAGTTCTATTACCTAATACAGAGTGTAATATAACTAATCTTAAAGGGGCGACTCAGACTGTTAATATGAACAACTTTTTCTATAGCTTATATTGACGAGCTCCGTGGCGCAGCGGTCAACACGCCGGTCTGTGACACGGATGGTCCCGGGTTCGATCCCCGGTCAGGTTAAGATGGAAAATGATCTTTTTCAGTATGACCTGGGTCTTGGATGTTTATCTATATAAGTATATATTATAAAATATAATATCGTTGAGTTGGTATCCCGCGACACAAGTTCACAACTTACTGTGGGGCTGGCTCAATTTGTGTGATATGTCCCTATATATTTATTTATTTATTCGTACATGCTTACATATTTATTACTAGCGGTTAACCGCGGCTTCGCTCGCGTGATATAAACCCTATGTCCTTTTTAGTACCCTAATCTATGTGTATGCAAAATTTCATGATGATTGGTTCTGTAGATACGGCGTGAAACGTAACAAACCAATAAACAAACAAACTCATTTTCGCATTTATAATATTAGTTAGGATTAGGATGTAAATTGACCTTTGACATACCCATATAAGGGTGACACAGCCCATCAATATGAACTTTTCGTATAGGATCAATGATGGAAACCCAAAAAAATAAATCGACATTTTGATACAAAAGTGTTCAGCCGCACGCAATTAATATGGGAAACTACGAATAAGATGGGAAAGTAAAAAAAGAAATTGAGTCTCCAGCATTGGTCACATAGGTATCTCAACTTATAGATAATTCTTCTCGTCCCACATGCCTACGGCCCATTTGGGACGAATTGCAGAATATTCATTCATATAAAATTTCATTCTGCAACTCGCCTTATGTTTTTCAGTGGTACAATCAGTAGAAAAAGTGTTGGTGTAGAAATAATAAACGTTAAATGTATGTATGTGTATGTATAAGAAAATGTAATCATAACATGTAACCTGTAGCACAGGCTCCAATAGGAACCTATTTCAGGGACTAGTCTCCAATCAAAGGTGAACATGTCACAATAAAGTACTTACTTTATTCATTAAATCTTTAAGCCTTAGACATAAGTCACCTTTGTAACAGAGAAAAATAAACGTTTTATTATTATTTATTATTAACATTGTTACATTTCAAGTGGTCAAAATAAGATTACATTGTATCTACCTTTGGTATATTCTTATTAAGGGACAGACCTATAAAAGGAATGTTCAAATACCTATTCAAAAAAAGTAACCACTGCAACCATTGTTTACTTACCTAAAAGCCATACATTCGGATAAAACTTGACCTAGTGTAAATAACAGATTTTTCATAATTAATTTCTAACAATCTCTGTAACAATTTTATAAAACTATATATTTGTCTTGTCCAGTCTTGTCTCGCTGACTGTACCAAGCGTTGATAAGGTTTAAAATTCCATACAAAAAATAATGGGACGAGTTGCAGAATAAAAATATTGAAAAATTTGATTTTCATCAATTCGTCCCAAATGGACCGTAGACATGTGGGACGAGTTGTAGAATTACTCATATTATAAATGCGAAAGGGAGTTTGTTTATTTGATTGTTGCGTTTTCACACACTATCTACTGAAACGATTATCATGAAATTTTGCATACACGTTGTCTGGAGTATGCAGAAAGACATAGGCTACTTTTCAACGAGAACGGAGCCACGGGCGAAAGCCCTATTTTATATTTTTAAGCTGTGCCAGTTACTCAGCTTTTTTATATAATTTAAATATCTAAAGCACTTTCGTAAATACGTAATCTCCTTTGAACATCCTAGAAAGCCTTTACAAGTGGTCCCTCCTAGGGACTGCATCGTTAAACTTTCATAGGGTGTGATGAGGATTCAGGGTGTATATTTGAAATTAGCTTCAACCCTTACTTTACGCTGTTGTCCAGTTAATCTGTCTGTTTGACGTTAAACTACAAACAGTTGTTTGTAGTTGAAATTGTTTACACCATTTTCATTTGCTTGGAATACTGTGATACTTTTTAAATTTTATTTTATTTTATAGCCGTTCTTTTTAGGTTGACTCAATTAGATTTTTTTCAACATCACGGCCTGGACTGCGGGCTTCCTCCAAGGAATTCCAGCATTGGAGAGTTTGCCATACTCACCACGGTTGGCAAACAGTTTGATTGGCTATAATCGGTTCCAACGCTGCCTAATGAAATCGCTTTTATAGTAAATGAATGGTACGAGTTTGTCAGAGTGAGGGAACATGATAAAAAAATTTGGGATGCTATATGCTTGGATAGATTTGAGATGAAAAAGTAGCAGCTAGGGAGGGCGGTGGTGTTACCTGCATCAACTGGACAGGTGGTTGAAGTAGAGAGAATGCACGTAATTTTTTTATTTGCTTCGTATAATCCTTAATGACCACAGTAAAAAAATATGAAAGAGCTTTTGATATATCCTAATTAACGACGAAGATGTGATACTTTAAAGTTTAAATAAGAAAGAGAAAGCCGTTAGTAAGAAAAGTGAAGCAAGAGAAGTGACGTCATAGTCTATGTATGTCATGCATACATTTGCCATATAAAATAGTGTTTTCGCGAGTGAGATAGACATATTTTCGTAACATCATTTTATCTCGTTCGTTTTTCAACCAAATTTTATTCTGTTTTCACTTTTCGTACTTTACTAATGAATATTTTTGGATAAACTGGTAAGATAATAGATATTTTTTTCATGCATATTCCCACAGAACAACAAATGTGTGTGTTGTTCTGTGCATATTCCCTATTGTGTCAAAGGTGTCATCATGATTAACACCTTATTGTAAATGTATTCTGGCAAATAAATGTTTTTGATTTCTGATTTTTGACCCCCGGCCAAGTCATTATGTTATGCTTAAGTCTTTGATGTTTATCTATGTATGTATTTGTTATAAAATATAGTATCGTTGAGTTAGCATCCCATAACATAAGGCTTACTTAAGAACTTACTTTGGGGCTAGCTCAATCTGTGTGATTTGTCCGTATATATTTATTCATTTTCCATAAGATCTCAAATACCAAAGCATCTATAATAGTATGTTTCAAGATGGGTCAATAGATATGGTCAAATATATGCGTATCAATGGCGTGCTAGGATTGCGTGACAACCACTAATCCATTTATAGACACCATTTATCACTGCTTTTAATTGTTTCTGTTCTAGAATGAGGTGCCTACAGGCAAATATGTTTTAATGAAGATATTTTCAAGAAAAAAAGTGTAAATTTGTGTTTGTCCTGCTCAAAAGTTAAACTCTTTTAATTTGAAATAAGGATAAGAAAGCCTCTTTTGAATTATATCTGTTTTAATAGTTAAAAAGTGTTGGAACCATAGAATAATATCTACTAAACTTAAACTCAAAGAAACAATTAAAATATTTATAGTTTTCACAAAATGTTTATATTTTTTCATATAAGAAAATGGTATTCAATTTAATGAAGTTATACATACAAGTTTTTGAATGAAGTTCAACACTTCGCACGGAAACAGTGCTATATTTTTTGATATGACCTTAAACGCAAAAAGTAAAACGAGTATCATTTTAAAAATGACCTACCGAAATCTTCAAGGTCGCAAGCTATTAACAATATATAAAGCAATGAATCTATAAATATCTTCATGCAACACAACCTACCTAATCATCTCATTTAACATAATGTCCATTATATTTATTTTAATATACAAAATTAGCCTTAATAGCTTCAGGGGTGCGCATTGAAAAGCTCTGTAACGAAGAAAATGAGCTGAATTATAAAGACGGAAGCTTGTTAAAGCACTCGCCGTTAAAGGTTTTGTGGAAATTTCAAAGCTCCTGACCAAGAATTTTCACAATAAGGTTGCATTCCTGGCTGGCTTTTGGCTTCCAATGTAAAGATTTTGTTACCTATTTTCAGACTTTGTCGTTTAAATTTTGTAAAATAAATGAGCCAGATACTTGAAGGTTATTAAAAATATGAGTAATAAGCTATTTTCAGAGGTACAGTGCCCGGCAAATAAGTTGAACTAAGTGTGAGTAGGACACCGCAATACATTGCCACTGATTAATATAGGTGTGTCTCGCTCACACTTAGTTCAACTTATACGCCGCGTGTTGTAGGTAACAAGTGTTGTAGGACACTAACACAATTATATATTCTTAATAGGTACTTATATATACTCACACAGATAACGAGATGTACTTAGGAATATAGAGAAAACCAAGACCCAGACCAAATTGAGAATTGTAGTTTTTCATCATAACCTGCACGGAGATTAAACCCGGGACCACGTGTTTCGCAGGCTGGCGTATTAACCACTGCGCCACGGAGGCTATTAATATTCTAGAATTGGATATCAGAAACTGAGCTTCGACACACTCTGAAATAATTTCAAGTCTCTACATAGCGTGTCGATGGTTCAAGTTAAATTTTAGCGCTCCAATGACGGGTCACTTCGATAGCTCTATCATTGGCCACGATCAAGTCGTCCTGATTGTAGCTGTGAGGGGACTCGGGACAAAGGAGTAAGTGCGTCATAGTTTGTGGGGAGGAACCGCACTAACATACATTTTGTTATCCGTCAATTTATTTCCCATCTAGCCAAATTGTCCTTGGAGCGGCCCACTTGTGTCCGAAGTTTATTCAGTGACTTCCAGATGGCCCGTGGCAGATTGTGGCCAGAGGGGAGTTCTCTCCCTGTCTCTACTTATAACGGCTCGAAATTAGATTCTTTGACAGAGGACATGTTGTAGGGCTTTTTGTACTCATCTCAAAAAGTTTGGCAGGCGGACTGTTAATAGAATCGTGACAAAAATATTTTGGACCCAAATCAAACGTAACAATAAGGAAAAATGGGTGTTTCTCGCATTTACAACGACAAATGCTATAATACACGTACTTACTAAGAATCGTGCGCGACGCATCCCATTGTAAGATATTATAATGAGGACAACGGGAAAACGTTAAGAGACATATGAAGATTAGAATTTAGATACATTCAAAGAAACGGCAAGATCACATATATTTATTACTAGCTGTTAACCGCGGCTTCGCCCGCGTAATATATAGCCTATGTCTTTCTCGGTACCCTAACCTATGTGTATGCAAAATTTCATGATGATAGATTCAGTAGATACGGCGTGAAAGCGTAACAAACAAACAAACAAACTCACTTTCGCATTTATAATATTAGTTGGGATGTTGTTAAATGTAAAATAGCTTTAATTTTCTTAATTATATATTTCATTGACCAAAAAATATCGAATCCGTCCTTTATACTAAATGTCTATCATTTAGGACACCACGCATTATGGCAGCTGTTGACGGAGCGAACAAGGGCGGTTTTTGTTGGGAAGTCAAGGGGTTTAGTCAGAATTTGCCTTAGATGACTTTACAAATTGTTTTTAGTAGTCTTTTTAGTATTATATTGGTGTAGTTTGCATAGCATAACCCGGGTTGTAGGCCTCCGCGATCGAGCACGAGGGTCGGGTTTGATTCCAGGTGCAGACAAAGTCCCTAAAAGTCCCTTTTCCAAAGAACTTCGTAAGTGGCATTTGGGAAGTAATACATTTATCAGTCTTGATTTTTATGGAAATCTCATTCCATCCCAATTCCAACTAATCCCAATCCCATTCGAACTAAATTTTAAATATATACTTACTATATTATAAATGTGAAAGTTTGTTTGTTACGCTTTCATGCCATATCTACTGAACTGATCATCATTAAATTTTGCGTACACGTTGTCTATAGTACAAAGAATGACATAGGCTACCATTCATCCCGAAAAAAAGAACTTTTCCCGAGGGAACGACACTAAAGCGAGCAGCACCGCGCACAAAAACTAATTTAAATATAAAAGCTTATGGTTATTGTATAAAAGTTACTGGGTTAATATTATTTCTTGTGATTGAGATGTGTAATTGGGATAGTTTGGATTTATCTTGATACATTCTAACAGCCAGTGGTGATTATTATCAAAAATTTGAAATATAAACTGCCTAATTCAATGATAATAACAATAATGGCCGTGTTTTATCCAAGCTAAGCTCTCCCGAAGCACAATAAGATAGCCGAAAACGTTCCTCTAATAAAAGTAAAGGTTATTTTGTGCCCTTTAGAACCTTTTTTCATTGCCGGAACATTATTTTCAATTTAACCTAATCTGTTATGCTAGAGTTATCCGTATAGCAATAATGGTCGGTTATTGAGGTGTATTCCACTCTGAACCGGCTGATTGGAGTTAGAATTAATATTAACATACCAACAATATCTTTATCCTTTACGGGGTAAACAGAGCTTAGAGCTAGAAGACTTTAAGGGCTACAAACATTTAGCATACTGGTGAGTATTTGTTGTTTTTGTTTTTCTCGTTTTCCTTACACAAAGGTGAGAAGCAAAATACTGCAATTGAGGCCTTGATTGCTTTAGGGGAAATCTTAATTTGCTTTAGGAGAACGTTTTAGTAGAATTTCTTTAGGTAGGAGTTGCGTCGTTTTTGCCATATGTTGTTTTATGTTAGACCAATACGTATTCATTTCATTGATTGGCACAGTACTTTTATTTAAAAAAAATTCCCCGTAACCAACATTACTTGGAGACCTGTTTTATCATTTTATTTTACTTAACAAATATTTTAACTTGTTTGTGCAGTAGTTAGCTTAGGCGAGAGAAGAAAGTAAATCATGTATCAGTTTTTCCCAAATGGGGGCTTAGCTCATGCCAATTGAACGGGGGCAAACGAGAAGGATCAAGGTGTCTTCAACTTTATTGCGTCCTATTTTGTATCTGGCTTTTAAATTGGACCGCTATGAAAATATAAGATGTTCCTTTGCTTCGACGAGCAAGAATAAAATTTTAGTGGATTCTTAACCTCTATGGTAGGAATACTAAGTAAAGTCGTCAAACTGCTAGCATCGAGGTTAGTCGGGAAGGGTATATTAAGCTAGAAGGGAGAAGAAATCTCGGAATGTACCGTAGGATAAACTGCTAATCTCGGGTTTGATCCTCGGTCAGTTCAAGGTAGAAATTTATATTTTTCAGATTGATTGATCAGTGTATTGGATGTGTGGTAAAATGGTGAAGGGAGAATTAAATTATGCTATACCTATTATGCTATTCCTATGTTTACTCTCCAAAATGCAGCCTGTAAAAGACTTGCTACTTGCAAACTAATCGGCGGTGTTTGAGGCATTAAAGCCGTCTTGAATGAGTCTCATAAACAGTTCTTCTGGCACGGTTGTCGAAAGCATCCAGGGCTTTGAGCTGTTAGCGGGCGGATCCATCCCCCAGATGGGAACAATAGTCCATAAAGGACTTGAGCTGTGTAAAGGCTCAACAGCTGGCCTGGAGTAAAATACCGTTGGACCTTGGAGATGACCAGCTCTATATTATTCACTTTTAGAAGTATTATAAATACAATTTCTCAGTGTTCGAGTAAATCCGACAGTATCCATCACACGACAATGCAAATGTATCTATTTTTTTCCGTATTGCTTCTTTTTAAATGTGTACGTCTTATGTTCGAAAGATTTTCAAACAAAAATAGGTAACTTCCAAAAACCATTTTATTAGAATGTGTGTCTTATGTTCAAAATATAACTAGGTAAGTAACTTCCAAAATCCATAAGTACATATGTTTTCTTTTTCTTTCCCCATTACAGTGGCGCTTAAATCTTTCCGAATGGTGACATTTATTTTCCTTTTACTATGTAAGGAACTTCGCTTTTTAAGACAACGTAAATCTTAGAAGTATACATAAGTATAAAATTTCGCTCCGTACCACATTCCTGCATGAGGAATTTTTTTGTGGGATTGGTGGGTTGCGCAAGTCAGACGGCAGTCGTTTGTTGTAAAAATCAGTTACCTCATCAAATCACCTAGGTTAGGTAGCGGACCATGGTCTCTGAAGCGTTATCGCTGAGGATGCAACCAGAAACAATGATAATGATCAACATAGTAGGAATTAAAGTCATCTGTCTGTCTGTACAGACTAATTATAGAAACTCCAAGACCATTGCGGTGAGGTTTCCACTAACATAACATGTAGAGTGGTTTAGCAGGACGGTTGACAGTATAATTATTAGCCTTTGTGTACCCGGTATGGCTGTTAGTCAATAATATCATCATCATCATCAGGTCTATTTTAGTCTCCACTGCAGGAGCAAGACTCTCTCTGTACTACCACAGCCATATTAGCCTGAGCAGTCAGAGGATTTGACCTACACTCTCCACGCTGGCCAGAGGGGTTGGAGAGGTCTCTTTGATGTTTATAAGCTTGTGTTTCCTTAGTCGCCTTCTACGACACCCACGGGAAGGCGTTGAGTGGTCCTATTCTACTCTGCCGGGAACCAAACGGCTTATAAAGTCAGTAATATACTATTATTTAAACCTGCAAAACCAGGGCGGCTTGCTCGGAGGATATGTATTTTTTACCATTATTAGAATTTTAATAATCGTGTCATCTACGTATGTCAATGTGTTATTATAATTTAATAGCAATGTGGTTTCATTACCGTTAAATTTTAATATTGCCAAAAGATGAAATTAATTTGTTTTGGGTGCCGTCGCTTATTATTAAAATTTTCAATTTCACAAGCATATAAACGGGTAATTGAATTTTCTTCATAAGGAGTTATAAAATGTAGCAATTACATAGGAAAAATATTTATTGCATCAGCTGCTTCCTCCACACAGATCCTAATTACTAGTCGTGGGAATGGAATAGAGAATCAGAAATCATGTCATTGGCGATGCGGCTAGCAACTTAAAACTATTTGATTCTCTGTTCAATCCCCACAGGTCTCATCTCATGCTCTTATATTAGTTAATAATAAAATAAATTACCTTAAGTTTATTGAAGACTAGTTTTAATCATTAGTTCACTAGCAATATCTGGGTATTAAAATAGAAGAGAAAAATTTGCGGTGTAGTAACCCTTGTTTTTCTGCATCCCTGATATAGCAAATGAAAATCTTTCATTATAACCGGTGTAAGAGTATCAATTTATTTGTTATGTTAGAAAAATATAAACAGTTTTTAATTCAAATGTATAAATATACAAGTAAAACTTTACAGGAATATATATTATCGAACGAACTAAGCGATAAATCATACGTACGGAAGAGATTTAATAAGTATTTTATTGTCACTAAATAAGTACCCATCATCATCATCATCAGGTCCTTTTCTAGTCTCCACTGCAGGAGCACGACCCTCTCTGTACTACCAGAGCCACATATTGGCTAGAGCAGTCAGAGGATTTAGCCTACACTCTCCACGCTGGCCAGACGGGTTGGAGAGGTCTCTTTGATGGTTATAAGCTTTGTTTAGCTTGTGTTTCCTAAGTCGCCTTCTACGACATCCACGGGAAGACTTGGAGTGGGTCCTATTCAACTCTGCCGGGAACTTCACGGCAATAAGACCCAGTGCATTCTTAAAAAACCTTTTGTCCGAATAAAGGCCAAGTTTTATGAAAGAATTCAGCTAGACAACGAAGTTCCAGCAAAATATCTTTATGCCCCGTAACAAAAGGTAATTAAAAATGCATTTCTTTAGACCGGCTACTTAGATCCACCCTGATTAAAAGTGATGAATGTGCTGTTTATCCACAAAGCAGGTTTGAATCTCCGCTTATTATCTTATAAGGAAAATATGCTTTGAAAAGAAAACATGCAAATATACGGTCTATAGAGAATGGCTGTTAAATAATTTTCCTTTCACTAACTATTTAGTCTTTAGTGGTACACAGCACCAAAGTTCGTAATCTCCGCAACAGGATATTATCATCATCATATGACCCAATCACTGGGTGCTACGTAGAATATCACGTAAATACTGTGGATACGTTATATTTCACGTAAAATATCACTGGATACTTGATATTTCACGTATGCAAAAAAGCTATATCTTATCTAGGTATCATCATCATCATCATTATCAGGTCTTTTTAGTCTCCACTGCAGGAGCACGACCCTCTCTGTACTACCAGAGCCATATAAGCCTGAGTAGTCAGAGGATTTGGCCTACACTAGGTATAATCAGTTTCTTTAAACCGGCTACTTAAATTCACCTTGGTTAAAAGTGATGAATGTGCTGTTTATCCATAAAGGAGGTATGAATCTCCGCTTATTATCTTATTAGGAAAATATGCTTTGAAAAGAAAACATGCAAATATACGGTCTATAGAGAATGGCTGTTAAATAATTTTCCCTTCACTAACTATTTAGTCTTTAGCGGTGCACAGCACCAAAGTTCGTAACCTTGTTAGGAGGATATTGGTGCTACGTAAAATATCACGTATCTAGTGTGGTTAAGACATATTTCAATATCTATGTATAATAATTTTTTTTTTAATAGCCTGAGTGTCCCAATGTTGGGCAAAGGCCTTTCACTCCTCCAAGATTCTCTGTATATGTATAATCATAGTCGTTAATAAATATGAATGTTAATACATATTATAGTGACTCACACCATCAAAATGAACAACTTTTCCTATGGGACCCTCTGGGAAATAAAAAAAAATGTACAACGTACGAACAATGACTTGCAACAACTTCACAGAATTTATAAGTGTATAGTTTAAAGAGTATTCATTATCATTTAAGTATATTATATGATGACAGTACATTCTGAAATAAAAGACTTACAAATACAAGTAAACAAATACACTTACAACTTACAACAAACTGACTGTAGTGCCCCATCAAAAACCAAAGAAAACTTGCGAAAAAACTCGAAAAACTTCTATCAAACTTTGGGTTACGACTTAATATGGTTTCTGAGGCCCCGACGAATTTATTTAATAGAAAAGTTTTTCTTTGACTGGCGATATCAAAGTTTAAAGTTTGTTTTAGCAGCTTTGCATGTCTACCAGAAAGTGGATGCATTAAAAAGCTCAAGAACTTAAGCTTTATTCGCGATCAAATATGAATCGTTATGCAAACTTACCTAGGCTTGAGGGCTACGAAGCTAGTTATTAAGAACTAATGAGAGGCTTTATGGAGAAGTTATTCTGGTAGGTACCAATTAGCTGCGTATAAATAGTGTTTGCCGTGTGGTTTCCGGCAGAGTAGAATAGAACTACTCCAAGTCTTCCCGTGGATGTCGAAGAAGGCGACTTAGAAAACACAAGCTAAACAAAGCTTATAAACTGCCTTACTATTATTACGAACGTCTGCCACCCGCCTTGCCATAGTGGAGAGTGCAGGCCAAACCTCTGACTGATCTGGCTAATATATGGCTTTGGTACTAAGGAGAGGGTTGTGCTCCTGTAGTGAGGACTGAAAAAGAACTGATGATCATATAGTGTATAAATTGCGGTTTGAAGAATGAAATTAGTCAATAATTTATTTATTCGCCAATAATGACCATCATTACAGGTAATATATTAATTTATGTATATGTACCATTAAGAAATCAAATTATCTATAATCATATAACTTAACACGACACCGTTGTAAATTAATTCAGAGAACAACGACATTGATCCAGATATACTACTTCAATGGGTCGAAAGTGATTGTGATACCCTGGTGCTGTATTTATGTATGTGAACGATTAAGAAGACCCTTACAATTTTTATATTTACGTATTTTGGCCAATAAATAATAAGAGTAAGCCAAAACATCTATATAAATATATAAAAAGTGAAGCTCGGGCATTTTCGGCCCAAACTGCAAACATGTTGTTGCTCCCTTGCGTTTTACTATTGTTTTTCAGGTCAGTCGCTCAGACTATGCATGCAAAACGCGGCCCATCAGACATATGAGAGTTTGCTGTCTCGCCGAGCCTTGCGCACACAGGTAATTCCAAAGCCGAGGTTCGGCCCTTCTGGGGGCCCTTGGTGATGTTTGCCTTACAGATTGAGGGCACTCTGTTCACACATCAAAAGTTCGGAGAAGAACTTAGCTTATACTACTTCCTTTTAAAACCCTGTCGTACGCACTATTAGAGTAAACATATTATAATAAGCGACTTTTTTATGTCATAGGTTGGCAAACGAGGAAGCGGGTGCTTATGGTAAGTGAAAACCGCTGCGTTGCCGGCCTTTTATTTTCCTACCCTGATGGGAGAGGGGATAGGCCTCCGGCCTCTTTTACACTCACCGAACGAAGCATAGTAGCAGTAAAGCCATTTTACAGATTTTGTTTATTTATGATACTTTTAGTCGGTACCATTGTGTGTACTGTGTCAAAGATCTCTCTCTCGCTCTCTCTATATGGCTGCCACAATAAACGCATCGTCTAGAAGCCGGTATTTCATTTAACTACCACAGCGACGGACCTACAGCGCAAAACCAGCAAATTAACAGTCCACTCCCAACAGCTACTGCTACTACTGAAACGTCGATTTTCTATGAGAGTGTGGTACTTCCCCGGACGATTCCTTTGTACTGCTAGTAACTAGTAACTAGTAGGCTCTAGCACAAATAGACGTGGTTATTTGTGACCATAAGTGGAACACAAGTTAACTAAGTGGAATACAGATATCTCGTTTTGCTCCGCGATTTGGATTTAGCTCATCTGATGGAAGTCATTCAGCTGTATCTAATGCTTTAAGACAGCTTCAAGAATCTGGCACCATTGTTTGGCCTCTTATTTGGCGAAAAGCAAAAGCAATGTGTAAAAAGTTAAATAAATAAATAAATATATACGGACAAATCACACAGATTGAGCTAGCCCCAAAGTAAGTTCTTAAGTAAGACTTGTGTTATGGGATACTTACTCAATGATACTATATTTTATAACAAATACATATACAGATAAACATCCAAGACCCAGGTCAATCTGAAAAAGATCATTTTCCATCTTGACCTGACCGGGGATCGAACCCGGGACCATCCATGTCACAGGCCGGCGTGTTGACCGCTGCGCCACGGAGCGGAGGAAAGTTAATGACGCTCTTACACGCTAAGCAACAACAAAATTGGGGTTGAAAGTAGGTATTGTTTTTACCTCAGTCCTCGCCTGCTTTTATGCGGCATGCTAAGTTATTAGATTAGGAAATTTTCACTAGATGGCATTATGGAGTCAACTACTAAAAGCTTTACCTTGTGCCTACCACCTCTTTCCATTTTTACCTGACTGACCAACCCAGAAGGAGGGTTATGTATTTCGCGAGTATGTATGTGTTATGTGAGTATGTCTGTTCTTTCTACTGGGGCTTCCTGTAGCCTAAACAGGTTGACCGATTATGAAGTGTGAGCAGTCATTAGATTTCCTTCCCTTCCCCGTATTGAAAAAGGCTATGAAACATCAGAAAAAAAACCAACGGGTTGCACTCCCGGGAGTGCCGGCAGAAGTGAAAACTTAAATACTCTACATATATAACTTATAATTGAATACCTTTCCTAACAGCAGTCACCATCCATGGATGTGCGTAGCACGCTGTAACAAAAACACACACGCACATTCGCGCTAGCGCTCTGCGCCGTCTTACGAATTTTCAAATATGTTCAATCGGCCGTCACATGACCTGTCGCGAGTTTAACATTTTTCCCCAACACAAAAAGTGCACAGCACCACAAAAGAAGTTTTCACTTCAAAAATCAATATGTTGGACGTGAATTGACAAAAACCGCAGTTGGGTTGAATATTTTTTTAAATAATGCAATTTGAGAATTTCTTTGTAAAACTTTAATAAATAGTAATTGGATATATATGTCCGTTGGCGTAGGTACTTGGGGCAAAATCTAAATTATCTGGGGTAAAAAATTATAAATTAAGGACCAGTATTTGAAAATAGGAACTTTTTAGCGTTCAGTACCCGGGTATAATTACGATTTTAACTACGGCAACAGAGGCTTCAAATATTTACAGAATATTTAGCTGTATATGTGACCATACCATTAGGTACGAAACAATTCGGTATTTGCCTAATGTTAAGATTATATAAAATTTGTTTCCAATGATACTCATTTCTATCTAAAAACACTATAAAAAACACTTTTAATTTGATATCGATTCGTTAAGTGTCCTTAAAGCTTTTTTAAAGTTGGGTGAATAGGACCATTTTTAAAAGTATGAAAATCATAAATTACACTTATACTGTATTGTAGTCCGCAAAATTTATAGCAACTTTTGTTATGAAACCATTACCATAAACGTAATATTTCGTATAGCTACCAAACAAAGTTCTCACGCCGCCCATACAAAATACAAAGTTGTGACGTCACAATATGTAGGCATTTCAGCAGCGCGTTTTCACGTCTAAAAATTAACGTCTAAAAATATGTGTCCTTAAAACTTCTATATCTAAAAGAGTTTTTTGTTTAGAAATGTACTTCGGTCACTATTGTGTTTATTTTTGGCAGGTCTTTACATAGCGACACGAAATTTTTTTTAGTCAAGTAGCCAATTCGTGCAAAAGTCCGTCTCGCACTTAGTGGATTTTTTATTTTGTGTCTCATTTGTAGTTGCTAGAATCGTTACAAAAAGTAGTCGTTAAAGGAACCACGTCAGAGGCCGAGAGGCGGTTCCGAAGAACTCTGATACCAGGGTGTGTATGGTCGACTAACCGTGTCACCTACACGAAATGATGATGATGAGTTGCTAGAATCAATATTTTTCCATTCGCCCACAGATAAGTTAGCTTTACAAACATAAGATCAACGGAGTAACCGATCTATTTCTTATCGGTGTCTTTGCTAAGCCTTATTTATTTGTAAGCGTCGTGCGGATCAATGTAGATCGTGCGTTAAGTCTGTATCTAGCATAGAGCACGGAATACAAATACAAATTCATTTATTTGCTATAAAAGAGGTACAAATAGGTGGTAGGTACTTAAAACAACTCCTCACTCTTAACCAGAATACAGGCATGCAAATATTAACACAGTTAATGCAGTCAATACTAAATATATAATATATCCACAGGTCATGTTGCTCCCGCCACCCTACAAGACACGAAAGTCACGTACTCGGCCTATCAGTTCGTGCTCAAAAAAACATTATAATGCCCCAATTTCATGATCATCATCATCAGGTCTTTTTTAGTCTCCACTGCAGGAGCACGACCCTCTCTGTACTACCAGAGCCATATATTAGCCAAGGCAGTCAGAGGATTTGGCCTACACTCTCCACGCTGGCCAGACGGGTTGGTCTCTTTGATTTTTATAGCTTTGTTTAGCTAGTGTTTCCTAAGTCGCCTTCTACGACATCCACGGGAAGACTTGGAGTGGTCCTGTTCTACTCTGCCTTGAACCACACGGCAGGGTAGGGTCCAGCGGTATTGCCCCAATTTGTAAAAGGTTAATAAACAAAATTCTGATGTAACCTGTATCACAAGGAATTAGAAAATAGCAGATTTTGGTATAATTTATAATACCTTGAAACCCATAACCTCAATAAAGGGTACAGCCCCACGCCACGCTTGTTTCGTATGAAATGTGCTGAAAAGGCGTTTGTAGCGCGCGAATGACATTCACACTCAACTGGCTACTTGACTAAAAAATTTTTCGTGTCGCTATGTAAAGACCTGCCAAAAATAAACACAATAGTGACCCAAATACATTTCTAAACAAAAAACTCTTTCAGATATAGAAGTTTTAAAGACACATATTCATAGACGTTAATTTTTAGACGTGAAAACGCACTACTGAAATGCCTACATATTTGTGACGTCACAACTTTGTATTTTGTATGGGCGGCTCGAGAACTTTGTTTGGTAGCTATACGAAATATTACGTTTGTGTTAATGGTTTCATAATAAAAGTTGCTATAAATTTAGCGGACTACAATACAATACAGTATAATTGTAATTTAAGATTTTCATACTTTGAAAAATGGTGCTATTCACCTAACTTTAAAGAAGCTTTAAGAACACTTAATGAATCGATATCAAATTAAAAGTGTTTTTTATAGTGTTTTTAGATAGAAATAAGTATCATTGGAAACAAATTTTATATAATCTTAACATTAGGCAAATACCGAATTCCTGCTCTGTGGACTGTTTCTAGACTTCAAAGGCTGTATATCGCGCTCTTGACTTTATTCGGTCTGTACGTGGACAGCATGATAAGTGTATATTCCTTTACCTGTTCAGTCTACTCCCAGAAGCTATCATATAAATTCAATGACGTCTCGGTAAAAGCGATTTTATCCTTATAGTAATCAGCCGAATTGTTGGTGAAATTGAATATTTGCAATTTTGAAATGATGTAAGTAACTGTAATTTTTGCAATATTGAAATGATAGGTCTCGTTAGTTAAGACTGACAGAGCCTTGAAGTTGAGATGGCGTCTTCTAGTGTCAGAGGCCAAGGTCTACTTTGGGTAAGAGTTTTGGTATTGACACAGGTATAAGCTTTTAGTTTACTCCAGTGATCTGTATTAAATTATGTAGGTATTTTATGTATGTAAAATTAGTATAAAACATCTTTTTTTAGCTTTTCGTGAATTGATATTTTTTTGTTTTAAAATCCTTATTGTTCCTGCACATATTTTCCAAATCCTTTCAAAAATTCAAAATTTTCCCTTTTAGACAAACATCTCGCATAATGTAGTAAGTAAAAAAGTTTTATCTGGGGGCACGGCAGTGCCCTCGCCAAGTCGAGCAATTTTATTGACATAAGAAAATAAGCGTAGTTAGAGGTAACAAATTACTTTAAACTTTTTTTTATTTTAATCATTAGACTCAAGAAACATCATTGAGAAATATTTCAAAACAAAATCCCTTTGCCCCGGTGTAATCAACAGATCGGAAGGTGGGACGGAAAGGGAATTTAGGAACGAAGTGGGTCACTAAACGGCTTAACGACGCTTTAAATATTTTGCAAAATGGTCCTGGTTCATTTATATTGTGGTTCTTGGCAAACAAATAACTTACATACATACATACATACTATCACGTCTTTTTCCCTTGCGGGGTAGACAGAGCCCAGGTCTGTAAAACCTTAAGGCCACGTTTAGCATGTTGGTGGGCTTCTAGACGATAACGGAATCAAAAAAATTATGGTTTGCTAGCCGCATCGCCTATTGCCCTGATTCCTGATGCCCATTCCCACGATCGGCTTTTACGATCTGCGCGGGAAGAGAAGCAGCTGGTACATTCAACGTTTTTTCTTTTCTCCCAGGCCGGCATGAAATAAATGGATATTCTCTTCAGTATCCAATGTATTAGTAACTAATATTAATTAATTATTCAATCTATATTTGGTATTCAACGCAATTTTACCAGGAAAAACCTACCTCGAATACTTTAATCCTAACCTACCTCGAATTGGTGCCTTAAGTGAATTCTTGAGGCACCGAATTTTTTCTTGGATCGTGCCAAGGCAGCTTAATTTAATTTATTTTTATTTATTTCCATGTTTACAATTATTATCTTAAATTCCTATTTATGAAGAACTATATCCCACCGAAAACATAAATGTAAAAAAACCGGCCAAGTGCGTGTCGTGCCACGCGCAGTGTAGGGTTCCGTAGTTGCGAATGACAACTTTGAGTTCACACTATTCACACTCGCACCTTACAGTTTAACGACCAAAAACATCTAACAATGAAAATAGTATGAAATTTTACAGTTTATAAGTTGGTTGCCTATAACTTTTTAGTTTGCACTTAGTACTCAGCTCTGATAGTTTTCCTTTAAACTTCAGTATATATACTACAGCTGTAATTTTTTTCACGTATCTATATATAACCGTTTAGCAGATAGAGGGGGGGGACACTTACCTCTAACAAAAATTCGCACTTTAAAACCAAATATTTCGGAAACGGATCCCTAAATCGAAAAATAGTGTTCTCAACCTCACAATATTTTTGAAAGACCTATTTAACGATACCCCACACGATGGGTAAATAGAGAAAAAAAAATTACTCCCCCACTTTACTTGTATGGGAGCTACCCTAAAAAAAAATTTTTTTCAAGTTTTTATTCTACCACTTTTTTGCCATAATTAATATACATACCTGTACCAAATTACAGCTTTCTAGTACTTATAGTCTCTGCGTAAAACCGCGGAAGGACAGAAAGACAGACAGACAGACAGACAGACATGGCGAAACTATAAGGGTTCCTTGTTTACTACGGAACCCTAAAAAAGGAGAGCCAAGTTCAATACAAAAATTATGCTTGGCTGTGGGCTTCGCCGCAAAAAGAATTGAGATCTAAATGAGTGCCAAGTTCTATGGTAGGTAGTAAGTTAGATTTGACTTGGCCAGTTTTTATCAGAATTAAAAAATATAATGTTATTAATTTTATAAAATTGCTGATGTATCGAAAACATTACTTTTTTTAAAGATGTACAATTGATTCTGTTCTGTGTATGTATAGGTGCAGCGCGCCGCCGACGACACACCGTTGGCCGGTTGTTTAGCGAGAATTACAAATTTTTTGTATGACACCACTCATTTTCTGACAAACTGTATTTTTATATTTCTGTTATATAGCAAATATAATAACTACATACATAACTAAATTGTATGTAAAGGTTCCAAAGCTACAATTAAAAAAAAAAGTATGGCCCCTACTTTTTGACTTTTTTTTATTTTTAGATTTTTTCCTACGCTTATACACAATTACCGAGCTGGATTCCAAATTTCATCCTTCTAGGTCATATGAAAGTAGGTTAGGTTTAGGTACTATATGTCAGTCAGTCAATAGGAAAATATACGACTTTTTGACCTTCATATCTTTATAACCGTTTGAGCTTGCTTCATGAAATTTGGGCTCCTAGATGTCCTCATAGACATAATTAAACACACGTAGTTTTATGTGTTTACGTTAAAGAGGTTTTGAGTTATAGAAGAGTCAAAAGTGGCACCAAGTGGTTCGTGTAATATTACACTCGACGCTGGCTAGCCAGTTCCTTTGCTTGAACTTTGGCTTGACACGCTGCCGCGTGTCTAGATAGAACCCTGAATGGACACTACTGGAGCTTTCTGCAGTCTTCTCGAGTTCAAGATTCTCTTTGCCTTTGTTTTCTTGGTGGCATCCTTGACTGTGATGCCTCAGAGCTCGGAGTCTTCTATTATGACAGCATTTACGGTATAATATTAGATTATTTGGTATAGTTTTTACGGCTGTCCACCTGCCTCATGGCAAGTCGTTGAGTATCTCCGTGGCACATTGGTTAGCCCGCCAGTATGTGACACGGCGGAGTCCAAGTTCGATTCCCGGCCAGGTAATGATGGAAAACAACCTTTTGCAGATTGTCCTGGATCTTGGATATTTATTTATAGGTATAAACATTAACCATAAAATATAGTATCGTTGAGTTAATTACCATACCACGACACAAGTTCATAATTTACTGTGAGTGCTGTGGCTAACTCAATTTGTGTTTGTTTGTCTCTATACAGCAGTAACGTGACCCTCGACACAAATATAAAGGGGTGACACAGTCCATCAATATGAACAACTTTTGTTATAGGATCAATGCTGGAAACACAAAAAAATTCATTTCAATTCATCAGCCCGGGCAAAATGTAAGGGAAAGTCAACAAAATTCTCGATCCCATAGCAAAAGTTGTTCATATTGACGGACTGAGTCACCCCTTAAAGGGTATGTCGAGCTGTATATTTATATTTATGTATCTCCATAATCGTGGACAAATAAAAATGGAGTACAAGTTTCTGAACCCGGTTTCGATTAGTGGCTGGTTTATTTACCACTGCTCCATAGAGTCTGTCAATATTTTTAAAACCTTACTCGTTCCTAAAATAACTCAAACGTTGTTTTATTTACCAGCCAAAAGCGAGCGAAAGCATTGAATTTTTGAAGGCAAGTGTGCAAAGTAAGTGTGTGTCGATTTCACATCGTTTACACTTTCTGCTTTTCGGTGTAAAAGTTGAAACAGTGCTAAAAATTTGTTGCAGCATTTCCACAATCATAATCTGACAGGTTAGAACGTACTTGTAGTCACATATAAAGAAGTGTGGTTCCCGGCAGAGTAGAATAGGACTACTCCAAGTCATCCCGTGGATGTCGTAAAAGGCGACTAAGGAAACACAAGCTAAACAAAGCTTATTAACATCAAAGAGACCTCTCCAACCCGTCTGGCCAGCGTGGAGAATGTAGGCCAAATCCTCTGACTACTCAGGCTAGTATATGGCTCTGGCAGTACAGAGAGGGTCGTGCTCCTGCAGTTGAGACTAGAAAGACCTGATGATGATGATGATGATAAAGAAGTAAGTTCCGGTGATTTAGGGTATAATTGTATCATTTTCAGCATCTGGGATTTACACTTTTTTTATTACACGACTACCAAAATATGGTGTACCTATTATTTTTCAGATTCATGTATGTATGCGGGTTTCTATAGGCCACGCTATCTTCTAAATGCCTCAACGGATTTGGACGTATAGGGTTATTGTTAAGATCCTCCTGAGTGACATAGGTTATATTTTTTTAGCAAAGGTAGTCTTTCTTTTTTAATGACTAGATTAACTGCTTATAAACTACTTTTCTAAATAAAAATTTAATTTCCGGAAATATTCTTAAAAAAGTAATGTGATTTCACGATAAAATAACATATACAAAATTTCCATGAAATGCGACGTAACGAATGTTTCTGTAAAATAAATTTATCAAACGTAGACGGCAAGAGTTACGACTCCAAATGAAATTACGGCAAAACTAATTAAAATGACTTCACACAACTCTTTGCGTCTGCCGGTTGTCTGCCATTTAGAAACTCGTCCTCAATGTGAGTGAAATTATGCGAGAACATTATGCAGCGACGTATTTAGGCAAATGATGGAGCGCACTCGACCATAGCAGCAATTTTTCTTCTAAAGATTTTATCTAAATCCATACTTCCATACTAATATTTTGCGAAAGTAACTTTGTTTGTCTCGCTTTCACGCAAAAACTACTGAACCGATTTAAATAAAATTTGGTACACTGATAGTCTAGAACCTGCTAAAGGACTTCAGCTACTTGTCGCGGGCTCAGCCGCTTAATTTGCCGGATCCATCCTCAGCTGAGTCGCCTTAGAACCCAGGGTCTCGCATAATTTCACTCACATTGGGTCATGGGATATAGAGCGCACTCCACCATAGCAGCAATGTTTCTTCTAAAAAAATTACCTTACTATACAATACACTTAGTGTTTCTTTAAAATAATTACATCAATGGTGACTACCTTGGCAAGAGTTACGAGCTTTCCAAATGAAATTTACTGTCTCGTTTTGCAATTCATACAATACAAAAATAAAGTAAAAGTTCACAGCAATCCTGACCTCGATCCGTGAAATAGGCTATCATTCCGTAATCCACCATTGAACTAGGAATAAACCTGTATCTCGAGGGTCATATAAATTAAAATTACTTCACACAGCTTTTTACGTCTGCTGATTGTCTGCCATTTAGAAACTCGTCCTCGATGTGAGTGAAATTATGCGAGAACATTATGCAGCGAAGTATTTGGGCAAATGATGAAGCGCACTCGACCATAGCAGTATTTTTTTTATCTATTGTAGGAATTATAAACTGATGTCTTCTTTCAGATGCCTGGTTGACTGGAAGAGATCCCCTCCAGGGATAAGTCCGCCAATGTGCACATTTTCTTTTAGTTTTAAGTTCTCTTTTTATTGTATGTTGATTTTATGTGTATGTGCAATAAAGTATTTACAAACAAACAAACAAACAATTATAAAATATTAACTTAACACAAACCGAGTCGCAGATATAAATTCTGTTTACTTCAAAAACAATTCTTTGTTATGTAATGTACGGTGCGGTTTGCGGCATATCTCTGAAATCTAAATGTGGTGTTTAAGTTTATCTTTTGCCAAAGTAAATTTAATTATAAACAGCATAACGGTTTCGTTTTGCAAACAGTTACATTAATTAACACAATAAATAAACCTTAAATGCTTTTGGGTGTTCGTTTTGAAGTAATTACTTAATTATTTTGTTAGACAGAATTGAAGAAATAATTTATGATGTTATTTGATATTATTTTTAAACATATTGATTGAGAATCTTATATTATAATTATCACACATTTATGTTAACACTGTCTTATTTTATTTTAGTATGTAGGTTCCACCGCTGTCTACCGTTCGTAGCCAATAAGATTTTAATATTTTTTACTAGTTTAAGCTACTCGTATATAGGCTTTTCATGTGTTGATGGAGACATTTGGTCAATATGAGCAGTTAGAGTCGAAGGCTTTGCATTTAATAAACATCTATTTTGAGTACAAATTTTTGATTATCATGAATAACTTCTATATTTAGGTGCTCACTCTCAAGTGGAACACTAACCCTCTTATTCAGAAAATCAACAATCGCTTATTAAACCTATTTTAGTTAAAATATGTTTTGTGTCGTTCTTTCAATGTCAACCATTAGAGCGTGGGATACAGACAAAACATTTCTTTACTAAAATAAGTTTTATAAGGTAAATCACGTGTAGTAAAATAAATACATTTTGGTCTTTTCAAAGCCAGTTTTTAGTTTTGTTTGTTCTTGATTCTTTGTGACAAAACACCGCCAGCCTCCCCATTATCCAGCAGAAGAGGGGGCGAGCGCGTAATACTAAAATTATTTTCACTCTCACTCACTAAATATTGTTGTTTAATCTGAGCCTGAAACCACAGAGCACATTAATTGTACAGGACGGACGTGCTGCCTAGGTGTGGGGCTCACAGTGTAAACTTGTGTAAATTTGAAGGTAATACAAATAAACTTATCTCTATTTCGTTCACTCAAGCTATTTTTCTTGTTTAAATAAAATTACTTTTAATACGATTTTACCATTATTTTATTTAAATGTGTAACAATCGCCAAAACTTTAGAAGACATTATGGTTCTATGTGGCATAACTCTGCTAGCCTCTACATTATCTGGCTGCAAAGAGAGCGAGCGAGAAAGTCCAAATTTGTTATCGCTCAACGAATATTATAATTTTTCACTCAATCTGAGGTTAAAATTGCAGGGCTGACTAATTGTGTACTTATTTTTCTTGGTTTTGTGTGGCATGAGCATGACAGCCTTTACATATTACGGCTGAAAAGGGATAGATAGAGCGCACAATTCTAAAATTGTTATTGCATACCCAATATTACAATATGGCGCATAATCTAAGCCTAAAACTACAGGGCACGTTATTGTTAAGTAATTTTTCTTGGTTCCGTGTGGCATAACCCCAGCAGCCTCTACATTATCTGGCTGCAAAGGGAGCGAGCGCGAAACTCTCAAATTGTTATCGCTCAGCGAATATTACAATTTGCCGTTTAATCTGAGCCCTTTGCACTTTGATCTATTGCGAGTTAAGATTTTATATTGAATGGAATACAATGAGCTTAGTACGCTTATTCAAATCTATAAATATAATTATAATAATAAAATCTTTACCTATAAATGCTTTGATCTAGGATCAGGAGCTTTTCCATAGAATTAGATTAAACTATTCAAGGCACTCACCGCAAATATTGCTTAATTCAATTCGGTAAATAGGAATTTCATACCGTAATACTATTTATTACGGGTACACGCGACTTACACGTGTATCCGAAATTAGAAATTTCTGATTTGAATTAATAAGTGGGCGTTGTTCATTACTACTAATGTCACAGAATCAATAGAAGTACTAATGTAAAATAATAGAAGTACTAATGTAAAATAATAGAAGTACTAATGTAAAATAATTTATTATTTTACGTCTTTTAGTTTAAAAAACTAAAAAACACGCTTTTAGCACGCTAGTCATGTATATTATCGAACTCAGAGCGTGTGCAAAATTTCATCCTAATCGAAGACCGGGAAGTGGGTAAAATTAAGATTCCAAGATTTTCTTACATACAAGTGAAGCTAATGAAAGCGTGTTAAAAAGGAACCTCGCAGCGTCCCTCGCTATATGGCGTCCCCGCACCTCTTCCACGTGCTAAACTTCTGGAGGTTTTCAAAAACAGGTTTACAGGTTGCGCCAAACTTTATTGCGAGTCGGATATTAGCTGCGAGCCTAATATTTTGTACGGCGCATCGACTCGCGCGATATTCGGATCCGCAATAAAATTTGGCGCGGCCTGTAAATGCTACTGTTCTCAGTCGCACGTTACATACGCGCCGTCTCTTATACGTACCTTTATTGAAGTACTCGAAATCATTTTGCGGTGTTGATCTTGATAGTTCACTTACACATTGACGTGGCCACGGACGTAAAGTTTCGTTTATAGTAGTTTCAGGTATAACTAAAACTCTGCTTGTATGAAGCGCCATACCTGTGCTTAGGTTTAGTTAGTATTTTATAACTAGTGAATAATTAAAAATCTTAAATGTACTAGGTATATAAAGGGAATATTAAATGTCATGGCGTTGCGATTATTAATAAATCATAAATGTTGGAACATTTTTAATGGAATCTGTATCCAAACCGCCTTTTATCCCGGAAAAAATACTGCTCCCAATAGATCGACATTACCCAAACGAAACCGCAGGCGAAAGCTAGTTATGTATAAATTTCAGTAATAAATAGATTTCAATAATAACTTAGCATGTTTAGAATTTTATTTTCTGTTTTTTTGTTATCATCATCATCATCATCAGGTCTTTCTAGTCTCCACTGCAGGAGCACGATCCTCTCTGTACTACCAGAGCCATATACTAGCCTGAGTAGTCAGAGGATTTGGCCTACTCTCTCCACGCTGGCCAGGCGGGTTGGAAAGGTCTCTTTGATGTTAATAAGCTTTGTTTAGCTTGTGTTTCCTTAGTCGCCTTTTACGACATCCACGGGATGACTTGGAGTGGTCCTATTCTACTCTGCCGGGAACCACACGGAATATTTTTTGTAATTTGTAGTCTCTAAAGCGAGTTGGAGTAGAAATATTTTATTTTTTATCATGTCCTTTAACAGAGACTTACTCTGTTTATCTCTCTGCTCATGTTTTACTTAATCTTCTAAGTCTGAGAGATCATCAAAAAAAGATTCTCGCTACGAAAAGGAATTTAAAACATATGTAGGTAATACAGGTAGGTTTAATATTCAGTAATCAAAATGAAATATTAATGTACGCTATTGAATAAGGGACACCTGTAATGATAGTGTATATACTAAATAAACAAATTGACGAGCTCCGTGGCGCAGCGGTCAACACGCCTGCCTGCGACACCGGATGGTCCCGGGTTCGATCCCCGGTCAGGTCAAGATGGAAAACGATCTTTTTCAGATTGACCTGGTTCTTGGATGTTTATCTATATAAGTATCTATTATAAAATATAGTATCGTTGAGTTAGTAATCCATAACACAAGTCTCGAACTTTCTTTGGGGCTAGCTCAATCTGTGTGATTACAAAAAAAATAATAATAAACAAGAACAATTTTCGCTTTTATTTGACATCACAATCAATACAGTAGTTTATGATACATTATGATACTCAGTTAACATTTAAGTAAGTGGGTATTGTTTTCGAAAGTTTGGACGAGAGTATCTTATCTGAACTGAAACGGAGCATGCCGATAAAACTTAACCAAATTTAGTTTGTAAAGCACTCAAACTGTGTACGAGAACTATTGAAACTCGAAGATTCTATCTAGTAACGTTACTAAGTATAAATAAAAGTGCTATCTTATCGAAAATCTGGGATTGCTGTGTATGTATCCACTACTTTCACTTGTTGTTAGAAGTTTAGATCAACAAAAATTGCGCCATCCGTCATGTTATTATTCTTCTCCTAAATCAGACCAACTTAAAAAAAATTAAGTCAATACTTCGGTACTTAATTACTTTTAGTATTTTTGGTGTAAATAGTTATATCAAAAACAATTATAAACTTTATTTTTGGTAAAACTACTCAATATCGCAAAATTGGCCAAGTGCGATTCGGGCTCGCCTATCAAGGTTTCCGTAGTAGCAAGCGTAGATTTTAGCCAAAATACCTCTATAATTTTTTGCTATTGAAGGTTACTGTGATCTACAATTGTGTTTATTTCATAATTTATTTTTGCGGATTATCAAAAAGTTAGTATATCTCAAAAACTACTAAATATTCAAACCAATTTTAGTTGAAAGTGTTTATTAAGATCTACAGCATATATTTTTTTCGACTTTACACTTTTTTAGTTTAAGTTAGAGGGGAGAGGAGGGACAGGACACACATTTTACCACTTTAGAAGTGCCTATCTTCCAGTTTTGAAGACCCTTCCTTAGACACCCACACTTCGATGACAAAAAATATTGCGATTGTTTCATCCTACATAGAAATACACGAAGTACTTTCGGATATGAGCTCAAAACTTTTAACGTTAAAAATTCACTCAGAGGGACTTATTGTGCTCTTCAAAGCTATGTGCATACTAAAACTTGGCCCGGACCATTTATTAGGCAAATATCGTAAAATCCAAGTATTGAAACTTGTGAGGTTCAAGGGTGCTCTACCTGAGTGGCTGGAAAGGTATTTGCATAGCGCTGTGGTCAATTTTATACGATTATATTGTAATGGACTGAAAGGATAGAATAGTCTGAAATATGAAACATTAGTTAATTTTATTGTAGAAAGGGCCTGAAGAGTACTTGTCAAAGAGGCGAAGTTGGATACTAGATTGTTGTATTAAATTTTCTATGCAGCTCGGTGAGAAAAAAATGCTGCTCTTTCGGTGCATATCGTAAACGGACGTGCATATGGTTGACGAAGTGAGCGATTATTTGACTTGTAACACGTCAGTCAATCAATCAATCATTTATTGCTTCCTTAAAGTACAATCTTCGTCTCAGCCGCATAAGTTTACTGCTGGACATGGGCCGCCCCCAAGGATTTCCATAGGGAGGGCTTTGCCATACTTACCACGCTTGGCAGACAGGTTGGTGAGCGCAGTTTCTTTGGCTTGTCTCAGATTCGATGCTACTGCTCATCAAAAGCATTTTTTAAGCGAGCGATAAGGATAGGAATTTGTAGGACTGGAGGAACTGGATAAAGGTATTTGGGACTCTACTTACGCGGGCTCGCTAGGTGGCAGTGTTTAAATCAAAATTCAGGATCAATTTAGGGCCCTGACGGGCGCTGCCGTAGGTGCAAAGGCAATTTTATATATGTACCTAAAACGTCAAAATTTTGATTTCATTTTCAACGAAACCAAAAACCGCTACTTCCCCAATATGTTAAAAACGCTTACGTTTTTAGGTCCAGGCTCTGTTCTCGTACGTACTGTCTACGTAAGGGATATAAACGGGTAGAGTAATGGAATGGGGATTATAAGTCAAGCCACATAATTTTGGCCACAGGAGACTTTTGATTTTATCACCACGCCAAGGAAAAATGCGACGGCTTCTAATATACTAATTCACCTTTTTTGCCTTTGCATCTTAAATGCCAACGCGTTCGTTTGGTTTCCTTGTAACCAAAACAGGAGCGAGCGAGCGAGTGAGGCGAGCGAACATCTCCCAACTAAGGACAAAACCCTCAATGCTAAATAAAGATGTATTGTGGCTATAATTTTCTTAGACTCAAATTGTTATTGTCCTAGTAATTCAGAGGACAAGTAGTAGTAAGACATTTAGATAGATAAATAAATGTCTAACACGCTTAACGTGGCCTTTGGGTTTTAGGACTTTGGGCTCTGTCTACCCCGCAAGGGATAAAGACGTGATAGTATGTATGTTAATAAATGTCAGTATAATAAGCTCTTATATGGAAATATATCATACATGCTCAAGTTAAAAAAGTCCTAATTAGATCAAATGTTTTTATTCTTTTATGAAAAAAAATCACGCACTCTTAAAAAATATGTATGCAGAATCACGTCATGCGTCGGGAGCTCTCGCTGCTAAAATACACATAATAAAAGCTTTATAGAGAGCTTTTATTTACCTACCGTTGTGTTAATTAGAATGTATGTTAGAATAAAAGATAAATTCAAACATTTAAATGTTAAATGGCACGATATGATTGTGGTCCTACGCAGCAGAGCTGATATTATTTTTAGGAAGAAGAAAAAAGAAGAGAAAGATAACATGCCAAAAAAAGTTTATTAAAAATGCAATATTATTTTAGAGTTGTGGAGCTGATCTTATATTCAAAAACACTTCATCGCTAAACAGCCTCGTCACAAAATTATCATTATTACTGACGGTACTTCATCATCAGGTTTTTCTAGCCTCCACTGCAGGAGCTCGACCCTCTCTGTACTACCAGAGCCATATACTAGCCTGAGTAGTTAGAGGATTTGGCCTACACTCTCCACGCTGGCCAGACGGGTTGGAGAGGTCTCCTTGATGTTAATAAGCTTTGTTTAGCTTGTGTTTCCTTAGTCGCCTTTTACGACATCCACGGGATGACTTGGAGTGGTCCTATTCTACTCTGCCGGGAACCACATGGTTCGACGGTGACTTAAAGTTAATGACTTAATGGTGACGGTACTTAACACTTACCTTTTATTTTTATATTTAAAAACAAGTCAAACTCACGTACTATTTTATCGGGGTTGCTGACTATAGTTTCGGATTCATCAGGAGTCCATTTCCAAGGCGAGTTCGGGATGCCCTAAGCCGATGTATCCCGGGCCCTTACTCTTTTATTTATTTATTTCCGCTGACGTTTTATGGAGTTTAACATTTATTGCGTTCGCAGTTAGATTGAAGTTCTGCGGTGACTTCTTGTGGTGGTGGACACACCTGCACTAATAATATTGTCAAATTACACATAAGAGAAACAAAGAACCAACAAGAACCCTGGTACACACAACACCAATATTGTCATTTTATAGTTAGTTGTAATCATCATCATCAGGTGTTTTTTAGTCTCCACTGCAGGAGCACGATCCGCTCTGTACTACCAGAGCCAAATATTAGCCAGAGCAGACAGAGGAATGGGCCTATACTCTCCACACTAGCCGGACGGATTGGAGAGGTCTCTTTGATGTTTATAAGCTTTGTTTAGCTTGTGTTTCCTAAGTCGCCTTCTAAGACATTCACGAGAAGTTTTGGAGTGGTACAATTCTACCGGAAACCTTACGGTTAATTTGTTGTAATATGAATATGTAAAAAATATTCTTCCATGCTGGTTTGGTAGAAAAGAAAAAAAAATAGAATATACCAGCTGCTTTTCTTCCCGCGTAGACCGTAAAATCCGGTCAAGGGATCGGGCGAAAATCTAAGGAATCACATTGATAGGCGATGCGGCTAGCAACCCATCACTATTTTGATTCCGCTTTCCACCTTTACGCCCACTACGATGCTAAACGTGGTCTGTGGGTTTTATGACCTCGGGTTCTGTCTACCTCGCAAGGGATAAAGATGTGATAGTATGTATGTATGTATGTATGAATATGTAAGCACGTAGCGCCATTTGTAAATAGTTGGAGCGCAACTCTAGTTTGTATGAAACTTTGTAGGTACGTCAAAGATGTAATACTTACTTTACCACCATGGTCTAGTAATAACTAGTAGTGGACTTACTGCCCTATAACGGTGACTTTTTGAAGCTTAGCTTGTCAGAGCGCGTGCCTAGTGGCATGCGATAAGACATCTATTGCATTATATGGTAATATTAATATTTTCGTTCTTCAAAAACAGTAATACTTAGTAAAGAATTTGATTTCCTCTCAACTTTGTCACATAATTTTTATTACTCGGTTCCACGAAGACAAATTAAAGCCAACGTAGAAATTAGAAATAACAGTCTAAAAACTTCTTTAAGTATCTCTATTTTTGTTCGCATTTTGCGAGTTCCTAAAAGAAATCGCAAGTCTAAGTAAAACAAGAACAAAATGTCGCTGTGTATTTGAAGTTCTGACTCGAATGTTTTCTTCGAAGTAAGGACAAATGCGAGTATTGCCACGTCTAGAGAGTTCCGTACAAACTTTGCTGTGGAACGATGTTTTTCTATATCTTGCGATTCTAACGCTGTCTCGAAACTTTCAGATGGGTAATTATCATAAATGATAACTAAGTTTTGAAGGCTTTTGTGGCACACTGAAAACAATCTTGTATCGATTTTTTTAACATTCACTGGTAATGTCGTACAATTCGTCGTAATGTTTTTTTCTATGTATGTTCCCCGATTTCTCGAAGACGCGTGGACCGATTTAAGAAATTATTTTTTGTTCGATAGGTAATACTTTACATATGGTCCTATTAAATTTTTATTGAAATGTTTCGAGCGCTTTTTGAAACAATACACAAAAACAAAAAAAAAATGTTTACAGGTACCTATGCCGTTCGGATTACACTTACTTTCTTTTTTCTTATGCTTATTTAAAAAAAATATCGGGTTGAAGTTGTATTTTGTTTTTTGTTAAATAATAAATTATTTCCGTAACACGTTTTTTTTTTAAATATTGTGATAAA
Source organism: Rhodophaea formosa (assembly GCA_963082605.1). Lineage (NCBI taxonomy): Eukaryota > Metazoa > Arthropoda > Insecta > Lepidoptera > Pyralidae > Rhodophaea > Rhodophaea formosa. The sequence continues at coordinate 7,278,891 of OY720218.1, read as the reverse complement.
AAATGCCTTAACACGCCACCTTATTTTAATTATTTATTTAGTGACAGCCAAAGTAAAAAGAAGCGGTAGTATTAGAATGTAATGGTCCAAATGAAGATGACGATGACGTTTGCCCCACCAATGGTCCTGGCCTATGGTACAAATGAGCAGAGACAAAAAAAAATCGCTAGTAGTTTAATAATAAATATAAATAATAAATAAATATATAGGGACATATCACACAAATTAAGCTAGCCCCACAGTAAGTTGTGAACTTGTGTCGCAGGATACTAACTCAACGATACTATATTTTATAACATATAATTATATAGATAAACATCCAAGACCCAGGTCATTCTGAAAAAGATCGTTTTCCATCATGACCTGACTGGGGATCGAACCCGGGACCCCCGTGTCGCAGGCTGGCGTGTTGACCGCTGCGCCACGGAGCTCGTGATGAAACTTATTAGTTACTATTGCACCACCAATGATCTTGTCCAATGGTGCAAAAGAGACTTTGGGGAAACCACTAGGTAAAGTCTTACACACATTATTCATACATGAACTATGAAAACGCGTATGAGGAAAGTCCAACATTCGATAACCAGCCATTTGTTTTTTTTATATAGTCTTTATATAGGTCCCTTATATACCTATTTTCTGTAGTTATATCTAAATTTTATGCCTCCTCTACCCAATCACCGACGTTTCACTGTACATTGCTGCGTTGGATAGAAAACTGACAAAAGCTATTGTGAGTTAAACAATGTGCAGTGAATCGTCGCTATGCTAGACGATCATCAGCTATTTTGTAGAGGAGACTTTGATAAAAAAATAATTGGTTTTAACTATCGAGATATAAGTATGTCCGTAAGTACATAATTATATCTCGATGACTTCAATTTGATTTCTAATCATACAATGGATATTTATATAAAAAAGGTTTGCGTCATAGGTTGCGAGTAAAAACGACGAGTTCCGTGGCGCAGCGGTCAACACGCTGCGACACGGATGGTCCCGGGTTCGATCGCCGGTCAGGTCAAGATGAAAAATTATATTTTTCAGATTGACCTGGCTCTTGGATGTTTATCTATATATGTATTTGGTATAAAATATAGTATCGTTGAGTTAGTTTCCCATAACACAAGTCTTACTTAAAAACTTACTTTGGGGCTAGCTCAATTTGTGTGATTTGTCTGTATATTACATTTAAAAAAAAGTATCATCTTATTTACTTAATGTGTAATAGCAAAACAGGGCAAACAAAAACAATGTTAACCCAATTTTTTTTAGGTTATAAGATTTTATTTCAAGAAAGTGAACCCCAAACAAAAATACGAATGAGGCAACACAAAGGATGTAATGGCAGGAATATTGCGGGAAAGTAGCGAGAAAGGCTACGTGCGTTCACAATGTGATAGATCAAAAAACTTTTTGAGTACAAGCTTTGTTCATTTGTATTAAAAACTTTTTGAAATAGTATAAGACTTTTAGGTATTGTTCTGAGTATAAGATTTTGATGGTACAATAACTTTCAAATAAGTTCGTTTTATTGACCATTCTATCTATAACTTCATCCGTATGCGAAAGTAACTTGCCTTTATTGACAAATTTTAAGTAAGTTGAATTAAAAACTGCTTCGTAGACAGTATAAAAATAAACTGAACTGCCGGCGATGAGCCGAAGTGTGGCCGGTTTTTACAAAAAAATTATCTTCTCTATATTTTATTTATTTAAGCAAATAATTTACTTTTACTTAATATCAGTCTACCCTTTTACTACTATGAAAGTTCAATATTTGTACAAAATCTTAAAATGATTCAGTGACATTTTACGTTGTTGTACCCAATACTTTTAGGCGGATAAAAAATATAAAATTATGATTGTTTAGATTTTTTACGAAAAATTTAATGATAAATTTTTATTAAAAAGGACTTCTTTAAAGTTGCCCGTGTATAATAAAGTGTGTATGTGTATTTTGTAGGTATATTGTAAAAGCCGTGATTTGATAATATTATTAGTAACATAATTATTATTACTCGCCGTGTGGTTCCCGGCAGAGTAGAATAGGACCACTCCAAGTCATCCCGTGGATGGCGTAAAAGGCGACTAAGGAAACACAAGCTAAACAAAGCTTATAAACATCAAAGAGACCTCTCCAACCGTCTGGCCAGCGTAGAGAGTGTAGGCCAAATCCTCTGACTACTCAGGCTAGTATATGGCTTTGGTAGTACAGAGAGGGTCGTGCTCCTGCAGTGGAGACTAGAAAGACCTGATGATGATGATGATGATGATGAATTATTACTCGGTATATGTAAATCGGCTCCATTTGTCACAGTAAACGGTCTATTTTTAGTGTTATTGTAATTTTACGGGAGTAATAATAATAACATATAGTATGAGTGGAGCTAGCTGAGAAGAATGTGAAGCGTTCTGATTGGCCCATTTTCCACTCTCCGCCATTTCCGAAGAGTTTTAAATCGAACTACGAAAATATGACAGAGTATTATTGATTATATTTATATAATAAAAACTAATATTTAATATCATATTTAGTAAAAATGGTTTCCTGTTATATTTATAAAGACACCTGAGTATTTTTTTCACAAACCATACGATCCAATAAGATATATGAACACCATTTTCCTCATACGAATACCTTGTGGCAAATAAATTAATATTACTTTCCCGAAATTTGTTGTGTCGATGGCATAATATTATATTTGTACTTCATCGAGTATTTTTTTGTTACCCTGTTTTCTTAGGGCTTATACGCGTATCTTGTGGCTGTATTTAAGTAGAGGGCAAATGCGTCTTTAACATATATTTACTAGCAAATTAACGCCACAATTGGGTATTTTTTGTTCCAAATACCAACATACTAAAATATATTTTTTTCTTGCGGAGTACATAGAGCCTAGCTAAGTATATCATACTACGCTTAGCATGTTGATGGGCATGTAGGTGGAAAATGCAATCATAATTATTTTACAATTATTATCGCCTATTGGCATGATTCTTCAAAGTTGTACATATTTCCTTGATCGGGTTTTACGATCTGCGTGGGAAGAGAAGCACCTGGTACGTTCTACGTTTTTCCTTTTCCGCCAGACCGGTATGACAGATTCGTATTTTTTGTATAAAAATATGTATATCTACCTACTATCACTATTTTAAATCTGTGCTACTGTGTTTTAAAGCTCTATATGTATTCTTCCATTTAAGTATACAAAACAGAAAAACGAGGATGAAAAACATGTGTATATTATAGTAAGATCAAAAATATCAAATGTCATTGAAAATAATAATAAAAGTTTGATTTACTTATAAAAAACAATAGGTAAGTGTAATTGTATAACATGTGAAACGTAGGCATTTTTATTTTCATAGCAAATGTAAAAGAAACTATTTTTTATTTTTGGGAAATGGATGACGGCAACATATTTTTGATCGAGCCCTTCGATATTTCACGCTTGTTGGCCATCGAGTATCGAGTAGGATTCCCTTCAATCGATACAATTACGAGTAATATTCTCCATTTGGGCGTTTCCCCTTTCTACCTTAATTTTCAACCCAAATACATGCTAAATTGTTTTTAACACAAATATTATGCACGAAAGGCACGATGTTTTGTAATGAGATAAAATCAGAAAAAAAATTTAGGTGATGACGGAAATTAAAGTTGAGGAAAACCGAAACAGACAAAGATAAAAATATATTTTTTTCTCAAAGGAATTAACTTTGAAATAATTAAAAAAAAAAGATAGTCTTTTTCAATATTATTATGGTTGCATCCTCAGCTCAGCAGAGTCCACTATGTGTGTTATAGCAGCAACATAGTTTAGGCTATTCAGACTGTAAAACGCGTATGATTTGGCAAACATTTTTCAGGGCCCAAACCCACCAAAGTCCAACCAACATACTATTTTTTTCATATTATTGCAACATGATTGATTCATATACTTTTAAAACAGTACCCAAACAAAGCAAGATCTGAACTCCTTACCTCCTTACCATTTGAACAATTAAGGAATAAAATAAAACCAATATTTTGACTTCCCTTGACTTCATTATTGTGGGATCAGGCTGATCGGACCTAGTATGGACCGGCATTATTTTATTCTCATATTCTACAATTTTTTTTTTGTTTGGCTAAATGTAGGTAAAAAAATTAAATAATAAAGTTTCGTCTAAATTCATGCTGTAGTTTTTGCGTGAAAACAAGCCTTTACATTTATAGAATCTGTTACCTACATTAATAATATGAATAGTTATTAATAATATGATTACCTAGTAGGGTAATTTTTACTTCTGCAAGTTGTAACTATGTATAATAATCCAACAAATAGCGGAGGATAAGAATAGTCCATCGAAATAAATTACAAAAAAAAATCAACAAAACAGAAGAAATTATATCATTTTAGAAACACTTAACTCTTTTATACTAACTATACTAGACTGACTTATATATTGCAATTAAATAATTATTTTGTTTGGTTTTTAATAGTATCGGGAGGGTTGAAAGTGGAAACACCCACCGATATCGCATCTCGCAAATCGATGTCCCGAGCATCCTTGTGGCGCGTCTCCCGCGTGTAGATAATTTGATGGTGGCTCGGAAATAGGAAGTGATAGGTGTGAAAAATTATGTTATCCTTGTAACCATCAATCCGTTTGAGAAACAAACATTTTTTTGAGATACTGCTGTTATTAAATCCAATAAAACAAAATATGAGATGATCTCAACAGAAAAACAAAGAAAATCCTAATCCATTCTAACTATAATATTATATTACGCTTTCACAACGTATCTACTTTTTTTTTTAATAAATATAAATACATATATACGGACAAATCACACAGATTGAGCTAGCCCCGAAGTAAGTTCGAGACTTGTGTTATGGGATACTAACTCAACGATACTATATTTATAATAGATACTTATATAGATAAACATCCAAGACCCAGTTCAATCTGAAAAAGATCATTTTCCATCTTGACCTGACCGGGGATCAAACCCGGAACCATCCGTGTCGCAGGCAGGCGTGTTGACCGCTGCGCCACGGAGCTCGTCACGAACTGATCATTATGAAATTTTGCATACACATACGTTAGGGTACTGAGAGGGACATAGGCTAAATCACGCGGGCGGAGCTGCGGGTAACAGCTAGTCTAGATTAAACTTCTCTTGTATTTAATCTAAGTTTAGTGTTGTATTCAAACTAATCATGGTGACAACGCTACGGCCATGAGGACTTTTTTCTACACGAAGATTTGGATAACACAACTCATCCACGAGGCTAAGAAGCGGTAGTATACTGATGGTCAAGAACTCACCTCATTCATACCTAAAGGAATTCAGGTGCTACTAACCATTTCAACTTCACTTTACCGTACCCGCAAAATTGAAATACGCTGGTATGCGTTAGGATGGGTATTATCGGACACTAAAACAAAATAAACTAAAAACTACAAATGAGAGAAAATAAACTTTTTAGTTTTAATCTTATAATAAACATAACTTTAAGTAATATTCTAGAATAATCAACCAATCATTTCAATACATACTTTTTAAAAATTGATTGGTGAAACTACATCCTACATTAAACTACATTTAAGAGTAAGAAGTTAAGCTAGAAGAAGAAGAGTTAGATCACTCTTCATACAGTTGTTAGATCACTCTTCATACAGTTCACCTATTGTTTCTCAGTTCTATTTAGGTCGCAGGTATTTTCCACGTAAGAAAATTGGGTTCATGACCTTGCTATGAAAGGTAATTTGACGATGTAAGCTTTGACTGTATACTCTCTAGACACCGTCATACCTTTATTTCAATGATTAAAAAATTGGCTAAAGTTTCAATGCTTGTGTGCATGACAGCTTTGTGTTTCCACGCGTCCTGTTAATTTATGCCTGACTAGCTGTTACCCGCGGCTTCGCCCGCGTAATATATAGCCTATGTCCTTTTCAGTACCCTAATCTATGTGTATGCAAAATTTCATGGTGATCGGTTCAGTAGATACGGCGTGAAAGCGTAACAAACAAACAAATAAACAAACAAACTCACTTTCGCATTTATAATATTAGTTGGGATGGGATTGGGATTTATGCCCTCAAAATCCGTCAAATTGGTAGTGTGTGTGCGCGACCGACTATGGGTTGGACACTAGTTTCTTCTACGCTTTTAGGCTACTAGAGTCTATCTAGGGTTTATATAATCTAAGGATGTAAGTACCTATTGGTTCACGTCTACATTACTGGACAACAACGAAACATTTCCCGCCCCCATCAAACTTGTTGTTTGTTTGAGATGTTTCATGTTTTTCTTATTAAACTTTCCTAATGAGATTAACGGACGTTTGGATAAGGTCAGCCTACATTTTTTTTTTAATTTTCATTTTCTGGTTCCTTCTAATTTTAATAAATTTCTTAGAACTCTGAGATAACTTTGCTTTCAATTCTTGTTTGACATATTTTTTAATTTAATTATAAATGAAAATATCTCTAGGAAGTTTGAGTGTTAAATTTCTTGAAAGAAAATTAAGTCATTAACTCTCAATAACAGTTGACGCTTTAAGTGATTTTATATTACTAACACTGAGAGGGCTTTAGGCGAAAATTTAATCCTTACTGTTTTTATCCTTTATTGTTGAGTGTTGCTATTTTTAATTTTACGTGACTATATTTTAACATTTTTCTTAAGTGTCTAATAAGGTATTGTGTGTATAAAATAAGATTTTGTCCGTGTAATAATTTAGAAATAAATACCTACCACTACTACCTACCACTATCTACCACAACCAAAATAATTTAATAATTTTGGTTGTGGTAGAGCCTCGCTACCGGCGAAAATCACTTTTGCTAGTAGCATGAATGGGCCGGCTCGTCCGGGGAAGTACCACACTCTCACAGAAAATCGACGTTTGAGTAGTAAGCTTTACCGCTACTATGCTTCGTTCGGTGAGTGAGAGAGCCGGAGGCCCATCTCTCTCCCCTCTGGGGAGAGAAAAATAAAAGGCCGGCAACGCTCCTGTGACACCTCTGGTGTTGCAGTTGTCCATGGGCAGCGGTGATCACTTCCCATCAGGTGACCCACTTGCTCGTTTGCCGTCCTATGACATAAAAAAAAAAAAAAAAAAAAAAAAAAAAAAAATAGAAAATTTGAAAAAAATTTTGAGTGATACGGCTAAGCAGTCATCTGCCTAAAAAAAATTGATGATTATTTTAGGCTAACAATTGTCATCTATGATAACAGCGTGGATCAAAAAACGAGTCTGCCTCACTCCCAAGTTTCACGCGTCTAATACGAGTAGTACGTTCATTGGGCCCACGAGTACATTACATTCTTTTTTCTTTTATACATCCATATCATCTATACCTTCTTTAATTGTCACAACAGACTATAAAACTAAACGAAAATGTAACGTTTAACATATCGTTGAAAAGTTTAACATATCATATAAGACACGATGCCCTTTCAATATTGTCTTGCAGTAAACAGCTTCAGTATCGAGCCAGATGGCGACATCGCATCTACTCACGATGCCTAAATATTTGCAGACGAAGCGAACTGAGTTACTATCTGTTAGTAAAGTAAATAAATACCTCTTACACGATACATTAAATAACATTCTATCGTTCATACTTTTATGGAACTAAATAGAAAAGGACAGATTAATGTATAATTTATGATACGCTGACCCAACTATGAGCGAGGCATGCAGTTCTTCGCTTTCTCGCCGACCTCGTTCTTCGCTTCACCCAGCTGGGTTGGCTCACATAACACCAATAAAAAACAAAAACTTCTAAAATGGAGAACGAAGTCTCCATAACGCAGAGGATTAGATGATGAAAAGTCCTCTGCTCACACAATATAATGGGCCCAGACAAGAGGCCTAATTGTGGAAAATTGCCCATGGAACCAGGTGAACCAGGTGATGATACGCTGACCTATTGTCGTGTAGTAAGCTGATTTGATGTACAGTGAGATCTGAGAGTCTGGCGACGTACATCGTATTGTGATGTTCTTTAGGTACAACCAATATATTGTCTGTGGGTACAACGCAACTTTTAGGTACACTTTACTATTTTCACATGATTTTTTACTTATACTTGTATTGTCTTGCAGTAAACAGATTCAGTATCGAGCGAAATGTTTGGCGACATCGCATGTAGTCACGATGTCTAAATATTTGCAGACGAAGCGAACAAAGTGACTACCAAACTTTGACTATATACTCTTTAGACACCGTCAAGCTTTATAAAAACACAACCCAATTTTTTAATGCTTGTGTGCGTGACAGCTTTGTGTCTTTACACGCGTCCTTTCAGTTTATGCCCTCAAAATCCGTCAAATTGATAGCTGTGTGTGTGCGCAACCGACTATGGATTGAACACTAGTTTTTTCTACCCTTTTAGGCTAATAGAGTCTATCTAGACTTTATATAATCTAAGCTATCAAATATCTTAGATCTTTAGGGGATCCCGTTAGTAACGTAAATAAATACCTCATACATGATAACATTCTATCGTTTATTCTCAAAAAAGTCATGATACTAATCATGAAACGACAAAATATGACATATTAATATGTCATTTACGAAACGCTGACCTCAGTTTTATATTGTCGTATAGTAAACAGATTTGATATCCAGCGAAATGTCTGGCGACGTCGTATCGTATGTATTTGTGATGTACCTAAATATTTGTAGATATATACCAAACAAGGTTACTACGAATAAAATGTATGTACCTATCCATCGATGGTATTTATGATAAGATTGCATTGTTTTAAGGACGACTATGAGCAAATCATGGTTGGTCATGCAGTATTTATTAAAGTTAAACGTTATTGCATAGTATATAATAAAGCATTTAGTCTACATTTTTAACTTTTACCGTTGACTTTGCCCCTTTTAATAGGGTCACAGCCTCCGTGGTCCAGTGGATAAGGCGTTCGCCTTGTTGACCCGGGGGTCGTGGGTTCGATTTCTTCGGGAAGCATACTTTGTTAAGTTGTTTCCAGTTTGGTTAGGACATTGCACGCATGAATCACCTGGAATGATTCCGTGCTTCGGAAGGCACGTTAAAAGCCGTTGGTCCCGGCTGCCATCTGGTAGTCGTTAAAGGAACCACGTTAGGGGCCGAGAGGCGGTTCAGAAGAACTGTGACACCAGGTTGTGCATGGTCGATTGACCGTGTTACCTACACGAAATGATGATGACTTGGGAAAAGTACTTTTTGAGCTGAAAGGTACTTCACCGTCCCCTAGACAACTTTAGTGCAAATATTGATGGTGCAAACAAACATACCCACTTTCGCATTCTTTCTAATTGTGTCTTGTGTGTCTTCTGACTTCGTTTTTGACATCAATAGGCTCATTATGAGTTAATGTCACAAATTTAAAGTAATATCTAATCCATTAAGATATATAAAAAAAACACATTTCACTTGAATTTTTACTTGAGCTGTAAAAAATAACAAAAATACTGTTCTAACGTCGTCATAAACATATCATTTACGATACGCTGCCCTCAGTTCAATATTGTCGTGCAGTAAACAGATTCGATAACCAGCGAGACGTGAGATATCTGGAGACATCGTATCTATTTGCGATGTTCCTAAATATTTGTAGATGTAGCGAACAGAATTAATACCAGAGATCAGTGATCTTTTGAAGTTATCTCTTACGCAAGAATATATCATCATCGATAGTTGCCAAGCCTTTTAAAAATAATATAGCTTATGTCTTTTGAGAGGATGTAAGCATTCTTAAGATATTCCATACATCCAAATTCGTTGTGGCGTTTAAAAGTTATGGTTCAAAAAGCAACTAGCATACATAGATATATAAACTCCAATAATAACACACTTTTATAAGAGCAGCCATGGATTAATATATCATTTATGATACGCTGCCCTCAGTTCAATATTGTCGTGCAGTAAACAGATTCGATAACCAGCGAGATGTTAAAATTTCTAAGGCGACGTCGTATCTATTTGCGATATTGCTTAATATTTGTAGATCTTAGAATATATGTAATTCATAGTTGTAGATGTCACGAACAGATTCACTACTCTAGAGATAACAGATCTTAAGATGTTCCCATTAATAAAGTTATCACTTACACAAGAATATTCTATCATCTTACAAGACAAGCCTTTCAAAAACAAAATATACTTATAAATAGTTTGACTGCCTTTGCTTATTCAATATAGCAGGATGTAAGAATTCTAGAGATACCTCACAAATTCATTATGGCATTTAAAAGTAATGCTGAAAAAAAAAACATAAATATTTAAACTCAAAATAACAATATACTTTTTTGGTTGCCATGTTATAAGACGTAAGAAGAAATGGTAAATCAAAGATTAACATATCATTTACGATACGCTGCCCTCAGTTCAATATTGGCGTGCGGTAAACAGGTTCGATAACCAGCGAGACGCGAGATGTCTGGGGACGTCGCATCTATTTGCGATGTTTCTAAATATTTGTAGATGTAGCAAACAGAAGTACCACCAGAAATCAAAGATCTTTTAAAGTTATCTCTTACGCAAGAATATTCATCATTTATACTTGTCAAGCCTTTTTAATAGTTATGCCAAAAATGTCAAGCCTTTTCAATAGTTATGCCAAAAAAAACCGGCCAAGTGCGTGTCGGGCCACGCGCAGTGTAGGGTTCCGTAGTTCACACTCGCACCTCTAAAAATGATAATTGTATGAACATGTACATTTTATAAGTTGGTTGCCTATAACTTTTTAGTTTATACTTAATACTCAGCTCTGATAGTTTTCCTTTCAACTTCAGTATATATACTACTGCTGTAATTTTTGTGAGAAAAAAAATACTCCCCCACTTTACTTGTATGGGAGCTAACCTAAAAAAAAATTTTTTTCAAGAATTTCTTCTACCACTTTTTTGCCATGATCAATATACAATACCCATGCCAAATTACAGCTTTCTAGTACTTACTTATAGTCTCTGAGTAAAACCGCGGACGGACAGACAGACAGACAGACATGGCGAAACTATAAGGGTTCCTTGTTTACTACGGAACCCTAAAAAGGGGTAGAAAAATTGTGAAAATTTTTGGTCGGTAAACTGTGAGGTGCGAGTGTGAACAGTGTGAACTCAAAGTTGTCATTCGCAACTACGGAACCCTACACTGCGCGTTGCCTGACACGCACTTGGCCTTTTTTTTAATAATACAGATTATATCTTTTAGGAGGACATCTCAATAAAAATACTCCATAGGTCCAAAATCCGTTGAGGCATTTAGACGTTACGTGAACAAAGAAACTCTTATACGTACTACAATACATATATTTTGGGCAGACGTGTAAAACATAATATCCAGCTTACCGTACTTGCATCATAATTATTAGTAACTATAATTATGTCCCCATAACAAAACTTCAGTTAAGTAATTTAAGCTGGTTGAGGTGACGGGTAACCAGAGGGCTGGTAATTTTCTAGGACAGAGGATAAGCATTGCCATTCAACGTGGCAATGCTGCCAGCATTCTGGGTACCCTTTCGTGTGACAACGACATGCGGGACATTTTTTATTTATAGCTGTGTTTTATATGAATCTAGTTAGGTTTTTATTTAATAGTTTTAATTTTTGTTTTTTAGTTAAGTTTTAGTTTATAATTACTTTTAGAAAAATGTATTAGTACATAATAATTGATTAATTCACAAAATGTAACTAATTTTAAAAAAAATATTAAAATGTAAGTAATTTTATATGCTGAATACTTTAATGGCACGACAGCATACATTTAAGTGCAAATTCATCATTATATTCGAAGATTATAAGTATTATAACATAGTCATTTTTCTAGTGTTTCGGGTTGCATCTAAGCATGCGGCGGCTCGGCATCTGTTTTGCGATAGAAAGAGTACAAATATTAAATAAATCTTTTTTTTTAAACCACAACTGTCTTACATATATGTATATGAATAATATAAAAATACAGGGGTACTCCGGAAAAGCCGATTGAAATGACAACTTGAAAAAAATGTGCTTACTAGTGTGTAAAGATTGTCACGAGTTCATTGGTTTATTTTTTTCCATTGCAAAAACGCCTAACGATCCTAAAGAAGATTTCAAAAACAGTTAACCTAAACATGCATACTCAGACCGAATTTTCCACATACGAGTATGTTGACAGCTTCGAGCAACACGGCCTCCGTACGGAAGGCCGTGTTGCTCGGAGGTGGACAGTGATAGGTTTGTGAAGAAATTGTTATAATATATGTACTTATACAAAAACAAAACCTTTTGGTAAAAAACGTTTATTAATAAAAATTATAAAGTTGTAAGTTTCAATACATGTTTATCTTAACGACTACTTGATGTAATTGAGAAATACAAATTATGCATACTCGTATATGGCACTTATGAGGGTTAATAAGTAATAATTTTTTATATTTTGTAAATGGCCGATTTTGATAAAATATGTCTAAAGACTATCGCTAGAAAACCTAGTTTAAAAATAAATAAAAATACCGCATCCATATCGGTTCACCCATTAAAGAGCTACGGTTTCAAATACACACACGTAGTGATCAGACTTATAATTACATACCTCTTTCTGTGTTGGGGGTAGCAAACAATATTAATTACGGATATTTGTATCTTAATAAAATAACAAACTTCAAAGTAACAAAAATACTGAACTAGTTGACTTAGCGTTCGATTTCATAATGGCATGATTTATCTTTTTAATTCAATAGTATTTTCGTTAAAAATGCTAGGTCTCTGTGGATAGGTCTTCGGATCATTTCTCAGGTTTTTATACTGCTTTTGATTTAAGTACCAAAAAGGCTGACTGTCCACAGGCATTTGGTCTAATCTACTGGCGTATTCCACATCTCCCTTCAGCTCTGGAGGTACTAATGCTTCAGCTTGTCTGTAGTTTCTGTTGATTTGAGGGTATCCGATTGGTCGTTTCCCTGCGTAGAAAGGTCGCTGACAGAAGCAGGGAAGTACTGCTAATAGAACAAGGAACGTTGTGGTTGGAGACATTGTGGGTCTGAAAAAATAAAAAAAAACTTTTACAATTTAAAAAAGGTTTTTTTTATTCGATTCTTTTTGCGTATGAAGTTTTCTTCATATACCATGCGTTCCACATAAATATATAATATAGAGAGAGATCAAAGACTCACGAGCAATGGCATGACAAACGGCAAAAAGAAACTTGATGGCCCAGTGTACGTATTATATATACTTATATATATATATATTTGTATTTTCATTCATCAAAATTATATATACCGTATTATTAGCGTTTACGCAAGTTAATTAATAAGAGACGAGCTCCGTGGCGCAGCGGACAACGCGCCGGCCTGCGACACAAATGGTTCGATCCCCGGTCAGGTAAAGTCGAAAAATGATCTTTTTCAGATTGACCTAGGTCTTGGGTGTTTACTATATATTTATTTGTAATAAAATTTAGTATCGTTGAGTTATAATCTTACTTTGAGGCTAGCTCAATCTATGCGATTTGTCCTTATATATTTATACGCACTATTTAGGCGTACGCCCCGAACGGTTGGCCAAAAATTACAAGTATAATAATAATATCTCGAATCCTCCGTATTTCAGAAGGTACATTAATCCGTTTGTCTGGCTGTCATGATTACGGAGTCGTCAGATTGTGGGGATCTGCCAGAAGACAAAGCGGTCAAGCTTTGAAGCTGCCAGTTTTGCATTCGTTATTTTTATTACGTTCCTTGCATTATCATCATCATTTCGTGTAGGTAACACGGTCAATTGACCATGCACACCCTGGTGTTAGTACTTCGGAATCGCCTCTCGGCCTCTGACGTGGTTCCTTTAACGACTACCTACCAGATGGCAGCCGGGACCAAATCGGCTTAGCGTGCCTTCGGAAGCACGGAATCATTTTTCTTATCAGACAATGTGATTCATGCCTGCAATGTCCTAACCAAACTGAAAACAACTTAACAAAGTATGCTTCCCGTGGGAATCGAACCTACGACCTAGCATTGGTTCCATAGGAAATGTTGATCACATTGACGGGTTGAGTTACCCTTTCAAAGCTATGGTAAGCGTTAATTTCCACGTGCTGGGATTAAATACAAGCCGTGGAGAGTACTGGAGAGTCCTATCGATCCACAATAAAAATGTATTGAGATGGTTGCATCCCGAGAAGAAAAAATGCATATAATTATCAGTAAGCAATGTATCTTGATGTTGACCCCATCATTTAATTATAGAAGTGAAATCTTTGGCCAGGGATAGGATTGAGATTATTTTCACATGTCTAATTTCACATATAGGTAGGTAATAGCTATATGATGTTTGTGAAATTTTCGGCAATTATCTTATTACAAATGAAATCTGATTTTGAAGATATTTAATTAAAACCGATGGGACTGCGAACAAAATCTTCACGTCAACCACCGTGCTAAACGTGGTTTAAGGTCTTATAGGCATGAGCTCTGTCTACTCCGCAAGGAAAAAAGACGTGAAGGTGTATAGATATGTAAGTAAGCGAACAAAATATTTTTTTTATCTGTTTTTTTAGGTGTTATTGAAAAAACAGTTAATTATCCAAATAAATAACTACGAGTTGAAACCCCTTGTATGAAAAATAGTTTTATTAATAAAATAAAAATCTCACCTGCTCGTAATCACAATTTTTTCACAATGTATCTCCACAATTACCAAGTAAGCACTTGGATGACAGAAATCGCAATGAGTTTGCGTCAAAGTGCTTTATATTTATAACTGATTTTAGTTCGCGCCCTCACGATTTGCGCTTGCTCATCGACTTATCGTGTGACACAGAGTTAACAAGCGAGCGACATCCTTATTTGTTTTATTTATTAGGAATATTTGGTGTTGCGTAACGACCTTCCTTCGTTTACAAACTTTTCTCGGTCTCGTGTAAATTTAAGATATTTTTTTTTTTTATGTCAGAGGACGGCAAACGAGCAAGCGGGTCACCTGATGGTAAGTGATCACCGCTGCCCATGGACTAATGTAACACCAGGGGTATGACAAGAGCGTTGCCGGCCTTTTGTTTTCCCTCCCCAGAGGGGACCCCTCCCCTCTGGGGAGGGGAGGGGTCCCCCCGGAGGCCGGAGGCCCATCCCCCCGGATGGGCCTCCGGCTCTCTCACTCACCAAACGAAGCAAAGAAGCTATAAAACTACTACTCAAACGTCGATTTTCTGTGAGAGTGTGGTACTTCCCCGGACGAGCCGGCCCATTCATGCTACCAGCTGAAGTGATTTTTGCCGGTAGCGTGGCTCTACCACAACTAAAATTTTGCAAATGTTAAGCAAAAGTGTAAATTGTTTTAACTTAAGTATTTTAGTAAAAATTAAAGTTGTGTTTGAGTGATATTTCTGACTTTAAAATCCTATCTATGCGTTCAAATTCAAAGAGTTAATCTAACATTAAGTAGCCGTGTGGTTCCCGGCAGAGTAGAATAAGACCACTCACAAGTCTTTTCGTGGATGTCGTAGAAGGCCTTTCTAACCCGTCTGGCCAGCGTGGAGAGGTTAGGCCAAATCCTCTGACTGCTCCGGCTAATGTTTGGCTCTGGTAGTACATACCCTGATGATGATGATGATGATGAATCTAATGTTTGCGATTATAAATTATTCATACTGGTGACCTTTTGATATTATAGAATATAAAAAATAATATATTAATACATAGGGACAAAGCACACAAATTGAGGTAGCCCCACAGTAAGTTTTGAACTTGTTTCGTATGTTACTAACTCAAATACTATGTTTTATAATAGACTAGCTATTACCCGCGGCTTCACCTGCGTGATATTTAACCTATGTCCTTTTCATTACCCTAACCTATATGTATGCAAAATTTCATGATGATCGGTTCAGTAGATTCGGCGTGAAAGCGTAACAAACAAACAAACTCACTTTTAAATTTATAATATTAGTTCGAATAAGGATAGAATTAGTTAGGATTAGGATAGGATTAAAATAAACATCTAAGACCCAAACCAATCTGAAAAAGATCTTTTCCATGATGACCTGCCCGGAGATTGAACCCGGGTCCACCTGTATCGCAGACTGCCTTGTTAACCTCTATACAACGGAGGCCGTCTTTAAACTGTTATTCTATTTCTCATCCGTGACTGTTCTTAGTTGCAAGCCCATATTTATTTTGTCTTGTCTTTTACTTTATTGAACCTATATTACCCTCACGAATTGCACTTTAGATTGGATGAGCTTGCACGCACATCCACCGCATCACAAAATAATGCGATTCGAGAAATGAAACGGTGAGCAACATTTTTAATTTCAATTATTGGATCTGATAGAACTCGCTATGCTCTACTTAAACAGTGGTCTAGCTAGGTCATCATGCCAGGCTCGCACATCGGAAGTCACGTATTCAATCTCCATTCAGGGCAACATAGTGAGTGATATTTTCAGATTGGTCTCAGTCTTGTATGTTAATCTTTATATGTTTTGTTATAAAATATAGTAGAGAGTAAGTAACGTTGAATTATTATCCCATAACACAAGTCTTGAACTTACTTTTAGTAAAGTTCAATCTGTGCGATTTGTTCTTATTATATTTATTCATTTAAGAATATAATAATTAGAGCATTACATTTTCCCCTGCTAATTCTCATTATAGTTTTGTAATCTCGTGTTAGTCAAAGCAAGTGTCCCAAGAAGTTACTTACACGTTACGCTAATGTCAGATGCCTCTAGGCAGCTTAATAAATCTGACACCAGTATTGGCCACTTACACACACGAAAAACAACAACCTTTAGTTTTCAAAAATATCCATAATTAAAAGTAAACATCGCTTTATTAGAAATGTACTGATTGGTATAAATTTGGAATGATACTTATATTCATTATTCGCTGCCGTGACAATAAAAAGAAAATCACGTTTTGCTATCTTTCTATACTTTTATTTAGGTATGACAAAATCATTATGCACACACACAATGACTGAGTCACATAGGATTTCGATATCCTTTGTCAAACAATCTCGTACCGATAAGGTTACGTCAGTAGTACGTCGAGGAATTACCTTAAACGAATCTTCCTTATATCCTCAATATTTTTGGAACAACGGAAGTAGGAAAGTATTATACGGCGTAGACAGAGCCCAAGAGCATAAAACCCGAAGACCACGTTTCGCCGTACCTTAAACAAATCTTCCTTATATTCTCAATATCAATATGTTTGGAACAACGGAAGTAGGTAAGTATCATACATACATACATACATATATATTATCACGTCTTTATCCCTGGCGGGGTAGACAGAGCCCAAGGTCATAAAACCTACAGGCCACGTTTAGCATCGTAGGTAGTGGGCGTAAAGGTGGAAAGTGATGGAATCAAAATAGTGATGGGTTGCTAGACGCATCGCCTATTAATGTGATTCCTTAGATTTTCGCCCATTTCCTTGACCGGCTTTTACGGTCTGCTCGGGAAGAAAAGCAGCTGGTATATTCTATGTTTTTTCTTTTCTCCCAAACCAGCATGGAAGCATGCAAAAAAATATATATTTTCATACAAGTGTTTATCCTCGCGGGCTATTTTATTATAAACTATTTTATAATAAATACATATGGACAGATCACACAGACTAAGCTAGCCCCAAAGTAGGTAAGTTTTTTTTTTTCACACAGATTGAGCTAGCCCCAAAGTAAGTTCGAGACTTGTGTTATGGGATACTAACTCAACAATACTATATTTTATAATAGATACTTATATAGATAAACATCCAAGACCCAGATCAATCTGAAAAAGATCATTTTCCATCTTGACCTGACCGGGGATCGAACCCGGGACCATCCGTGTCGCAGGCAGGCGTGTTGACCGCTGCGCCACGGAGCTAGTCAAAGACTATATATGTATTAAAATTGAAAATATGTGATGAAAAAGAATTCGCCACAGGTAGGATTCGAACCCACGAGTCTTAGGTCTGCGCCCTAAGTGTGTTACCAACTACACCACCGTGACTTCGAATCACCGCGTCGAATTCTCTCATCACATATTACCCCGTAGGGTATAACGCATTCAAAGCATGCGTATTTCTTCAATACTACCCACTATTTAGTAGTGTGGTATTCTACTTCATTCATATCAGATGAATAGAAAGTTGATTAAATTGAAGAAAGCTCTTACTCACTTAAATGGTTTTTAAATAGCATTACAATGCTCGGTATATTATTAAAATTGAAAATATGTGATGAAAAAGAATTCGCCACAGGTAGGATTCGAACCCACGAGTCTTAGGTCTGCGCCCTAAGTGTGTTACCAACTACACCACCGTGACTTCGAATCACCGCGTCGAATTCTCTCATCACATATTACCCCGTAGGGTATAACGCATTCAAAGCATGCGTATTTCTTCAATACTACCCACTATTTAGTAGTGTGGTATTCTACTTCATTCATATCAGATGAATAGAAAGTTGATTAAATTGAAGAAAGCTCTTACTCACTTAAATGGTTTTTAAATAGCATTACAATGCTCGGTATATTATTAAAATTGAAAATATGTGATGAAAAAGAATTCGCCACAGGTAGGATTCGAACCCACGAGTCTTAGGTCTGCGCCCTAAGTGTGTTACCAACTACACCACCGTGACTTCGAATCACCGCGTCGAATTCTCTCATCACATATTACCCCGTAGGGTATAACGCATTCAAAGCATGCGTATTTCTTCAATACTACCCACTATTTAGTAGTGTGGTATTCTACTTCATTCATATCAGATGAATAGAAAGTTGATTAAATTGAAGAAAGCTCTTACTCACTTAAATGGTTTTTAAATAGCATTACAATGCTCGGTATATTATTAAAATTGAAAATATGTGATGAAAAAGAATTCGCCACAGGTAGGATTCGAACCCACGAGTCTTAGGTCTGCGCCCTAAGTGTGTTACCAACTACACCACCGTGACTTCGAATCACCGAGTATATATAATAATATACCGAGCATTGTAATGCTATTTAAAAACCATTTAAGTGAGTAAGAGCTTTCTTCAATTTAATCAACTTTCTATTCATCTGATATGAATGAAGTAGAATACCACACTACTAAATAGTGGGTAGTATTGAAGAAATACGCATGCTTTGAATGCGTTATACCCTACGGGGTAATATGTGATGAGAGAATTCGACGCGGTGATTCGAAGTCACGGTGGTGTAGTTGGTAACACACTTAGGGCGCAGACCTAAGACTCGTGGGTTCGAATCCTACCTGTGGCGAATTCTTTTTCATCACATATTTTCAATTTTAATAATATACCGAGCTTTGTAATGCTATTTAAAAACTATATATGTACTTTAGACTCGTAGTATGGGAAAGTCAAACAAGTTTTTGGGTTGCCGGTATTGGTTGCCAAAAGTTGTTCATATTGATGGTCTTAGTCACCCCTTTAAGGAAATGTATAAGGTTAAGGCAACATAGCTGTCAAAGTCATAACTTTTAGCTTTGCTGTCATCATCATCATCAGGTCTTTTTAAGTCTCCACTGCTGGAGCACGACCCTCTCTGTACCACCAGAGCTATATATTAGTCAGAGCAATAAAAGGACTAGGCCTACACTCTCCATGTTGGCCAGACGGGTTGGAGAGGTCTCGTTGATGTTTATAAGCTTTGTTTAGCTTGTATTTCCTAAATCGCCTTCTACGACTTGGAGTAGTCCCATTCTACTCTGCGCGGGAACCACACGGCTAACGGGCACTGGTTGCCAAAAGTTGTTCATATTGATGGTCTGACTCACCCCTTTAAGGAAATGTCGCGGGCCAATTTTCATGCTGCATGAGGGTAAGGCAACATAGCTGTCAATATCATATCTTTTAGCATTTAGCTTTTTTTTTAATTTATTTATGGCTTTCACGCGTTACGTATTTAGCCAGTATCAAATTATATTGTCAGTTTCCCGCGCTTTTTATAGTTTTCTTGTTTATTAACGAAATTATGGTGTAATTCATTTTGTTGTTTCGACGGAGCCCTTGGCGATAATTCAGACGAATCCACTTGTTAAATCATAGACGACGCAGCAAGGCGGACAACCACCAGCCTGCTATCTAAATCTCACTATAATCGCACCATGGCAGTTTATTTTAGTTAACCTACACATTGTTCATAGACGTGGGTATATACCTAGTCGGGTCATAAGTTCTTTCAAAACCCTATTATTTAATTTTTTTTAATACTGGCTAGATGAACTTCACCAATTTTAAAAATAAAACGTTTGCGCTTACCTAAAGTAGTAAAGACATTAACAACAAGTGCTGCGAATGATGATTGGCCGCGTCGATTAAGGGCATGTATTCAAAATAGGGGAGGGCATTTTGAATAATGTAAATAAAATTGTATTCTAAATTAAATTACCTTTAATTTCATATATAATTTCTTATTAATTATCAAACAGTGTATCATTAATTTTATAAAAAGTTTTTGACAGAACTTTTTTTTTTTTTATGTCAGAGGACGGCAAACGAGCAAGCGGGTCACCTGATGGTAAGTGATCACCGCTGCCCATGGACTAATGTAACACCAGGGGTATGTCAAGAGCGTTGCCGGCCTTTTGTTTTCCCTCCCCAGAGGGGAGGGGGGATGGGCCTCCGGCTCTCTCACTCACCGAACGAAGCATAGAAGCTGTAAAACTACTATTCAAACGTCGATTTTCTGTGAGAGTGTGGTACTTCCCCGGACGAGCCGGCCCATTCATGCTACCAGCTGAAGTGATTTTTGCCGGTAGCGTGGCTCTACCACAACTAAACTTATGACCTGACTAGATATAACACCAAATTACACCGATTTCACATTATAAAGTCCACTGGAAACAATTTGCAAAACAATCTAAAACAAACACCGTGTAGTCCGCCGCAAGAACCCTAGCTTTTAGCTTTGCTTTACCCGGGCAAAGACAATATAATACTACCCGGGTCAAAATAAAGGTCGCACCAAAGAAGTTCCTAACTCCGGGTTAAAATCAATTGCGTTTTAATCTAACTTCCTTCTTCGGAATTAATATTTTATTAAGAAGGGATTTCAAGTTATATCGAGTAATAAAAGATTCTGTTTGGGAGCGAATATCAAAAGAAAGTAATAAAATGAAATATGCGACTTGGCATACAGATCAGGAATCTTTCGATTTGGCTAATCCATTGATCTTACGCTGTACAAGATATTTTTAGTTTTTTTTTTATATATTTATTATACATGTATATTCAGTGTTTGGTACTGACCTAGCGATGATTCGAAACATGAAAACGAAAAGCTTTTATTCTGTGGACAAGTCTGAAATCGAAAAAAAAATTTGCAGCTCCATAATGTTGCATACATAATGGAGCAGTTAAATTTTTTTTCGAACGCAGCTAATATTTTTTATATTTTTGAATCAGTAATTATTCAACGTAGGTACTATGTTACCCATTTATTTTTCTTTACAGTTGTTTTTAGTATGAAAATGGCAGAGAAATATTTGAAACTAGGTAGGTTGATGACGTGTTTTGTATTAAAAACGATTTCATTTCAAGATCACCAATTACTAGGTACTACGTGGTAATTCTATTACTGCGTAGGCAAGAAACGTTAAAGGTAGTTTCTATTGAGAACATATTGTAGCCAATTGTCTGTACCTATGTATTGTATCTGTTGCACTTCTTTTTCTGATCTAAGCGTTTTTTCCCGGTTGCATCCTCAGCTGTGAAAATTAAGTACATAAGTATGTGCCTCCGCCGGGAATCGAACCTGGTGCCCCTTGTAGGCTGGCGTGGTAACCACTGCGCCACGGAGACCGTCGATACTTTAAAAATAAATATTTCATGTAAATATCATATAAACTAAGGTCAATCAATAACTAGTGCGAATGATTTGAAAAAAATGAAAACAATACGGCCTCATAATCAATTGTTGATAGGTGCGGATCAAATCGTTATAAATAACTATAAAGACCACAGAGTTAGAAAGGCTTAAAACAAATAAATAAGTTAAAATACTAAGATAATAGCACTTTACATAATTGTCATTCCTATTTAAAATTTGATTCAAAACGTTTCTCAGGGTTTTATTACAATAACTTAATAAGACCATGCATTTATCCAGGCATAGGCATTGGCCAGGTATCGGCATCCAGGGCAAATGTATTTTTTTCAAAAACGGAGACATCATTTAAAAATGGTTGTTCTGCAAGGCTCTTGATAACTCTTCAAATATTTTTATGAATTTTCTATTTACAATTTAAAGACAAAAACGCTTCAAGTTCTCACTTGAAGTGTTTTTGGCGAAATTGCTAAGTAAAGATTGCAGATAGCATGCATTATAAAATACAAAATACTTACAGTTCTTTATTTTTTTCTTATAAAAACGATTTTTTTGGTCTCAGGAATAATTTCGAACAATACATTTTTTTAGTCACATGCTCTTTGTTTATAATATATATTTATATATGATGATGATAATATTATATTTATATATTTTTGATAGTAATAGTTAAATTCAAACTAATGAAATTAAAGGTAGCTCTAATAACAAGGATAAAAATAATATAACAACATAAGGATGTCGCAAACTTTTTAACTCTGTGACACACAATAATTTTATCTTCTTCTTCTTAAGGTGCCTCTCCAACTAGTGAAGGTCAGCAATCAGCTTGGTACAGTCCTCTCTGTTCCTGGCTCGCCGGAACAGCTCAGCTGCTTTAGCGATCCCGGTCCACTCCCTGATGTTTCGCAGCCACGACTTCTTTCTTCTTCCCACCTTTCGTTTTCCAGATTAATCCAAATTATCAATAGTTTGAGAATTATACGCCTCTCAAGATTTCCATACAAATTTGAAAAGGCTTGTAATTCTCAAACCATTGGTATTTTAACCAAGCTGTATAGGAACGTACGTAGATTATAATGAGATTAATTGGTTAAATGCTTAATTTTACTCCAAAATTATCAAATATTGCCATAATTCCCTTTTTCCGTTTGTATGGAGACATACGCGTCCAGGCGACTCTTAAGTCCCCTTACCAAAGAGCATCATAAATCTATTTTAGATGCAGTAGTCTGCCAATATTAATGCACTTTCTAATATGAAATGAACCTGGCGTTGAAAGCCAGGTTTTTTTAATGGCCT
This sequence comes from Rhodophaea formosa, assembly GCA_963082605.1. Taxonomy (NCBI): domain Eukaryota; kingdom Metazoa; phylum Arthropoda; class Insecta; order Lepidoptera; family Pyralidae; genus Rhodophaea; species Rhodophaea formosa. The sequence continues at coordinate 7,255,787 of OY720218.1, read as the reverse complement.
TTGTAGCTTTCGCTTATTCACCGGGCGTTTCAGGTGACTGGCAAGGTTTGTTTGTTTGCTTTTCGTGTAAGTGGCCAACACTGGTGTCAGATTTTTCAAGCTGCCTAAATTCTTAACGACTGCCATCAATGATAACAGCCGGGACCAGCGGCTTAACTTGCCTTCCGAAGCACGGTAAACGGCAAGGTGTACATCACCAAAGGGTGCTCAGGAGTGACAAAGCTCGACTTCAGGCGTTGCCTGTGTGCTGTTTTAGGCTTGGAGGGATAGTGTACTCTCATATGCCTTAAGAGGTGCGATTTGCATGTATCATCATCATCATCAGGTCTTTCTGATCTCCACTGCAGGAGCACGACCCTCTCTGTACTACCAGAGCCATATACTAGCTTGAGTAGTCAGAGGATTTGGCCTACACTCTCCACGCTGGCCAGACGGGTTGGAGAGGTCTCTTTGATGTTAATAAGCTTTGTTTAGCTTGTGTTTCCTTTGTCACCTTTTACGACATCCACGGGATGACTTGGAGTGGTCCTATTCTACTCTGCCGGGAACCACACGGCGATTTGCATGTAACTGACAAACAATGGTAAAGGCTTCGGGGAGCAGCTACTCTCATTTTTTGTCATATGGACTGAAAGGCTGAAAGTTACGTTGCAAGAAAGGGCTATCCTGAATGCAAGACATACGGGACCTCCAAGTGGTGACCATTAATCGAATCTAATCCTACTCTACTCACTCAATTGCCGGTGGAAAGTGCGGTACGGGGTTGGAGGGTGAGATTCCTTTGGTTTCTCGAAGCTGTTGGAGAATCAGATTGGGTCACCACCAGCAAAATGGGCGCCAGATTTATCGAGTGGCTGTTTTGTCTGCCTATCCGGATGCACCCTTAAAAAAATGCCAACCATGTCCCTCTTTACTTTGGCTAGTTTGGCTGTCTTTATAACTTCATTCACTATTTTGGTCTTTGCGCGAATTTGAACTCAGCTATTAATAATTTGTGAACTTGTATAGAAGGGATATTAACTCAAAAAAAACTATATTTTTTTAATGAAACTCTACAGTGTTACAAATTAAACGTCAGAATAGCACATAAGCTATAAATTACGCAGACGAAACCATAGGAATCAACCAGTGGTTCATAATGGAGAATTTGCACACAGTTTTTTAGTCGTGCTCTAAAAGAGATCAGTGAAAATAATACCTTCCTAACAAAAAATCTCTTTTAGATATAAAAATTTATCATCATCAGTACATCTATATGAAGCCCACTGCTGGACGAAGGCCTCCCCTAAGGATTTCCATCATTGGAAGGGTTTTGCCATTCTCACCTGATACTTGGTAAATGGGTTGCTGAGCGCAGTTTATTTGGCTTATGTCAGTTCCAACTCCATTGCGCTGCTCATCGAAACCGTTTTAAATCTAGGAAGGGTAGGAGTTTGTTATAGTTGAACCACATAAACTACATTATTGTTTTACTTCATGGTATTCGCAATTGTATTGAAAAACGTCGTATGATGCTCGTACTCAGTAAGCTGTCTATTATAGTACAGTGCTTGCAACATAATGTACTATTTCAGTTATGCTTTCGTAATCATAAACATTTTATATTATGTTCTCTTTATACAAAGTCCCCACAATCTAAACATTATATTGTTTCAGAACCAAAATGTACCTCACTACAATGATTGTTCTCCTGTTAGCAGCCGTGTCTTGCTTCTGTCAACAAGTGCCTATCAACCAAGTAAAAGAAACACACGTATACCCAGTGTTTTACTATGTGGATTCACGCCCAAGGGAATCTGTGTATATAGACAAACAATTTGATTTGTTTAGCCCTTTTTGGTATTCGATTAAAAAGTTAATGAGTCTGAATAATCATTATGAGCCCGTGCAAAATCGTCCACAGAGCTGGTGGCAAAGACCGAGCGGTTATAATGATAATCCCTATTTTTATAATTAAATTATTTAGATACTTCTTCTGAGCGTGTCAACTCGGGCGAATTATATTTGTGTCGACTAGAACTTTGCCACTGACACAGCGTTATCAGTAGCATTGTAAAGGTCCTCGCGTGTGCAGGTGGTAGGACACGTAGGATATTACATATTTAAATACTGCATGTCATTAGGGAATTTGATTAGCTTAAATGTTATCAAAGAGAAATAAACAGTAGTTATACGATTTGTTTATAAATCCCTGTGCGATCCTAAAAGGATTGACTCAGCCCGTCGATATTGTAAAACTTTTCCTATTGACTAATTGCCAGAATTCTAAAAAACAAAAATACTATTTTTTTTTTAATTGCCCAGTCGGGTGTACACTTTTGTATGGAAATGTAAATTTGTTTTTTCGAATTTTCAGTACGAGTAGAAAAAGTTGTTTAAATCTGAGATGCCTTTTCAAGGATTGGACACGGTTATATTTACATTTTATATTGAATCTTTTTGAATTATAGAAGTTGTAACTAAGATACAAATAATAAACGGTGATGCACATGAGATAGTCATTTTTATTTTTTTTCTTAGCTTTTATTTATCTTGCTCTGTTACTTGGTCTGTGAGGTTCAAAACTTGCAAATTGATTTTTAAGCACTTCTTCATCATTATCATCAACAGCCTTCTGTATCCCACTGCTGGGTATAGGCCTATCTCAATGCATGCCATCCATTTCGATCTTTTAAGCACTAATTCTGAAAATATTATAAGAAGTACTATTATTACCTGATCTGATAATGGAGTGTTGATACTGATAATAGGTGGGCACCAGCCCACATAGGCACTACTAACTAAACTACCGAAGATAAACCCATCATTTTTGGGCTCATTTGATTTATCTTTACAGTTTGAATCGCTAATAGAAAAAGCTTGCTTAACTTCTTCATTGAATTGAAAGAACTTTCCCTGTTAGTATTTTATTGGTGTTTTATTCATTGCCAATGCTAATTATCCTGCCCACGAGGATTTTTTTCCAATATCTTTTTTTTTATTTAATAAGAAGAGGAATCCGAATGTGCCGTGTGGTTCCCGACAGAGAAGAATAGGACAACTCCAAGAGTTTCCCAGCATGTCGTAAAAATCGACTTAAGGAACACAAGCTAAATAAAGCTTATAAACATCAAAGGGACCTTTCCAACCCGTCTGGACAGCGTGGAGAGTGTAGGCCAAATCCTCTGACTGCTCGGCTAATATATGGTTCTGGTAGTACAAAAAGGGTCGTGCTCCTGCAGTGGAGACTAAAAAGACCTGATGATGATGATGGACACAAAATCTCAGTGCCTAACGACTAATTTAACATTTTACTTGCATTTATGTATGTCCTTGTAGCACTGTTCCAAAGTAAGTTCTCCTTTTATAATAAGAAAAATCGTTTAATTTTCGTGTAACCTTCTCCGTAAAACATTTTAGTTTCTTAATGTTTTCTTATGTTGTCGCGATTGTTACACATTTAAATAAAATTATTTTAATACGGTTTTTATCGCGTTTAATTAATTAAATTATTTTAATACGGTTTTTATCGCGTTTAAAAATTTTAGTTTCTATTCGTCCAAAAATACTTGATATGTTTCTGTTGTTAATAACATTTGATTAAATTAGAATGTTTTCGAACTATTACATCCATAGAGATAAAATAATTCTAGCGTCAAGACGAATGTAAAATTGTGAAAAATTACTTTCAAATTGCAGGCAGTTATTTTGACGTAAATGCCTCCGTCAGCCTTGGAAAGCGGCGGCTAAAAAGCGGGGCAATCATTCGTCAAAGAATTATAAAAAATAGGCTGTTTTAGGAACATACATACACATACATACATATTATCAGAGGCCAAGGTCATGAAACCAAAGGCCACCGATTGATGGGCGGACATTGATGGGCGTTAAGGTGGTCAGAGGAATCAAAATAATGATGGGTTGCTAGCCGCAACACCTATAACGTGATTGCCTAGATTTTCGCCCAATCCCTTGACCAACTTTTACGGTCTGTGTAGGAGGAAGAAAAGCAGCTGGTATATTCTATGTTTTTCCTTTTTACTCAAACCAGCATGGAAGAGGAAGTCCTAGCATTGCTTGCGTAAATCACATAGGACACAGAGATAATATTTTAGTGTAAAGGTGGCAGTTACTTATCTTAAAATTATATAGGTTAATACGTTGTTACAATAATATTGTATCAAAGATGGTTATTTCTTTTTACATCAAAGCAAATCGAAAAACACCAAAAATTGCATCCTAGCCGATCTATAGTGTAAAATATATGAGGGATAATATAAACTTACATACATTCTTCTTGTTTACTTAGTTGAATATCGTAAGTAAAGTTTATTTTCGATACATAGGAACATAGGGTACATAGGAAAAATATTCCTATACCATTGCCTAAAAAGGCTCTATTTTTTCCTACTGACTATCATACGAGATATCGCACATAATATAATGATTACCACAGATATTTTGTCACTGTTTACTCAAGAGATTTGCTGAATACCGCAAAATATTACAGTTGATACGAATCGATTCATACAAACATGTGATAATTTTGCGCTTGATTAAATATCGTGAGTTGTTATTTACTGAAAATAATATTTGTTTTGCTAGAAAATATACACCACGTATAATCACATCTTTAACTCTTACGTTGTGAACAGAGACTAAGGTCTTAAGACCAAAAAGTGACGGATAGCAGTCGGTATAGTATAGATAAATAGGTGTATCAAAGAGGTTATGTGGTTAAGTCAAGGGGTGCAGTTGGGGTCTACCTTGGACGATTTTGCAAAATGATTTTGGTGGACTTTATAATATGAAATTGGTGTAGTTTGGTGTTATATATGCTCGTGCTCATGAAACAATTTGTGAAATAGTTAAAGTGGACTGTTATATGGACTCGTATAGACTTGTCACATAAGCTCCTGATCACGAGGCATCAAAGAACGCAAAGAACATACGCCATCTTTGATGCTACTTGTTACAACTTTACCGTACAACACCGATAATTAGTATCTCAATTTACTGGACATTGGCAGAATCACTAAAATCTCAGTGGAAACCATAAGAAGGTGGAAGTATAAAACAGAAGAAGAAGAAGAAGAAGGTGTATTAAACTGAAAAATGTTTTGCTGGCCGTTTTATTAAAGATTGATTAATGATATATTTGCCTATTTATATGAACTAACTTTTACTTTTTTATTTTATTCAAGACCAGCTTGGTTGAATAGTATATTACTGCAGAGGCCGGGAAGTTAGGGATTGCCGAACCAGTCCATTTTCTTGCCAATTATTATGAGGCTGGCAATCTCAGTCCCGCCGAGGTATGAAAAAAAAAATACAACTATTGTTGTATTTCATTCTGGTTTCTGGTATAACTATAATATTATTATATTATAGTTATACCAGAAACAAGAATGAGTATAAAATGTTTAAAAAAATTAGAGTATTCCGCGTTTTTTTCTTCTTTAATTTTCGATTGTCAATGCAAAGGAAAAATAGCCCGTACAGCCCAGTCAAATCCAGCCCATCAAAATTAAGCATACTTTCGTGTGATTTTATACTGTAGTGTACTATAATGTCGATCCCCGTATTTTCTATATCCTTTGAACGCCAGATCAAACAACGCGTATGCATAATCCTAACGACATTTTCAAACCTTTTAACAAAGTGTAAAGAGTTACAAATACAAACCATACTTACTTTGGTATTTGAGAAGATATATCATATTAATAGACAAGATTATGAGGCGTCGATATTAATTAAATGTTGGCGGAGGTGCGGTGCGTTCAGCAGTAATTACTGATACCGAGAACTACCTACCATCTATCCAGTCTCCTGTAATGTGCACGGTTCATTGCTTTGGAAGCTAGATAATTAAGTTAGAGTATTAGAGATACATAAACCTATATAATAGGAATGGAGAGTTTGGCTAGAAGACGTATTGGTTTTGTTAGATAAATTGTTGCCATAAGACACAATTAGCATACCTTCTCGAGAAACGCCAATTAACCATCAAATCGTGCGACTGAAATAGACGTGGCTCGGCCACATACTCCAAAGGAAAGCATACATTCCTAGACTCCAGAGTGGACCCCGCAAGGAAAGAGGAAGCGTGGTCGGCCCAGGCAAAGCTGGCGACGCTCGATGGTGGCAGAAATTAAGTCTACCGGACTGACCTGGCCTGAGTTGAAGCTTGTTGTCCAAAATAGAGTGAAATGGAGAAGCACTATGGAAGCCCTCTGCTCCATATGGAGGACATAGGACATTAAGTCAAGTAAGTCAAGCAATTCAAGCATACTTTACTACACCCACCTAGTCTTTGCATTTTTGCCGTAACATCATCAGTTGTGGTGCTTAATAAAAAATAATGCTAATTTAAAAAGACTAATAAAAGCATAGCTCTCATCATGAATAAGAACAAATTTTGTTCTGTGGCCTAGTCCGAAATCGAGAATAATAAATGATGGGCTGTTCCATTGTACGTTGAATACTTTCTGATCCATAATGTTTGTGGCTGAATTTTTTTTTCACGTTATCGGGCTTGGTCATACAACAAAACCTATTCATTTTTATATTGAGAACGTGAATTTAAATTATCGCTTAATACCAAACACATTGTATAGTCGTGTAGTAAACTATTTTCATAGTTCATAGAAATACATGACAGACATGACTTTCTGTGTTCTGTGATCAAGATAGTGTCCAGCGAATTCGCCCGGATTGGTTTCGGTTTTTATCACTCAATCTATATTACCTAAGATGCTTTGAGACCCGGGGCTTTACCCGGGTCTCGAAGAATCTTAGGTGAGGATACAACTGAAAACAGATGCCTCTTTGCCTACTAAGTAGTATAAAAAACATGCTCACATGACAGAATAGTTTTTTATGCAACGGGTTTATAATAGGGGTCTTAAAAGGTGAGTGGCGCGGGTAGCGATATGAGCGAGCGAACGAGCGAATATCACTAATAGAGGCGCCACGAGCCTTTTAATACCTAATTATAAACCGTTGCATACAATATTTTTTCTACGACTTTAAAAAAAATGCAATATTAGTAAAACATAAATTTTGAGTTTAACAACTAACTCGCGGATAATGTAAACATCTGTAAACATGCCAAAATTTTGTGTCTATTGTTACCTTTTCTTTTTAAATTAATGTTCGCTAGACTCTTTAAAAAACTATGAAATAAGTTTTTCTAAAGTTGGCAGCAATGCATTTAGTTCAAATTCTTCTATTGCAATCACGAAATCTAGGTTTAATAGTCTGTGGCTGCTAGCCGTATCGTTATTAGCTACATCATAGTACGGCTGTGTCGTACTGTTATGAAGAATAGAGTAAAGACTTATTATGGATGTTCTTATGTTTGTGTTCTTGACCATATAAATGACAGATTACAGTACAGGAGTAGAAAAAGATTATAACATAATCAATATTTTATGCAGCATCCACTTTATAATAACTTTATCGGCAAATAATTGATACCTTAGGTTACATTATTGCAATTGCAATCGTACTGTTTCCTAATTATTTTGAAAATAAAATATACCCTTAGAAGACTTTGGAATCGGTTTAGAAGTTTTTCAATTTCAACCAAACAATCAAATATTTCATCTTTAGATTTTCAGTTAGCTTTGCAAAGAGCTATACATCAATCAAGCAATCAAACCGTATTGATCGATTCATTGATTGACAGATCCTGATAGCAGTGAAATGTTTGCATTGACAGTCTGAATGATGGGTGTTTCATTTTGCCATGTCCAAACAAATAAGACATATTGGTAAAGTGACAGTAGAAATGATGAATTACGTTCAGTTTGTTTAAATTTTTCCATTTTAAAAGCCCTGGTTGGATCGTGTTGTTTTGTGCGTAATTTTTTTTTCTTATCTGTGCGTTTTCACGGTTAGATCCTTAGCTATGGTGCTAAGGACCCCGGGGTCCACTATTATTGCAGTATGTTAGTATTTTATTTTAAAATACATATACTATAAATTCGATAAAAGTTCTAAAGCTACCCAACCGTCTGCCAGACACCGTGTAATTAGTTTTCCGTTTTGCTATGAAGAGTCCTTCCAAAATAAAGCAAAGTAGTGAAAAAATATAAACAATTTTTTTTTTCATAAAATTATGATTTAAAAGTTTCGTATAAAGTCTCATATTTTAAGACTTGCTGAAATGCCATCATAACTCAACCACACGTGAAAATAAACAAAATGTATTGCGCATTTTCTCCAAATGAAATCCTTACATCACCAGTAACACTGGCATGGCAATCGTGATTTTCAAATAAAGATTTTTTATTTCCTCTTTCATAAAACCGCTGATAAATTAGCCACTATCACACTCGTGGAAAAAAAAGGCCTTATAGGTATTTTGCTGAAAGACGATGGCCTTAGTATCCCTTTGTATGTAAATCATCTAAACGTATACAATTGTATTGAAACAAATCGTAAAACTTTTAAACGTCTAAGAGTTACACTCCATTTCATCAAATTGATGTGAAAGAACGGTTCATGGGTAACTGCACCATAAAATAAAAAAGAAAATGGCGAACGAGAGAAATAAAAAATATTAGCTCGAAGTAAAACCAGCTTTATAGGGCTTTATTGATATTTACTGCAACATCTTGTCCGACTATGAAAATATCGTGAAAATTGATAAAGGAGCTTTTAAATAGAATTTATGGTAATGCATCAGACCTAAGGGTTTGATCTATTCTATATTTTATCGGCTGATATGAAATTCATGGAAGTAATATATCGGGGTTGTAAAATATGTTGTATCGAACTATTGTCATGCTCGTAAGATGATATCCATATTTTATATATTTTCGATGTACGAAAAAAATATAGTTGTATTAGTATGGATATATGCATACGGGGAGTATGCACATATCCGTAGTAATAAAACTATATTTTTTTCACAATGAAGCTCAAACTTGGTCTTTGACTGACATCCAGAAGCACAAGCTGAAGGTTTGCCAGCGTAATATGGAGCGCAGTATGCTCGGAATTAAATTAATTGATGGAGTACGGAACACCACCCTTCGCTCCCAGACCAAAATAGTGGACGTGGCTGCGAGATCGGCAGGTTTAAAGTGGGACTGGGCGGGACACGTCACTCGAATGCCCGATGATCGCTGGGCTAAGATAGTAACAGACTGGAAGCCAGATGGCAAACGGGGACGTGGCCGACCCAGAATTAGATGGTGCAACGAGCTTGACAGTTTTGACAAACAGTGGAAAGTAAAAGCAACAGACAGACAGACATGGAAACGAGAGAAGGAGGCCTTTGCCCAACATTGGGACAGCAATGGCTTGTAATAATAATAATAATAATTAGTATACTGTCTACATTCATGTGAGTAAGACCTTTTCCAGGGTGATGTTTTTCAAACTAATTTGACCTGAGGTTATTTAATGACGTGAATTATGATTTACTTGTAGATAGAATTGTAGTATAAGTAACTCCTGATATTCCAATTTACTTTATTCATCCAAATCGTGCATTTCCTGTGGTTTACAGCGAAAAACCAAACAGAAAGATATATTCATATGATCCGTATGTAGGTTGTATGACATTGTACCTAGTAACAAATGAATCAATTTTATGATTTTTCACATTATGTAATATAAGTTTTTCTTACGGTTATAAATTTTTCAGCAAACTGACTTGATCATATGATTCCATTATCAGGAGGAAATTTGTTAAGATAATAATGTGGTTTGGTATACTAATATAATATATGAATTGACCTCATAGACAAGACATGGCTAAAATGAAGGCCAGAGTTTTTAACATTATAATACTTGTTTATTTTTTGAAAGGAGCAAATAAAAGATTGACATCAAATTATTTATTCAATATTTTATAAAATCACGTCAGTCTTATCAATTAAAAAATCCTGATGTCTTTTAAAAAGAATAAAAAAAAAACAGAACTATTTAATTTCTGATCCTGCCGCTGCTAGGCTGGTGGTAAAGTCGGAAGATGTCCATAAAACTAGTAATGTGCATGAGGTAAATTTTTGCATCATACACTGAACGTTGTTTGTACCAATTTTTGTCAACTCAAACCTTGGACTCAAACTCATTATCAAAGGGCGTCGTCAAGTGGACAGTTTGACCAAGTTTGACAGTTGTTTCCTCACTGTGACTGAGGAAACGTAATCTTTTTAACCGACTTCAAAAAAAAGAGGAGGTTCTCAATTCGTCGGAATCTATTTTTTTATGTATGTTCCCCGATTTCTCGAAGACACCTGGACCGATTTACAAATTTCTTTTTTTTTCGATAGGTACTTTACAAATGGCCCCACTAAATTTTTATAGAAATATGTCGAGCACTTTTTGAAAAATTACACAACAACCAAAAATATGTTTACACGGATGCCATTCATTTTACACTTATTTCCATTTTATTTTTATGCTTATTCAAAAATTGATAGGGTTGAAGTCGGTTTTTGTTTTTTATTAAAAATATCTTAAATTATTAGCGTGTCAACTCGGCTGAATCGGGATCGCAACTGTCAAGGGTGGCGTTGTTTATAATTTATTGTTCTAAACAAACTATGCAAAGTAAGGAATATTATTAGAATAAAATATATGCTGGCCAAATCTCGTAAAATTAAATACTTAAATGTTACTAATACCTAGGTTCTAATATATCAAAAAAAAAATATACAGGAGTACCTAGTTCCCAAAATAATTTACAATCAAACATGAGTTTATTACATTGTCTAACGAATGTTTTTATGATTTATCGATTTTGTATGCATTCATTATTTGCATAAAGAGCTAAATTTTCATTAGGAAAAATCGTACGCAGCGATATCTTCAATTGGCTAAGCGTTGCCATCCATTAAGGGATGGCAACGCTAAGCCAATTGAAAATATAAATCGCACAGAGTTAAAGGATGTTTTTGAAGGAATGAAAATTAATGACGAGGTGGAGTCGAGTTTAAGTTGAGGAGAACTTTAGGAAAAGACGTAAAACACAAGTGTAAGAGTATATCCATATAGAGGATTAACAATCCTTTATTCTTTATTAAAAACCAATAGAATGGCGTGTGTTGGGCGAAATCCGTAACACAACACTTGTTTCTAAAACTGGTATCATCGATATGGGACGTAAAGCTGAAATGGGATTGGGTTTGGAGGGTCGTTTGTAAGATGCATCAAGATCGTTCAGCTGATATCGCAACAGATGGTATCCCGAGACGGACAAAAAATGGGGCTGACCGCGGTCGAGCGACGTTCTTCGTTAATTCGACAAGCAATGACCACAGAATACATCGAATAGAGAAGCGTAGAAGATGACGGGGGACACTTTTGTCCTGTAATAAGCATCTATATATGAAGTGTCTTCTCTTTTGTACCCTGATAGAACTGTTTAAATTTTTGATACCTGCATATACGATGTATACCCTTATTATCTTAAAAATAGAGAGCATAATTCTGTGCGAACATTTATGGTTTAGCGTGAGACGGAAATACTACAGGTTGGTGTCCCGCTCGCACATATGTATTTGCATATAATATCTTATTTCAGTACCATAGATATGTGTATGCAAAATTTCATGATGATCGGTTTAGCAGATTCGGCGTGAAAGCGTAACAAACAAAGAAACAAACTCACTTTCACATTTACAACAAACATACATGCTATCACGTCTTTATCCCTTGCGGGGTAGACAGAGCCCAAGGTCATAAAACCTACAGGCTACGTCTAGCATCGTAGTGGGCATAAAGGTGAAAGCGGAATCAAAGTAGTGATGGGTTGCTAGCCACATCGCCTATCAATGTGATTCCTTAGATTTTTGCCCAATCTCTTGACCGGCTTTTACGGTCTGCGCGGGAACAAAAGTACCTGGTATAAGATGACATTTATAAAACTGCAATTATGTGAGAGCGGGACACCTACCAGTAGTATTTCTGTTTCTTTCTGTGCCAAAAGTTACTCAGTACTTCTACCAATATGTAAGGTCATTGGCAGTACTTCAAAAGGTAATAGTAAAAACTTATACTAACATAAAAGCAAAAGAGTTGCTATTACGATTGGTTTGAGTATTGTCTCTCGGTGGTGGGATAAAATCAACGAAAGTGTTAGGTTTGGGCTGGTAGGTCTGGGGATTCTTTCTCTGCTCTTCCAAGGCGAGCCAGTTGATCAACCAGAAGGGCTGCTTGTCCAAAGGCAGCTTCTTCAACCTGTTGACTAGTTCTCGGTCACCGTTTGCTTCTAGCGGCAGTCTTTCTGTTGTTGTGGAGACGGCGTCTTCTCCAAATCTGAAATAAGGATAACATAGGTAATTTAGATAAAATTTTAACACAGTATTACTTATTTATTTCACGTCAGTAGACCTTATTCAGGGCCATGTGTAGCAAGACATGTTGATCTAAGATACAAATGTATTATCTTTATCCCTAAAGGGGTAGACAAAACTTCAGGTCATAGGTCATTAGACCCAAAGACCACTTTTGTGATCTTAAAGTGATGGTGAAAAACGGAATTGAATGATGAATTGCTAGCAGTATCACTATATCTCCCAGACCGGCTTGGAATAATAGTAGAAGATACAGATGTTGAAAGAATAATGGGAATTTCATCTAATAGCAAGGCGGATAGTTTCATTATTATGAATGAAAAAATGAATGAATGAAACATTCTTTATTGCTCCAAACAAACAATATACACATTCGGAAAATAATATCTCGATATCTTTGAGTCAACCTTAGGGTAGAAGGAAAAAAAATATCCAAATGAAATGAGCGTATTGCCGTTACAGGGAAACAATGTACGATGAAAGTTCGATACTTAGTTCTTCACAGGAATTAAAATTTGTCTGAATCATTAATATCATCATTATCATCCGGCTTTTTAGTCTCCACTGCAGGGGCTCAACCCTCTTTGTACTATCAGAGCTATATATTTGCTAGAGCGGTCAGAAGATTTGGCCTACATTCTCCACGCTGGCCAGGCGAGTTGGAGACTTGGAGAGGTCTTTTACCATTTATATGACAGTTGGTAATCTCACGACTGGTCATAAAATAATATTTATATCTTTAAATTAGCCAGATTTAGAAAACCGGTGTAACTGCTCGACTATTCGAAGTTCATAAAATAGTTCATTCCGAATTATTCATAGAAAAACAAAAACAACTCTTCCAAATAACCAAATAGCTAATACTCAGGATGGCTTAGGAATAACAAATAATACTTTTTCCTTATATAGCAGGTGGAAATCCCACAACTCATAACGACTGGTTATAAAATAGTCTTAAAATCTTTAAATATAGCCAGATTTAGAAAACCGGTGTAACTACTCGACTGTTGGAAGCGCATTTAATAGCTCATTCTAAAAATGAAAAATGAAAGTAGATAGGTAGGTACGTCGGAGTGTGGAACCTCATGCAGAAACACGCTTGTACGATTTGACTACATGCAGAAAGCACAGCTGACAGAAATCTCTATTCGTAGACAGCACGTTTTGCCTAAAATACTTTTGGTAGATATCTCGGTTCCTAGGAAGCACTTTTGACAGAAATTACTGTTGGTAGATATCTCGGCTCCTAGAAAATACTGTGGATAGATATCACTGTAGGCAGATATCTCGGTTCCTAGAAAAAACTTTTGACAAAAATAATACTTTTAGGGGACACCTGGCCTGCTCGGGATGATGTGGTCCACGGGCGAGATGTCAACTTTTTAGTACGCTTTAATTTAATATTATGTAGGTGTTCCGAATCTTCAATTTAAATAACTTAACAAAAATGCTCATCAGGTTTAATAACTTTTGCTAAGGCGTCATTTTTATATTTCTTATAGTAAATTACCTGGACCAGTATGTTTCTGCATTAAGTGTTCTAAATCTCAGATTTTTATACCTCAACGCTCATCAGGCTTAACAACTTTTGCTAAGGTTCCACTTTTATATTTCTTAGAGTTCAGCTGGACCATTATGATGCTGCATCAGGTGTTCCATTTTCCAAAATCATTTCTACCCTATATCTTGCCTAGGCTTTGTAGCTATATAGCAAAAAAGTTTCTTTCGAATCCGTCCAATATTTCCGGTCATAATCATCATTTCGTGTAGGTGACACGGTCAGTGGACCATGCACACCCTGGTGTCAGAGTTCTGCGGAACAGCCTCTCGGCCTCTGACGTGTCTTCTTTAACGACTTCCAGATGGCAGCCGGGACCACCGGCTTAACGTGCCTTCCAAAGCACGGAATCATATTTCTTATCAGACAATCAAGTGATTCATGCCTGCAATATTTCCGGTGATAAGCGTGATCATACATAGAAACAGACAGACAGACAAGAAATTCTAAAAAAAAATTTTCGTTAACTTTTATTATTTTTAAGTGTCCCTCTATCCATTTCAGTCAAAAATACAAAATGTAAAGACAATATATTTTTACTGTTTTATATATAATAAAACAGTAAAAATATATTGTCTGTACATTTGTCTGTATAATGATTAACTATCTTTAAAGAAAAGTACTTGTGTATACCTTTTTCTTGCATTATTATATGCAAAATGAAAAATGACTGTTTTGAAATCGAATTTGGATAAATGCAAAATGACTCATATTGCATTTATTTTGTTTATAATTTTTTTTTAAATCATATAATTATATGAAATAAAATTGTTTTCATTATGTTTCTCTGCCAAAGATTTGCTAAAGTTAGGACACATAATAACATCAAAAATTATACTTGTTCTGAAGAGCGGGGTGTTCTGGTGAAACTGACACAAATTTTATTTCCAATGTAAATATCTTGTAAGCAGGCCATATTTCCCTTGCTTTAACGTTTGAAAACGGACAAGTCACTCGATCTCATCTATTGGGACGAATATTAACATAGCGTACTAGAAAGTTGACATCTCGCCTGTGGACCACATCCCAAGCGGGCCAGATGTTTCCTAAAGGTATTTTTTGTAAACTGTGGTTTCCTAGGAACTAAGATATTTACCAACAGTGATTTCTATCCACAGTATTTTCTAGGAACCGAGATATCTACCGTCAGTGATTTCTGTCAATAGTGCTTCCTAGCAACCGAGATATCTACCAACAGTATTTTAGGCAAAACGTGCTGTCTACGAATAGAGATTTCTGTCAGCTGTGCTTTCTGCATGTAGTCAAATCGTACAAGCGTGTTTCTGCATGAGGTTCCACACTCGGTACGTCGATAGATCTTAATTTCGATGTTTTCATAGTAGAATAACATAGGCACAAACCTACGTGGTTTTTATATGTAATACTTATTTAAATATTGTAAAATATGTTTTTATATGGTAAATAAAAAAAATAAGTTTGTTCAAAGAAAACTAAAAACATCATGCTCTTACAAAAAACCGCATAGCTTATACTTTGGATGGTAAAGGAATTGTAACCGTCATTCCAAATCCCTTGAGGCATTTCACTATCATCATCCGAGCTGTAAGAGGTCCACTCCTGAACATAAGCCTCCATCTAGGATTTCCATCACTAAAGGAGTTTGTCATACTCAACACGCTTGGTAAACGGGATGGTGAGCGCAGTTTTGTTGCTTGACAAAATTTAAAATGATGTGGCATGGTGGCAAGAACTTAGGCTGCGTTCCACCGTTGGATTGATTAGCTTATCCGTTGGGCGAAAACTCAGCTAACTCTCTTATCACTGCAAGTTGATATAAGCCGTGGGGTAATCTCTTTACAAAAGGCCCCTCTGCTAGGGCCCCAAGGTATTCTACGCTAAATGGCACAAATATTAAAGAGTAAAGTAAAAAAGAGTAAAGATTCAAGTTTATTTTTTACTAGCCTTCACCCGCAGCTCCACTCGCGTTAGTGCTGTCGGGAACAGTACTTTTCGCCGGTATGAAAGGTCCTTCTCTGTACTTTAAACAACGTGTATGCAAAATTTTATGATGATCGGTTCAGTAGATACGGCCTGAAAACGTAACAAACAAATAAACTCACTTTCGCATTAATAATATTAGTTGGGATTATTACATAAGTAGCTGTTATCCGCGGTTTGACCGGCGTGATATATAGCCTTTGTCCTTCTCAGTACCTTACCTTACCTATGTGTATGCAAAAGGGGTTTGGGTAATTTTGTATGAGCCTTGGCATGATTTTTTTTTTCAGCGACCACTAATATAACTAGTATTTTTAATTAGCCTTATAGTTGAGAATAACAATATACAAAACATTATTGATGTAAACTATATCGGAGCCGAAATATCAAATATCAAAATAAGACAAATAATAAGTAAGTCGTCTATATAGATGTAATATTTTTTAACAAAAATGATTTGATTAAAGCGTATAGTATGTCGTTATGGATAGGAATCTAGACTAATATTATAAAGAGGAAAGATTTGTTTGTTTGTTTGTAATGGGTAATCTCAGAAACGACTGAACTGATTTAAAAAATTCTTTCACCATTCGAAAGCTACATTATCCCGGAGTGAAATAGGCTATGTAGGTACCACGAGCGAAGCCGGGGCGGACTGCTAGTGATAAATAAAATGCAACAGATACACACAAACAAATCATTTATTATAGGCACATACAATATCAATATGAATATATTACATTATTATTAGTTTACAAGATTAGTTATTTTCCGATTTATACAATTTAGTTATTTTCCGGTTCATCGTAAACTTCATTTTCTTGATCATGTCGTATTATTGTGTCTAAAAACTGAGCTGGGGGAGATAGATTATCTTGGTATCTACCCCATCCCAAATACCATATAATGGACATTACATGCGAGCAACAGCCTAGAGTCCGTTTTCCGACAACACATGAGCAATAATGGCCCAATATTGCGCTGCTTCCTTCTAGTTCCCTTTCTAATAAAATATAAACATAATAAATTCTGCTTGTCACGTGTCTTGATTGAATTTTTCCTCTAAGTAGCCATGGATTCCGACAATCCAAATTCTGCTCTCTAAAATCTTCTATGTGGGGCTCCTTATATATTTCAATTATATACGAACCATTTTTTACATGCTCCCCGTAATAACTGCGGGCTTGGAGAATTTGATACGTTCCCAACGCATATATAATAAGCTCGTCCATACTTAATATTGGGAAATCATTAAAATCTAATAAAGCCGCATCAATAGACTGAAAACGAGCCCATCTACGATTGAGATTATTTTCTATAACATATTCACTTAACCTGTTTCTGTCACCATCACATTGAATTATTTTGTTTACGATTTCGTTCACCAAGCGGTGGTCGGTTAGGGGTTTGCCAAAAGCATTTAATAATGCCGCAGCAATTTTTATCTCGTCGAAAAGATGCCTTGCAGCTACATTAAAGTATTTGTGACGTAATTGGCGAAACTGATTTTTTAATCTGCCATTTACTGTTTCTACAACCCAACGGCAAATAGTAACTTTCCTAGAATCATTTGCTTGTCGCACACTTAACTGACTTTCATTTACGTCTTTGGAGGCTGGCATGTACGTTTTGTATCCATATGACTCCACTTCATCAATGCAATCTCTGAAGCCTCTATCTAAAATGAGTACATCATTTTCACGAAAATACCAATGAAATGTATCAGTTTCACTACTCATAATCTCAGACAAAATACGAGCATCTGAAGTAGTAGCTTCATATAAACCATAAATATCAACTATATGACCATCAGGGCATACTACTAAAAAGGGTTTTAGTAAATGACGAAACTTGTGCAGACTATAGGATTTTCTTTGAAAGTAATAGTTGCTGCTTTTTTGTAAATATATATAAGTCCCGTCTAATATAATTATGGCTCTACGTTCACTCAGAGGAGCATTTGGATTTCCAAATAATACATTTGGGATAGTCAGACAACGTGATATGACTTCTTCTCTTGTAATATGATCATAGCCTAAATTCTGTGGCACAAACTCTGTCATTAATTCTTGTCTCACTTCTCGCATTATTTTTTCAAAAGTTTTTCTTGTCATTTTGAATACGCTAGAAAGTCGTTGATTTGATTCACCGGTGTGAAGTTTTGCAAGAACTGTTGCAAGGGCTGTTTTAGCCTTTTTGTGATGTTGTGTGATACTTGGGGTTGCTTCAAGAATTCGCATAAAGTTTTCCTTAGAGAAACCAATGTAATAATGAAAGACTCCATTATTAATGGAAGAAAGTCTCTCAAAATCTAAAAAATTACTACGATTTCTTAAAATATCCATCATGTCTTTCACTTGCTTCGACGAGAAACTTGCAATTACACGACGTGTTCTTGTTTCAATATCTTGAAACCCTGAATCTGAATGCTCTCTACATACACGTGTACCCCGTGGAAGGTAAAATCCTTTATTTTGAAGAATTGTGGTTCTTATGTCAACATGAATTCGTTGAAGATTGGTGTTGGTGCAATCAGCAAAAATACATAACTGTGTATTAAGTGGTGCTCTGGAATATCCAGGAACTTCAATCGTTTGCGGTCTACTAACTTGCACTTGTTGGTCTCGCATATTTTCATTAATAATAAGATCTGATTCAGATTCCTCTGTATTGCCTCCTTGCGATGAATCATGCTCTAATACTTGATCATCTGCATGTTGTTCAAGTAGGTCTGGTGCAACTTCTGCTTGTTGATCTCTTGAGACATAGCGCTGAGCTCGAAAAAAGCATGGTCGACATATCCGTTCATCGCCACCAAACTGTAAAATACAAAATATAGGCTTAATCAATATATTTGTATACGTATTAGCTCCATATATAGGTAAAAAATAATTAAAACACATCGTAGTACCTAGATAAATCTAACTGGGTAAATTGATTTAATTATTTATTTTTTAGTAAATATGAAATCATTTCCTCTTTTACTTGACTTACGAACATATAGCAAGTCTCAAACATATAGTAATCACTAAAAAAAGTGGCACGTACTGCATCTTATTGCATTTATGCCGGTTTGGGAGCAAGCGGAAGAAACACAAGTACTAATCTTCTTTGACACTCAAAAGATAATCAAGGTAAAGGGGAAAATATAACCAGTGGCCAGTTTTCAATAAGTTAGGAATGGCTTTGTGACGAGTGAGATCGCTTTAAGATATGTACTTCAAACAAAATATAATTGACACTGGGATATTGTACCTACATGAAATAATGTTTGACACAACAGTCCCTGAGTTTATCACGTTTTAACAAACCAACTGTTTTTTAATATTAGTGTAAATAAGAAAGTTAAACAATTAATAATTATATAAGAAATGTCATCACTTACCTCAAGAATGTTAATAACTTCAATGCAGTATGCCATTAAACATGGGTTTTGCTCCATCAGTTGAGCCGTTAACACCATAGATCTCCTGCGAGTGCCGCCAATGCGGTTCAAACTTCGATGGCAGCCAACACACGATGCTCTATCTGCATCCATATTGTTTTAAAGTCCAAATCACTACAGCAAACTCTTAGTCCAGTTAGTAATGCCAGGTCACAAAATAAGATAATAAAGAGAGAGTCCAAAAACAAAGCAAAGGTCGTGGTAATCAAAAGTATATAACGCACTTGCACACACTCAACACAAAGGTTAAACGGGAAGTGAATCCTGCCTGCGCCTGCACCTCTTTCCTTCACCCCTCCACTCCACCCTGCTCGATTTTCAAAGCCTAACCGAGTCAGGTAAATGAACCCTGTGCTGTGATTGGATGAACGCGACCGGTAGCGGGCCTTTCAACTTTCTAGGAACTTCCCATTGTTTGTTTACTTAACGCACTAAAAGTTATGAATCACATTCACCCTCGGTCTTTTGTTATAGAAAATTCTCTAATCCACATCTGACATATCAGTTACCTTCGAATGGCTTAAAAAATCTGTGTGTGAGACTTATCATGTCTTCCGTGTCATTTTATGCCATATGAAACAATTTTTTCGTAAAAATATATAAGTACACATGCATGAGTGCCTGAAGTAGGATATCATCAAATTCTGCGTAATAAAAATAATATATTAATGTTTGTTGTATTAATTATGAATGTCGCATACCCCACTGTAACTGTTTTTATTTTATATATAAATAATATAAATCATAGAATCAAGTAATATTTACACGAAAAAATAATAAAATAAAGATCCTGTTTTGTCTCTCTAGACGACATTATTGTAATTTATTTTTTAATTATGAATGCCGATATCTCGGCTCCGATACACTGTAGACAGAAACGGCCATAGATGAAAATAAACATCTTAATATGATCTTTCGAATGAGTAAACTTTGAACGGTGGTCGCAAATTTTGAAAATCAGGCCACTTTTACCCAATGCCCTTTCATCGTGATCGGTTCAGTAGGTTGGGCGTAAAAGTTTAACAAACAAATAAACATACCAACTCGATTTCGCATTCATAATATTAGTTAGGAGGTTAGGATTTACATACCTGTTTCCTATTCCATCTGCAGACGTAGTTGTGGTGGTCGGGTCTAGTTGTGGATATCCTACAGGATTCCTTCCCGCGTAGGGCGATCTCTGTGCTATGCAACTGACCGCCAGAGTTGACAGGATCATGAGGAATTTGTTCATTTTGATTCTGAAAAGGAGGAATATGTTGTTCAAAATTTAGTGTCTAGTAATTATTTTTGGTTGATTTACGTCTAAGGCTGGTGACCTACTTTCTGAATTAGAATTCCGAATCTAAAGAGAAAAGGGAAAAACACGAGACTTTCAATTGAAATAGGCTATAATTAGCGCGGACGAAGTCGCGGGAGAACAGCTAGTAGTTAATGATTGTCTATTGTCTACTGAATAAAATGTTCGACTAAAGTAATAGTTTCCTTATATTAAAAGCTATGATGATGTCTATAAAATTAAAAGCACTTTTTATTTTATATACTAGTTGCTAGCGTTTTAATTTAGCATTACTTTTACGAGCTCCGTGGCGCAGTGGTTACCACGCCAGCCTGCGACACGGGGTTCCGGGTTCGATCCCCGGTCAGGTCATGATGGGAAACGATCTTTTTCAGATTGACCTGGGTCTTGGATGTTTGTCTATATAAGTATATATTATAAAATATAGTATCGTTGAGTTAGTATCCTGCGATACAAGTTCCGTGATAACCTACCTATTTAACTGTAAAAGAATTTTTGAAACCGGTCCAATAGTTTCTGATATTAGCGCTTCAATTAAACAAACAAACTCTTCAGGTTTTCAATATAAGTATAGATTCAATAAATAAACTAATAACTTCTTCGATACTTAAAAGTAATTTTAATGATGCAGATTTGCATCACAGCCAAATATAGTAAAAGTATGAAAAACTGTTTTACATTCATTAGAATACACGAATGCAAGCAAATTGATTATATGTATAAGTATGTATACGCTACTAAACTGTCAACATCACAGTGCAAAAATTATCTAGTCGCTACGAGCTACATTGAAATTCCTTGCTCTGTGATTAACATAAAGGTCAATGCGCGTCCATATAGATTAAAGCGACCTTATTAAAATGATAATACGGAACCAGCAACTTTATCACTTTGTTTACATGAATTAACATATCTAAAAGAAAGCTATCATAGAGAGCAAGAAGTTCGTGGCAAACAAAATATGATAATAAATTTTTAAAATGTGAAAGTATTTCCTTGATGTATTTACCTACAGTTTGAAGGACTTTTAAGATACTAAGTAATATTTGCATGCTATTATTTTAAGCATAATATGTAGTAACAAAATTTGGTTTTGGAGCTAATAATTTACCGTGTTGTGAAGCGAATGATGTAAAAGCTTCGATCAACAATGCGCAAGGAAAGCGGCTTGGCAAATAAGAGCGCACTCCCTCACGGTGAGCTCTTATTTTGTTTAGTTGGAATAATAGAATTGCGACTTTATTATCACGTGCTATGGTCGAGAATAGGTTGAACTTAAAACGGTTTTATAGCTACATTCAAGCGGACAGAATTTTGCTTCGATTTTGTACGTAACACGATATCTAGTTGGTATTGTTGATCGAAGTGTAAAAGTCTATGTTGTTTATGTTTTTCAATGTTGGTAGAAAGAAGCGTAAAATGTGTATCAGCCGCTTCTCTTCCCGCGCATAACGTAGTAGGTTTTCAAAAAATTTACAAAAATCTAGTCAACAAAAATACTAATCACGTCACTAGGCAAGGCATTGCTAAACAATCACTATTTTGCTTCACTTTCCATATACGCACAAACACGCTAAACTTAGCTATAAGGTCTCGGGTATTGGGATTTGTATGCCCAGTAACGAAGAACTACATGACACATGTATTAATATGTATGACACTTGGCCAGAAGAACGGACAGTCGATCGTCCAAAGTAGTGACTGGCACAATGGTAGCCGAGAGTGGGACAAAGACCAGTTGATAAACCACCAGGATACTGGTCTGATGACATTGCCGGCAAAGCGGAAAACAATGGAGGAGTGTAGAAAATGGCGTCAAAAAGGGAGACCGTACGCCTAACCGTAGGCCGATATGGGCTGAAAACGAAATAATGAATGAATGTCACGCAAAATTCACTGGACTAATTTTGATGACTAAAAGCACTGAGCACGTATGCTACATGTACCTACGTATTTGCAAATGCGTTTGCGCACTTACCTTAAAAGCAATAAGAAATCACTTATTCTTTCAACTTAACTTCGAGGTGTTATTTGTCAGATTAGTTTAACAGCTAGTTTTTACTTGAATAATAATCATTTATTTCGACCATTTTGATTATAATTACAAAATCATAGAACATCCCCTGTTTAAAATGCAGTTGAACTGTTCGTAGTGTCATTTTATTTGTAATGCTCATCGCAACCTAGATTACGAACACCATATACGAATACTTAAGTATGTACATAAGTACTTGATATTACTAATAAAGACTGACATGCGGTCCTGACCTTAAAAACGGAGAGGTTGAAGTAATATACAAATGTTAGTAAATGTTCTTATTTTAATCACAATTAAGGTAGATATTTCCCGGTAAATTAATATTTGAAGAAATAGAGGTAAAAACAAAAGTATGAAAGGTATTTACCTACCTTGTTTTCTAAAGTCACTGGTCACAAACTGTATTTAAACTATACAAAATGTTTCTACACTTTGACGACCTTTAACTTCTCTTAATCTTTAATTGATATAATTATTTTAATAATACGTCTACGTTAAGTGCCGGTCTATCACATACTGGGGAACCAATACCGTTGCATTTATATAATAAACAAATTACAACTCATAAATAAATAGGAAAGAGACAGATTTATACAAATAAAGAAGGATTAGAAAGAGATGAAGTTAACGTGACGTAGAAGCTAAGATTTATGATTCATGTTTACGCTGGTTGGATTGTCGTAGTAGGGTTTTCCCAGCAGGTGTCTATTGATGACATTTATGCATTTTTTTGCGTAAATTACCGCATTATTTTTAAAATACGCATAGAAAGCTCCGTTTTCCTTTATCAGATGGGAGTTCATTAAGAAAATTTTGGAAACTAAAAAGACTAAAATCGTGCAAAATTGTTAGAACGTCCATTTCGTCTATGTCCATTGGAAGAATTTAAATTCCAATTTGGTACTACATTTATTACATATATAATATTGCATGAATATAGTGGCAATAAATGAGGCACTTTTGCTACTTCCTTGATTAGGTACTGTAAATAATAGATCCCGATATTATCCAACAACTGAAAATATTTTGATGAAATTAAAATTCGAAACTAGCATAACAATTAAAAAAACAAATTATCCGCCCAACCGGATTTTTATTGCGAATTTAAATATTTTTTTCCATTCGTTTGTAAATCTACAAAAAACCAAGTTTACTCATGCGACAATTTCTTTGACATTTTTTGATACTTTATCATCATCATCATCTCAGCCACAGGAAGTCCACTGCTGGACATAGGCCTCCCCCAAAGATTTCCAATACGACCGGTTGGAAGCGGCCTGCATCCAGCGCCTTCCTGCGACCCTTATCAGGTCGTCCGACCACCTGGTCGGTGGAAAAGGGAATTTTGGCAACATTTGATAATTTTGGAGTAAAATTAAGCATTTAATCAATTACTTCGAATCGAGTTGATACTTTATCAAACTGATTGAAATTATAAAACTGCAAAAAATAACATTTATATTTGACGCACAATATTTTAAAGAGTGCTCAATCATTTTGTTGATAATTCTAAATATTAAGTAAACAGTACTTTGTGTGTTCAATAGTGCGTGACTATAATATGTCAATCAAAGTAATTTCTTTATTATTCAGCTAAAGATATTTGTGAACGCATCGTTTCTTAAACAAAAAATTTAATATATCGAATAAAATTATCCCGAGCTCCTTCGTGCTTTGAAAGGCCCGTTAGGTTACTCGTCCCAGCTGTCATCATTGACAATCTTTAAGCTATGTCAGCAATTTGGGAGTTTTATGGTGGGAAATCAAGGGGTACAGTTGAAGTTTGCCTTAGACAATTTTGCAAATTGATTTTAGTGGACTTTATAATATGAAATTGGTGTAGTTTGGTGTTATAAATGATCGTGCTCATGAACAATTTGTGAAATAGTTAAAGTGGACTGATAAATGGACTTGTGTAGACTTGCCGCACCAAGCTCCCACGAGGTATCAAAGAACATACGCCATCTTTGATGCTACTTGGAAAAACTTTACCGTACAACACCGATACTTAGTATCTCATTCATTATTCTGGACATTGGCAGAATCACTGAAATTTCGGTGGAAGCCATAATATAAAACAGAAAAAGGAGAAGAAGAAGAAGCAATTTGGCATATTTAAAACTCGGTCACTATTGATGGCCACACACAAAAAACAAACAAATATTAAAACATGGACCTAGGAATAATATGGACCCGGCATTAGACACATCAAAAGTGAAGCATAACTTACGTCACATCAAGTCACATGTGTGCAGCATGTATTTGACATTTGGGAAATTTGACATTTCGTTCGACCCAGGAAAAGTGTAGGGATTTTTGTGCCGATGTGTGCGTGCGCTAGTGTCGCGACACGAGTGTAGGGATTTTTATGTGCGTCACTGTTACATTTTCCAAGGGCATATCCTGATTATTCTTAGATCCATGTATTAAAAATAGATTTCCAGGATATTTCGGACATTCCGAGGCGTATTTGGTTTTTCTAGTCTGATACACGGCTTTAATTTCCTTTCCCAGTGTGTAAAAGTCTCATATTCCAATACTACAGGTATGAATTCCAAGGAAGGTTGGCGTCAGTGAAGCGATCTATAGGAAAAAAACTTCGCCAAAATTGTGATACCATGGATAATACGGAATATTTAATCATAATAGTGGACCCATTGCTTTGACACATTACAGCTGAGGATGCAACCGCTCGTATAAGGAAGAAGAGTTTTCCAGGACTTCATACTTTGAGTTTTCATTGATGTTCGCTATTTATCCTCTCCAAAAGGCCATATCATGTCAAACTAGTCAATATCTATTGCGCGCTTCATAACGCGGAGCGTTTAAACTAAAGTTGTGCTTCACTCTCGGCTTCCGAGGAAGTGTTTGCCCTACAGTAGGGCTGTAATACCTGAAAGAAGATACGATTGTAAAGAGGCGCATGATAACCTTCATGCTGCATCTTGCTTTTCACCTCATTTCCCAATCATCATCATCCTGTCCACTTTTATTCCGAAATTCATTTTAAATTCCAAATTAAATTCCACATTAAATTCCAAATTCCATTTTCAAATCTTCTTCGCAGTCCTTCCTCATCAGTAATTCATTCCATTCGATTATTTGCAACAGTTTGGTTTTGGTCACTCGACCCTCGCCTACCATATTGTTTTAATAATTGTATTTTTATCAAGTCTTCTTCGTCTTCACCTTTTCCCACTTTATGTGGGGTCGGCACAACATGTCAGTTTCTTTCACTTCACTCTATCGCTGGTCATACTCTCCGTTACACACTTCTTACACATGTCCTCTCTTACGCATTCCATCCACCTTTTCTTTGGTCTACCACTTTTTACCAAGTAACATTGTTAAAATATACCTATGTGAATCATATTATAATATCCTAAAACTGTGTTGTGTTTGTGATCTTTCGCCTCTCTCTCCGCTGAGCATTTTTAATGCACAACATACCTTCCTTCATATTCATGTTGGGCCTACTCTAACTAGCTGGGTGAGTAGGACCCGACACGTTAAGTCGTCACTTGAGATGTGCTGTGAACTAGAATGGTGCTAAGATGCGTTTTGTCTGGCGGGCAAGTGAAGCCAAGCCAAGCTGTAAAACTTTTTTGATATCGAACACTGTTTTCTAACAAAATTTTTTGACGAATAACAATGATGAAAGTTATTGTAACTCAAGTGATCTTGAAACTTGGCAAAAGTTTGTGATTTTTCTTCAACGAATTTGAGAAAATATTTTCTTTTCATAAGATTTGCCTTATTAAATTGACCGAGCAAAGTCATAATAAAATGTTGGTTACTTTTACGCTCACTTTATTGCGATGTCAGAATAAATATATGAAACAATATAGTACTCTATGCACAACATTTTTGTTTGAAGTTTTACAAGAAAATATGTATCCATCCTTGCAGAATTATTTTCTTACAATAACCGATGACAAACTGAAACATTATTTTAGATATAAGAGTTAAAATTATATGATATATAATTTTAAAAACAATAAGACAGACTACAATTTTTTAATTTGGATATTTTAAAAGTATGGATCTTTATTTTACTAATGTAAACTAACTATTATAAAGAGGCAAAGTTTGATTATTAAGATTTTCAAAATTCACCTACAGCCTAATAGAAAGCTTATTTATGTGCAGGTGACACAGGCTATAATTTATGAACACGCTTTTCATTTAAAAGCCGGTTTCGGAGTCTTACAAAGTTAGTCCAAAAAATGACATATGATATGAATAGTAATAAACAAAAAGTAAAATAAAGAATCCTCCCTCCCTCGAACAAATTTGGTTTGCTGTCTGATACTGTTTGTGCTAAATAGAGTGATTTTGAGCCTCTGAGCTAGAAGTCAAGTTTTGAACTAGTAGAATCGATCCGCAACTCGTTTTCAAGTTTCCGCCT
This sequence comes from Rhodophaea formosa, assembly GCA_963082605.1. NCBI lineage: Eukaryota > Metazoa > Arthropoda > Insecta > Lepidoptera > Pyralidae > Rhodophaea > Rhodophaea formosa. Next base: position 7,228,786 of record OY720218.1, on the reverse strand, counting down.
GGTGAATCTTAATTGTCTCTATTTTTGAATCATTATTCGAATGGGTTTTCCGAATGGTCGCCGGAGACCACTCGGACCGGCCGGACTCAATACGCGTATAAAACATCAAATTTGACAGTTTTTTTTTTATATTTCTTCCCTATCTTCTAGCGTTATTGCCCCATTTATCTAAGTATAACAATGCTATGGTTTCCTATACCGACCGTCGTGAAATCGTGCGTGACGGAGGATGAAATGGGAGCGTGGAGTGAAACAAAATAAAATATTTTTTCAATGAAGAATATATAATAGACCAGACACTGTAAAAGGTTTGTTGTATCTCCCCCTGGCCTGGATATATTTTTATTTATCTAGTCTATTGGAGAGGTTTTCTTACAAATAGAATGTTTGCGCGAATACATTACCCGAGATGAAGGAAAAGCGAATACAAACAAGCCCTGGAAATTAAAAATGCAATCCACGTTTGCGCAGGTAAAGGTAAAGTCCTCATTTCGGAATAATTGTTCGCTATGAATTTTATTTGTGAGTCTTCTTGTTGCGCTGTAATTTGCTAACTTATTTCATTTGAAGGAAAATTTCAAAATTACTTGAGTTTAGAACGGGTCTGTATCAAGGCATGGATAATGATTGCTGTCTCACTCATGTGAAACTACCCCACCTTTCCAACCCGTCTGGCTAGCGTGGAGAGTGTAGTCCAAGTCCTCTGACTGCTTTGGCTAATATATGGCTCTGGTAATACAGAGATAGTCGAGTGTGCGTTTGTTTATAATGGTCAAATTCAATTCATTGTTCACTAGAACAGATTTTGAAAATTCTTCTTGGGCGAGTGCTGCGGAAACCATTAATTCCCCTGACATAAGAGCGAGTTTGTTACATCCCCGCTTTGAGAGTCCGCTTGGCTTGCATACACTTAGAGATAAAACTGAAAACGATCAGAAAAAGTCATGGAAAAGCATCTAATACTTTAATAATATATATTATTTTTTACATCGCGTAGATCCGAGGGACATAGGCCGAAATAAGAAAAAAAATTGTTCTTATGCTAAATCGCTCAGCTGATAAGCAGTTTTGCATAGTGAACTTTTTTTTCATATTTTGGGTCATGTTCTTTGGGGAAAGTTGGACAGTATGATCAGAAGAGGTTCGTGCGAGAATATAGCAAGGTTACAGATTTACAGGGTATAGGATATAAGCGGACAAAGTAACTGGGTAAGAGCTAGTCCCAACTTCCCAACTAATATTATAAATGCGAAAGTGAGTTTGTTTATTTGTGAAAGCGTACACGACTGAACTACTGAACTGATCATCATGAAATGTTGCATACTCGTTGTCTGAAGTACGGAAAAGGACACTGGCTACCTTTTATCCCGGAGAAAAGTACTGTTCCCGAAGGATCGACATTTATGGACGGAGCCGCGAATGAAGCTAGTTAATAAATATTTCACTGTTATATTGTTCCTGACAGTTGCTTGATTGGTTAAGGGTTACTCGTGATTCCAAAAGTAACGCAATAGCAATTTCCTTTTCCAATCTTCCTTGAATTTCAAAGATTACTTTTTATAATAATGTTTGTTTATTATTTTCTGTCAATCTTCGTATTTGATGTCAATCTGTAGCCTTTGGCAAACAAGAATGATTCGAATGGCGGTTTCCTTTGTTTTTGTTCAGTTATTTTTTTGATAGTGAAACGAAATCTTTCTCATCATTAGAATATTAAAGGATTGCTTATAGGTTAACAATCATAGCTAGTAATTAATAGTTTGAATAAAAGGATGCTGTTATAACCAGTAGTTCTCCGCAAAGTAGTCCGCAAACTAGTACGCGAGGTCCGATCTCGCGGTCATTTAGGTATTTAAATAAAGACAATTTAAGTTCTGTAAATGAGTTGACTTCCCGTGGATGTCGTAAAAGGCGACTTAGGAAACACAAGCTAAACAAAGCTTATAAACATCAAAGAACTTCTCCAACCCGTCTGGCCAGCTTAGTATTATATTGTCTTTGCCAGCGTGGAGAGTGTAGGCCAAATCCTCTGACTGTTCAGGCATACATGGCTGGCTGATTTTCATGATACAATGTCATATTAGCGATAAAACTGATATAAAACACCCTCCTATTTGCGTCGGTAGTAAAAAGTAGTAGTAGATTGTCTTTTTTGTCGCATATCATTTTTACTTCGGATATATATGTAATATTATGAATAAGAATTTAACCTGAGTACGCGATGAAGTAGGTTTAAAGATAAAACTTTGTAACTTGTCCGTGTAACATCCGATTATCTACAAATTGATGGAGACTATCCATATTACCTCAATGCGGATCGGGCTCAAATACCGGATTATATTTTTATATAATCCGGTAGAATAATATTTTTCTGGACTTATTTGGACACCTCAAATTGATCTTTTTAGCAATCTTCTTAGAGACATAATCTCGGCTCATTCTTTCATCTATTCTTCTTACTAATTTTATAAAAGGTAAAGATTTTATTGTACTTTTTTTTGTAATAGTAAAGTCTAAAACTACTAGACTGATTTTAAATTTCTTTTATCAACTGAAATTTATTTTATCACTATTCAAAAGAAAATTGCCATGATGTGGCCCAATCTATTTCGAATGACCTTCGAAATAAGAAATAGTATACATATTCTATTTTTTTACATCTAATACAATAAAATCAATGCGAATACAAACTCGGAACAAAATAGTAATTTCTTATACAATATGCAAATAAATCCCTGTCCCATCCTTTAAAGGGGCAACTCAGCCCATCAATATGAATATCTTTTTTGATAGGACTAAAGCTAGAAATAAAAAAAAAATCTTTCCCATACAAAAATGCTCAGCCGGCGTGCCAATTTGTATAAAAATGTTGCACTTTTTTCGAATTTTCGGCATTAATCCCATAGGAAAATTTGGTAATATTGACGGGATAAATGGAATATCACAGAAGATTGACACCTACTAAGCTTAGCTACCAGATTGTACGCATTTATGGTGAAATAATGATTCATATTGCGTAGTAGCTTAGCCAGCCCGCACACATACACGATATACTACGTGACGATTTATCATTGTACCTGCAAGTTCCTTTTTAGGACTTTGTTCCAAAAATATGACAGAGAATCATAGACCACGTGCATGAATTTTATATTACTAGCACGCTGATATTTTCCTTAATAGAAAACCCACATTGTTTGCCTAACAAAATATTGCGTGAAAAAGTAAACAGTATTCTCAAATATTTCCTTCGTGTAGAGATTTATTTCTTACACAAACTAAGGCGGGATTATCCTTGCTAGGCAATTTTTTCGGCTAAACAATCACGTTCTCTTGACTGTGAAATTTATTTGTTTTATCATAAATGCAATATCCATTGGCAATATTAACTTTGGTTTTCCTCTAACAAAAAAAAAACTAGTATTATAACGCTTGTTAAATTTTTTGATGTGCTAGAGCTACGCTATCGGTGAAATACACTTTTGCTAGTAGCATGAATGGCCGGCTCGTCCAGGAAAGTACCACACTCTCACAGAAAATCGAGGTTTCCTCTGGGGAGGCAAAAATAAAAGGCCGGCAACGCTCTTGTCACACCCCTGGTGTTGCAACTGTCCATAGCCAGCGGTGATCACTTACCATCAGACAACCGCTTGCTCGTTTGCAGTCCTATGACATAAAAAATATACTTTTTAAGTATAATGAAATATAGCAGTTTTCTTACCTCCTGCACGCCTCATAACGCGGAGCGTTTCAGTTTTGTGCATTACTCTCGACTACTCAAGGTCAACCAATTATCAGATAACTTTTTTTTTAAAATTCTTATTAAGTAAAAATTAAGGTAATATAAGTACAGGTTTATCTAGAAAAATAATTGAATTAACTTATTTGATATTTATACTCCATTCTAACATGGAGTGTTGTGTCACACGTTTGGGGCTGTGTGTGAGCTTCTCCTTACAAACACACATGGCATCTTAGTCGCTAAACGGATGGACGGATTTGGATGTAACTTTCTTTATTTGATTCAAAATATATCATCATCATCAACATCATCATCAGGTCTCTATTAGTCTCCACTGCAGGAGCACAACCTTCTCTTTACTGCCAGAGCAGTCAGAGGATTTGGCCTACACTCTCCACGCTGGCCAGACGGTTTGGAGAGGTCTCTTTGATGCTTATAAGCTTTGTTGAGCTCGAGTTTCCTAAGTCACCTTTTACGACATCCACGGGAAGATTTGGAGTGGTCCTATTCATCTCTGCCGGGAACCACACGGCTCCAAAAAATCCGAAATAGATACTAAATTTTAACCAAATTAGAGAACATTTGGCAAAGCTTTTAAGTGCTTTAACTTTAAGCTTTTAGCTGACGCTAACATTTTTTTTTATACTGCTTGAAACCGATATACCCAATATTTTTTTTTCGTATTAAGTAAATTAATAAAGGGGGGTAAGCGGTAACAACACCTATATACATACTCCTGTATATACCGAAGTCAACCTCACCTGCACGTGGTGCTCCCTGCCGAACAACGGACGAGGCTCTGACGAAAACAAAACTAGCCGTTTCGGGGCTTAATTAATAGGCTCGAACGGAACAGTCGGTGTCAGAGCAGGATATCGACTTAGGGCGGCGGCGGATGAACGCAAATGCGTCAACGGCGGCGAGTTACCCATAGGCCTAGTTAGATGGCTTACTGCTTGCCTACCAACCCGCATTGGACAAGCGCGGTAGGTTAAAAGTCCAACCCTTTCTCTCTCATGGATCAAAACATAAACTGTAGGCCCCAAGTGCCCGGCGGCTCCTGTGGTCCCGACAATGACGGTACGCCGGTAAACCCTGGAGTCAGGGGTGCCAAGAATCTCCGGGCGGGATCTCCCCACCGTCTAACGACTAATGCAACAAAATCGGACTCCGAAACACTCAACCTAATTACGTTTAATGTTCGCACCTTATCGCCAGACGAAAATCTGATGGAATTGGAAAATGCACTAAAGTTTATTAATTGGGACATTGTTGGCTTGTCAGAAGTAAGAAGAGATGGTGATAATACCTTGGAAAGAGATAACAACATCTTTTGTTATACGGGGAAACCCGGTGGCAACTCAGGTGTAGGCTTTTTGATTTCCAAAAAATGGGCTCAAAATATAATACAGTTTATACCCTATTCTGATCGAATCGCCGTTCTTAAGTTCAGGGTAAATCAAAACGAAATATTAACTCTAATTCAAGTATACGCACCGCAATCTAAACGTCCCGACCATGAAGCCGAAGCTTTTTATGAATTGCTTAATATTGCATATGAAGAACAACGTAGCACATGGACAATTGTCCTTGGCGATTTTAACGCCAAAATAGGACAGAGACTCCCAACAGACAATAACCACATCATTGGACCTCATGGATTAGGCATTCGTAACAAAAGAGGTACACGTTTAATACAATTTGCACTCGGACAAAACATATCAATAGCCAATACATACTTCTTTAAAAAACCTAATCGCCGATGGACTTGGACTTCACCTGGCAAGAAACGTATCAAACGAAATGAAATAGATTATATACTTACATCAAATAAATCAATTATTAAAAACGTAGAAGTTATCAATAATATAAAGTTTACTTCAGATCATAGACCTCTTCGCGCACGCTTAGCTTTTAATTTTAGAATTCACCGTCAACAAATATTTAAAAGTAGAATCAAAAAACTAGATAAACTCTCACTTAGCACTAATTATGAACAATTAAACGTTGAACTTAAAAATAGTTTTGAATTACTTAATGATGAAAATATGGAAGTAGAAGAACAGTATCACAATATACAAAAATGTGTAAAAAATGCTAGCAATAAAATCAAAATTAGAAAAACGAGGCTTAAAAAACTGACAGACGAAACTGAAAAACTTATTGAAGAAAGACAAGAGTATAAAAGTAACTGGGGAAGTACAGAGTATAGATTATTAGATAGAAAAGTCAAACGAAGCATCAGGAAAGACATAAGAAATTACAATAAAATATTAATAGAAAGAGCCTTAAAAACTAATACTTCACTCAAAATAGCAAGAAAGGGTATTAATAATGAGAAACATTGGATAACGTGTTTAAAAGATCAACACGGGACCCAACATCGAGACAGAGATAAAATATTGCAAATTTGTACAGACTTTTATAAAGACTTATATTCACAACGTGCAAGCCAAAATAGATCAACATTAGATTACCACTGCCCAAACGAGTTACCGCTTATTACAGAAGAAGAAATTCACAAAGCAATAGAAAAACTAAAGTTCAACAAGAGTCCAGGTCCCGACGACATATCAGCTGAAGTCCTTATATTTGGAGAACGCACATTACTTCCACATTTGACAAAATTATTTAACACCATGCTGCAAACCGGTAAAATCCCAAAAGACATCTGCCATTCAAACATCATTCTTTTGTACAAAAAAGGTGATAAATCAGATGTTGGCAACTATAGGCCCATCAGTTTAATCTCACACCTATATAAAGTTTTTATAAAAATCATTGAACACCGCATAGCCCTCAAACTCGAGCAAGCACAACCTCCAGAGCAAGCCGGTTTCCGCCCCGGTCTTTCTACTACAGATCATCTTCATACTCTTAATCAACTTATCGAAAAACACCAGGAATTTAAACTACCTCTATATCTTGGTTTTGTAGATTACGCCAAAGCATTTGACAGCGTCCTACACGATTCGATTTTTGACGCCCTGCAAAGCCAAGATGTAGAACCAACATATATAAAACTTCTTCAAAACATCTATAGTAACAGTACAGCATCAGTTAAACTACAATCATCAGGACCCACATTTAATATAGAAAGGGGTGTGAAGCAGGGCGACCCATTGTCACCAAAACTTTTTAATAGTACTCTCCAAGAAGTTTTTAAAGATTTAGAAAGTAAATGGATTAATACAGAAGTAGGCATCAATATAGGGACCAACAAGTTAACCAACCTACGGTTTGCTGATGACGTGGTTGTGTTTGCTTCTTCTGCCACTAAACTAGAAGAAATGCTAGAAGATCTACGCTTGGCAAGTCTTCGGGTGGGGCTTCGGATGAATATGTCAAAGACCAAGGTCATGACCAATAACATCGAACATCGGGTGAGTGTTGAGGGGGAAGATGTTGCATATGTCCAGGAGTACGTATATTTAGGCCAAATAGTCTCTTTCTTAGACCGACAAGACAAAGAGGTCGATCGTCGTGTCCAAAATGCTTGGAAGAGCTATTGGTCTTTAAAAGATCACATGAAAGGCAATCTTTCACTTAGCCTTAAACGAAAGCTCATGGACATGTGCATACTTCCCATACTCACTTACGGAGCCCAAACTTGGTCTTTGACTGACATCCAAAAGCAAAAACTGAAGGTTTGCCAACGCAACATGGAACGCAGTATGCTCGGAGTGAAACTCGTAGATCGCATACGCAATTCTACCCTGCGTTCTCAGACCAGAATTGTTGACGTGGCTAGAAGAGCAGCTGGCTTGAAGTGGGACTGGGCTGGACACGTTTCTCGAATGTCTGACGATCGCTGGGCCAAGAGAGTTACAGACTGGAGGCCCAGTGGCAAACGGGGACGTGGTCGACCAAGGACGAGGTGGTGCGATGAGCTCAATAACTACAGCAAAGACTGGAGAACAAAAACGACAGATAGACAAAAATGGAAAGGAGAGAAAGAGGCCTTTGCCCAGCACTGGGATACTCAAGGCTCGTAATAATAATAATAAAGTAAATTAATCAAAATGCACTTTAAAATAAATAAACAAACCATACGCGAACCTGGCTAAATTTGGAATACATTATTCAAGCATGTCAAAATTACTTGCCTTTGTGTTAATATAATTAAATTTCATTTGGAGTTGGATCACATCCAAACCAATATCCTTTGTTTGTGAATAGCAATCGAAAACAAGAGGGCGGATAATACCGCTCTCATATTAGTTTACTTACAGTTAACCGACTAAGTAAAGCTTAGTTATAAGTAAATAAAGATATTTTTCTTTTTTATTAACCGACTTCAAATTAGGGGATATTCTTATTTTTTATTATTTTTATGTTTGTTCGCCCATACCTTTTTAAAGAATCTTGAGTGTGACCCTTGCCTGATGGAAAGTAACGTGAGGTATGCTCCGATGTGTATTACGAAAAAGTCCCAATTCATTGTCATCAAAATTTATTTGATAGTTTAATCCGGAGTTATATCTTCAATTGTGGTCTTTTAGCAGAACTCGAATTCAATGTTTTGACCTCATACTCAACATCACCAGGTTTTTTTTTAAAACACTATTTATGCTGTATAAGGATTTGGTACAGATTATACAACCAGCTACCATTCTGACGCCAACCTTAGCCCCCACCTCTTACCCTGTGTGTGCTCGTGTGTAACACTGAATATGCCATCAGGCGTAGTGCCAGGCTTTGTAAAATTTGAATTCCGGCATTATTGATAGCGTGACTTGGTAAGACGAGTGAAAATAATTGGATTTCGAATTTAATTGGATTGAAATTCATTGGTTCAAAAATAGTACTCCTGATGCTGCTTGGGCCCAACGGCCCTACTTCTCACTGTTTGCCGCCCCCTTGAAGTAATAATAATAAACTTATTTGCCAACACATTACATTTGTAGGTATAAACAGTAAATACAGGTCTTAGGATAAATCGAAGCCAACCCATCTGGGAGACCATCCCTGAACTAGACGGTATGGGTCTTGAAAAACCCGCCCGTGCGCGGTGCACATTCTGCACACCCGCTTTTGGTGGACCACGGGGATATTCTCTAACTTTATACAACTATAATGTACAACAACTACTATTTGATTCCCTACGTGTTTGTATTGTGATTGTGTTGTAGTGTTTTTGTGAAAATATGTAGTAAATACTTTTGTTTATATTAAAATTATACATGAAAGTAATCTTCAGAATGCGTGCTAAAAGATTTCATACAGATCAATGTACTTCGTTTGTTTTTACGATGGTATTTTCATTTTTAAAAATGTTGTTTTGAAATAATTATGAGTAATGGCTGACTTTACGTTTGCTGATCAAATCTTTTTAGCACAAATAATAAACTTGAACTATTATATTATTTTACCAATACGGTTATTATCTACGTTCTATACAGAGTGTATACATTTTTGGCTTGTGTAGAGGTTATTGTTCGTGAGATAAATATTATTGAAAAGTTCGCAGCGCTTGCGAATTTTTTTTGCGCTCGCCGGGACGTTGAGGTGTCAAAATACGCGAGCGGGCGGACGTCAGAGCGGTTAAAATATTACAGTTTTAGGATTTTATCCTTTTGATCGTCTCGATACCAAGGGGTTTTGGGCGAACAGTATTAAACTATCAGAATACAAACTCATAAAAATATCAGAAAGTTTGTGCATAATCTTATTACTTATCCCAAGTAATTTAAATATAAGCAGTCAACTAGATTGAAAATAGCATAAACCAGTTTATGCTATTTACGTAATAGATGTGGGTTAAAAGCTTTGATCACTGTATCCAAATATGTATCTAATTTCCTGAAGGTTCCGTGACGCAAAGGGTGCGTTATAGAGTTTTTCATCCAGCAGAACTTCCGGCGGGCGCCCTTTTGTGAATTCATATAGAAAACGTGTCATGTTATATGGAATCAAAATAAAAGTAGTATTTTGCTACGTACTTTTACTTCGCGAACATTTTTTGAATCCAAATTCAAACTTCCTAACCAATTAAATAAAATTATTTTAATACGGTTTTTATCGCGTTTATTACATTATTTATACACCGAACGTTTCGAGCACTTACCAACCAACCAATATTATAAATGCGAAAGTGAATTTGTTTGTTACGCTTTCACGCCCTATCTTCTAAACAGATCATCATGAAATTTTGCATACACATCTGTTAAGGTACTGAGAAGAACATCCTAATCCTAACTTCCTAACTAATATTATAAATGCGAAAGTGAGTTTTTTGTTTGTTTGTTAATTACGCCTTCACGCCCTATCTACTGAATTGATCATCATGAAATTTTGCATACACATAGGTTAGGGTACTGAGAAGGACATAGGCTGTATATCACGCGGGCGGAGCCGCGGGTAACAGCTAGTCCTAACTTCCTAACTAATATTATAAATGTGAAAGTGAGTTTGTTTGTTTGTTACGCTTTCACGCCCTATCTACTGAATTGATCATCATGAAATTTTGCATACACATAGGTTAGGGTACTGAGAAGGACATAGGCCATAATCACGCGGGTGAAACCGCGGGTAACAACAAGTATGTTATATATTTCTTAATTGGTTTATTTACCTTAATATTTATCTGCGTAGTTTTCAAATTTATTATTGGCGCTGGTTCGAGAGTTATCGTGGGACTAAAAGTTTAGCTATGAACTTTTTATTATTTTTTACCATGCATATAAACTTAAGGGATAGGATTGATTTATTTCTAAAAATTTAAAGATATATAAGAAAAGTAATTTAATTTACAAGAAAACTGACTTATTTCTATAGCTTCATAATATAAGTAACTTGAGCGATTAACCTAATATATATATACATGGCAAAATTTTGATCGTTCCGGACCATTAAAGAGGTGATTCAGCCTGTCAATATAAACAACTTTTCCTATGGGACAAATGCTGTAAACTCGAAAAAAATTTCGACATTCCTATACAAATTGCCCGGGCGGCTGAACACTTTTGTATGAAAATGTCGAAATAAAATTTGAGTTTCCAGCATTGGTCCCATAGGAAAAATGGTTAATATCGACGGGCTGAATCACTCCTTTAAGGGTCCAGAACGATCAAAATTTCGCCATGTATAGATGATTCAGCGCGTATATTTGTAATGGATAAAAAAAAATGTTTCTACTACATACATAAAGCTAGATAATAATGAGAAACAATAGCTTTACCCGAACAAAGACACAGGAAAAAGTTTTAAGACAAATATATAGGCACATTTCGTAAAAAAACCGTTTTTTAATAATTTATCCGCCTTATAGATTTGATACCTATATTTTCTTTTTTCAATCAAACAAAAGGTCATAGAGATAAAACTCATCATAGTGCAAGAGGGGGCTCATGACACAACAGGCCGATAAAAAGTGTATCGGTCAGTGACGTCATGTGGAACTTTAACGGGTTATATCTTTATCAATTTTTGTTTGATTGACAAAAGAAAAAATACGTGCCCAATATTTTTCAATATTCTACCAGACATAAATACTAAATATTGTAAAAAAGAATTAATAAAGAAAACAAGCCTATTATTTGTATCTCAGTGACTTTTTGTAGAACTCAAGTTAATTGCTAGATCATTGTATTTTTGACCAATTTGAATATTATTATATAATTATTAACAAGATTACAATGCCTATCAAAATTCACGCGAAGTTCAAAACAAACTTAATTGTCGTGCAGGAAATTCACAAATTCACGCCCAATTACAACTCCGGCGTTTAATTTAAATAATTATTGTTAAAATGCCTACAAATTTAACAGGAAAACCCAGACGGTGACAATAATTGCTTCGTGATTTTGAACCATAAAACTCAAGTATATACATAAACATTAATATAAATACAATTGCATTCCATTTTAGACTTTATCATCACATTGTCTTAAAAACCGATCGTATACATATTAATTCCTATGACAATGCAAGCCACTCTATGGGAAATATATATCGTTTTAAGTAAATAATGTTCAAAATGATATACAATGAATGTTTTGTACCTTAAAAAAACTTCAGTCATAAAGAATCTACAAGCTTACGCGTTCTTGCTTTGATGGAGACTTCAATGTTATAGTTATAGGAGGTGGAAGTGGGGAATAGAAAATAGTGCAGGAAAAAGACATATTACGCCGGCCCCAGATAATGGGTTTAGGTAAGGTATATAATGACTTCAATGTCGTTTTTGACACCAGGAAGATCAAGGTTATGAACATAACTGTCAATAAGGTAAACAATCAGTTAAATCAAATACTGTTTAAACCGAGAATAGTCCTGTATTGAAAAAAAATATTTTGCTATATTTGTTGGTTTCGCCGTATGTGTATCCGACTGTTAAAATGTTTTTATTTATTTAAACTTTATTGCACATATATAAAAATACATAGTACAAGAAAGGAGATGTAAGAAGTACCCGAAACCGAAGAGCATGTATGGGGAGATCGATGAGTGTAGATGAAGCTAGAGTAATTTGTCAGGATCGTAGCAAATGGAGATCCATAGTTTCTGCCTACCCCTATGGGAAAAAGGCGTGATTATATGTATGTATGTATGTATGTACATAGTACAAAAGGCGGACTTAATGCCATAAGGCATTCTCTCCCAGTCAAACCTTTAGACTTTTATTGGGTTGATTTTATTAATTGTGTGTATTATGTAATAGACATAAGGTAAACACTATAAAAATTGAAGGTTCCGTTGATTATCTCGCATGAGCTTCCATCCAAGTCGTAAATGTAAAATTTAGGGTCTTTAGAAAATAATTTTACAAGTTTTCATGCTGCAATAGAACCTTTTGTATTAGTGCTCCAAATAGTCTTATATTTTAGAACAAGTTCACTATGTAATATAAGTATTGTCACTCGATAAAGTGAGCAATTTGCGACAATTGACAGCAGCGATATAAATATGTAGTCTGTTAGTTATGGCTTCCACCGAGATTTCAGTGATTCTGCCATTGTCCAGTCAGTATATTGTGATACTAAGTATCGGTGTTGTATGTTTTATTAAGTAGCATCAAATATGGCGTACCTATGTTCATTGATAGCCTCGTAAGAGCTTCTGGTGACGAGTCTATAAGAGTCCATATAACAGTCTATTTCACAAATTGTTCATGAGCACAAGCATTTGTAACACCAAACTACATCAATTTCATATTATAAAGTCTACTAAGATCAATTGGCAAAATCGTCTAAGGCAAACCCCAACTACACCCCTTGACTTCTCACCACAAAACCACAATTGATAGTCTATCAATAGTGGACCGAATGACTCTAATGTGCTGATCTGTGATAGTATTGCCACACTATATGCAACACTATGACAAATCTGCACTAGGTTAGATCTATTTCAGTTTAATTTTATTTATATGGAACGTCAGCTTGCCACATTTTTCTTGTAGTTGAATACTGTGCCAACCATAGATTAAAAAAAAATTGCCACCCATGAAATTCATAGCTAGTAGATGTGAAACAAGAAGTGATGTAAGAGCACTTATGTAAAGTAAGTGAGCATTACTCAAACTGGATGCCCACTTGACAACTACAATCAATTCTTTCGAGAACTCTTAGTGATCCCGAAATAAAGTATTGAAAATTTATGATATAAAACAAAGTATTTTTGAGATAAATTTTAGGATATCGACTCTGTGCGTTTATCTATTCCATCTTTAAGAAAAAAATTCATGACAAAAATTCGCAAAGTTGTATTCTACGCTACACTGGCATATTACGAACTAAAGGTTTGTTGTAGGTACTGTATGTAATATATGTATCTCACGAAGGTAAACGACTCCTATCTAGCGTTAACAACCGGGACAATGGCTTAACGTGCCATTCGAAGCAGGGAGAAACTTGAGATAAAATAACCTGTTTAAAATAGGCACTCAACAACAAAGTCGTTTAGGAGGGTCAATAACGATGTTGCTTGCCGTACTTGAGCTCACTATTGCATAAAAGTAAACTACCTATACTAAGTTTATCAACGTTTCCAATTTTATCTGTATAATATGATACTTAAATAATATATAATAAATAAATAATTTGACTGATGACTAGTTTTTATGCCCTGAACATGGCTTGTCTCAATGTTTTCTTTTCATGTGAACTTTTAACAGTCGCTAAAGGCATTTGTCTCTCCCTTAATAGAGAATAATGATAGATGGATACCAAAAGGTACCTTTTGATGACCAAAGTGCCGTATCCCAAATACGACTATACAATACACGGTGTTTTGTCGCTTACCAAACTCGCTAACTTCTAAAACCTTCATCAGATATTTTATCTGTATACATTATCAGTATATATTTATTTTTATACTAAAAAAAGACTTGATGATGATGATGATATAGGTAATATCATCATCATCATCATCAAGTCTTTTTTTTAGTGTCTACTACAGGAACACGATCCTCTCTGTAGTACCAGAGCCACAATTAGCCAGAGCAGTCAGAGGTTTTGGTTTACACTCTCCACGCTGGTCAAACGGGTTGGAGAGATTTCTTTGATGTTAATAGTCTTTGCCTGTTCCCTCACTCGCTTTCCTTAACATCCACGGGAAGATTTGGAGTGGCCCTATTCTTTGCTTCTAAAATGGCTTCTATAATACCAATTATGGATACGATACAAAAGAATAGTAGAATAAGTTAAGCACTAACTTGCGGCAACTTTTCAATAATTAGCAATAAATTTGGTGCAAGGTTTTTCTACCTTTTCCAACTTAAAATGACCTTTACGGATCAGAAGATTCTGGAAGCTAAATGTCCGTAGGTGCACATTGACTGCAATATAAAATGCACGGAGAGCAAAACGGCCGCATCAAGTCCGTGTATAGGTATTACGTACTCCTCCCTCCCCACTCCTAAAATTTAGTGAACTGTCTTTTGTTTTTCATAAAGCTGACCTAATCCTTTTTCTATTTCATACCTTGTCAGCATAAGTATATCTTTAGTATCTAGAGTACAAACAATTGTGTGTTTGTGTTGCCTTTCCTTAAATGTTTAATTTAACCAGCAGACTAACCACCCTAGCCACATCGGGAGCAGCGGTAATTTTCAGCCTCCATTGGCAGCTTTCCAAATAACAGACAGGTGATTGTAATTGAAAGTTAGTAGTGGTTTCAAATTTGGCACATTTAACCACTTTCCACTGTGAATAAGGGTGTTGAATAGTTTCAGAATCACTTTCATTACGTCTACGTGAGACGCAAATTGAAAGTAATGGTTGTTTTATACAGGCTTATGCTACGAAGGGTTAAGCTGTTTTTCCAACTGTGTAGCCTGGCGGTGTAAAGGAACATATAAGAAGACGAGGATGTAAAACCGTGTGGTAGTTTTTATCAGAGCGGCTCAGGGCACGATATTTGTTTGGTGTAAAGTTTTAAACGAGTTCTTGAGTCCGCGTCTCGGCAAACGTAGTGTGGGACGTCCTTAGGCACGGAGGAGTGATGATTTGCGCCAGATGGCTGGCAGGAGCTGGATGCGAGCAGCCGAAGATAGAACTCGATGGCGTGCAATTGGGGAGGCCTATGTCCAGCACTGGACAAGTATAGGCTGATGATGTAAAGTTATGAAACGATGTGTTATATAGCAAGATACTCGTACAACATCAAGAATGCGTACCAATCATAAGTTACATTGTTTGATTAACTGTGCATTATCCTCAGGATTATGTGACCTCTATCGCATTAACCTTAAAATCTTAAACCAGAATGTTTATAATTTGCATTTTTCCTAACTTTTGATGGTCATTTCAACATTCTTGTTTCGTATTGTTGACTTTTTTTATGGACAAATCACACAGATTGAGCTAGCCCCAAAGTAAGTTCTTAAGTAAGACTTGTGTTATGGGATACTAACTCAACGATACTATATTTTATAATAGATACTTATATAGATAAACATCCAAGACCCAGGTCAAACTGAAAAAGATCATTTTCCATCTTGACCTGACCGGGGATCGAACCCGGGACCATCCGTGTCGCAGGCAGGCGTGTTGACCGCTGCGCCACGGAGCTTTAAACCGTAATAGATATTGAGGTTATCATCAAAACGTTGTGTACACAAATAGGCCTGGCTGGAGGTTAACGTAATCCGTTTCTATATACTGTAAGGCTAAGTTCCTTACTCGTCGCTCCGCTTCTACGTATTGGCAGTGTTGATGATATTTGTATGTTAAAACTCTGTGAGCTGCAGACTTCGCGAGCCTTATCACAGCAAATAAAATGATCTTGAATATCAAATACCAATGCGACATACAATTGTGCCAATTACTGCGTTACATAATAAAAATACTGAATTCGGCGGTATCTATGTATTTATTTATAATCTGCTCAGAAAATTTCACAGGAATCTGTTGAAAAATGTGAATAAAAGTATACTATGATAATATTTCTATTAATTTTATTACAGTAAAATTATTTTCTTATATCGTAGTTTCGATAGTCGTGTACACCAGTCGCGACAATTTGTTCTCTGTATATATTCTTCATTGCATGTCTCTGGCAAAACTCTAATGGTACTTCGACGTATCCTAAAAAGAGTAGCATAATTAATTAAAAAACAAAAAGTTAAAAAGTGCGTTCGTGCGTGGATCCCATCAAGCTTGATGCCACTTTTTCTTTAACTCCGAATGTTATCCGAAACAAAATTTGTACATTTATATTCTTATATTCTTTAAGATAAAAAATAACGATATGAAAAAAAAAAGACTGAAATGACTTTGGCTCATATGAGATTCAAACATTTGCCTTCTTGAATAGAGGATTGGCGCCTACAATGTGGGCTACATAATCATTCTCATTGAAGGTAAAATTATCTTTTCTTCCAACTACGCTGCAATTCTATCATAACTGCACTACATATCCAGCACAAAGCGGAACTTTGCTGCACTAAAATTAAAAAAAAAACTAAATAGTGCAGTAAAGGATTTCCATACATTTTTGCTGCTCTAGTGCAGCAAAAATGTATACTTTTTTTACTGCACTGTTTAGTTTTTTTTAATCGTGGAAAATAGTTGTCACCTGTCATAAAAAAGGTTGGCCAACCTAACGGCCGTATGGAGTTAACAAAGGGACGTGTGTATTGCCTTGCCTAAAAAAAAATACTGGCCATAAAGAAAAAAAGCGGGAATGTGAACAACAAATTTTTAACTATTGTAATTTGTCTTCAGTTTTATTTTTCAACTACTTTTATTGCAGTAGTTGAAAGAAAAGCAGATTATGCACCTCGCATTAAGTAAGTTAAATTGCACTTGTGCTTTTTAGAGCCCTCGCTAGCGCTCGGGCTCCAAATAAACACTCGTGCAGCAATAACTTACTTTCTGCTCAGTGCAACAATCTACTATTCTGTATTAGCATGTCCATCCCTATTTTTGAACGAGGGTGCGCTTCACGGAATAAAATTTTAATATTTAAAATTTGTACGTAAGCGCAATTAAAAGGTGCGATCCGAGGAATAATTTAGTTGCGTTTCATTAGGTGCGCTTCAAAATGGTTGCGCTAAGCGGAATACCCCCTTATTTTGCAAGCATGCCTCGTGCCCGTAATTTCTGCAAGCATCCATTAAAAAGGTAATAATATATAGTCAAAGTTTGAAACATATTGTAACGAATATTTTAAAATTCAGATCATTTCATATCCTGCTTACCAAAATATTCATCTTCCGCTCTACAGTTCAGCATATCTAAATAGCAGCCATTGATGAAGGACTTATAATTGTAGTCTCTGAACTTAGAAGCACCACAGACTGGACGGTAATGGGCGGGGCAGAAGCTGGGGCACGATTGACCATACATCCTCCTGGTTGCCTTCACGTGGTCTTTGATGCAGTAGTCCAAAGAAGTTTCAACAAGTTCTGCAAAGAGCGAGAGAAATGTGGCTGGCGTATACAAAACAATACGATAAAATAAAAATTATTATCATACATTACAAATACAAAATAAAAGTATGTATATTTAAAAATTGTACAAGAGGCGGCCTTATCGCTTAAACAATCTCTTACAGGCAACCTTATTAATGGAAAAAGAGCAACGACTGTTTACGATTAAAGTTTTTAAACTCATCATCATCATCAGGTCTTTTTTAGTCTCCACTTAAGGAGCATGTACTCTCTGTACTACCAATATCATTTATTAGCCAGAGCCTACACTCCCCACGCTGCCCAGACGGGTTGGAGAGATGTTTTTGATATTTATAGCTTTATTTAGCTTGTGTTTACTAAGTCGCCTTCTACGACATCCACGGGAAGACTTGGAGCCACACGGCGGCAACAAACAAGGTACACTTATACCCAACATATCTACTTATATAAAATTTACGAGTGATATATAGATACAGGTTAATTTTGATTTTTCTTTCGATTTTCCATTTCACGGTTGATATTCTGTATTACATAGGGTATTCCAGGATAAAATATCTAAAGAATTCAAACAGGGTGCTCTTTGGCATTTCAACTATGTTTAACCTCTATAAAAATGGTCAAACATAAAGCACAATACTCATAAAAAACATATATTGTAGAATGGTTTTTAATCTTTATTTGCTGAAGAGGACTTTTTTCTAAAGTTCATAGTTTTTTTAGAAAAAAAAAGTACCGCGAACATCGATTTTTAGAGTTCCGTAGTAAACTAGGAACCCTTATAGTTTCGCCATGTCTGCCTGTCTGTCTGTCCGTCCGCGGTTTTATGCAGAGACTATAAGTACTAGAAAGCTGTAATTTGGTATGGGTATGTATATTAATCATGGCAAAAAAGTGGTAGAAAAAAATCTTGAAAAAATTTTTTTTTGCGTAGGTCCCATACAAGTAAAGCGGGGGAGTAATTTTTTTTTTTCTCTACTTACCCATCGTGTGGGGTATCGATAAAAAAGTCTTTGAAAAATATTGTGAGGTTGTGAACACTATTTTTCGATTTAGGGATCCGTTTAGAGGTAAGTGTACCCCCCCCCCCCCCCTCTATCTGTTAAACGGTTATACATATATGGATACGTGAAAAAAATTACAGCAGTAGTATATATAGTGAAGTTGAAAGGAAAACTATCAGAGCTGAGTACTAAGTGCAAACTAAAAAGTTATAGGAAACCAACTTATAAAATGTATTGGGAAATGTAAACTTTCATACAATTTTCATTGTAAGATGTTTTTGGTCGTTAAACCGTGCGAGTGTAAACAGTGTGAACTCAAAGTTGTTACGCACTTGGTTTTTATTGCAAATATTCATTAACTACGTAACTCTTTGTCTTAGAGTCACGCAATTTTTATGTTCGATACAATACCAATGAACCTACAAACTCTCCCGAGGAATTTTTATTTTACAGTTTATTCTTCTTTTTAATATTAAAATTATGTTATTTCATATTTTGAGTGCGCGCGGGCGACGGGCGGCAGTCGACCGCTGACTTTTTGACGGGGAACTAAGGTTCAAAACTCCGCCCATATCCTGAAGGTCATTAGCGCATGTACAAGCCTTCCTTCCTATACAGCTTGGTTAAAATACCAATGGTTTGAGTATTACAAGCCTTTTCAAATTTGTATGGAAATCTTGAGAGGCGTATAATTCTCAAACATTTAATAATTTTACCAAACTGTATAGGAACGTACGTAGATTATAATGAGATTAATTGATTGGATGCTTAATTTTGCCCTAAAATTATTAAATATTGCCACAATTCCCTTTTTCCGTTTTTATGGAGACATGCGCGTCCAGGCGACTCTTAATCACATGGGACGACAAGCGATTGAATAAAGCAAAACAAGTGTTTACATTTGCAAAAATTCAAAATACCTAGTAAGAGAAATTTCACGAAATCATTTATGACATGACAAGCCGTCTCAAGCGTCTCGCTTGCTTCGTCATTTTTCTTGCCTGAGCGATTACACCGCGCGTTAAGTTAATTTTTATATATGTCAGTTAGCTTGCAACTTGACGTGCATTGTTTATTGTGTTTTCAGTAAACTTGTAACGAAAAATACAAAAATCCTAAGTAATGAAAGAAATTTCACGAAATCTTTTATAACATGACAAGCCGTCTCGAGTGTTGCGCTCGCTTCGTCACCTTTCTTGCCTGAGCGATTACATGATGCGTTGAATTTATTTTCATATAATATCAGTTGCTTTACAACTAAAACCGAGATAAAATATACGTAAAAGAAGTTCAAATCAGACTGTATAATTCGTTTATTTCAAATTACAATTACATATTTATTACAATACAGTTTATCGGTCAAGTCAATTTTACACATAATACACTACAATTAAATTACAACCCACTCCTTAGCGTCTCTGGCGCAAATTTAATTTAATTTAATACACGATAAATCAGATGAGATGACAGGCGACTGGATATAGTAAAACGTAAGTGTTTTCAATTGCAAAAATCCTAAATAGTAAGTAAAATTCACGAAATCTTTTATAACATGACAAGCCGTCTTAAGCGTCGCGCTCGATTCGTCAGCTTCGTTCTTCCCTGAGCGATTACATGACGCGTTGAGTTGATTTCCATATAATGTCAGTTGCCTTGCAACCGAGATAAAATATACGTAAAAGTAGTTCAAATCAAACTGTATATTAGATTTTTATTTTAGGACTAAAAAAATTTAATACATGAAAAATCAGATGATATAACAGGTGACTGAATGAAGCAAAACGTAAGTGTTTACAACACCAAAAATCCTAAAAAGCAAGAGATATTTCACGATTTTTTTTATGACAGCCGTCTCAAGCGTCTCGCTCGCTTCGTCACCTTTCTTGTCGGAGCGATTACACCGCGCGTTGAGTTGAGTTTCTCATATTATGTCAGTACTACTTTGCAACTTGACGTGTATTGTTTATTGTGTTTGCAGGAAATTTGATTCGGAAAATGCAAAAAAAAAAATATTCACGTCGTGCACGAAAAGCATATCTTTGGTAGGCTGTATTATTTCGCTGTGTTTGATACCATGAGAAAGGTAATGTTTTGGAAATGAATAATTTTGTAAGATATTAATTTTCTTCATAAACTGTTTAATCTCTCCAAATGATTCAAAAGTCATGTTCTAGTTCTTTTTTGGAAAGATATAAAATCTACGAACAAGATAAAATCATATTTTTTTTCTCTAGAGTAAGTTCGAGACTTGTGTTATGGGATACTAACTCAACATACTATATTTTAGAATAGATACTTATATAGATAAACATCCAAGACCCAGGTCAATCTGAAAAAGATCATTTTCCAGCTTGACCTGACCGGGGATCGAACCCGGGACCTTCCGTGTCGCAGACAGGCGTGTTGACCGCTGTGCCACGGAGCTCGTAATTAATCAATATTACGTAGGTAATGATCTAAGGTGTTACAGCGACGGGCATTCTCAGGGACTTAAAAACCATAATAAACGATACACATTCATAAGGGATACATTGAATCTGTCACAAAATAATTCCTGTAACAAGAACTTAAAGAATTGTAAAACACACTTTAAAAAAGTAACAGATATTTTTTTCTGTAAACATCCTGTAAGAAAACTGTTTTTACATTTTTATATGTTTGTATATGCACAGGTACGCATCTACTTAGGCGTTCTACAAAGATATCTAGAAAGTTTTGTCACTGTTGCATAGATATGCCAATGTCTCAGAATAGTAAAATATCCAGAATCCGCATTGGCGTATAAAACTGAGGAAGAAAAAGATACGCTCAAATGACCTGAGATACGCTCATGGATCGTCAATTGACATTTGTCATGGCGGCCGGCTAACGTGTCGGCGCTCTTCAATTTTAATTTAATTATGCCGTCGTGTGCGGTTCCCACATGCAGAAATGCAACTAGACGTAACAACAAAAATGACGGGATCACATTTCACGTATAATTAGAACATTTACAAGCTATATAAATCATTTACAGATTTAATTTTACAAATAATATTTTGCCAAAGACAATGTCCAGTCCATATGACGTTCATTGTAAAGTGTTGCTGTTCTATAAAATATTTTTACCCAGTATGTGAGAAAAACTGTATTTTATGATTAAATTTTTGGAAGTAGTATACTATAATATACCTAACTAATTATTACGTTTTAAGGCATCATGCATTTAGTCAATTTAGCTATTTAATAAAGAAAACGTTAAGTAGGTAAGTATTGAAATTAAGGTTTTCATTATATATTTAAGTTACCGGCCAAACCCGATTTCAAGACAAACTGTCCTGGGCGTGTTAGGATAAACTAGGTTTGTCCTGAAATCTTTAGGATAAACTGAATTTGAATATTATTAAAATCTTTTTAGTAGCTTTAAGGGGGCGTCGAGCACCATAGAAACTTCATTTTTGGAATACTTATTGAGGAACAAGACATTTCATAAAAAATAGACTTGGGTGGAGTTTTATAGGTTTTTGTGGTGTAGAATTCAAAAATAACGTCAGTTTTGGAATCCAAGATGGCGGAGGCGACTTCTCATGAAAAATTGACGTGGGTGTCGTTTTACAGGTTTATCGGGAAGTAGATTTCGAAAATGACGTTAGTTTTGGAATCCAAGATGGCGGAGATGATTTTTTGTGAAAAATTGACATGGGTGTAATTTTACAGGTTTTTCGGGGTGTAGATTTCGAAAATGACGTTATTTTTGGAATCCAAGATGGCGGAGGCGACATTTCGTGAAAATCGACATGGGTGTCGTTGTGTTGGTTTTTCTTGGTGTAGATTTCGAAAATGACGTCAATTTTAGCATCTAAGATGGCGAACGCTACCTTTCATACAAAATTAATATGTGTATCGTTATACGGATTTTTCGGGTAGAAGGTTTTGAAAATGAAGTCAGTTTAAGAATCCAAGATGACGAAAGTAACTTTTCACGGCAGTTTGAAACTCCCAAAACAGAGGTTATTTTCGAAATCTACACCGAACAAAAAACAATACAACGACATCCATGTTGCTTTTCACGAAATGTCGTGTCCGCTATCTTGGATTCCATAAATAACGCCATTTTTGAAATCTACATCCCGAAGAACCTATAAAATGACACCAATGTCGATTTTTGATGAAATGTCGCATCCGCCGACTTCTATTCCAATACCCGAAGAAACCTATAAAACGACACTCATGTCGATTTTTCATGTGAAGTCGCCTCTTTGAATTCTACACCTCGAAAACCCTACACAACTACACATATGTCGATTTCGAATAAAAAATTAAGTCCGCCATCTTGATTTCAAAAATGAGGTCTTTTAGTCATCTTTACCAACTACTGGCAACTAAACAATTTGAAAAAATATTCAGAAATTAGTCAATCTTAGGCCAAACTAGTTTGCCCTAAAGATTTATGACAAAATAGTTTGTCTTAAAATCGGGTTTGGACAGTAACATTATATAAGGGAGGCACTAATCAGATATTATTTGGCACAATAACACAAACAATTGGGCATATAAAAACAAACAAATTAACTCAGGTGTTGTTAATGTGGTTCCCAGGAAATGTTGTCAGGTAGACAGAGCCGAAAGTCATAAGACTTGGCCACTTTTAGCATCATAGTGGGCTTAAAGGTGGAAAGCGGAATCAAAATAGTGATGGGTTGCTAGCCGCATCGCCTATTGATATGATTTCTTAGATTTTTGCCCAATCCCTTGACCGGCTTTTACGATCTGTGCGGGAAGAAAAGCAACTGGTATATTCTGTTTTTTCCTTTCTCCCAAACCAGCATGGAAAAATTTTTTTTTATAAATAACTAAATATTATTTTATAGGATTTAGACGTTTAATATTATATTCTTGGTTCAAAAATATCACATTAACTTAATTCAAACAATTACACAAATATTTATATTTTTCCCCAAGTGTATGTTAAAAACTTATAATCTAGCAACACTAAGCGGGTGTGAAACGCGCGGGCGCGGGGGATTATGCCGCATCTTTGGACACAGTTCGATGCTTAAAAAAATGACAGAAGGCTCATTCTGGATATTTATTATTCTGAGGCCAATGTAAACCTTCTGACTTTAACATTTATACAATACACATATTAGCTGGGTTTTTGAAAATTTTCAAAACAAATTGAAGGTATTATATTATCTTTCAGTTTTACTTTAAAAACAGAAATCAATAAGAGTATGTATTCAATACACAATATTATATATAGTATGTATTCAGCGTGGAAATGCAGCCAGCATCCTTGCCAACATGCCACATGGGCATGAATTTTTAGATTTATAAGTTTATTTTTTTATGTTAAAAGTAGTTTAGTGTATTAGTTTTATTTATTGATAGTCTATCGATTTTTTTATTTATCACATGTATATATCATTATTATTTTCTAATAAACGTTCAGATATTATACACACTATCTTTTTTATGTTCTTGAAAATGCATATATTTAATCAAAGGGTACCAGCAGCCTTGCAACAATAATTTAATGTCTCGTGTTCAAAATAATACGCAAGTAATATCCTGGCTCGCACTTGTTCTCTTTCGTAACAGTTTACTTTGATCTTACATTCATCATCATCATCATCATCATCATCAGGTCCTTCCAGTCTCCACTGCAGGAGCACGACCCTCTATGTACTCCAGAGCCATATACTAGCCTGAGTAGTCAGAGGATTTGATCTTACATTACCTGGGAATAAATATTAAAGTATGAAGATAATATCTTTATTTTCAACTTTATGATCAGATTTTGATGAGTAAATAATTTAAAATGGGAAAAAGGTCGTGGAATTCCTCTCGTGTAAATACCGAACAATTTTCCTGTATTGGTCTATTAATAATCATTGACTATGACTTATGAATAAAGTTAACGTTGTCTATCACCTAAAGGTTTTTTTAAACCAATAAATGTCTTTTGAACAACAAATTAATGTATGATATCTTTCATGCATTTTTACGCGACTTTCCATAAAAGGAGTGTACCAAAAAACAAATCTTTTTTTTTATCTCCAGAATCTCCAGAGTTTTTGTTCGACGACCATACATATAAATTATGTTTGTTAAAGCATTAAAGTTGTATTAGCAGTGGTGATCATTATTACAATAGCAGTTACTATAACGCATTATTTTTAATTAATGAATAACACTGTTATTGGATATTTAAATAATGAGCTATCATTATTGCCTGACGCCTGTTATTGCTATTCACGGCACGGCAACAGGGCGTAAGATCATGCGCTATCGTTATAGTCAGGCGTTCCACGTCGCAATCGTCCGCTGTTGCTACATTTTCTATAATGTTCACTCACTCACCTGTTACCTGTGTTAATGTTATTTGAATAATTTGAATTTTACTTAATTAGTGATTCGCGGGCATGGCTATTGCGTAAGCGTGCCGATTTTTGCTATGCAACTTTCGTGAATTATTGAATTGTGTAAATAGGTATTTCTTTGCTAAGTGTGAAATTGTACTTTTGGATATTATTGTAATTGTGTTTAAGTAAGTGTGATGACTTGGCCGTGTGGTTCCCGGCAGAGTAGAATAGGACCACTCCAAGTCATCCCGTGGATGTCGTAAAAGGCGAATAAGGAAATACGAGCTAAACAAAGCTTATAAACATCAAAGAGACCTCTCCAACCCGTCTGGCCAGCGTGGAGAGTGTAGGCCAAATCCTCTGACTTCTCAAGCTAATATATGGCTTTGGTAGTACAGAGAGGGTCGTGCTCCTGCAGTGGAGACTAGAAAGACCTGATGATGATGATGATCGTACAGTTAGTTTACTGTAGTGACTTTAGTGTAAATAAACATTGTAATGTCTAACAGGTGAATAACCGCAAATATTTGGAACTATTTTGACGTCCATGATAAAATATACCTACATTGTTATTTCAGAATTAGCTGTTATCTTTAAAAAAATGAATGAACTATTTGACTATAAAAATAACAGGTTAACAATAACAGTTTACAATAACAGTTATTGGCAAATAATGTAGCAGTGTTATTCATTATTTTGAAATAGCCGTTAATGCCATCACTATGTATTAGTTGTTTTTCGTATGTGTAAGTGGCCAACACTGGTGTCAGATTTTTCAAGCTTCCTTAAGGCATCTGACATAGCTTAACGACTGACATCAATGATGACAGCTGGCACCAACGGCTTAACGTGCCTTCCGAAGCACGGAGGAGCTCGAGATATTTTTATGCCACTTGCGGTCACCCATTCAAGTAGGGACTGCACCAAGGGTTGCTTAACATACGTAAGCGCTCATAGAGCTCACACCCACTGGACCATCGGGCTCCATACATATAAGTAATAATATGATAGAACATATTTGAGGTAAGTAAATTAACTTTAATATACGCATTTTTTAAAATCCGCGTGAAAAAAATTGCATGGTTAGTCTACCTAATCCATTCTTCCATATCAATATTAATAATGCGAAAGTAGCTCTATTTGCTAGTCTCGCTTTCACGCCAAAACAATTGAACCGATTTAAATGAAATTTGGTACACAGATAGTCTAGACCCTGAGAAAGAATAAGGACTACTTTTTACCAAAACTCACGCGGACGCAGCCGTGGAAAACAGTTACTATTAAATAATCTTAGCTATGAATATATGTGAAAACGAATACCAACTCGATTTTACGACTCAATATTTTTACTTCTTTATAGATTTTACTTCTATCTGTATTTATGAAGTTAAGAGGACATCGCAAGGCTTTTACTGGATATCATGGAGCGCAATGATATCCGTTTACGACGCTTTAAAAGCTTCCCTTGCCCTGTTTTACGGATAGTTACGTCGGGAATGAAAAGTGATTGGTGTCTCTTTGTATTAAACTATTCTATTTCTCTTATAATTTGTAAATTACTCAAACTTCATTCCATATTTATGCGGTAAGGTCTGAAAATTTAAATTCTGTTTTAAGTTTTAACGTGAATATTGTGTATTCACATAACTTTGTTAAGAAATAATTCTACTCACACTAGTTAACCCTGAGGAAATTACACCTATTTTAGGCGCTCATGTGAAAAATAACATGTCACGATGTTCGTCCACGATGAACATTGAATAGTAGATTGTGACGTAAAGGACTAACATAATAAATTTTAGGTGACGGGATCATTTTGAATCTAGAGTGGAACGAAGGAGTCTGGCATAAAATTCCGAGTGTAAGATACCTTAATACACTCCTAAGTGTTGCTAGGGAAGTAATTTGGATTAAGGTCCACATTTTATGAAGGTTTTTTTATGAAAGTTTCAAACACGATATCCTATGCTATGGAGCTACCGAAGAAATTCCATATACCAATCAATCAATATTACGTAGGTTATGATCTAGATGCTAGTGAGTTAAATAATTTTTGTAATGGAACGTGATTTTGAACTACTTAGCTATATAAATATTGAAATCTGAATGAGCTGGAAAAAGAAAAGGTGGAACATTAAAAGAAAATTAGACCTGCCATAGAAAGTAGGCGATTAGCTGAATTTTTTATCAGAAATAAATTTATACATACATACACACTATCACTATAATAAGAAGAGGTGATGTTTGGCCACCTTATACGACACGACTATTCTGATATCTATGGACACGACCAATTTATTAAAAATATTATGGAGGGAAGAATCGCCGCAAAGAGAGGGAAAGGAAGGCCCCGAAGAACATATTTGGATGAAATAAAGGAAGAGGCAGGAGTTGTGTCGTATAAGGAGATCAAGAGAATGGCTGAGAACCGAGAGACATGGAGAGTACTCCACCGACAAGAACACAGTTCTTAAATTATAGATAGATAGACACACTATCACATCTTTATCCCTTGCGGGGTAGATAGAGCCCCAGGTTATAAAACCCACAGGCCACGTTTAGCATCGTAGTGGG
Source organism: Rhodophaea formosa (assembly GCA_963082605.1). Classification (NCBI taxonomy): domain Eukaryota; kingdom Metazoa; phylum Arthropoda; class Insecta; order Lepidoptera; family Pyralidae; genus Rhodophaea; species Rhodophaea formosa. The sequence continues at coordinate 7,201,273 of OY720218.1, read as the reverse complement.
CGTAAAGTTGGAAAGGAATCAAAATAGTGATGGGTTGCTAGCCGCATTGCCTATCAATGTGATTCCTTAGATTTTCGCCCAAATCCCTTGACCGGCTTTTACGGTCTGCGCGGGAAGAAAAGCAGCTGGTATACCTATTCTATGTTTTTTCTTTTCTCCAAAAACCTTTTTTCTTGCTATTATGCTTTTTAATAATCAAGAAATTCAATCCTGGAATACACGCTGAGCTATTAATATAATATAATAATATTTGTACATATATAATTTTTATATATGTTAATATAATTGTGTAATATTTGTACGCACCAACTTCCTTGCAACTTGCGAAGGCAACAAGCGCACACTTACTTTTTAATAATCAAGAGATTCAATCCTGCCATACACGCTGAGCTACTAATATAATAATATTTATATATATATATATAATTTTTATATATGTAAATATAATTGTGTAATATTTCTACGCACCAATTTCCTTGCAACTTATGAAGGCAACAAGCGCACACTTGTTGGGAAACACAATGTATTCCTTCAGTTTCGTCGCGAAAGCACATCGTGTATCGTCAGTCGATAATTCTGGACAATCCACATTGCACTCATTTGATGTAGAATAGGACACTAAAATTAAAAAAATATATACAAAAGTAAGAAAATTATTTATACTTTTTATTTAACTTGCTCTGTTAGTTTAGGGGTCAAATCTTCCAACTCAGTTTTGAATGAATGAGTTTTTATCCTTAACAGGACGGAGGATGATGCTTTGGAAGAATGTAGCCTTTGACAGGAGCCTATGGAAGCAGAAAGGGGAGGCCATTGCCCAGCAGTGGGATACACAAACGTCCTTAAAAAAGTGCTTAACAGATTACCATGCAATATTATGATTCTAAAGAGTTGATCTCATTAGATTTGTCTTTGCAAAGACTTAGTATGAATCGCTACGCACATAATAAAAGCTAGACAAAAATAGAAATAAAAAAAAATAGTTTAAATTTTCGCAATTTTTACGTAAGTCTTCTAATTGGCACACTGTCGTATAATTTTATAAACTCCATTATGATGAATGACAAAAATTTAGGATTCTGAACGAGCGAGAGTACTACGACTCATTATCCAAATATTCCTTGATGTTGATATTTTCACTAGTAACAGAAACAACATTAATTAATTATGCAAAAAGGATGCATTGTTGCGTGGCAGAAGATTTAGATTTTTGTTCTTTTTATTATAAAGAAAAAAATAAGTATTTTACTTACCATGTATTATTGCTATGAAAATAGTAACGCAATAATACATCTTCATAAACCGAATGAAAGAAAATCTAATCAAAACGTCCCCAACTTTATTATTACATGGATAATAATTGCGGAATCCAATTAATGTTATTGAGTTTCTGTTATCACGTGTGACTACGAAGTTAACTGTACTTACAGGTAACATAGTAACTTTTATATAACAGCAGTGGAAGATTTTCTATTCAATTTTTTTATTTTATGATTTCCACCGAGATGTCAGTGATTTTGCCAATGTCCACACTAATGAAATACAAAGTATCGGTGTTGCACGGTATAGTTTTTAACAAGTGGCATCAAAGATGGCATTTACTCTTTGATAGCCTCGTAGGAGCTTCTGGTGACAAGTCTCAACGAGTCCATACAACAGTCTACTTTAACTTTTTTACAAATTGTTCATGAGCACGAGCATTTATAACACCAAACCAGACCGATTTCAAAAATTCGCAAAATCGTCTAAGGCAAACCCCAACTGCACCCCTTGACTTCCCACAAAAAACTCCTCAATGGAACTTGTTAACTATATGAAAAAGTTTGAGGCTCGTTCCATTTTGACGTCTATAGTTCAGTGCTTCTGTAGGGTCCTAGGATCATCCCTGGCCAGGAAAAAAGGAAATATTTTTTTTTTCAAATTGATCAACATCTTTGATTTATGTATTATAATGTATTATAAATATCAAAATATTTGTTTGTGCAGAGTGTAGGCCAAACAGTCTGACTGCTCTGGCTAATACATAGCTCTAATAGTACTGAAAGGGTCATGCTCCTGCATTGCCCGCTTCGTCCCATCCCTACTAATATTGTAAATGCGAAAGTGAGTTTTTTGTTTGTTTTTTTCGCCGTATCTACTCTACCGATCATTATGAAATTTTACATAAACGTTGTTCGGAGTACGGAGGAGGACATATGCTACCTTTCATCCTGGAGAAAAGTACTGTTCCCGAGGGATCGACATTAACGTGAGCGGAGCCGCGGGAGAAAGCTAGTACAAAATAATTTAACGTATAATGCTTAAAAATTGTTAGCTGAGCAAAGATTTGTGTAAAAAAGAAGCAAATATTCCGCTACAAATTCCTGGAGAATTTTCATCTTTAGCTTTTTTGCCGCGTCGATGCTCCGAGGCGCAACGTTCGATTTATTGAAACGTTTCGTAAATATTTTTTCTTTTTATCTTTCACTATAATTTTATGAAAATCTTTCATATTTTCGATGTTATTAAAAATGTTTTGTAGTGGGTTGCATATTACTTTATTAAAGTCAATATAAATAAATATCACACAAATTGAGCTAGCCCCACAGTAAGTTGTGAACTTGTGTCGCAGGATACTAACTCAACGATACTATATTTTATAATATATACTTATATCGGGAATTAACACAAAACAAACCGTTTTTAGGGTTCCGTAGTAAACTAGGAACCCTTATAGTTTCGCCATGTCTGTCTGTCTGTCTGTCTGTCTGTCTGTCTGTCCGTCCGCGGTTTTACTCAGAGACTATAAGTACTAGAAAGCTGTAATTTGGTATGAGTGTGTATATTAATCATGGCAAAAAAGTCGTAGAAAAAAACCTTGAAAAAATATTTTTTCAAGGTTTGCTCCCATACAAGTAAAGTGGGGGAGTAATTTTTTTTTCTCTATTTACCCATCGTGTGGGGTATCGTTAAAAAGGTCTTTCAAAAATATTGTGTGGTTAAAAACACCATTTTTCGATTTAGGGATCCGTTTCCGAAATATTTGGTTTTAAAGTGCAAAATTTTGTTAGAGGTACGTGTCCCCCCCCTCTATCTGCTAAACGGTTATATATGGATACGTGAAAAAAATTACAGCAATAGTATATATACTGAAGTTGAAAGGAAAACTATCAGAGCTGGGTACTAAGTGCAAACTAAAAAGTTATAGGCAACCAACTTATAAAATGTACTGGAAAATGTAAAATTTCATTCAATCTTCATTGTTAGATGTTTTTGGTCGTTAGACTGTGAGGTGTGAGTGTAAACAGTGTGAACTCAAAGTTGTCATTCGCAACTACGGAACCCTACACTGCGCGTGGCCCGACACGCACTTGGCCGGTTTTCTCAAGACGTTTCGGGTTGTCCTTTCGTAATCTTTATATTTAGGACCTGAAGGACGAAGACCGCCAGGACCTAGACTTCGATGGTTAGATGGAATACAACAAGACCCAAAAGTACTAGGCGTCAGAGGATGGCAGGTAAAAGCCAAAAACAGAAACGACTGGAAAAATTTACTGGACCAGGCCAAGGCTCATATGCGGCTATAGTGCCTAGGATGATGATGATGATGTTTCGGGTGGTCACACCGACCGTGGTCACTGGACGACTCAGTCATCCAGTTTGTTTTTGATTTCCCGATATTGCATTTAATAAACATGCAACGCGAAATTTTAAAAATGCATATCACTTTTTACATGTTTTTCTACTCTCTCTCTTTTTTTCTCTCTCATCTAAGCGTCTTCCCGGTTGCATCTTCGGCTGGAATGCTTGGTAGCCCGGGATCCGCTTTTCGACTTTTTCTCCTCCACTTTGCACCATCTTCGGTATCCTTGGTTGAGAGTCCATAAGTAAGTAGTTACATGTTTTTATTAAGCTTTTAGTATACTTACCCTGTTAGTCTGTCCATCCATAATTTAACAACTGTGTTAGGTATATGTGTGGGTTAATCTTACAAACCAAATTAGAGCTGAAATAATGCATACTTAACTACATATTATAAAACAAAGTCCTCTGCCGCATCTGTCTGCAAGTCTGTTTCTTCGCGATAAACTCAAATCTACTACACAGATTTTCATGTTGTTTTTACCAATGAATAGAGTGATTCATGAGGAAGGTTTATAGATAACTACATGCCCGAGTGCAACCGGGGAGGGCTGCTAGTACTTGTATAAGTCAGACGACGGTGTAATACATGAGTGAGTATCAAAAATTCATATATTTCAAGCTTACAAACTTTAACATTTAAAATATTTATAGTAAGGTTATTTGCTTGTGTAATTGCTATGATAAATGTATTATGTCTCATTTTTCTCAAATAAAATCTAACTCTTTGTGAAATTTAACTCTATTTTATATTTGATGGACGCAACAAAGAAAGGCATTTACATTGTAGACCGCTCTCAATTTAGTGATAATGGTGTTTTTTCAACTCGACAAAAATACCTTGTGAAAAATACCTATCTCACTCAGCATACACAACAAATTAAAATAGATAAAGCAAGCATATGCAAACTATATTAGGTTTATTATTAAACGTGGACTAGAATAAGTACCACGTCTTGATGTTGTAGACAGAGCCCAAGGCCTAAGATCCAAAGGCCACGTTTAGTGTAACTGTGGGCGCGTGAAAAATAGAATCAAAATAGTTAATGGGTTGCATGCCGTATCGCCTCGAGAAACTTAATCTATAATAAAAACTAAGTATGGCCTTAAAAATTGATTTGCTCATTACACGTAGTTAAAGTTGGTTAAAGATACTCAAACTTACTCCACTATCTACTCAATTCAAAATTATTATGAGTGACGTTTGAGTAAAAAGAAACAAGGATAAGTGAAACTATCAAAACTTTTACAAAATTATTATGGGTGAGGTTTGAGTAAAAAGAAACGGGGATAAGTGAAACTATCAAAACTTTTTTTATTTTATTTGGGAATTATTAATAACTTATACTTACAGAATTTGTGTGTGATAGTCGAGTGCAATTGCAACTAGTTTATTATCATTGCAAACTCAATCGTTAACATAAACATGTTCCAAAAATAATAAATTTATGTATATTAAAATTGTAACATGAAAACAGCAAAAAAAAAGAAAAGAAAGTAAAAGACAATAAGGATAAAAATATACCTAATGATACAAAGCCCGTCAAGCGAGTAGGCGACCAAATCTGTTGAAAAGAGTTTCTTTCGGCGCTTCTTTTCTGCAGTGTTCGGTTCCAAAATGCTAGTAGTCTGTAGCTTTGAACAATTAACTAAATACATAGGTATTATCCAATTAGATAATTTTAAATGTGATTTGACGTGAAAAAGCGCCTTCAGAGACCTATTTTCTGAATAAACGTTAATTTTCAAGTTTTTTTGTCAAAGCCCGGCAACCAAGCTAGCGGTTCACTTAATAGTATCATCATCATCATGATGATGATGATGACCTAATAGTAAGTGATCACTGCTGCCCATGGACAACTGCAACAACAGGGGTGTGACATTTTTTTTTTTTTTTGAATGGACTACGTACCTAGCTCCAAATGAGCTTTCGCTACTTCACCGGACTTTTTGAGGTGAGGGCACAGTGCCCTCAACCTGTAAGGCAATCTTCACCAAAGGGTTCCTAGGAGGGACGAACCTCGGCTTTGGGCGTTGCCTGGGTGCGCAAGGCTTGGAGAGACAGCAAACTCTCATATGCCTGATGGGCCGCGATTTGCATGCATGACCTGAAGGGCCGAACTGAGAAACAATGGCAAAGCCTTTAGAGAGCAGTAACTCTCATGTTTTGCCGTATGGGCCGAAAGCTACGGTGTCCGAAGGACCTATCCTGGGTGCAAATCACCCGGGACCGCCGGGCGGTCACCAGTAATCGGAGCTAGTCCTACTCTACGCACTCTGTTCCGGTGGCGAGTGCGACGGGGTCGGAGGGTGGGATTCCTCTGGCTGTTCGGAGCCGGAGAGGATCAGGACTGGGAGGGGTGTGACATGAGCGTTGCCGGCTTTTTATTTTTCCCTTCCATAGGCGAGAGGGGATGGGCTTCCGGATCTTCACTCACCGAACGAAGAATAGAAGGGGTGAAGCTACTACCCAAACGTCGATTTTCTGTGAGATTTAATTTGTCATGTGAATATTTCCTTTCGTTCTCTATTTCTACGATGCCTGTGCATTTCACCAAGGCCATTGTATTGAATAGGCCTTTGTATTTTCATTTTCTCTATGATTGAGTGAACTTGAAACTTATTAATCATTGACTAAGATGAAAGAATGGTAAGTATAGGTACAATAAAATATTCATGAAATAGAATGTAATAGAGGCATCTTTTCATTTCTTAATTATGTTAACCAGCAGGGTAGGTCAAAAATATAATATATGTATTCAACGATACCAGAATGCCGCCACTGTTACCAGAAGGCTATTTTGTTTTGCTGCTAAGATATAATTGACAATTCATTTTTAACCGACTTCAAAAAAAGAGGAAGTTCTCAATTCATCAGTATGTTTTTTTTTTTCGTATGTATGTTACGCGATTACTCAGTCAGTTATGGATCGATTTTAGTGATTCTTTTTTTGTTCAATAGGTAATCCAGAAATAGTCCCATACAATTTTTGGTGCAACGTATCTAGCACTTTTTGAAAAAATAAACAAAAACCCAAAAAAAAATGTAAGAGTATGCCGTTCGGTTTAAACATATTTGTATTTTATTCTTAAAGAACGTTACTCCTCTGTTTTGACGGAACTTCAAAGGTTGTCCTATAATTTATTTATCAAAATGTGCTTTCAGAAAAAATCAACAAAAGCCAAAAAAAATGTGCAAGTATGCCGTTTGGTTTAATTTTATTTCTGTTCAATTCTTTCGCGAATCAAGGCAAGTTGATGACGACGTTGTTCCTCTATTTTGATTGAACTACCACACCCACTAAAACCTAAGTTTTAGTTCCAGTTTGTACATTTACGTATAGGGTTGAAGTCGAATTTACATTTTTGTTAAAAACTAGCAGCCCTACCCGGCTGCGCCCGGGCATGTATTATACCTTAAAACCTTCCTCGTGAATCACTCTATCTATTGGTGAAAACCGTATGAAAATCCGTGGAGTAGTTTTTGAGTTTATCGCGAACAGACAGACGCGGCGGAGGACTTTGTTTTATAATATGTAGTGATGATGATAGTGATAGTGATAATTATTTACGAACATAAAAATCTTCCGCATTCCTTCAGCATATACATAGATATTATAAGGTCTTTACCTTTTGCAAGATAGACAGAGTTTTACGACTCAAAGGCCAATTTAACGTGTTGTAAGTGGGCGTTAAGTTGGAAGCGGAATCAAAATAGAGATCGGCTGCTAGCCGCATCGCGTATTGGTTTGATTCCTTGGGTTTTTGCCCAATCGTTTTACCATGTTACTTCTTTTCTCCCAAACCAGCATGGAAGAATCCGCGTTATTTTATGAGAGAAAATATGCTAGATCGTTTTTATATGTACGTATATATAGACACTTTGTAAAAAGGACTGTAAAATATTTAATTAATTAAGGATGATCAGGCCAGAACTTCTCATTTCAAGAAAAAATCCGTACGTACCATCGTAATTGATTTTAAATTACCCCGTATAATTTAGTCTAGGCCGAATTCCTTTGATCCCCTTCGAGAGGGATAGCCATTGATGACCGTAAAACCGTGGTAAAACCATATAAATGTACACTTAAGTCTGTCATATTTAAGGCAAACGACGACAAAGACAAATATCCTAACTAATATAATAAATGCGAAAGTCAGTTTGTTTGTTTGTTGTTACGCTTTCTCGCCCAACCTACTGAACCGACCATCATGAAATTTTGCATTCACAGGTTAGGGTACGGAGAAGGACATAGGCTATATATCATGCGGACAAAGCCGCGGGTAACAGCTAGTATTTACATAAGTTGTATTGTGAATGCTAAAAGTATTGAAGCTTTGGGAGCAAAAGCGTTCAAAGCAATATAATGTCAAATACTTTTCGCCCTCGCCTCTTTCAAATGTCGAGAGTAGATTTAAACCCAATATAAAAAAAAACAATGGGCATGTTGACTAAAAATTTTTTCATGTTGCTATGTAAAGACCTGCCAAAAATAAACACAATAGTGACAGAAATACATTTCTAAACATAAAACTCTTTCAGTTATAAAAGTTTTAAAGACACATGTTTTTAGACGTAAATTTTTAGACGTGAAAATGCGCCGCTGATTTGCCTTCATATTTGTGACGTCACAAGCTTGTATTTTGTATGGGTGGCGTGAGAACTTTGTTTGGTAGCTATACGAAATATTTCGTTTATGGTAATGGTTTCATAATAAAAGTTGCTATAAATTTTGCAGACTAAAATATAGTATAATCGTAATTAAAGATTTTCATACTTTAAAAAATGGTCCTATTCATCCAACTTTAAAGAAGCTTTAAGATCACTTAACGAATCGATATCACATTAAAAGTGTTCTTTATAGTGTTTTTAGATAGAAATTAGTCTCATTAGAAACAAATTTTATATAATCTTAACATTAAGCAACTACCGTATTTGTCAAGTCATGTCTTCAACGCCAGCCTGCAATACGAGTGGTCCCGGCTTCGACCCCCAGTCCAGGTCATAATGGAAAATGATCTCTTTCAGATTGGCCTGGGTCTTGGATGTTTATCTGTATGACTATCTAATATAAAATATGGAATGGTTGAGTTAGTATCCTACGACACAACTTCACAACTTACTGTGGGGCTAGCTTAATTTGTCTTTATATTTATATAAAAAAATCTCTTTATTGCGGAACACAGGTTACAAAAGATGTTATTATAAAATGGGTGTCACTGTGACTGTCTTTAAAAGACGTACAATAATTACATATTACATTCCCTTACGTGGACGAAATTTTGTGTGAACATACATATGTGTCAAACACTGGTATCAGATTTTCACGCCACTTTGCGTAGTAAGTCGTGCGTATCTTCATTATGAAATACATTTTAAAACCTTTTTATAATAAAGTCATCTTTTTTGATATCGATATAATATCATCATCATCACGTCTTTTTTAGTCTCTACTGCAGGAGCATGACCTTTCTGTACTACCAGAGCCATATATTAGCCAGAGCAGTCAGAGGATTTGGTCTACACTCTGCACGCTGGCCAGATATAATACAATAAACCAAAAAAAACAAAAAGTAATACAACCATATTAGTCGACCCCGTAAAAAAACATCTGATCCTACCTTTTCCTACTTATTACTTAATTATTGTCGGTTTTAATACGATCAGTTAATAGTTAAAGGCATTGCCTTCAGCAAGTTCTCTCAAGTCGTTTTATTTCATTTCATTGTTAAGAAATGAAACTTTATTCTTCTACCTTTTTGACTTTTATCAAAATCAGAATTAAGTTTTGTTCTTCGATTCATACTCAGTTCCTCCTCCTCGCGTCGTTATCCTCATTACTGAGGGTCGTGATTCCCTTGTTGTGAGGTGATCATCTTTCGGAGTTGCGCCGGTTGCGCGCCATTTGTTCCTCTCTTTGGCCGAATGAAGAGCGCCGTGTAGGTTGGTGTCCAAGGTTGTTCGGATCTGGTCTGTCCACCTTATTGGACTACGGCCTCTTGGTCTATTGCCATCAACCTTTCCGGTAACCATGAGTTGCTCGAGGTTATTCCCACCTTTTCTGGCAATGTGACCAAAGAACTCTAGCACTTTTTGCAGGCAGATAGAAGAGAGTCGGGTCTTTACTTTTAGTTGTTGGAGGATAGACGCATTTGTACGGAAAGCCGTCCATGGAATTTGAAGCATTTTCTTTCAGCACCACATCTCAAAAGCATCGATGGGGGCGCGGTCAGCTTTCTTTAACGTCCAAGTCTCGGCTCCGTAGCTGAATATGGATGCTAAGTCCACTCTAGTCTTAAAAGTCTTAGATAAAATAGGTCCTTGTTTGGTATCGATGTCACGTAGTGATAGATGATGAATCATGTTCACAGCCTCGAAAACGTCAAATCACTCCGTAAGAGCGTTACTTTAAAAACAAAAGACGTCAAGTTATTTTTTCTTACCTTACACTATATACTTGCCACGCGCTCCTACACTGCCAAATAACACATAGTCCTGAAAAAATATTTTTAATGGTACTTTATGTAACTGTTAATTAATAAGGTTCATTATTAATCCTTATGGCCATGTCTTAAATCATTATTAACACTTTATGGCATGTGTGTAGATAAACAAGTTTTATTCCAGATTTTTAACGTTCAAAATTCGACTCATGTAGAGAACTATTATTCAATCGCCGTCCATTTTATCTAAATAAAAAACGCACATACATCATTTTTTCTATAAAACCTAAAATCTTTTTATCAATGTATAAATAATTCACAAAAAAAGGAAACATACTGTTTACTTTTAATAGGTAATTGGATCGGCGTCCAATCTATTGCAGCCTAAACAAAATAAATTGTTTGAACTTCTCGAATATCAACTGTATTTTAGAATTCCCAGTAAATACTAATTGATAAACATTGTAAACGGCTAAGTACTTAACGGCAGAGACAATAGATACAACCTTCAGAGCCCGAGCAATTATCTAAGTTAATTGAAAACAAAACTAAATTGACAAATGGTAAGACTAAAACTAATTAACCTGGTACGACAATAAAAGATATTGATATTATAGCCGTCCTTAAAAATGTATGCATTAATTTTCATAACGATATAAATTTATGACGAGCTCCGTGGCGCAGCTCACGCCTGCGACCTAGGGCCCGGGTTCAATCCCCAGTCAGGTCAAGATGAAAAATTATCTTTTTCAGATTGACCTGGGTCTTGGATGTTTATCTATGTATCTATTTGTAATAAAATATAGTATCGTTGAGTTAGTATCCCATAACACAAGTCTCGAACTTACTTTGGGGCTAGCTCAATCTGTGTGATTTGTCCGTATATATTGCATATTTTTTTATGATTAAGTGTCTATTAACGTAATTACTGTAACTTTGACATTTACATTTTAATTTTTCGGCGCTTTATTGTTATCAGCTCTCTCAGAATACAAAAACAGTAGACTTATATAAATAATTGCTTTGTGATTTTTAGTACCTTAGATATTTCTTTCTCAACGTGTTACCAAATTATAAACTCTTCTTCTTCTTATTTCGATGCTATGCTTAAACATTGTTATTTTCTTTAGAGCAGGAGTGGACGTGTTTAGCAAATGTTCAACTTTAAAAATTGTTTGTGTAAGAAAAACAATTTCCCATAATTAAAACTCCATCACTTTTTTACCACTTTTCCAAAACAATAAATTTGGGCAATAATAATGCTTCGAGGCAAATGCATCCTGAAACTGTCGTGTCGCCAGCCTAGCACTGACCCAATAATGGTAAATATTTATAATTGGGTTTGGAGCTATTCTAAGGACTAAGACTATACTAGTTTCATTGACTACTATTATAACTATTTAATGAGAAGGTACCTAAGAGACTAAATCTCAACGTGACTACTCGTACTTCGCCATTGGACGATTTTGATACCCTTCTGGCGAAACATGTATTAGTTTCATTACCTATCTTTAACACCTGTTTGTACCATGTTTCATGTGAATAAATACATTTCATTTCAACAGTCTACCACCTATATTGGACTAGATCGTGATATGACTAGAGAGCGTTGATCCTTGAGGAATATGGAATTCAACATCCGTCTTCTGACGATCATCCGCTTTGTAAAAGGCTATTTATGTAAACAATCCTCGCGACCTTCTCTATTTCGGCAGAGCGCAAATACAAAAGCCCGAGTCCCCATTGATTTACAACTCAAAATAAAGAGAGTACAGAATTTACTTTAAAGGATAAACTATTAAAAGCGTCTTAAAAATCGAATGGGTTCCACCGTAACTTTTAGCTACAATTTGTTTATGTTCTCTAAAAAAAAAAATCAAAACGTTTATTCAGAAAATAGGCCTTTGCAGGCACTTTTTCACGTCATATCATATTTAAAATTATCTTATTAGATAATATGTATTTATTAATTGTTCAAAAGCTACAGACTACTAGCGTTTCGGAACCGACCACTGCAGAGAAGAAACGCCGAAAGAAACTCTTATCAACAGTTTTGGTCGCCTACTCGCCTGAAGGGCTTTGTATGATTACGAATATTTTTTCCTTAGTCTTTTTATTTCTTTTCTTTTTTCTTTCTTTTTTCTGTTTTCATGTTACAATTTTAATATACATAGATTTATTATTTTTGGAACATATTTATGTTAACGATCGAGTGTGCAAAGATAATAAACAACATATGATACTTAAAGTAGTCTCAAAGAGGCCGAGCAGACCAGTCCCCCCTGACAGCACCCGTTCACGAGTTGACGTGTGGATCAGCCATCGCTGAACTCAACCATATTAGAGGGAACTCAACGACCCGATACACAACGCCGCCACCAGGTTGAACATTTTTAGTGAGCATGACTAACTCTAACTCTTAAGACATTGTCAAACAAAATATAAAGTTATGGTCTACATTTGTTGCTCGTTCGCTAACATTTACATGTTTTACAATCAATTAATAGTTGATTCTATATAATTTAACATTGGGTGTGTTAAAAAAACCAATTACAATATAGCAAAAACAATAGATAAATAACGTTTTTGAGATCTCCTGTATCTCACACGAGGTCAAGGCTCCATGCATTTTTATCCGCTAAATAATGATTAACGTTATAATAGGCTCTTTTAAATAATATACTTTTAGTCACTTCTTTAAATTTTGGATAGGGCAAAGATGTAAAATCTTCTGGTAGTTTATTGTAAAATTGAATACCAAGCCCTAAGAATGAATTACTAGTTTTCTGTAGTCTACAAGCTCTTGTCACAAGTTTATTCTTATTTCTTGTGTTGTAATTATGAATGTCACTATTTTTACTATATTTTTGAAAGTTTTTATGTACATGCAGTATGTTAGCGAAAATATATTGAGACGCAACAGTTAAAATTCCAATTTCTTTGAAACATTCTTTAAACATTTATTAAACACCTTCTCTAAATATACAATTTAAAATAAGGAATGAATTTGTAATGTACGTTGTGAAAAATAAGCAACGCAACCATAACGTCACTTTTATATACAAAATTCTCAAGTTCATTCATCACGGAGAAACTTATAATTCACATTTTATCTGAGCTCCTACAGCTTGAAAAAGGCAATAAATATAAATTACGCTCGTAAGTAAGCAAACAGATAATTTATCTTCTCTATTTCTTACATAAAACAAAGACGGATTCTATTAGCATTATTTCAGGATTCAAAAAAGGAGGTAACCAGTTTGACCCGAGCGAAGACGTTATGTGATATTGTCAGAATTGCAATTATTTTTATTTTGACATTTTCATACAAATTGCTGGGCCGGCCTCACACTTTTGTTTATAACTGCGATTTTTTCCGGGTTCCCAGCAGTGAGAACTAGAATATGAGAAAAGTTGTTCATTTTGTCAGGATGATTAAAATTTGATGGTGTGAGGGACAACAATGTCAACCAAAACATTCTGTATAAAAAATGAGTATTTTATAAAAAAAACAAGCAAACGGGTCACCTGATGGCAAGTGATCACCGCTGCCCATACACAAGCTGTGACAAGAGCTTTGCTGGCCTTTTAAGAAAACATAGAATAGTCTTTTAAAGATTGTAATGTCGAATCGATTGTGCAATACCTGTCGCAGGAAGTTGATCATGGTTTCGTCGTACGTGGAAGGAGGTTTCTTTTAAAACGTACGATGGTTGACTGCCAGTTATCCAGGTTACAATTTGGGAGTGGGTTGTTTTCTGTACTATCTTTATTTCATACCTATACGACCCTCACCAGAGAGAATACAAATAAGTGTTCGTTGTCACCTGGAGCTAATCTCATGCAGTATTCATACAATTGCCAGTTTCTTGTCCTATTTTAGTTCGTATTGAGTTTGTTTTTTTTTTAGCGAAAGGGTATAAAAGATGCATTACTTTTTATAGTACTGTAGTACACACATAGCTATACTGGATTAACAATCAACTGTTCTGTTATAGATACGACCTTTGCACCTATACGACGCTTCTTTATACTAACTAATATGTTTTTTTAATTGATAGAAATTTAGAAAAAGAAAATGGGAGGTGGTAATCAAAACAAACTGTAAGTATCAATAACATATTTTTTTAAATAGATTTTAGACCTGATAGCTTACCACTTTATACTCGTAAGTTTAAAAAATTATTATATCTTGTTAAATCTCTTTCAATGTTTATGCATAATATGTCCATTTATCTTTCGGTATAAGTACTTCTAAAATTATTAGTTTTGGACAATTTTAGTTTTTACAACTTATAAAAACAATTTGTGCAAATAGATATTATTCATTGTATAAGTTTTCAAATATCTTACGAAGCCGTTTCATATTTTATGACCATAATAATTGCTACCATTTAAATATATGTACACAAGTTAATGTACTTGCAACAACGAATAAGTTGCAAGTAGTTGATTATGTTCCATTATGTTCGAAGTGCAGTCAATTAATTTAATGCCGCGACTCTTTAGCTTGATGATCTGACTGATGTAGGTATCATTAGTACTTACTTACTTATTTGTAGGTACTTACGCATGTCAGGGAGTTCAAAAATGATTTCACTTGGATTGGTGAGAGAGAGGCATAAAATTTAATACAAGCAAATGCAATTTGAAGTCATTACAGGATTTGATCGCTTTTATTGTAGCAGTGTGCATCACAAATTTTTGTGTTAGTATCGGATAGTTAGTATCGTCGGATCTGCCGACTAGTTTCGGTCTGTTACGAAGACCATCATCGGGGCGAGTGAAAGGGGTGGCGAAACGACGTTTACGCTTCCATTAAAGCTTCGAGGGAAGCGTAACCGTCGTGTCGCCACGTGTCGTAACAGACCGAAACTAGTCGGCAGATCCGACGTAATAAAACGTGAGTAAAGCCGTGTTTTCATAATGAATTTATCTCTATTTAATATTATATGTCTTTCTGTAGGTTAAAATCTTAAATTAATGTTGGCAACTAATAAACTTGAACATGTAGTGAATATGTTCCATTACGTTAAAGTGCAGTCAATTTGATGGTGATTGATGAAGGTTCAGTCCATTAATATATTGTCAAAATTTATGTGAGCTTTAATAACCCTTGAGACGTGAAAACATATTTAAGATGTTTAAAATTACTTTGATTATCATAGAAATGTTATTTGTCATTTCTTTCTTAAAATCATAAAATATTCGGTTATGTAAAAGTTCAACGATTTTTTTTTTAAATAGGGTGACCAACATCACAAGAATTGCAAGACGATAAAAGTAACACTTTAAAAGTACAGAAGTTGAATTCTGAACCCCTTCGCAATATTTTAATTGGAAAATCAAAAGTTCAGATACAATACATTAAAAAAATACGAAATAATAATAAAAAATTCCATAGAAATTTGGCCAGCTCACAGGCGAATTTATTGGAGGTAGTAAAAGTTCATTTTTGTTTCCTTTTTCCTACAATTTTGAATTCGATTAGCGATCCTAATCCAAGTTTTGGTCTCATAGTAACATACGTCTGTTTCGTTTATATATCAGTTTTTTTTATAATGTCTGAGTGAGTATATCATTCCTGATTGAATTTGAAGTGACAGTGAATTAAGAACTATTTTAATCTAAGATAATTGATCAATGCTAATTAGCTTACTGCTTATTAGAGATGTCGATACCAATTAATAGAAGCCGGTATTAATGTGCAGGAACGCATGATAATAATAATAACTAATTACTAAACCGATTGTGACAGTGTGATGTTATGTTAGTTGACTTGACGAGCTCCGTGGCGCAGCGGTCAACACGCCGGCCTGTGACACGGATGGTCCCGGGTTCGATCCCCGGTCAGATCAAGATGAAAAACGATCTTTTTTAGATTGACCCGGGTCTTGGATGTTTATCTATATATGTATTTGTTATAAAATATAGTATCGTTGAGTTAGTATCCCATAAAACAAGTCCTATTAAGTAGTAATAGGCGGGACACATATATATCGTAGAACTGATGACAAATAGAGTAAAAAGGTTCCCGATTGGCAACTACGTACCAATAAGTGCAACGTTGGACAGAAGCCAGAAGTCGGACGAACTGACCAAGGTTGCTGAAAGTCGCTGGATCCAGGTTGCATCCAACTGGTCGTATTTGAAATCCTTCGAGGCCCTGTCCATGTCTCAGCAATGGACTTCTTGCGGCTGATTTCAGCCATCATCATCAAACATAGGCCTCTTAATGATGGTATATAATGTCATGAAGAATTTTTAAAATTTCTAAATATGTTTTTATTTATTGATTTATTTCATTTCAGATAAAGATTTATTTCTAAAAATAGCATACGTTTTTTATTATTTTAATACAATTTTTCCTCCGTACCTGATGTTAGGGAGCGTAAAAGATTCAAAAGATAAGGGGCACTAGTAAATATATATACTTTATATTTCATTTTGCCATTGTCTCTCAATGCGGCCCTTCAGGTTATGCATATCAGGCATACGAGAGTTTGCTGTTTCTCCAAGCCTTGAGCATACAGGCAACGCCCAAAGGCAAGGTCCGTCCCTACTGGGAGCCCTTTAGTGATGTTCACCTTACAGGTTGAGGATACTCTGCCCTAACCTCAAAAGTCCGGTAAAATAGAAAAAAAATGGAGCTACATAGTCCATTAAAAAAGAAAGATGAGAACTGAAAACGCTGAGTCCTAACACTTTGTTATATTGAGTAACTCATCAAGTCTGAGTGATGTAGCGCCACTAAAATCTCAAAGCACGTCTTTGTAAACATCTTTTGTATTCGACAAAGCTGACTCAGGATTATATTAGTAAGTCGGCCAAGGACTGGCTTGGATTTATCAAGAAAGTAACTACTTAAAGTTGTATTTGTATCCGAGACGATCACATTTTGCACTTAAGCTACTGACACTTTTGTACGTAAAGGTATATTTACCTAATCAAGATCAATCTAATGAAACCCGTTTTTAGATTCTTCCCTAGCTAGTTGTTTTTTTTTGATAGTCGTGTTTTTTGTATTTATACATTTCAATAATTATTTCTTATTATAGAAAAACAAACTTAAGTATCTTTAAAAATAATCTTTCATATTTATAATATAGTAAGAGAAGATTTAAATAGGTATCGCGTGAAATTTACGCTAAAAATTTAAAATTTAGTAAATTGTATATTACGTAAAATTAGAACCTATAACTAAGTTTCAAATTTTTGAGTACATTTTACAAGTTGGTTTGGTAACTTATAAAATGTACTCGAAAATGTGAAGTTTTATACAATTTTCATTGTTAGATGTTTTTGGTCGTTAAACTGTGAGGTGCAAGTGAGAACAGTGTGAACTCAAAGTTGTCATTCGCAACTACGGAACCCTAAACTGCGCGTGGCCCGACACGCACTTGGCTGGTTTTGTATATTGTTTCAAAAAGCGCTCGACACATTTCGATAAAAAATTTATGGGACCATCTGTAATGTATTACCTATCGAACAAAAAAGAATTTCTTAAATCGGTCCAGGCGTCTTCGAGCAATCGGGGAACATACATTAAAAAAAGATTCCGACGAATTGAAAAGCTCCTCCTTTTTTGAAGTTGGTTAAAAATAATCTTTTACATTTATTATAGATCGCATGGAATTCATTCTAATATGAAATCACTGGTATTTTCAGTAAGTATAAAATGTGAAGATAAGTATTAAGAGTTGTCATAAAAACTCTGAAAGAAAACTGTAAGGAATAAAACGCTAAAAGGGGTAACGTTGCTATTCAGAAAGAAGTTAATGATCTGAAAAGGAGTATTTTCTTTTTATACTTATTCATTAGAACTTTAAGTACTAGGTACTTGTTTTGGTTTCTAAAAAAAGACTAGCTTTTAGAAGGCGGTTATAAAATTACTTTTTGTATTTTGTCATGAAGTATAGAGAAAATATATTACAAAATAGCGGCTCCAATTTACTAATTCTGATGACTACACAATTTGTTACTTTTTCTGAATCCATGCTCTATGTTCAGAGTTATTTTGAATAACCTTGCAATATTTTAATGAAAGAATTAGAATCCCTAACAGAATATATAAAAAAAATTTTGTGTGTGAAAAAGCGTGAAATCTGTCTGTCCATCTGATCGAAAAAAAAAACAGCTAGTATTTTTTTTCGATCAGTTGGATCAGAGTTAACGTACATTGAAAAAGCTCATTAATTTTTCTCGATTTAAGACTTGGTCATAGAACAATAGTTGTTCGTTTCATGTTGAGAACGTGAATTTAAATTATCGCTTGTTCAATACCTAATACGTTGTATACGCCAGATAAAATATAAAAATAGAGAAAAATATTTGGGCTTCCATAAAAAATATACTAGGTGATTTGTGACTTTGTATGGGAGGTCCAATATTATTTCCCGTTTCTCCTTTTTTTGCATGTCTACATTCTGTTAGGGATTTTGATTCAGACAAATTTATTGCATGTCTATATTCTATTGAGGATTTTGATTCAGATATTTTAGATGTGGTGGGTATTTTATTTTGTATGTGGTTCCCGGCAGAGTAGAATAGGACCACTCCAAGTCATCCCGTGAATGTCGTAGAAGGCGACTTAGGAAACGCAAGCTAACAAAGCTTATAAACATCAAAGAGACCTCTCCAACCCGTCTGGCCAGCGTGGAGAGTGTAGGCCAAATCCTCCGTCTGCTCTGGCTAATATATGGCTCTGATAGTACACAGAGGGTCGTGCTCCTGCAGTGGAGACTAAACAAGACCTGATGACGATTCAGATATTTTATTTAAAACACTGCCAGGTTGTTGAGAATCATCTAGCCTGATGAGCTATACAGCTAAATGGACCCCAGGCTCCAAAGTGTACGACTGAGGATACAACCGGGGAAGCACTCAAATGAAAGGATTTCTTTTTGTTATATGTTACAAAAACGAGGCGCTACATTCGTAACTAGTTTATTGTTTTATAACAACATACAAAATGTAAAAAAAAATTAAAAAAAAAATAAGTCCTGACAATAACAAATTGAGAGCTGGAAAACTACTTATTTTTGTCGAATAATGGTATAAACCAGGTATAAAAAGTTACTTCTGACAAAAATAAACTGACCATAAAAGCTGAGAAAACAACTTAGGTATTTTGGTAGCATTATGGTTTAAACCAGATATTAAAGTTACTGCTCGTTTACAGTAAGAGTTTCAAAATAGAAAGATAATGTTAGGGCATGTATGTATAATAGATTTAGTGCCAGCAACATAGAAATAAACAACAGTGAAATATGAAAACCCTATCCTCCACACCTTATTAAATGTCAGTTGTTTTATATTTCAATCAGAACTTATACATGAGTTTGATTGAAAAAGTTGTATATTTATTATGTATGTGAATATTACAAACACAAAGTAATTAGTCCAAATTTACAGACCGCAATCAAAACTATAAAATCACAAATGGAAATTTTAATTACTTTGAAAATATTAATAACTAAGTCTATTTATATATAATTATTTTAGGCAATTGACTTTTGTGGGATTGTATAACTCTTTCACTGCTATTAGAGTGCCATTAGAACTGCACGTACATTTAAAATAACATACTTAAAAATATACTACTTGAGGCTCTGTGAGCTGTAAACCACGCCATTCATAACGAACTTACTCATACAATACTTATTACTTTAAAAAGTCAAGAAAAGCTTTTTTGTGATAGTGATGTTGATATGACACACATGCAGTAATTTACTCTGTTGGCACAATATTATACTATGATACGATAATATGACGAGCTCCGTGGCGCAGCGGTCAACAAGCCTGCCTGCGACACGGATGGTCCCGGGTTCGATCTCCGGTCAGGTCAAGATGGAAAATGATCTTTTTCAGATTGGCCTGGGTCTTGGATGTTTATCTATATAAGTATCTATTATAAAATTTAGTGTCGTTGAGATAGTACCCCACAACACAAGTCTCAAACTTACTTTGGGGCTAACTCAATCTGTGTGATTTATCCGTATTTATTTATTTATTTAATAACTTTGTTCTTAAAATTAAAAACGAAGCTAATAGTTTTCCCTATCAGCTATTTTTGTTTCAAAACCATTTGCCAATTATGACATTATAGTATACTTATTTAGTTATTAAAATAAACTCTGTGTTTTTGTCTGTTCTTTTTAATAACGAGATTATAATTGAAATGTTTTGTTCTGTTTAGATTGATTAAAAACTTTATTCATCCCGTGATAATCATCCATATTTTAGGCTCTTTCAGCGATACTGTAAGCAATGTGAACTAGTATAGGTAGATACCTATGCTACAGGCCCAATCTGATTAAACAGGGTCCATCATACAAGGCGGCTTAATCAAACTTGCATTGCGAGGCGTGTCGAGCAAATTAGTGGATCGACACGGTACGCACAGTTTATCAGTTATAAATATACTTACGTAGGGGTAAATCACACAGATTGAGCTAGCCCCACAGTAAACTGTAAACTTGTGTCGTAGGATATAATTATGTCAAATCATCAAATGTCAAATAATATCATGTTTTCAATATTTTTAATAAATACTTTTAAAGATAAACATCCAAGCAAGACCCAAGAAAAATATCGTTTGCCATTTTGACCCGGCCGGGGGTCGAACTCAGGCCCCTCTTGTCGCAGGCTGGCGTGGTAACAACTGCGCCACGGAGGGTGTTCATTGATAAACCTCGTTCTGCCTTCATGATAAGAGAAAAGACTTTATTACACCAGGAATTACTAGATCTTTCTGTCTCTTCCGAACATGTTACCGGTTGCATCCTCAGCTATGATATTTTGGATCAGAGTCTGCTTTAAAACTGCATGCTAGTATTATGCATACCATTATATGCTTCTACACACTTACTGAATAGAGTCCCTCTCAACCCTCTCGTCATACGAGGAGAGGCAATCAAACTTCCACGTCAAGGCGTGCCGAGCAAATTAATGCATCGTTGAAGGCATAGTTTATCAGATGGTATGTTAAGAGTCGCCTGGAAGCGCATGTCTCCAAACAAACGGAAAAAGGAAATTGTGGCAATATTTGATCATTTTGGAGTAAAATTAATCATTTAATCAATCAATCTTATTATAATCTACGTACGTTCCTATACAGCTTGGTTAAAATACCAATGGTTTGAAAATTACAAGCCTTTTCAAATTTGTATGGAAATCTTGAGAGGCGTATAATTTTCAAACATTTTTGATAATTTAACCAAACTGTATAGGTACGTACGTAGATTAAATGAGATTAATTGATTGGATGCTTAATTTTGCCCTAAAATTATCAAATATTGCCACAATTCCCTTTTTGTTTGTATGGAGACATGCGCTTCTAGGCGACTCTTAAGTCGAAATTCTTTTACTGATAAACTATATCTAGTGCAACCAATTTGTACCAGTGTATAAACAAAACTAGTGACAATCTGATTAAACATGGTCGGACTTGTATTATGGGATACTAACTCAACGATACTATATTTTATAACAAATACATATATAGATAAACATCCAAGACCCAGGTCAATCTGAAAAAGATCATTTTTCATCTTGACCTGACCGGGGATCGAACCCGGGACCATCCAGGTCACACAGGCCGGCGTGTTGACCGCTGCGCCACGGAGCCCAATGTGGCGATGCAATCAAAATTCCATGTTTAGGTGTGCTGAAGAAATTAGTGGATCATTGAAGCACATATTTGATCAAGTTTAGATGCCTTATTTCCAGATCATGTGGGTGATAATTCATTATGATTAATCAAAAATACTCTGTGCTTCAATCCAACTTATATTGTACCACTTCCAGTGTCCATGAATGCTTAGTTATAATAAATTAAGACAGTGCAAGCAGTAGGTAACAAACGGTAGCAAATCATACTTATGGAGACAAAAAACTGCTTCAAAAGATTTACTAACAAACATTTGGCTGCAATTGTTAGTATTCTCCAAATGCCATAAAAGCACAATATTTAGGTAATACGAGTACTCTATTTTATAAGTAGCTGCCAAAAAGTAAATTTAAACATTTATCGTACTTTCAAAGCACAGAAATATTTTTGTACCTATGAGAACACCAATGGAAATGCAGCCAATATCCGATGTGCCTGGAATTCTGAGTATAAGGAGATAAGTCTTATTATCCGAGCCAGTGTCCTAGATGTACCTATTCTTTGTTCACAATCTGATTAAACAGGGTCGGTCATGTGAGGCAAGGCAATCAAACTTACACGTCAAGGCGTGCCAAGCAAATTAGTGGATCATTGGATCACATTCTGGAGTCTAGATGCCTGCACTTGAAATATATAGATTGTTAGGAAGATTGATAGAATTCATATCAGAACAGCCTCTGTGGTCTAGTGGATAAGGCATTTGCCTTGTTGACCCAGGGGTCGTGGGTTCGATTCCCACGGGAAGCATACTTTGTTAAGTTGTTTCCAATTTGGATAGGACATTGCAGGCATGAATCACCTGATTGTCTGATAAGAAAGACGATTCCGTGCTTCGGAGGCACGTTAAGCCGTTGGTCTCGGCTGCCATCTGGTAGTTGTTAAAGGAACCACGTCAAAGGCCGAGAGTTGGTTCCGAAGAACTCTGACACCAGGGTGTTCATGGTCGACCGACCGTGTTACCTACTCGAAATGATGATGATGATGATGAGATCTTTGTTGTTAGGTTAGGTTCTAACACCTAACCTACGATATAGCAGTGGAGGTAGTAATAAACAAAATAAATTTTCAATTCTGGAGCTATGATGAGCTATGAGCTTACATGATGAATAGATTTTTAAAAATGTGCCTTATTATTGTAAGCATCCAACTTTAAAAGATTAGTAACTGAGTCACTTTTAGTCTGATATCGAAGAGATTATCTACACAGTAATTATTATAATAAACTATAATGAAAATTAACTAAAAATAAAAAAAATGCAATTAGAAAAGAAGCTATTTCCATAAAAGCAATATTTAACATAGCTGCCGGACAAAATTCTCACATCATCCATACAAAATGCTAATGAAGTGACGTCACTTGTTTCTTGATTTTTGGCAGCGGCGTTTAGGCCGAGAGGAAAAACATGCAGTTTTTGGGCTAGCAAAGTCATTTTTTCACTGATACTCCTACATTTGAGAGCTCTTTTTATACCGCAGCGAAAATAAATGTGTGCAGGCTTCCCAAAGTAAAACACCCAAATGTCCTGTTAGTACCTGTTGTAAAAGTAAAAAATATAGCTTAAAGGTGAAAATAGATTGTACTAAATAATAAATATGTTCATGACAATCGATTGCCACATACATGAGGTTGAAATTGCTGTATTTTTTATTAGTACCCGTAGCTATAGACCAGTACTTGTCCAAATACTATGTAGACTTTTGCAGGTTATGTACATGTGTCTCTCAACTAATGGGGCCATCTAGTGATAACAACAAAAACAAACGCAGCTTATCGTGCACGCACGTAAATGCATAAAATGCAATGTCTCTGATAAATCTGCGAAGTGCACCAGCGAGTACGTGCCTTTTCTGAAAGGTCATTGTTATGGCGCCGTGCCTGGAATCTGGAGTGTAAGAGAGCAATACATTTCAACTCGTGTCCTAGATTTACGTATCTTAAGA
The DNA here is from genome assembly GCA_963082605.1 of Rhodophaea formosa. NCBI lineage: Eukaryota > Metazoa > Arthropoda > Insecta > Lepidoptera > Pyralidae > Rhodophaea > Rhodophaea formosa. The sequence continues at coordinate 7,177,596 of OY720218.1, read as the reverse complement.
AATCGATATAGTATTATAATATGGCACCATGCCGCACTGAAAGACCCTTTTAGACTTTAACTGGTTAAGTTTTAAAGTTTTTTTATAAGATTTGAACCTATCGTGTTTTATTAATTGAATGAACCACATTATTTTCGTGAAATACAGTACTATATTTTAAATCGGACGATGAAATAATGCAAATTGATTTTAGTAGACTTTATAATATGAAATTAGTGTAGTTTGGTGTTATAAAGTATGAATGCTCGTGCTCATGAACAATTAGTGAAATAGTTAAAATAGACTGTTATATGGACTCCTATAGATTTATCTCCAGAAGCTCCCACGAGGCTATCAAAGAACATACGCCATCTTTGATGGCAAATTATTTAATAAACAAATGATTAAAAAAATATATGGTACAACACCGATACTTAGTATCAGTTAGTATTCCATTTAACAGGATATTGGCTAAACACTGAAATTTCGGTGGAAGCCATAATACAAAAGAAGAAAGTAAAAAGAATAATACCAAATAAATTTATCGAATCTGGTAAATTATGAAACTTTATTTGGCCCGTGTTCGTCCCTCAGTTAATTATATTGCCCGCTAAATGAAGCAACAACTGAATATGAGGAAAGGAAGGTATTTGAGATGCCGGAAAAATGCCATAATGGGCATTTTATCCCAAAAATTGTTTCCAAATCCCAAAGGGAAAACTGTCTGATCGGGTATACTATAAGGATTCACCCCAACAAGGGTATTTGCCTTTATTAAAGCAAAAGCGAGCGAAGCTTTTCCGTTTTAGCTTGGACTAAAATGCTTCTGTATGTCTGGCTGGCTACCTTGCTGCTATCTACATAATATTTTTCTTAACCGATTCTCCTAAAATTTTGTTATTTTAGGTTTCATATTATATTTTTATGGCAGTTTAGTTTTTGGAATTTCCCAATTAAGTGAATTTTTCACAAACTATCTAAGCAATATTGCAGTTACGGCGCTAAGGACTATTGTGAGCGTTTTGTGATAAGAGTCACGTGATTTAAATTTTAACTAATTTATATGTAGGTCCGCAAAAACTTGTTGCTAGACTGTACTTCCTTATACTTGATATTTTTTCTATTTATAGTTGAATAACCTCTATCAAGTATATTAAAATTGCATATAAGCATAGTTTTCCAATATAGTTAATAATTCAAACCACTACCACAATATTTTTTGATATGTGTTTGGCTTTCGACATGGTATCTCACGACATTCTACTGACAAAATGTGAACGGTGTGGTATTAGAGGACATGCTTTAAATTGGTAAAAAGTTATTTACAAAATCGCACACAATATGTAGAACTGTCTTTTATAAATAATAATAGTAAAAGGGAAGAGAATTATAGGTCAAAAAGGGAGCTGAATGCAGTGGGTGTTCCTCAGGGAAGTATATGGGGTCCCTTATTATTTCTTATATACATAAATGACCTCCCAAATATAACTAAACACTACTGTACTCTTTTTGCTGATGATATAGCGGTTATTATCCCTGACATCAATAAAAATAAGAATAATTATAATCATGACATTAACAATACGATAAATAACATTACAAGCTGGCTAGAAAATAATAATTTGAAAGTTAATTTAACTAAAACTAAATTTATGCAGTTTCATTATAAAAGGAATAAAAATCTAATGAATTTAAATGTAGTACATAATGATCAAAAAATATGTGAAGAAAAAACCACTACATTTTTAGGAATTGTTTTGGACAACAACCTATCTTGGACACCACATGTTAACACTTTGTGTAAGAAATTGTATCGATTTACATATGCACTCAAAAGGCTTGTAAAAGTAGCTGGACAAAAAACGGCTATACAAGCATACCACGGTTATATTGCCTCTAACATAAGATATGGTCTTAGCTTATGGGGAAACTGTGTTGAGGCTCACAGAGTATTTATCGCACAAAAGCAATGCATCCGAGCAATTTGTAATGCTGCTACCAGGGATAGTTGCAGACCATTTTTCAAGACCCTAAATTTGCTGACTTTTCCCTGTATGTATATTTATGAAATCTGCCAAATTGTTAAATTATTTCCTCATTTATTTACTAAATATAATGAAATACCTAGTAAATTTAGTAGAAGATACCCAGAGAAATTAGTCATCCCGATAATGAAAACAAGTTTGTATAGCGTAAACTGTTATGCAATGGCGGTAAAAAATTTTAATAAGTTACCCAGCTAATTTAAACTGTTACCGGCAAAGAAATTCAAAAGGGATCTCTATAACTGGCTTGCAAGCAAATGTTTTTATAGTGTTGATGAATATTTGCGACATAAATTAAGTTATTTTGAGTATTATTTATCTTACTTGATTTTTTTTAAATTGCCATCTCTTAATTTAACAATGACACTAGAAAATATGTAAGGACTTTAGTTTGATTGTAAAATAATTGAAAGTAGACTGACATTTACCTAATATTTAACTGTATTTTAATATCACGTGACACCTTAACGTTGTCTATTGCATGGCAGTAATGAATATTTGAAATTTGATATTTATCATCACCATATGACCATGTTTAAAGCAATAAATACATTCATTCATTCATACAGTTTAGCATACTTCATTTTTTAAACAGCAAATACGTGTTAACATTACAACAGATTGCAAAATGCCATACTTATTTGACATATTCCAAAATATTGAACAAATATTAAACAAAAACGGATAAAAGTAATCAGCCGGCAAAAGTTTCAAAATGTTTCCTTTATTGTTATTTAATCCCATTTTAAAGTGCCTCAAAAACTCTTTGTCAAACCGTCTTTTTCAACTTCGGTCGTTACGTGTCGCTTGCAGCGCCATCCCTTTCATGATTCGCAGCGAAAGAATATTGCCAGTATTACTTTTATGTTCCAACTCTGAAACAACCTCAATTACACGGGTTAACACTTGCAATCTTTTTATTTTTGAAGAGATTTACATATTTTTGGAGTAATACCTAAGTACATCTGTAGCTTAATCAGTACTCAAAAAGTTTTCTGATTCAGTGTTTCACATCTGTCATAATTTTAAATATCGTATAGGAAACTTTGAAAAATTCAAGCGCATACACATTTTGACATATTTGGACCTATATCATATTAACAAGAATGTGTTTGACTTCCTTTACTATAAAAAGTTATTTTTTACTTTATTAAATTTATCGAGAGCACATCATATTTCTAAGATTCCTGAGACACTTTCGTAATTAGAGAGTACTCTAAAAGAAATTTGCGGGCAAAAGTTGGGCAGCAGTTACAAAATATTTCCCTTTATTGTTGTTTAATACCGTTTGAAGAAGCTCAAAGAACTTTTCATCAGACTGTCTTTCCTAACTTTGGTCGTTACGTGTCGCAAGCAGAGCCGTCTCTGTTAAGATTCGTAGCGACAGAACATTGCAAGTATTACTTTTATGTCTCAACTCTGGAACAACCTCAATTACGCGGGTTTACACTTACAAACTTTTCATTATTGAAGAGGACTGTCTTATTTTTAAAGTAATATAATTTCTTTCACTTAATAAGAACCTATGCTTGTGCCTTATTAGGTACAAAAAAAAAACTATTTCAGTGACTCAGATCGTTTAGGAAAACTTTGAAATTGCGGGCAAAAGTAAGTTTCAAAATATTTCCCTTTATTGTTGTTTAATACCATTTTCAAGAAGCTCAAAGAAATTATTGTCAGACTGTCTTTCCTAACTTTGGTCGTTACGCGTCGCTGGCAGAGTTGTCTTTGTTTCGATTGGCAGGGAAAGCACATTTCTACTATTCCTTTTATGTCCCAACTCTGAAACAACCTCAATTACGCGGGTTAACACTTATATATAACACTTATAACACTTAGAATGTGATTTGGGGTCTAGTTATATATACATATATAACTAGACCCCAAATCACATTCTAAGATTCCTGAAACTTTCATAATTAGAAACTACTCTAAAGGAAACTTGCGGGCAAAAGTTTGTTTCGAAATATTTCCCTTTATTGTTGTTTAATACCATTTTCAAGAACCCGAGAGAAGTTTTCGTTAGACTTTCTTTCCTAACTTTGGTCGTTATGCGTCGCTGGCAGAGTTGTCTCAGTTTCTATTCACAGCCAAATAACATTACCAGTATTCCTTTTATGTCCCAACTCTGGAACAACCTCAATTACACGGGTTAATACTTGCAAACTTATAATTTCTTCTACTTATAAGAATGTCAATACTTAATTTTATTAGGTGTATAAAAATCTTTCCTAATTTTGTGTTAATAGTAGACATCATTTGGGGTAACTTAGTAAAATTCAAAGCATATACTTTTAGTCATAAGTATTAAGTAGTCTTCATACAGAAATGGAATTTAATAAATCAGTAAATTTTTAAATAACTAACTATCCCAACATTGACAAACAATAATCAACTAAGCAGTCCCGACCAAGCCTTTAGAAAATGTACAGTTTCAAATTTTTTTAATCAATCCCCTTAGGCTTAATTTATAATGATTCTTTGTTATACTTTGACTCAGTGATCGCACATTGCAACCCAAGAGCTACCCATAGCTTTTACGGTGTTAATAATAGTTCAGATAAAGCAGCAGTATCTACCAAACATTGACCAAATATAATCAAGCCATCTCAGACCACATTATCAAAAATTCACGATGTTGATCCCAGGTGGGCAGTATCCGTTGACCGTGTAACAAGTTGGCTGCCAAACATCATTATCTCTGAATACCGTTCTTAATTAATAGCAAATAACTAAGTGATACGGGGAAAAGGTGCGGCGAATTGGAAAAAAGAAGTAAATGATTTAATGAAATGAGGCTCCTTCCTGCGTAATATAGATTTGATCTTTCATTATGTATACTTTTATTTAGGTACTTATGTATTGTTCGTTTCTTTCTAGTTTATAATGTCAATGTTGTACTGTGTGTTTTTTTAAATAAAATCCTATTCTATTCTATATTTTTCTATTAGTATATCAAATTTCTGCGTCGTTGCTTTTCGTCCTGACTTTTAACTTAATTTATACCAAAAGAAATTTATAGTTAAATAATAAATATAAATAAATAAATATATAGAGACATATCACACAAATTGAGCTAGCCCCACAGTAAGTTGTGAACTTGTGTCATGGGATATTAACTCAACGATACTACATTTTATAACATATACTTAAATAGATAAACACCCAAGACCCAGGCCAATCTGAAAAAGATCGTTTTCCATCTAGACCTGGCCGGGGATCAAACCCGGGACCTCTGTGTCGCAGGCTGGCGTGTCGACCACTGCGGACGACCACAACCACGGAGCTCGACTTTAAATTTTAAAATCCAGAGAAAAAGAAAAGCGACAAGGAATATTATAATAAACGTCGAAGGAAAAGGGGAGAATAACCGTGTGTCAGTTTTATTAGTAACCTCATCATCATCATCAGGTCTTTTTAGTCTCCATTTCAGGTACACAACCCTCTCTGTACCAGAGCCATATATTAGCTAGAGCAGTCAGAGGATTCACGTAAGTAAGGTACCTGAAACCATTTAAATCATTAATTAAGGTGCTTTAAATATAATAATAAATAAATATATAGGACATATCACACAAATTGAGCAAGCCCCACAGTAAGTTGTGAACTTGTGTCGCAGGATACTAACTCAACGATACTATATTTTATAATATATACTTATATAGATAAACATCCAAGACCCAGGTCACTCTGAAAAAGATCGTTTTCCATCATGACCTGACCGGGGATCGAACCCGGGACCCTCGTGACGCTGGCGTGGTAACCACTGCGCCACGGAGCTCGCTTTCAATCGCACCTATCAACAGCAGCAAGAGGTTTGGGTACTGAGAAGGACTTAGGCTATATACTACACGGGGGAGCCGCGGGTAACAGGTAGTATATTATTAACGAGCAATGATCCCGCGACTTCGTCCACGTAAATTATAGCCCATATCACCCGCTGATAGATTAGTTTCTATAAATGAAATTATGTTGATAATCGGTCTTGTAGTTTTGGAGCTATTCAATGCAACCAAACAATCATATCATTCTTCTTTATAATATTAGTATATTTTTTATAAATAAACCAACATGTGTTTAATTAAAGCTTTCTCACTTTGATTTTCTAGGCTCGAGTTTTAGACTTAGGGATTACAAGCAAATAGAAAAGGAAGTAGAAACGTATAGGTCTCTATATGTTTCTGCTTCCTTTTGAATGTGTGATTCTATTTTGATATTTTTGGGGAAAATATTGATCATACATAAGCTATGTATAGCCTTCCTTGAAAATATTTGAATAATAGCCTTTTAATAGATAGAATAAATAAGTCTGATATGAAACATTTTGGCTATTTTCGCTATCATTACGTTAACGAAATATAATGGTTATCTCCTAGACATAAAATCCAGTGTTAGTTTTGGAGAAATAAGTTAAGAATAATTTTTAACTAGCCATTTTAACTCAATATGGCTTGTTTGGTGAGAGAGCGGAAAACACTTACACAGGCATTATTACTTTCCAGAAATGTATGTTTTACAGTATTGAAATAAAGAAAGTTTGAAAATGAATACCTGCTAGGAATACACAGTTCATATTTTTGAAGTGGATTTCAATTTAATTTTCTATTTCAAACACGATAAACAATCTTGACTTATCAGGAATCGAACCCGAGACCCAGCGATTCAGAGGCAACATGGCAGGTATACCCCACAGAGCTTCTCCTGATACTTTTCTATTAAATAAATAAATAAATATAAATAAATAAATATATAGGGACATATCACACAAATTGAGCTAGCCCCACAGTAAGTTGTGAACTTGTGTCGTGGGATACTAACTCAACGATACTATATTTTATAATATATACTTATATAGATAAACATCCAAGACCCAGGTCAATCTGAAAAAGATCATTTTCCATCTTGACCTGACCGGGGATCGAACCCGGGACCTCCGTGTCGCAGGCTGGCGTGTTGACCACTGCGCCACGGAACTCGACGCATCGACGCTATTAAATAAATCTATTGCACCTGTATCAATGTGTCTTGTTTAGTTGTTATTATTTGAATGTTCCAAACCCTCTGGGATTACAAGCAATACGTTGCAAAAGGAAGCAGGAATAGATGGCGAGTGAATCTTGTTTGACATAAGGATAAACAGGAAAATGTTGTTTATAAAATACTATTTATAAAACTTTTCGACTTTGTAAAAGAAGCATTGAGTCGAGATATACCTACATGATTTGGATTATAACATGTTCCACTATACTTACTAGTTCAGAGGTGTTAAAATTGTTGACGCTACTTTAAAATAAGAAAAATCTGTCTTTCTATGTACGAGTTTGTTTGAGTATAAAACGGACAAAAGCAATCATTTCTTAAATTATTGTTGTGGTTAGTTCCTGCAGCTAATAATAATAATTGTTCTTCTATTGGTATAATTATACAAATATTATTGGTAGTGTGCTTTTTCTATGTGGCTCACTATACGTTGTTAATCTGGAAATCATATTCAGTCTTATTTGTACTTAATAGAATTAAATCTACGCGAGGGAAAGCGAGGGTAGAATAAAAGTTTTTACGCATATACATACAACACTATATTTGATTCCAAAACTAAGCACTATCAGAGAATCCTCTAGGCCTCAGCGGCCATGTCCGCATCTTCATATCTGCATACCGAGACCAATTTACAAGCCATGCAGGTCCGGTATGAATTGGAGCACTATTCAGTTCTTCTATAAACTTCTTATCTTCATCATTCAAGTAATAGTTGATTGGTTTTTTTCCTTGGGTACTCGATTCGACATTAGCTGTGGGTGTTACTGATACTGACGTGTTGTTTTCACTGAGTCTGTTTGTTATTTCTTCTGTGGGATCTTCAGGAAATCCTATGGGGTGGAAACCGGCGTAGAATGATCTTTGTGCTTGAACTAAGGTGGTAGCGACAGCTAAGGTGATTATAATTTGTAACGGAGACATTTTATCTGAAAGAGAAAAGAAAAACTATATTTGAAAGCTGCAGAGTATACACATATAGTTATGTCATGAAGCTTTGTAATTCAACATATCAGGTATTTTTGAGTGCTATGATTAAAGATTAATTAAAAAAAATGAGATTATTCGTAAGTTTGAAATAGTAGCTAAGTTTTATTATTTATGCAACATAGAATGGTTAGACGGCACTGCCATGATTGCTCTTTTTATTAAAATCTGAAATAGGTGGTTTTATACAACAGTTTCATTAAAAGAAAAATAAAGTTTGTCTAACATTTGAAGCACCGAAAGAACTTAATGTGTCATCATCATTTATCTCGGAATAATCACGTTAAATATGACTTATTATTTTCTATAAAATGGAGAAGATGTCGTGGTTAAAAGCTTGTCTAAAACTATATGAATAAGAACATACCTACCTCTTGTTTAAAGAAATGCAGTGTGAATGTTTTACGCTTATAGAAAAACTACGGAATAGTAACTACTCACTAAACTGTCAAATAGTAATAACGCAGTAGTCTACACCTCTAACGGCCAACCGTAACTGCATATCATGTTTAATATCTTCGACTATAAATATTGAGGCTTAATGCATAGTCATTTACTAAAGACCCATTATGATTTTACGTAGCATAAACAAACGTGTTTTCCAACTCTTGAATGAGTAATTTGTTAATTGGTTTAAAAGGTGTTCCCTTGCCTTTTCTATTGTCAACATCTTAATTGATAAAATTGTTAAAGGTGCGGTCCCTTGGTGATTTCTTAATCAGCTTCAATTTCCCAAGTTATGTTTTTTTTAATGTCATATGACGGCAAACGAGCAAGCGGGTCACCTGATGGTAAGTGATAACCGCTGCCCATGGACAACTGCAACTCCAGGGGTGTTACAAGAGCGTTGCCGGCCTTTATTTTTCCCTCACCAGATCGACGTCCACCCATCCCCCCCGGATGGGTGGACGTCGATTTTCTGTGAGAGTGTGGTACTTCCCCGGACGAGCCGGCCCATTCATGCTACTATCAAAAGTAAATTTTGCTGGTAGCGTGGCGCTATTGATTCTAACTTCTGTCTTTTTTAGGTTTCCATAGCCGCATGTCAAGGAACCCTACAGATTCATCTTTGTATGAGATAGACTAGCTGATGCCCGCGACTTCGTTCGCGTGGACCTTATGACTCCGGCGTATTAATATACCTCAATACGAACTAATGTCGATACATTAAAAATACTTGTAGCAGTGCTATATATTAAAAGTTAAAAAATTAAAAATTAATAAATATGTAACTTTGTATACTATGTTAGAACTATCCTTTGCGTTAATTTATTTTGGCGCCTGATTTCAGCGAGGATGGTTTTCATCAGATATTTTCCAAAGGGCCTTCGGGAGCGACGGACCTCGACTTCGGGTGTTGCCTGTGTGTGCAAGGCTTGGAAAGAGAGCAAACTCTCATGTTTTGCCGTATAGGCTAAAAGCTACATTACCGAAATGGCATATCCTGGTTGCGAGAGACCCGGGACCGCTGGGCGGTCACCAGTAATATAAGCTAATTGTACTCTACGCATTCTATCCCAGTGGAGAGTGTGACTATGTAAAATTGTCGATATAAAATTTGACATGGTTCTGTATCAGATGTTCTAAATCTTCGATTTTTATACCTCAAAAAAAATACTAATTAGGCTGAACAACTTTTGCAACAGCGTCATTTTTATATTTCCTATAGTTTACCTAAACCATTATGGTTCTGCGTCAGGTATTCCAAATCTTCAATTTAAAAACCTCAACCACAAATGCTCATCAAGCTTAACAACTTTTATATTTCTTATAGTTCAGTTGGACCATTATGATGCTGTATCAGGTGTTCCATTTTTCGAAATCATTTCTACCTTATATGTTGCCCAGGCTTAGTAGCTATACAGCAAAAAAGTTTCATTCGAATCCGTCTAATATTTCCGGAGAAAAACGTGATCATACATACAGACAAACACAATTCTTACTAATCCTAATTATTAATACCTATTATATATACGAAACTGATTATTGTTACGCTTTCAATCCGATCATAAAATTTTTTGCATATAAATTCGTCAAGAGAGCGAAATTTTTTTTATTGACTTATGTTGTCATTTATACTTCTATAGTAGTTATTATATGTTTTTGAGGTAGCCAGTTATATCTTCCCGTTACTGACATCCACTTAGGTAGTGGGGCGGCTAGTGTACCACTACGCCACTGAGGTCATCAACACGTAACCACCATAGTGGTTGCTATCATACAAATAAATTACCATTTCCCTGAATATTTTGCAACGCTATATGGGTTTTACTCATCTGTGAATCACAACAGAGATAATTAGTTTCGTTTCACGTACATTCTGGCACATATTTTCTGGTTAATTATACGGGTAATGTTATGTTTAGAAATAGTGTCAATTGTTTACAATGTTTTCTAAACTTCCAACGAGGAAAGCAGGTTTGATAATGGGTTTCGGGATTACAGCATGAATAAATAAATAAATGTATACGTACAAATCACTCAGATTGAGCTAGCCCCAAAGTAAGTTCGAGACTTGTGTTATCGGATACTAACTCAAAACGATACTATATTTTAGAATAGATACTTATATAGATAAACATCCTTACCATAGTTATATAAGATGAATGCTGTTATAGTAGCCAATCCTGGGAACTGATATGTCACAGCTAGGATGAAACCGGGAAAAGCTCGATCAGAGAGGCACTTTGCCATGTACTAGCTGAGGATATGAAGAGGAACTCGTTCAAATGAGAGAGCAAGACAGATAAATTTTAGGACAAAAATGCATGCTTGCGGGTCGGATTCGCGAACCGATTGGTCAAATTAAACATTTTCAATTTTATTTTTTTCCTTTGCTTCATGCTAAATTTTTTGATTAAAATCCAACGGTAAATACACTACCATAGGTTTTGATTCCCTTGCAATTTTGATCAATTTCGTGACTGACGTGAAAATTTGAGGCATAAACGGCTATATTTTCGATGGAATTACCTGTTTAATTTGTAAAAAAAAAAACAAACTTTATGCTAGTTGGTTTTCTTTTTCTTTAATTTTTGTTTACAAATTTAACAAACCGCAGATCTTAATTATGTAATTTTAATTTCTACTTTATACGTCCACGCATAAAAAAGGAATTAACAGACAGACAGACAAACGAGTGATCCTATACGGGTTCCGTTTAACCTTTTGAGGTACGGAACCCTAAAAAGTATTTAAGAGGAAACATTCTCCATTTTCTTGTCTTTTGTGTTTACAAGAAATTTAACTTTACTTATTCCACGGATGTCCGAAACAAACTAAGTTATCCGGCCTACAAAGGACCCCGTAACTTAGTCATCAATATTCAGCACACCTCTTCAAGTGTCAGTCAAGTTCTCGTCTGACTCAATTACAGAAATCTGGTGTGACTGACTAATCAATGCCAGTAACTTTTGTTGCTCTGTTTTGCTCAACTTCGTCTGTTCGAATGTTGATTTTTTATTCGATTTCAATAAAAAACTTAAAAATATCGGCCATGTACGTCTGCATAGTGTATGGTTCCGTAGTTGCACGTCATTTTATAAGTTGATCGACTCTCTTTGACTTGTGAATTGTACTGGATGACTGCGCCCACCTTAATGTAGGTCTTTCAAGAATAGTCAGGACGGAAGTACTCTAAGTCCTTTTCCAGGCCCCAAGCTATCTCCACACCGAATTCCTTCAACGTATGTCGAGTGATCATCATCATCATCATCATTTCGTGTAGATGACTCGGTCAGTCGACCATGCACACCCTGGTGTCAGAGTTCTTCGGAACCGCCTCTCGGCCTCTGACGTGGTTCCTTTAACGACTACCAGATGGCAGCCGGGACCACAGGCTTTACGTGCCTTCCGAAGCACGGAATCATCTTTCTTATCAGACAATCAGGTGATTCATGCCTACAATGTCCTAACCAAACCGGAAACAACTTAATAAAGTATGCTTCCCGCGGGAATCGAACCCACGACCCCCGGCATGTGGAGTGATAGAAACGTTAAACAGACAGATAAATAGGGTCACCTTTGCATTTAAATTCGCAAACCAAAGCGCCTTCAGGATTTAGGAAGGCGCTTTGGTTACTAAAGCAGCATTTGCCGCATTGTAATCTTTTCTGCCACCGTGTAGTTCCCGGCAGATTAGAATAGGACCAATCCAAGTCTCCCCGTGGATGTCGAAGAAGTCGACTAAGAAAATACAAGCTAAACAAAGCTATAAACATCGAAGAGACCTCTCCAACTCGTCTGGCCAGCGTGGAGAGTGTAGGCCAAATGCTCTGACTGTCCTGGCTAATATTTGGCTCTGGTAGTACAGAGAGGGTCATGCTCCTGCAGTGGAGTCTAACAAAAACCTGTTGATGATGATGATGATGATGAATCTTTTCTGAATAAGACGAACTTTGTATCATTGGCAGTATATATAAATATTTACATGTTGTACATCATTATTATGTGGTACTCGTGATAATGATACAGATGAAGAATAATACTTAATGTTTAAGTTATACCAATAAAATAATACCTTAGCTTTTGCTCATTACTTCGTCCCCGTAAATTATACCCTTTTTTCTATTTTATATGTTAAAAAAATCTGACATATTACCTTGTAAAGTTTGAATTCACCCCGTACAGTAGTTTTACGTAAAAGAGTAACAAAAAAATATCAATCAATCCATCCCAAACATTTTCATCTTTCTTTTTGGGATATATCACACAGATTGAGCTATCCCCGTTTGTCGTGGGCAGGTCGTAGGATACTTACTTATCGGTACTATATTTTATAATAGATACTTCACCCGCTATCTCCAAGAGTCAAGCCAATCTGAAAAGATCGTTTTTCATCCCGGCAGGGGATCGAACCCGGGATCGTCCGATTCAAAGGTACTTGCGCTACCACTAAGCCACAGAGGTTATATGAGTTCATTATTTAATATTATTATTTATGATATAGGACCGCAAACAAGCAAACGATTATTAAAATAAATGTATTTGAACGTCACAGTGTTATAATTAATTCAATAAGTAAACCAGTTTGTATAAATCAGTTCAATAAAGTCTGAGTAATGGATATCGCAATCAATTACTCGCTATTTTTAGAGTTGGAAAAACCCGACAAGTTTGTCATTGGATGTATAGAGGCAATTAATTGTAATTAGAATAGAATACTAAGTACCGAGACTTTCAGACGGATTCATAGTATTACCTAGTGATCCAAAACTTATATTTATTTTATTGAATTTATCTATTCTATTTTACATAGTACGGAAAAATTTGAATTGCCTGAAACTAATTTCAGGCAATTCAAATTTTGTATCACATCTAAATGTGATACAAAAAATACCTTACACTTCACTTAGTGATAAAAATAAGATCAGCTGATAACAGTTAGAGTTTGACGACTTCAGCATATCGAAGAGCTCCGTGGCGCAGCGGTCAACACGCCTGCCTGCGACACGGATGGTCCCGGGTTCGATCCCCGATCAGGTCAAGATGGAGAATGATCTTTTTCAGATTGACCTGGGTCTTGGATGTTTATCTATATATGTATTTGTTATAAAATATAGTATCGTTGAGTTAGTTCCCATAACACAAGTCTTGCTTAAGAACTTACGTTGGGGCTAGTCAATCTGTGTAATTTGTCAAAAAGTAAAAAAAAAATTAAATATCATCGACTAAATAATTATGTCGTATGAGCTCTACTTCTAAGTCTACGATCACTTACTTTTGATTAGGCGATTGGATCAATAATTAAGTTCAAATCAATAAAGAAAGTCTTCATGATGTTAAGTTTATATTTCTGTATAAAAACCTAACCGAGTTTGAGATAGTTCACAATTTCTCTACTCTCTCTCACTAAAAGGAGGTCAAACATTTCAAATATTTTTCTGCTTTACAAATGGCAGAAGGTTATTAAAAAGTGTAGCTCCCGGCAGCTGTGTAGTTCCCGGCAGAGTAGAATAGGACCACTCCAAGTCATCCCGTGGATGTCGTAAAAGGCGACTAAGGAAACACAAGCTAAACAAAGCTTATTAACATCAAAGATACCTCTCCAACCCGTCTGGCCAGCGTGGAGAGTGTAGGCCAAATCCTCTGACTACTCTGGCTAGTATATGGCTCTGGTAGTACAGAGAGGGTCGTGCTCCTGCAGTGGAGACTAGAAAGACCTGATGATGATGATGATTAAAAATGCTAGTTTAAAAAAGGCAAGAGACAACAAGGATCAGTCACTAGTGAGCTATTTAATTGATAAACGAAAATAATGTCCCTTTTGGTCGTAATCAAAAATTAATTACTAAACATTCTTTGTATCTTCCTGATCACATTACACACGAAAGCATACGGATATTATCAACCTTCCATCCGAAATTGCTGGTATCAAAAATGGATAAGGGTTTCGTTAATAAAGGTACCCATCAAAATTTTTAACCAAAGTTAAATTGATGTGTTTCCGAACCAAAAAGATCTAATTAAAAGTGAAAATCTCGTGTTACATAATAATTAATATCACGTACGCTCAACGCGGCGTTTCTCGTAAAATTTACAACGCGTGTAATTAAAATGATATCATCTCAATTACTTCTTTTGTAGGTCGTTTAGGGATGCGTGCTTTTACTGATATCGTTGTTTTTGATGAGGGTACGCATTACTTTAAGTCCGAGTGTGCTATCTGTTAATTTAACTGTGGTATTTCAGAGCAGGGTTGTAGCGAATATTCGCAACCGCATCCGCAATTGCAATCCGTAAAGATTTTTACTTCTGCATCTGCCATACTGTGTTACAGCATGTGACGGTGGGGAAGTAATTGAATGGTAAATCAAGTTTGATTTATTTTATTCATTTCACACTTTGGAATGTAATGTTAAGTAAATTGAAAATATGATATCAATAGGTTTGGTATTTTAAAAACTGATATTATATTATACTTTTAAAATGTTTTAGTAATTCTAATTCTGGCATTGTTACAGTATTTTGAGTTCGGGTATTTTGGGCTCGTACATTTTAAATAAAAGTGTTATGTTTTTTGAGATTATAATATCCCGTCTTTAGTCGTTTCAAAAAATCTTTAGAAGGATATTCATAGGAGTTGGGAAACATGGAATGAAAACCACTGTACTGAGGTGAATCACAAGGATTTTGTCGTCACTTATTAATCCAGTAGAAAGTAATCTCAAAATTAAATACACTTTTCGTTTCCCCAGTCTAATTCCTACCTTTCTACCCTTCCCTCGCTTAACGGTTTCGATGGATAGCAGTGTAAGAACCGAGATAAGCAAAACAAACTGCGCACATCGACACGTCTCGTCTGCCAAGCGTGGTGAATATGGGGAAAAACCCCCTGGGATGGACATCCTTGAGGGCGGCCTATGTCCAGCAGTGGACTTTTTGCGACTTTTTGCGATGTAGTACTAGTATACGATTGACGTCAAAAAATTACAATGTTCCTTTAACACTAAATATGCGAGAGTGGGTGTAAAGACTGGCAACTGGCAACACTTGCCGGATGGCCATGTCAACGTTTATAGGCGGCAACACGAGAAAAATGCATTCACTGCTTGTTTTATTTCTGTCAATCATAAAATATTACGGCAGTGAACTCCAGAAATAAGAACAGCATGTCTGGTATATTGAAATTGGCTCCCATTTTGTTGTGAACTTAGGTAGGTACTTTACCAGTGACTTAGACAATTTTGACGGAAAATTAATTTCCGTGAAAGAAAAGGGACAGCTTACCTACAGAAGTATTTTTTCCTCTGTGTACACATTACATGATACGTGTGTGCGATGCATTGAAATTTACATAGAAATGTCATATTCGAAGTGAGCCAAAGTCATGATCTGCACATCTCTAATCCTGACTATCCCTTCATCCGTAATAGGTAGTAATATCGAAATCGAGGGTTTTTTTTTTTTTTTTTTAGTATTATTTTACGGCCCTGGATACAAGTCCTTTAGAGCCTTTCTTCATTTATTTCGCCAGTTGGCGAGTTCTTCTTCTTGGTTGTCAACGAAATGATGGTGAAATTCATTTCGTTGTTTTCACGGAGCCCCTGGCGACAACTCTTCGCGAATCCACTGGTTTCATCATTGACGACGCAGCAAGGCGGACAACCACCAGCCCGCTATGTAAATCTCACTACAGCCGCACAATGACAGTCTATTTTAGTTATTCTACACATTGTTCATAAATATGGGCATTTATAACACAAAATAACACCAATTTCACATTATAAAGTCCACTAGAATCAATTTGCGAAACAATCCAAAACAGACACCGTGTAGTCCGCTAAAATTCCCGCCAAGAACTCCAAATCGAAGGAAAGAAAGTCTGTCTGTCAACTCTATACGCTTCAACCATCAAACTGATTTAGATCTTCCCGGAAAAAGGTACTTTTCCCGGAGATAGACTAAAATAAAGCGAACGGAGCCGCGGGCGAATGCTAATCCTATTCCTAACTAATATTATAAATGCGAAAGTGAGTTTGTTTGTTTGTTACGCTTTCACGCGCTATCTACTGAACCGATCACCATGAAATTTTTCATACACTTAGGTTAAGGTACTGAGAAGGCCATAGGCTATATATTACGCGGGTGGAGCCGCGGGTAACAGCTAGTATTATATATGCGAAAGTAAGTTTGTTTGTAACGCCACGCGCTATCTACTGAACCGATCATCATGAAATTTTGCATACATGTAGACTAGGGTACTGAGAAGGACATAGGCTATATATCACACGGGTAAAGCTGCGGGTAACAGCTAGTAAACTATATAGTATGTTTCCTAATACGATTAAAATGTTTAAAAACCTTAAAGATAGGGAAAAAGCTGAATAGCATTTACATTTTAAATAAGAAATTGAAAACTAAAGAACATAAGATCGCGCGCGTGCTCAAGTGTTTTCTTTGCAGCTTGCATTAAAAGGATGAAAGTGTGAAATAGTCTAAACAAGTATGGTAGTAATCATCTCAGTTGTGTGGAAATCACGTATGTCTTATTAAAATAATATGTTTTTCTCATAAAGTAAAAATAAAAACTTCGAGTTGAGGCGAATATATACTTTTTTGTGTGTCGAAATTAAGTTATGTTTGAAATAACGCTTTGTGAGAGAGTATATAAGTATAATAGGACTACAAAACAATACAAAATATCTTTATTGCGCCATAATTAAAACAACATATAAAGGAATATGGTTACAAAACATAATGACACAAAGGCGGGCTTATTGCTAAGCAATCTCTTCCAGCCAACCTTTGGGTAGAGTAGAAGATAACGTTAAAGATGGTGGGCGCAGTAAATGAAATTTAATAAACTCCAAGGTTTCCGTGGATGTCGTAGAAGGCAACTTAGGAAAACAAGCTAAACAAAATTTATAAACATCAAAGAGACCTCTTAAAACCGTCTGGCCAGCGTGGAGAGTGTAGGCCAAATCCTCTGACTGCTCTGGCAGTACAGAGAGGGTCGTGCTCCTGCAGTGGAGACTAATAAAGACCTTATGATAATGATGATGATGATGATGACATGCTCTTAATTTAGCAAATATGTTACTAAGTATATGAACTTGTACCTTTTTACTTACTACTCGTATAGCATAGGACAGAATTTAAATTCCATTTTACCGCCATCGGGACTGAAAATTTAATTTCCTCTCAGATATTACTGAACTCGCCGCTGTAGGAAAGAGAAAAGGAGTCATTAGGTCCCGCAGATCGTTATTAAATTTCACAAATATTTAAGTTTCTATTTTGTGAACATTAGATAAATATTCTTGGATAAAACGGCATAAAACTATTTAGAAGGTATCTTTAAACTTCAAATGTCTGCTTTTCCTAAATTATTATCGATAAATTAGATTTCATATTTTCATTGAATATTCCTAGTTAAATATAGATTAAGATATGATTATAATTCCAGTTTGCCGCCTTTGGGAATCTCGTTAAATTTCCATAGAAAAGAGAGAAGGAACCATTTCAGTTATTGTAGAGCCACGCTACTAACGAAGTATAAGTTAAGTTAAGTCATGTCAGATGCCTTTAGGCAGCTTATAAAATCTGACAGCAGTGTTGGCCACTTACACACACGAGTAACAAACGCACAACAGCATGAATGAAGATTCGTCCGTCTTAATTTGAATTTTGTTGCCGCTGGAATAACAAAAAATAAAAACAAAATTACATCAAAATCTATCAATTAGTTTGGTTGACTTTGGACTTCGAGCAACACGGCCTCCGTACAGAAAGACATCGGATGATTATTTGAAAGATTATGAACTTTGCTACTCAGTAAAGCAAATTTGTTTTTCAATTTTTTGCATAGGATAAAAATATCGGCCAAGTACGAGTCGGACTCACGCATGAAAGGTTCCCGTACCATTATCTAGATATGCAACATTAGACTATCGTGCAAAAACGGCAAAAAAGATGTTTGTTGAATGGGAAAAAAATAGAAAAAAATAAATATTTAAGTTGGCCATAAATATTTACTTTTTTGTTAAAGCGCCAACAGAAATACATGATCTGTAAAAAAATCAACTGTCTAGCTATCACGGTTTATGAGATACAGCCTGGTGACAGACAGACATCGAAGTTTCGAGAATAGGGTCCCGTTTTCACCCTTTTGGTACGGAACCCTAAAAAAGAATCCATAATTTTTTTATATAGCCTATTTTGTTTCGCACTGCTGGGCAAAGGCCTCCCCTTTCTGTCCCCATTATAATTATAAATCAATTCCTATTCTTACAATGTTAACGATAGAAATATCCTTAATTATTGCTGAAAGATACCTATATTTTTTAGAACTGTTTACCTTTCCTGTCCTTAAGGGGGCACACTAGGCACAGTAGCGACGCCAATCATTTTATTCCTAATACTTAACAAATAGAAAGAAATTCAAGAATGTAAATCATATAAGCACTAGTAAATAACCTGAAGTATTTTTGGAATCATGTTTAATATTATCAGAATCAGTGAGAATTATGAGAATCAGCTTACCGCCAAAAACGGCCATTATTGGCGGTAATCACGTTTTCTTTTAATGACTGATTCTCATAATATTAAAACATGATTCCAAAAATACTTCAAGTTATTTACTAGTGCTTATATGATTTACATTCTTGAATTTCTTTCTGTTTGTAAAATATTAAGAATTAAATTATTGGCGATGCTACTGTGCCTGGTGTGCCCCCTTAATGTTATTATTTAGCTGCCTTTAATCTAACACTTTCTGCTATTTGACGCCTGGAAAAATAACCTAAGGGCTTAAAAATATAATTTAGGGCGGAAGTTCAGACTTAACAAGGTTTACTTATTCATTCTAATCTAACTAGTAGTTTGATGAGAATTAATGAGTTAAGCTGTACTTCCAATCCGACCAACTGACCTGACCAACTGGTGGTGAAGAATGGAACGCGATGAAGGGTTTTGTTTCAATCTAACCAACGTTGGTCATGTATTTTATTTTGGGAAAAATGATTCATCATCATCATCATCAGGTCTTTAGTAGTCTCCACTGCAGGAGCACGACCCTCTGTACTGCCAGAGCAGTCAGAGGATTTGGCCTACACTCTCCACACTGGCCAGACGGGTAGGAGAGGTCTCTTTGATGTTTATAAGCTTTGTTTAGCTTGAGTTTCCTAAGTCGCCTTTTACGACACCCACAGGAAGATTTGGAGTGGTCCTATTCTTCTCTGCCGGGAACCACACGGCATTATAACAAACCAACTGATCCGACCTATTGAAACGGTTCAACCATTTTCTTTGTCATTCTCTGGACGACTCTAGTCAAACGTAGTCATAATCATCATCATCATCAGGTCTTTTTTAGGTCTCCACTGCAGGAGCTCGACTCTCTCTGCACTAACAGAGCCATATTAGCCAGAGCAGTCAAAGGATTTTGCATACACTCTCTGATCTGACTTTATGGTGTTTATAAACATTGTTTAGCTTAATTAAATGGTTTTTAAATAGCATTACAATGCTCGGTATATTATTAAAATTGAAAATATGTGATGAGAAAGAATTCGCCACAGGTAGGATTCGAACCCACAGCTCTTAGGTCTGCGCCCTAAGTGTGCTACTAACTACAACACCGTGGCTTCGAATCACCGCGTCGAATTCTGCCATCGCATATTACCCCGTAGGGTATAACGCATTCGAAGCGTTGAAAGATTGTTTTTCGTAAGTCGCCTTCCACGACATCCACGGAAAGACTTGAAATGGACCTATTCTACTCTGCTAGGAACGTACGTACGTACACAGCACGTATTCAATCTACTGAGTATATATTTATTTACCCTTGAAAATCCCCTTGAAGGAGCGACTCTGTCTACTAATATGAACATTTTTTCCTAAGGGTCCAATATAGGGAACTCAAAAAAACAAATTTTGTGTTCCAGGCATTTGCATTGCATTTTACATTTGCGTATAACAGTGTTCAACTAGTCGGGCAATGTATATACATGTTTTTTTTTTAAGTTCCTATAGTTCCCATAGGAAAAGTAGAGTCCTCTCTTCAAGGGAATGTGGAAAGTAAATTTAAATGGAATATAGGTACTGAAAAAGTGTTTAGACAACAAATTGAGACAGATAAACTTACCACTATATTTGGCATGGTCAAAGAACGGTTGGCAAGTATCTCTGTAGGTATAACCACCTACGTCAACATACCTTATTTGTAGTCACCAACAAAACAAATAGTAGGTCATTTGGATAAATGTTAATCCATGAAATACGGAATAGGGATCAAGACTTTTGGATCCTATGATACTAAGATTCATTAAATTCATATAACTAACTCGATAACATGGGTCTTTCTAATTCCTTAGAATTCTAAGACTACTTATAACAACAAAAGTAGGTTATTCCTTCAATAGATTGATAGAGAAATTTTGCATAGATACGCTTTACTTTGAGTTTGAAAAAGCTTATGATGATGCCTATTTTTGACTGAATACTCTGAGCTATCCTAGCGAACTTCGTTTCGCTAAGTTTATAAAATATTTCTTTATAACCGTTATATGGTTATTCTGTTATTCAAGGTGATAGTGAAACTAACAAATCAAAAACCATGAAAACCGGTATAGCTATTTTTGAATTACAAGTGTTTAAACTAAGCCGACTATGTTTTATACACCTATGGATTGCGAGCTATATAGATTGGAAAAAAATAGAAAAGAAATTCGGCGTTCAAACATAAGTAACCGTTTAGAAGTCTGTAAATATAGGCTTAAGGTTAAAAAAAATTAAATTAAATGGTTTTTTATTCAAAATAACATCAGAAAAAATATAACAATGTAGGTACAAAAATCATAACACCGACATGGTGCATCAACTTAATAACAACTATTAATGGTAACTGGCTTGAAACATTTGCGGTTTTAAACAGGTTTCAAAAAGAAAAAAAATAATCTCAGAGTCAAAGTCACTGGAAATAAACATGGCAGCAAAACAGGCTTTGCTTTGCAATTTACCCTGTAGGTAACAACAAACGGTCATTCGTATTTTTCCATTTCTTAATATCTATATGCAAAAACCAGTCTTCGATCTCAGTTCCAAATATAAATTCCGTGTTTTGTCTTTTACCAATAATCGTCGCCTCCTGTAGTGGACGTACAACAATTTAAAATTTCGAACGCTTTCATTTCTTCGTCATATTTTTTTTTATTTGTCAATGAAGTTGTTGGGTCTTTGCTGCCAGGTCTGCGGTTGTTTCCTGAAATTGTCGTATGCCTGCCAGTTTATGTACCAAAAAGGTCTGTTGTCTATAGGTAGTTTCTCGACGGCTGCTGCGAATCTTCTGTCATTTTTAACTTGAATGGGCACATCTTCATCTTCACCAAAGCGGTTGGAAAGTTGGAAAGCGTCATTTTCGAGTTGTGGATATCCGATAGCGCCGGAGCCAGCGTAGAAAGGCCTCTGAGCTGCGGCTAAAGTGCCTATTACGCAGACGACCAAGGCGATTTTGTACACTGCCATTGTGCCTGTAAACAATACAGATTGCCGTCAAAATGCTGTAATGGCTCAAATTACGCCTGTTTCAATGACAACGCAATTTATGTCATAAGTATCTTTGGAAGTCACGAATAAAATGTGGAGGAAAATTATTCAAGGTAACAAATTTTAGAAGTAAAACTAAATACTTCCCTGTTATATTTTCCTAGATTTAGAAAAAATATAATATGGAAGAAAGTAGAAATTCAAGTAGTTTTTATATATAACGGGACTAAAATAATAAAATTACATAAATTTAAGATAGTAAGTAAGTCTCATTAAAGCAAGAGTAAGTACTTATCAATTAAACGTGAAGAAAAAATGAAATACTTATATCATACTAATTTAAAAACGTAGTAATAAAGGATGGAATTACTCTATAAAGGGCAACTTATTAATTTATATCCAATTGATTTAAAGTACCTAAATAAAAGTCAGTGAATTCCTCTTTATCTTTAATACAATAAGAATAAATCAATGACTAATAAAAATCATAAATAGTCTATATCTATTTGACTTTTATTCAAAAGTTTAACCACAACTTCTCAAACGGTTATTACAAATAAAAACAAATATTTACCTTATCAGTTGAGTTGTAGATACTTTGAACTCAGATCCAATGTTTGTTGTGCAAACTGCATAACACAAGTGAGGTTGAATTGAGACCGTCGCAGTATAAATACTTCGAGCAACACGGCCTCCGTAAATATGAACCGGTCGTTGGACGCCGCGTACAATCGTACATAGAGCTAACAGTACGTAGAACGGGACATTGTCACTTTCGTTTTGTGCGATTTCTTTTTTATTCGTTTGATACATTTTATTCAATTCACTGAAATTTAGTTTAATTGAATACAAGTTTTATTTTTATATTTTTTTAAACAATTCAATGGCCGTGACAAATTTAGAAATGTTAATATTTGAAACTGTATTTGGTATTTATGTAAACATAATACCAAAATATTAAAATCAAAGATTTTGCGAAAGTACATAAAATTAAAAACACAACTATCCAGCCAAATTATTTATATGTATCAACTATAATATTAAATTAAAAAAAACCAGCCAAGTGCGTGTCGGGCCACGCGCAGTGTATGGTTCCGTAGTTACGAATGACAACTTTGAGTTCACACTGTTCACACTCGCACCTCACAGTTTAACGAAAAAAAAATCTAACAATGAAAATTGTATGAAATTTTACATTATCCAGTACATTTTATAAGTTGGTTGCCTATAACTTTTTAGTTTGCACTTAGTACTCAGCTCTGATAGTTTTCCTTTCAATTTCAGTATATATACTACTGGTGTAATTTTTTTCACGTATCCCTATATAACCGTTTAGCAGATACACACTTACCTCTAACAAAAATTTTAACTTATAAACCAAATATTTCAGAAATGGATCCCTAAATCGAAAAATGGTGTTCTCAACCTCACAATATTTATGGTATAATACTTTAATTGTATAGAAGCTACCATAAATATTTTTTTCAAGATTTTTTTCTACCATTTTTTGCCATGATTAATATACATACCCATGCCAAATTACAGCTTTCTAGTTCTTATAGTCTCTGAGTAAAACCGCGGACGGACAGACAGACGACAGACAGATAGACATGGCGAAACTATAAGGGTTCCTTGTTTACTACGAAACCCTAAAAAGTCACTTAATGATGCAGGAATTCCAACGATATCTTATACCATTTGAATCATTTAGATGTGATTTAGATGTTAAGCATTCATGTAACATGCTTACATTAATGCTGAAGCTTGTAATTTTATATAAGATGAAATATAGATCGTTTTGGACCTTAAAATTCATCCTTATATTCATCCCGCCGATCTGAACAACTTTTCTATGGGACCAATACCTACTACCAAAAATAATTACATTCCTTACATACCATATAAATTGAACTTGGCTGATTTTTTTTTGCACAAAAATTTATTGTTTTTGTTTCCATCGTTGGTCCCATAAGGAAAGTTGTTCATATTGACGGGCTGAATAACCGATTTACGAATCCAAAACATCAATATTTAACCGTGTGTACTGTAATTATACTAATATGTGAACAAATATTAAAATAACACATAATTTAAAAAAAAAAATATTACATTATAATGTTATTAAATTAACCAATTACCTCTAACCGTTATTAAGCATGCGTAAAAACCCATTGATTCGCTACGCGGGAATACTCGCATAGTCGATGCTTCTCGTAACAGATAAACAAAACCAGTTAAGTAAGACCTTCCTCAACCTAAGACCTTCCTATCATTTGCCTCGTTACATCACTACTCTATAGAGGTCTTGTTATAATGGATATTTACATTTTTACGCTGCATTGATCTATACGTCATTCGCGTGACGTAAGGTGGGTATTGGGCTCAAACTTTACAATGACGTTGGGAGGCGTGTCTTTATTTCGATATTGGAACGCCGTTGATAACATTTAAAACTTTTTGGATTTTAGGTCTTCTTTATTTAAATTTTGGGTTTGGGATTTTCCAAGGTCGGCTCGGGTGGACCTTATCTTGCAATATTAGTGTATAAATCTCGTTTTGCGGTTAACTTATCAGAATTTTGTTAGCGAATTTGTTATTATTTTGAAAGGGTTAAAGGGTTGACACAGCCCATCCGCATAGACATATTTTCCTGTGTAGACAATATTGGGGACGAAAAAAAAAGACAATTCATAGAAAAGTGTTCGGCTCTGCAGTTCGTATCTTAATGCCATAAAAAAAATTGAGTTCCCGTATTAGTCCTAAAAAACCTATTCATTTAAAATTAAAAAATAAATTTCAATCGGTTCAGAAGCCTTTGAGTTTGTCCATTACAACACACACAATCATAATTATTTTACTTACCTGTTCCTTCGCATTTTTTTATCGTATCATCGCGGTGAATACTGGATACAGAAACAAAAAATTTTTTTGGAATGACTCAGTTTTCCAATGGATAGAGAAGGCTGTACAAAGCTGCGATTAATGTTGATAACATAGATAAAAAAAATTGGAGAGTATTCATACTTCTACGGTTGATAACCTATCTACTTTAATACTTAAAGTTTATAACTAAATATTTTTTTTTAATTAGGATGTAGAAACTAAGAATACTAAGTATCACAAGTTATCAATGTGTGACATTTTTTTGCCGCCTACATTAAGTATAAAAAACTCACAAAGCTTCGAAGGTCGGTCATTCAGTGCAAATTAATAAAATATTTGTTTACTTTTTGCTTGCCACCTAACTTATCAACTTATAATGGTTCAATCTATTTTTTAGAGGTTGATTAGAGATATTTTAGAATAATAAAACATCGAGGAAATGGGCGTCAGGAATCATGTCAATAGGCGATGCGGCTAGCAACCCATCACTATTTTGATTCCGTTCTCACCTGCAAGCCCACCAACATGCAAAACGTGGCCTTAAGGTTTTACAGAAACTACCACTAAAATAAAGTGGGCTCAGTCTACCCCGCAAGGGAAAAGACGTGGTAACATGTATGTAATAAGATTTAAATGAAAAATTTCAAGACTCAAATTTACTGACTAAATGACTGTGGGCTTTAGGTCTAGTTTAGCGAGTCTTGTCATAGCCAACTCGCGATGGTCTTAAACGCCATAGACCTCAATGGCGCTTTGGTCTTTAGTGCCACTTCTGCCATTTTGTAAATTTCAAAAACTCAATCGACTAAAAATTTTCTAAGATTATTGAAATGCTCATTCGTTGTTCTAAAATATTAAATGCGCTTAGGTCACCAGATACCTCGACCAGCGGCTTGTTTCAATTTGAAACAGTGTAAGAGCTGTGGGGCCCCTGGACTCACAGTCTCCACCCCATATGGCTTAAATATGTAGCCATAATCAAGACATGCATATTTGAGCCTTTTGAGGGACTCTGCACTGGCTGTCAGCAGACGTGCCAGCCTAAAACTATGTCATGGAGGTGGGAAGGTGCCAGTGTGTCAATTCGTGACGTCTCATTTAGGTAATGGCCCAATCTCCAGGGCCCAAGTCATATCATCCGGTGACTTGCCATCTTCGCTAGCCAGGCCATTTGGTAAAAAAAGATACGGTTGCAATGGTGATAAGAAATACTGAATCTATTCTTTAAGAGGGCCCTTAACGTCTTACAGGTAGAGGGCACTCTGTTCTTACTTAAAAAAGTCCGGTGTAGTACCAAAAGCTGACGTGCAGCTAGCTACAAAGTCCATTAAAAAAAACATACAAACGGACAAAGGGAATTGTGGCAATATTTGATATTTTTTGTCAGTACACCATTCTCAAACCATTGATAATTTTACAGCTTGGTAAAATCATCAATGGTTTAAGAATGTTTAGCCTCTCAACATTTATAATATAGAAAAATTGAAAGTCTTATGCTTAATTCTCAAACCATTGATATTTTAACTAAGCTGTATAGAAACGTAAATAGATTAAAATGAGACTAATTAATTGAATGCTTAATTTTTCACCAAAATGTTCTAATATTGCCACAATTCCCTTTGTCCGTTGGTTTGGAGAAATGCGCGATCAGGGCCTTCTTAAGAAAAAAAAACCTTTTTTCAAAAGAAGAAAAAATATATGAAAAAAAAACCACGCGGACAGGTTTTGAACTGCGTTTAAGTCGGTATACAACTACGTCTTACCACTTCGGCCACCGCAGTACAATTCCGGTTCCTCTTATACATACAGGCATAAGAGCTTGCGTCACCTTACATTACAGGTGTGGTATTTCATATAACTCATTATGCAATTAAGTTAAAACTCAATTAATAATTAAAAAAAAAACTGCAAAATACATTACTAGCAGTCCACTGTACCTTTCATGTAAGTTCTTAGAACAAATAATATACTCTTTCACTCGTGTCACTCCATAAAGTTAAAATCTCTATTGAAGCTTTGTTCAATAGCTTCAAGGAGTCGGGTTACGGAGACATATAAGGGCCTATTGTTTCCCGATTCCCTGTATCCTAAACAAATACTTCTCTGACGTCATGGAAGACAATACAAATAAGACATAACTACATACAAAGATTTACTGGTTTCAGTAAATATTCATATAGTTTCATTGTGAATTGAGATCCGGCAGTTTTTTTTAAATATGTTTGCCAATTACCTACGTACATGAATTTGGAGAAAAAGAAAGATTTTATTATTAAAAAAGAAATGTATTTTATTATAATTTAAACCGAAATCGTATATTGAAACAAAGGAATCTTTATATACAAGAGAGTGAGGATCTTGGAAACGGCTCCAACTATTTCGATATGGTATTCAGAGGGGTTTGGTGACAAAAATGGAAACGAAGTAGTTAACATCTCCGTGGAAACTTTTATGAGCGATGCATCCACGGACAGAAATTTAATACCTGGGTGTTCGAGCCCAATTTGTTTTCATGTGTAGATGCTGTGAAGTTACTTGTACTTCTGAAACCTGGTTCGACAGACTTGAAACATCTTGTTTGATCTGGGAACATGTATAGGTACTTAAATGCAATGTTTCACTATTTATGCAACAGACAGGGTAATAAGAATTTGGCAATAGCCAATTCACTTATAGATTTAATAGCCACAGGTTAGTAAGAACACTTCAGGGACTATTGTTTCACTCTTAAGGTATCCTAAGTAAATACGTTCCTGACGTCACATGCTGACGTCATTGGAACCCATACAAACTTTGGTTCGCATGTTAAGAGAGCGTAACTTCTTGGAACTTCTACAAATAGGTACACTTCCCATGCTTAGGCAATCTTACTAAATTTTTTACCGATATAACCAACGTTTATGTTTAAGCATAGGCAAGAAAGTGCAACGTGTTAGGACCTTTAAAACAAGAAAAGTCGCATATCGTCACACTTAGAGAAATCCACAGTATCGTCTTCTTTAGATCATCATGATGAGAAAAATTGCCGGAAAGCGCAGAGTTGGAGACGCAAAATGTCATGGCTAAGAAACATCTGCCAGTGAACTGGCATTTAATCACTTGAACAACTGTTCAGGCTCGCCATGGACAAAGCGGGATTTAAGGAGCTGACGCTAACCTTCAGTGATGAAGCGGCATCTAAAGGAGAACAAAAACCGGCCAAGTGCGTGTCGGGCCACGCGCAGTATAGGGTTCCGTAGTTGCGAATGACAACTTTGAGTACACAATGTTTACACTCGCACCTCACAGTTTAACGACCAAAAACATCTAACAATAAAGATTGTATGAAATTTTACATTTTCCAGTACATTTTATAAGTTGGTTGCCTATAACTTTTTAGTTTGTACTTAGTACTTAGCTCTGATAGTTTTCCTCTCAACTTCAGTATATATACTACTGCTGTAATTTTTGTCACGTATCTATATATAACCGTTTAGGAGATAGAGGGGGGGGACACGTACCTCTAACAAAAATTTGCACTTTAAAACCAAATATTTCGGAAACGGATCCCTAAATCGAAAAATGGTGTTCTCAACCTCACAATATTTTTCAAAGACCTTTTTAACGATACCCCACAAGATGGGTAAGTAGAGAAAAAAAAATGACTCCCCCACTTTACTTGTATGGGAGCTACCCAAAAAAAAATTTTTTTTCAAGATTTTTTTCTACGACTTTTTTGCCATGATTAATATACATACTCATACCAAATTACAGCTTTCTAGTACTTATGGTCTCTGAGTAAAACCGCGGACGGACAGACAGACAGACAGACAGACAGACAGACAGACAGACAGACAGACAGACATGGCGAAACTATAAGGGTTCCTAGTTTACTACGGAACCCTAAAAAGGACCCATATATTATTATGGCGTGAACATTATTTTGACCCGATAAACTAAATTTTGGGATTAGATATGTCTCTGTTTGTTATTTTGTCATTTTTATGACATTATGACGTTTTCGTGTGCTCATTTCTTTCGCCGATAATTCAAATGCCGATGTCGATACATCCTAATGCTATCATAACCTAATTCTAACTAATATTATAAATGCGAAAGTGAGTTTGTTTGTTTATTACGCTTTCACGCCGTATCTAGAGAACCAATCATCATGAAATTTTGCATATACATAGGTTAGGGTACTGAAAAGGACATAGGCTTATATATGACGCGAGCGAAGCCGCGGGTAACAGCTAGTTTCATATAAATATTTGGAAAAATAAATTACTACATAAGTAGAATATTCACTTTCATATTAGTAGGTACTGGTCGGTCAGAGGTGGGATCCTCAACTGTGTTTGGTGGTTGCAGGCAAGGTATCGCTACTAACTTATCCCAAATCCATCACAGCAAGTAGCATCCCAAATACCTTTATCCCGTTACCCAAAATATACTACAGATATCCTATCCTTCACATGATTTAAAACGGTGTCTATGGGCAGCAGTGTCAGAACCGAGATAAGATGAAAAAACTGTGCTCACCAACCCATGGTGAGTATGACAATACTTTCATGATGGTGAGGCCTTTGCCCAGCAGCGGAGTTCTTGACGACTCAGATGACATAATAATATGTACTCCACAGGCTCTTATTTAGCGCAGGACGGGAATTACTACTATTTACCGCCAACTGTGGCCATAGGTAAACATTTTATTAATGAACTTCGACCTTTGTGTAACTATTTTTATTTTTAAAATTATTACTGATTTGCATTTAAACAAAACATGATGTCACCGAGACACAGACCTGTGTTGAAAACGATCGTATTGTATACTTCAATTTTGTTTTCGATTTAAGTATAGATAGGTATATAAACACGTCTTAATGTTTGGCGGGTCGGCGGTTGAAATAATGTATAAAAAGTTCCACTTGGTTTTAGACTTGGATTAAACATCTTCATAGCTCTGATAATAGGCATACAAACCTGAAAAATACACGAAACGTGACTTGCAGATATCAATAAAACGCAGGCTTATGGACAAACATGTAACTTGCCCTTATGGTGCCCAGACATCGTTCGTTGTCAGAGGAACTGAAGTTCCCACTCTCTCTATAGAGGGGAGTGTGCCGAGTATGACAATGATGAATAAAAACCGTTAGGTACACAGCACTTAGCTCCCAAACTTGTATCTTCAATGTGGGTCGCAAAAGTGCTAATTATTGAGCGGGTCACTTTTGTAAGATATAACAAAGTTGTTAGGCTCATGTCACCACACAATGGTATCCCAAAGGTGGACGTAGAAAAGGAACCGACGGAAGATGCGGTGGTGCGATGTTTTCTGCAAATTTGACAAGTGGTGGCCCAAGAAAACGTTGAATAGAGATGCGTGGAAGTTCATGGGGGAAACCTTTGCCTATTAGGACAATACAGACTTTTTTATGAATTTATTTGAGTGCGTTTGACTTCTATCTTGCCTGAGATATGAATGGAATCCCTGGCCACGTCGTGTCAACTGAAGATGGGATGGTGCAGAGGGAATTAAATCATGCAGTTGCTGTGACACACACCGAAATACAGTCTGTAATATACACACAAACTTGCTACTAATAGGTGGAGTTCGATGCTTGGAAGCCGTTTTTATCACATACGGGATAGACAGAGTTTAACCTTAAGAACTTACGTTATGTTAGGAGTGTTAATAAGTAGCAAAAAGTTTACATCCAATCAAAATAATAATGAGTTGCTTACCAAATTGCCTATTGACATGCATCCTTAAATTTCACCAAATCCTTAGAACCGTTTCTAGGGTCTGCGCGGGAAAAGAAGCAGTTGATACAATCTACGGGTATTTTTTTCTCTCAGAATATCAAAATAAGGATGTCAATACTAAATACGCCAACGTATATGCTGAAACTGCTGCTAAGGTGAACTGGGCTTGGGCCGGACATGTCAGCCGTATGTTGTCAGAACTATGGGCCAAATCTCAAACTTTGTGGACACCACCTACCGGACGTCGTCTTCCTGGAAGACCACGGCATGGATAGTGAGGCATGGACAACTGAAAGGGTGGTCTTTCTTTGTCCAGCAGTTGCGTCTACCAGGCTCTACACAATAATGTATAGGTATGGGCATAAAGGTGTGTATATTTTGAATTCTAGCCGTCGTGCATTTGGACAGATTATAGGTTCTGTTTTCCTCATTTCAAACAAGTTTAAGTAGGTACAGTTGTTGACTTGGTGCCATAGTAAGAGATTACACGTTGACCCTAGACGAAAACAAGGAGATAATAGGTAATGGAAAGATCACCTTTATACAACAAAGTGAAGACAATTTTTTTGACCGTGAAGACGACCTTGACGACGACCCGTGTGTCAGGAAAGAGACAGAAACACTTTCTTTCTCTTTTACACCAACGGAACGGAAAGAGACTGAAAATATAGGAGTCTTATAATACGTTGTCTTCATTTTGTTGTATGTTATTATTAGATGTCATCAATGATGATATTTACATAGATTAGGTTATATATAATCTTCATGCTGTTGACACACCTTTATTTTGATGAGTCCAAATAAACTCTTGCTGCTATTATACAATGTGTTTGGTATTGAATTATCGATATTTGACACCTCGTTCTTAATATCAAAACGAAAAACTGTTGTTTTGTAAACAATTCTGAAATCGAGTAAAAAATATCAGCTGCTCCATACATTTTGGATCAGTAGGTATTCAACGCACTATGGAAAAGCTCATTATTTTTTTATTTCCGACTTGGTTACAGAACAAAAGTTGTTCGTTTTTACGTTGAGAACGTGAAAATTATCATTGGTTCAATATCTGAAATGTGTATGAAGTAGTGCAGTCCTTATACATGGCGAAATTTTGATCGTTCTGGACCCTTAAAAGGGTGATTCAGCCCGTCAATATGAACCATTTTTCCTATGGGACCAATGCTGGAAACTCAAATTTTATTTCGACATTTTCATACAAAAGTGTTCAGCCGCCCGCGCAATTTGTATAGGAACGTCTAATTTTTTTCGAGTTTACAGCATTTGTCCCATAGGAAAAGTTGTTTATATTGACAGGCTGAATCACCCCTTTAATGGTCCGGAACGATCAAAATTTCGCCATGTATACTGTCGAATTATGCTGTTGTATATATTTTTATATGATTGATACAACATTTTAAATAGCATTTTCTTTAACCTACCTAATTAGTAACAAAGTATTTTTTCGCCCATTATAATCTGTTTCAAGTCGATAAAATTAGAGCCCGTAACAGTATTAAAATAAAAGCCGCTTGGTTCAGAGAATTTATGTTCCTTTCCCCTTATTTATTCCTTGTTTTTCCCGTTTATTCTTTTCGCTTCCTGTTTTTTACAATACACTCTTTTAACATTGTTATACGGTGCTGAGATTTAATAAATTGGGGATAAAAATTCGACTATATCCAAATTGTATTTTACAGTTTTTTATTCTAGTTTCTACACTGGATGAGTTAGTCTGTGAATATGATCAACTAAAGTAATGGGAATAATGTCAAAAAATATAGGCCTTTCTTTCACAAATACGTACGACTAATCAATTTCTATGAGAATATGGAAAGTTTTGTCGAAGTTCAGAATAAGGTTGTCGAGTTGGCTGAGGGAACATGTCCATGTCGTCAAAAGCGGCTAGCCGTCACTCCTTTATTTGATTTCCATTTTCACCTTCAGACGAGCTCCGTGGCGCAACGGTCAACACGCTAGCCTGCGACACGGGGGTCCCGGGTTCGATCCCCGGTCAGGTCAAGATGGAAAAAGATATTTTTCATATAGACCTGGGTCTTGGATGTTATTCTATATAAGTATCTTTTATAAAATATAGTATTGTTGAGTTAGTATCCCATAACACATTGGGGCTAGCTCAATCTGTGTGATTTGTCCGTATATATTTATATTTATTTCTTTATACCTACACTCCTCAATCACGCTAAGCCTGGCCTTTAGATCTTATGGCCCTAGGCTCTGTTCACCCTGTAATATATGATAACGTGATTAGTATGTAATCATGCAAGTAGGCTGAATCACCTTTAAACATGTGTCGACTGGTTATTAAGAGCGTATACTAGCAGTATTTTTTCAATATGGTTTCCATACAAATGTAGTTCTCTATTTTCTCGCTGAAAACTGATTCTAGAGCCACAATTCTTTTTTTATAAAATCTAGTACTATAATAGGAATGCCCCTATTTTTTATTTTTTCCAAAAATACTGATTTAGTACAATTTTTTTTTCTTTCAAACAGGTTTTTAGAAAAAAATAAAACATAGGGACATACTTATTTTAGTAATAGATAGTATGTAAAAAGAATTGTGCCTCTAGAAGCAGTTTTCAGCGAGAAAATAGAGAAATACATTTGTATGGAAAACGCACTGCTAGTATACCCTCTTAAATGGCTGTGTAAATTTTGATTGGGATATAAAAATATTTTAATTTGCTTCGACATGTGAAAGACAAAAAACACAGCACTTTTACAACTCATTCACTGAAACAAGTTTTGCCCACTAACACATTCAAAAAACAAACAAGCTGAAACACATATATGAAAATGGGAAAAACCTATTTAGAGCAATGTAATGACGCGATCATACGACACATTTAGTTAATTATAATAATCATTTCTTGTTATTTCTAAGATAATGAGTACTTGTATCTAGTAAACTCATACGTTATAATATGGGTCATTTCATTTATAATATGCACACTTAACATTATCTTTTGTACCTATACATAAATGTTTATATACATATAATCACGCTAGCTTATGCCTTCACACGGGCTCCGTGACGCAGTGGTTAACACGCCAGCCTACGATACGGAAGGCATCGGCTTCGGTTCCGGTCGCAGGCAAATACATGTACTTCATTTTCACAGGTGTTTATCTGCGGTTCTTGATATACCTAAGGATAAAAAACTTTCTTCGAATCAAATCGCAGCATAAACAATAACGGACCCCGGACTCAGACACGTTAAAGATGAGGATGCACCCTGGGAAACGTTGCGATACGGAGGACTAGCTTACATCTTTGTTTTCGGTCGCGTTATATTATCTTTCTCTGAGCGAGTCCGCGGTTACTTTCTCAGATAAGGTACTTCAGAGCCCTGAATCTGAATCCATTTACCGGTTTTTAGGGTTCCGTAGTAAACAAGGAACCCTTATAGTTTCGCCATGTCTGTCTGTCTGTCTGTCTGTCTGTCTGTCCGTCCGCGGTTTTACGCAGAGACTATAAGTACTAGAAAGCTGTAATTTGGTATGGATATGTATATTAATCATGGCAAAAAAGTGGTAGAATAAAAACATGAAAAAAAATTTTTTTTAGGGTAGCTCCCATACAAGTAAATTGGGGAGTAATTTTTTTTCTCTATTTACCCATCGTGTGGGGTATCGTTAAATAGGTCTTTCAAAAATATTATGAGGTTGAGAACACCATTTTCCGATTTAGGGATCCGTTTCCGAAATATTTGGTTTTAAAGTGCGAATTTTTGTTAGAGGTAAGTGTACCCCCCCTCTATCTGCTAAACGGTTATATATAGATACGTGAAAAAAATTACAGCAGTAGTATATATACTGAAGTTTAAAGAAAAACTATCAGAGCTGAGTACTAAGTACAAACTAAAAAGTTATAGGCAACCAACTTATAAACTGTAAAATTTCATACTATTTTCATTGTTAGATGTTTTTGGTCGCTAAACTGTAAGGTTCGAGTGTGAATAGTGTGAACTCAAAGTTGTCATTCGCAACTACGGAACCCTACACTGCGCGTGGCCCGACACGCACTTGGCCGGTTTTTTTCTTCTCCATTTCGAATGGATCGAAACTGCCCGAGGTCAAATAATCATCATCATCAGCGGCAAGAAGTCCACTCCTGGCCATAGGCCTCCCCCAAGGACCGGTTGGAAGCTGCCAGCATCCAGCACCTTCTTGCGCCCTTTATCAGATCGTCCGACCACCTGGTCGGTGGGTGTCCAACGCTACGCTTGCGCCGAAAAACGGCATAATATGAAAGACCTTACACCCTAGCGGTCGAGAAGGGCAAAAGAAGAAAACTTTTGGTTTTTAGTTAGATCTAGTTTTTTTTTTACCTTCGTTACTTGGTTTTTAATGTATTTGATTCATTATAATAATGTTCTAAAAATATATACACCTCGGATTATATTCTTTCATAACGAGAGCCCCACGATCGGCTCCAAGTAAATAATTTCTCTTTTCTTAAAATTAAATCAAACAAAAACGTATCAGGCAGACTGAGTTACTAAACTTTTGTATCTGTCTATTTTATTTAGCAATTTGGGATGACACGTACCTATATCTATCCACAATGACGTCATTGTACCACTTATGCGGGATTTATGTCATGTCCCTTCTCAAGAAAACTTCTATTGTGACAATCTTACAAAAGGCTTTCCAATATTTGGTAAGACGTATTCAAACAAACAGATGGACTTAGTATGATTATGAAATAAGTACAAAGAGTATGTATACAGTATGTTTCTGAACGACCAAGCAATATTTTGATGTCAGAATCAGAATACTCAATATAGAGCCTCTAGAAAAAAGGACCCTCCATACAAATCCATTCACGTATCAAATATTTTTATTTTATTACCTTTTTTTCTTCCGTAACAATCTATTAGGGGATTCTGATTCCATTCTTAAAATATTGACGGGTTGTTCAGAATCACATTACAATATGGGATGTACTTGGAAAGTCAATATTCAAACTTTGATACCTGGTTACCCATTACAAATAATCTGTCTTGTAGTTCACAGGTAAAAAGGTACTTACATTACAATTATTGAGATCTTGTGCCACAGGCTTTGCCTAACCAGTAAAGGGTGGAACGTGATTTTTATTCAAGCCACAATAAATAAATTCATGAAAAAGATTTTAGTTTCAAGTCGACGCTAAAATAGAAGACCTAGGCAATAAATATCTCTGGAGACATTAGTGCTATTCAGCCTTTATCTAAATTGTGACTGTAGATACTGAGTCGGGCTCCGTGGCGCAGTGGTCAACACGCCAGCCTGCGACACGGAGGTCCCGGGTTCGATCCCCGGCCAGGTCAAGATGGAAAACGATCTTTTTCAAATTGGCCTGGATGTTTATCTATATAAGTATATGTTATAAAATATAGTATCGTTGAGTTAATATCCTACGACACAAGTTCACAACTTACTGTGGGGCTAGCTCAATTTGTGTGATATGTCCCTATATATTTATTTATTATTTATTTATTTATTTATAACACAGGGGAAAAAATACTTGTGGAATTCTCCCTTCAGTACAATCTAGCTTCTTTTGTACTTTAATATTTTTCAAAACATTGGGCCCTGTTTCAACAAACTACATTTCAGAATCTTTTTAAACTTATTTTTACTATATTACGTGTTTAATAAAAAGTTGACTAATGGATGGGCTAGTAGTTAATTATATAATCAGCATTAATAGTGTTAAAAATCCGAAAAAGTATATATTATATGCGTTTTGATAATCCTTAAGTCCTTGGAAAAGAAAACAGATACATTCCAAGAATGCTTCGTGAGGCTCTTGAAATTAAAAAAAAAACATCTTAATTTCAATAGAGAGGATGGTTGGCAGTTACCACCAGCTTGGGATCCAGTCATCAATTTAATTAAATCTCTAGCTAAGCAGAAGACTGCAAGACCTTCAGACACCGTGAGCCAATACTGCGTACATCTGGAACGTTATCAATAAATATTTTAGGCGGTAGATTTTGCAGTTCTTATAAAATATTACACAGAAATATCAACTTAGTCTACCTGCGACCACGAACACTGAAAAGTATTCGAAACGTTAGGTGTATAAATAATGTAATTAACGCGATAAAAACCGTATTAAATTAATTTTATTTAAATGTGTAACAATTGCGAACATTAAGAAATTTAACCGTTTGAGGTAGGGAACCTTAAAAATATAGTTACTTTTGAAAATAACAACATTATTATTAATCACTATTCATTACGCCACTTAATTGTGATTTTTTTTATAAAGAATGTTCACTATTAAACAGAAAAAAATATAAATTCTGATATTTTTTAGGCGTTACATTCAGACAAAAATATATGTATATGCAATACATTGTTAAACAATAGCTTGAGGAAAAAATATATAGTAATCGCCCTTCAGGACGACCTAGCTTCCCTAGTACATTTATATTTCCCAAAACATTAACTTTACGACTCTTATCCAGTCGATTTGTCATGAGGAAATAAGACGATTGAAACAATCAAAAGGAAGTCTTAATCAGTTTGCGAATATGAAATTCCCTAAGGAAATTCCTAATACTAGTAAAATTTACAACTAATTTTGTCAAATATCAAATTGAATAATAATAATAATGTTCGTCCGTACACAAAAAGTATTCTTTCAATTGACGACGATCCCAGTTTTATAAATATTATTGCATGGGAATTGATATATAGAATACTTTTTTCAAAATCAGGTATCTGGGCGTATTAAGATGCTAATACAAGTCCGTTAATATATTATTCAACTAAATAAACACTATCAGTGAAATATTAATTGTTACGGTATACATGTTTGTAATTTTAGCAAACTTTAAATAGAGTTCAGAACCCACAGCTTAACGTGCCTTCTGAAGCACGAAATTATCTTTATTTTCGAATAATTAAGTGATTCAAGCCTGCAATATCCTAAACAGACTGAAAACAAAAAAATCTTAGAGTATGCTACCCAGTGCCATTTAAATTTACAGCCTCTGGCTCCTTTAGCAAACCCCTTGACTATAGGGGCAGTCAGAAATTTTCCACTATCATTAATGCTAGGAAAAAATATGTCTGATATTTCCTATACAAATATATACAATTTTATGTGTCAAGTTGTTATTTATTATGCCAAAACATACGTACGAACATAGAAGAAGAAGAAGTACCACTGTAAGTTGCGATTTTTCGGATAGTCAGGTGATACAAGACTGTTATATCTTAAACAGTTTTGTTTATTCCCAAAGTATGCTTTCCTGTGAGATTTGAACCCACGACCTCTGGCTCAAAAGCTAATGACCACTGTTCCACAGGGGCAATCACACATTTTCCCATAGGATCAATGCTGAGATAAAAATGTCTGATATTTCCAATACAAAATAAAACACTTTTGTATGACAATTTTCTTAGTTATGTGCCACTGATATTTCCATTACATATTTTGTATGTAACGTTTTTCGGTTATTATGCATAAACATGCAATGTATAGAAAATAAGACAAGACGAGCGCTGTGGTTAGAATGCACTGACCGCGTGCAATATCCGGGCGGCTGTCACCGCAAACTTGGATGCGAGCAATATGTGGCGAAATTGAATGTCATTTGTTTCTT
Organism: Rhodophaea formosa; assembly: GCA_963082605.1. NCBI lineage: Eukaryota > Metazoa > Arthropoda > Insecta > Lepidoptera > Pyralidae > Rhodophaea > Rhodophaea formosa. The sequence continues at coordinate 7,139,306 of OY720218.1, read as the reverse complement.
TTTTATGCTTTAGATAGTAATAAATATTCCCTTTATATTTATTTATATCTAAGAAAACAAATCAAAACATACAAATTGAGCTAGCCGTCGTGAACTTGTGTCATAGGATACAAACATATTTTATGATAGATACTTATATTATTAGATAATCATCCAAGACCTAGGCCAATCTGAAAAAATAATCTTTTCATCATGACCTGGCCGGGGAACAAACCCGGACCCCTCATGTCATAGATAGACAGTAGGGCGATATCTCTATCTATGTATGTGCATTGCATCGAAGGGCTCCGAAACTATTGTACATTTTCAAAATTCTTTCGATTATAAAAAGCTAATTTAACTGCGGGTGACAAAAATTTACGTGCACGAAGTCACGGGAAAATTGCTAGTTCCAGATAAATGGCTCTCTAGAACTGTCTAGCTTCCTTTGTACATTTATATTTCCCAAAACATTAACTTTACGACTCCTATTCCGGTCGATTTGTCAAGTCGTTCAATTTCAAGAAATAAGGCAAATAAACAATTCAACAGAAAACCGTTATTGGTTTGTAATCTGAGAAATCTTAATTAAGTAAACTCTTATTTAGGCATGTTTTTAGGGTTCCGTACAAAAATTGAAAAACGGAACTCTTATAGGATCACTCGTGCGTCTGTCTGTCCGTCCGTCCGTCTGTCACAGCCGATTTTCTCCGTATCTACTGAACCAAATTAGGTGAAATTTTGTAAGATGGTGTAATCCTATGACCCAAACACGGATGTGCAAAGTAAATAAAGATTTTTTTGAAATAAGGGTCATTTTCACGGGCCCAATTACAAAATTTTAAAAGAAAGTTTTGCAAACCTTACTGTGTTATATATCAAATGAAAGGGCTCATTATGAGGATCACAAAAATATTTTTTTTTGTTCGGGTAAAATCAACACTTTGGATTTTATTCACGAAAGAATGCAAAAATTGACCATTCCCCCCCCCCCCCCCCCTGATCTCCGAAACGACTGGGCCGAAAATTTTGAAGGAAAAATAATAAGAATTCTATCACTTGAAAATTAAGTGGTAAACTCACTATAATAAGTTCATCTAGGGAAATAGTTCAGTAAAACACCACTAGATAGCGTTAGTCAATTGAATAAAACATTTTTGCACATTGTGTGTGTGTTCACGAAGCATATTGTAGGGAACCCTCATTGCGCGAGTGTGACTCACACTTGGCCGGTTTTTATATTTACAAATCATAAGTAAAATCGTTGAGTAAGTATTAATTCTAACTATAACCTTTCTCTTGAATCACCCTATCTATTTAAAAAACCGCATCAAAGTCCATTGCGTAGTTTGAAATATCTGAGCATTTAAAATTTAAATATATAGGGACATATCATACAAATTGAGCTAGCCCCACAGTAATTGTGAACTTTTGTCGTGGGATATTAACTCAACGATACAATATTTTATAATTTATATATACTCATATAGATGAACATCCAAAACCCAGGTCAATCTGAAAAAGATCGTTTTCCATCTTGGATCGAACCCGGGACCTCCGTGTCGCAGGCTGGCGTGTTGACCACTGCGCCACGGAGCTCAGAGCATACATAGGGTCAGACAGACAGCGGGAAGCGACTCTATTTTGTGATAGTGATTAAGTCATAATTTCAAGGAATAAAATCTTAAGCTCAGCGGAAGACTGCAAGGCAAGATTTTCGTCGCGGTGAACCAATACTACATACACATCAGAAACGTTAGTAACAAATATTGTGGGCGGTAGGTATTCCTAGTTCTTTTAACTATTTTATTATTTTGTATTGTATAGTTACCCATGTCAAAAACAATATAATACTAAAGTATAGACTGCCCACCTCATACAAAAATATTGGACCAAATTAAGGTGGCGAAAAGTAGGCGAATGTGTGGCCAAGTATGGTGGTGCAGACTACCGCCATCTAGTATCGAGTGGCTGATTTAATCTGCGTTAGCCTAAAACTTACTAAAACTGAGGTGTAATTTTAAAATAAAAAGTCAAAAATATTTTTCTAATTATTTATAAGATATATTTTGTGAATAATGTTTTATATTCTCATAATACGGAAGATACAATGTTTTGTAGCAATGAGTAGCGCCATCTATGCGAGTCCCTGAGAACAAATCGTACGATTAAGGCGTTGGGACCACATGCCTATGTCAACACCACAGAACACAGAAAGACAACACTAACGTAGTACCTATGTTCACAGGTCAGTCACTAGGTTGACATAAAATGTGAAAGTAGTCTACCTGAGAATTCTTTCGTATATGAGGGTATGTTCGTTTTTCGTGTGTGCAAGTGGCCAACACTGGTATCAGATTTTTCAGCTGCCTGATGTTGTTGTTTCATATGTCTTTACATATGACATATCTTTACCTCGTGCTTTATGACTACAGCCGGGACCAACGGCTAAACGTGCCTTCCGAAGACGGGGAGCTCGAGACATTTTGATGCCACTTGCGGTCACCCATCCAAGTGGAGACTGCGTCCAGGGTTGCTTGACCATAACATATATCGGTGTTTGTGAAGGACTATTAACACGTCCATCCACATGATGTGGTTTGATCAATACACTGACCACGTGCAATATCCGAGTAGGTAATATTGCCCACACTGCAATGTGTAGCGAGATTGAAACTGAATGGGATTTGAATACTGTTATATGGAAGATTGGGAGTAAATGACCAAATGGTCGGGATTCTCATCTTCGACTGCCTGTCCGTTGGTTGCAAGTATGTCTTCGCGTACGCGCACCTGATCTCCCGAGCTTGCTACTTTTGTATCCCAATCCATCCAACCAAGTAGCATCCCAAATACCTATATCCCGTTCCCTCAGTCCAGCAAACTCCTACTTCTAGCTTGAAAAATGGTTTCGATGAGCAGCAGCGTCAGAACTGAAATAAGCCAAATGAACTGCGCTTACCCATCTATTTGCCAAGCTTGGTGAGTATATCAAAACCCTTCAATGATAGAAGTCCTTGCAGGAGGCCCAAGTCCAGCAGTGGATTTCTGACGGCTGCGACCACGACGATGACAACGAAATGACCAAACCAGTTACTGACCAAATATTTTATAACTTCTATCGCAAAAAGATGTTATATAGCCTTGACGTGTTTATTTGTGTATGTGTCTGTGGCACCGTAGCTTCAAATTTTACTTAACTTCGTTTAATAGTAATTATAGTTGTTTGAATCTGATATCAGATTATCGGATATCAGATTCAAAAAACTTTTATGGTCTTTGTGCCGCAGTGGACTTACAGTGCAGTCTGCTACTCTAGGGGCACTTGGGATGGATTTCCGGCAAGGCCCAATACTTATAGCCTCTTCTTTTTCACAGGTTGCTGCATTTGCGGTGGTTCTGGACATATTAAAGAGACATCCCTTCTGACACTCAAGAATCACATCTTGATCAAGCAGCTTGGCCATTAAAACAGCCTAAGGAAGGGCCTACGTTAAGAGCATATCCTAGCAGTATTTTTTCAGTATCGTTTCCATACAAATGTATTTCTCTATTTTCTCGCTGAAAACTGCTTCTAGAGGCACAATTCTTTTTTTATAAAATCTACTACTATAATAGGTATGCCCTATTCTTTATTTTTTTAAACAGTTTTTAAGAAAAAAGGGGGGCCCTAAGGGCCATACCTATTTTAATGCAGCAGTGCTCGTTAAGAGCACTGCCGTTTCTACCCGGCACGGCGCCTGCCTTGTTTGTAACCGGAGACGTTTTAGTGTACATACTATAGTGTATAGAGCTCCAAAGACTGGCATTGGATGTTAAATGCTGGGGTCGGATAGAAACCGTGCTCGTTAGCACAGCCCTTTAAGCACTAGCAATATTCCTGTGACTTCACCCAACGCGTAAATTATAGCCAACGTCACCCGCAGATGGCTTCATAAAAGTGAAAGATTTTTAAAATTGGTCCAGTAGTTTCAGAGCTAATAGGTTTTATTTTTATTTTTTTTATGTCAATCGAGCAAGCTGGTCACCTGATGATAAGTGATCACTGCTGCCCATGGACAACTGCAACTCCAAGGGTGTTACAAGAGCGTTGCCGGCCTTTATTTTATCCTCCCCGGGAGGGAGGGGGTATAGATGTTATATATTGTTTTTGATTATTGAATAAAAAACCGGCCAAGTGCGTGTAGGGTTCCGTAGTTGCGAATGACAACTTCGAGTTCACACTCGCACCCTACAGTTTAACGACCAAAAACATCTAACAATGAAAATTGTATGAAATTTTACATTTTCGAGTGCATTTTTAAGTTGGTTGCCTATAACTTTTTAGTTTGTATTTAGGACTCAGCTCTGTACTTTTCCTTTCAACTTCAGTATATATACTGCTGCTGTAATTTTTTTCATATATCTATATATAACCGTTTAGCAGATAGAGGGGACACTTACCTCTAACAAAAATTTACACTTTAAAACCAAATATTTCGAAAACGGATCCCTAAATCGAAAAATGGTGTATCCAACCTAACAATATTTTTAAAGACCTATTCAACAATACCCAAGACGATAGGTTTGTATAGAAAAAAAAATATTACTCCCTCTTTACATGTATGGAAGTAACGCTACAAAAATTTTTTTTTCAAGTTTTTTTCTACCACTTTTCACTTTTAGAAAGACAGACATGGTGAAACTATAAGGGTCCCTAGTTTACTACGGAACCCTAAAAATTATATTGACATTCCACATATAGATTAACATCTGTTAAACTATATTGCGGACTTCCATTGAGTTAAGTATATAAATAATTCTAATGCCCTTCTTACTCTAAGAGATAAATATTTTTGTATTTTACTTTGTTACGCTTTCGACTTCAAAGAGGCCATGTGAAATGAAAACATCGTTTTCACGGTTAGTACTTAAACAGTAAACTGAATCAGAGTCGCGAATTGAAGAGTAATTTGTAAAGGGTTTAACGATTTAATTACACAGTAACTGAGCTCTGATTGGCTGTCTCGAGTTAAGCCACTCGAGACTCGAGAGGTAATCACTTAGACCTAATCACTTGAAATAAGTTTCAAGTAATTACGAAGAATATAGACGTTGTGCTTTCTGAGTCTATAAATGAAACCATTCATTCTATACATTTTATTTCTCCATTTTCCATCTGTGATTCTATACCTAATAAGTAAAAGCAATTACAGCAATTCGAGAAAAACAAAACTTGAGTCAGTGTTTTAAATTTCTACATTGCTGTCAAATATTGACCAAGGACATGTTTTAGGAAAAGTGAAATAAGTAGGTTATCATAGCAGTGATTTTGTTTTTTTTTTCATTTTAATAAAACACTCGCGTTAGACACAGTATGTAACCTCATACAAAATCAATGGCAATTTGCAAACGTAAAAGTATGCCAACTTAGTAAGTTCCACTGTCTGATATAGTTACATAATTTAGAACTTAAAGATAATTCAAATCCTAGTCCTAAATGATGTTTATTTAAAAGTAAGTTTTTTGGTTTGTTAGTTATTTTTTTATTAGTATAGACCAGAAAATAGAGTACCTGTCATCCCGGGAAGTACTAAAAAAGTAATATGTACTTCCTAGGGAATGAAGTATTCGCGAGCGGTTCTGCGGGCAAAAGCTAGTAAATCCTAAAATAGAGCCATTTAAGTAACTATTGAAACCAAAGTTTACAGACGGACAAAACAAATTAATGTAAAATATTGTTAGCAGTACTATTATTTGTAAAGTTCGTCCCTTTTGCCATTACTAGTAATAGTAAATTTACCCTAATCTCTTAGATACAACCCAAGTTTGACACAATTTTCAAGAGTATCAAATATTCAAAGCTAAGTATTTTGGCGTGAAAACGGATAATCCATGATGATGAACATTTATTTAGATTTCTAAATCTTTTTTTAAATCAAATTCGTATTTCTATGAAAAACCGCAGCGACCATGAACCATGTAGTTAGTTAGGTTCTATATAAGTAATGTCATTAACATACTAAAAAAGAAATATCGTATTTTAGTCATAGCATTTATGGAACCATTTTGAAATAAACAAATGGTTTTTTTTTTAATTGGAACTCTGACTATTCTTGTCTGCACCACAGGCAAGAATAGTCAGAGTTCCGGGTCCGGAGCCCTGGGTCAGCTATTACGACATAATACCTAGTTAATATTTTTTACATATTTTTTCTTGAGTAATGATTTTCCTTCTTAAGAAGTTCCAGGTCCACAGTTTAATACCTGTGAAAATAAAGAACTAGCTATTAAACCCAGCGCCTCATGGTAGTAAAGAAGTAAAACCATCATCGTCATCAAGCGTATTTCCGGTTGCATCTTCAGCGGAAAAGCTTTAAAACCCGGGTTCCGCTACACGAGGTTGCTGGTTAAAGACCTGCTGGTCTTAAACCAACAACCTCGTGTAGCTCGTGTAGCGGAACCCGGGTCGTGTAGTGGTCTTTAACCAACTTAAAAAAAACATAAAATACATAGCTACTTTCCTCTGACCTCCGCAATCCAAACAGTAGAGCAGAACCAATCCTAGGATAAGTTAAAACAAACGCTAGATGGCGATCGGGACGGAACCCACAAATTAACATGATTTCCGAACGGATTCATCTTTCTTTACAGATAATCAGGCAATTCAAGACCTATCTTATTAGGTAGGTCGGTAGTAATTTCGTAAAACGAAAAATTTCCACGAGAAAAAGTCGTGTTGTGTGGTATGACCCGCAGGTCGTGGATTTCAATCCTAGTTAGAAACATACTTTTTAAAAGTTGTTTCCAGTCTGGTTAGGAAATTGTATGAAAATGACCTGATTAACTTTTAATCACTCTGGCCAAAAGTAATAAATACAGCGTGATTAAAAGAAATGGCAGTTACGTACGGCCACCATATGCTGAATAAGACCCAATTTGAGAAGCACGAGAATTGTTTTCTATTTATTTTGTTTGCTTTTAAAAAAATTGTGTTTGTTTGTTTATTTATAAATTTTATATCTTTTTGTGATTATTGTATTTTTCTGTGTTTCTTAAATAAAGAAAATGTCTTGTCATTTTTCCTACTTTAATATATCATCTCGTACATACGAAGGGAAAGTTAAAAATAAAGAAATTACAACCCCTACAAAGTGGTTGTGACAGTTCTAATGCCATTTTCTGAAAGGGACAGTGGGACAAAGCTATACATTCTCTTCAAGTGACACTTTCGGCGAAATGAGATTAATTATAAAACGTATTCCGAGAGTATTTAAAATTAATTGAATAGGACATTTTGTAGCTCTGAATTACTTAATACGAGTACCTTGTGGTTGTTTGATGTTATTTGCTTCAGGTAAACGTTTGGGAAACTCAATAAAATTATATCGTTAAAGGGTTTCGTGAATAGATTTATGTGAATACGAACTTCGTTTATTTTATTGAGAGTTACGTAATCGTAAATCCTTTATTTATATGATGTAGGAAGTATCACTTTAGGTTTATATATAATATTATATAGATACACATTGGTATTTATTTGACATAGGTATTTTTTTGTAATTTCTGATTTCTAATTGAAAAACAGATATTATTTGCTGTAAAGGCCTTTTTAGACTTGCTCTATTAGGTTATACTACTAGAATATAAACTTCATTAAATTTGTTTTGTTATTGTTGGGTTTTGAATGAAGTCCTAGATAGGCAGTCATTTTAAAAACCTGCTTAATTACAGGTAATGAAGTGCGATATTGGGGCCTTTCGCACATGGTGTCAGAGCAAATCAATTTCCCGCTATTTAGGCTAACACGCGGCCATTTTGAATTTTAATAGCCTTAAAATTGGAGTTACAAAGCGTAATTTAGATGTGAAATTTATTTAAAAGTATTTTATCACCGGTATCACTTATATTTTTGATCCACAGATTTAAAATAAAGGTTTACAGAACTTTTAAAACTTATAAAATTACAATGGTATTTCACTTACTGATAAAACACTTCTTACAATTAAAATTTACAATGAGAGTGCTGTTATTAAAATAAAACAAAAATGATTGTCTCTTCTCTTTAAAGATAAAGGAGGATAAGGAAAAAGGAGGCTTTACTATGTGGCGAAATATTTTTTTTTACATGTTACCTCGTTATTTTGAGTCATGTATGAAACGATTGGAAAAAATAATCTTCCTTCTTAACTTCCCAATTAGTTCCATTTATATCAGTTTAGAGTTAGGTTGAAGCATAGAGCAAAGAATGTCTCGTCGCTCGCGCCGATCTACATTGAATTTCCTTGCTCTGTGGATTGAAGTCTTTCTTTTTATTATTTTTTTAATGAAGTATTCTTCTTGCCAACAAAGTGACAAATGTTAATTAAAAATGTACTACTTATCTCCTAACCAGCAAGTACACTTGCCGTGTCCAACATGACTGCCTAAAAAATGTAATATTTTTTGAGTTAATTTTGGTTTTTATCAATATGAAATGTAAGTTGTATTGCACTTAATTGCTTGAACAGATTTGGATTGTTTTTTTTTTTATTGGTTCCATCAGCCTGCGTATCACTGGTTATAATGTAATAAGAATCAAAAAAGATTTTTTTTCTTTGAAAAAATACGCTCATTTCTTCTTTTCATTATTCCAAATTCATAAAAAGACATGGTAATTATGTTTGTTAACCATATTCGTATATATAATAAAATTCTATTCTATTTTGTTCATTTACAGTCTCCTTTGTTACTCATACTAATACCTACGTAGGTATAGGTACCTACGTAGGTATTATATTTTTTAACGTACATAAGTAGGTACTTATGTACGTTGAAAAAATATAACCCCATCTCTTCTACTATTGTGCTCGGTTTCAAGTTTTGTCGGTTTTCAAACGTAAAGTCCGTAATATCAGCATCCACGTAGAAATTTTTCCATAAAAATTAAAAAAATAATAATCATAGGAAAATTGGTTTCATTCCACCATCTGCTGCGAAACAAAGCCGGATTAACATTTTATTACATTTATTCAATAAATGCATACCTACTTCAGGCGTTATACAAAATACTGTATAACGATACACACAATATGTCCTATTCTCATAGTGGAGGTACTTTTCTTCATTAAAAGGGTAACTCAGATCGTCAATATTACCAAATTTTCCAACGAGAACAATGGGTACTCGAAAAAAATGTTGACGCTCCCACATACCAGGGCAATTTGCCCTGGTGGCTGGACACATTTGCATGAAAATCTTGTTTTTTTTGAGTTGCCATCATCAATCGTATATTTTGATGTGTCAGAAGGCAAAACATTTGGTCAAAATAATAATTAAAAAATGGCTTATCGAAAAGGAACATTTTAAGGATAAAATAAATTATAAATAAATACGTACGAAAGGATAATGTTAGGTGCAGTGGGCTTCAGCTAAAGATGCAACCAGGAGTATGCACATGAGAGAAAGGGTATATGTATAGGATATAAATTACACAGATGTAGCTAGCTTCATCTAAATACTTTATGTACTTGTGTTAGTACTTATATTAGTTATGTGTTTGAATCATGTGATAGTAACTCATTAATACTTTTTTTTAATATCAAATACATGTATAGACAAGACCCAGGTCAATCTAAAAAAGATCGTGATTCGCGATGGATCCCAGAACCCTACGATTTACATCCACCTACAGTATCACTGACCAACAAGAGATATTCTTACGTACATATTTCAGTGGTAGACAAAGCGAACAGCCATATGACCTAGAGACAACTCTTGACATTTTGCGAAAAATATATTATCTAAACGATATGTAGAGAATTTTATGACATCCAGAAAGATGGATCGCTTTCCATTTTATAGTGGCATCACGCCGACGACGCATAACTTGTCAATTGCATTCTCTTTATTCTGTTTTTAGAACATCGTTCATATCATCGTTGGTATTTAACAACCTCTGTGGCACAGTGGTACTACAAGTGCCTTTGAATCGCAGCGAGGTTTGATCCCCAGCCAGATCAAGAGGAAAAAGATCGTTTTCCATTTTGATCCAATCGGGGATCGAACCCAGGACCCTACGATTGTCGAGCTCCGTGGCGCAGCGATCAACGCGGCCTGCGGCCTGCGACGGGTTCGATCCCCGGTCAGGTCAAGATGAAAAAGTATCTTTTTCAGATTGACCTGGGTCTTGGATGTTTATCTATATAGGTATATGTATTTGTTATAAAATATAGTATCGTTGAGTAAGTATCCCATAACACAAGTCTTTCTTAAGAACTTACTTTGGGGCTAGCTCAATCTGTGTGATTTGTCCGTATATATTTATTTATTTATTTACGATTCACGTCCCACCTGCAGTACCACTGAACAACAAAGGAAAACACACGTACATATTTCAGTGGTAGACAGAGCGTTGAGCCATATGACTCTTGACATTTTGCGAAAGACATAATATCTCAACGGTATTTGGAGAATTTTATGACATCCAGAAGATGGATCGTTTTCCAATTTATAGTGGCATCACGTCGACGCCGCATAACTTGTCAATTGCATTCTCTTTATTCCTTTTTTAAGAACATCGTTCATATCATCGTTGGTATTTAACAACCTCTGTGGCTCAGTGCTTCTATAATTGCCTTAGCATTCCGGCAGGGTTCGACCCCCGGCCTGACCAAGACGAAATTTTTTTTTTTTCAGATTTTTCCGGGTCTTAGATGTTTGTTTATATACAAATATGTATTTATAAATTATATAATGTAGTATTGATAAGTTAGTATCATAGTAGTACAAATTTTTCTGAGGCTAACTCAATCTGTGTGATTCGTCTTTAAATATAATTATTTATTTATTAACTTAAGAGATACGGGGAAACGAAAGAAACAAATTACTTTATAGAAATAGCTTACTATACCTATGTACACGCTAGACCTTCCCTTAGGCAGCTTGAAAAGTTCATTAAGTGTAAATTTCCTTACTTTTTATCACTCAATACATGTATACTCGTCTGCATCATATAAGGATACCTAGCTCAAAAATCCGACTTTAGTATTTACATAAGTGGTGTATTTTGTATTTCGAGTGCTAAAAAGGATCGCTTGAAAAATCAAGGGATACGTTTTGTTTTTGGTTTACGCAAATTCGACCATGTCTAAGAGTTTTCCTCTACCAAGTTCCCATCTAGCCAATGGGGCTAGCTCAATTTGTGTATTTGTCCCTACATATTTATTTATTCCTACTTATTAACGAACCTTGTTTTGGCAACTTACATTACTTACATTTTTGCTAAATAACTTTTGAAATAGCGACCCGAGGACAGGATTTATATATTTTTGGTGGCGCTTTACCGCTGCCACTTATAACTTTGAGAAACTCAGTTCAGATATTTGTATTCCAACGGCTTCTGAAGCAACCGTTTCTAAGACGTTTACTATTCTCCAATAAAGTCTATCCCGGCATCATGTGGGAAATTTATCATACTAATAAAACGTCACGACAACACGCTCGTATTTCTTTTGACGAAGTGGCAATTTGAATAATTTTGTCGTTACCTTCTTTGTACGTACCTGACCTAGAATGACATTTATTTGCAGAGTATCTTAGTTAGCACTTCCGTTTGCTCGAGCTGGAGTCGAGCTCCGTGGCGCAGCGGTCAACACGCTAGCCTGCGACACGGGGGTCCCGGGTTCGATCCCCGGTCAGGTCAAGATGGAAAAAGATCTTTTTCATATTGACCTGGGTCTTGGATGTTTATCTATATAAGTAAATATTATAAAATATAGTATCGTTGAGTTAGTATCCTGCGACACAAGTTCACAACTTACTGTGGGGCTAGCTCAATTTGTGTGAATGGTCCCTATATATTTATTTATTTATCTAGAACTACTAAAAATTGAAAAGATTACCTACTTATTTTACAAGCAGTTTTAAACCTTTAGGGGAGTAGGTATAAGAAAAATAATTGGTTGAACAATTACAATCAACAAAATTGTAAAAGAAAATACATTTTAGTATTAAAAGAACCTACATTGAAAAAGTTCAGGCTTTCCGGGCTTTATACTATTTTGAATTTACTGTGACATTACATTACATTTAGCGAGCAATAAAACAAATGTAACGATGTTATTTGCCAAATTACTTATATCGTGTTGCTTTAGATATTATGTAAGACTGGGTTGGAAAGGGATGAACATACAAATACATATACGTACTTACCGGCGCAAATTCCTACATTAGCTGTTGTCAGCGATAAGGCTCATGGAATATTACGCGTCTCGCAGTTTTTTTAGCAGTAGGTAATGTGTTTCACTAGGTTTATTTGTTTTTTTCTATGGGCTTGTACACAAAACTGCGGTGCGACGCTGCACCGTAAAAACCTGCGAGCTCGCCCTAGGCATCGCAAGAACTTACGAATTGATTCGCAACACAAAAGCAATAACAAAAGTGCACACTTCTTTTTATGATTCATGTCACCTCCCACGTCTTGTACCTGTACATTACCTAGTTTTCAAAATTCATCTGGTACGGTTGACGGTCGTCGAAGGAATGCTCACCCTAGGGAGCCACTTGCCGCACGAAATCGCATCGCAGCAAATTCGTGTCGCACCTTTTTGCGTTGCGAATTCGCATCGCAGTTTTGTGTACCAGCCCTATCATTGTGTTTTTAATAACATCTGTAGTGTAGTGCAGGAAATTATACCTTCATTTCGTATTGTCTATGGATAGCTAGCTTCCGTTAACAAGTCCCAATAAAGTTACTGGCTATCAGCGGAGATCGGCATGATGCGAAGTCCAAACATTCACTTATAAAAATAAAAGTTACTTTAATGTACACATATTATCTTTGGAAACGAGCAAACAAATATAATTTATACTTAAATCCCCCGTCGCAAACAATTGTCTTTAAAGGTTAATCTTTGAAACTACGGGGTAATTTTTTAAATCATCTCATGACAATGTTAGCTCACGTCTACATGTTAGTTCTAAGTAGGTACTCGTATGTCGTATTGTATAAGTTGACGTCATTTGGAGAAAATGCGCTGTGCAGTTTGTTGCTTCTTCTGCACTCCGCCTTGGAAGCGGTGTAAACTTCTTCTTCTTCTGTTTTATATTATGGCTTCCACCGAAATTTCAGTGATTCTGCCAATGTCCAGTATAATGAGATACTAAGTATTGGTGTTGTACGGTAAGGTTTTTCCAAGTAGCATCAAAGATGGCGTATGTTCTTTGATGCCTCGTGGGAGCTTCTGGCGGCAAATCTATACGAGTCCATTTATCAGTCCACTTTAACTATTTCACAAATTGTTCATGAGCACGAGCATTAATAATACCAAACTACACCAATTTCATATTATAAAGTCCACCAAAATCAATTTGCGAAAATGTCTAGGGCAATCTTCAACTGTACCCCTTGACTTCCCACCACAAACTCCCAGTGTAAACTTAGCTTTAAGTAAATCATTGTCGTCAACAATAACATAACATTGTAAACCAATTGTAAATGTAAATTGACGTTCAACAAATGATATTTAAAATTTTTGACTATTGTCTATTTCATGCAATTTTTATTAAAGTGTACAACATTTTTCTAGAAAAATGGTTATTTTATGTGTTTAATGTATACCTAGGTCTGTACCTAGGTATATATTTAACATCTAGGTATATGTTTCTGCTAGGATTAGCGGTGTGACTTCATAAAAAAAAAAAAAAACTTTTCTGGAGACAACTATTTACTTTGAGAATCAGTAGGTGTACATCAGAAACTTATTTGAATAAGTACCATTTTAAGAGTATGATATTTTTTGGAAAATCATGACTAGATACAAAAGCATTCTATTTAATTTAAAATATTTTTTTCCTTATTTTTACATATAACATTTAGTTACATTTATTTTTACTCCTATATTAATATATCTCTGTTTGGTCTTGGGTAAATTAGAGATTTAATTAAAAGGACTATAGGTAGATATGATATATCTATATATATTTACATTTTTATGTAGGCCTTGGGTACGCAAGTTTCAATAGAAAGTTTCACACTAAATTTTCTTACTTCTACAAAGCATACAAGGTGATATTTACAATAGTCGCAAAATTCAAATTTTAAGACATAAAAAATAGATACAAATTAATGTCAAAAATTCCTAGAAGAATGATCAGTATATCAACCAATAAGCAATATTAAAAGTGATTTTTTATGGGCTTTACATTCCAAAGGATAATTTAAAATTTCAGTATCACCACAATATTTAAGAATTCGACAACTAATAAAAACAACACAACACTACAATTAAACTATAATGTGTCTATATATACACTTATACAAAAACACACATTTCGTTTTCAACTAGATCCCTGTAATAAAACTTAGATTGAGGGCGCAAACTGCGCCGAATAACTTACAGCACAAGTCCGTAACTTCAACAAAATTTCTCTTAAAGTACGCTCATTGTAGGTATACTTTGACTTGCAAGACTTGGTCTTGCATTAATTTCACTATTTACATGTCATATTTTATATTATGCATTACACGTTTTAAATTTTCAATTTAATTTTGTACAGATAATTACATTAACTGTCGCCTTTTTACACCGAAAAGCTAATAAAAGTAAAGCTATCCCAACCAAGTTACATTGAAGATTCGTTAGTTAAGAGTCGCCTGGAAGCGCATGTCTCCATACAAACGGAAAAAGGGAATTGTGGCAATTTTGATAATTTTAGGCCAAAATTAAGCATCCAATTAATTAATCTCATTATAATCTACGTACGTTCTTATACAGTGTTTGAGAATTATACGCCTCTCAAGATTTCCATACAAATTTGAAAAGGCTTGTAATTCTCAAACCATTGGTATTTTAACCAAGCTGTATAGGAATGTACGTAGATTATAATAAGATTCTTTGATTAAATGCTTAATTTTGCTCCAAAATTATCAAATATGGCCACAATTCCCTTTTTCCGTTTGTATGGAGACATGCGCTTCCAGGCGACTCTTAAATTAGGCTATTTTTATGAAGTTTTGAATGGTAGTAGGCGGGAGTTTTCATATTTATAATATTTTTACTAAATACGTTTCACGGTTGTAATTTATACCTAGACTGAATGAGACAAAAAAGACTTGAACTCAGCAATGGTTTTCTCATTGCAAATTGCACATGCTTATCAAATTGGAAAAAAAATCCGATTCACTAGGCAGAAGTAGCAGCTTTCAATATCCCCCTCCCGTCCCTACCGCCTCTTGATATGTACACTGTAAGACATTTTTAGTCTGTGTTGTTGCAGACAAGGGGTAAAAAGTGAGGATTAAATTTATAGCCAACTAGCTGTTACCTGCAACTCCGCCCACGTGATTTAGCCAATGTCCTTCTCAGTTCCCTTACCTATGTGTATGCAAAATTTCATGATGATCGGTTCAGAAGATACGGCGTGAAAGCATTACTAACAAACAAATAAACGAACAAACTCACTTTCGCATTTATAATATTCTCAGTTCCCTAGGTATGTCGTAGATTGTAAGTTGACGTCATTTGGAGAAAATGCGCTGTGCAGTTTGTTGCCGCTTCTTCTGCACTCCGCCTTAGAAGCGGTGTAAACTTAGTCGTAAGTAAAATACTGACGTCGACAATAATATATTTTTGTAAACTAATTGTAATTATGAAAAAAATTTACGTTCACTAAATGATGTTGAAATATCTTACGATGAATAAAATGATTGACTTTGACTATTGTATGCAAAATTTGATGATCATCGGTTTAGTACATACGGCGTGAAAGCGTAACAAACAAACAAACAAACTCACTTTCGCATTTATAACATTAGTTAGGACTAGCTGATGCCCGCGACTTCGTTCGCGTTAAATTTATGACTCCATGCAGCGTATTAATATACCTTAATACGAACTAAACATACATAAGAAAATACTTGTAGCAGTGTTATAAAATTGTATGGCATTGCATTGGCTGTTGCTAAATAGTGGAGGGATAAAATATAGGATTCTTTTAGACTTTTTGTGCCACTGACACTATAAGAAGAAGACTATATATAGCTAGCTCCAAGTGAACTTGCGCTACTTTACCAAACTTTGCAGTATAGGCAGACTGCCCTCAACCTATCGCACATCTCCAAAGGGCCTTCGGGAGGGACGGACCTCGGCTTTAGGTGTTGCCTGTGTGTTCAAGGCTTGGAGAGACAGCAAAATCTCATGTTTTGCCGTATGGGCTGAAAACTACGTCGCCAAAAGGGGGACCGCTGGGCGGTCACCAGTAATATGAGCTTATCGTACTCTACGCACTCTACCCCAGTGAAGAGTGTGACTCTGTAAAATATTCGATATAAAATTTTACATGGTACTGTATCAGATGTTCTAAATCTTTGATTTTTTTACCTCAACAAAAAATACTAATCAGGCTGAAAAGCTTTTGCTTCAGCGTCATTTTTATATTTCCTATAATTTACCTGGACCATTATGGTTCTGCATCAGGTGTTCCAAATCTTCAAATTAAATACCCCAACAAAAAATGCTCATCAGGTTGAATAACTTTTGCTAAGGCGTCATTTATATATTTCTTATAGTTTACCTGGATTATTATGGTTCTGCATGAGGTGTTCCAAATCTCAGATTTTTTATACCTCAACAAAAATGCTCATCAAGCTTAACAACTTTTGCTAAGGCTCCACTTTTATATTTCCTATAGTTCAGCTGGGCCATTGTGATGCTGCATCAGGTGTTCCATTTACCAAAATCATTTCTACCTTATATGTTGCTCTGGCTTAATTGCTATATAGCAAAAAAAGATTCATTTGAATCCGTCCAATATTGCCGGAGATAAACGTGATCATACATACAGACAGACAAGAAATTCTAAAAAATTATCTGCTTTCTATTTTTCTTTTTGAGTGTCCCTCTATCCATTTCAGTCAAAAACACAAAATGTACAGACAAAATACTTTTACAGTTTTATTATATTTGTATAGATTAGGATAGTTAGGATTAGGAATATCGTTCTAACTTTAGTCTGCATTTTATGATCTCGCAATAAGTACATTTCATATCGAGAGAAAAATGTATAATAGCAGCAAAATTATTGGAAATTCTATTCGAGTTCGCCGACAGCTCATTTTATTTCTATGAAAGGTCTAAATATTGACGTTTAATATTTTTTTCTTGCGTTTCCTGTTAAATGCGAGATTTAAATAATGTTCGAAAGTTTAAAAATATACTTGTATAGCGGCAGGTCGAGAGTACATCTAAGCTTAGAGCATAAAAGTATAATTTTCTTAACAAATCAGGGGTATGAATACTTGGGGACACATTTTTTCTTACGATACAGATAAAACAGCTTAAGAGATAAGAAAATAATACGTCGAGGAACCATCTGCACTTAAAAAACGTCATGAAACGTTCAATATAATTTCATACATAGATTTTATTTTAACAATTAAAGCTTACAAATTACAAAAACAATGTCTTTTAATTTAAAAAGTCTATCTATTGATGCATTTCTCATCAACATCAGTGAGGAAGTCATTTGTATCCCTGATAGTCATTATGGTGACTCCGTCAGCGCTGTTTCTGGTGATGATGTTACTCTTCTTCTTAGTACTTCCGTAGTCGTAGTTGGATATCACTACACTTTCTGTTGGGTTCCTGCGAACGACGGAACTATTATTGTAGATATCTTGGAAGTGTTAGTAAGTTTCTTTACGGCCCTCTGTACGTTACTCTACAAATAATCAATATTGGCTATCGATTTTCTATAGCTAGTCAAGCCGAGATTATATACTACCAATATTATTAATAGCACTATCAATAATATCGGTAGTATCGATACTATCAATAGTTTTTCATACGATGCGATCGAAAGTATCGATAGTTTTATGATTTTATTTACTTACAATAGTCTTGAAAGATCCTTGGTTATCCATAGTACGAAACTATTGATGCTATTGATACTATTGAAGTTTTAGATTTTTTATTTCAGTTTTTGCAATACTATAAATAGTATTGCCCTTAACAATAGAGAGTATCTAGGTATTGCCCAAAAAGCACAACGCGGTAATACTATCGATTAGCCTATTGATATAAAAACTATCGATAATTCCGCAACACTACAAACAATACATTGCTATTAATTTTTTTGAAAAAGGACTTTTCCTTATTCCATCGAAACTAATGTGAGATAAAGACATTATGAATAAAAACGGGTCATTCACTATATCAAAGAACGGGTGATATTTCGTTAGGAATGCCTTCGTTCAAGACCCTCCGCCTCGCGTCCTAGCCTGGCCTTGAAAATGGATTCCTGATGAGTCGAAAACTAAAGTCTGCATTCCCGACAAAATATCACATTAGTGACCTTTTATTACATAATTTTATTGGAATGCAATGGTTTAGTACTGGCAGGCTCGATATCTTATTATTACTTATACGAAACCTAGAATCGCCTAAATTTTCGGCTTGAGCACACTAGCCTTGAGAAAACACTCTTAGTACTGTCCGTATGAAGATATTTAAAGAGTGGACAAAATCAATATGTCGGGAACACAGGTGGAAGTTTGTGAACTTAGTTTATTTCCGTCGTTCTAGTTCGCAAAAGATTTACCGATAAAATTATAAAATCTTATTGACCAGGGTCACAAAACAGTAACAACTACCGTAAAAGCATTATCACATTCAGAATATGCACATCAAAATTTATAATGCTCTATAGGTACCATTATAAATATCAATTTGTGTTCAGCAAATTTTTATGTATTCAATAGTAGGCAAGACATAATAGCTTTGCCGTCTTCTTTTGTTTACTGAGTATTAAAAGTAGGTATATAAAATCAGCTTAATCTGTTAATGATAATTGCTTCAAGATTTGAACTTCAAAATTCATCCAACAGGGTAATATAAAATAAAAGCTTGTAATAACAGAGGTATGATTAGCCGTTTGGTTCCCGTCCAAGACCACTCCAAATCTTCCCATGGATATTGACAAGCTAGACAAAGCTTATTAACATCAAAGAAACCTCTCCAATCCGTCTGGCCAGAGTGGAGACTGTAGGCCAAACCTTCTGCCTGCTCTGGCTATTATATGGCTTTGATAGTACAAAGAGGGTCGTGCTCTTGCAGTGAAAACTAAAGAAGACCTGATGGTGATGATGACGATGGCATGGTTATGCTTTAAAATAGGTATATATAACAAATTAAATCAATATTTCATATTACACTTAATTACAAATATCCAAATAAACTATAAAAGACCTGATGATAACAATGGTTAGTTTCCAATCCAAAATGTAAGTGCATCACCTGTTACATCTGTGCCTATGCGTGCTCCTGAAAGAAGTTTCACAGATGGCAGTCCTGGAGAGACGAGAGCTGCAGGTCGGGTGCAGGGTGCCGCGCCGGCAGCACAGGTACCGGTTGAAGTGTTGGCGGAACACTCCGCTCACGCAGTACAGAGCCACCGGGTTGACGCAGGAGTTCAGGAAACTGTCAATCACAATTATACTTTAATACTTTACAAACATGAAAAATAGAAAATTAAATTTAGGTAACATAATAATTTTGTTTATGAGCCTTTTTATTATAATTATAATAACACAGTAATATGGTCACTACAATGTTAAAGTTATTAAGTAGCTTAAGTTTTTGTTAACTCATAATTGCTAATGCTGGGTTATATTGCCCATAATGTATTATTTACCTAGTGACTTAATCTAAGATGAATTTTTAAAATTTCAGAACTAATTATGGTATCAAGGGATCTCACCAGGGCTCTCTCTCTTAAGGGAATATAAAATAAATGTTAAAGGTTTACAATCTTATCTTATTCTAACCTTTTAAAAGGTTTCAGTGAATATTCTTTTCTAAATATTTAATCCGTAATAACAACAATAAGTTGGTATTTTTAGCGAATTCAAAAATAAAAATCGGACCTTTTTAAATATTCAAGAAATAAAATGAAGGAGGAAATATGCCATGCCAATTTTCCCGCGCCTATTTACCAACTGACAGATTTAATTTCCTAAATTCTGTTCATTCGGAATACTCCCGAATTCTTAGTATTTCCTTTTGTTGAGGAGTCGCATTAACCTAAATTATTTTATTCGTCAGACTAACTGGACAGGACATATTCGTGATTGATGAAGGCGGAAAAAAATCTTGAAGTATTTTCCATATCTTTTATGAACAATGAAATTCACAAAAGTAGGAACCGTTCGTGACAATTGCTTACAATAGAGCATCCTTAGATTATTATAATCGGCCCTTAGCGTCGTTTTCTAAGTATATTACATTATCTTTGGCGGCATAGTCATGTGGGTATGGTAGTGTCTTTTTATTTTCCTTTGTGATTGGCTTAATTTAGCATTATATGCCTGTCAAGCTACTACAAGAGCTTACACTCCTTCTTTGAAAAGCATCTCTTCATCAAATGTTGTTTTAGTCATGAACAGAAAATGTTTGCAATGATGATAGAAATTTTAATTACTATCAAAGTCGCTTCTCGCGTCTGTCTGTCCATAGGGACAGTAGACAGTAGTAGTAGACGTATAAATAGGTAAATATAGATCTTTTAAACTACGCAACGGAATTTGATGCGGTTTCTAATGAGATAGAGTAGTTCAAGAGAATGTTTATAAAACATGCCCGGGCGCAGCCAGGGAGGGCTGTAAATCAAAATATCTACTTTCTTGTTTAACGAACAGCAATCATTATGTTTATTCTGAATTATAAATTTTAGACAATATTGTTGGAGTTTGTGGTGGGAAGTCAAGGGGTACAGTTGAAGTTTGCCTTATACAATTTTGCAAATTGATTTTAGAGGACTTTATAATATGAAATTGGTGTAGTTTGGTGTTATAAATGCTCGCGCTCATGAACAATTTGTGAAATAGTTAAAGTGAACTGATAAATGGACTCGTATAGATTTGCCGCCCCAAGCTGCCACGAGGCGTCAAAGAACATACGCCATCTTTGATGCTACTTGGAAAAACTTTACCGTACAACACCGTTACTTAGTATCTCATTATACTGGACATTGGCAAATCACTGAAATTTCGGTGGAAGCCATAATATAAAACAGAAGAAGAAGACAATATTGTTCAATGACATAAAAAGCATAGTTCTCACCTAAGACAGAATCCCATGATCCTCAAAGCATGAGTCCAGTCGTTGTAGTCCGATTGAGCAGTTGGAGACAGATGGTACCACATCTCGAACGCGTGGTATGGCAGGAAGCAAATGAAGAACACTGGAACAAAAACCTGGTTTTTAGTTATCATTCGACAAATATAGTAAAAAAACACAAATTTGATATCACTAAAATAAAAGAGGTGGTACTTTGACATACTTTTTATTGTTTCCTATCTTATATTATACTTAGGTACTAAGTGTTTATTATACTTATATTATTGTAAGATTGTGGAAAAGACACAGATATTTATTAATAATTTATTTATAAACTATACATTTTGATGCACATGTGTTTTGCACTTTTTAAAAAACAAGGACTGGGCTGTCGGCAATGTAACGTTTTTTTATAGGTACATATGCAAATGTGATTCTTTTGTAAAATCCCTTCTTATAAAAGCCTAATTTGCTGGTTCCAGTCTAATCTATCGTGCTTTGAAGCCCGGGTCCGCTGTTATCAGTATTTAGATCATGCCATTCATGGTGTAAAATAATTTCGCAAATAATTTTAACTGCAAGCCATGGGGCTCTTCGTCTCATCTTTCTATCCTTAATTCCTGTTATTAGAAACTTTTAGTTTGGAATATAAGGCAGGTTTGATCCAGTGTAATATATATGTGTATCAGCATAAAAAATATATGAGAAATGGATACGCCTCCGATGAAAAAATCCTCTCCCATTACTATTAACTTTAATGACGAGTAGAAATTCTAGTAGCCCACGTATATACAAGGCGTTACTTTATCTAGCGTGTACATTGATAGATTGAACTTAAAGCCATGCATCTTCCGACACACGATATGACACATCGCTTATCTTCTCGTTAATATTACATAAGCTATGTCATGTTTGTTTGATATGGAGGCGAATACGTTAATAATTAAGATAAATTAAGTGCGTCACAGTTTGAAGTGATGTGATTGGATTGATGTGTTTAATAGCTTTCATCCGCCATTACACACTATAATAGAATTAAGAGGGTTTTTTGAAATTAATGACGACAGCACTGAGGCGTCTAGTCTGTACGTATAGACTACTAACTCCATACAAAAATAAGGGTACAATGTAAGGCCTGCATATAAGAGGCTTACATCACCGAAACTAGCGACACCCGTTATTTAATTCTTGTTCTCCGAAATAAGAACAAATTGAAAAAATCTACGTAAGTACTTCCTTAGTAAATTACTTGTAGTATTTTGAATAGAACTTTTCATCGACATCAGCATTTCAGATTAATAGAACTATTCATTAACGCCAAAAGTGGCCGCTTTTGGCGGTAATGCGTAGTTCTCTTGATTTACCAAATGCAGAATAATGAAAAACAATACAAAAAATACTAGAAGTAATTTACTAGTGAAGTACTTACGTCGATTTTGTCAATTTGATCTTATTTAGTAGTAAAAGAAATAAAACCAAAGGTGGCGCTAGTTGGCTGGTGTAAGCACCTTAAGTAGGTGGCATAGTTAGGTGACGGTGCTGTAGAGTTCTTTCTCCCTCGTCACTAGATGGCGTTAGTTAACATATACTTGCTATAATTGAGTATAGAGTTGCATGTATGTATCATGCCCGTCTGGCCAGCGTGGAGAGTGTAGGCCAAATCCTCTGACTGGTTTGGCTAATATATGGCTCTGGTAGTGCAGAGAGGGTGGTGCTCCTGCAGTGGAGACTAAAAAGACCTGATGATGATGATGGTTATGTATCATGGGTGAAGCTGGGGCGGACTGCTAAAATAGTAACAAATATAAACACAAACTTTCGCATTTCATTGCGCACTATATCCGACCCGTAACCAAGAAATAATCCATCCTAAGCAAAAGTAAACAATAAAACCACTGAAAAAACGGACATGTACCTATTCTGTATTTTAAGAAGGTTACTTATCTGCTTTGCCAAAGGAGGGTTAACGTCAGGCAGACAGACAGCTGTAAAAACTTTTGCCAAATCTTTGTTTTGGGAAACCCATTACTATTAATTCCGATTTATTTTTTATGTTCCTACTTTGATATTGTTAATTGCGTGCGTGTTATTGTTAACTTTGACATTGGCAAAATCATCGTTTAGGCTAAAAACGATGGAGCCGTAAACCTAAAGAAAGAAAGAAAGATAATAACACTTCCTGGACTTTGACGCATCACAGTCGAGAATGCAGCCGGGAATAAATAGATAATTAAATGTTTAAGATGTTACTCGTATGCTTCGCCTCAAAACAATGTTTTTCCTTGAAATACTACTTAAGAACTACGTCACCCACAATTTTTTTTTTAGTTTGTATTTTTTTAGATTTGCAGTCGCTTTTTATACATTAATATAACAAGACAGGATGTAAGGGTAAACACCATCATCCCTCAAATCATTATAGAAGCCGTCAAATTGTACAACTTTTCCCGTAATGACAATGTCATAAAAATGTGTGGGACCGGCCCGGCAGTTGTCTGAAAATATCTTAAATTTAATCATGTAGAATTCACAAACAGTATTTGTGTCAAAGTAGGCTCTTTGTGGATACGACAGCTCTTAAATAAAATCTTAATATGTGGTTTATTTGTCCGATTGTGGTAACCAAAGAACTCTTTGTTACAAACAGCGCGCACTCTTTCCGTAATCCGATTTCGGATACAAATCCGATGCAGAGGAAACTACGATATACTTAACATAATTATTCATAGGACTATGCAATGCAGAAACAAAAACGTAAATTATTCCAGCTTTTGCTATTCTGACCGTAAAAGCCGATCAGCCGTCAGGGGACTCATGTCAATCAGCGATCCTGCTAGCGATCGTGCTAAGCGTAGCTGTCTTCATAAAAAATACCTACAGAACAATGTTAGTGGGAAATTTTCATAAATCAAGAATAAAAAAAATCGAACATGTTTTACATATTAAAACGTTTAAATATCTTGTAATAACAATGCATCTAGCACCATCCAAAAACAGTCTTAACTAATATTATAAATGCGAAAGTGAGTTTATGTTTTTGTTACCTTTTCACGATTTATCCACCTGAACCAATCTACTTGAAATTTAGCATACACGTTGACAATGCTATGGAGAAGGACATAGGCTATATACTACGCCGGCGAAGCCGCAGGCAACAGCTAGTTAATAAATAAATAAATTGGGAAAAATTCCAATACTTAAGTTGTGAACTCGACTAACGCAAAATAAAGGAAGATCAGCTAAGAAACAATCTGAAATATAATAAAATAAAAAATTGCTACGATAGCTAAAATAATCAAAATTTGAACAATAACAAAGGAAGCAGAGTTTTAAAGTTGAAGATTTGCGTCGTAACTAGCATTTATGTATATATATATATATATATAGTGTCGTATCAAGTCTAGTGTTGATGTTGTCATTATATAATACTAAAAATAAATAATAATTAATAAATTATACAAACGAATCACACAGATTCAGCTAGCCCCAAAGTCAGTTCGAGACTTGTGTTATGGGATACTAACTCAACGATACTATATTTTTATAATAGATACTTATATAGATAAACATCCAAGCAATACCTTATATGCACACTCTTTTTTTCAACTTATGTACCTATAAAAATCAGGAGATTACGTTTATTTTATATGTGTTTTATGGATAAAAAGTCCAAGCGCATAGAGGATTCGAACTTCCGTCTTGATATTACATCCAATGATATATGATGTGAGAAATAAGATGTGGGAACATCTTATTTCTTAATTAATTAAGAATAGTCTAGGATTACTCATAGAGTTTTTCTTATACCCAAATCTTTTAATACTTATACAGAAAATAAAATAAGAGAAACAGCTTATTGACACTGTTTCAAGTAACACCATATGCAAACAATTCAGCAATACCGTAAAATTCTCCCGAAAGTAAATATCAAGCTTTGAAGTTGAAGCTTTGCGTCGTAATTACCACGTTAATGTTGAGCTTTTATGACGAATTACACAATTTGTATGTTACCAAGGAGTGAAATGCCTTGTTTTCATTGTAATTTTATTCAGGTTGAGTCTCAGGTATGGGATTAATCTATGGGGATAACTTGAAAGGGACGAGTAAAATTTTAGGCGTGCGACTAAATTACTGAGTGAACGACTAGACATGCATAGGGCGACTTTGG
The DNA here is from genome assembly GCA_963082605.1 of Rhodophaea formosa. Classification (NCBI taxonomy): domain Eukaryota; kingdom Metazoa; phylum Arthropoda; class Insecta; order Lepidoptera; family Pyralidae; genus Rhodophaea; species Rhodophaea formosa. Next base: position 7,114,085 of record OY720218.1, on the reverse strand, counting down.
GTAAGACCCCCAAAATAACAAAACAATTTGGCCACAGTATTACGGCACAAACCCCAATATATCAAATTGACTTGGCCTCAGAGGGAAGGTTAGGTTCAATTCCTCGTCCCTTGCAGTTAGACCTTCACGTTGTATTTATACCCAAATGCATTATTTTTGACACCTAATTTGAATTAACAGTTACTTATGTAAATACTTCGCTTGACCTAATATTTTTCATTTTAAATACAGGTAGGGGGCCCATATGAGACCCCCCTAAAAACGGCTTTTACTTTGTAGCGTGGTCAAGTTCATCTGCACCCGACTGTATGAATAAAAAAATAGTACGTTAATATACACTTAAATACCTAAGGTAAGAAGATAAATTCTATAGAAATAGCCATCAGGCTAAATGGACAGTTTCTGGATGTACATAAAAACTCAGAGCTTAAGAGCCGAAGAGACGAAAATTATTCTATATATAATAAAGTAGGTGTTATGCGATGACTAGAAGCGACAGGTTATCAATAATTTACATTTATTGATTACCCGTCCCTTTTACTATGAAACACGGTATTTACTTTCCAATAACACATATAACCCCACCATCCACCGACCAGGTGATACCCACCAACCAAGAGGACGGACAAGCTGGCCAAGGACACAGGGAAACGGTGGATGCAGTCCGCTTCCAACCGGTCATTATGAAAATCCTTTGGAGAAGCCTTTGGCCAGCAGTTGATTTCTTGCGGTTGGAATTATGATAATGATACATATATATAGGAACCATACAAGCCACAAAGTTTCTGTCTTTGCTAAGCCTGCGCTCCAACCTAGCCTCCGTGAAAAACACCTAGCATCTCCTAGGTACTCGTCAGAAACCGCTGAGCCATGGCCATTAATATACGCAGGGCTAGAGGTGAAAACTATGAATAAAATGAAATAATAAGATTCAAAAGATACTTACCAATAACAAATATTAGAACCATACAGGCCACAGACTTCCTTGCCTTAGCCTGCGCTTCGCCCTGGCCTCCATGGAACGCACCCGGCATTTCCCTGGTGCTAGCCAGTAATCGCTGAGCCATGAGGGTGTAGAATGATGCGATGACTAGAAGCGGCAAGCCGTAGTATATGGTGGCTTTTGCTAGGGCCATCCACCTTGAAATGGAAACACAATTTATAATATTACTAGCTATTACCCGCTGCTTCGCTCGCGTTTATTTAGGCTTAACTGAATCCTATTTTCAATAACCAAGCAAAATGAAACCGATAACTTTCCTCTATTTACAGTTTTTTAATTCTCTCAATCCAACTGTTAACTTTAATGTTAAGGTTATTGTGTAAAGAAAAGATACATTTCATGTCTACTAATACTACTTACAAAGAATGAAAAACCACATTCACGGTAGTAGCATTAGGAGAAAGGATTATAAGACTAATAACAGAACTCACTCTGGAACATGCCACCATAGATTAAAAAGAAAAATTTCGTCACTCTGCATGCCACATACAATTGTCAAAGAAAGTGTGTGAGAAACATAGCGACTGTCAATGACTGCCCTAGGGGTTTTATCTATGGTCATTCCATGATTTTTTTTTTAAATTAAGCTCAACGTCTTGTCCTGAATGGACTCACTGATTTTTATTTGTTAAAGTCTTGTTCCCCTTGACTTGCTATACTTTCATCAGCTCTTGTACCCCTTGGTATTGCCGGTAATGTCTTTTGGAAGTCTCCTGCTAAAAGTAATGTCCATTTTATTTCGAAACATGCAACCAATTTACTTTATTAGAAATCACGATAACGCGAATTCGAAATCACAAAAAAATCAAAGCGCAATCTATTGGAACTCTTAAGAAAAGTTAATCACATAGTAACAACGTCCAAATTTATAACCTTTTTTTCCATTTACCCCTACAGAGGTAAAATTTATGACAATTCATACGAAATTACATACAAATATGTCGAAGGAAAAAAAATATAGAAAATTCAATGCCCTATTTCGCCCTCTTGAGGAATGAATTTTGAAAAATCATTTTGAAAAATCTTTCTTTATTGGATGCCTATGTCATAAGAGGAATACGTGGGCAAAATTTTGAAATTTCTGGCCCTAAAGGCCTATGCGATTATTTAAAACTTTCATCCCCTATTTTACTCCTTATTGAATGAATTTTGGAAAACGATGATATACATAATTCATTAATTTTGCCCTACTTAATTCATACGGAATTACATACAAATATGTTCAAGGAATAAAAAGTGTCATACAAACTTTAATCCCATATTTCAGACCTTTGGGGGATGAATATTGAAAAATCCTTCCTTAGTAGATGGCTACGTCACAAGATGAATACGTGTACGAAATTTCAAGTTTCTGGCCTTAAGGGTTTGGCCTGTGCGATCTATCAGTCAATCACTTTTGCCTTTTATATTTTAAAAACTCATTTATAGAAGATAGATATAGATACACAATTCTACCATAAATTGATATACTACATACACTTTCGGACCCCCAGAGCAGATGTTTAAGCCAACTAACCTATTTAAAATGATAAAGATTAATACCGTATTTAGCTTTCCAATTACCGCTTTATAATTGCCCATTTTTAAATTATTAAAATGGATATAGTATGTTATTCTTAAGATATAGACATATGCCATCGCGGACTTTTTTGTAGACCTATATAAGATACACAATTCCACCATACATTATTTTGTTATATCTCAAAGGGTTTAGACAGCGTATTCGTTGAAAGCTCAAAAACGGCTTATTTTTTACGACATCTCCTACAAAAATCATTGATATATACAAAATTATATACAAAAACTAAACAAACTATATACTAAAACCTTCCTCGAGAACCACTCTATCGATTAGAGAAAACCGCATGAAAATCGGTTCAGTAGTTTTTGAGTTTATCGCGAACAGACAGACAGACAGACAGACAGACAGACGCGGCGGGGGACTTTGTTTTATAATATGTAGTGATACTTTCACAGTCACAATGAATATAAGAATTAAACATATCGGGATATTTACCGTGATTATTCTTTGAGTTTTCAATATTTCGATCCAGTTACATGGACCATGATCACGAAGGAACTTCCTTTCCTTCCTTTCGTTTCTTCATGATCATGGTCCATGTAACTGGATTGCTAACAACGGTGTACCGTTGTTAGCAATCCAGTTACATGGATGCTAAGCTATGTATAGCTAAGTAGGGACTTAGGTCCCTAAAATATTGGAGAACAGAACTGGACTTGTAAACTTTGCAATTGATTTTCTTGTCCCCGACGCATTTTTATTTAAATCTATGTTTCCTTTCGTCTTTTTAGGGTTCCGTAGTAAACAAAGAACGTTTTTGGATATTAGTCAAAAAACCAAAACCTTCTTTTCTGCCTCAATTTATTTACAACATTTGTAATTTTTCATTTGCTGTTATATATTTTTAGGATTTTCCCAAGATGTGAACCAGACTATTACAAGTACATTTCAGATATAAAATTACTACGTACAACCCACATGGAAACGGGAACACGGAGAGTACTCAAAGTGTACATGACGTGGATAAAAATTGAAGCACCGTTCATTGGACTCTCTTGAGACTTGTTCGGAGCACTTGGAGGATTAAGCTCCTTTCTGATAATTTCCAATATTAATGGGAAGTTTTAATATTGAGTCTATTTTTAAGCATTTCTCTTAGGGGACGCTATTTTATGCAATGCGACGGAAATAGAACTATAGTATAGTAAATCTTTCGTTGATTTATTAGAGAACATATTTTTTTCCTAAGTTATATTATTATCTGTAGATACTAATAAGCATGAGATTTTATTTTAAATCGTCGTCATCGATGAGGACTTCAAAATCATGAAATGCATCATCAGCACGTACAGCCTTTTTATTGGCTGCTAAATCTATAAGCAAATTAGAAGGTCTCTGCCTCTTCTAAATCCATGTATGGGTCCATATATTATGGGAAACATTGTTTGGTGGCAACACCCAGGAAAAGGGACCTGAAATTTTGCACCTAAGTTCTTTTATAATATAAGTGAGCACTAATAAGATTTTTGGAAATATATCCCCTATGGAAGGGGGTTAAAAAGAGAAAACAAATTTTGACAGTTTTCAAGCTTCTAGCACTAAATTTAATGCTGCTAATTAATTATTTAATGTATGCTAACTTTTCAAAAGCACGTATAATATTTCTTTGTTTTTCGACGAGTCTAGAAGGGTTGATACGGAGTATAAAAATTTCAGTATTTCTCAATTCATCGCGTTAAAAGTCGGTTTTCACTATCTTGACTAAATATTGAATTTAACTTTAAATAATTTTTAATAATCATCCCTTCAAGGGGTCAAATAAGGAGTGCAAGTTATTACGGAATATTATTTTGCAGGTTATCTCTGCGTATGATGCTATTTATGATAATGGGTAAGTAGTAATAAATAATAAATAAATAAATATATACGGACAAATCACACAGATTGAGCTAGTAAAAACAACTAATTTTTTTTACCTAACCTATGCTGTCCCACTGCTGGGCAAAGGTCTCCCCCATTTTCTTCAACTCCTCTCTTTTCTGCACTATTTTTTCAAATTTGTGTATATCATCACACCAACGCTTCCTAGGCCTACCACGCTTCCTGTTACCATCTTCAGGAGTCCACTTCGTAGCTAAAGCGGCCCATCGATCCGGATACATTCGGCATACATGGCCCGCCCAATCCCATTTCAATTTTGCGGCTTTATGTCCAACATCAACGATGAAAACAACTATAACTCTTTTATTTTATAATCTGTCTTTTTAACAATTTTGTGCTTAACCGAGTCAAATAGAGGTTGATACTTGATTTTTTATTCCCCTCTAAATCTGTAAGGCAACTTAGATGCTCTCTGGTTTTCAAGGAGATTTAATACATAACCAGGGTCTTAAAGGGTTAAATCATCGCTATGAAAGACGGTATTTATCATCCCGGGTAAATACTAAAATTAACTTAGAACAAGATTTTCAAAGCATCCCTTAAAAGGGTTAAATAAGGGTTGCAAGATATTACGGACATTATATATATTATTTTGAAGTTATCGCTGTAAAAGTTGCTATTTATGGTCTTGGGTTAATATTAAAATTAACTTGAATTAATGTTTTTAAAAATTAATCGCTTAGCGAGGTCAAGTAAGAGTTGAGAGATGTTAGTATGGAAATTTACACACACACACATACTTACGGTTAAACTTAACACTTCTGTTTTAACGTTGAGGGATAAAAACAGTATATTAAAGACCAGTTTACTTGTTAGCTATTGTGCCCCAGATTTCATATAAAAATTGCGAAATACGAGTAATGAAAAGTAATACCAAAAAACAGGCCAAGCGCGTGTCGGGCCACGCGCAGTGTAGGGTTCCGTAGTTGCGAATGACAACTTTGAGTTCACACTCGCACCTCACAGTTTAACGACCAAAAACATCTAACAATAAAGTAATTTTACATTTTCGAGTACATTTTATAAGTTGGTTGTCTATAACTTTTTAGTCCGTACTAAATACTCAGCTCTGATAGTTTTGACAATGAAAATGTATGAAATTTTACATTTTCGAGTACATTTTATAAGTTGGTTGCCTATAACTTTTTAGTTTGTTCTTAGTACTCAGCTCTGATAGTTTTTTCTTTCAACTTCATTATATATACTACTGCTGTAATTTTTTTCACGTATCCATATATAACCATTTAGTAGAAAGAGGGGGGGGGGGACACATACCTCTAAAAAAACTTTAAAACCAAATATTTCGAAAACGGATCCCTAGATCGAAAAATTGTGTTCTCAACCTCACAATATTTTTTAAAGACCTATCTAAAATTACCCAATACGATGGGTTTGTATAGAAAAATAAATATTTCTCCATATTTACTTGTATGGGAGCTACCCTAAAAATTATACCAATACATTATCTCCAAATCGAGAATTAATGTAAAACTGATCTCAAGATAGTCTAACGATCCGCTAACCTATCAAACAATCTTCAGGCTCACTTCATGAATAACACAAGAGGTCTAGGTACGTGTTGTACAAATTAAAAAATAGTAGAACGCGAATGATGTTGAGTGTTGTGTATCATCACTACATATTATACAACAAAGTCCCACGCCGCGTCTGTCTGTTCGCGATAAACTCAAAATCTACTGCACGTATTTTCATGCGGTTTTCACCAACAGTTAGTGTTCGGTGTAATACTACACCTAACAATGACGTCAAGCGCACCACGTACCGAGGCGCTTGACCCCAAAAACTTTAGTGCACAATTCGACGCCGTGCGATGCGCTCATCAACATTTTCATCTAACATTTCATAACATTTTATACTTTAACATTTAGTGTAACTTATCAGAATATAGTGACTTTCTTTTCAATTAAACTTTCTATCATTTCGAGTATCAAACACCTCACTGTAGTTCCGGCCCCAACATATGGTCCTTCGAGCTACACCTCGCGCGCGTAATTAAATTCGTGATTTGAGGTGAACAATCAGTGAATATTAAACATTGTGTGTGTGAACTCAGTGAGTAACATTTGGTGAGTGATCGACATATCCTCATCTTCAACAACGCCTTCCCAGCAACCCGCTGAGTAGGTAATCGCAGCAACGCCGCCGAGCCTTCCGAACAGAAGTAAGATCTTTCCTTTTTCTTGCTTACCTTGTTTTTCTGCCTATTTACAAGATGGAAAACATTGACAACATGATTGAAACCCAATATGAACTCCTTTCAGCGATGGAGAAGGTTCTAACTAACTTCAAAAAAGAACCTTCTGCTCGCAAAACATCTTCTAGCATACACCGGCGGCTAGAAACTCTGGAAACCTATTGGAAAGAGTTTCAAGACAACCATTCTAAATTAGATGAAGCACCCATAAAGAAGCCTTCATATTCATATTTTTCAAGCAACTACTACCTTCGAGCTGAGAAATTTTACAAAGAAGCAAGAAGTTATATAGAACAGTATATCCAACAACAGTCGACTCAAAGCGAAAAAGACGAACAAGAGGCAGGAGCTAGCAAGGTGTCACCGGCTTTAGCTCCAGTTGCTGAGCCTCGGAAAACATTTGAGCAATCCAATGAAAAATTGTTAGACGAGCTTCAACTCAAATCTGCAACATTAAACCAAAGCATGGAAACCTCCACGGTGACCACGGTTCTAGGCAATATGCTGCACAAACAGGAAACCAATTTCAAGGCCTTCAAAAGGACAATGGAAAGTATGGATTTAGAAGCTATGACAGAAAAATGGGAGTTTGAAGACTCATTGAAAACATTACAGTCTCGTTGGTCAGTGGTCGATAAACAACATTGGGAAATAATCAACGAAGCTGGTGAAGAATTAAATGAATATGAGATTAAATTCGATTTCTATGAAAGACAGTATAACAGACTGAAAAGACAAATTAACTCAAAAATGTGGTCAGTGGTACATCGCGAAAAATCGTGTCCACAGTTAGACATCCCAATTTTTAATGGTCAATTCCATCAATGGGTTCCATTCAAGGATTTATTCCGGGAAGCGATTCACAATAATAACTCCATTTCAAGCGCTCAAAAAATGCAATTTTTAAGAAGCAAGGTTCGTGGAGAAGCTGAGCGGCTGATCCAACACCTGCCGATTAGCTCTGAAAATTACAACACCTGCTGGGAAATCCTGAACAATCGCTATAACAACAAAAAACTCATCTTTACTACTCATATGAACACCCTTCTTGGACTTCCCAACATGCAACACCAGGCTCTGGCGCAGATCAAAAAACTTCACGATGTGACTATTGAATCGCTCAATGCCATAAAAAACCTAGAAATCGACATATCGACATGGGATCCAATATTAGTGCATCTTCTATCACAGAAATTGGACACCGAAACGCATGGTGACTACATAGAAGCCCTGAAAAATCCCCGCGAGCTGCCTATTCTAAAAGACTTTTTAGACTTTCTTGAGGCAAAATTTACAGCCCTGGAATCATCCAAACGAAAACCTGACACATTTCAACAAAAAACAAACAACTATCCGCCGCGAAATTATAATTATTCGTCTAAAATGTCTCCGTCTAATCAAACAAATAACATTAACAATAACTATCAACAAAAACAATCCAACAAACCATTTAGCAAAACATACCACATTTCTTCTAAATTTGAATGCCCTCTTTGTTCCCAAAATCATGCCCTTTACAATTGCCAAATATTTCTCAAAATGCAATCAACTCAAAAACTAAATACGGTCAATAAATTAAAACTTTGTACAAATTGCTTATTTAGTCATAATGGTAAGCCGTGCATTTCAACAAACACATGTCGCAAATGTTCGAGTCAGCATAGTACAATGCTGCACGAGGCCTTCGCCGAGTCATCGACCCCGGTTGCTACATCGATTCCGACGACTTCAAGAAAACCAAAGGAAAACATTACATCCAACACACATGCATCTCAAGACAATTTCTCTCAAACATTATTAGCTACTGCGATGGTAGACATCAAGGCTAGCGATGGCCAGTACCATTCCTTCCGAACCCTAATCGATCCTGGTTCCCAGTTGTCTCTAATCACAGAAAAGGCAGCACAACAGTTAGGTCTTAAAAGAAAACAATGCAGGGGTACTATTTTCGGTGTAGGACATATGGAAAATTCAAGCAAAGGGTTAGCAATTATAGAATGCAAATCAATATACAACGATTTTCAATTTTACACGGAAGTACTGATCATGAACAATTTAATTAAAAATCTACCAAATCAAACATTTGAAAAGCCATCTTGGAACCACATTTCTAACATTAATTTGGCGGATCCTGAATTTTACAAGAGCCGTCCAGTAGATTTATTGCTTGGAGCCGACATTTATTCTATGATCATCTTAAGCGGGCTAATCAAGGGAGAATATTCTACGCAACCCGTAGCGCAGCAAACCCAACTGGGGTGGTTATTGTGCGGTAACGCAAAAACATATCAGTGTAACGTGATCTTGAACTCTATGGACGACATAAAACAATTCTGGGAAATAGAAGAAATCACAGAAAATTCGGGTTTATCTAAGGAAGATCAAGAGTGTATTGACTTTTACAACAAAACAACAATCAGGAAGGAAGACGGACGCTATGAAGTGCGTCTACCCCTAAAAGAAGATATAGAACAAAAACTAGGGTCCTCAAAACAAATGGCGATAGCACAGTTTTATAATCTTGAAAGGAAATTTCAAAAACAACAACAATTAGCAACACATTACAAGGAGTTTATGCAGGAGTATGAAACGCTTAATCACATGACCCTAGATAACAATGACAACGTATCAGCATTGGAATGCTATCTACCACACCATGGCGTGTACCGTAGTGAGTCTACAACTACTAAGTACCGGGTGGTATTCAATGCATCTGCTAAAACCTCTTCTGGATATAGTCTGAACGACTTGATGTGTACCGGCCCTAATCTTCAACAAGACCTCCAAATATTAATATTGAAATGGCGACAATACAGATATGCTTTTTGCTCAGATTTGGCTAAAATGTTTCGTCAAATTTTAGTCAACGCACAAGATCAAAATCTCCAAAAAATTATTTGGCGTCATTCTCCAGAACAAACCTTAAAAACATATAAATTAACAACTGTATCATACGGAACAAAGAGCGCGCCATTTTTAGCTATGATGACGTTAAGGAGATTAGCGGCAGATGAACGAGAACAATTTCCTGAAGCTTCCAAGGTCTTAGAATCGTCCTTTTATACTGATGATGTCCTTTACGGAACAGACACAGTCGAACACGGAAAACAGTTGATTGCCGACCTTGATCGTCTTCTTAAATCAGCCGGCATGACCTTGAGGAAGTGGTCATCCAACAATATCGAACTTCTGTCAGATATTCAAGCCAACAACCAAGATACAGTTTTCAACTTCAAAAAGGATGATACAACAAAAACATTGGGCCTTGCCTGGAATGCCACCAAGGATGAATTTACATTCCAATGTAAAATATTTGCTCAAAAGACTAGGCCTACAAAGCGCAGCTTACTTTCCGAAATTTCAAAACTATTTGACCCTTTGGGATGGCTCACCCCATTCTCAACAAAACTTAAACTCCTGTTTCAAAAATTATGGGGGTTAAATCTTCGCTGGGATGACTTTGTGCCTGAGAACATTTATAAAGAGTGGGAAAAAATAACAACAGACATACATTTGATAAACGAAGTGAAAATTCCGAGATGGATATTATGTACTACAGGTGATGTTGTCATTCTGCAAGGATTTTGCGATGCCTCCGAAGCCGCCTACGCATGTGTAGTTTATACCCAAGTAAAGAATCAAGAACACTCTGTGATCCTAGCTGCTAAAAGCAAGTTAGTTCCGTACAAGAAAGCCCTTTCATTGGCTAAACTCGAACTTAGTGCAGCTCTTCTTCTTGCAAAGTTAATAGAGAAAATTCAGCATTCATTATCTCAACATCAAATTGAAGCATACGGCTGGACCGACTCCATGATTGTTCTGGGTTGGATACAAGGTGAACCTAGCCGTTGGAAGCCTTTTGTGGCCAACCGTGTTGAAAAGATCTGCAAAATCATACCAGCGGAACATTGGCGCTACGTTAAGTCAAACGATAACCCCGCCGACCCCGCTAGCAGAGGTTTATACGTTTCCCAGCTGAAAGGACATAAAATATGGTGGAATGGCCCATCATGGATGTCTACATATAATATGGAACACACAAAACAAGAAAAATACCATACAGATTTGGAAATGAAGTCGAAATTCCAAAAACAATCAAACTCGATTCAAGTAGAGAACAATGAAAACATTATTAACACGTTACTACATAAATATAGTTCTATAACAAAAACAATTAATATCATCGCATGGATACAGCGTTTCATGAATCGTCAGCGCAAACGATTGCCCAAGTATATCACGTTGCAAGAATTGAATAAAGCTAAATTAACTATTGTGAAATATGTACAAGAAACGGTATTTGGAACGGATATTGAACATTTACGTAAACACAAAAAAGTAAAATCTAACAGTAAAATAATTAACTTAAACCCGTTTATAGATCAAGACGGTATCTTGCGCGTCGGAGGCCGACTTGCTCACGCAAACATAACCATGGAGAGAAAACATCCCAAGATCATACCAAATGACTCTCGGCTAGCAGCTCTTCTCATCAAACAAGCTCATGAGTTGACGTTCCATGGCGGTCCTCGACTCACATTAGCAACATTAAGACAGGAGTATTGGATTACTGGCGGGAACAACACGGTGAAGAAAGAATTGAGGAAGTGTATCACCTGTCGAAAAATAGATGGAACTATACAACAACAATTGATGGGAGACCTCCCTCCGGCAAGGGTGAATCCATCAAAAGCATTCGAAAAATGTGGAGTCGATTACTCTGGGTTCATCGAAATTAAGGCCAACAGGGGAAGAACAGCAAGATCATACAAAGGTTATGTGGCTATTTTCGTCTGTATGGTCACCAAAGCTGTACACCTGGAGCTGGTGACAGATCTCTCCAGCTCAGCATTCTTGGCAGCACTAAGGCGAATGGCTGCAAGAAGAGGATGCCCCCGTCACCTATATAGCGATAATGGCACAAACTTTGTCGGGGCTAACAGAGCTCTACAGGAAGAATTTCAACAAATTCAATCTTCTTTTACTGACAACCTCAAGGCTGAACTCACTAGTATGAACGTGGAATGGCATTTCAACGCGCCCTTGAACCCTAATGCGGGGGGTCTATGGGAACGAGCAGTAAGAAGCCTAAAACATCATTTGAGAAGAGTTATCGGTGAACAGAAACTAACATTCGAGGAATACGCGACCATTCTCGCCCAGGTGGAAGCGTGCCTCAACTCTCGGCCGTTATGTGCATTAACAGAAAACATCGAAGACTTGGACTATCTTACCCCCGCACATTTTCTCTCCGGAAACCCAGGACTCACCGTCATTGAAACCAAAGAAGATGCTCGAACGCGCTGGTACCTTATTCAAAAAACAACACAAGACATCTGGAAAAAATGGAAGGCTGAATACTTAAGTCAACTAATGGCTAGACAGAAGTGGAAAGAGCCTAAGTCTAACATTGAAATCGGGAACATTGTAGTGATACACGAAGATAATCTCCCGCCCGGGAAGTGGGCACTGGGCAGAGTGATCGATGTCCATCCAGGAAGTGATGGATACGTGCGGGTGGTTTCCCTCAAAACAAAAAATAGCATATTAAAGAGGCCAATAGTAAAATTATCTGTCCTACCATTAGAAAACGAGGAAACGCAAATCACCGAACCACCGGAACAATTGAAACAAGCCGATAACAAAACATTCAAAAGAACGAAACATAAGCTTTCAACGTTAGCGTTAATGTTTGTTTATTTCGCTACCGTTATAACATCAGGAAATACCTTTAACACTACAACCTTGCATGAAAAACAAAAACTCTACTTTGATAAGATGGCCAATATGCAACTTATTAGAGATCAATGGAAAATGATCGCATACTACAACATTGACCCATATTGGGAAAGTACTATGACCTACGATAAATATTATAAACATCTTGAAAACCTGTGTCAAGCATTAAAACAGGTGTACCAGTGCGAGCTTATCCTGTTACAATTACGTCATACCTACAACGAACTGGATCGGAACAATAAAGTCTTACTTAATCATCATATGACAACTCGTGCCCGGCGCCGCCGCCGCGGCCTCATCAATGGTGTCGGGTATCTCGCTAATAGTTTGTTCGGGGTATTAGACGACCGTTTCGCGGAACAATACGAAAAGGACATCACACTGATTCGAAACAACGTTCAACACTTGGCCCTCTTATGGAAGAACCAAACTTCGATAGTGGAAGCAGAAAACAACTTACTTAAACGTACAGAAGAATCTATCCAAAAACAACATAAGATCGTACATCAACATCTAATAAGTTTAGACTCAGCTACTAACCTCCTTGGAAAACAAGTCAATGAAGAAGCCTATAAAACGGAATTTACGCTCACGGCGATGGCGGCTACAAATATATTAACTCATCTTAAAAATGTTCAAGATATTTTATTGGATACGCTCACAAGTACATATGAAGGAAGAATCAACATGCACATTATGAGCCCAGAACAACTTCAAAATGAACTAGGCGTTATATCAGGACAGCTTCCGAAAGATCTCTCAATTCCCATTGACAACATTCAAACAAATATGCGAAGTATTTACCCATTGCTATCTGTAAAAACCAAGATGACAACGCAATATTTAATCTTTGAGATAAAGATACCATTGGTTAGCAGAGACAACTATGATTTATACCACATACTCGCCATTCCCCACCAAGTGGGCCCGAACATGGTTACGGTGATTCCTGTCGAAGAATACTTAGCTATAAACCTACACAAGGACTCCTACTTACCTGTAACTAAATTGGACTTAGATCACTGTCTTTCACGAGACGAAACCTATCTTTGCCAGCTCAAAACTCCCATATACAAGATGAAAGCGGACAATGACCTGTGTATACGAAATGAAAGGCAGCCAGAACAATGCAAGATAAATCTTGTCGCGTGCCAGAACAGATGGATCAGCTTAAATAAATTAAATAATTATTTCTATTTTTGTTGTGACAAGTGTCAAGTGCGGTCGCTATGTGAGGATCGAGTTACCGCGCATCAGCTGACAGGAGCTAACATAATAAACATTGATAACAGCTGCGAAGTGAAAACCGACAACTTTACAATATACTCTCATAAATATTTGGAAAAAAGAATCGATTTGGAAAATAACTTTGAGACATCCTACGTCGCTCCCATAAACCATATTATGAACATCACCGTGGAAACAATAAAAGATAACAACGAAACCGAAGATAATAGAAAATTACTAGATGACATTGACAAAAGAATTAAACTCATGAAGGAACAAGAACCCCTTACAGACAACATTTCAGTGCATGACGTGCACCACTACGCCCTCATCTACAGCCTAGTAGGCGCAACTATCATCGGGGGGATCATAGTCGTGTGCCACAGAGCCCGTCTCAGAAGGAGATCTTCGGACGTCACACAGCTTTCGCTTCCGCAGGCGCCCACAGTCGCACCGCGTCCAGCTGAGCGCCTCTCGCGAACCATCCAAAGGACTGATCCAACGGAAGTTTCAGTGTCAGTGAATGAGTGTAGTGCGCGAGTGAAAATGAGTGAACCGCGTTCAAACAACCTACAGACAAACAGACTCGCGACACCCGTGTTTTTGCGAAAACTTTCCGTCGATGAAAACAATGTATAAGCCATATAGGGACTCTAAGAAAACATTGTGCTTCACTTTGTATCAGTATCATAACACTTCTCATCTTCATCTTGCACTTCATCTTCTCGCATCTCCGCCCCCGGCAAGATGTTCGGTGTAATACTACACCTAACAATGACGTCAAGCGCACCACGTACCGAGGCGCTTGACCCCAAAAACTTTAGTGCACAATTCGACGCCGTGCGATGCGCTCATCAACATTTTCATCTAACATTTCATAACATTTTATACTTTAACATTTAGTGTAACTTATCAGAATATAGTGACTTTCTTTTCAATTAAACTTTCTATCATTTCGAGTATCAAACACCTCACTGTAGTTCCGGCCCCAACAGTTAGGATGATTCATGAGGAAGGTTTTAAAGTACAATACATGCCCGGGCGCAGCCGGGGAGGGATGCTAGTAACTTATAAAAGTTGAACTCTACTTATGGAGTGACGAGCAGTAGGAGTGATTAGTATTTCATTGTATAATATTTTAGATCATATCACACTGAATTAAAAACTGATGTATCTACATATTATTGGTATTGCTTGTGACTGTAAACATCTATGAGATGCTGAAAAAGGTCAAGTGTATACTGACTACAATCATGTGAAACGTCATATTTGTTCAAATATGAAACATCCATACTAGTTAATAGAATACTAATTACCTACTAGTGATTTTGTGAGCTGCACATCTCGCGAATCGTTTCTAAATACTGAATTCATAAAACCTGCTTACAAAATTGCACGAGAATCGGTCAAAGAATGAGAGGTAGGGTGTGTACAAGCCGAACAGACATACCAAGAACATTTAGCGTAAGTAAAATAGAGACGCTTTGCGCTCGGTCGGTAAGTGCTCGTGATTGTACGTATCTAATGAATAAGGTAAGTACTGTATTGTGACATGTTCACCTTTGTTTGGAGACTAGTCCCTGAAATAGGTTCCTATTGGAGCCTGTGCTACAGGTAACTAGGCCCCTCCCTCGGATCACAGCGTCTCGTTGGCGTAAATACTTTTGTAGACGAGTATACTTTAGTAGTGCGCATTATAAAAGGGTTACATCTGTCACACTCTTTAATTTATGCGAGGAGAAATCACTAGAATACTTAAACAAAGGAAGGAAGCGGTCGGTTGGTTTCCTATCAATCACTATCAGATGGTTTCAGCTACCCACCTAGTATTCTACCTTGAACTGAAATAATAAATATTATAGGACCTAATCACACAAATTGAGCTAGCCCCACAGGAAGTTAATGAACTTGTGTCGAAGGATACTAAAGTTAGTCCACTCAACGATACTATATTTTGTAATATATACTCATATACATAAACATCCAAGACCCAGGTCAATCTGAAAAAGATCATTATCCATCTTGACCTGGCCGGGGATCGAACCCGGGACCATCCGTGTCGCAGGCAGGCGTGTTGACCGCTGCGCCACGGAGTTCGTCGATTGATGTGCACTTGTACAGTCAGGAGCAGATAAACCTGAACCCCTACGATTTAAAAATGTTTATTGGGGGGATGAGTTTAACTGCCCCGAAAGTTATTCCGGTCTGATCTACCAAACGAATCCACTGTTTTATTATTATTACTTTTCTCCGGTCGGATCCACTATAAAATTAAATTAGTCCGGTCTAAACCCTAGCTTTTTTTTCACGGATAAGTACAGTCAAGAGAAAAACTGTTAATGAAAATATAATCAGTTTTCCAGTAGTGAATATTTTGTTAATTAACCAAATTATGGTTAGGTATCCGATCGGAATAAATTATTTAAACATCATTCTGATATCTTGTATAACGGGGAATCAGACCGGAATAAAAAATAAAACGGATCCACTAAGGTATCAAATTTTGGGGATTCGACCAGACGTCCTCGACCTTAAGTATATGTAGGTAATTGTAAGTAAGTCTATATACTTAGTAAAAAAAGTCTGTACTTATAATATGTGCTGACACAACTGAGAATATTTACTTAACTGGGCTTATTTTTGATTCATTCCTAACATTTAGTATCCAAATAACAAATGTTAGGAAGGTACTAATTATAAAAATTTAATAAAACATGGCTTAAGTATACCTACGAGATAACTATTGAAATTATTCTACTTGTACTTACCTTCCATGGTATCTCTGAGAATTTATCTGACCTCAATTTCATACCAAGTTTAATTGATTTTAGGGACCAAAAGCAACCTTCAACTTTCCTGGCAACTCTCCACATCAAAACTAACAAAAACTAATTGGCGCCTACCTTTATTAATTTAAATCACCGCCGCGTGTGATTGCTCTGATTGTTTTATCAGGCGTTTCGCACACAGTGGTCATTTATATTGAATTTTGCAAAATTAGGTCTTATAACTTTGAATTAGTGATGAAAATCGTACTTAGGATAATTTTCCCAGCCGGGAGGGTATGGAGTACAGTAAACAATAGTGACATTGTCGTGTAGTTGAGCCGTAACTGTGTTGGAGAAAACAGCTGCCGGTGTTGCGAAGATAAGAGCCGCTCCCCATATGAATGTGGCGCAGACGAGAGGTAGTTTGCGAAGCTGGAACAAAAATACGTTTTAATTACTTGAAATAACAAGCTCGCTGGCTAGGGACAAACGGGTGTAGGTTTATTCTTAACAAGATTAGACAATTGTTTGTTTTTAACCAATGTTTTGTTATGTTTACTTGTCGTGAATGTGGGAATCAACATTAATAAGCAGCCAAGTGTGAATCAGACCGTTTTACGAATGGTTTGGTACGACGCCCATAACACTTTTTTTATTTTTTTTTCTAGCATGATATCGTTTTTCTAATATTACACATTTAAATAATTGCTTGTGGCAACACTGGCCGCCCCGCGTTTCCGAACGCTCGTTGTTTTCGGATGGTTTCTGAACGTTTGCCGCGGCCATGTTGCTGTCAACACACAACACGACACGACGAGCTCTGGCGACTATTCGTTTCTTTCACCGCGTCTTCGATTAAATCGCAGTCGGTGTTAATTCAGCTCCAGTCATTACGGTTTTATTTATAAGTTGTGACCAACCACAGTGTATACCGTGAATTAACAGTAAAACTCTTGTTGTGACGATATTGTGTTTGATTCTCGATCACCCCAAATTGGTGACGCCGACTAACATTGCATACGTTTTCTGAACATTGGACTCGACGTACCACAACGTTATCACGCTGACGAACTTTTCTTTTCGTTACTACGAGTTCCACATTGAAAGTATCGCACCGGAACCGTAACGAGTTTCCGCAGTAGTGGACGAATTTTCACGTCAACGATTTTCATCGTACCAGCGTGATAATGGGATCACGCTGCCTGTAACATCAAGCCATAACATCACCTCGACTTCACGTCATTGAACATCGCATCGGAATCACGTCACTTCACGTCGCAGCAGCTGACAGCTACCGAACTCAACAACTCTACAAAGCAGTCTGCTGACCTGGGAACCTTCGGTCCTCGTATTCGTATAGTGTGTGAAGTGTAAAGTGATCTGAACGAGAAGTGCATTCCAGGAATAGCAGTTTCGCAGCAACCACAGGGCTGGATAAGTAGTTGCATGCTCAAATTAACAACATTCTTATTTTGTTTACATTTTAATCAATTACTGTGTAAGGACTGCTCTTAACAACATAGGGCACATAAAACAATCGCATAATAGCATGGAACATTGGTAAAACTTGGTGTTGTGGTTTGCATGTCAATCAAAATATTTTTTATTTTCATTTTCTTATCCTTCGATACGGAATCAAGCACATTTCTAGTCATATTTTAATTTTAATAGGACTATGCACATAGATATCAATACACAATACATTGTAGTTCCTACAAGATGTGCATATGAATAATTTAAATAGGTGCTCATTTAAGATTTAAATGTATCATTATAAAAGTTAATCTTGTGAAAATTAAACTGTTTTGCGCTACTAGCACTAAAATATTTGCATTACATTGCATTGTAGTCCTGGTTTCCCACTAATACTAAATAATCTTTAACTGTTTTAATGTGTTTACTTTTATGTGTAATGCGCTGCAAGCACTAAAATAATTGCTCTTGTATAATTGCACGGAGGTGGATGCTTCTACTGAACATTATTATATAATTATTTTTTTTCTCAATTAATCAAAGCATGTTATTACATCAATCAATCTAAATTGCTGCGTGTTAATGGTGATGATTGGAGCTGCATTAGTCATTTACCTCGGGCTGTTTGGCTATTACTGTCTTGAGCTAGAGCTCTCACAAAACTTAGGTTAAGAGCACCTAACACACATTCACTCCACAGATATAACACAATTTAAACAATTTAAAATGGCAGATTCTGAAAAGCTAGAGGAACAGATCCTTATGTTACAAAAGCAGTTGAGCGAACTGCAAGGGCAGCTGCAGACAACGTCGAGCGAGAACACTTTACTAAAAAATAAATTAGGTGAATCTGATAATACTGCAGTGTCAAAAGAAGGGGGTGATACAGCATCCACAGCTCCCGCCACAGGAAGTATATACAAGGTAACAGCCAAATTACCCCCGTTTTGGCCAGACAAACCAGCAGTTTGGTTTGCCCAAGCCGAGGCCCAATTCATAGTATCAGGAGTGACAGGTCAGGCCACAAAGTACAGCTACGTTGTATCACAGTTGGACACTCGTTATGCAGCCGAGGTTGAGGACATTATTGTCAAACCACCTCCCAAGGACTGCTGTTATGACATATTAAAGGCCGAACTTATCCGACGTTTGAGCATCTCCGAGGAACAGCGTGTGCGTCAACTGATCAATGATGCAGAAATGGGGGACCGTAAACCCTCTCAATTTCTAAGATACCTGAAGTCATTAGGGGGTACCACATTTGGGGACGAAAACCTTATCCGCCAGCTATGGATGCGACGCCTCCCTAAACATCTTCAAGCTATTTTAGCCGCCCAGGCTGACCTCCCCCTGGACAAGGTGGCTGATCTTGCGGACCGCATCATGGATGTTTCGCCTTCCACGGTGAGTCCCGCGACCGTCTTGGCCACCTCAACTACCCCAACTACAGATATTTTGACTGACCTGTCAACTCGCGTTAATGAGTTGGCACAGGAGGTAGCGGCCCTTAGGATGGATAGGCGAGAGCGCCCCAGATCGCGATCCGTGAGTAGAAGCCGCTCCTCAACGCCTCACAGCCTGTGTTGGTACCACCGGACGTTTGGAGAAAAAGCTACAAAGTGCACAACACCATGCACTTGGAAATCGAATGAGGGAAACCAGCACAGCAGTCAGTAGTTGCGGCGACTGACTGCTCCATTCCAAAATCTCGCCGCCTTTTTATTACTGATATAAATAGTAAAAATCGTTTTTTAATAGACACAGGATCAGATCTTTGTTGTGTGCCTCGGAGGCTCCTCAGCACCTGCCCTGTTAATCATCCATCGGGTTATGATTTAACAGCAGCAAATGGTACCGCCATCCGTACATATGGGACCCTTCCGCTAAACTTAAACCTCGGTCTAAGACGAGATTTTAGGTGGAATTTTATAGTCGCGGACGTAAGCACAGCCATTATTGGCTCCGATTTTCTGGCACACTACCATCTTCTTCCAGACTGTCGTAACAAGCGCCTCTTGGATGGCCAAACTGGACTATCCACCGCAGCAACAATTGCATCCACTCAGCAGACTAGCGTAAAAGCCGTTTCCGTAAGTACAGATACCGAGTTCTATAAACTGCTATCCGAATTCCCAGCGATCACGCGGCCCCCTGGAGCTCCAAAAGACATCAAACACAACACAGAACATTTTATAAAAACCACCGAGGGTCCTCCGATATCCTGTCGTGCACGCCGTTTGGGACCACAGAAACTGATCGCTGCTAAAAAGGAATTCGAAGAAATGGTACGGTGTGGAACTGCAAGGCCATCCAAGAGCGCTTGGTCGTCACCCTTACATCTAGCGGAGAAAAAAGATGCTACGTGGAGACCTTGCGGAGATTACCGCGCACTGAATGCCCGGACCATCCCCGATCGTTACCCCGTTCGCCATATAGGGGACTTCAGCCACAACATAGCTGGCGCCTCTATTTTTAGCACTCTTGACCTTGTAAAGGCATACCAACAGATACCAATTAATGAGAGAGACATCTGCAAAACCGCCATCATAACCCCATTCGGACTCTTCGAATTCCCCTATATGACGTTCGGGCTGCGAAATGCTGGTCAAACGTTTCAAAGGTTTATGGACGAAGTAACCTTCGGCCTAGACTTTTGTTTTACTTATGTTGACGACATATTAGTGTTCTCCAACAACCCTGAACAACATCTAGAGCACCTTCGCATACTATTTCAGAGGCTGCAGACATATGGAGTAGTCGTAAACCCGGCGAAATGCATTTTGGGTGCCGATGAGGTAATCTTTCTAGGGAACCGCGTCTCTAAATTAGGTACATCTCCCCCCTAGCCTATCTCAGGCTACCTTACTTGCACACCCATTAGCTGATGCTCCTTTGGGTTTATTCACCGACGCGTCAAGTAAACAAGTAGGCGCATGCCTCCAACAATTGGTCGAAAAGTCGTGGCAACCGTTAGCATTTTTCAGTAAAAAACTGACTACCCAACAATCGTCATGGCCAGCCTACTATCGAGAATTGCTAGCAGTTTACGAGGCCGTGCAGCATTTTCGCCATATATTAGAAGCACAGCATGCTACGATTTATACGGATCACAAACCTCTTTTGTATGCGTTTACACAGCGTCGTGAAAAGCTCCCACCGACCCAGCTTAATCAGTTAACATTCATCTCACAATTTACAACCGACGTCGTGTACATTAAGGGGGCAGAAAATGTCGTGGCCGATGCAATGTCAAGGGGAATTGAAGCCATCTCCCTCGCTGACGATTACGAGGCCCTACGTTTATCACAAGACACTGACGCGGAGCTGCAAAATCTACTTAACCAAGGTACCTCATTGCAACTCCACAAGGTGACCTTGCCCGGTTCCACGACTACCCTAATTTGTGATACAGCAACTGGCAAACCTCGTCCTTTCCTTACAGAACCTTTCAGAAGGCAAGCATTTAATAAGCTACATAATTTGAGCCATCCGGGGATTAAAGCTTCATGTCAGTTGGTCAGTGATAGATTCGTGTGGCCTGCCATGCAAAAAGACATCCGCAATTGGGCTCGATCTTGTCTGGCGTGTCAACGTAGCAAAATCACAAGACATAATTCGACTCCGCTCGGAAACTTCGAAGTTCCGTCAGCGCGCTTCTTACACGTCCATATTGATATCATCGGACCACTTCCAGTAAACAACGAATATCGCTATTGCCTTACTGCTATTGATCGCGTAACCCGATGGCCGGAAGCTTGGCCAATGCGATCAATTTCTGCTGAAGAAGTAGCAGAAACCTTTACAAAAGAGTGGATTTCCCGATATGGAGTACCCCAAATCATCACCACTGATCAGGGGACACAATTCGAATCGGACTTGTTCCGCCGTCTCATGGACACGTTTAATATAAGGCGTGTTAGAACTACTCCTTACCATCCGGCCGCGAACGGCATGATAGAACGCGTCCACCGCCAACTTAAGGCTGCTCTGATGTGCCACGAAAACGAATCTTGGATCCGAGCATTGCCACTCGTCCTCCTTGGAATGAGATCAGCACTTAAAGAAGATTTGAAGGCCACAGCAGCAGAAATGTTGTACGGTGAACCGCTGCGACTACCAGGAGAATTTATAACACCCTCAAATTTAAGACAAAATATGGAAGATCCAGCCGATTTTGTCGTGCAGCTTCGGCGAAAAATGTCATCCCTGCGACCCTCCCCAGCTTCCAGACATACGAATCCAAATACATTTATATTTCGGGACCTCAGCTCCTCAACTCACGTGTTCATTAGAGATGATTCCGTACGCCGTGCCTTGCAACCTCCTTACACGGGACCTTACCGTATAATTGGACGGGCAGAAGATGGAAAAACTATTACAGTCGAAATAAGAGGACGAAGTGCAACAATAAGTGTGGACCGCGTTAAACCGGCGTATTGCGAATCCGATTCACGCGATCTGCCGACACACAACATAGATTCACCGGTTGAGCAAAACACCCGCGGTGCTCAAACACCACCTCACTCTTTCACACCACCACAATCTTCTACATTGCCACAAGACTTCACAGAAACGAACCCATCTTACACTACGCGTTCAGGGCGTAGGGTTCGTTTTGCTAAACCATTCGACCTGTGACCTTCCTTTCTCCGTGGGGGGGGTGGTGTGGCAACACTGGCCGCCCCGCGTTTCCGAACGCTCGTTGTTTTCGGATGGTTTCTGAACGTTTGCCGCGGCCATGTTGCTGTCAACACACAACACGACACGACGAGCTCTGGCGACTATTCGTTTCTTTCACCGCGTCTTCGATTAAATCGCAGTCGGTGTTAATTCAGCTCCAGTCATTACGGTTTTATTTATAAGTTGTGACCAACCACAGTGTATACCGTGAATTAACAGTAAAACTCTTGTTGTGACGATATTGTGTTTGATTCTCGATCACCCCAAATGCTTTTTACATCCATACATTAATATAGTGTTCAAAATGTTAGGTGTAAGTACCTATAAATCTATACTTACTTATGATTATTAAGAGATTAAAGATTTGATTGCTTGTGTGTTTGTTTGCATTGACCTACTCCGAAACTACTGGACCGATTTTCATAATTCTTTCACCCTATAAAGGTAATTATTTTTAAGTATGTACTTTTTTGTGCACTTTATCATCGTTCTGTTCTTTATTCTTAAATAGAACATCAGTGGATAACATGTAAGTAAAACATTTCACGACGATCGTTGAAAAAGTCCTAGGGCGAAAACTAAACAAATAGTTTTAAGGGTACGCTAGTCAGGTGACTCAGGTGTTTCGCCATACAAATTTTGTAGGGTGATGACTCCCTTGTTCGGTATTATCTGTTTAAAGTTTTTAATTCTTTCGATTTGTCTTGTCGTTATCTATGCTTGTATAAAATCATATTTATAAAATTATAAGTTCCTAAAAAGTTATGAGTCTCAAAACATTCCGTTTCAACACGTCATTTTAACGCAACTTTGGGTACAATTAAATACCGGAAGGAGATATAAATAGTACATTGTGTAGCAAGGGCGGTATAGAAGACATTACGTCAAACGAGCGACTACTAACAAGCACGAGGCGAAGCCGAGTGCTTTTAGTAGTCCGAGTTTGTAATGTCTAATACCGGCCGTGATACACACAATGTTTTTCATCTCACCGAGTAAAAAATAGAGTAAAAAAAATATTATTCATATAATGTTGGTTGAAATTGTATAGTATGAATATAGTATACCTTGAAAATTAATATTTGTGAGTCTGGAAGCTCGCTGATTATATTATCCATATCAACATTATTGACCATCTATTCATTTATCATAGGGAATGTATTTTATACTAATTAATGAAGATTACGATTACTTATAAATATTTTGCTTAAAAATAAATAGCGGCAAACTGCAGTGAGCAGAAAATGTATCCAAGGATTCCACAGATAATGAAAATGTTTTATCCAAAAAGTGGAAGTCAAAGATCGATGAATACAAACAGCCAGCCACCACGGTCATTAACAATTCCAAATTTGAATTATGGACAAAAAACTCGCAGTATCGTTCTAAGGTTTTTTTTTATCGGGTTCACTAGCAGTTCCAAATTTGAATATTCGACTAGAAAACTGTTTGGATGTAGAAGATTTGACGCTTGTGCGAGGTATAGTGCCCTATTCAATTTAAAAAAATACTTAACGCGCTCTCGGGCTCAATGGAATTTGTATGAAATCTTATAGCCCGCGGTCGCAATAGCGACCATCCAGCCCACTTTGCTTGCATTTAATGACACTGTTTAAGGATAGGTGAGATGAAAAATATATAAAATCTCTAAAACAAAATTCATACAAGCATAGTTTGGTTATTTAAAAAAATTAATTAACTTTATTTTTAATATAAATATTCAGCTGTTTTATCACAAGAACACTTCTCCCAAACGCATACTCGCGAATTTTTTGACGACGAAGATTTAGATTTTCAACAATATTTGTTTTTGCACACACTAGACTGTAGTTTCGATGTGCTTATACATCGGTGTAAATAGTTCCGCACTGTTTATAACGGAGTGTATTCCTTTCTCAGCGAAATAGCACGCAAATTAGCCACGTGCTGACGAGTACGAGTTCCGGACAAGCGCATCCTTAAGTTGTGGTAGAGCCAAGATAAAATTCACTTTTGCTAGTAGCATGAACTTGAACGGGCCGGCCGGCCCCTCCGGCAAGTACTACACTCTCATAACGAACCGACGTTTGAGTATAGTAGCTTTACCGCTGCTATGCTTCGTTCGGTGAGTGAGAGAAATAAAGATGGGCAAGTGGCGGCGGAGAGATGCCCATCCACTCGGGGAGAGAAAAATAAAAGGCCGGCAACATTCTTGTCACACCCCTGGTGTTGTAGTTGTCCAGTCCAACTCCATGGGCAGCGGTAATCGCTTACCAACAGGTAATCCGCTTGCCCGTTTGCCGTCATATAACTTAAAAAAGTATCGACTCATTTTCTCTTTACAACTATGATTAGTATGACGGCAACTTTTGCTATTTTTGATTATGAAGAGAAAGAGTTAAACCATCACTAAAACTAGAAATATGCTAAGAAAGTGACCTTAAAACGTCAGTTATAAAATGTTGAAGCAAAATGGACGCAACGAGGGAAATTATGGAAATTCGGCTGTCAATGCTCTGTTCAGCTTGAGGCAGGTCGTAATTAAAATTCCTTTTACGCATTTCGTAAACGCTTGTAGGGTTTTGTTAATATTTGTTACCTCCTTCTCTTGAAACTCAAAATATATAATAATAGGTATTGTCAAAATGGCATGGTTGTTACATCAACTCCTCAACATTTGTGCCCAATTTCATTTACAAGGACATAATCATACAACTTCTATTCAACATCCACAGAGATCGTTTTTGTAGAAATGTACTATTATTAGGTATAGGTATTACTCCATTATAGTATTTTTATTTAAGCCCGCCACCATTAACTATACATAGCCTTTGATTTTGCGATCTTTTATGCTGTTTAGCACGTATGAAGTAATTTTGAACCATACCTAATGAAGCGCACCTATAGCAATTAAAAATATTTTTTTTCCTCGAACCGCACTACGTTTAAAAATAGGGAGGAATATGAAGTAAACTTAACAAATGATATCGATGTAAAAGTCATGTGAAAATAATAGAATATTTGAAAATTATATAAAAAGAACGTGCATCGCATAACTTGTTATCGACAGTTTCAGTCAGTACCCATCTCTTTTCAAAAGTTAAACATAAGTGGGCTTCAAGGAATGAAATGTTAATATTTTTATTGCTATATAGTAAGCGCATCTACGGTGCGCTCCGAGGAATAAAGATGCGCTTCTTTAGGTTGCGCTACGTGTAATACCTCCGGTTATACTACCGACACATATTGGTTTAAAATAAGAAAGAAAGGGAGGATTATGTCAATCAGTGGACCGCGAAAAGCTGACGATGATGATGATTATCGGATTATTATAATTATAATTATAACAATCGATATCTCATTAATAAAACAAACATTGTATTGATTGTATAGCTCAATTAACAAGGCCTTTGCATTTTTGGGTTAACGATCGGGAAATAACTGTGCTATCAACGATTTACGAGTTGTTTTCGTTTTTGTGTAACTGACCAAATTTATCTCTCCGACAACAGAGCGTTTCTGTCTCATCTAGGCTTTAATTTAAGTTCATCATCAGGTCTTTATTAGTATCCAGTGCAAGAGCACGACCCTCTCTGTACTGCCAGAGCAGTCAGAGGATTTGGCCTATACTCTTCACGCTGGCCAGACAGGTTGGAGAGGTGTCTTTGATGTTTATAAGCTTTGTTTAGCTTGAGTTTCCTAAGTCGCCTTTTACGACATCCACGTGAAGATTTGGAGTGGTCCTATTCTTCTCTACCGGGAACCACACGGTTACGATCAGTCAAAGACAAGAATTTACTTTTAAATTTATATAAGATAATTATATAAGTTTTTAAGCAAATTCTTGGCTCATCATCATCAGGTCTTTTTTAGTCTCCACTGCAACATTAAGAGCCTCGCTGTACTACCAGAGCCTGTTATTTAGCCTGAGCAGTCAAAGGATTTGGCCTACATTCTCCACGCTGGCTAGACGGGTTGGAGAGGTATCTTTGATGTTTATAAGTTTTATTTCGCTTGTGTTTACTACTACTAAGTAGCCTACTACTAAGTTAAATTTATATATGTAAAAAACAAATCAAGCTATAAAATTATGTAGCAAAGTTTTTAAGGTCAAAAATCTTTTAAGTATTTAACTTTTAATCGCAAGTTGCTCAACTCCACTGCTTGTCCATCTTTGTTTTGATTCATTTATATTCAATACACATTTGGCTTTGAAAATGTATGTAGAGTAGGTTAGGTTATAGGATTTAGTTGACCAATTACCCTTATTTCAAGGTTCCGTAAACAAAGGCACCAAAACGTGACCCTTTTACTAAGACACATTTTTATCTGTCATGGTTCTCAAATCTACTAAAAAGACTGGGAAAGAAGCTTTTATTTACATAGACTAAGAAGTTACTGCGACACCATTTTTTTTTATTCATTTCTCTGATTCCGAGCCTATTCTGTGAACTTTACATACAAGTGTTTGGTCTGTAACTTAATCGTATTATTACGTTGTATTTTTTACTTACTAAGGTAAGTAAGAAAGTTTAAAACAAATAAAGAGGGACTAATAGGATAAAAGCAGTTGGCTGCTTTAATAAAAAAAAATGGGTGTCGATATTCTTAGTAACAAATTATAAATACTTACAAAGAACAAAAGTTTTTCTTCAAGGTATAGATCATCGTGCATTATTCTCACTTACCCTGGGGGTCTTTTTTAGAGCCTGATTTACTTTATAACAAGCAAATTTAACTTATTACATCGTCAACTCAAACGGTTCAAGTAAACAGTCTTTTAACCAGCTGACGGATGTGTCATAATAATTTATTTTGGTTGACTTGTTCCAAGGAATCGTCACATCACATTATAAGACTTGCCGGAAGATCTTCAAGGATTTTGTGTAACAATTCGAATAGGTAACAAAATGTAACTATGGAAATATTTGATCTTACATTCACTGTATACCAAATGTTAATAAAACCCCCTATGATCCCTAAATGGGCGACTCAGCCTATCTATATGAACATCTTTTTCTATGGGACTAATGCTGGAAATTTGAAAAATATTACATTCCCTTATATAAGTGTTCGAATTTCCAGTACGGTTATAATTTGGTTACATAGTTGGTAAAGTAAATAATTATATGTATCACATATTTTGCCAATAGTGGCGAGCAAATATTAAATAGAAATAGCTCAAAACTTTACTACATTATTATTTAATTAATTTATACTTATGTATTTAATTAAAGAAAATATTTGTTAATTAATATATCAGGAATATATTATACACTTCCAGTCATATGGTTCCAGTCAAAATGATGTCAATTGTATCTAAAAAAAAATTATCAATATAGAAATCATGTATTTTTTTAGCTAACTAGTCTGTTATTAAATTCTGTCACTGAATAAAAGCACATATCTACCAGCCAGGCTTTCAATTTCTTTGTACATTTATTAATTAATATATGATAATACTTAGGCTCCCACACATAACATAAAAACTTTTTGGTACATTTTCGTGCGTGGTATTTTTGGTAAAACTCTCTGGATTTCTTGTGTTTCTAGGATATATTTCTTTAGCTTTTATGAACAGTTCTGCGTGTTGCTTAACAAATTTGCTGCACTCAAAAATATAAATTAATATAGGAAAAGTTGTTCATATAGACGGGTTGAGTAGCCCCTAAGGGTCGGGTAGGGTTTTATTACCAATATGGTAATAAAATCCTACCCGATATATACTTTCATCGAAAGAAGAGAGTGTAAATTTTTTTAAATACGTAATCATCATCTTCTTGACTCTAGTCAGAAAAACAGCAAAATTAAAACTGTTAGTGTTTATCTAACAAATGGGAACGTAATAGCTAACCATTCCATTATTTCCCGCCAAAAAAGTCATTTTGTACGTTTATTTCCACGCTACCGATTTTACCGCAACATTTCGTAAATTATAGTATAGTAATATACATACATACATACATATACGGACAAATCACACAGGTTGAGCTAGCCCCAAAGTAAGCTCGAGACTTGTGTTATGGGATACTAACTCAATGATACTATATTTTATAATAAACTAGCTGTTACCCGCGGCTCCGCCCGCGTGATATATGGCCTATGTCCATCTCAGTACCCTAACCTATGTGTATGCAAAATTTCATGATGATCGGTTCAGTTACATACGGCGTAACAAACAAACAAACAAACTCACTTTCACATTTATAATATTAGTTAGGAAGTTAGGATTAGGATACTTATACGTAATGAAGCGAGACAGACGGACAGACATACAGACAGAGTTACTTTCTCATATGTAATAACACTAATAACAGTAGATATGGATATATTTACATAAACATCTATGACCTATCGTCTTACATACGATCCAATGTCAAATTTACAAAGCAGCATATAACTATAATACACATATAACTATATACTTGTAACACCATTGTATCACCTTTTTTTAATTGAATGATAATCTTTGGACTTATCTACAATATCAGTTATATGAAAAAACCGGTTAGTAGAAAAAATTATTTGGGGTCAGTAATCTGAAGCGCATATATTATTTTAATATAGACATGACTGCGGGATTCAGGCATAATAAAAAGGTTATTCGAAATTTCAAAATTATTAGGAAGGTGTACAACAGTATTCGCTGTTGCCCGCGGGTAGGCCCGCGTGCATTTCGGAAAAAGTAGTTTTTATTCCCGGGAAAAGGCTTATCCATGATATGATTTCTATGACAGATCGTGAAAAAAGTACATAAAATCAATCTACCTACTCCGGACTTAGTTATATGATAAATTAAATCGTGTGTTAACAGGTTTGAATTCTTTGCACACAATTGAATAACTTAGGAGCTAACTTACAGGAGATACATTAAATTCTAGTGAAACCTTACCACCTTCACCACTGTCACCTTTTAACAATCATGGCAATACATATTAAATAGAACCGGCCAAGTGTGAGTCAAACTCACGCAATGAGGGTTCCGTACAATTTGCTTCGTGAACACACACACACATTATGCAAAAATGTTTTATTCAATTGACTAGCGCTATCTAGTGGTGTTTTAGTGAACTATTTCCCTAGAAGAACTTATTATAGTGAGTTTACCACTTTATTTTCAACTGATAGAATTCTTATTATTTTTCCTGTAATCTTCAAGCAATAAACTATATATTTTAATTTTTTCGAAATTTTAGGCCCAGTAGTTAGGGAGATCAGGGGGGGGGGAATGGTCAAATTTTGCCTTCTTTCGTGAATAAAATCAAAAGTATTGATTTTTCCCGAACAAAAAAAAAATATTTTTGAGATCCTCATAACAAGCCCTTTCATTTGATATATAACACGGTAAGGTTTGCAAAACTTTTTTTTAACATTTTATATTTGGACCCCTTAAACTGACCCTTATTTATAAAAAATATATATTTACTTTGCACATCCGTGTTTGGGTCATAGGTTTACACCATCTTACCAAATTTCATTTCATTTGGTTCAGTAGATTCGGAGAAAATCGACTGTGACAGACGGACGCCGGACGGACGGACGGACAGACGCTCGAGTGATCCTATAAGGCTTCCGTTTTTCATTTTTTGTACGGAACCCTAATATTAAAAATACTTCTATGTAACTGTGCCAAGTAGTTAAAATTTCGGAACTTCAAACAAAAACTATAAACTTTTATATTCGAACATGCAAAATTAAAATCTGGAAATGTTGGTACAGTTTCAAAAACTAGCAGCAACAACGGCGTAAATTTAAAAAGTTTAAATACTTTGTACATTATAAATTGTGTAGTAAAATTCGCTGTTTTAAGGGTAATCGCTAGCTTAAAGAATGAGGCAGAGTGCCAACAAAGTTGACTGCAACTTTACAAGAAATCGCTGTGTGAATCGTAGACCTGACAGTAGTTTGTTGGCAACAGAAAGAAGCAAACTATGTTATGAGAATATAGGTATTCATTTTTTTAATAGACTTTGTAGCTAGCTCCAAGTCAGCTATCGCTACTTTACCGGACTTCTGAGGTGAGGGTAGAGCGCCCTCAACAAAGAGCCCTCCGGAAGAACGGACCTCTGCTTTGGATGAAGCCTGTGTGCGCAAAGCTTGGAAAGATAACAAACTTTAATATGCCTATGTGCCGCATTTTGCATGCATAGTATAAAGGGCCGAACTGAAAAATAATATTTAACTCAATTCTTAAAGCAGCAATAACTTATTAATATATTTGTACTACTGAATTTCTTCATCATAAACATCATCTCAGCCACAAGAAGTCCACTGCTTGAAATAGCTCCTCCGCCCCATTATTAATCAATTACCCCCCATTTCCTTTTACGACCGTTGTAAGCGGCCTGCATCCACCCTTCCTGCGACCTTGAATTTCTCACGGCAAAAAAAAGTCAAATTCAATCAAACTTTAAATTAGAATATAATGTTAGTATTTCAAAGATCCGCAACAAGTCGATTCCAAGTAAGCTATTTCTCTGGGCTCTTGACATTCAATAAAAATAATTAAATATATAATATTTATTGTCATTTGTCCTGATAAGAACAGAGGTCAGTTATATAATTGTTCTAGTGTAGTAGTGTTGTGTCAAACCGTAAAATGCAAATATAGAAAAAACTAACCTAAAGAATCCCTATGCAGAAAATATGTTTGGATTAAGGTCTGACTCACAATTGGCTGGTTTCAATTTCGAACTAAAATTCTATTTGAATTGCAAACCACACATACTCGGAGCGGCGTCTCGTCCAAAAATCAGTAAACCTGATGCTTCAAGTCGGAAATCTAAATTGATTTCTAGATCCAGAATTCCAGATGCATTACCTCTGCTTGGTAGGTTATTTTTCTACTGGATATCTATTGTTAGAAATTGCTCGTCAATAATGTTGCGCAAGTATTATTTTAAATTCTATTTCAATACAGTTACTAATTAATACGGTCTTTATGTTATGACATTAAAATTTGGATTATTATTTGGTATTTTTATTTTATTATACTACACTTTTTTTTATTTACACAAGTAACAATCGCTCAATTTATTTTGATAATCGCAAATGTATTGAAAAACGTCGTATGATGCTCGTAATCAGTAAGCTGTTTAAGTCATCGGCTTGTTATTGTGTTATGTATACCTCGACTATAACAGCCAGTTTATCGTACTTACATCATAATGTGCTTTACATATTTGTCTTTTTCTAGTTTATTGTGATAAAAAATATGTACTACTGGCAGTGCCCGCGACTTCGTCCGCATGGAATAGTGAGTAATTAAAAGTAGCTTACGTCCTTTATCAGGCTCTAGTCTATCTGTGTACCAAATTTAATTTCAATCGATTCTATAGCTTTGGCGTGAAATCGAGACAGAGTTACTTTCGAATGTATGATATTAGTATGAAAGTACGGATTACCTGTAACTTCCGAAAAGGGTTGACGATAGCACAGTATCGCTCTGCCGACAAGGCGGTCAAAGTAAATACTGATACTCCAATGCTGACGTCTTTAGCCGCCTCCGATATCCTGCAGATGAGCTCCCCCCACGGCCACGACTCCAGCGTGTAGATTATGGACACGAAGGGCACGCAGATCAGAATAACTAGGAGATCTGCGAGCGCCAATGAGAAGATATATCTGCAAGTAAATAAAATATATCAATACTAGTCTTCACCCATGGCTACGCTCGCGTTAGTGTCGATCCCTCGGGAACAGTACTTTTGATCGGTTCAGTAGATAGGGCGTGAAAGCGTGACAAACAACAAACTCACTTTCGCG
The DNA here is from genome assembly GCA_963082605.1 of Rhodophaea formosa. Classification (NCBI taxonomy): domain Eukaryota; kingdom Metazoa; phylum Arthropoda; class Insecta; order Lepidoptera; family Pyralidae; genus Rhodophaea; species Rhodophaea formosa. The sequence goes on along the minus strand of OY720218.1, from coordinate 7,081,773 downwards.
TTTATATTTGGTTGGGATGGGATAAATTAATATATATTGTAAACTGACTCTCGATCTACAGTTAAAGGGGTGACTCAGCCCATCAATATGAACAACTTCTTCTGTGGGATTAATGCTGGGAACTCACAATATAATTAGATATTTTCATACAAAAATGTTCAGCCTGGGCAATTAGAATAAGATACACCAAAGTTTTTTCCAGTTCCCAGCATTGGTCCCATAGAAAAATTTGGTCATATTGACGGTCTGAGTCACCCCTTTTGGGAGAATGTCGAGGGCCGGTTTACACGCTGTATAGGATCGAATCATATAGGCGACATATTAGCAAATCTTTAGTTTTTAGCAAATCTCAAGTAAATATTTTAGCGCTTTAACTGTTTGCATACTATAGTTTTCTGAAAAATATATAGGTAATAGTTGACAGAACTGAAAGTTCAGTCAACTGTTTCATTTTAGTCCAATCTACTAGTATTATTGGATAATATGTATTTTACCCTTCGAGCAACACGGAAGGGAGTAGCCATACGCTGCATTCCCCTCTGTCAAGGTACAAGCCAAAATTAGGCATATGCATGTCTATGTGTTAGTTGTGTGTGACTCTCTGTACACAAATTATTTTTTCTTTTTTATGTCATTTTTTGTGACAATGTCATAATTACTATCAAGTGACAGTTTAAGTTTTGTATGTAGGTGTGCGGAACTAAACTTGTGTGCACATTTCCCCCCGCAAAAAACGCCAGAAAAATTGACATAGTAAATTGTCGCTTTGCCCACTCCCTCCGTCCGGTACGGAGGCCGTGTTGCTCGAAGATTTTACCACAGCAGCAACTTTGAGTACCTTTCATAGCTGATTGGAGCTTCAAATATGTTGCATGTCCATATCCATACAATACTAAATTATTATTTTTATGACATAGGACGGCAAACGAGCAAGCGGGTCACCTGATGGTAAGTAACCTCCGCTGCCCATGGACAACTGCAACACCAGGGGTGTTACAAGAGCGTTGCCGGCCTTTATTTTTCCCTCCCCAGAGGGGAAGGGGGAGTGGGCCTCCAGCTCTCTCACTCACCAAACGGAGCATAGAAACGGTAAGCTACTACTCAAATGTCGATTTTCTGTGAGAGTGTGGTATTTCCGCGGACGAGCCGGCCCATTCATGCTACTAGCAAAAGTGAATTTTGCCGATAGCGAGGCTCTACCACAACTAAAACGCTACCGGTGGTGCCATCTATTTGCACCACTGCCGTATATGACGCCTACTTTGTAGCAGACCTTCATTTTGTTGGTAGTCTATACAATAGTATAGATATTGCCGCGAACAGAAGCTACTTTTTCATAATAAAAACCCCCCTTTTAAATTACAGTTGATGAAACTAAAAGCAGAAAGTCATTTGGTCCTCTGATAAGGAAATTAACAATCTATGCTAGGATCACCCGTGCGCGTCAAATGTTCAAGTTTAACTTGTGCATATCTGAGATATGCACAAGTTACACTTCTGTCATCTCTGTGTTTTAAAACTTTCTGAACTAAATTAGTTTTCAACCGCGAAGTTCATAACTTACAAACTTAGAGCTGTTAGAAACTGTTTGTAATGGACCTTATAACTGTCTTATCTTCGAGAATCTTAATATAATTTAATAGTAAAGAATTGTGAATGTTTTGTTGTTTTATTTTTGTCACTGTTTCCGAAGTGTCCTATTTCTTGTCCCTTTGGATTAAGAATCGTTGTTAACCGCAAAGTTCATAACTTAGAAACTTACAACTATTTGTATCGGACTTTAACTCCGAGAATACTAACGTTATTGTTATAGTAAAGAATTTACCAATTTTTTTTTTGTTCCCGTCATCCCGAGTATCCTCTTTCCTGTCCCTTTGGATTAAGATACTTAAAATAAATTAGTTGTTAACTGCAAAGTTCATAACTTAGAACTGTTAGAAACTGTTTGTAACGGAGCTTATAACTGTTTAAATTCCAAGGACACTAATTTGATTGTAATAGTTCTAACTTTACTTATATTTTGTTTTGTTTCTATTATAACAAAATAATCATTTTTCTTGTTTGTCAACATTTCTTGGATGCTCGTACTCAGCAAGTTGTCTTATATAGTCATCGGTTAATTATAAGCACTTGGATTCGCCTTGGTCCTATAAACACTTCGACTATGATATCCAAATTACCGTATATGTTATAACGTTATTGTACATTAAGTTAAGAGCTTTTGAGCTTTGGTAATTAATGTTTTAACCGCAAAGTGAAAGTATAACTTCAAGTTGTAGATATCCTTTAAAATTATTTGTACTGTTGTTTTATATCATTTAAGTCTGAACAGATTTGAATTTTACCTTCAAATCAAAATCAATTGATATTGATGAAGAAAATGATTTGACCAGCTCTGTGGCGCAGCGGTCAACACGCCTGCCTGCAACACGGATGGTCCCGGGTTCGATCCCCGGTCAGGTCAAAATGAAAAATGATCTTTTACAGATTGACCTGGGTTTTGGATGTTTATCTATATAAGTATCTATTATAAAATATAGTATCGTTGAGTTAGTATCCCATAACACAAGTCTCGAACTTACTTTGGGGCTAGCTCAATCTGTGTGATTTGTTCGTATATATTTATTTAATGATTTTTTTGATTTGATGTACTTTGTGGGCTGACATGCCATAATGAAGAACTTCTAGCTTCTCTGTATTTTATTTATAACTGTATGAATCTAATTTCAACCGCGAAGTTCAGAACTTAGAAAACTTAAAGCTGTTCATGTCAGTAACAAACTGTAACGGAGCTTATAACTGTCACAACTTCGAGGTTTGTTATTAATGTGATTGGAATAGTCAAGAATTTGTTAACATTTTGTTTTATTACTCTTTTGTTATTTTTATGTTCATAAATAAAACATAGAAGAAGAGTTAGTTAAAAATGAGACTATTAATACTAAATATGGAACAGTAAATTGTAGCCATACAATAATGCCTTTTACCAAAAAAATTATATATACATATATATATATATTGTAACTAAAGATGGAGGGAAAATGGTTGCCTCCACTCTAACTAAGGTTGGCTAGAGCACATTCTTTGATGCTGTTGCTTTTTCCGGTGTCATAAAAGAATTTGTTCGGCTTAAAACCAGCATTGACTCGTTGCTTATGTAATGATCCTATAATGTAGTAACGATGGAGGTGGGTTATCCCACTAACAGTGGCGAGTGGTTGGGAGTTCCTTTACTATCTGGAGCGGGCTAGAAAATATTGGTGGGTGCTGTTTTTGTTACCCGGTGTCTTAAAGGAACTGCTTCAGTTTCAAATACGGGAATTGCATCGGTTTGTAGGAGATAATTCGGTAATGTGGCGAGTATTAGAGTCAGGCTAGCAAATATGTTTTGGGTGCTGTTCTTGTTGTCCGGTGACCCACGACTTGAAGCCTTAAGCAGTCCAATCCGCCACTATGCATGCCTACTAGGCGATTGCAAAGAGTACTAATACCAGGCGTTTCAACTAAAGATTCAAGTCATTTCAAATTCTAATAGAAAAGGGACTCCCAATTGTAGGAAGTAAGACGACACTAAGAACCTCCGGAAAAAAATACTTACGTATTAGGAGCGTTTCTCATCCCTCTATGCCTCACGTACACAATGACCAGAGTGCCATTCCCCAGTACTCCGACTATAAAGATGATAGCAAAGAGTACTGGGACCAGATATGTCTCCAGTCGATCTTCGTATGGCGTGTATTCGCTGTCCGTGGAGTTGTCAAGCGCTGATACGTTGACCGTCATGGTTGTTGTCTGTAACAGAAGAAAATTATTCTTAAAATCGAAGCGAAACCACACGGCTCCCACGGGATAGGACAGCCTGGTTAGTGGTCAGGCTACAATCGGTGACAACCAGGGCTAATTTATTAGCATATCGATATCTCGCGTTCAAGTCTCAGTAATAGGGTCCCGTTTTCTGAGACCTCGATGTCTGTCTTTATTCCCCTGTCACCAAATTGTATCTCATAAACCGTGATATCTAGACACTACATACTACGGTTGAAATTTTCACACATGATGTATTTCTGTTGCCAGTATAACAACAAATACTAAAACAGAATAATATTCAATATTTAAGGGGGCAGCATACGTGATTTTCTTTTTGCTCGATATTAATAACGGCAACAGGTACTCTTGAAATAAGTAGTAAAAGCAAAAGAAAATAAATATTTATGGGTACCATACATAAAACAAGTTTTTTTTCCGTTTTTGCTCAATAGTCTAATTTATTGACAATAGTACGTAACCTTTGACTCGGACTCGCACTTGACACAAAACAAAAGGACAGTATAACATTATGACACACGCTCATTATTCGACAGCATATTCACCACGACGAGGTAAACTTTATTATTATTCATTAATTATGCACGCAAGTGCCACATTCATTAATGATGACAAAGTGTTTTGACGTCAAGTACAAAGTTGTGGCGTATTTTAGTGTCATTTATTACAGAAGAATTATTCTGCGGGTGACATGTTCAGTGGAGCAGTAAAATTAATTTGGTTTCTGGAATTTCTATTATATTGGTATAAATTTATATTTTACACATAATAACAAATTAAACAAAGAATAAAATCTAGGGAATATGTAAAAAAGGAAGAAAAAGAAAACGAAACAATAAAAAATAGAGGATAATGTACACAGGAGACTGACCGCATTTCCGCGTTGAATCGCTAGGCTAAGAGTTTGATCAAAATGAGCGTGAGCTTGGGTCTCTGAATTTCATTGTAACACACAGCATCTTTTTACTACCGCAGAAAATATTGCTATATTTGTTTTAATAATAATTAAAAGATAAGAATGTATATCTGTATAGTTAAGTACGGTGCCTATCTATATTCTGTTTCTGGAAGAGAAGTTTTCTGCTTTTCTTCCCGCGCAGACTGTAAAAGCCGGTCAAGGGATTGGGCGAAAATCTAAGGAATAACATTGATAGGCGATGCGGCTAGCAACCCATCACTATTTTGATTCCGCTTTCGACCTTTACGCCCACTACAATGCTAAACGTGGCCTGTATAGGTTTTATGACCTTGGGCTCTGTCTACCCCGCAAGGGATAAAGACGTGATAGTATATATGTATGTAAGTTTGTATTTTTTTATTTTGTTTCATACTAGCAGCCCTTCCCGTCTGCGCCCGGATATGTATTATACCTAAAATCCTTTTTCATGAATCTCTATCTATAGGTGAATACCACATGAAAATCAGTGCCGTAGTTTTTAAGTATATCACGAACAGACAGACAGACGCGGCGGAGTACTTTGTTTTATAATATGTAATGATAGCGATTTTTAGTTGTTTTCTCAGTATTATGATTCCCTTGAGGACAGTATTATTTCCAGATTGAAAGGTAGCTTTGTCCTTTTCCATTTCTCTGACAACGCGTATGCATTTCACTGCATTTAATGAAATAGATTCAGACTCTATAGGTGATAAAGTGAAAGTGTCACGGATTAGTTAGGATTACGCTTTCAATATTTTGAACTCCATAATGGCATCGTGAGGTCATGAGTGCCATCTTGAACTGCCTGTCCGGTGGTTGCAGGAATAGCTTTGATTACGCGGGCCAGGCCTCCCGAACTGCTACTTCCTCATCCCCAATCTATCCGAGCAAGTAGCATCCCAAATACTTTTATGCCGTTCCTCCATTCCAACCAACTTTTACCCTTCCCTCGCTTAAAAAGCGGTTCAATGGGCGGCAACGTCGGAACCGATATAAGTCAATAAACTGCACCCTCCAACCTGTTTCCCAAACGAGGTGAGTATAGAAAAACCCCCCAGTGATGAAAATCTTCGAGGGAGGCTTGTGTTCAGCAGTGGACCTTCAGCGGCTGAGATGATGATGATGGAAGCATATAAAAAAACAGAGAAACCGCAAAAATGATTTGCAATCTTTTAATGATTTTTTTTTCTCTTTTAATGCTAAAAAGGTTGACAAACTAGCAGAACTAGCTTAGAACTCTAGTTTACAATAAAACAGCAGTGACAATCTCATATAAGCATGACCTGAATTACTTCCCCATTGTATTTGTTGAGTCGTTAGCACTTATGAAGATAAACGTTTTCTATACAATGTTTTTTTTAGCTTTTCCCTGCATGTATGTCGGTCACCCGCCTGCTTTTGTTTCTACCTTTCTTATTACCAATAAGATAGTTTTCGGGGTCAAAATAATAACATTAAGACCGTCAGTTAGATAAATGAAACACTATTTATCTCAAAAACTACAGAACCAATTTCGAAGAATTTCGATGAAACTTGCACTGTTTCCCGACTATAAAAAGAATTACTGTCAATCACCTTATAGTTCGTGAGACCGGACAAACATATAAACATACACTTTCAAAATTTGGCACACGTTTAAGAAGCTGGTATTGTCACATATACGGGTAAAGATGATGACCTTTTTGAACCTAACCTACTCTCTGAGGCCAAGTTGTTTTTTTTTTAGTTTCATTGTAAGTTGAGGAGTTGGGGACGCCAGCTCGCTTCGCTCACTCACTCCTGTTTTGGTCACAAAAAAACCTAATGAACTTAACCTACCTTGTGTGGCCAAATATTTTAGTTTAAGGGGTTTTGCTTAAAGGCGCCCTTTCTGCATTTCTAGTCGCTTACTTAGTTAGTCTCACGCCTTATAATTTTATTCGTCCGTTTTATAATATCCCTATGATAGATAGACTTTTTAAAGCCCATGTTAAATATATTTTCCTACACCATCGAATCATTCGTTTTATATTGCGCTAGCCATGTTGCACGTGCAAAGGTCACTTAACTTTTCTTAATTGTTCCTGGATGAAATATTGCATAATATTTTTTTACTACTTCTTGTGTTCAAAAACAGCAACTTTCTTTGTTTTTTGTTCTTATACGTTAAAAAACATAAATGATTATCACCACCTTTTTTTAATTAATAAAAACATGACATCTGACACTGATTATCTAAACTAGTAGAATTATTTCAAAAATCAAGAACCCGACTGGCTCTTTTCACAGTTTTCGGCTGCCATATTGATTGTTGGCTGATACGAATTGAATGACAGGAGTTAACAATGCAACAATCATACTTACATACATACTAACATTCCTTCTGGGTTGGTCGTCGGGCAAAACTAGAAGAACATCTGCATACAAATTCTACACTGCAAACTCGCTCTCACTCGCCGTATGAAAAGATTGCGTTTTTGCCATTTTGCTTTCAATATTGCGGTTTCAATACCCTGTGATCATTCGCTCAAAGCTTTGACTTGTGCACGTTTTTGTAATAAGTACAAAAATTTCAGTCTTTATTTCTATCACTACGGGACTTGTCGCGATTATTTTTGAGATCTCTCTATGCTATTTCGACGAGTGGCTGTGAAGATGATAGCTGCTTTGTCGAATATCAAATAAATCTCAAAAACAATTGCGGTAAGTCTAGAGTGAAAATGATAGTGATTGTGACCGTGACAGCATAAAATCGTGTGTACCTTTGTTATTTCTTAAACTTTTGCACTTTAAACACTTACAGAAACTGTTGTTTATTTTTTACGTAGCACATATATCTCCATGATTCTTCCATTTATTCATTGAAACATCAGCGGATACAAATAAATAAAAGGAACGTTAGCAAGTTCCTTTTATTTATATCCTTATCTGTTTAAATACATATATAAGTGTGTATCTTTTTCGTGGCTTGCTACTGTAGTTTAAGCTAACCTCGAACGATTGAGTTGAATGTCAGGAAATTTACAAAACATGGCATTTTTCTAGAGTTGTTGGTAAAAGCCAAAGTATATTCGTATGAGTTCTTCATACATATACTTTTTGAATGGTGTATTTATCGTTTCGACGTTCCTAGCCGCAAAATGCCAGCAATTATTTTTAATTGCAAGGCTTTTAACTGCTGCAAGGAAAGGTACGTACGAGCGGAGGTGACGAGTTTATGATGTAAAGCAGTTTTATGTGTACGTGTTATGCATACCTTTATTGTAACGTAGAATAAAATAATATCGAATAATTTATTGAACGCCAAAATAAAATAAGACAAAATAATTAGGAAATTTAAATGGGTAAAAATGAATTCTTGTTTTTTTACAATGACACTGTAAAATTATATAAAAAGAATATAGTTATTATAGTACTAGCAAATTCCCCGTGACTTCGCGTAAATAATAGCCCATGTCACGCACAGATAAATTAGCTTGAAAGAATTTTGAAATTCAGTCCAGTACTTAGTTTTAGAGCCTTTTCAATTCAAACAAACTAATAATGAAATCTTTCCGCTTTACAATATTTGAATAGTTATACAAATTATATACTTACATTCATACATATATACGAAAAAACATTGCCCTACTTCTGGGTGGATCAGTCTGGTAAAGATAAAGATACGTCCTAAACAAAATACTGGTTTCTTTGTTTTTCAGTTAAATGAATGGTGGCACAGAACCCTAAGTACGCGTGCGTTTTTTTCTCGCGCTTGGCTGTTTTTATTTTTTTTATATGAAATCTTTATTTCACAAAAGTTTTTTTCTTTTATTTTATATAGTAATATAATATGTGTGATATGTCACACAAATTGAGCTAGCCCCACAGTAAGTTGTAAACTTGTGGCGCAGGATACCAAATCAACGATATTATATTTTATAATATTTACTTATATAGATTAACACCCAAGACCCAGGTCAATCTGGAAAAGGTCGTTTTCCATCATGATCTGACCGGGGATCGAACCCGGGACCCACGTGTCGTAGTCTGACGTGGCAACCAATGTGCCACGGAGCTCGTCAAAAAAGTGTTCACTAATAGGTGACTTTGATCATCTGTCAATTCTCAGCAAATTTGCGAACCTTTGTCTCACATAGAATGCAATCAATCCAATTCGCAGCACATTCAAAGCTTTGCCCTAAGCTTTTGTAAGCTGACTAAACATCAGACAATATTAGGGTATTAGCTTACCTGAGATATGTGACAGTAAGCTCTTTGTGAGATCTCATTGGAATTGAATTTAGAATACCAAGCTGTCTGCGTTATAAAAGGATTTATTTAACTAGTCTGGCGTGTGGCTAAGAATCATACATACTCGTATATAATTTTGTAGTAGCTAAAAGTAAATTGTTAGTTACGCTTTCGTGCTTTAAAATACTGAATCATTAATTTTTCCATACACATTTGATTAAGAAGGACATACGTAAGGCATTTAAAAAAAAGTGTTTCTACTAAAAGTTTAAGATCCTGGGAAGAACAAATAATTTCTTTACCAAAAATCCCTCAAATTGACTTCGAAATTCGGCGACAACGGCAAGCTTCATACATTTTATATGAAACTAGCAATTTTCCCGCAACTTTGTCCGCGTAAATTATAGCCTATGTCATCTGCAGATAAATAGACATTCTACAAGTGAAATAATTTTTAAACTCGGCCCAGTTAATTCAGGAATATCAGTTTAGTTAGATGACAGATTGCGCTGCGAAGGGTGTCACTGTCAATTCACTTAAATGCGCGTCACTTACCGCAACCACTAAACTTTGAATGGAGGATAAACAATCACAAAACAATCAAAATTTCGATTGTTTATAATACATCCTACGTAGACGTAGTCACTGGCTAAGGCTAGTATAATAATATAGTCCTAGCTGTAGTTTATTTAAAACAATACATTTATAAAAATTAACCAAAACCAATGGGCTATATTCGAATCATTACTCTTATTAGTTGCAAACCACAACCTCCACCAATCACTTCGGGCTCATTTAAATAATACAAAGTCGGCTGCTCTACGGAAAAAAGAAGTAAATGCAGTCTCACAAATTTTACAGGAGGAGCAAATAACTAAAAATGACCTAATTAAAACGTACTGACGTCAACTCTAATACTATTGTACATTCATAATTTATAAAATAATTATTTCTATAAGTAACAAAGCAATTTATTTAGTAATTATTGGTAATTTTGTTTTAAAGTGAACAAAATGTTTTTCTCTAGACATAATATTTATATTTAATAAAACTAACAAATGAATAAGAAAGTAAATACTTTTACTTTGTTTTTAATATTATTTATAAAGAAGTGTAGAAGGCAAATTTTCGCTTTAGTAACAAAGCAAATGCATTTAATTATTTTTTCACAAAGGAAATGAAGCCATTTCAGAATTGGCATAACTGTTTTAAGGCTTGTTGGATTTTGCTTTTTTCGATATATACCTAGTCGGGTCATAAGTTCTGTCAAAACCTTATTATTTAATTTTTTTTAATACTGGCTAGATGAACTTCACCAATTTTAAAAATAGAACGTTTGCGCTTGCCGAAAATAGAAAAACATAAATTTTTATTCATTTTCAAATATGGAGTGGTCGAAGAAAGAAGCGGTTATCGCGTTGCACCGCTGTGGTTACGCGCCAAAAGAAATTTTCAATATTCTAAAAAAAATTAAAATAACCCTACGATTTGTTTATCGCACTATCAAACGATTCACTGAAGTTTCAAGCTTTGAAGATCGTAAGAAGACCGGCCGACCTCGTACAGTTAGGACACCAGCGATCATCAAAGCAGTGAAGGCGCGAATTCAACGAAATCTTGTTCGTAAACTAAAAATCTTAGCTCTTCAGATGGGCCTAAGCAGAACCACGGTCAAAAGTGTGATAAATGAAGACCTAGGACTACGAGCTTATCGTAAGAAGACCGGACATTTCTTGAACGAGCGTTTGAAAAAAAATAGGCTGGATAGATCCCGCGCTTTGTTACGGCGGTACGCGGGAAAAAAATACAGCGAAATTTTGTTTTCGGATGAAAAAAATTTTAACTTCGAAGAAAGTTATAATAAACAAAATGATAAGGTGTATGCCCACAGCAGTGAAGAAGCCAGCACGCGTATTCCAAGGGTTCAACGAGAACATTATCCTTCGTCACTCATGGTTTGGCTTGAAGTCTCATATTCAGGCTTAACTGAGGTGTTTTTCTGTGAAAAAGGTATAAAAACCAGTGCCGAGGTGTACCAAAATACCGTCCTAACAAACATAGTGGAACCTTTTTTTCAAACAATGTTCAAAAACAGACATTGGATATTCCAACAGGATTCTGCACCACCTCATAGAGCACGGAGCACGCAAAACTGGTTGACCGCCCGTGGAATTGACTTTATCGGACATGAAGACTGGTCCTCTTCTAGTCCAGATTTAAACCCACTGGATTACAAGATATGGCAACATTTGGAGGAGAAAGTCTGCGCTAAACCTCATCAGAATTTGGAATCTCTACGAGCATCTTTGGCTAAAGCAGCGGCAGAAATAGATATGAATGTGGTGCGTGCTGCGATTGAGGATTGGCCGCGTCGATTAAGGGCATGTATTCAAAATAGGGGAGGGCATTTTGAATAATGTAAATAAAATTGTATTCTAAATTAAATTAACTTAAATTTTATATATAATTTCTTTTTATTTGTCAAAAAGTGTATCATTAATTTTATAAAAAGTTTTTGACAGAACTTAAGACCTGACTAAGTATATAGATTTGTAAACACAAAAACTTATGACCATCATTAGCCTCGACAAACTTTTTGACGTAAACTGACATGTTTAAATTACGCGAAAAGTGACAGTGACATGACAGTGACATAACAAGTGATAAGATGCGTTCGAAATACATTAAAATCTTTGTCATTATTCTAAGACTAAAACCAAGTAACGTCAAATAATTTAAACATTTGAAACTTTTAAATGAACGACAATATTCGAAAAACCAAGTAATTAGGTGCAGTAAATAATTTGAATTGATTTGAAATATAGAAACAAAGCAACTGTAAGGCAATTGCTTTGTTTTACATTTTTAATTTAGCGTGCTTTGTTATTCCGTTAAGTAACTTGCCAAGCTAGCCATTTCTTTACAATACAAAAACAAAGTAAAGATGTTTGATTTTTTTATAGCGAGATAAAAGAGTTAAAAAATATGTTAGTTTCTAATGAAAAACCAATTAAACCAGTTCACAACACAAAAACGGAGTAATCGACATACAACTACTTTGTTTTTGCGTAGACATTGCAGTTTGCTTTTTTTTACCGTAGATATTTTGGACAACTTCCTGCAGTTACTTTATTTCGCCAACTTTTATTTCTAAAATTAAAGCGTTTTCATCGATTCTATAAATAAAGCAGTGTCCGTTACAGGCAAAATGTACCAAATATGTAAAAACACAGATTTTGAAAAATATTCATTTGCTTTGTTTTTCCATAGCGCAGCCGAAGTGTTCTAGGAGCTTTCTATAAATAACGGTCGGGAATAAATAGCTCGGCATTTCTTTGAAAGCTAAGCTGACATAAATCTGCAGAATGAATGGGTTTTAGATAATGAGAAAAAGAACTTTAAATAAATATGAGGAAAATAGAATCCTACAAAACATTACAACTAAACTTCTAGAGCATTTCCTTAATGGGGCAACTCGTAACCGTCAACACGTAAAACTTTTTGTATGAAACTAATGCTGAGACCTCGAAACTTAAATTCAAAGATTTTATTCAGAACATAAGCATTTCCAGGGACTTTTTCACGTCATTTCATAATTTAATCAATTCTAATTTACTTAGACATATGTAAATATTATTAATTAGTGTTCAAAAGCTACAGACTACTAGCGTTTCGGAATCTACCACTGCAGAGAAGAAACGCTGAAAGAAACTCTTTTTTACAGCATTGGTCGCATACTCGCCTGAAAGGCTTTGTATATTTTCCTTTTTTCTTTATTTTTTCTCATCCGTGCTTCAGAAGGCAGGTTAAGCCGTTGTACCCGGCTGTCATCATTGGTGGTAGTCGTTATGTGAGATGCTTCTAGGCAGCTTGAAAAATCTACTACCAGTATTGGCCACTTACACACAAGAAAAACAACAACAACTGTGATTAATTTTTAAAAGGATTGTTAATAGTTCAGCGGCGGTCATAGCAAGAGTCTCAGTAAGTCAGCGGTACCCTCAGACGACTTAATTAGCAATTAAAGTGACAACTGGGACGTAAAATATTGTTAGTTTGAAGGTTTGAAAGGTATTTTGAAAAGGATGTCCTTTGTAGCATTGTATCTATTTTGAAAAACATTGTTATATAGTTATTCTACTGACACCCACAAAGAGGGTAATATTTTTCGCACGTATGTCTGTATACCTTTGTTCCATCGTTGCCTCCTGTAACTTAAACGGTTTGACCGATTTTGAAGTGTGACGTGCCATTAGATTTGTTTTCTTCCTTTAAATGTCATAGGCTATGTAACGGCAGCAAAAAAACAATACGGTGAACGTTAACAGCCGTAACTAATGCGACACAAGCTTCGCTTAGTCAGGGCCCAAAGTCTAACAGTGTACAAAAATGTAAACTTTATTTATTTTAATGTTTTTGTGAACCTGTTTAAAATTTTTGTTGGTCAATAAATTATTATTAATGAACCTGCCAAAAAAATTACGTTTGAAAATGCTAGCCTTGAGAAGAACAGCCGTACAGCTAGAGAACGGAATAGACAGATGAAATAATTTTTGAAAAGCTTAAATTAGCGCTCGCTGGGACAACAATTTATAAGAAAATTTATTGATTATTACCTATTTTACAGTTTTAGTTTACAATGTCTACCTACATAGTTAATAGAGCCTCTACTTCATTTTGTCCCTATCTTTGATTATTAAACTGTTTTCCAGTAAAATAATAAAAAAGTTCCTACGCACATTGGACTGTCCATGCCAGACGTAAATTGTACAATGGTTATCATTTTCACTCGAATAGATGCGTCGGTACCAACTCTTTTGGTATTCAGGATATTACGCATATTTTAAAATTGTTTGTTTAGTAGCTATCAATTACTGCGACTCTGGGTGTAGGTTAGCATAAGAAATTCGGGTGAAGGACCAGAACAGTCAGTCTTATGGCCTTGGGGTCTGTTTAGCCCGTTGGCGGAAAATACTTGATATACTTAATATATCAGTCGTGTGGTTTCTTTCTGGCAGAGTAGAATAGGACTGCTCCAAGTCTTTACGTGAATGTCGAAGAAAGCGACTTAGGAAACACAAGCTAAATAAAACATATAAACATCAAAGAGACCTCTCCAATTCGTCTGGCCAGTGTGGAGAGTGTAGGTCCTCTGATTGCTCTGGTGGTACAAAATTACATAAGGATTTAATGTAACTTGTGGTCACTAAAACAAGTACGTTATTTCTAATGCCTGATGATATGTTGCATACATACAATATTACCACGTTTATACTTCGCGGGGTAGACAAACTCTAAGGTCATGAAACCCAACGGCCATGATTGCGTAAAGGTGAAAAGCTAAATGGTGGTAATAGGTTGCTAGCATATATCGCATATATTTTTCGCCCAATCTCTTGACCGCCTTTTACGGTCTGCACGGGAAAAAGCAGTTGGTATATTATGTTTTCTCTTTCTCCCAAACCAGCATGGAGCAATTATGTATATGAAAGGAAATATGTATATGCTACCAATAGGATCTAAATAATACAGTTTCGTAGCAGACTGACGTGTTTCTGTCGTGTGCTCCACATTTGCAGCAATGCTATTGTTTCCAGTCTTTTGTGAGCTGCGAAAGTTGACAGCTACACTCTTCACGGCTGGATTCCAGCTCTGTACCATTAATAACACTGGATTATGTTTGAATAACAATACAAGTAGTAGACAAATATTTTATGCATGAAAAGAAGTTTGCATTTCTCTTGAAAAAGCGTAGGTACGTTGTGAATTTGTGTCACAGATACACAATACAGATACTAACTCAACAACGATACTATCCCAATCTCAACTACTTAATGGTCATTTAATTTCATTTCGAGCCATTAATTGTCCCACTGCTGGGCAAAGGCCTCCCTCCATTTTTTCCGATCTAGGGATAGATTTCTCTGCCGTTATTAATATAGAGCTAAAAACGGCAATAAAAATCATGTATAGTATGGTGTATTGAAGCGGCGACAGAAAAACATAATCTGTAAAAAATTCTCAGCTATTACTGAGACTTTTTCTTGTTTTTTATTTAATTACACGGTCCCGTTTTTACCCTTTGTGTACCCTAATAAATGGGTTAAATTCAAATCAGTCGAAAATTTGTAATACATAATATAAAACCCAGCAATTATATCAAAAAGGCTCAGAATTATTTTACATCCAACAACTAAGCTTCAACTGCAAGCTGACAGACTGACAGCATGTACTGCATAATAAAATCAGTTGTCCCAAAATTTGCATAGCGCTAGCTAAATTGAATTACTGAAACATGTTTCCATTATTGTTGTGTGTAAGAGTTTAAATTAATACTGTTTGACCAAATGTACTTAATATAGGGTAAAACACGGATAGTTGCCTCACTTTTCAAAAAGTTTAAATTATAAAAAAATGGGTCGTTATTAATAATACCTGATAATGTATACGAAAACATAGGTTCTTCGTCTTTTATAGAAGACCAATTCCGTTAGCATAATTGATACTGGTTTTGAGTATATTACGTTTTATTTGACCTCCTAAAAAAGGGATAGTCGTCTACTGCAGCGGATAGTTGCCAAATGTTAAAAAGAGTAAGAAGGATACTTGCCGAATAGTTATACATATAACACTTGGTTTTCGCTTATACTTGCGAGGCATTCTGTTTACCTAGAATGGGCACGTGCAAGCGGTTAATATTGTTTTATATTTAAAACAAGTAAGTATAGCATAATTTTTACTTGAAAAAAAAAATTGAAAATATGTGATGAAAAAGAATTCGCCACAGGTAGGTTTCGAATACATTCATCACATATTTTCAATTTTAATAATATAACGAGCATTGTAATGCTATTTAAAAACCATTGAAGTGAAAAAAAAAATTCTTGATTAAGGAATAAATGGTTATGGATAATTGCACTTAGAACAACTATCCGCCACAATAAATAAGGCAACTATCCTTTTTGATACGGATAGTTGCCTTTTCGATTTAGAAAATAAATAAAATCTTTTCAATAATAAAACGCAATTAATAGAAACGCAATTAATAGAAACAAAATGTAGTCTGAAACCACAATCAATTATAAAGATATCCAACAAAAACTAGGTACCAATATAATTTCGACGTCCGTTAATGTTTCGCAGCGGAAGATTTTTGCTCACACGGACGAAACGCGTGCACCCACTCCAACGGTTTACGTGGCAGAGAGGCCTGCGGGGGGAGTGCTTCTAACTATAATCAAGCAGTAATGCCACAAATGTACCTAACATAGAGAATTCGAAACCGACGCAAGTATCCCCCCGACGCAACTATCCGGGTTTTACCCTACATTTTACAACAAAATGAGATACGAGATGATAGGTATAATGAGAGAATGATACACATTGTATTAAATATATCTTTCAATCTTCTTCTTCTCCCTCGCCTTTTCCTTAATTAGGGTCGGCTCTGTATGTTAACTCTCTGCAAACCTTTCTATTCCCAACATATCGGCACTAGCTCCCCGACTTTCTCGACCTTCCTTTTCCTCTATGGCCCGAAACTTGGCATTCTTTTAGCCAGGTGATCGGCATCCCTCCTCTCGATACGGCCAAACCAGGTCAAGCGAGACGCTTTATTTTGTGCGATTTCAAAATTCCTCTTATATATTCATTCCGGATCTTGTCCATCTTTGTAACTTCAGAAATATATGTATCAATCATAAAATGAGAAAGAAGACAAAATTAATCATTAACTATTGCGCCTATTTACTAAATATGACAAAAAAGTCACCGCTCCATCGTTCACCGTCCAGTTAGATGATTGGGCAATTTGTGTGGAAAAGCGGTTTCTTTTGCATAAAATGTTTATTTGGAATGTAACAATCTACTACTGAGACTTCGATGTCCGTCTGTGTGTCTGTCACCAGACTGTATTTCATAAAGGGTGATAGCTAGACAGTCAAAATTATTACAGATGATTTCTTTCTGTTGCCGATATAACAACAAATGCTAAAAACAGAAATAAAATAAATATATAATTCCCATACAACAAATATGACTTTTTTGCCGTTTTGCTCGATTGTCTGATGTTGTATAGATAAGGGTAAGGAACCCTTCGTGTGCGAGTCTGACTCGCACTTGGTCGATTTTTTCCATATTTCACGTCATTAATATGTTCCTCAGGGTAGTACCACCCACAGTAGGCACAGAATTAATATATCTATTACTACTACGAGTACTATACCCAGGTTGAAGCAAATCGGTCGTATAAATACTACTAAACAATTTTAAAATTATTAGTTTCCGCACTCTAAAGCATTCCAGTTAACAATGTATCTCTATAATATTATACCAGTGGTGTAACTGCCAAAATTAATTTTATAATTTGGATTGAGATGTAAGGTATATAACCCGCCGTGTGATCCGCGGCAGAGTAGAATAGGATCACTCTATGTCTTCCCGTCGATGACGTAGAAGGAAACACACGCTAAACAAGGCTTATAAATATGAAAAAGACCAAATTCTCTGACTGCTCTGGCTAAAATATGGTATATTGTATAATAAATATACAAAGAGGGTCGTGTTCCTGCGGCAGAGACTAAAAAACACCTGCATGATGATGACAATGATGATGTATAATCCTGTAAAATAAAATCAGTCAGAGCTACATCAAACATTACTTCTAGCTCGCTCGCTCGCTTGCTAGCTAGTGGAACCATAGATTTGAAAATAATCATCTTTTGCTCGTAGCATTAACTAAAGCATATTGTTGCGAACCTGTGTTGCGAACTCTAGCTAGCTCAATAGACAAATAAACACAAGAAATGTTTAATATTGCGTAGATCTGTCACATTAATCTTATTTCCCTGTCAGAAAACGCAATGAGTTCGCAGTTCCGTCAGCAACAAATGCAGTCTACTACGTATAGAATTATGATTACTGTCATCACTCTCACTCGAATGGAGCTGTCAGTACGATTAGGTACTGTCAGTTTTGCCTGATGACTAGCACGTGACATAATATCCTCAGGCACGGATACACCACACATACCTTATTAGTATAATAAGGACTGAGTACCCGCAGTAACTGAATTACTACACAAAAAAATAAAACATTAATGAAACTAAAAACAATTTCTTTAAACCTATACGTGCAAAAAAAAATTGAGGAATACATTTGTAGGTATGCCACATGTACAGAAAAAATACAGTAAGTGGTATATAGTAGGTTCCACTAAATGCCACGGCTGTCATTATATACAACGGTAGGAAAGAGAATCAAATAGTGATAGATTGCTGGCCGCAATGCCTGCGAACGTGTTTAGAATTTTCAAATTATCAGCTTTACGCATTTTTTATAAGCAGCTGTAATTGCATGCAAAGAAAAGAAGCTGGTAATATCTATGTTATTATTTTTATGTAAACACTGTAAAAAAAATCATTAATGTTAAAGAACATTGATGATAACTGACTTTTAATTTCTAATGTAAAACGTTTTAATGTATGTAAGGCGGGTAAGATGTAATAAAATTAAAAGCTGATGTAGTGCGCTATTATTTAATAATCTTTTAGGGATAAATAAGTATTTACAAATTATTTACATTGTGATGTAATATGCTAGGCACTTTGTATTCAATTATAAACATTACTTGCCTCTACAACTAAACAAGTATGTTTTAAAAATAATTAGAAACTAAAGTTAATTAATTACATTGGTAATTCCTGACACAAGCAATAACGGAAATGTATGCCAAAGTTAACGGTATTCTTGTCTAAAATTGTAATAAAAAAATTTACTGTGGAAATAATTGATAGTTTATAGTTAATTTATAAGTTGCTGGTTTGAATTTTAACTCACAAAATATGATATTCATGACAAATATACAGATCAGTGTTGTCATTAAGTAATCCTATTAAGTTAAAACTATATATAATAACATATATGTATTTTTTTAGTCAATTGAATCATTTCATGAAGATCATAATTCAGGAATTTTAAATTAAACATGTAAAAGTTTGTGTGGATGTGAAGATGCTTTTTACTCATTCTCTGACAATTCTGTGCTACTAGACTGATTTTGATTATCCTTTTCGATGTACATTTAGATGTACAGTAGTTTACTACTAGCGTTTTTCCGCGGCTTTGATTCCAATAATTATTCTCACCAGTCTTCTTCTAGACCACTTCAGTGGTGAAAACAATTATTGGAGCGAAACATTTAATATATTATTACCAGTGAATGAAAAAAGCATAGAGCTGCCTCGTACTACCGATTTGAACCCACGAATGGTGAATTTTTTCTTCTTCAATTTTTCTTCAAAGCCGTATTGCAAGGATTAAACATCTATAAGTTCAAAAGTCTTAGTTTATATTTTATCCTGCACACTGGATGTAAACGAATAAATCACTCTGTAGTTGTTAAGCTTGGTGACGAGCTGTTATTTTGCGTGGTGACAAAAATTATCGGGATGTAGGTACTAGTAGAAGGTGCTTTTCATATTTTTTTTTCATTCACTGATTATAATTCACAGTAAAATTAGTATTATTTCAGTAGTAAAGTTATTATTTAGAACTTTTCGTACTACACATTGAATGAGCTCCTGATAAAATTTACCCAAAAATCCTCAAATTTTTTTCTTCGTAAATTATATGTGTCACCGTATAATGGACTAACTAATGGCTACTGGACATCATCAATTCCATTCACATACTGTTTAACATCTATTAGTACTTTATGTAACTGTTTAGTAATAAAGGTCCTTAAAATACGAATAATAATATCACATGAGTATTTTAAGGACTAATTACGAACAGTCGCATGCAATACTTTATCTACAAGCACACTATGAAGTGCCTATAATGTTTTAGAAGCTGTTCTAAAAACTTTTTCATAGGTACTTCATTCTTGACTTATCTGGCAACAATTGTTGATTATGTTAAATGCCCTGTAGAAAATTTTGGGGAGTGTACATAGCTGCTTCCTCATCGCTTTTTCGATTCACTATCATTCACATTTTATTACAAATAAATCTACCTATTTCGCAATGGCGGCAAATCAAACTCACTTCAAGGCATTCAAGGATGCGTGTAGAGGACGACCACGTTCAGGGGCGCGACGTAGTTCTATTTCCAAAAAATTAACTAAGATTCCTTTTCAAATGAAGGTATTCGAAGTTTGAAAGTCATTACTTAATCGAAAAACGATGTCGTAATGAAAATACGTACAATATTACCTACGGCCAGAGACAATATAATTGTTGTTATAAATGTGCTAGACGTAATGATACTCATTAAAAGACAATTTCTGATAACGTTATAGACATTTCATAGTGTGTGAGTATGGTGTGAGTAGATAAAGTTTTTTTACATTACCCCTTATATATCTCCTTCATAATTAAATACTCGATCTCATATACCAAGTATAAATGTTAAGTTCAACCGGAAAATTAAATTATTGTCACATCTTCCTTGTAATATTACACCTTTTTATACAATATTTACATAATTTTATTTACAAATTACCTCTTTGATTTACATAGCTATGTTAGCATTTATATAACTAGGTTCCACTTCTCTTTCGTTGCGTACGAGAACTAAGTAATCAGTGTCCTCGTCTTTAAATACAATGTTCTTTGTAGGTGGTAACAGATCATAAACTTCCTCAACTATGGGTCTTGTAGGATCTACAGGCCTTGAACTAGGAAGTTCATCGTAGTGATCATCTATTTCCAATAATTGGGGCATAGATGCAGATTTTTCAGTATCAAACTTTTTAAGACTTGCTCTTTCAGTTGCTGCATTTTTCAAATCTTGCATACTGGTATTGTTTATTGGAGTTTGTGATTTAGTGAGTTCATTTTCACATATTTTATGTATTTCATCCCGTTCTAATTGACCTTGACGTGTTTTCATTAGATGTGATTTTAGCTCTTGGGTTATATTAAACTGTGCTTTAGTAAAAGGTGGAGATTTTATGGGTGTGTATCTTTGAGTATTTTCTTTTTCATCGATTATGAGAAATGTTTTTGCTTCCTCCGTTTTCTTTTTTAATGTATCAAAATTCATTTCAAGTGTTGCTTGTGGTTCTTGAGATATTTGCGGTGAATATTCCCTTCTGATCGGTTCATTAGCTGTCTTTTCTGTATTAAATGTGATAGAGTTTTCCATCATATTATATGAATTGTGTTTCAATTTGTATATTAAAAATCCAACTACTATCAAAAGTATAAGAACAATACTTGCTAAAACGCAGACTGCAATTGTTACTGAAATAGAAAATAAAAAAATTATCAAATATTTATTGTTTTTTTTTTCTTATCAAACATCATCATCATCATTACCATCTCAGCCACAAAAAGTCCACTGCTGGACATAGGCCTCCCCTAAGAATTTAAGGATTTTTATCAATGATACGTTTTAATTCACTTTTGTGTTAGTCGTAATAAATGACACAGGCTTGAAAACCATTTGTTCTTTCTATTGAGCATAATAAGTTGTTCAGAGAGAAGTGACACTTAAAAATAAATAAATACGAATAAACTTTGAATTAGTATCTTATTATTCATACACTAGCAGTCCACCCCGGCTTTGCCGATGGTACATACCTAGCTTTTGGCACTCAAGAATAACGCTCTTACACAACCGTAAAAGTATTTTTGAAATTGGTTCAGTACTTTCTGAGATTGGCGCGTTCAACCAATCAAATAAACAAACTCTTCAGCTTTATAATCAACCACCACCAACAGGTCTTTGTTAGTCTTCACTGCAGGAGCACGACCCTCTCTATACTACCAGAGCCATGTATTAGCCAGGGCAGTCAGAGGATTTGTCCTACACTCTCCACGCTGGCCAGACGGGTTGGAGAGGTCTCTTAGATGTTTGTAGCTATTTGTTTCCTTAGTCAACTTCTACGACATTCACGGGGAGACTTGGAGTGGTCCTATTCTACTCTGCCGGGAACCACACGGCATGCGGGAACCACACGGCATTATAATATTAGTATTGATTTAACATTTATTGATTGAAAACAATTTATTCAAACGGTCATCCGCCACAAGCTTCATCAAAATATTAGTCATTTTCAAAAAATATAATTATTTGAGCGTTTCAAAAAATCTCAACAAATAGAATACTTTTAGATTTTACATTTAAAAATGGCCATGCCTATGCCTGGGAATAAAAAATAAATACTTACGACCTAGATCCGCTTTGGAATTGCCTTCAGACATTTTGACGTAACTAATTCGTCCGTCCACTTCACCATATTAACTTAAACAGACAATCATGAGGATAACACAAATTAGTTCTATTGTCGAGCTTTTCCTTATGGGCCATTACCGCAAATTACGCATATAAACGATAAACATTCCTCTAATTCAATAAATTAAATCAAAATTAAAATAATATAACATATGGCCACAATAAACAAACCAAATTATTTGTACCTATACCGACAAACGACCTTTATCCATCCTCTGATTGGTCTGGCTAGTATAAATAATAGGGACATGGCACACAAATTGAGCCAGCCCCACAGTAAGTTATGAACTTGTGTCGCAGGATACTAACTCAACGATACTATGTTTTATAATATATACTTATATAGATAAACATCTAAGACCCAGGTCAATCTGAAAAAGATCGTTTTTCATCTTGACCTGACCGGGGATCGAACCCGGGACCCCCGTGTCACAGGCTGGCGTGTTGACCGCTTCGCCACGGAGCTCGACAATATGGCTCTGGCAATTCAGAGAGGATCGTGTTCTTGCAGTGGAGACTAAAAAGAGCCCTGATAATGATACCGACAAACTAAAATATTTTATTCCTTTTTTTCTTCTTCTTCACTTCGCTTCCGCGGCACACAGGGTAAAAAAAACTTATCATCGAACTTCTTCAGACATGTCACATGTTTCGAATTATAGGAAATGTTGTTGATATTGACGGACTGAGTTGTTCTTTTAAAAGATCCGACAACGTTTTGTCAACATATTGTAGTTATACATACATGCTATCACGTCTTTTTCCCTTGCGGGGTAGACAAAGCCCAGGTCTATAACAACTACGATTAGCATGTTGGTGTGCTTTAAGGTGGAGAAGGGAATCAAAATAATGATAGGTTGCTAGCTGCATCGCCTATTAACATGATTCCTCGCGCCCATTCCCACGATCGGCTTTTACGATATGTGCGGGAAAGAGAAGCTGCTGGTCATTCAACAATTTTATTTTTATCCCAGACCAGCGTGGAAGGAAGCGTGTAGTTATAGATACACAATCATCATAATAAGGTCTTTTTTAGTCTACACTGCAAGAGCACGACCCTCTTTGTACTTCTAAAGCCATATATAAGCCAGAGCAGTCAGAAGATTAGTCCTACACTCTTAACGCTGGCCAGACATAATAAGTTAAATAAAAGCTTATAAAATAATAAAAATAAATAGAGAGCGATATGTCTACTATATCGACATCGATTTATCTTCTAAAATGTCGTAATTTTTAAAACAATCACGTATATACCAATGATGATGATGATGCATATAAGGTCTTAGAGCTACATTAAAACAATTGTTTTTACTTCCAATTAGTCATAGTGTTGACTCTCTGACCACAACTGATTGGTATAAATAGCTGGTCGGTAAATATTTTCATCATGCCTGTCCTCCTCCATGTACATAACGCTTAAACATTTTACATAATATCCTTGTTTTATGTGTTTTTATCCGACTGATCCACGCAGAAGGAGGGTAATGTTGTATGTAAGTATGTATGAGTAGTGACTAGTAGTTTGCAGTGTGGTTCCCAGCAGAGTAGAATAGGACCACTCCAAGTCTTTCCGTGGATTTCTTAGAAAGCGACTTAGGAAATACAAGCTAAAAAAACCGGCCAAGTGCGTGTCGGGCCACGCGCAGTGTAGGGTTCCGTAGTTGCGAATGAAAACTTTGAGTTCACACTGTTTACACTCGCACTTCTCAGTTTAACGACCAAAAACATCTAACAATGAAAATTGTATGAAATGTTACATTTTTCAGTACATTTTATAAGTTGGTTGCCTATAACTTTTTAGTTTGCACTTAGCTCTGATAGTTATCCTTTCAACTTGAGTATATATACTACCGCTGTAATTTTTTTCACGTATCCATATATAACCGTTTAGCAGATAGAGAAGGGGGGGACACACTTACCTCTAACAAAAATTTTCACTTTAAAACCATACCAAAATTACAGCTTTCTAGTACAATTTAAAAAAAAAATGTGTACAAAAGGTGGACTTAATGCCATATGGCATTCTCTCCCAGCCAAACCTTTGGACCAAAAAGAAAATTAAAAATGGGTGGTGGGTGGTGCGATAAAGTGCCAGAATATAAAAAAAAAACAGTGTCATAATATAAATACGCTAAAAAATAATATAATATAAATCAATATACCAACGTGCAATACAACTAAAAATATACCAACATAAATATAATAAAAATATAACATATAATTAGATACATATCTATAAAAACATAAATATATATAAATATATACATATAGGGGATGATTACTTATCAACGGGATCACTATCTATCACGTCTTTTTCCCTTGCGGGATAGACAAAGCCCAGGTCTATAAAAACTACGATTAGCATGTTGGTATGCTTTAAGGTGGAGAAAGGAATCAATATAATGATGGGATGCTAGCTGCATCGCCTATTGACATGATTCCTCGCGCCCATTCCCACGATCGGCTTTTACGATATGCGAGGGAAAGAGAAGCTGCTGGTCATTCTACAA
Source organism: Rhodophaea formosa (assembly GCA_963082605.1). Lineage (NCBI taxonomy): Eukaryota > Metazoa > Arthropoda > Insecta > Lepidoptera > Pyralidae > Rhodophaea > Rhodophaea formosa. The sequence goes on along the minus strand of OY720218.1, from coordinate 7,057,047 downwards.
TTATATTTTTCTCCCAGACCAGCGTGGAAGGAAGCGTGTAGTTATAGATACATAATCATCATAATAAGGTCTTTTTTAGTCTACACTGCAAGAGCACGACCCTCTTTGTACTACTAAAGGCATATATTAGCCAGAGCAGTCAGAAGATTAGTCCTACACTCTAAACGCTGGCCAGACATAATAAGTTAAATAAAAGCTTATAAAATAATAAAAATAAATAGAGAGCGATATGTCTACTATATCGACATCAATTTATCTACTAAAATGTCGTAATTTTAAAAACAATCACGTATATACCAATGATGATGATGATGCATATAAGGTCTTAGAGCTACATTAAAACAATTGTTTTTACTTCCAATTAGTCATAGTGATGACTCTCTGACCACAACTGATTGGTATAAATAGCTGGTCGGTAAATATTTTCATCATGCCTGTCCTCCTCCATGTACATAACGCTTAAACATTTTACATAATATCCTTGTTTTATTTATTTTTACCCGAGTGATCCACCCAGAAGGAGGGTAATGTTGTATGTAAGTATAATAATAAATAAATAAATAAATAAATAAATAAATATAAACGGACAAATCACACAGATTGAGCTAGCCCCAAAGTAAGTTCTTAAGAAAGACTTGTGTTATGGGATACTAACTCAACGATACTATATTTTATAACAAATACATATATAGATAAACATCCAAGACCCAGGTCAATCTGAAAAAGATCGTTTTCCATCATGACCTGACCGGGGATCGAACCCGGGACCCCCGTGTCGCAGGCTGACGTGGTAACCGCTGCGCCACGGAGCTCGTCAAGTATGTATGAGTAGTGACTAGTAGTTTGCCGTGTGGTTCCCAGCAGAGTAGAATAGGACCACTCCAAGTCTTTCCATGGATTTCTTAGAAAGCGACTTAGGAAATACAAGCTAAAAAAACCGGCCAAGTGCGTGTCGGGCCACGCGCAGTGTAGGGTTCCGTAGTTGCGAATGACAACTTTGAGTTCACACTGTTTACACTCGCACCTCACAGTTTAACGACCAAAAACATCTAACAATGAAAATTGTATGAAATGTTACATTTTCCAGTACATTTTATAAGTTGGTTGCCTATAACTTTTTAGTTTGCACTTAGCTCTGATAGTTATCCTTTGAACTTCAGTATACATACTACTGCTGTAATTTTTTTCACGTATCCATATATAACCGTTTAGCAGATAGAGGGGGGGGGGACACACTTACCTCTAACAAAAATTTTCACTTTAAAACCATACCAAATTACAGCTTTCTAGTACTTTTAGTCTCTGAGTAAAACCGCAGACGGACAGACAGACAGACAGACAGACAGACAGACAAACAGACATGGCGAAACTATAAGGGTTCCTAGTTTACTACGGAACCCTAAAAAGCTTAAAAACCTCAAAGAGAGTGGTCTCTTTCCAACCCGTCTGGCTAATCTATGGTTTTGGTAGTATAGAGAGGGTCATGTCCATGCAGTGGAGACTAAAAAGACAAGATCATGATGTAAAAATATATCGTCTTTCAGGCTTGGACGCACGTAAAGCCGAGTTTCTCTACATATTGATATTGTAAAGTCCCTGGAAATAATTTTATTGCATTTAAACTTGCTCTTTAGGTCGTTAAATCTGGCGAGTAAACAGTTAACCGCAGGATTTTCGGCTTTATAAATATTTATTTAATAGTAAAGGATTCTGCATCGGCCACTAATTTTAGACTGTAATCCCACATCAAAGGTTAAGGGGCCTTAACCAATAAGGTATCCTATCGAAACTAATATTATACATTCGGAGTGTTTATGGAGTGGAGTTTATGGTAAAGGGTGACATTCTCAACTGCCTGGCTTATGGTTAAAGGTATGGCGACAGGTACACACGCCCGGTCTCCCGAGCTGGTACCTACTTTCTCATCCCTAATCCATCCAAGCAAGTAGCAATCCGTTCCCCATTCCATTATATTCCTTTAACACCTTCACTTAAAAAAATTGGTGCATGATAGAGCCTCCACGTGGTGCACCTGGAAACAGCTGGACTTGGTAACGCCAGAGTCCAGGCTGGCCAATCCTGTCACCACGATGATATCTTCAATTCAATTCAAAAATGCTTTATTTTTCTCTCCAATCTATATCTATACCCACAAATAGAAATTTTGGTACAAATTGTATACTTATGATAAGATTGTGAGAGACTGGTGTCTGAACTAAGCAGAGCCTGTATCTCAGTACACCAGCCTCTCCCCTCACGAATAAGAAATCCGACTTTATTAAAAACAAAAGGTTATGGTTAATACGAAACGAAGATCAAACGAGATCTACTCACACTTAAACAAATAGTTTCTATGGGCAGCAGCGTCGGAACCGAGATAAGCAAAAAAACAGCGGTCACCAATTCGTTTGCCAAGCGTGGTGAGTATGACAAAACGCCCTCTATGGTAGAATCCTTAGGGAGGCCCACGTCTAGCATTGGACTCTTTGCGGCTGAGACGACGATGACGAATAATGAATGAAATTGTTTGTTTATGCACATTCTACGAGTACTACTGAACCGATATCAATCAATCACCCATTTATTTAGATAACTACAGTCTATTTTTGTGAGTCATTGGCTCGTTACATCCGGAATCGATATCTAGGGTACGGGAACACACAAAGGATAAAAAAAGATGCTGGAATCGATATAAACGCAAACGAAGCTGCGGGCGAATACTAGTATTACAATATTTAATAATATAAATATATTGTATATAATAAAGTTATTTGACGAGTTCTGTGTCGCAGTGGTTAACACGCCCCGGTCTGTAACTCGGATGGTCCCGGGTTTAATCCCCGGGTACGTCAAGATGAAAAATGAACATGTTCAGATTGACCTGGGTCTTAGATGTTTATCTATATAATGTATTTGTAATAAAATATAGTATCGTTGAGTTAGTATCCCATAACACAAGTCTCGAACTTACTTTGGGGCTAGCTCAATCTGTGTGATTTGTCGGTATATATTTTTTATTAATTTATTTAATGTAAAGTAGGAAGACCATCCTATGTCTGACCCACACTTCTCACCCAAAGGGATGGGGAATGGCAGTTGTATGTATTCTCAAGCTCACTCAATCTTTATAGTTTAAATCTATGCTTGTTCATTCAAGTGTAAATAATTTTTCAATTCGTCTCGTAGCTGAAATCTCAGGAATATTAAACTATTAATTTCCAATAAAATGACTTCACAAACTTTAAAACTCCCTCAACTCGAATTTAAAGTGCTATCCACAAAATTTTGCTCCTATTTAATTTGTAAAACAAAGTTGAAGTTTCGGTTGCAGCGTTAACTTAGACCGGCGTTGCATGTCATTATATGCATTGAAATCTTTTATTATTTAACTTGCTATACTTGTAAGTTTGTTTATGTCAAACAAACTAAATTATATTCTTTAGAATCAAAAATTATTAAGTTGTGATGATAATAAGGGTTTTCAAAATTGATATTTTATGGTCGAGAGTTATTTTTAAAAGCTGCTATTCCTAATTTAACATAATTATAAGATATTCTGAAAAAATATAGGTTTACAATACACGTAAATAAAACTCAAAGATAGCATGACGAACTCTACTTCGCGAAGAAATTTTGAACTATTCATGCCTCTATAAAGTTTTCTACTCACTTACATTTTAAGTGCTTTTCAGTAAATTCTGCCCCGATATAATTAATAAAACCATTCTTTTTTGTTGCACAAAAGCGACGGAAATTTAAAAATTTTCAATTTGCGGAAAAAATCTAAATTTGAAATTAAAACCTTCATTCATAATGTCTTATAGTTAGCGTTATTAATCTGAGGTTAGCTTTTAAAATTCGCCCGCCTGACAATTAGGCAATTACATAGAGCACTGCTCCGTGGCGCAGCGGTCAACACGCCTGCCTGCGACACGGATGGTCCCGGGTTCGAATCCTGGTTAGGTCAAGATGGAAAATGATCTTTTTCAAATTGACCTGGGTCTTGGATGTTTATCTATATAAGTATCTATTATAAAATATAGTATCGTTGAGTTAGTATCCTATAACACAAGTCTTGAACTTACTTTGGGGCTAGCTCAATCTGTGTGATTAGTCCGTATATATTTATTATTTATTTATCATCAGTGCTACGCAAGCAAAGGCTTTAAGTCTCATTTGCACTATTGGCCAGGATCATTGATGATACAAATGTAACTTCATAATAAGCTTCATTTGGACCATCATCATCATCATCATCATCAGGTCTTTGTTAGTTTCCACTGCAGGAGCACGACCCTCTCTGTACTGCCAGAACAGTCAGAGGATTTGACCTACACTCTCCACGCTGGCCAGACGGGTTGGAGAGGTCTCTTTGATGTTTATAAGCTTTGTTTAGCTTGAGTTTCATTTGGACCATTATTATTTAAACTACTCCCGCTTTTTCTGACTTTGCTCAATTGCACTATGGTGTAATTGAGCAAATGGCCAGGAGCATTGATGGTGCAAACGTAACTAATCATTTTCATTTGGACCATTAGGGTACATAAAGTTGAGTGCATTGTTGTTAATGCATTGAAATATTTTAGTGCTTTTACTGACTTTTGTCTTCATTTGTATTAATAAAAAACTTCGAAACTCTAAAAAGGGAGACAAATACCATAGAATGAGCAACGACTTTATCTCCGCGAAATTCAGTAGACGCTGTAACTCAGATTTTAAGTGCTCCTCACTAAATTCTACCCAGATTCAATTTGTAAGACAAAGTTGAAGTTTCTGGTGGAGAGGGAATTCAAACCAGCGCCTTGGCGAGTTAGGTATTTATTGAAATATTTTTTGTGTTCTTACAATGTTTTATACTAACTAGCCTATCCCACCAAACTTCGTGTCGCAATTTTTTAAATATTTCTTTTGACTATAGACCATAAATAATCTAAGAATATTTCATTTGTTTTTGATTATTATGCTATTTGTGGTACTATCTATACTTAGAACATGTTAATGAAAAAGTGCATAACCACAGACATTTCAACTTATTTTATGCATATGGAAATGCATTTAAGAATAGTTAAGATACTTTTCTTTAGTGTTTTTTTTTCGCTAACCTTATGTCGCAGGGATATGATAAAATTCAGTAAAATATAGCTCAATGAAAAACTTTGTTTCTTCCACATCATTTAAAATATACCTATGTGCAGGGCCTGTGCTGTGATATCGGTATTTTAGTATCGATATCTAAGAAATACCGGTAATCATACCGAAATGTGCAATTTTGTGCAAAACGGCTGGTTTGTTTGTTTTTCGTGTGTGTAAGTGGCCAACACTGCTGTCTGATTTTCCATCTACTATGTACACCTTTAGGCTAATATAGTATATTTAGGCTTAAATAATCTAAGGCGCTAAGAAGCGTGCTTGTCGATGTAATATCCATTGAAATTTTTGTCGCTGGTATCGGTATTTTATGAAAATATCGTCATTTTGAAGTCTCAAAACACCAACACTATCTACAGGTAAAATTAACTCACGTTCGCTAAATCGGGTCTGAGACGTGACACTGACGTATTCCTGGCATTAGTGTGGCGTTTTACCGACTTTTTGGTGGTAAAGAATGATCCACTTTATTTCTCTTTACGCTCCAATTTGGAGAACAAATGCAGGAGATTTCTTTAAACGTTATGTAGGTGCGGTCTCTTTTTTATCTGTTATTTCCTTGGGCGGATTATGAATTATTTTCGATGTACTTACTCTGTCTGGAGCGTTTACATTAAATCAAATATTAAGCGGTTAATAAACTCAATCTACCAAACAAGTATAGCATTCGATGGTATTACGACCTCTGTGGCTCAGTGGTAACACAAGAACCTTTGAATAGGGTCCCGGGTTCCATCCCGGGCAGGTTATGATGCAAAACTACCTTTTAGATTGGGCCTCGGTCTAGGATGTATAAGTGTTTATTATGAAACAATATCGCGGAGTTAGTATCCTATAGCAACTTACTGTAGGGTTAGCTCAATATGATAGTTGACACACCAGTATACATAGGTTTATTATGTAAAAGTACATGGACTTAAGAGGCTTACACCACCGAAACTAGTGAAACCCGTTATTTAATTCTTGTTCTCCGAAATAAGAACAAATTGAAAAAATCTACGTAAGTACTTCCTTAGTAAATTACTTGTAGTTTTTTTAGTAGAACTTTTCATCGACATCAGCATTTCAGATTAAGAGAACTATTAATTACCGCCAAAAATGGCCGCTTTTGGCAGTAATGCGTAGTTCTCTTGAATTACCAAATGCAAAATAATGAAAAGCAATACAAAAAATACTACAAGTCATTTACTAGTGAAGTACTTACGTCGATTTTGTCAATTTGATCTTATTTAGTAATAAAAGAAAAAAAATCAAGGGTGGCGCTAGTTGGCTGGTGTAAGCGCCTTAAAGCTTGTTATAAACTAGTGCCTAAGAACTCTCCAAACCGTCTAGCCAGCGTTGAGATTAAAGGCCAAATCTGACTGCTCTGGCTAATATATTATATGGCTCTGGTAGTACAGAGAGGATCGTGCTCCTGCAGTGGAGTCTAACAAAGACCTGATGATGATAAACTAGTGCATACTGTTATATATATATGTATATATATAACAGTATGCACTAGTTTATCATCGTCAGGTATATATATATATATATACATATATATGTATTGAGGAGCCCGATGGTCCAGTGGGTGTGAGCTCTATGAGCGCTTACGTATGTTAAGGAACCCCTGGTGCAGTCCCTACTTGGATGGGTGACCGCAAGTGGCATAAAAATATCTCAAGCTCCTCCGTGCTTCGGAAGGTACGTTAAGCCGTTGGTCCCGGCTGTCATCATTGATGGCAGTCGTTAAGCTATGTCAGATGACTTAAGGCAGCTTGAAAAATCTGACACCAGTGTTGGCCACTTACTCATACGAAAAACAAACTGTTATATAGGTACTTACACAATAAAGTTTATATAAATAAGTTTAGTTTGGGCACACTAGTGTCTATTCTTGGCCGACCTTGTCTAGATCCTTCCAATGCAACAAAGAGATATGCATTGTAGCAGAATAGCACATAGGCTGATTTATGCTGACAAAGTTACGGAAAATTTGCTAGTATAAACGTATACATTTTGATTATAGTAACGCAGGAAAGGAATGTAGGTAAAAGCTATTAGAACATACATATAAAGGATTTCAAAAGGACATGCTCCTCTGAATTTATTTATTACTTGAGCGCGCACGCAAAGCGGGCGTCTCCAGAACGACGGTGTGTGAACATTATGTACATACATTATAATATATTAACACAATTGAAAGGTCACACTTGCAAGCAATATTATGTTTAGGCTCAGCGATAAAACAAAGGTTTTTTAGGGTTCCGTAGTAAACAAGGAACCCTTATAGTTTCGCCATGTCTGTCTGTCTGTCTGTCTGTCTGTCTGTCTGTCTGTCTGTCCGTCCGCGGTTTTACGCAGAGACTATAAGTACTAGAAAGCTGTAATTTGGTATGGATATGTATATTAATCATGGCAAAAAAGTGGTAGAATAAAAACATGAAAAAAAATTTTTTTTAGGGTAGCTCCCATACAAGTAAATTGGGGGAGTAATTTTTTTTTCTCTATTTACCCATCGTGTGGGGTATCGTCAAATAGGTCTTTCAAAATTATTATGAGGTTGAGAACACCATTTTCCGATTTAGGGATCCGTTTCCGAAATATTTGGTTTTAAAGTGCGAATTTTTGTTAGAGGTAAGTGTCCCCCCCTCTATCTGCTAAACGGTTATATATAGATACGTGAAAAAAATTACAGCAGTAGTATATATACTGAAGTTTAAAGGAAAACTATCAGAGCTGAGTACTAAGTACAAACTAAAAAGTTATAGGCAACCAACTTATAAACTGTAAAATTTCATACTATTTTCATTGTTAGATGTTTTTGATCGCTAAACTGTAAGGTGCGAGTGTGAATAGTGTGAACTCAAAGTTGTCATTCGCAACTACGGAACCCTACACTGCGCGTGGCCCGACACGCACTTGGCCGGTTTTTTTTACATACTGAGGTAACACAAAAATATATGCCTAAACATAAATTTACCATCTACACTACTTTGAAGGGGTGAATTATACCATTAAAATGAAGAAACTTTTGGACGTTTCAGTCCAAACAATTATACCAACCAGAATAGAGATCGACTCGTCAATATCGCAGGAGAATAAAAATACAAAAATAAGCGATAATCTTTTACAAAATTTCTAAATGGGTGCCCCAATTTGAGAAATCACTTAGTCCAAAAAGTCACTTTTGAAATATGGCTGTTCTAATGTTTCAAATGTGTGCCGAAATAATATGCGTATAGATAAAAATATGAAAAAAATACAAGCGATAGTAATAATCAAATAGCTTTATTTGGTAAATGAATCATATTATATTTTTTTATACTTTCGAAGTAACAAAGAAACAAAAACGTTGGACTTATTGCAAAACATAGGACTTAGTGTTATTTGAGTCATAATCTATGGACTTAGGGTTATTTTCAAAGGATGTAGTACATCAATCAACCAAATTATGAGTATCACTCAATTTCATCTGCAGAATCCATTCTTCATCTGTGACCTCCCGATCATCTCCAATCAGATCCTCATAAAAATCTCGTTCCGTTTCTGGCACATGTTCCAATAAATAACCGCTTTAAATCTCTAACTTTGGCGGCCCTATAAGTAAAGGTGCATTGTAGCAATCATCAAGGGCTTCGTTAATTAATCGGCTAAAGCCCACTTTATATAAAGTAAACTGTTTAAAGTCATGGCCTTCCTCTTCATAATATTAGTGTAGATAAGTATAAATAACTTTTAACATGATCCTTACAAAGTTATAAACTTAAAACGTATCTAAAATTGAAGATCTTACCTCTTAAGTTTGTCATCTTGATCCATTTTAAGCACTTATCGCATTCTTTTACTATATAGTCCTTATAATAATAATTAATAACTTTCTAAAAAGTCTAAAAATTTTTTTCAAATTGAAATAGTAATCTGTGTTGCCAATGGACTTAAAGAAAAAATCAAAGGACTTAGGGATTTTTTAGTAAAATTTTCTTTGACTTAGTGATTTTATGGACTTAGTGGTTTTATGAACTGAAGAATGAAGAATTTAATTTTTTTAATATTTGAAAAATAGCACTTAGGGAGTTCTCAGAAAAAAATCAAATACAGCAATCGAAAGAGAATGAAAAATATGACAACCCAGTGTTGCTAACTCAAAACCACCAAAATTGGACTTAGTGATTTCTTAAATTGGACCATCCAAATATTATATGCTTCTTTCTTCATAACTTTACAAATTTGCACCTTATAATTAACAAGTGATTTGAGTTATTTAGTGATACCAATAGGTATTTCTCAAGAAATCATATAATTCTTTTCCAAATCTTAATTTCGTGTGTAGCACTTACATATTTAATATCGCTGACGGTTACACATTACTAACTCACCACCTGGTGATATAAATAAGGCAAGGATTTAAAGGACTCGTACTCAGGGCTATAAAAACAAACCAAAAAAATATATTAAAAACCATAAATTTTGGACAATTCCAGATATAAAAAGCCACGTACATGGAAACTCGCAAAACATTGGCCTAGAACGTGTTTTTGCCTTTTATATCCTCTCTTTACGCCGCCCTTTGTTGTGGGTAAAGCACGTGAAAGCTGTTTCAGGCCTAAACACAGAACGTGATAATGTAAAGTCAGAAAACAGATTAACGGGGCAACTTTGTGAAGGGTCCTTTTTGACCTGTATTTTTGGAAAGGACCCTTGCTGACGTATGGCATAAGTTTGTTCCTTTTGTTTTTCGTTTGGGTTATGTTATACTTGTACTAATAAACAAGCTTATTTACGTAATTACACAATTTTCTTCCACGAACAAGCTATCGGACTGATGTTTTTGACATTTTAGGTCCGCGATGTTGATTTTTGCTGATGTTATATAGCCTATGACACTCCAAAAAAGAATACAAGCCCATTTAGACTAAGGAGGCAACATTGGAACATACATTTTTAAATAAATGCAAACATACATACCTATATACTTGCGAAAAACATTACTTCTGACTGGGTCAGTAGAGTAAAAAATTAATCTCGATCGAACACAAAGCTATCAGTTAAATTTAACACAAACAATACAAGTGAAAATGTAATATTAATAAAAAAATCTTTGAGTTTTTGGTGGGAAGTCAAGGGGTTCAGTTGTCGTTTGCCTTATACAATTTTGCAAATTGATTTAAGTGGACTTTATAATATGAAATTGGTGTAGTTTGGTGTTATAAATGCTCGTGCTCGAGAACAATTTGTGAAATAGTTAAAGTAGACTGTTAAATGGACTCGTATAGATTTCTCGCCAAAATCTCCCACGAGGCTGCCAAAGAACATACGCCATCTTTGATGCCACATACCGTACAACACCGATACTTAGTAGGTATCTCATTATACTAGACATTGGCAGAATCACTGAAATCTCGGTGGAAGCCATAATTAAAAAGAAGAAAGAAAGAAAAAAAATCATTATAGTGAAAATGAATAAGAGCATCTAAAATTCCTAGCTCTGTGAAAATAAACTAAAACTTTGCACTCATGTTAACGTCACGGAAATATGCATCAGTAAAGACAATATCTTGCGAGCGAAACAATATTTTTACTCTGCCTTTTACAAAGGGGATAAAACAAGACAATTTTATGCGAAATATGGTTCGTAGGAAATATCTCATATATAAACGTTTGTTAATATCAGGATCAAAATTTTTTTGTAAGGTTTCCTTTTAGGCTTTTATTTAATTTGTCTTATTAGCGAGGCCGTGGGTCAAATCTGGCTAAAACACTGCTCGATGTAAGATTGAGTAATCTAAATAAAATCTATTAATCATTGGTTTCTACTGTCAGCATATGATTTCGATAGTTAAATAACTGTTAATAATAATATTAAAACTTACGCTAGATAAATTCATTATGAAAACACGGCTTTACTCACGTTTTATTACGTCGGATCCGCCGACTAGTTAGACGAAGACCATCATCAGGGCAAGTGAAAGGAGTGGCGAATGGATTCACTCGCTCCGATGATGGTCTTCGTAACAGATTGAAACTAGTCGGCGGATCCGACGTAATAAAACGTGAGTAAAGACGTGTTTTCATAATGAATTTATCTAGCGTAAGTTTTAATATTATTATTAACAGTTATTTAACTATCGAAATCATATGCTGACAGTAGAAACCAATGATTAATAGATTCCGTCCAAAATATAAAGAGCTAGACATACTAAACCAACTTTGGACAACAATCCTAAACGCAAACGCAGGCTAACCAAATTTTGACCGACATGTAGTCCTAGATCTTGCGAGTACTTGCTTTTTAAACATGGCGGACATCGAATCGCTGTGGCAGCCAGTTTTGCTTTAGCCTATTTTCATTTATAAGCACCGAAAAAGAAATGCTACAGTCATCTTGGATATCTTTGAATTTCATTCTAACTTTGAATCGCATCCAAAAAGATGTTTGAATTATTTTTTACATACGATACAAATAAATTCAATGACATGTTTGTGTATTATTGAAAATTCTTTCTTATCGTATTTATAAAAAAATACATAAATACTTTTTAAATGCGATTAAAAGTTAGAATGAAATTCAAAGTTACCCAAGATGAGGTTAATGAAAGTTTTAGACAAAAGTCAACTTAGTCTACCTGCAAACATGAACACTGTAAAGCGTTTGAAAGTTTAGGTGTATACATAATGTCATAAGCGCAATAAAGCCGTATTAAAAGTAGATAAAGTTATTTATAAGCGAACAAGTAAAAAAAGAAGTATTTAAACTTTTATGCTTCTCTGAAACAACAAAAAATTTCGTGCTCCGACAATTCAATCACAATCTACGAGTACTAAAACACGCATTCAAATGTGTAGATAGCAAGCAAACGACAAACTTCCTTTTATTTGTGTATAAAAATCGACAGCGGTCGGTGCGGCGGCAGCAACACGCCTACACAAACCACGCCAAACGCCTGATCTACACGTTTGAATTTGTTTATACCGTGTAACACGGCCCAAACTTACCTTAAAGAGGGTGATCAGCCCATCAATATGAACAAATTTTACTATGGGATCAAAGCTGGGAACTCAAAAACAAAACATTTTTGACATTTTCATACAAAGTGTTTTGCCGCCCAGGCGAAATGTAAGGGAAAGTCAAACATATTCGAGTTCCCAAATTTGACCCCAGAGGACAAGTTGTTCATATTGACGGTCTTAGTCACCCCTTCAAATGTAGTATAGTGACATGTTACACTCTGTATAAAGGTTTGTGCAAGTTTGCCTAACGTGTGACAACGATCAGTTACGTACATGTAGAATGTAGATATAGAAGTACAAATATGTAATATGTATATTAATATATACCTATCTATACATATCACTTATTGGTTAGATCGCTCGCCCATCGAACTTCTCAATAATAAGAAGAATGGTAATAATTGTGATTGAATTAGGACAACTTCATACCGGATTCCGGAGGCGAATTCATTAGGAGGACGATTCTTTTTCTTTCTTTTATTCCATCTTCGCAATAAATGACGTTTTCTCCGCATTATGTCTCCTTTGAAGGCATTCGTCGAGAGATATGCATATTTTATCGCTTCTCGAATTAGAAGTATTTATTGGTAAATATAATTTATTTCTTTTTTTAACCGGAAATGCTTGTTATAATTTTGTCTTTTTATCGGAAATGCATGTTACACTTTTGGCCACGTGTATTTTATAAGTGGTTTATTCGGTATACTCGTATAAAATGAAAAAATAAGAAATGGAAAAATAAGCCACCGAGCCAGATTTTTTTCTTGATTGAATCATAATTTATCAGAAGAGCATTGTGGGTGCATAAAAATACCCATAAAATATTGGTTTATTCGATGATTGGATAACAGTTGTAGCATTGAATCTTGCAAGTTTTGGACAGACCACCTGGTATTTAAGATCATTCTCTTTGAATTAATCTGACACTGTTATTGGTTTTTAGTGTGTGTAAGTATACACACACGAAAAACTAACAAAACATGAATTAAATTAATAGAAGAACTTCTTAAAATATTTAAAACAACTGTATAATTTACTTTTAAATTACCACGTAATGGGTTTAATGTCTACCAACCCTTGTAAAATAAAGATAGTTATGTACTTACAAAAAAATAATTGAAATTTATATTAAAAATATCCGCCTCAAAAAAATCCAATAGAAACATGGAATTTCCTCAGTCTATTAATACCCAAGAATAATTTATAATGTTTGCGTGTCTCGGCAAACATTGGTTCTGTGTAATCTTCATCTGAAAACCAAAGGTTGTTTGCACAAGAAGATTTTTCTTCATTTGTATTTATTTCTGTTTATTTATCCTGATAGGCTCAAACTCCAATCATTAAATAACGTAAGAAAGTGAAAAAAATATTATAGCCACTGAAATTTGAAGCTAAAGATTATCCATTTCATACTTTTAACTCATTGATATAAAAAAATCTTTCCTACTTATATGCTTTATATTATATAACATAAAAAAATTATAAAAAAAATTCTTACCACTGAAATTTGAAGCTAAAGGTTATCAACTGAAAAATTTAGACAACCTGGATAATTTACTTCTTATAACCACGTAATGGGTTTTATGTCTACCAACACGTGTCACAAATAAAGAGAGTTATACATACACAAATATATAACCTAATTGGGTATTAAAAATATCCGTCTCAAAGAAATCAAAAAAAAACATGGAATTTCCTCAGTCTATTAATATCCAAGAATAATTTATAACATTCTCGGAGTTTGCCTGAGGCGTGTCTCGGCAAACATTGGTTGTATAATCGTCATCAGAAAACCAAAGGTTGTTTGCACAAGAAGATTTTTCTTCATTCGTATTAATTTCAGTTATTTATCGTGACAGGCTCAAGCTCCAATCCTAAAAACGAAAATGAAAAAAAAAAACATATATCTTAGCCATTGAAATTTGAGGTTAAAAGTTATGAATTTCAACCCTTAAACTAATTTGTTTTTAATTTTTTATAAACTGATGTTTTTTTTGTGTTGGTCAACTAATTTGTATTTAAGATGGCTAAGTCGTTGTTGTTTTTCAACGGTTAAGCATTGAGATATTAAGTGCTACTGTACTACGTACTAGAGGCACTACGTAAAATATATACAGTATTCCATTTTTCGTAATTTAAAATTTAAGCGCTACAGCGCTAAAACAATAACGAAGCGTCCAATCGTCCATATTCAATACTTCAGCGCTATACGAGTATTTGCTACAATCACGCGTTTCCATATCAACATGTCAACATAATTCAAAATGGCGGGAGGTAATAATATTAATTCTCTTTTTGGAAAAATTAAATTAGTTTAAGTACTTGCTGATGAAAATTTATTCCTTTGCACTGTGCACTCAATAAGTTATTACTGTCATAACTCAATACACACCTAGGCATTTTTATGATTTTCACCATGTTTTTGTTTACTAACTGTGGGAAGTACTACGCGTGAAAGAAATAGCAAGCGGCTAAGTCAGCTGTGGCGCGGCGGCCACAGTCGAACGGGACAAAGTGAGTGGTTGCGGTGGCTTCTCTAGTACGTAGTACTTAATATCTCAATGGGTGTAAGTGAATAACGTCAGATTTTTCTAACTGCCTAAAGGCTACTGATATAGCTTAACGACTGCCATCAATGATGATAGCCGATAACACGTGCTTTCCGAAGCACGGATAAACTAGAGATATTATTGTGCCACTTGTAGTCAATCCAACGCTCGTTAAGCCCCTGGTGCAGCCAGGGGTTGCTTAATAGGTATGCGTAAACGCTATTAATGCTCAGGCCCATTGGTATATGATGGCTAGATAAAAACGAAAGAAGTATAGAACTTCTTCAAGCAATCTTTTTGTGTAGCAACTTCATGGTTTTGTAGGTAATTCAATTATTTTTACCTTAGATTTGTTAAGATCAAACTCCATTGGCACTACATTCCACTATTTTACTACTAACATTAAACAAAAAAACAACACTTTTTAAATTTTAATTTTTATGTCAATACACACAAACATACATCACGTCTCTTTCCCTTGCGGGGTAGACAGAACCCAAGGTTATAACACCTGCAGGGCACGTTAAGCGTCATACTGGGCGTACAGCTGGAAAGCGGAATCAAAATAGAGATGTTGCTAGCCACATCGCCTATCAATGTGTATGCTTAGATTTTCGCCCAATCCCTTGACCGTCTTTTACGGTCTACGCGGAAAGAAAAGCAGCTGGTATATTCCATGTTTTTTTAGCCAATAACATTCAAAATAATAAACGGTTACGTTTTTTTTTAACCAACCAATTCTGTAGAGAATTGGTTTTGTTTTAGACACTACTGTTACCATTGTAGCTTACAAATAATAGTGCCACAAAGTTTTGCCAGTAATTCAACTCTCTGTTCTAAGTTGCCCACATTTCCATAGCCACATTTTTGAAGGGAATTTGATAAACACCCGCTTTTGTTCATGACTCCTAAATTACAGTCAGAAATTGCGTTATTATGTCACGGATACCTGTGACTGGGAAGTCTGACATTTATTACTTTTCGTCACGGTTGAATGTAAACGTTTTAATTAAAGTACCCGTTGGCAAGATTGAAATAAACTTTCATGGCATGAGGCTCCATGCCAAAAGTAAAGAGAAAATTGTGTGGATTTCAACCCATGGACAAGATTCTAGCTCCTAAAGAGGTATGAAGACATTCAGACGTCATCAGGAAGTAGACATTATAACAATTAGTTCATCAGGTTTTTTTAGTCTTTGCTGCAGAAGCATTAACCTCTCTGTTATATTAGAATCAAAAAATCAAAACGTTTATTCAGAAAAAAGGCCTTAGCAGGCACTTTTTCACGTCATATCATATTTAAAATTATCTTATTAGATAATAGGTATGTATTAAGTTTATTGTTCAAAAGCTACAGACTACTAGCGTTTCGGAACCGCCAACTGCAGAGAAGAAACGCCGAAAGAAACTCTTTTCAACAGTTTTGTTCGCCTCTTGCCTGAAGGGCTTTATATGATTACGTATATTTATTGCTTATTGTCTTTTTCTTTCTCTTCTTTTTTCCGTCTAGAGATTTCAATAGAGATAATTATTGACCAGAGCAGTCAGAGGATTTGGCCACGCTGGTCACACGGGTTTGAGAGGTCTCTTTGATGTTCATAAGCTTTATTTTGCTTGTGTTTCCTAAGTCGCCTTCTACGACATCCATGAGAAGACTTGGAGTGGTCCAATTCTACTCTACCGGGAACCATATGGCTTTGTAAATACTTTTATCAATACTTACAAAACCTTGAATTGTAAGAAATCTGAATTTTTCTTTAATTTATTTTAATTTATATTTACTGATTTCTTTGTTTACAAGTTTGAAATTCGTGTCTTAGAGATTTTAGCATGCCACAGACCTCACATGCTGTATCTGCTAACTTATCATTATAACAGTGCCAAATTTTGTTCCACCCGTGTTGCGGAACGAGGAGCAAAGCGAGCTTCTTCCGAAAAATGAACATTTTCATACCAACGTTATCTGCTTTTTTGACATCATCGTTCCGTTTACGTCACACGGTCGCTTGCAGGCGCCGGGCGCAATAAATCTAGCCGCCCACGCCCCGCGCATCTAGAGATTCTTTCAATTGCAATGTGAACTTGTTAACGATTCATTTGCCTTCAATTTTATTTAAATGAGTTAGTAGGTACTTATCAATCAACGTCAATCACCCACATCTGATCTATTAAAAAGGGTACCTATCAATGTATTTTTAGGGTTCCGTAGCCACAGGGCAAAAAAGGAACCCTTATTGATTCGTCGTGTTTGTCTGTTTGTACAACCATTTTGTTCCAGAACTATTTTTTATTATTTCACAGTTGGAACTTTGTAGGAAAATATATCCTGTGAACCACTTTACAATGTTTATGCAAAAATAAATACTTTGGCGATTCTTCTCACAAATGGGGTTGGAGAAACGCTCAATTAAGAGAAATAAGCAAAGCAATAAAATATTTAACGAGATATTTTGAATATTCCAAAATTTGGAACAATTTACCAAACAACGAAAGTAATTATTAATAGCACCAACATGCCTGAGCTTTAATGTACTCAGGTGGTGAAACTAACAAGTGTTGTGGTCTCAAACTCAAACAATTGTGCTCTGTATGAACAAGTTTCTCTCATTCCCATGTTTACACTTGTTTGGGATTTAAATTAATTAATTAAGTTTGTAAAAATTTAATGTTGGGCAAAAATGTTAGGAATCATGATAATAGGCGATGCGGCTAGCAATACACCACTGTTTTGATTCCATTTTTCACCTAACGCCCACCAACATGCTAAACGTGGCTTTAGGTCATATAGACCTGGGCTCTGTCTACCCCGCAAGGGGAAAAGACGTGATACTATGTATGTATGTAAGTTTTAATTTGGCACACAGAACTGCCAAAGTTTTTAAACTATATTACTTTTCTACAAAAAGTACAAAATATGTGCGTGCCTATATTGGTTTGTTTTTGTTCAATTCTTTACTGTACATAAATACACATTAATCGAACACTAAACTCAAAAAATAAAAATAAAATAAGCGCGATGGCGGACTTGTCCCAGGAGAGGACTTCTTCTAGTCAACCAGATATCTGAAAGAAGACAATCAGAGGTAGGAAGGTTCTATAATCAAAACAAAACTCAGGGGTTATGTGGCCTATGTTTTAGTATCTAATAGATAAAGAATAGAAATAGAATAGAAATAGAAAAGAAATATTTTGTTTTATAAAACTTGTGTTTCTTTTTTACTTGATTTCTACAAAAGTTGAGGGGACGGATTAAGTAGTAATCACAGAGCAAGAAATGTCTCGTCACTCGCACCCTGAAGTACACTGAAATTCCTTGCTCTGTGGAAGCAACCCTTTTGGAAACATTTTACCTCTTGTTAAGCATTTGGTTTCAATTTATTTTCTCCAGCAGAAGTTTCAATCCTTGCTTTTAGCAACGCATAAAATTTTCGCCCGAAATTGTAGCATTAGCAAAAATCTACATACGCAAGTGCTCTCAGCATTTAGTTAGAAGCCTTCCTGGTTGAAGGTAATTTGCACCCGCCTTATGCAATAAATCGGAGAGTGCGGTGTCACAGCTAGGCAAGGCTCTATTCTGGAATTTTATCATCTCCGTCTTTATCTGACCGTTTTTCAGTTGCATCCTTAGCTGTCAGAGCCCGGGCTCTGCTGACTTAATAACTTTGTGCTGTAAAATGATTTGGGGATAGATTTTATGAACTCAACAGGAATAGGACTGGATTTACAAGGAAACACAAGGTAAACAAAGCTAATAAACATCAAAGAGACCTTTCCAACCTGTCTGGTCAGCGCGGAGAGTGTAGGCCAAATCCTCAGACTACCTTTGGCTATTATATGGCTTTGGTAGTGCAAAGAGGGTCTTGCTCCTGCAGAGGAGACTGGAAGGGACCTGATGGTGATGATGAGGTCAGGATTTGGCTATGTTTTATGACCAGCCGTGCTAATCCTCCTTTGGTAGGTTTAAAAATAAGAAAGTTGGTGTAAGCCATAATAACAAGTATTTTAACCCCTTTAGCACATCATTTTTTATTGACACCAACTGTAAATAAAAAATGATTATATATGGTTCATAAATATGAAAGTATAAATAGTTTTGTTTATTGTCCTTGGTTTAAAGTAATCGACTAATTATTTTCTACTGATTATTTCCAGTTTGTACAAATAAGTATAGGGTTGATTGAATTCAGTTATTGATGATTTTTATTATTTTATTTGTAAATTTCACACAAAACCGAAGAATAGTTAAGGACCGACTCAAATATACTGTCCTCAAATGATAGATGACTAGCTGTTACCCGCGGCTTCGCCCGCATGATATATAGCCTATGTCCTTCACAGTACCCTAACCTATGTGTATGCAAAATTTCATGATGACCGGTTCAGTAGATAGGGCGTGAAAGCGTAACAAATAAACAAACAAACTCACTTTCGCATTTATACTATTAGTTAGGATTAGGATTGATAATTAAAGATTTAAAGATTTCTAAAAATTTACAGATTCCATGAAAAAATGACGATGAAGAAAAGACGTGCAATATGCACGTCTTTTCTTTGGAATAGTCCCCCAAAACTCAGCGGTATGCTGACTTAGTGAATACTATTACACTAAAATATCACTTAGAGTGGCGTCGGAATTGCAAGAGAATTCAATTGTCTACATATTGTTAAGGAGAGTACAGTATTAAATGTATAATATTATTTACTTTGCATAAATCTTCTAAGCTGATTGTTATAACAAGAAAAAGCTTTGTAATTAATAAACTCAAAAACTAGTTAACCAATTTTAAATGTGTTTACATGCCCTTTGTTTCAAGTCATTAGCTTATTATTGTCTTCTTTTACGTTTCTTTTTTTACACTCATGCAAAGACTTAAACTCGATTATGTACTGTTTTTGTTTTTTATTATTCTATTTCTGAATTTTGTCAATTAAACAAAAGGACTGACTGTGTTCCCAAATAATAAATTAGGTAGGTATAACGAATATAAATATTTAGGTTTCTAACAATGATAGCATTATGGAGTTAAAATATCACACGTTACGTAATGTATTGTTGACTTCTCATACATCTTCTAAGCTGATTATTATAACAATAAAAACTTTGTAATGAATAAAATCAAAACTACTAAACCAATTTAAAATGTGTGAAATGCCCTTGGTTTCAAGTAATTGGCTTATTATTGTATTATATTAAGTTCCAGTTTTTACACTCATGCAAGGACTTGAACGCGATGTCTGTTTTTTAGGGTTCCATAGTAAACAAGGAACCCTTATAGTTTCGCCATGTCTTTCTATCTGTCTGTCCGTCCGCGGTTTTACGCAGAGACTATAAGTACTAGAAAGCTGTAATTTGGTATGCATATGTATATTAATCATGCCAAAAAAGTGGAAGAAAAAAAAACTCGAAACAAAAAATTTTTAGGGTAGCTCGCAAACAAGTAAAGTGAGGGAGTATTTTTTTCTCTATTTACCCATCTTGTGGGATATCGTTAAATAGTTCTTTGCGAGGTTGAGAACACCATTTTTCGATTTAGGGATCTGTTTCTGAAATATTTGGTTTTAAAGTGCGAAATTTTGTTAAAGGTAAGTGTCCGCCCCCCTTTATCTGCTAAACGGTTAAGTATATAAAGATACGTGAAAAAAAATATAGAAGTAGTATATATACTGAAGTTGAAAGGAAAACTATCAGAGCTGAGTATTAAGTACAAACTAAAAAGTTATAGGCAACCAACTTATAAAATGTACTCGAAAATGTTAAATTTCATACAATTTTCATTGTTACATGTTTTTGGTCGTTAAACTGTGAGGTGCGAGTTTGAACAGTGTGAACTCAAAGTTGTCATTCGCAACTACGGAACCCTACACTGCGCGTGGCCCGACACGCACTTGCCCGGTTTTTTTATTTCTGAATATTGTCGATTCAAGAAAAGGTCTGACTTAAGTATACTGTTCTCGAATTATAAATTAAGTATTAATAAAAATAGGTATAGATAATTTAGTTTCTAATAACGATGGCATTATGGAGTTTATAAAATATCACATGTCTTTTCTTTGGAATTCTAGAATAGTCCCCCAAAACTCAGCGGTATGCTGACTTAGTGAATACTATTACACTAAAATATCACTCAGAGCGGCGCCGGAATTACGGGACAATTCAATTGTCTACATGTTGTTAAGGAGAGTGCAGAATTTAATGTATTGTTGACTTCACATACATCTTATAAGCTGATTATTATTACGAGAAATTTTTTTTTTTACTTTGTTGATAATTAATAAACTCAAAAAGTACTGAACCGAATTTCAAATTATTTTACTTATAGAAAGCTGTTACAAGCAATGTATGCAAAAAAAGGCTACACTATTTATGCCGATAAAGTCACGGAACAAGTTGCATATAGTGAGTGTCCGGCAGAAAAGTTTGATTCATCTGGCTGGTACTTCAGTTGATCGTACCAAGCTAAATACGAAAGATTAGCCGATCACTCCCTTTGCTTGGGGTAGACAGTCACGCAACATACGTGGTAGGGAGGTACCGTGAGGCTGGACCAGCTGTGATGTGGAGACACAAAGGTAAACATGTGATTCATATGTGCTTGATTCACCTAGGTTAATGATTACTATGTCCCCCTATGATGTACTATGTGTCTATAATTAAGTTAAACAGTTTTAAAACATTAATCTTCACGAAATATCATGCGATTGGGGTACAGTTACTTGGGCATAAATAGCAGTCCTGTAACGAATATGTGTGGTGTTTTATCGATGATACTTCAAAAAACAAAAACTTGACTGTTGTATTTGACAGTTTACATCTGCCTCATTGATTTATTGCTGACGTCACATAGCCCTTAACACTCCGAGGAAGAATGAAATCTGATGATACTTCACAATTCAAAATTCGTTCAAGCAGTTTAGGCTTCAGGAAGGGACAATGGAACAGACATACTTACATAGATACACATACCATACCCTTCTGGTTGGGAAAAAAGCTGATAATTAATAAAATGTATAAGAATCTCGATTTATTTTTGGAGATAATCGATTTAAATTATTTTAATTGAAACCATTGTTTATCCAACAATAATAAATAATAAATAAATATATACGGACAAATCACACAGATTGAGCTAGCCCCAAAGTAAGTTCTAATGAAAGACTTGTGTTATGGGATACTAACTCAACGATACTATATTTTATAACAAATACATATATAGATAAACATCCAAGACCCAGGTCAATCTGAAAAAGATCGTTTTCCATACTGACCTGACCGGGGATCGAACCCGGGACCATCCGTGTCGCAGGCAGGCGTGATGACCGCTGCGCCACGGAGCTCGTCAATCAACAAACAATCAAAGCCTGTTTTATTGTAAGTACTTAGGTACATTCAAAAATATATAGTAGAAAAAAATTTACGAAAAGCTATCGCGCAGTCGTTTTCGTTTATCGTCAGTGTTTCGTAAATATTTATTTTTTGTTTCACCTATTTTCTTTTTAAAAGCTTGTCAAACATTCCCTTTTTTCCACATTCACACGTGTCCGATTCGAATGCTTTTAACGAAATGCTACCTTTTGTAGTTTTTATCACGGTTTCATGCTCAAACTGAATGTGTACAATGACGAATGTTTTCCAACAAACAAAACGAAAAAAAAAAGGTTTTTGACTAGAAACTAAAACTCCCTAAAAATACTAACTTTTTATGTAGTTTTTTTGAGTGAATTTAAGTTTTAAGTTAATAAAGAAACCAAATCTTTCACATTTACATAACTTGATGAACTATGTGAGTCAGTTCAGTGGTAATATTCCAAGTTAGGGGTTGCCTTTGAATCACAGGGATTGAGCATTTTCACATAACCTTTAAAGACCTATTATGGGGAGCCCGAAAGTATCTCTCATACCATTTTACATCATAATGATCAGATCTCCTAATCATTCTTATACATACATTACGCTTATGGTTAATGGACCACCATACAAGCAAAGCGGTAAATACATAAGTTGTGGGATTGTGATATACTTGCGCTTGCCCTAATTATTAGGATATATATTGATGAGCTCCGTGGCGCAGCGGTCAACACGCCGGTCTGTGACACGGATGGTCCCGGGTTCGATCCCCGGTCAGGTCAAGATGAAAAATGATATTTTTCAGATTGACCTGGGTCTTGGATGTTGTGGTAGAGCCTCGCTACCGGCGAAAATCACTTTTGCTAGTAGCATGAATGGGCCGGCTCGTCCGGGGAAATACCACACTCTCACAGAAAATCGACGTTTGAGTAGTAGCTTTACCGCTACTATGCTTCGTTCGGTGAGTGAGAGAGCCGGAGGCCCATCTCCCTCTCCCCTCTGGGGAGAGAAAAATAAAAGGCCGGCAACGCTCCTGTGACACCTCTGGTGTTGCAGTTGTCCATGGGCAGCGGTGATCACTTCCCATCAGGTGACCCACTTGCTCGTTTGCCGTCCTATGACATAAAAAAAAAAAAATCTATATATGTATTTGTTATAAAATGTAGTATCGTTGAGTTAGTATCCCATAACAGAAGTCTTACATAAGAACTTACTTTGGGGCTAGCTCAATCTGTGTGAGTTGTCCGTATATATTTATATTTATTTATATTATAGAGAAAATATCTCCAAGCTTTAACATAAAATCTAGCAGGAAACATATTTTTAATACTCCACGTCTTAAGTTATGATATTTGACCTCGAGTTGACGCCGTTAAGTTTATGATTCCTATATTTTAAGTACTAGATTACAGCAGGGGGAGATATATTCAAGGGGTAAAACAGGGTGTCTCAGAATGAACGCAAGATTATTATTACTGAAAATCATGCGTTAATTTTAAGACACCAATATAATCTCATGGGATTGAGACACCTACATATCTTGCTGATGACTTATCCACATAAATCTCTAAGTATTATAATGTTAGTATGTAAAATCAGGAAAAGGATCTAACCGAGTGCCAATTTTATCAAAGTCTGTTATTCGGTTATATTATAACGTTATTTAATAAAATCGTGCCAATTTTCTAATGGTAGAAGGATTCGAAGAGCTTTACATTAGGAGCCATGATGATTTTGCCGTTTTAGTTTTGGCTGCAAACGTCAACATCTTTAATAATTAAGTAATTGACATATTCACATCGCCGTAAAGTAGCTTGCCTATCGGTTCTTTATAGGATCCATTTTGGCGAGTGTGCGAAGGCGCTCTTTGAGCTAGTAGAACCCTCACCATTCCTCCATAGGACTACGAGACGCAGAGAGAAATTTCACCCTTTTGTCGTAGAAATTCCAAAGAGTCGTACTAAACGCTTCGACAGTTCCTTTTTGGTTCGAGTCGCTAAAGAGTGGAATGAACTGCCTGCGTCTATATTCCCAGACAAGTACAATCCCGGGACATTCAAAAGTAGAATAAATGGGTATCTCTTGGATAGGCATGTAACATCCTCGTCTTCATCGTCACTTACCATCAGGTGAGATGGGAGACAAATGCCTAATTCTTTAATTAATAAAAAAATCATTAATTGTTTAATTCGTAAATTGTTCTAATATAACATTCGAAGAGATTTATAATGGCCAAGAAATATTTTTATGCTTTCATTATGACAAAATGTCTGCAAAATATAATTTGTTGAGATTATCAATTGGAAAGATTACCAAAAGTAGCAAAAAATATCTCAAGTTCTTAAGTGCTTATCGTTAAGCTGTTGATCCTGGATAATTGAGAAAAAATATTTTTATTATAGTATATCCCCAATCTTTTCCATGCTGGTTTATGAGAAATGAAAAAAAACATACAATATACCAACTGCTTTTCTTGCGGCTAGCAACCCATCACTATTTTGATTCCGCTTTCCACCTTTACGCCCACTCTGATGCTAAATTTGGCCTTTGGGTCTTATGACCTTGGGTCTGTCTACCCCGCAAGGGATAAAAACGTGATAGTATATCTGAATATATAACTCTCATAATATACAAAAGACCTCGAGTTTGAAGAGACATAACATAAAATAAAGAATATTTTAATGCTTTATACATATTTTTAATAAACCGCGTTTAAAGTTATGTCTTTCAACCTCGAGCTGACACCGAGTTTATGATCCTTTTATTTCAAGCACTGAATTCTGGGAGATATTGTCGTAAAGACTGCGGAACAACCTCTTGGTTCATATTTTCTCCGCTGAGCTGATTTTTACTATTTTATAATCACGTCCAAAACTAGTTTTGATTTTGCACTTGCGTGTCTTTTTCTCTGTGATTCTGTTCTGCGCGCTAAAAGACTCGAATATGGTTTTCTTTATTTGAATTTTAAAACTTTAGAGTTATGCTCACGTTTAAGTATCTGTGTGAAATTATAAATACATGTACGCTCTTAAGAATTGTGTTATGGGATACTAACTCAAAGATACTATATTTTATAACACTATGTGTATCTATATATGTATTTGTTATAAAATATTGGTCTTAGATGTCATCCAAGACCCAGGCCAATCTGAAACAGATCATTTTTCATCTTGACCTGACCGGGAATCGAACCCGGGACCATCCGTGTCACAGGCCGGAGGCGTGTTGACCGCTGCGCCACGGAGCTCGCGGAGTGTGAAATTAAATCTACAATTGCAGACTCAATAGATATAATGTACAAACGTCTACCTTTGGTCATGTTTTTCTTTGACCTACTGGTCAACTGGAAAAGTTCCCTTTTGGGATAAGTCCACCATTTATACCTTGTAAATTAATACACATCTATCTTGTATATTAATACTTTAATGTATGTTCTCAGTTTTTTACACTAAAGGTTTTCAAACAAACAAACGCGACTTTTGATAGTTGGTGGGTCAACGAGTCCCTGCGGATTAAGAGACATCACCCAGTTTACACTTTACACAATGGAGTTTACAGATTATCTTGGGCTAAATAACCTAAGATAACCAAATTTTAAATAAATTTCTGACCTATAAGTTGTTTTGATACAGTGCAGTTTGTTTCAAAAACTTTCTTTTTATCTTTGTTCTAAAGAATAAATTGGACCCCGTCACATAATATATTTTATTTTTTTCCGAGATTAGGTAGCTCGGAAGGTAAACTACTTGTTTCTTTTTTTTGGTTTGTTTCTTCGTGTAGTGTAGGCCAAATCCTCTGACTACTCAGGCTACTATATGGCTCTGGTAGTACAGAGAGGGTCGTGCTCCTGCAGTAGAGACTAGAAAGACCTGATGATAATGATGTAAGTGGCCAACACTGGTGTCAGATTTTTCAAGCTGCCTAAAGGCATCTGGAAAAACCATGAAGAGGCCTATACCCAACAATGGAAGAACACGGGCTGAGAAAGAAGAAGAAGAAAGGCATCTGACATAGTTTACAAGTACTAGTAGTAGTAGTTAGCCTTAACTACTTAAAATACAAATTATTCAGAGCATCTTTACCGATGCAGGCTCATAGCTAGAACTATCGATGCTACAATTTATGCACTGCAAACGATAAATTTAGCCCGAACTCTCCGTACTACGGCCATTGCGGCCATCCATCTTCCGCGATTCCTTTCAAGTCTAGATGCACCGCCCAATATATTGCCAGAATTAAATTAACATGCAGTTTATATACCGAAATAATTAGATATTACAATGATCTGTATCGCTGCACTGATTTTACATGATACAATTTGAGTGCTCCCATCCTTCTTCGAGTTTTCTTCTTGATGCTGTTACGTTTTTAAGTATGTTATAAATTTCTCATCATTCTTTGACTGACAATGTGACTAAATAAATTTATTACTAGAATTTACCTAAAACAGGAGAATGACGGATAACAATTGGTGGATTCTTTTATTGCATCCCACCTCATGCACAATTTTGATGGAGAAGCATCCTATTTTTTTTTAATCAACGATCTCGTGCTAATCCTGTCATATAGACTTTAAGTTATTTTCTTTGTGTTCAAAAACCACAAGTTGTAATTAAGTGTGCCTACTAGTATTACACATTATTAAGTGCATCTCTCTACTCACGTTTCTTAAAAACTTGATTCATAGTATTTTTTTATTAAACCTATTTGCACTGCAATCGATAAATTTAGACTGTTGATTAATGAAAAATATTAGATACGATAGATACTATCAGATGAACTATCTATTATAAAAATATTTTATGTAAGAAACAATCCTATATTACTTATTCAAAATATATACAATAATGCTCATTAAAGCCTAGAGCCATTGATGTCAACTTATATGCACTACAAGCAATAAATTTAGTCCGAACTATCCGTACTAAGGCCAATAGGGCCTTCCATCTCCCGCGATCCCTTTCAAGTCTGGATGCAACCACATAAGTAAATATTTGTCGGAATTAATTACTTAACTACATTTTGCTAAAATGAACTTTACCGACCTCTTTTTCTAACTCCCGGCCATAAGACCTTTGTGTAGATAGGTACTTCCTAAAGAATAAAGTTCCTCACTTATTAACTGAACGCATGTAAGTAATATTGAAAATGCTTTCCCCCGAGATACACTGTGCAAAGGACGCAATCGAAGCCTGGAAGACTCTTTGTCCCAATGAAAACATCCCGGAGGCACCAACTCGTCAAAAACTTTGGGATGATTCACTGGTACAAAGAGATCGTGATATTCTGGTTCAAAATTCTATCAGTGATTCTGACCGCGCAAGGCTTTTAGCAGTATCAGAACGCGAATCTGGTCTTTGGCTACACGCTCTTCCATCAGTCAATCTAGGAACACTTTTCGACAATGGCAGTTTCCGGATCGCTATCGGTCTGAGGTTAGGTGCTGCCATTGTCGAACATCATCAGTGTCCATGTGGCAGCGACGTTGACAGGCGAGGGCTCCATGGACTGCACTGCCAACGCAGTGCAGGCAGGCTCTCTCGCCACGGCTCCCTCAATGATATTATCAAGAGGGCGCTTGCCACCATCGATATCCCTAGTGTGTTAGAACCTCCGGGGATAGCACGCGATGATGGCAAGCGTCCCGACGGCCTAACACTAGTCCCCTGGAAGCGGGGGAGGGCCCTCGTGTGGGATGCTACTTGTGTCGACACGATGGCCCCTTCTCGCCTGGGGGGGACTGTCCTAAGGGCCGGGGCCGCGGCGGAGGCTGCAGAAGACGCCAAGCGGCGCAAGTATGCCTCGCTTTCGAGTGACTACATATTTGTTCCGCTTGGCGTTGAAACGTTTGGTCCATGGGGCCCTGGTACAAAAAAGTTTTTCAAAGTTTTAGCGCCTAAGCTTGTCGACGCTGCAGGTGACGGAAAGGCTGGCTCTTACCTCGGACAAAGGATTGCAATCGCCATCCAACGAGGTAATGCAGCCAGCGTTCTAGGCACTTTGCCACGTGGACAAAATTTAATATTAGATTTTTAATTTTATTTTGTATAATTAAGTAGGTATAGTTATAATATTTTATTGTATTTTTTTTTAATTTTTAATTTAGTTAGTAATTTGTGTTATAAAAATAATTAGTTGATAGTTGGAATAATATTTATCATATGTATTTTCATATTGTATGTAAATTTAGTTAAACAAATAAACAGTAAAATTGTCTGACCAATCTTGCATCATGGTATGTTTGTAGAGCTCCGACAGTGTTTGACCAAGCATCGCTTGATCGTGTATGCTCGTATTAAAAATTATTCAAAATATGTACAATATTGCTCGGTTAAACCTTGAGGCGTTGGTGCTACCACATATGCACTGCTAGCAATAAATTTAGTCCGAACTGTCCGTACTACGGCCAATACTGCCATCCATCTCCCGCGATCCCTTTCAAGTCTGAAATGCAAGCAACCGCCCAAGTTAATATATTGCCTGAGTTAAATAAACATGCAGTTTCACTACTGGTATACATTTTGATATTGCAAGACACTTTGACATTGGACTACGTAATAATTTGTAGTTAAATTTTTGCATTATAAATACATTGATTATTTTTCCCATTTTGTCTGTTATGAATTAAATTAAGAAAAGAAATATATAAATCATAGATGTCTAAACTTGCGGTCATGATACTGTAGACTTCGCGAATCTGTCTTGTATAGCTTAAGCATTATTACCGAAAACTCAGAACGGCCTTAAGTGCAATCGAGGCTCACTGGTGCTTAGGTTCTGCCGATCGAAAAATCTCTTTTGAAAAAATTCTAAACACAACAAAACAAAAACCTGTTCACAAAATTACGTAAACATCGATTAAAAATGCGACCTTTACAGGAAAACAGCTAGACAGAAAGATGGACACACAAAGGCAATTTGCCCAAGCTGAAACAGAGACGATTTGTACGCGCCTCGCGCTTACTTGATCAATTGCACTACTCAGCAATAGTAAGGCATGTGACCTGCCTTCATATTCTGAAAAAATATGGCTAATATAGTACTAAATCGTTGTTCTGCGATGTTGCCCATGCATATAGTATGAAGCTAGAAAATAAATACAGCATTGTCTAAACAAAATACCAATTTCAATTTACACCAAGTAAGCATTCAGGCAAGATCATGGATTTCCTGAATTGCCTCATATCTTTAGTTGTAAAGTAGCAAGAGCAGAGTGCTTTGGCCACTTTATGTTATATGATTTCAGTGTAATAATTATTGATTCCATCCATGTCTGTACCAATCAAATTTCATAGATCTCAAAGGTAATTAAATGCTAGATTGCTGTTCAATGAAGGCGTGGGCGAGAGTAGGTGTCACTTTGCTAATGTCAACACCTTGTGGAAGCCCACGCACTGAACTGACATATTAATGCGTACACCGCATAATGTATGTTAAATAAGTATTCAGTGGACTGTAAAGTAATTCCTGTAATATGTAAAATCGAGCGAATTTATTTTGACATTAATTAATTTTAAACAGTTCAATGAATAAACATATGTACCTTGGGTAAATTACTGCAAAAATTCCAAATATTGAAATGATAAAAAATCTATGCAGTTATTTATAATCTGTCGGATTATAAACCAGCTTAAATAGTGGAACAATTTTATAATATACTTATTTTATTCGATAACGCCAAATCAAAATTATTACAAAATAGAAAAAAAGAGAACATTAATAAATAAACTAAAAAGAATTAAACGAGAAATGTTAAATTATTTGGTCAGCTTTTCTGTCTTATACCGATCTAAAAACGGCTGACTTCCTAGCAAACAGATATGTGTAACTTTGTTAAACTACAACTTGAGTTTTATAAAAAAAAGAAGATTACTCGTCATAAGGTGAGTCTTATCCCGGATGCATCCTCATCTATGATGCATCATACCCTGGTTTACACTATGATATGTATGTACGCTTCTAACCGGTCATTTTGGAAATCCTTTGGAGAAGTCTATGTCCAGCAGTGGACTTCTTGCGGCTGAAATGATGATGATGATGTATGCTGTAATGTAATTTGGCAAATATTTAACAGCTAGGTGCCGGTATGATGTCATCTTTCTTAATAAAGCCCCAGAACTGCAGACAAATAAGTACAAGTATTTGCTTATGCTAGAAAATGAACTCCGTAACCATCATATAACAGCCTGGCATTTTAACCATTGCGCGACGGCTGCTGTAATCACCAGCCGATATTTTTCTTGAATATAAAAGTTAATGCAAATAATTCTATTAGCAGAGGCTATCGGTTACAGCAGATCGTTAGTCTCGCTGGATATAAGAAAAAAAGAAAATTACTTTCCTCTACAGAGATGATCAACCAAATAGTTGTGTCTATTTGTACTTTTTGTAACTTTCACAAATTACATGAAGTCAATCGAAAATTTTATTTCTTTTCAGTTTTAGATTAAATATGAACTACCAGTCTTGGCCCACTATTCCGCGCAAATGTGGATCCTTCGGGAACAGTAATGTTTTCAGGGTTAAACCCTATGTCATACCATGGCAATCGTACTATCTCCAAATCAAATTTTATAAAATCGGTTTATTGTTTTAAGCATTAAAAGGTAACAGACAGTTACTTTCGCATTGGGATGGACGCTGCAAGAAAAAAGCCTCCAGCATAGTTAAATGAAATACCTACGAAACAAACTAGTACATCTGGGGTACTATTTGTAGACGCATGATTTCACAAGACGACTGATTTTTCCATGCAAATATCATTCGTTTTCGAACGGTGACTTCTCTCCAAATCAGAAGGTCTATATGGGAAAATGTCAACTTGTTCAAAAATAGCACTCTCTAGTTGAGTTCAGTGTATAGATCTAGACTATCGGGAAGTCAAAACAAACAATGGAAGAGCAATGCTCGTATAAAAAGGTTTAAAAAAAAAAGAGAACATTGATTTATTTGCTGACGCTGGA
Source organism: Rhodophaea formosa (assembly GCA_963082605.1). Lineage (NCBI taxonomy): Eukaryota > Metazoa > Arthropoda > Insecta > Lepidoptera > Pyralidae > Rhodophaea > Rhodophaea formosa. The sequence continues at coordinate 7,026,052 of OY720218.1, read as the reverse complement.
GACTTTAAAACAAAAAAGAACCGATAAATCTACCGACTTGTTATACAAATTCATTCGAGTACAGGATGTAAATCATAGAGAGAAATTTGTTTGTAAAAATAAAAGTTTAAGTTTTGGTAATGAAAAAGTACATTATAAAATCTCAATATTATTCTATTTAAAACAATTATTAAATATTCGCATGATAGTAGTGTGCATGAACTAAAATTATATGAATAAAAAAACGAAAGAAAATTCCAATTAAGAGTGTTATACATATTTAACGTAACTATTGGTTTTAATACCTATCGCAGACTATTTATAATCTCGGGATCTGAAGAACCACACTTTTTTAATCCTGCTTGATCCAGAACAAAAACAAAAACGATTAATGCAATAAAAGACGACTAACCAACTCTTTTCGTCTTCTATAAAAAAGAAATAACACCTCCACGTTTCTAGAATCTGCAACGAAAATAATAAATAGTCTGCTACAGAATCGACAAAATACTAACAAATACCCGATTCCCACAGGAATCCGCGCCCGTAATGCTAGAATCAAAAGCGGAAATGAAAAAAGCGCGGCATTTTGAAGAATTGTAATCTCAGAATGCCAAGATTGGACGATTAAACGTAACATTCTTGAAGTTTTTAATGTAGTTAAAATCTACAATAAGGCACAAAACAGATTGAATAGACTCCAAGCCAGCAGACTGGAAAATGAAAACACTTGTTGGACTGGAAGCGGCACAAAATCCATTAGTTTTCAATAAACGCCCCCAAGCCGAGCTACTTAAAGTCGCTAGATTAGGTGAAACCGTATTAATTATTTTTTTATTGTAGTAGATATGACCTTTTGGTCCCAACTCCTATCGTGTACGATTTGTTTCATACTCATCACATAGATGGCGCAATAGGTTTATTCATTATTTATGTACACACAATACCATGAGAAAATAAAAGCAGAATTCATGAAATATATTAATACTTTTTGACTTATCATTATCATCTCTGCCACAAGAAGTTCACTGCTGGATATTGGTATGCCTCCACGAATTGATGTGTAAAAAATACTTGCACTGCAGCGTAGACTTACGTAATGGCTCATCGACTCTATATTAATTAAAACAACTACATATACTGAGTGTCAATTTACCCTCGATTATCTTGAACGTGCAAATTAGCTCGTCACTATAAACAACGTTATAGTACCGATGCTATGAACTCAAAAAAATAGACTTTTACATACTAATTGCCCGAAAAGAATGCTCTTGTATGGGAAAGTGAAAAAAAAAAGGTACAGCATGATCAAAGTCTCGAAATACCGAGATTGGTAGTTTAGAAAAACCGTTCTTAAAGATCTTAATGTAGTTAAAATCTATAATAAGGCTCCCAACAGATTGAATAGACTCCAAGCCAGCAGACTGGAAAATGAAAACAGTTGTTGGACTGGAAGCTGCACAAAATCCATTAGTTTTCAATAAGCGCGACCAAGCCGAGCTACTTAAGGATGCGCTAGTCGGAAACTTGAACTCGCCAGCGCACGTGGCTAAAATGCGTGCTATTTCGCTGAGAAAGGGATAGACTCAGTTTTGTACAGTGCGGAACTATTTACACTGATGTATAAGCACATCAGAACAACAGTCTAGTGTGTGCAAACACAAATATTGTTGAAAATCTAAATCTTCGTCGTCTAAAAATTCGCGAGTATGCGTTTGGGAGAAGTGTTCTTGTGATAAAACAGCTGAATGTTTTTATTAAAAGTAAAATAATTTATATTTTTTAATAACTAAACTATGCTTGTATGAATTTTGTTTTAGAGATTTTATACTCCTTCCGGTATTTAATTGTGCCCAAAGTTGCGTTAAAATTACGTGTTAAAACGGAATGTTTTGAGACTCATAACTTTTAAAGTACTTATAATTTTACAATTATGATTCCATACAAGCATAGATAACGACAAAACAAATCGATAGAATTAAAAACTTTAAACAGACGATACCAACCAACGGAGTCATCACCCTACAGAATTTGTATGGCGAAACACCTGACTAGCGCACCCTTAAAGTTGCGAGATTAGATGAAACCCACAAGTCGCAAGTAACCGTTTTAATTATTTCTTTATTTTAATAGCTATGGCTATTCTTTATTATAGCTATTCTTTGTTTTAATAGGACGAGCTCCGTGGCGCAGCGGTCAACACGCCGGCCTGTGACACGGATGGTCCCGGGTTCGATCCCTGGTCAGGTCAAGATCGAAAATGATCTTTTTCAGATTGACCTGGGTCTTGAATGTTTATCTATATATGTATTTGTTATAAAATATAGTTATTTATTATTTATTTATTATTTGGAACCATGTCCTTTCGAGTACGGTTTTTTTCATATTCACCATACTAGCAGCCCTCCCCGGCTGCCCCCGGGGTTAAGTGATACCTATTAACCTTCCTACTATGCATCCACCATATTATAAGAAAATAAAAGCCGTATTCATGACATATATCTTATAGAAAAAAGAAATATACTTTCGACTTGTAATTAAAAATATTTCTAGTTATAAAAATTTGTTCCGAAGCCCCAATTGTTGCACGCTTTCTAATGAAGGATACAAAATACTCATATTGGACTGTAGCGCCGTCGCCGCCACTCTTAATGGCAGCCGTGGCATTTAGTGAAAATAACACCACGGTTAGTGAAACGAACTGCCATGTGTTAGCCATCGCATTCTTGCTTAGCGCCTCTAGAACGTGCTTATAGCAGCCCTTAATTTGGGCCATGGTATCGATGACCTATTAAAACTACCCCCGGCATTTTCATAAAGGGGCGACCTAGCCCATCAGAATTAACAACTTTTCAAAATACAATATCAATTTGCTAGTTGACCACTTTTGTATGGGAAAGAAAAAATTCACATATGCCTGTATATAGCTTAAAAAATTGATAACAGTTTTGACCCACTTACACACACGACAGACAACCAATACGGATTTTATTAACAAGAAACGGAGTAATTATTCTCGTATTTTTCTACTCAAGTGGGCTCCATATTGGGTTTTATATGACGTCACATAGCATATAAACAGCGAACGGTCAAGACGCATCAAAATTGAATATGTCAAGTTGAGTTGGGTTGTTTAGAAGATACAAGAACAAACAAACATACATTCATACATAGCGACGAAAATCATACCTAACCCATTTTATAGCTTTACCGTATTCGGGTAAAAAAGAATTTATTTATTTTCTTTATACAAAACAAACAGCAACAACACAAATAGTAGTAAAACATTCTCATAAATGAAATAACTTCCTTCCAAAATATAGTCATATATTTATATTTTTTTCAACCTATTCTAGGTAGGTCTATTCTTGACAATATTTATCTTTGTCCTTATTGGATTCTTGTAATGGGTTATCAGGAGTTGGATCTCTATTGACTGGGATTGCGTGTTTGAATGCCTACTACAAACGCCTGGAACATTTTATTGCGCTTTTCCATCATAATAAAAATGTAAGATATTTTGTCTAGAATTTGTGCATATCTTTATAAATAAACTAGCTGATTCCTGCGACTTCGTTCGCGTGAACTTTATGATTCCTGCGTATTAATATACCTTAATACAAACTGATGTCGATATCGTCATACAAACTTTCAACCCCCATTTTACCCTTTCAGATCCTTTCTTAGTGCTCACTTGCTTTTACGATCTGCCCGAGTAGAGAAGCTGGTTCATTCTGCTTATTTTCTTTCCTTCTAAACCAGCATAGAAGAGTGAATGATTTATTTTTCTATCTCTATTAATTTAACCATATATTTACACTCATCAACCTTGATACACCTGAACCTTGAACCTCGTATACATTGCATAAACGCCTATTAAGGGGGCACCGCTGCGCCACGGAGACATGATTCCAAAAATACTTCAGGTTATTTACTAGTGCTTATATGATTTACATTCTTGAATTTCTTTCTATATGTAAAGTATTAAGAATAAAATGATTGGCGTCGCTACTGTGCCTAGTGTGCGGCCTTAAAATGATGCATTCGATTTTGGCCGGCTTCTACGGTCTAAGCTGATAGAGACGCTGGTTTGTTCTGCTTATTTTCTTTTCTTCCAAACCAGCTTAGAAGAGTGAATGATTTTTTATCTATCCCTATTAATTTAACCAAATCTTTTGACTCACTAGCTGCTTCGCCTATTGAAATGATGCATTAGATTTTGGCTGACTTGTTAATAAAGCGTCACATTGATGGAAGCGGTCACGCATGTGTCACACTATTTTATGCGCCAAATGTCATTGAAGTTACTATTCACACATTAGCGGATATTTATGTTGCATTTCACGTAACCTCTAGCTAGGTGTTCAGCTACATCTTTAAGTGCTGCGGAGAACAACCACTTGCTGCTTGGTGACATCTATTATGCCTTCGATGTTTGTGTGTGTAAGTGGCCAACACTGTTAAGTTGCCTTTAAAGATCTGCCATATCCGCCATGAGGTTTCCGGCAGAGTAGAATATGACCACTCCAAGTTTTCCCGTGGATGTCGTAAAAGTGACTTAGAAAATACAAGCTAAACAGAGCTTATAAACATCCAAAAGACTTTTCCAACTCTTCTGGCCAGTGTAGACAATGTAGACCAAATCCTCTAACTGCTGTGGCTAATATTGTCTCTGATCTGAGAAAGTTGTGCTCTTGCAGAGGAGACTAAAAATTAAGTATTGAAAAGATGATAATTCTACTTAAATTTACAGTCTATTATTTTTCTGAAAAGTCTATGTTCCATTGATTATTTTTATTGCAATCTATGAGTCATACAACTTCCAATAATGGCTTTGAGAGGGCACGAAAGCACTTCTTGTTTTCTTTCCGCCCACACCAGTATACATGGCGAAATTTTGATCGTTCTGGACCCTTAAAGGAGTGATGTCATATGAATGATCAGCTCGTCGATATGAACCATTTTTCCTATGGGACCAATGCTGGAAACTCAAATTTTATTGCGATATTTTCATACAAAAGTGTTCAGCCGCCCGGGCAATTTGTATAGGAATGTCGAAATTTTTTTCGAGTTTACAGCATTTGTCCCATAGGAAAAGTTGTTTATCTTGACAGACTGAATCACCCCTTTAATGGTCCGAAACGATCAAAATTTCGCCATGTATACGAGTACGAGTAAACTATTTTTTTATCTATCTCTATTAATTTAACCAAATCTTTCGACTCAACAACCTTGAACTCGTCTGCATTGCATAAACGTATAATGAAGCACTTCCTATACTCTTTGCGTATGCCGTTGGCTAAATACTTGCCCATATTTACTGACATACGAGCGATTCTGATGTCATTATGGTACGTTTAATATTTTGATTGTCATTTTTATAAGACTTAATGTGTATGTTACATCCATTTAAATATTTATTCATGTTAGATAAATGGAGGTTAGGTAGTACTAGGAAATCTAGTATAAAATTAGGTCTTTGGTTTTCATCTTTCAGAATATCTTACAAAGATTTAGAAGATTTTGTCCGAAATAATGAAATTCATAGTACATAATCGTGCGAAATCAGATACACAGTTAAGAAATTTTTAATGTACACCTTTATATTTTCATCATATTTATATATCACTAGCTGTTACCCGCGGCTTCACCCGCATGATATATAGCCTATGTCCTTCTCAGTACCCTAAGCTATGTGTACCTATGCTATGCCAAATTTCATGATGATCTGTTCTGTAGGTAGAACGTGAACGCGTAAAACAAACAAACAAACTCACTTTCGCATTTATAATATTAGTTGGGATGGGACATGTTTATAAATTACTGTGGGGCTAGCTCAATCTGTGTGTTTTATCCCAGTATATTTATTTATCTACTAGCTGTTACCCGCGGCTTCGCCCGCGTAATTTATAGCCTATGTCCTTCTCGGTATCCTAACCTATGTGTATGCAAAATTTCATGACGATCGGTTCAGTAAGTTGGGCGTGAAAGCGTAAAAAACAAATTAACAAACAAACTCACTTTCGCATTTATAATATTAGTTAGGATTCAGTGAATAACAACGACACTTCGGTGTATTATTCATACAATGAAGGGTTTTACTCTCCCCGACTAAACAAATCTCTACGTGAGCATATAAGGGAAAGAAAGTCTTCTGAAGGCGAAGGTCACAATATGATGGATTGATATAATTTGTCTACTAGTATACAGGTCACCTTTAATATAAAAGAAACTTTTTTGTCACTGAGACAAACGCAAAAACATGTTTTTACGTAAAACAAGATTCTGTTCATATTTTCTTATGTTACTGTGTGGTCTATCTCCATATGTAAAGTATTATATAATGTTAGTTCTGATATATTATTTTGAAAGACAGACAAAATTATTTTATGCACCAAGACATCTTATCTTATCTTCATTGGGGCCGATTGTAAATCGGAAGCACGTCTAACCTTTGGGTTATTTTGTACTTACCCCATGCCTTACCTTACAGCACCAAGACATACAAATAGGCATTTCTAGAAATCCCGTCGCGCCCGTCAGGTTCCCAACAGGGGTTTGTAATAAAATATAGTATCGTTGAGTTAGTATCCCATAACACAAGTCTTACTAAACAAGTTACTTTGGGGCGAGCTAAATCTGTGTGATTTGTCCGTATATATTTATATTTATTGTGATTCCCTTCTCACCTACAATCCCACCAACATGCTTAAGGTCTCGCTTTTACAGACCTGGGACTTTAACTGAAGGTCAGTTAAAGTCCCAGGGAGCCCGCAAGGGAAAAAAACAAGATAGTATGTAATGTATTTTAGAACTGCCAACAGTAAAATACGAAAATGTACTTACTGTAAATCTCATAAGTTCTACCGTCCTAACAGTCAATCAATCAATTTAACTCATATCTGAGAAAATATTATCTTGCACTGGACTTTAATATAGCAATTCATCAATCAACGTCTACGGACCTTCAATTTCTTCACAAAGTCAGTTAAGTTTATAAAAAATGTAGTCTCTTGAGAAAAAACAATATTATTATTTATTATTTTTATTATTTTATTATTATGAATATAAAACTCAAAGGTGACTGACTGACTGACATAGTGATCTATCAACGCACAGCCCAAACCACTGGACGGATCGGGCTGAAATTTGGCATGCAGGTAGATGTTATGACGTAGGCATCCGCTAAGAAAGGATTTTGATCAATTCTTAGGGGATGATATTCTTAACGCGAGCGAAGCCGCGGGCAAAAGCTAGTATTATTATGAACTTTCGATAGATCAGTAGTAACTTAAAGGTCTAAAAAATGAATAAGACATTTAGAGACTACATAATTTTATAAAAAAAAAACTTTTGAAATAATGTTTCAAAGCTAAATAAAAATGAGTACCTACACTTTTAGTTTTCACTTTCTTACCCATAATAAAAAACATTCATCAACCTAAAACTTTAACTTAACCTAATATAGTCAGGTATTTATTATAATAGTAATTTCCATGCTTGTTTGAGAAAAGAAAAAAAACGAGAAATATATCAGCTGCTTTTCTTCCCGCGCAGACCGTATGAGACGGTCAAGGGATTGGGTGAAAATCTAAGGTATCACTATTTTGATACCTCTTACCACCTTAACGCCTAGGGATTTGTCTACCCCGCAAGGGATAAAGACGCAATAATAAATATGTATACTATTTTTGTTTGGACGAGATGCGCCGAATTAAGATGAAAATCGTACTTACTGTACGTACCAGTACTATTACTGCAAAGGGGAATCACCTCCCCATTGCAGTAACAGTACTGGTCACCTAGTTAGCTGATAGCCTATACTAGCAAAACGGCGGAACGCATTTTGTATAAACCCAAACACACAGAGTACTAGGTATTAAGTTTTGTAAAATATAAGCTTATAGAATCTGGAACTCCGGGCAAAAGTTGTTCAATAATAATGAACGATCTTTTTCAGATTGACCGGGGTCTTGGATGTTTATCTATATATGTATTTGTTATAAAATATAGTATCGTTGAATTAGCATCCCATAACACAAGTCTTTCTTAAGAACTTACTTTGGAGCTAGCTCAATCTGTGTGATTTGTCCGTATATATTTATTTATATTTATATTTATAATTTACTTGTCGTTGCTAAATATAAACATAGTAATTGGGTTACTCGTCCATTTATTTGCGCACCGTTCGAGGTATGACCATTCCATTTGAACGTCAGGGAATTATTACGCATGCTTTGAATGCGTTGTACCCTACGGGGTGATATGTGATGAGAGAATTCGACGCGGTGATTCGAAGCCACGGTGGTGTAGTTGGTACAGCCCTAAGAGTGGGTTCGAATCCTACCTGTGGCGAATTCTTTTTCATCACATTTTTTCAATTTTAATAATATACCGGGCATTGTAATACTTTTTTGCCGCGTGGTTCCCGGCAGAGTAGAATAGGATCACTCCAAGTCTTCCTGTGGATGTCGTAGAAGTCGACTAAGGAAACACAGAAAACAAAGCTATAATCTTTTGATTAAAACTAACGTGAGATATAGACATTATTAAAATATGTACCAACGGGTTACTCACGTAAATAGGGACGACATCGGGCGCGCGTTTCAATTCACATTCGCCCTAAGGAAGACCTTCGGATGAGGTCGAAACATGTCGGCCAGTAGCGGACTATTTACGTGAGTAACCCGTTGTTACATATTTTAATAAAGCTATAATCATCAAAGAGACCTCTCCAACCCGTCTGGCCAGCGTGGAGAGTGTAGGCCAAATCTCTGACTGCTCTGACTAATATGGCTCTGGTAGTACAGAGAGGGTCGTGCTCCTGTAGTGGAGACTTAAAAAGACTTGATGATGATGATGATGTAATGCTATTTAAAAACCATTTAGTTCATCATGTTAGCATGGATCAGAATGTTAGCATGCCCAGTGGTTCCCGGCAGAGTGGAAAAGGACCACTCCAAGTGTGCTAGTGAATGTCGTAGAAGGCGACTAAACACAAACACAAGCAACAAGCTAAATAAAGCTATAAACATCAAAGAGACCTCTCCAACCCGAAATCCGCTGACTGCTCTGGCTGAGCGAGCATGACTCTCGCTGTACTACCAGAGCCATCCTAGAGTGGACTAAAAAATCTGATGAAGATGATGATTATTATTAAACTATACTTAGTTTATCAACTAGGTAAAAACTCATGAAGACGGTTTTATAATATAAATACTTTAATCATAACGCAACATAAATCTCTGGTATAAAAGTACACTTGAAACATTACATTCATTTTATGTGTACCGCAGCCTAACAAACGCTTTTTTACCTATATAAACACAATTTCTAAAAACAACACCCAAAAAATATTGCCTCTCAATATTTTGGCAAGCAATTAATGTGCTAATGCGAAAACAAACCGCATTAAAGCAATCGGGCACGTTTGTAAATCGCAATCCCATCCGCCAACTTGGGCCGATATTTTATCGATATTTATGTTTGTTAATCTGCGGCCAGCAACGACATTCTGTAACATTATAAAAATCGGTCTATAGCGATATAACCAAACGGCATAAATAAATAAAACCTTTGCTTCCTTTCTCGCAATACACATTACACTGCGGTGAGAATGAAAATTAAATGTACTAGAGCGTAGTGAATAATTTTTACAAATATTAAATATAGCTAGTTTGCATTATGAATGAATTCAGACTGTACCGTGCTTGCCCACATAAATCAAACAAACGCCTGCAATATCAGTAGTAAAATTGGTACTAACTAGGTCAAAAATATTGCCTCTCAATATTTCGGCAAATAATTAATGTGCTAATGCGAAAACAAACCGCATTAAAGCAATCGGGCACGTTTATACCGCTCATTAAATCGCAATCCCATCTGCCAACTTGGGCCGATATTTTATCCATATTTATATTTGTAAATCTGCGGCCAGCAGCGACAGTCTGTAACATGATAACAATCGTATTTAGCGAAGTGAATGCCGTAAATAAATTTGCTTTTTTCCCTTTCTCGGAATACACATTTCACTGTAGCAAGAGTGAAATGAACATGCGTGTTATAAAAATTCTTTGTTACAAATAAAAATGTTGCAAGCTAACATAATGAATGATTTCAGACTGCACCGTGCTTGCCTAGACAAATCAACCGGACTCCTGCAATATCAGCAGTAACATTGGTACTAACTAGGTTCAAAAATATTGCCTCTCTATATTTCGGCAAGCAATTAATGTGCTTATGCGAAAACAAACCGCATGAAATAAATCGGGTACGTTTATACCGCTCAATAAATCCCAATCCCATCCGACAACTTGGGCCAATACTTTTCCGATATTTATGTTTGTAAATTTGCGTCCAATAACGACAGACTGTAACATTTTAATAATCTTCACGATAGCGATAGTAGATACGAAGTAAAGGTATAAAAAGCAATCGGACACGTTTATACTGTACAATAAATTGCACTCCCATCTGCCTACTTGGACTGATATTTCACCGATATTTATGTTTGTGAATACGCATCACGCTGTGGTAAGAGCAACATCAGCGTCCAGGAACGATAGTCGGTAACATTATGATAATTGTAGTAAACGCCTCCAATTAATAAATTTGCTTTGTTTCTCTTCCTTACAATACAAATTAAACTGTGGTAAGAGTGAAATATACTGAGCAAAATAAGTTATTTTTACAAAAAATAAAAGATTGCAAGCTTACGTGTAACATTGGCACTAAATAGCGACAAAAAAAATTGCCTTTCGATATTTCGGCAAGCAATTAATGTGCGAATGCGAAAACAAACCGCATTAAAGCAATCGAGCACGTTTATACCGCACAATAAATCGCAATCCCATCCGCCAACTTGGGCCGATATTTTTTCGATATTTATCTTTGTAAATCTGCGTCCAGCAACGACAGTCTGTAATTTCATAACAATCGTTACGATAGCGACTTAATCAAATAACGCTTTGCTTCTCTTCCTCGCAATGCACATTACACAGTGGTAAAAGTGAAATGTACCAGCGTAGGTACTCAGTTTATGGATGAATTCAGAGTGGACAGTGCTTGCACAGACAAATCTAGCGACTCACATACGATTTTCCGCAATTCCAGTAGTAACACTGAATAATCCAATGATTCTATTTATATACTTTGTCCTTTTATACATACATTTGAAACAATTCTTTACAGATTTAACGGTTTTAAAAGATAAGTACAAATAGTACTTATTTTTACCTAGAGCCAATTATATATGCTAACCCACAACATTAACAACAAGAAAGTACTTAAACATTTGGCATAGCCTAAACCTCTATTATAATAAACCCCAAAATTCCACAGTCTCAAATAATATCGCTATTTAAATTCCTGGCATGGCATAACTTAAGTCTGAAATAATCTTTGAGAACCCTAACAATTTGCTGAGGCGTGGGCTTAAGAGATTGGCAAACTAAATGGCAATTTGTCGAAACTGAATTTAAAGCATGAAAAATACTCTTTGTTTTCAATTAAGTCGACTGAATCTTGAAATATTCAAGAACAAATCCAAACAACCCAAATTAATTTGAAAATGCGAAAGTGAGTTTTGAGTGAAAGTAAATAAAAAATCGGTCAAGTGCGAGTCGGACTCGAGCATGAAAGGTTCAGTACCGTTATTCAACATTAGAATATCCAGCACATAACGGCAAATATACCACGTTTGCTGTATGGAAACCCCCTTAAATATTTATTTTATTCTTTTTTAAGTATTTGTTGTTATAGCAACAGCAGAAAATAGGTACATCACCTGTAAAATTTTCAATTTTTACCTGTGATTATTCCGTTTTTACCCTTTGGGTGCGAAACCCTTAAAACGCAATATATTTTTAGGTACTAGCTTTAGTAGCGTAAATGTTAATATCTCGTGAATAGTTCTTTTTCAAGATTATAAGAAAGCCTATGTCCTTCTTTGTATCCGAGGCAAAGCATACCTATGCCAAATATGATGGTCTGTCAGTAGTTATGTTATAATACATATATACATGTGCATGGTCGACTGACCGTGTCACCTACATGAAATGATGAATGCATACATACATATTATCACGTCTTTATCCTTTGTTGGGTAGACAGAGCCCAGAGTTATGAATTCCAAAGGCCACGTTTATTGTGTAAGCGTTACTAGCCTTATCGCCCATAACATGAATAATATAGGTACATATTATTTATATATTATCTTATGTATTCATATATTTATTTATGTATTTCAAATGTACGTTGTTTATTTATGTTCATGCATTAGTATAGGTATATTGTTCATATGGGCACTATCCCCAAGCTTTTCTTATTTCTTTTTCAAGCACTTGGTTGACTGGAAGAGATCCCTTCTAGGGATAAGTCCGCCTTTGTACAAAGGTCCTTTTCTTGGAAAACTGTTTCTTTTAAGTTTAAGTTGTTATTTGTGCAATAAAGAAATTACATACATACATGATTCCTTAGATTTTTGACTAATCTTTTGAGCGTCTTATGGTCTGCGTGGAAAGAAAAGAAGCTGGGATGATCTACGTTTTTCCTTTTCCCAAACCAGCAAGGAAGTCGTAATAACGTCACACACAAATAATCTCACTTTCGCATTTGCATACTGATTAGGAGAATAGTCTTAGAAAATGGTGTAAGATGTGGACGGTCTTTTGAGTTTTACTGAAAGGGCTATACAAATCTGTGTGGGCAAATTGGGTAATATTATAAAGCAAGAAGAAAACCTCTTCAACAAGATTGTTTAAATCAAGTTAATCCAGACAAGGGATACAACCTACACATAACTGAGAAATAATGTTCAGAAATAGACATAATGTTGGTTTACCCTAGTGATAAGCTTATACTAAACTTTATCGCAAAGCGGTTATAATTATACTAGGAAAAGAAAATTGTTTGCAGCGTTGCCAGAACGTTACTTTTGTATCTTTTTGTGTTACTTTAGGACCTGTGCCAAAGAATTAATGCTACTTAGTACTAATGTACACAAGGGAAAATCGCAGCGTCTCTATGGCGCCCTCTCCTCCGTTTTAAGGTTTCAAAAACAGGGTAAGCTGCTTCCGTTCTCAGTTACATGTTACGCGCCGTCTCTTATACGTACGTTAGTACTTGAAATCATTCTTTGGTGGCAACCCTGACAGTTAACTCACACACAGACGTGTGCATGGATGTGAAGTTTCGTTCGTTGTAGAGGTAGTTTGAGGCATAAATATCATTCCGCTTGTATGAAGCACCATGCCTGTGGTTGGAATAATCTTTTAATAATTAAGTCGCGGCGATAATTAAGCATGAGCTTTTTAGGAAACGTTAAGTTTTGCCAGATTTTGCGTTACTTTTGAGGAGCGTCGACTGGCAACACTGGTTGTGTGAGTAGATTAGGCAATGGGAATTTACAAGAATAACTATATTACGAAAATACAAATGTAGGTCACAGGCATTTCTGCGAATATAGACGAGTATTAATTTAAATTCAGTTCTGTTTCTGAATGTAAATTTTAAACTTATTACGCAAGGGATATGTTTATGCGTGAGTGTATGTAGATAGATACGTACCAATAGGTATTTGTACCTATATAAATATGTTACTATGTGTGTTCAACATTTTTTTTTACTATTTCTTTAAGTAATTTCCAAAACAAATAGTACATCCATATAGCCATTTTCCAACTCCATCGTTGTCCCGGTTGCAGCCTCAGCTATGACGCGTTAGAACCCGAGGTCCGCTTATAGAAAACATTCATGCTGTTCAATTAATTCAAGGCCGGAGGCCTACCAGTCATTATAAATAAATAATATATAGGGACAAATCACACAAATTGAGCTAGCCTTACAGTAAGTTGTAAACTTGTGTCTTAGGATACTAACTCAACGATACTAGGTATATTTTTTGTAATAGATACTTATACATAAAGATAAATATCTAAGGGCCAGGCCAATCTGAAAAATATTGCTTTCCAGACCTGCAGGCCTATTTGCTAACTTTTGACAGCTACGGTGTACATCATTTTCATGGTAACTTCAATATTCATTACGGCTTCGGTATGAATGACTATTTTTATTTAAGATATAAAAACCGTAATGCATGCTTAAGTGACAATCAAATCGTTGTACACCGAGTTAGTAAATCGGCCTGCTGACCGGGATCGAACCTATTGCGACGTGATATTAACTAGGAAATATAATTATTTAATTTGTATTATGTCAATTAAGCACATCACGTCTTAAGGGTACGTGCCAATGATTTTGCTGTCTTTATGTTAAATGGCACGTTCACCCCTACTACTGTATTATTACTTTTGTATATAAGTTATAGATATTCTTAAATAAATTATTCCTATTTTACCGGTCACTGTGGTTTTAATTAAAACTTCTCGCCATAATTGGTGACCCCGACGTGATCAACGTGATTCTGCCACAGTAATTCGACGGTCGACGAAGTTCTTCGAGTACGCGAATCGAACGTGCATATTTTCACCGGCTTCCCACAAGCGGGTCTCACCGGTTTGAAAATTCAAGAAGCACATTTATCTCCATTGAAGATACCGTCGAAATGGCTCCAGTCACACCGGTAAAAGGAATCAACATCGCCGCCTCTCAAGACACATCGTTTGACTCCTGCACAGATGTCGTGGCCTCTATCACCATAGCTGAACGGTTGCCGGAATTTTGGAAGGATTCGCCTCGGCTATGGTTTTCACAGTTCGAAGCCATCGTAGCACCCCAGAAACAAGGAGACGACTACAAATTCAACGCAGTGGTGTCCAAGCTTCCAAAAGATGTAATACACCAGGTCAGCGATATTTTAGTTAATCCACCATCTGAAAACAAGTATGCTGCAATAAGAGATCGGCTTATTAATTGCTATGAAGAAAGCGAGCACCGCCGATTTCATAAGTTACTTGCGGAGATGGATTTGGGCGATCAGAAGCCTTCGCAATTATTACGGCGAATGAGGGAAGCAGGAAACGGCAAGATAAACGAAGATACTATTAGACTGCTATGGCTGAGACAACTTCCTCCCTCGGTTACCACTGTTTTGGCGGTCACAGAACAATTATCGCTGGAAAAGTTAAGCGAAATGGCCGATCGGATAAACGAAAACATGCAGTTTAATAAAAACGTTCAAAGTACCTACGCCACCGATGTCAATTTAATAACACATATGACATCACAGTTAGCGTCATTGAAACTGGAGATCGCTGAGCTACGTAACGAGCGCCGTTTTAGCCGACGGGACAACTTTAGGTATCAGCGGTATGGCCGGTCTAGGTCACGGTCACTGTGGTTTTAAATAAAACTTCTCGCCATAATTGGTGACCCCGACGTGATTTGAACACGCAACCTTCTGATCTTGATCCAAAGACGGTCGCGTGGACGTTCGTCATCAAGGTTGTGTTTTTATCACCAGCGTTTTAAGAAGAGGGCTCATAGATGCATCCAACCTTGTGCTTGGAAAAACGAGGAGCAGCCGTCGGAAAACTAAAATTTGCACAGAATGAGGCGGATCTCTGTGCTCTTCAACCCTCCAAACGCCTAACTATTACCGACTCAAACAGTGGTTATAGATTTTTAGTGGACACGGGAGCAAATTGTTCAGTATTAACCAAAGACGCACAGGGCAAAGAGAAAGCAAGTGATTTTAAACTTTATGCTGCGAATGGAACAATTATCGATACTTATGGCGAGAAAACGATGACGTTAAATTTGGGTTTACGACGTAATTTTACGTGGACATTTATCATTGCCGATGTCAAGATGCCAATTTTAGGAGCTGATTTTTTGGAGCACTATCGTTTACTGGTGGACATATCTGGAAGAAGATTAGTAGACAAGATTACAGAGCTGAAGACGCCTGCAAACTTGGATAAATCAAATTTCCCTTCTGTTCGCTCCATTGATGGCGGTTTACAAGACAACGTAAAACAACTGTTGGAAAAATACGAAGATATTACTCGGCCGATGTCAATCAGAAAACCCGTTAAACACAACGTTCAACATCACATCATTACAAAAGGCCCACCAGTATTCGCCCGCGCTCGCCCGCTGCCGCCAGACAAGTATAAAGCAGCCAAAAAGGAATTCCAGGAATTGATTAATATGGGTATTTGTGAACCTTCTAACAGCCCATGGGCCAGTCCTTTACACATGGTTAAGAAGAAAAATGGCGAATGGCGTCCTTGCGGTGATTATCGTGCGTTGAATAAAATCACAGTTCCAGACAGATATCCTCTTCCCAGGCTATTGGATTTTTCGTATATTACGAGTGGAAAGAGCGTATTTAGCAAAATTGATATCAGGAAGGCCTACTACTGTATACCAGTTGCTGAACCTGAAAAAACTGCCGTAATATTGCCTTTTTCGTTGGTGCAGTTCCGGTTTATGCCGTTTGGATTGCGCAACGCTGGACAAACTTTCCAAAGATTTATGGATTCCATTTTCCGAGATCTGGATTTTATATACATATTTGTTGACGATATTTTGATTGCCTCACGGGACGAAGAAGAGAATCTCAAGCATCTGGATATAGTGTTCAAACGACTGAGTGATAATGGCATTACGATTAATCTGAGCAAATGTGAGTTTCTCAAGAGCGAGTTAGACTTTCTTGGTTATCATATAACGAGCCAAGGGATGAAACCGACTCAAGAAAAATCACAGGCAATTATTGATTTTCCTAAACCAAAGACGGTCAAGGAACTACGTCGTTTTCTGGGCATGGTCAATTTCTACAGGCATTTAATTCCCCGTGCCGCTAAGCATCAAGCCCCACTTAATATATATTTGAGGAACTCAAAGAAGAATGACGTCACACCGATCAAGTGGAATCCAGTCTCTGAAGAAGCTTTTCAGTTATGCAAACAAGATCTGCGAGACGCCGCTACCGTAGTTTTTCCCGATGCCAACGCAAAGATTGCCTTAATGACGGACGCTAGTCTCAAGTGTGCCGGCGCAGTCCTCCAACAAAGAGTCAATGGATATTGGAAACCAATTTCTTATTTTTCCAAAACATTTTCCGAGGCGCAAATGAAATATTCTACCTACGATAGAGAGTTACTCGGTATATACATGGCCGTGAAGCATTTTCGAAGATTAATTGAAGGACGTGTTTTCACAATTTACACCGATCATAAGCCATTAATGTATGCGTTCGACAAGAAGCCTAGCATTGATGAGAGCCCCAGGAGGATACGATACTTGGATTACATATCGCAATTTTGCACCGATATACGTCATGTAGACGGGGACAGGAACGTCGTTGCCGATGCCTTATCAAGAGTGGTGGAAACAATAACACTTCCGCAAGTTATCAATTTTTCGGATTTAAGGAAGGCCCAAGAAAAAGATCCCGAACTGCAACAGCTACAGAAGAATAAATCATTACGCATTTCGCTTGTTCGCTCATCGCATTCTAACGACAAGATATACTGCGACGTATCAACTGGAACTGCTCGTCCATATTTACCTCAAGAATTCAGGAAACTAATTTTTAACAGCTATCATAATTTGAGCCACCCTGGAAAAAATGGAACGAGAAAATTAATTGGAAAAAATTACATATGGGCGAGAATGAATGCGGATATAAATAAATGGAGTGAGTCATGTCTACAATGTCAACAAGCGAAAGTGCATAGACATACGATATCGCCACTGGGGAAATATTTGCCCGCGAAGCGCTTTTCTCACGTGCACATTGATATTGTTGGCAAATTACCGACGTCTCAAAATAAACAATATTTAATAACTATGATCGACAGATGTACGTCATGGCCAGAAGCTTTTCCTGTTTCCAACATCACAGCAGAGACAGTTGCAAAGACAGTTTACGAAGGGTGGATTGTACGTTTTGGATGCCCGGATTACATTACATCCGACCAAGGAGGACAGTTTGAATCTGAAATTTTTAGAGAACTTGCCAAACTAATGGGAATCGACAAATTACGCACTAGTCCCTATCATCCAGAAGCAAATTCAAAAATTGAACGCTTTCACAGGAGCTTAAAAGCTGCGTTAATAGCAAGAACAAATACAAAAAATTGGACAAAAGAATTGCCTTCAGTACTGTTCGGACTCCGCTCCAGTTATCGACAAGACACTGGTTGCTGCGCCGCCGAACTCGTTTATGGGACTACCATTAAGTTACCAGCAAGTTTTTTTGGAGAAGAACCCAGGATTACCTACCCTGAATGTATTCAGGAGATTAAAGAAAATATTAATAGAGTCATTTCTGTGCCAACAAGAGAAAGTACAAACGGGAATATATTCGTTCACCCCCGACTAAAGGATTGCACTCATGTGTTCCTGCGATGCGACAGATTACGCCCCAGTTTATCACCACCATATGAAGGTCCATATTTGGTAATTCGAAGAAACGAAAAGGTTTTCACTATAATTCGTGACGACAAGGAAATAACAGTATCTATAAACCGTCTGAAGCCAGCATTTTTAATAAATCAGTCTGGAGAAACAAGCGAACGTGAGATCAATAAGCAAGATGTTGAGTGTCCGCAAGAGATAAAAATCACACGTTCGGGGCGAGAATCACGAAGAACCGTAAGATTCAAGATATAAAAAGCTAATTAGTGATATACAATGTCGTAGTATTTATCCATCATCCTTCCGAGCAGCATTCATCCACGATGGGGTCTTCCTCGAGTCACCAAAACGAGCAGATTAACATGGTGCAAAATATCAAGAATCCGCAAGAAGATCTATCAAAAAGTGAAAGACTTTCAGAACTGCTGGAATCCATTCAGCAAGTGCAGTACTGGGCCGGCGCCATCACCTCCGCATTCGTAATAATTGTCATCATTCTGCTGGGCCGGCGGCTATGGACTTGGTACGGGCATTGGATAGAGAGAAGGATACAGAAGGCAAATGCAAATGTTTAAAGAGGATGATGGAGTGGGACTATGGAAATCGCATCAAAACACAGCGGCAAGTTCAACGTGAGTTCAACATTACTACGAGTATTATAATGATTTTAAATGCAGACAAGCACAAATACCGAGCCTGGGAATTGCCTACACAGCGTTTCTCCGCGCGTGCGACTCGTGCCACACACAAGTCATGAAGTATCAAGTATCATTTTTATTGCTGATTAAGATATTTATGTTCATTTGTTATTTCTATTTATAGATATTCATTCTTTGTTTTGTGATTGTTATAATTTTGTCTAAGTTTAATATTTTTTGTTACATTATTTTTGTTTTTTTTTTTCAAAAGGGGGAATACTATTGCGACGTGATATTAACTAGGAAATATAATTATTTAATTTGTATTATGTCAATTAAGCACATCACGTCTTAAGGGTACGTGCCAATGATTTTGCTGTCTTTATGTTAAATGGCACGTTCACCCCTACTACTGTATTATTACTTTTGTATATAAGTTATAGATATTCTTAAATAAATTATTCCTATTTTACCGGTCACTGTGGTTTTAATTAAAACTTCTCGCCATAGAACCCAGTACCACTTGTGTTACAGACTGGCGTGTGAACCGCTACGCTACGGCGGTCGCCAAGTCATTAAGGCGTTCGACCAGGTCTATGGTACCATAATCATAATTGCATTGTCCTTATGTTTATTTATTTATTTTAAAGCACAACTTTTTAAGAAAAAGAGCCTAAAAATTCAGTTCTAATTATAGACCCGACAATAAATATTTTAGAGCTATTGGTAAAGCAAGATATGTGCAATCGTATTGATTATTACTTAAATATCTTCCCGACACGCTAAGGATTATTTACATCGGAATATTGTGTGAAAATATAATATTCCGTTAGTTCATATCAAGAAGAATATTTTCCTCTGGTTTCCTTATTTCCTTACCAAATATAATATTGTATAAACATATCGCATTGGAATGCCCCTCTCCTAATCCTCAACAAGACTTATTTATGAGTTGGATCTCTAAACCGCACATTTTTCAAAACACGACGACAGTTCAAGGGGTGCATTCACTTTCAGCCTTAGGATTGGCTCCTAGTTACTTGGCTTCGATGCATTGCATTGCGATCATAATACGTCAGCTACCATTTTTAAAGTCAGTTTTGTAGTTTACACGTAGTATTTTCTAAATTAAAAGATATTATTTACATTCAAAAACCAGGGTTCCGTTCATAAAAGTATTCTTGTTTGATTTAAATACATTTTGTCCACGGCTCTGGAGATACCCAAAGAGGGTTGGCGGTAAGCAGGCGGCTGGACGTAAAAAACATTTCACCAAATCACATCACTGCATAAATTTTGTCCGAATAGCAGAACTTAGGCTCCGACGCACAACAGCTGATATAACAAGGTGATACCTTGGGAAAATGCTTGGATGAAGAAGAAATTGGACCTAAATACAAACTTAGCTGTCAGAATGTTGACTTGATTTAAACTGGTTATTTCACTTTACACACAATAAGATTTGATCTTTTGTAACTTTGAGCAAAATCGAAATGAAAATTCTAGAAGATAGTCATATATTTTGTGGAAATGCCTTTTTAGAATCTAAAACAAACAAATAACGTGAGTATTTATTTCATAAACATTTATGAAACGCGTGAATTACAATTAATACCTTCACGCGTTTCTGAGAAAGGATCTTGCTTGACAAATAGATAACAAAGTTCTTGCCTAGCAGTTTATTTTAAAGTCGACTACTCATTTCAAATCTTTTTTAGTATAATAGGGACACATTGACAAGTGAATGGGTGCGAGACTTAAAGAAGTTCCGTTTCACCACAGATAAAAAAAGCGAATACAATTTCACATTTTTAGAATCTTTGACCGTAAATTTAGATTCGCGGGTCGACCAACGAAGCATGTTTTTGAGCACACAATTTGTTGTGACTTGTACAAAATATTCCAGAAAGGGTTTGGAAAATATCTAAAACAGGTAAATGGGAAATATAACAAGGAAACCAAGACTTCTTGATCAGTTGATAAGGATTTAGATGTTAGGATGATTTATCCATTTTAGTTGGCGAAACTACAAGGAACCCATATAGTTTCGCCATGGCTGTCTGTCTGTCCGTCCGCGGTTTTACGCAGAGACTATAAGTAGGTACTAGAAAGCTGTAATTTGATATGGATTTGTATATTAATCATGCCAAAAAAGTGGTAGAAAAAATCTTGAAAAAAATTTTTTTTTGGGGTTGTTCCCATACCAGTAAATTGGGGAAGTAATTTTTTTTTCTTTGTTTACCCATCGTGTGGGGTATTGTTATATAGGTCTTTAAAAAATATTGTGAGGTTGACAGCATTTTTTTTAAGTGCGAATTTTTGTTAGAGGTATTTAGTGTCTCGATACAAGCCAAATCGTCAATATAAACAACTTTTCCGATGGGATAAATGCAAATCTGGTTTTGGCTGGTTTGGTAGAAAATAAAAAAACATAGAATATACCATACAATAATATTAACTCAACCATACTAAATAAAATTTATTATGGTTGAGTTAGTATCCCATGTAACACAAGTCTTACTTAAGAATTTACTTTTGGGCTAGCTCAATCTGTGTGGTATATTAGGTAATAATCATTGAGCGATGTCAATACCTTTAGGTAGCTTAGCTGCTTAGTGACCCAGCGGGCGAACCCGCTGGGTCACTAAGCTTATTTTGTCGAAAAACCAACATTGTCTAGCACAAGGTTACAAAGTCAAACCTTTGCTCACTACAAACAAATCCACTCTGTTTTCCTTTATTCACCGAGCAATTACTCTCAGCTATTTTGAAACTTTCTAATGGATGGCTGTAACAATTAATGTCTTAAACCTTTGATTTCTAAGCGTATTGTTTACGAACCCTGTTATTAGTATGTTAAATCAATTTTATGAGGCTACATTTACGAGTTGTGCCGTGCGCTGGGGTATTTTCACTCGTTTCTTGTGATCTGCTAAAATTGAAATGGATCATAAGCATGTTTTATGTTGCTATAATTTTTTGCAGTGCATCCAAATTTATCAGTAATAAATAAGTTTATTAGTTTCGAGACTTAGTAAAAGAATTATAATAAAAATATGAATAAAAAGAGATTTAATCATAAATCCCCGAAACATCAGCTGCGATTCCGTTAGTGGATTGAGCAGGGTTCCAAATAGAAAGACTATATTGTTGTCAGTAATTTACTTTCAATTAAGATTTTTAAGACTACGAATGGCTATTCGTCAGCAACTGCTGACATTCAAGGGTTTTCATGATACGACTGTTTCAAGTATTCCATAATTTAGTTATCACCCAGGAGAGTAACTGATTAAATTATTAAATGCAATGTCGGGAATTAACGCGAAGACATACCGTTTTTCTCCAGACGTTTCGGCCGGGTTACACCGACCGTGGTCACTGGATGACGTCATCCACTGGTCACGTGGTCACGGTCGGTGTAACCCGGCCGAAACGTCTGGAGAAAAACGGTATGTCTTCGCGTTAATTCCCGACATTGCATTTAATAATCATGCAACGCGAAAGTTTAAAAGTGATTAAATTATGCTCGTGGGTTGGGGTCTATAGTATATTGTTGGTAGTTCATTTGATTATAAGATCTTTTACTTCTACTTCTTCTTTGTTCAGACATTTGGATGACCGACGCTAATTTATTGATGAACGATGGTGAGTGTGTACGTCACTCCACATTTTTCCTAAAAAGAAACGAATTTGTGAATAAGGAGAATAACTTTCTTATGATCAATTTCCACTCAAAGCATCATATCGCTATAGTGGAAACTCCCGTCCATATAATTCTATAATGTTGTAAAGCGGATGTAATCTCACCTACATTCCAAATTAAGGCACTTGTTGGAATGTTCCATGAAATAATTACATTAATTTGCTCTAGCGAAAGCCCTCTCTGTGGGCAACAAATTTTCACCCCGTATAATATCTGTTACAAGACATCTACAAGTAGGTTATATGACATATTTGTGTTGTTTTCAAGCGTAATAGATTAAAATCCATTTTTATGACCATTTTGTGTCGATAGGGTCATCCAATTTGCTTCACCAACTGACTGCGAGGATAGTGGCTTGACGTCTGACCGACAACGTATCATAACGTATATGTTACTAGCTGTTGCCCGCGGCTTCGCCCGCGTAATATATAGCCTATGTCATTCTCGGTACCCTAACCTATGTGTATGCAAGATTTCATGATGATCGGTTCAGTAGATACGGCGTGAAAGCGTAACAAACAAACAAAATAACAAACTCAATTTCGCATTTATAATATTAGTTGGGATGGGATGGGATTTACATAATTATGTATGAACTACCACCACTTATTAGTAAAGTTATACCTGGATAACGGAACTTTGTGACAATAAAAACTATTTTTTCCTACGTCTGAGATCTTAAGCCAAATCATATGAATAAATAAAAATAAATAATACGGACACAAATCACAGAGAGAGAGAGCTTGCCCCAAAGTACGTTGGATACTTGTGTATGGGATACTACCTCAAGGATACCATATTTTATCACAAATAAATATATAGATAAACACATAAGACCCAAGTCAATCTTAAGAAGATAATTTTACATCTTGACCTGACCGGGGATCGAATCTAGGACCACCTGATTGGTAGGCTGGGGTGTTGACAGCTGCGCCACGGAGGTCTTATTATTACTGTCATAATGGTTGTAGAGCCCCGGATACGAGGTGAGGACGCAACCATGAAAGTGAGTGTTGGTCGTAACCATTGTGACATCACCTTTAAAACGTGTCCACAAAGTTTCATACAAACAAGATTTGCTTTATTTTATAGACAAATACTCATTTTAAAACTAACTATTTATATCAGTTTTGATTATTGCATTAGTTCAAATTACATTTTTTGTTTTCTAATCAACATCATCAGGTCTTTGTTAGTCTCCACTACAGGAGCAAGACCCTCCCTGTTCTACCAGAACTAGCTGTAAATTAAACAGGTGACTCAAGTTTTTATTGAAAGCGACGCTTGGTTATTATTCCCATTACTGTAATAATGATACACGAAGGTATTTTTGTCTAAAGCTTTCATTTATTCATACGTGACAGACCTGCGTATAGGGTAATTATTGTTTTTCGTATTTGACTAAGTATAAAGGAACGTGACGTGCTCGGTATCAATATACTATTTCGCGTTTATAACACATGATTACATCTACAGATATTATAATTCTACGGGTATGGATATCACATCCGGAAGCAAATATATAACTATATATATTCCTTATATAACAATATATAACTTTATAATATATATAACTATATCAATAATTACCAATTATAACTATAATAATAGTAAATAAATAATAATATAATAATAAACTATAATTAGCAGTAGATCTGCTGACTTCAGAATGTTTCTCAGCGTAAAAATAATTATACGCATTTAGTTGGAAAATTTGCCGTGTGGTTCCCGGCAGAGTAGTATAGGACAACTCCAAGTCTTCCCGTGGATGTCGTAGAACTCGTAGAAAGCGAA
Organism: Rhodophaea formosa; assembly: GCA_963082605.1. Taxonomy (NCBI): domain Eukaryota; kingdom Metazoa; phylum Arthropoda; class Insecta; order Lepidoptera; family Pyralidae; genus Rhodophaea; species Rhodophaea formosa. The sequence goes on along the minus strand of OY720218.1, from coordinate 7,001,611 downwards.
TTAGGAAACACAAGCTAAACAAAGCTCATAAACATCAAAAAGATCTCTTCAACCCGTCTGGTCAGCGTGGAGAGTGTAGGCCAAATCCTCTGACTGCAATGCAATCATATGGCTCTGGTAGTACAGCGAGGGTCAATCTCCTGCAGTGGAGACTAATAAGGACCTGATGAAGAAGAAGATAGAAGACTGTGTGCTTAAACTGAAAACCACGCGGATGAAATCGCGGGAAACTACTAGCCAGTAAAATATCACCTATATTATGTCCTAAAATAAATAAACGCAAGAGGGATCTCGTATTATCAAAGTTAATCGCCTTAGTTCGGGATACTTAGGGCAGCCGACAGATTATTGCCCATTTCTTGAATGAGACGTTATTTTTTACTATATTTTGACATATGATACTAGGAAAATATGGTTTAAGGTGGATAATAATCAACCTAGACTCCTAAAGACGTCTTTCACGTCTTTGTCAAACATGGCTTAGACAAAGCCTTTAGTTGTATGGTGCAAATTAGCCTCGTTGTTCTGAGTTAGGTGCAGTTTTTTAACACTTATTTTAGTGTACATCTTATTTGATACAATATAGAACACTAAGGGAAAATTTAAAGCCTACGGTTAAGTGCAGACATTGTTAGATCTTACTCATGTTAAACACAGGTAAAGGTATGAGCTACACTCTAATTGATGTGCTAAAAAGCCTAGGCACCACAACCCAACTTTACTAAACTATCTCTAAGAAATATGCAAAATACATTTCAGTTTATCTCAGTTTAGAATGCTTATCTATATTAAAATGTATCCTTACACAACATTTTCTAAGGAGGCAGCTTGAAAATCTCGGAAAATTCGTAAATAGAATGAAATCGTTTGGATTTTCCCGCGAAAAAATCTAACATCCAAACGCCGAACCAAATACCGGAGTCCAGCAGCGCGTAGGATTGGAACTAATCTTGCTGATACTGGCAGCTGATTCCTGTGGTATGAAATGAATGTAGGTACGGATACAAACTAGAAAATTAATGAAAGAGAGGATTAAAAAGACATGTTCTTGATAAAACTTTCTAGTTCGTTTATTGGATGTATTTATGAGGCTTAAATACTTTTTATCTCAGAAAACTAGATTAAAAACGAAAATGTTTAAAATTTCTACGTTATTTAACAGCGCGTAGGATTGAAACTAAACTTGTTGATACTGAAATTCACCGGACGCATTTTGTATAAGAATAACATACCAGAAAACTAATGAAGGAGAGGATTGAAAAGACACTTTTTAGTAAAACTTTGACATTTTGATTATTTAATGTATTTAAGCAGCTTGAAGTGTCTTAGAAAACTAGAAAGAGAGCAAACATGTTTGGAATTTCTCGGTGAATACTTAGTATTTTCTGAACACAGTCCGATTGCGCGTAGGATTGAAACTAATCTGGTGGGAATTGAAATTACCGGATGGATGTGTAACATGAATGTACAGAGAATCAACTAAAAAACGAATTGATAAAACCAGCAGTTTGTTTATTGGATGTTTTTTGGCGGCTTGAAATAATTATCTCAGAAAACTAGATTGAGAACAAGAATGTTTATCAATCCTACGACCGCCGTCCAACAGCGCGTAGGATTATAACTAATTTTGGTGATATCGAAATTTACCGAATGCATGTTGTATGAAATAAACAAACAGAGACCACATGAAATAAACATACAGAGACCAACTAGAAAACGAATGAAAGAGAGGACTGTAAAAACACTTTCTTGATAAAAAACTTGACAATTTGTTTATTTCATGTATTTAGGCGGCTAAAAATACTTATCGTAGAATACTAGAAAAGCAAAAATGTTAATAATTTCTGCGCGAAAAATCCTAATATTTACAAACCACCGTCCAACAGCGCGTAGGATTGACACTTATCTAGTTGATACCGAAATTTACCGGTTGCGTGTTGTTATGAAATGAACATACTCGTACAGAGAACATCTAGAAAACAAATAAAGGGGAGGAATGAAAAGACTCTTTGTAGATCATATAAAATCGACAGTTTGATTTTTAAATGTATTTAGACAGCTTTAAATGTCTTAAAAATCTAGATAGAGAACTAAAAAGTTTGAATTTTCGCGGCGAAAATTTCCAGCATTTACCACCCATAGTCAAACAGAACGTAGGATTGAAACTAATATGGTTGATACCGAAATTACCGGATAAATGTGGTTCAAAATGAACGAACAGAAACCAATTAGAAAACTGCCTTGATAAAACCACGTCATTTATACACCTAACGTTTCGAGCACTTTACAGTGTTCGTGGTCGCAGGTAGACTAAGTTGACATTTATTTAAATGTGTAACAATCGCGAAAACATAAGAAAACATTAAAACCACGTCAGTTTATTTATTGGATGTATATTGAGGGAGCTTAAATTATCAAAACACTTTATATAGCCAAAAACTTTGAAATATCTCCGCGAAGCATCTTGATATTTACCGACAGCGGTCTGAAAGCGAGTAGCATTGAAACTACTCGTAATTTTGCTGATACCGGAATTTATCCGTAATTTTACGGATGAATGTTATATGAAATTAACATACAGAGATCAACTAGAAAACGGATGAAGAAGATTGAAAAAACACTTTTTAGATAAAACTTTGACAGTTTCCTTATTAAATGTATTTAAGAAAGGAAAAATTCTTGAAATTTCTCGGCAAAGACTTCTAGTATTTACCGACTACAGTCAGTAATGAAGACGCACGTGCATGCCATATAGTTTAATACACTGAATGTAAGGCTCATCATGTTAAAAGCATAAAAATCAATTATGATTTTTATGCTTTTAACATGAATTAAAATCCATGTAAAGGAACATAAATGTTATAAAAATATAATGAGCATGTGGTGTTCACCTTCAAAGGTCATCTAACATAAAGTATTAGATAATAAGAAATATTTGAATGTAATGTTGTAGCATTCATTGGTGAACCTTATAAATAAATAAATAAAAATACAGTCCAATAGCGCGTAGGATTGAAACTAATCTGGTTGATACCGAAAAAGCGGAATTTTACAAAACTGGGATGAAAAGGTGGGATGTAACCGGAAAGTCCCAATTTACCGGATGGATGTGGTAAAAATGAACCTACAGATACCATATAGAAAACGAATGAAGAAAACGATTAAAAAAAACACCATAATGATAAAATTCTGACAGTTTGTTTAACGGGTGTATGTATTTAGGTAGGTAGCTCAAAACACTAGTTAAATGGCGAAAATGTTTGAAATTCCTCCGCAAAAGATCCTAACATTTACCAACCACCATCCGAGAGCGCGTAGGATTGGAACTACTCGTAATTTTGGTGACACCGGAATTTACCGGATGTATGTTGTTATGAAATTAACATACAGAGTAACTAGAAAACATGAAGGAGAGGATTGAAAATACCTTTTTTAGATGAAACTTTGACAGATTGATTATTTAATGTATTTAAGTAGCTTGAAGCATCTTAGAAAACACGAAAGAGAGCAAAAAATTATAAATATGTAAAAGACGGGTCACTCACGTATGAAGTCAGCTACATACGAGTGGTATCTCGCGTTTGTTTTAATCAAAAAACAGCAAAAAAAATTGATTTCTAAGTGTAAACTCCTAACATTATCTGACCACAGTCCAACAGGGCGTAGGATTGAAACTAAGCTGGTTGCAAACGAAATTACCGGATGGATGTTGTATTATATGAACATACCAACTAGAAAACGAGTGAAGGAGATCACAAAAATTTTAAATACACTTTCTAGATTATAACAGCTTGTTTATTGAATTTATTTAGCCACCTTGAATATCTCAGAAAACTAGATGGAGAACGAAAATATATGGATTTCTCCGCAAAAAATCCCAAAATACTTACCCTAAACTCAAACCAATCGGAGTCCAGCATCGCGTAGGATTGAAACTAATCTGGTTGATATCAGAATTTACCAGATGCATGTGGTATAAAATGAGTGTGCAGAGATAATCTTGAAAGTGGATGAAATTTATATTTCATTAGCTGATGTTTATTATATCAAGCCAGAACTCACTTTCTCAATGAAAACTTGACAGCGTTTTATTCTGATGTAACTAGGCCATAACATAAAAATAATTTTGTCATAAATATCTGTGATTTAGGCTGCATAAAAATCCAACTACCCTTTTAGGCAGTTTATGTCTTTCGTATATATTTTTTGCTGATGTTGCTGCCTATGATATTTTGGAGAAGAATGCAAAACTAATGACAACTCACACTTCAAAAGCAGTCAAGTAGTTTATGCCACAGGAGACAACAATAAAACAGCCATACTTTCATACATATCGACATTCATACGCGCGAAAAATATTACCCTCCTTCTTGATTGATAGGTCAGTTGGGTAAAACAAAAGTATTGCCGTAAGTACGCTAAAAAAAGCTTTTTCTCAAGAAACTAAAATGCAACAGTTCAGGCAGAGCAGAAAATGAAACGCAGGAAAAAGCGCCCATAGGCACTGGTAGGTAATTCAATTTGTTTCCTCAAGTAAACATTTAGTTGGACGTAGTTAAAATAAATTGGAGTGCGAATACTTTCTCAAAGAAATTGTTGAAATATTTCTTTCAAGGTTTTTTAGAGTATTTTTCTTTTTGCCCTTTACTTTAACGGGGTTTTCCTAAAAAAAAAAATAGGGTGGCCGCTTCAAATTTAGTACAAATAACATGATTTATAAATCTGAGAAAAAGGTGCGTGTGTCAGTATACGTTATTGAATTAATGCCATTTTTAAACCCCGGCTTAAAAAAGGGATTATGTAAGTTCAAAAGTACAAGGTCGTCCAAACTATTGAGTTGTTTTTCTCGAATAAGTAACGAAAAGAATCGCCCTCCACACGAATAAGTTTCATCATTTTATTCCACTGCCAAATAGAAATATATTGTGCAAAACTTCTTATGCTAGAATAAAAGACGAAAAACCTTTAATCTTTTATTTATTTAGCGGTTTGTAGCCTACTAACATCATCACTACCAAGTTTCAACTGTGTAGTCTTAAAAGTTTGTGTCTACGGATAGACAGACATGACTTATCTGTTAGTATAGGCGCTCAACGAAGTCTGCAGTCTGTGAACATGCCCTAGACAAACCCAACCATTATATGCGTTTTGATAATCCTCAAGTCCTTGCAAAAGAAAACAGATACATTCCAAGAATGCTTCGTGAGGCTATTGAAATTAAAAAACATCCTAATTTCAATAGAGAGGATGGTTGGCAGTTACCACCAGCTTGGGATCCAGTCATCAATTTAATCAAATCTCAAGCTAAGCAGAAGACTGCAAGACCTTCAGACACCGTGAGCCAATACTGCGTACATCCGGAACGTTATCAATAAATATTAGGGTAAAACACGGATAGTTGCCTCACTTTTCAAAAAGTTTAAATTATAAAAAAATGGGTCGTTATTAATTATACCTGATAATGTATACAAAAACATAGGTTCTTCATCTTTTATAGAAGACCAATTCCGTTAGCATAATTGATACTGGTTTTGAGTATATTACGTTTTATTTGACCTCCTAAAAAAGGGATAGTCGCCTACTGCAGCGGATAGTTGCCAAATGTTAACAAGAGTTAGGAGGATACTTGCCGCATTGTCATACATATAACACTTGGTTTCCGCTTATACTTGCGAGGCATTCTGTTTACCTAGAATGGGCACGGGAAAGCACTTAATATTGTTTTATATTTAAAACAAGTAAGTATAGCATAATTTTAACTTGAAAAAAAAATTGAAAATATGTGATGAAAAAGAATTCGCGACAGGTACGTTTCGAACACATTCATCACATATTTTCAATTTTAATAATATACCGAGCATTGTAATGCTATTTAAAAACCATTTAAGTGAAAAAAAAGATTCGTTGATTAAGGAATAAATGGTTATGGATAATTGCATTTAGAGCAACTATCCGCCACAATAAATAAGGCAACTATCCTTTTTGATACGGATAGTTGCCTTTTCGATTTAGAAAATAAATAAAATCTTTTCAACAATAAAACGCAATTAATAGGGCAATTAAAGGTCTAATGTAAGCAAGGAAACAAAATGTAGTCTGAAACCACAATCAATTATAAAGATATCCAACAAAAACTAGGTACCAATATAATTTCGACGTCCGTTAATGTTTTGCAGCGGAAGATTTTTGCTCACACGGACGAAACGCGTGCACTCACTCCAACGGTTTACGTGGCAGTGAGGGTCTGCGGGGGGAGCGCTTCTAACTATAATCAAGCAGTAATGCCACAAATGTACCTAACATAGGGAATTCGAAACCGACGCAAGTATCCCCCCGACGCAACTATCCGGGTTTTACCCTATAGGCGGTAGATTTTGCAGTTCTTTTAAAATATTAGACAAATGTCAACTTAGTCTACCTGCGACCACGAACACTGTAAAGTGCTCGAAACGTTAGGTGTATAAATAATGTAATAAACGCGATAAAAACCGTATTAAAATAATTTTATTTAAATGTGTAACAATCGCGAAAACATAAGAAAACATTCTGTTAGAGTATTTTTTTTTCCATTCATCTACGAAACCATAAAAAGGGATTGCTTATCTCATTACTCGTTACTTACAAGTAAGATTATTTCATGCTATAAATACACACATACTAATCTAGCCTTTAAAATATTTACGGGACAGTCACAACGCTTTAAAGATCATCATCAATCAACAGGTCCTTGTTAGTCTCCACTGCAGGAGGACGACGCTCTCTGTACTACCAGAGCCATATATTAGCCAGGGCTGTCAGAGGATTTTGCCTACAGTCTCGACGCTGGCCAGACGGGTTGGAGAGGTCTCTGATGTTTATAGCTTTGTTTAGCTTAACTGTTTCCTTAGTCGACTTCTACGACATCCACGGGGAGACTTGGAGTAGTCCTATTTTACTCTGCCGGGAACCACACGGCGCTTCAAAGATTTAAAGATAATAAAAAAAATAACTACAATATCGGATTTCAAATATTAGTCTGCCATAAAGCCAACATGCATTTTAATCTGTATCTGGTAGTAAAACAATACACATGATAAAAATGTTTCAATTCTGATAAATGGCAACGGCTCTTGTTTCGGAAAAATGCGTTGTTTCAATACAGAATACAGCGCAGTTTGTGGCGTAGATAGAGAATGAAATATTTTTTATGTTATATGTATCTGAATTTAAAATAAAAACCGGCCAAGTGCGTGTCGGGCCACGCGCAGTATAGGGTTCCGTAGTTGCGAATGACAACTTTGAGTTCACACTGTTTACACTCGCACCTTACAGTTTAACGACCAAAAACATCTAACAATGAAAATAGTATGAAATTTTACAGTTTATAAGTTGGTTGATTATAACTTTTTAGTTTGTACTTAGTACTCAGCTCTGATAGTTTTCCTTTAAACTTCAGCATATATACTACTGCTGTAATTTTTTTCACGTATCTATATATAACCGTTTAGCAGATAGAGGGGGGGGACACTTACCTCTAAGAAAAATTCGCACTTTAAAACCAAATATTTCGGAAACGGATCCCTAAATCGAAAAATGGTGTTCTCAACCTCATAATATTTTTGAAAGACCTATTTAACGATACCCCACACGATGGGTAAATAGAGAAAAAAAAATTACTCCCCCACTTTACTTGTATGGGAGCTACCCTTAAAAAAAATATTTTTCAAAATTTTATTCTACCACTTTTTTGCCATGATTAATATACATACCCATACCAAATTACAGCTTTCTAGTACTTATAGTCTCTGCGTAAAACCGCGGACGGACAGACAGACAGACAGACAGACAGACAGACAGACAGACAGACATGGCGAAACTATAAGGGTTCCTTGTTTACTACGGAACCCTAATAAAACAGGAGATACACAAATATATTTCTGAACTCTGATGAAGACTTAGCTCCCGTTTTCTAAATGTGCTCTACGTTATGCCGATCTTATGATTTTACTGTGCCAATAGAAGAGCATTTCCTATCTTCCTGTCATAGTTATAACTTATACTTACTATATGCTTGAGTTGATGCAACCAATTGATAACAAGCTTCAACACACTGTGTTAGCGTGTTCGTATGTAAGCATGGAGTTGTACTTCATTTAAATTTTTCATATTTATGCAATGTGAGGAAGTCATTGAGATGATCTGATGTTAATAAACTCCTCAATGCCCGCAAAGAAACGCCGTGTATTAGGGTGTTAGTTTGTAAAACCATATTAATTTATCTGCGAACGCATGAAAATCACTGCTTCCGTGGGCTATTTTCCACACTTACGCCGCCTATTCGGGCCCATTGTGTGTGAACAGAAGGTGGCCATTTTTACGTGTTCTTTTGATAGGAGATCCCAAATCTCCTTCCGCATGAAGGTTATCATCATCATCTCAGCCGCAAGAAGTCCACTGCTGGACATAGGTCTCCCCCAAGGATTTTCAATACGTCCGGTCGGAAGCGGCTTGCATCCAGCGCCTTTCTGCGACTTTGGTCAGGTCGACAGATCACCTGCCCCCTTATTTACTAACTCCGATGACAGGTGTCGATGCCTATCAATCTAAAATTTTCTGTTACAATGCGGGTTTTGATTGCTCTAATTTTTTATTTGGAATACAAAAACCGCCTTGTAACAGCAAATCCTAGATTGATAGGCATCGACACCTGTCATCTCAGTTAGTAAATAGGGGGCTGGTCAGTGGGCGTCCACTTCACCTTTGAATTGAGGGCTATAAAGATTAATCTAAAAGGTATTCGTAAGACAAATCCTATGATTTGTCTTACGAATACCTATCCTATTTAAATAAATAAAGAAAAATAAACCATGCGCGTCGAAAATACAAATGTTCCCTTTACAAAAATATATTAGGATATTTATCATGGATGGGTGGAAATGGGCTGAGATTCCTCATGAAGAAGATGAGAAATCATATCTTTGGACCTGGTTTTTTTTATAGCCGATTGAACAAAGTGACCTTCATTAGCGATTGTAATAATTAATTATATCATTGTTTATTTACACTGATACAATTAAATTAAAATAGTTAAACAAGCTTATTTAAATATTCATAATAGACAGAAACACTGTAAATTTCATCGGTAAATCTGTATATCCAACTTTTGATTACAAAACCATGCTGAAAATAGTTTGTGACGTCCCGAAATGAAACTTTTGTGCAAACAGATAAGAATAATAAATAAACCGCCAAGCACTTACCTGAAAACAGAATCTGTCATTCCTTAATAAATCTAATGTTTACTCACCATGAGCTCTGTCAATGAAGTGCGATTAAAATTTTCCATGCCGTAGCGTCTTCATCATAAATCATCTATTCTTTTACACTTTAAAAATTATCTAAATTAATTAATTAAGCACTATTAGAAATAATCAAGACCTATAAAATTATCAATTAAAGTTTGATAAAAGTTTACACAACACTAACACCATAAACAAATATTTTAAAATTCGAATATAGATCGTCCTGCAACATTAATCCATCGATATGAATTTAAATTGACTTTAGAAACATTCGCAATTTAAATTTCGAATTCCGAACTCCGTTCGAAGTTGCGTTCACACCGCGTCCCATAGCCGGCCACGCGACCGAGTCTACGAAATGTACTGGAGTCGCACGGTTGCTTCTCGGGACCAAATGGGAGTAATGCCAGTAATGCGCATGGTTCGAAGATATTCCCGTGAAGAGAATAGTTGAACTGTGAAAGGCTTTCAATGTGAATGCGCCTCTTTTCTATTGTACGGGCGAAATGCAAGCAATGGCTGATTAGGCGGGTTTCTTTGCCTGTAAGTAGACATGACGTAACCTTCTTTTTAGTAGACACCGGACGAGTAATATGGGATAGCGACTAATAAATATATACATAACTAATATACATTTTTCATGACTTCCACCGGTCTTTTATAAACGCTGATATATATATAATTATATGCTCCTTCAGATACAACAGTGTCTTGCTTTTATTTATTGGTATTTACTGATACAAATTTTATTGATTGTAACCAATTTTATCACCTAATCAAAATATTAAAAATGATTAGACCGATATTTCAATACTACTTCAAGAAAGTCTCTGGTTTACCAACAATTTTATATTTTAAAATATTAAGTTTAAAAAAACCGGCCAATTGCGTGTCGGGCCATGCGCAGTGTAGGGTTCCGTAGTTGCGAATGACAACTTTGAGTTCTCACTGTTCACACTCGCACATCACAGTTTCATGACCAAAAACATGTAACAATGAAAATGTATGAAATTTCACATTTTCGAGTACATTTTATAAGTTGGTTGCCAACAACTTTTTAGTTTGTACTTAGAACTCAGCTCTGATAGTTTTCCTTTCTACTTCAGTATATATGCTACTGCTGTAATTTTTTTCACGTATCCATATATAACCGTTTAGTAGATAGATGGAGGGACACTTACCTCTAGCAAAAATTTGCACTTTAAAACCAAATATTTCGGAAACGGATCCATAAATCAAAAAATGGTGTTCTCAACCTCACAATATTTTTTGAAGACCTATCTAACAATATCCAACACGATGGGTTTGTATAGAAAAAAAAATATTACGATGAAATTTGGTATGGGTATGTATATTAATCATGACAAAGTGGTAGAAGAAAATCTTGAAAAAATTTTTTTTTTAGGGTAGCTCTCATACAATAGTAAAGAGGGTACTATTGTATGAGAGCTACCCTAAAAAAAAAATTTTTTCAAGATTTTCTTCTACCACTTTGTCATGATTAATATACATACCCATACCAAATTTCAGCTTTCTAGTACTTAAAGCCTCTGAGTATAACCGCTGACGGACAGACAGACAGACAGACATGGCGAAACTATAACGGTTCCTAGTTTACTACGGAACCCTAAAAATGGACAGCAATGAAGTAATAAGTGCTATAGATTTTTTTAAATCATCTCTATTCTACACACTCGCCCATGATTGGCTGTCATCACGGCTATTCACTGTACAGTCAGTGTATAAACCTGTGTAGAGGTCAAGTTTATCTGCCCCGACTGTACATTGCTGCGTTGGATAGAAAACTTTCGAGAGATTTTCTGAATTAAACAGCAATGTACAGTGAATCGTCGCGATGGTAGCTGATCAATAGCGATTGTGTAAAGGAGGCATTATTAAATAGATAACAACTAGACCAAAACAACTACTAAAATTCTTTGCTAATATTTAAGATCTAACAATATATTTTTAGCAAGCAAGCCAATAAAATTTATAATTGAAACAGTGTAATTGTCATTATGTGTTGAAAGAAATGAACATAAAATAGGTTTTTATGGCCTTGATCTTCAGACATGCAAGAGTATTCAGGGTTATAATGTCAAATGAAGAAGAAAAGGTTCAAACACCAACAACAGTTTCGAAAGACATCCAACGGTACTTCATAACAAAGAATTGATGGGAAAAGCCTCATATTACTGGGTACAGTATAAGGGTCATTAACCCTCATATTGTACCCTATACCCTATAAATTTATGGGAGAAAGCTCAAAAAAAAACAGCCAACTGCGAGTCGGTCATCTGTGAAAATTTTCTACTGGTGACAGACAGTCGGACATCGATATCTCGTGAATAGCGTCCCGTTTTTACCCTTACCGTACGGAACTCTATTTCACCTTTTTGTCGGTGTGATGAATATACCTGTATAATATACCCTTATCCATGCCATATCAGACCGCGGACAGACAGACATACCAACACGGAGAAAACAATAAGAGTTTCTTGCTTACTGCGAAAGATAATCTATTATCTAATCTATTATTTACGAAACGAAGTTTGCCAGGTCAACTTATAAATTATAGATGTAATTCTGTGTTGGACACACATTCTGTGCTGGACACACATAATCAAATTAATGTTTGTCTCCGTACTTGTAAGAGCGTATACTAGCAGCATTTTTTCAATATGGTTTTCATACAAATGTATTTCTCTATTTTCTCGCTGAAAACTGATTCTAGAGCCACAATTCTTTTTTCATAAAATCTAGTAATAAAATAGGAATGCCGCTATTTTTTATTTTTTCCAAAAAAACTGTTTTTGTACATTTTTTTTTTCTTTTAAACAGATTTTTATAAAAAAAGAAAACATAGGGACATACCTATTTTAGTAATAGATTTTATGTAAAAAGAATTGCCTCTAGAAGCAGTTCTTAGCGAGAAAATATAGAAATACATTTGTATGGAAAACGCACTGCTAGTATACCCTCTTAAGGTAAGGGCAGAGTCCCCTCAACCTGTAAGGCGAACATCACCAAAGGACAGATTACCCCCATTGGGGGTGATCTGTGCCAAAGGACGAAGAAGAACAAAAGACGGACCTTAGCTTTGGGCGTTGTGTATGCGCAAGGCTTGGAGAGACAGCAAACTCTCATAAGCCTGATTGGCCGCGGGCTAAACCAAGACGTCAATCGTAGACTAACCCAGTCTATGATTGACGTCTTGGTTTAGCCCGCGGCCGCGGTCTTGGTATGGCCATAGGCCTTGTTTACCACTCAAGCGATAAAAACGTTATTATTATGTTCTAAGTAGCTTTTGCTCGCGGCTCCGCTCGCGTTAGTGTCGATCCCTCGGTAACAGTACTTTACTCCGGGACGAAAGGCAGCCTATGTCCTCCTAAAATTTCATGTTAAACGGTTTAGTAAATAGGGCGTAAAAGCGTTACAACCAAAGAAACTCAGTTTTGCATTATAATATTAAATAATAAAAATAAATAAATAATCAATATCTAAAGTTAGGATAGGATTAGGAGTACGTATGCATTAAGAAAACATGTAGGTATCCTTCGCGTTTTATATTTGATCCGGGACATTTTGTGTAAAAGTCAACTCGCAGTAGCCGCTATACATTTAGCTGTAAAAGTTTCGAAGCTATTTATCTTCATTGATGTCAGCTAAACAGTGTTGCTGTGTGTCCGGCACACTTCATAACTTACAGCGGTCATTTTTCGCGGCGTTTTTAATTTACTGAAATTCCGTTAATTATGTCCGTCAATGTGTGCTGTCTCTATAATTCACTTTGACGATTATTTGATGGTTGTCAATTTGCCTTAGTCAAAGAGCACGGAATGATGTAGGTAGCTTTAGCGTTTTATATTTGATACGGAACACTTTGTGTAAAAGTCAACTCGAAAAAGCCGCTATACATTTAGCTGTGAAAGTTTCAAAGCTATTAATCTTCATTGATGTCAGCTAAACAGTGTTGCTGTGTGTCCGGCACACCTTATATCTTCCAGCGGTCATTTTTCGCGGCGTTTTTATCGACTGAATTTCCGTTAATTATGTCCGTCAATGTGTGCTGTCTCTATAATTTGCTTTGACGATTATTTGATGGTGGTCAATTTGCCTCTTCCATGCTGGTTTGGGAGCAAGGAAAAACATTGAATATGCCAGCTGCTTTTCTTCCCGCGCAGACCGTAAAAGCTGGTCAAAGGAGTGGGCCAAACTCTAATATTTTTAGTTGTGGTAGAGCCACGCTACCGGCAAAATTCACTTTTACTGGCAGCATGAATAGGCAGGCTCGTCTGGGGAAGTACCACACTCTCACAGAAAATCAACGTTTGAGTAGTAGCTTTACCGCTTCTTTCGGTGTGTGAGAGAGCCTGAGGCCCAACCCGCCTTTCCCTGTGGGTAGGGAAAAATAAAGTCCGGCAACGCTCTTGTAACACCCCTGGTGTTGCAGTTGTCCATGGACAGCGGTGATTACTTACCATCAGGTGATTCGCTTGCCCGTTTGTCGTCCTATGACATAAAAAATATGTATCACATCAATAGGCGATGCGGCTAGCAATCCATCACTATTTTGATTCCGCTTTCCATCTTTATGCCCACTATAATGCTAAATGTGGCTGGGTTTTTGACCTTCGGCACTGTTTACCCCACTAGGGATAAAGACGTGATAATATGTATGTCAATTAGCCTTAGTCACAGAGTACGGAATGTTGCTCGGGCCCTACTAGAGACGTAAAAATGCCCTAATATGCTGTGATATGGTATAGTTACCACCTTTTTTTATGTCAATACACAAACTTAACAGGTGACTAAGCCCATCAACGTGAACAACTTTTGTTATGGGGCCAATGATGAAAATTCAATATTATTTTTACCTTTTCCATGCATTTTTTCCGATTAGGTGGACACTTTTGTATGGGTATGTAATTTTTTTGAGTTCCCAGCATTGGTCCCGTATCAAAAGTTGTTCATGTTAATGGGCTGAGTCACCCCTTAAAGTTTGTGTACTAATTTCAAATAAAGATGTATATTTTGGATGTTTATCTTTATAGTATCTATTAATATAATAATAATAATAATTAGTTTATTTTCAGATATCAAAGATCCATAATAATGAAAACATAAGAATAAAATTAAAATAAATTGAGCTCAAAAAATATATTATTGAGCTATTAAAATATATTGTACCGTTGAGTAAGTATACTGGATATAATCAAACCGCCGTGTGGTTCCCGGCAGACTAGAATACGACCTTTCCAAGTCTCCCGTGGATGTCGTAGAAGGCGACTAAGGAAACACAAGCTAAACAAAGCTTATAAATATCAAAGAGACCTCTCTAATCCGCCTGGCCAGCGTGGAGAGTGTAGGCCAAATCCTCTTACTGCTCCGGCTAATATATGGTTCTGGTAGTACAGAGAGGGTCGCGCTTCTTCAGTGGAGACTAAAAAAGACCTGATGATGATATAATCAAACCACTTTTTAAACTCCGTCACTGCGAATGTTTCCATTTAACTTTTGGTCATATTTAAATAAATGGAAGTCAAAGTTTCGATGCAACTGCAAGCTGAATCACCAACTTTTTAAATCAGAGTGCAACTAACACCTGTGCAACAGTATGGATTTACACATTTGGTAGCCCAAAATATTATTTCGCCCCCCTAGGCTAATTCAGTATCTTTACAGTCGAGAATATGATACAGTTGTTAGTTCCACTAACTGCCACTATGGGTGGTGTGACGGCGCTGCAGTGCAATATTTGTATATATATATATATATACAGAATCATAAAGTATTTAAGAAACCAGCTTGCGCCTCTGTCTCTGATTGCATCATTATCCCGCTTTAACAGAACGTTTTACATACTTTTCTTAGGAATTCTTTTGCTTCATATTGATTGGTTCGGTAGTAAGGCATGTGACAAAAAAAATTCCTGCGTCTCCTTCCGCGTAAAACTTCAGCCCCTTAGGGGATGAATTTTCAAAAATCCCTTTTTTGTGCTCAGTGAGCACAAAACGTTACAAAATATATTTTGCTAAATTATATGTGTCTTATGTTTTGTTGCGGGTATGCATCGATATAACATTACCTTATATAATTTTCTATATCACTGAAATTGTTTTTACAAGAAAACAACTTACGTAAGCTAAATCTATTCTAACCCGCCAGTGGTCGCCCAACAGGACGGTTATATCAGACTATTTTGACTATTTTTAGACTTTGAAGTTATACACTTGTTATAAAACGGTTTTCAAACAGAAAATTACACATACTTATTCTCTACCATATAATAATTTTCTTCATCTGTGAAATTGTTCTCTACAAGAAAACAACTTACGTAAGCTAGCCATCTATCCTAACCCACCAGTGGTCACCCAACAGGGCGGTTATATCAGACTATTCCCCAACGTTTGGCATGTACTTGACCCAGATTACATGAAATTAATAGTTACATAATTTACGTGTTGTCGTCCTGCTGTTTGGGGTTCTACTCCGACAACACCAATATTGATAAACCGAGCGTTTTAGGCGGTAATGGGATAAAAAGGAAAGAACGGAGCGGCTTGACAGGAATAAATCTATTTTCCTAATTACAGAGTATAGTTTCTTCATTGAATTTCGTTTTGAGAAAATACTTGCACTTTTTGTTGTTTACAACTAATCATGTTACACTGCAAAGTCTATAAAAACACAATCATTGTCTTAGTCACTATTCATTCGCTCGACCAATATAAAAAGCCTAAACGGCTTGACCAATTTTGAAGTGTGAAGTGATTTATACGAGTATTCTTCCTCGGAGTATGATAGGATGCGTGGTATTTGTATATGTAGCTAAACATTTATCTTTTAAGTTAAACATTTGTTATTAAACGGTTTTCAAACAGCAAACATACACTTATTATCAAACTTAATACCATATATAATTTTCTTCATCTGCAAAATTGTTTTCTACAAGAAAACAACTTACGTAGGCTAGCCATCTATCCTATCCCGCCCGTGGTCAGCCAACAGGACGGTTATATCAGACCATTCCCCAATGTTCGGCATGTACTTGACCTAGATTACATGAAATTAATAGTTACATAATTCACGTGTTGTCGTTCTGCTGTTTGGGGTTCTACTCCGACAACATCAATATTGATAAACCCAGCATTTTACTTCCACGTTGGTCTGGGAGACTTCCACGCTGGTTTGGGAGAAAAAAACTTAGAATGTACTAGCTGCTTCTGTTCCCGTGCAGATCGTATAAGCCAATCGAGGGAATGGGCGTCAGAAATCATGTCAATAGGCGATGCTGCTAGCAATCCATCACTATTTTGATTCCGTTCTCACCTACAAGCCTACCAACATGCTAAACGTGGCTTCAAGGTTTTACACACCTGGGCTCTGTCGACCCTGCAAAGGGAAGGGACTTGATAGTATGTATATATGTGTGTAGCATTTTAGGCGGACAATCTACCAAAGATGTCATGTAAGAGAGAACGTTTGGGGTTCATCATCATCATAATTTCGTGTAGGTGACACGGTCAGTCGATCATGCACACCCTGGTGTCAGAGTTCTTCGGAACCGCCTCTCGGCCTCTGACGTGGTTCCTTTAACGACTACCAGATGGCAGCTGGGACCAATGGCTTAACGTGCTTTCCGAAGCAGGGAATCATCTTTATTATAAGACAATCATGAGATTCATGCCTGCAATATCCTAACCAAACTGGAAACAACTTAACAAAGTATGCTTTCGGTGGGAATCGAACCCACCACCCGGGGGTCAACAAACGACTTAACCACTGGAGCACAGAGGCTGTTCTACTCCGACAACACTAAAATATTGATAAACCTAGCGTTTTCGACGGGAAATCCACCAAAGATGTATTAAAGAACGAAGTGGCCTGACAGGAATATCCATTTTCCTAGTCTAGTTACATAGTACTGTTCGTACATCACGACAGTAAACGCTTTGTTTTCTACAGCGAGGCAGCACAGCGTCATCATAAATTTACGTAGTGCTGAAAATCTTATATAAATACTTACACATAATCACGTCTGTATCACGAAACCCACGTTTAACGTGTTAGTGAGCGTTAATGTGGAAAGTGGACTCAAAATAGTGAGGGGTTGCTAGCCGCATTGCCTATTAACGTGATTCCTTAGATTTTCGCCTAATCCCTTGACAGGCTATTACGGTCTACGCGGGAAGAAATACAGCTGGTTTTTTCTACTCTCTTCCTTTTCTCTCAAATCAACACTAAAGAGACATCTGAAAATCTTAAATTAAAAATTCCAGTTCACTGAATGAAATTCTTCTCCCAATCCTTTACAGCTAAGGCTGTATGCCTACGAAATTCATTTCCACTGTCAATCCGAAGCGCTTAAACGCTAGCTAGCTTTCTCAAGTGAAGTCTTATCTATTATCTTCATAAATGCTGCTTTTCCTCTTTCTATTATATAGTCGCCTTCTGTGCATTATTTGTGAATTTCACTACTATTTGTAAGGATTGCATTATGCAATGATTGAGTGGATTGAAGGTGCATTATAGTTTACTTCTACATCTACAACATTTTCTTTTTTTTAAATTTGGTCTCGTAATACATTCATATTGTTGTCTACAACAAAAAACATTAGACTGCACTGTCTATAGACAGTGCATTCAAACATAATAAAAGCAATGTGTTTGTAACTTTATAAGTTCTAGTCGCTCAGTTACTGTGACTAATATAGTAGGTATGTTTTTACCCAACTGACCCATCCAGAAGAAGGGTAATGATTTTCGCGAGTTTGTATGTTGTTATGTTTGTATGTCTGTTCCAATGTTGCCTCCTCAAGCCAAAACGGCTTTTGAAGTGAGATGTCATTAGATTTATATTCGTATATTCCTGGAATGTCATAGGCTATGTAATGTCAGCAAAAAGTCAAATCAAAAGTCGGGGTTTATATTTTTGTAAATATTGAAAATTTTGTGCAATGCAATGCAGTTGGTGACCCGTAGTAGGACTCCAGTCTAGCCACGTTTCCTATCGGGTATCTGCTAGGCTACTCGTATCTCCTGTGTGCATTCAAGTAGATTTTGATTGAACCTATATCAAAGGAATTAAATGAAATAGCTGTTTCACAAGAACTCCTTGACATCCGTCTTATTCAAAAATAGGAAGGCAAAATTTCAGCTCAATCGGTTGAGAGTAACCATAAAAATTATATTGCAAGATTTTACCCGAACAAACATTCAATATACACACGACACACCCAAGCCCGAGACTTTGTAATTCAAAGTTGTTAATACTTGGGCTGTTCAGGCGTTTAAGAGTAATGGTGGAATAAAGAAACTCTCAATGTGAGTTTCTTCTTCATGTCATACATATACACAGGTATATAAATGATTGTTCGATCCTGAAAATACAACACAATTTTATTTCGTGGTCGTGAAAAATGGTGCCGTTTTATCAAGCCCACAAACCTTTACTTTTGTAATTTAAGTAGCTGGTTCCTGACACATATTTCCGCATCAGACTGGAACTTATCTATAATGAATGTTATCTCCATGAACACATGCCCACGGCTAATGATTATGCAGGATTGATTCGGACAAACTTAGCGCGCAAAAAATGAGGATACAGAAGAAGAAACTAATGTCCAGTGGAAACTTAACCTAATTTCAACATTAATACAATGGTTTACTGCAATTGGTATGAAAAATTATA
Organism: Rhodophaea formosa; assembly: GCA_963082605.1. Taxonomy (NCBI): domain Eukaryota; kingdom Metazoa; phylum Arthropoda; class Insecta; order Lepidoptera; family Pyralidae; genus Rhodophaea; species Rhodophaea formosa. The sequence goes on along the minus strand of OY720218.1, from coordinate 6,982,636 downwards.
TGATTTAGTATTTATTTAAGTAATATATAAATGGTAAGTTCTTCCATCATCACAACTTTACCAAATATCGAATCCTTAGTATTTTATTTCATGGACACCATGGCGAGCAGATGTGCACCCAAGTGATTTCAGAAATACCCATACTCTACACTTTTTTTTTAGTGTGTCAACAACGAATATAGTATAATTTTTAATGATACATTATTCATTTTCCTTTATTGCAAACACAAACGAACTTAAGTGAAATTTTGTGTAATTTTAAAATCAATGTTTATTGTGCTTTATTTGCCTTGTTAGTGAAAAGAGGAAAAAGAGGACACGACGAATTTGTTAAAATCATCTTAGAAGGAAATGTTGAAGTTAGGAGAGGAAAAGGAAGGCCAAGGAATTTATTATAATATATTCACAGACGAATTAAAGAGAAAGCAAAGGTCGTGTCGTACAGAGATGTCAAACTGATAGCGAAGAATAGGAAAAGATGAAAAATACTCCATCGACAAGAACAGAGTTCTTAATATATAGTGATAATAATATTGGACATAGGTAAGTGACGTGACAGTTTTGCACTATCTTTAATTTGTAATTAATGCGCTTATCTATCCCAACGTATGGCACTAATGAATATTCGAGTGATGACTTTGGAAGTAACTAGAAAGGCAGACATTACCCTGATTCATAATCCCTAACAAGAGAAAAGGACTTATAATCCCTAAAAGAAATTACTTTTAGTCCGTATTTTAAAATGAATTGGTGTAATACTTTCGGAGCAAGTTTGCTGTGACAAATGTACTATTGAAAAACGAAAAAAAGATGCATTTTTTTTTTCGTTTTTTGATGAATGTTTTTATGAAAAGTAGTTCAATATCATGGACTGAACTGGCCGTAAAATTTTACTAGTGTACAAAGAGTGAACCAGTTTGTGAATATTCTGTATGGCGCTTGCTAAAAGGCGCACATGAAGGTGAAAATACTACAGCTTAAAATCTACGTCTTCCTTTTCATTATGCAAAAACCAACTGCAATCAAACTACTGAAACTATTTCAAATAAATTTTTATGGGATCAATAGAAAAGTGTACATTTAAGAAAAAATAATAATTTCACATCAGTCTAAGTAGCTTTTAGTTATCACGTTACTGAATTAAATTTTTAAAAAAATCTTACATATCGTGTATCTACTTACCTTCTCCTTTTTTTGATATCGGTTAAATATGACATCAAGTGAATGGTAAAATGTTGAAAAATACAATGTACTACGTTTACTTTCTTACAAAATTCCAAAGAAACATTGTTGAGTCGAAGCAAAGTTTGTTTGTTACATTTCCAATACTTTATTGTATCGGCGCCAGGTGCTACACGCTTTAGATTTGTCAGCGGGTTTAAAATACTTGTAGAGACATCTTATATGATACATACCTTCATACTTTGCAAAAAACATAACCCTTATAGGTTCATCATACCTCACTGTCATCACTATTGAAACTTGATAGGTACATGAATTCTGTAAACCACTTTACGATCGTTATACAAGAAATAAAAATATATTGAGGGCTCCATATATATATGGAACTGAACAAACATATGTACATTCCTACCATCATGTCTTTTTCTCTTGCAAGGTAGACAGTTTTTCAGTCACGTTTAGCATGTTGGTAGGCTTGTAGGTGGATAACGGAATCAAAATAGTGATGGGTTGTTAGCTACATCGCCTACTGACATGATTCTTCACGCCTATTTCCTCGATCGGATTTTACGATCTGCGCGGGAAGAGCATAAAGCAGCTGCTATATTCTAGTTTTAAAAATGACATTGATATAGAATTAAGTTTACTTATTTAGTCTTGCGTGAAAAGGTACGATAAATTAAACCAACCTTTGTTAAGTCAAAAGCGGACATATTTCAAGATTGCTAAAACGATAGCACATTTTTAATAAAATATAAATGTTCGTCGTTCCATATGCTATTAGCATTTAAATGAATGTATAATTCGCCATGTGGTTCCCGGTAGAGTAGAATAGGACCACTCCAAGTCTTCCCGTGGATGTCGTAGAAGGCGACATAGGAAACACAAGCTAAACAAAGCTTACAAACATTCAAAGAGACCTCTCTAACCCGTCTGGCCAGCGTGGAGTGTGTAGGCCAAATCCGCTGACAGCTCTGCCTTATATATATGGCTTAGGTAGTACAGAGAGGGTATTGCTCCTGCAGTGGATGCTTACAAAGACCTGCTGAAGATGATGATGATGAATATAAAATCCAGCAAGATTAAAATAAGATCCTATGATATAGATCTTTTGAAGATGATTTTTAATACCCGTTTATGAACAAGCAATTCCAAAATTTGTTTTCGTGTAATCAAAATATAATATGTATAAAAACCGGCCAAGTGCGTGTCAGGCCACGCGCAATGTAGGGTTCCGTAGTTGCGAATGACAAGTTTGAGTTCACACTGTTCACACTCGCACCTCACAGTTTAACGACCAAAAACATCTAACAATAAAGATTGTATGAAATTTTACATTTTCCAGTACATTTTATAAGTTGGTTGCCTATAACTTTTTAGTTTGTACTTAGTACTTAGCTCTGATAGTTTTCCTTTCAATTTCAGTATATATACTACTGCTGTAATTTTTTTCACGTATCTATATATAACCGTTTACGAGATAGAGGGGGGGGGACACGTACCTCTAACAAAAATTTGCACTTTAAAACCAAATATTTCGGAAACGGATCCCTAAATCGAAAAATGGTGTTCTCAACCTCACAATATTTTTCAAAGACCTTTTTAACGATACCCCACAAGATGGGTAAGTACAGAAAAAAAAATGACTCCCCCACTTTACTTGTATGGGAGCTACCCAAAAAAAAATTTTTTTTCAAGATTTTTTTCTACGACTTTTTTGCCATGATTAATATACATACTCATACCAAATTACAGCTTTCTAGTACTTATGGTCTCTGAGTAAAACCGCGGACGGACAGACAGACAGACAGACAGACATGGCGAAACTATAAGGGTTCCTAGTTTACTACGGAACCCTAATAAAAAAGGACTTCGGAATCAAAGAAAAAGAAGATAAATAAACAATATGTAATACAAAATAGAAGTAAATTTATAATGTGTTGTCGCTCGAAATATTTCCTTTGTGATTAACCGACTTCAAAAAAAGGAGGAGGTTCTCAATTCATCGTAATCTTTTTTTTATGTATGTTCCCTGATTTCTTGAAGACGCCTGGACCGATTTAAGAAATTCTTTTTTGTTTGATACAGTTTCGTTACAGATGATCCTATTAAATTTTTATCGAAATATGTCGAGCGCTTTTTAAAAAAATACACAAGTACCAAATAAATTATACACTAATGCCGTTTACACTAATTTCCATTCTATTCTTATGCTTATTAAAACAAATTAATAGGGTTGAAGTCGGTTATTGTTTTTTGTTAAAATTATTTTAATTATATCTATATCAGCATAAAGCTGTAATTATAAAAATGGTGATATTTGCAAAATTCCAACACATTGAAACAAGGAAAAAGAGACAAATGCCTTTTTAATTGCCGTTTGACGTAACGCCTTCTCCGAGAGAGGTTAAGAGGCTTACATAAGCGAAACTAGCGCCGTCCGTTATTTTATTCTTGTACTTCAAAATGAGATCAAATTGAAAAAAATCTACGTCAGTAATTAGTAGTAAATAACTTGCAGCATTTTGGTATACATTTTTAATATTATCATCGTTTCAGATACCTAGCGGTAATGAGTAGTTCTTCTTATTAAATTTACCAAATGCAAAATAATGAAAAGTAATATTAAAAGTACCTGTAATTTTCATACAAAAAGCGATAACTCTTCCACTCCAAACCTTTACGAAATGAGGAAATTTTGGTGTCATTCGATTAAGCACACCTTAATCTAGCGCATGTGTCTAGGGCTAACCGTTTCTCTTTTTTATTGATTTCGGTTTATGTAAAAAATATGGATTTTTACTTAGATGCTCAAAACTTCTGTTGTAAGCAATATATATCTTAAATATCAAAACGTACAGCCCTTCCGCTCCAATTTATCAATAATGTGTAAAAAAAAATATTGAAATTGGACTATGTTGAAGGAGTGGGAATCGCTTTTTGTATGATAATTTACAGATATCGTTATCGCTTTTTGTATGATAATTTACAGATAGTCTATCTTCTTAACTACTAAAGTACTTACGTAGATTCCTCCGAAAACCTGAAGAAAAATCATATTTGAAATTATCACAATGAAGTCACATAAGGGCCTTGATAATTTGCTTTTTAAATTTCATTTCAAACTTTTTTTATTACGAAGTTGGAGTTCACGGAAATCGTTATAACGCTGTTAGAGTTTTACGTGTTTTGTTTTATCTAAACAGTAAAACGTGTTAAGCAACTTTTCTGGCTAAATTAGAAACTACCTTAGGCTGTGTCGTGGAATTATTGAAGTAGGTATACTTATTGTTATTGAATCTAGTAGTTTTTCGATTTTGCATATTAAAAATTAAAAATAATAAGGAACAAAAATATGACGTTCAAAAAGAGATACAATAATCCAATTTTGAATAAAAAATGTTGACTGAAATTTTGACTGTTTTTCTTAGAATTTTCGTCTGTATGTCCGTTTAGCAAAATTGAAACAAAAACAAAACTTTTTTTAATAGCCACAATTTTTTAAATCGAAAAATTTGAAAGAATATTGTTACACAAGCTTTACTTTTCTTTTAAATAATAAAAAAGAAAAAAACTGAACATGACTGTTAAACATGTTTAACCAATTGGTTATAAATATTTTAACATAATACTGGGTGACTTTAGTATAATGTGATATTATGTGGTCCTAGATTTTGTTTACACGCTTGCCCCAAAAAGGGAGTGTAATGTTTTATTACAGTTCATGTATTTAACTATGTAACTTTTTTAATGTTACTATGACTCATTCATGCTTTATATACCTTATTGGAGGCTTCCAAATGTATGGCAAAAGCTATGTGATTTCCACTAAATTTGTAATTTTGAAATCCTCAGCCTGTGTTCATTTCTCAATATGTTTCCATTTAAAAATACCACCCTACAGCAATAAAGTTTTTATTTTGGGTTTTTATTAAAAATTTAGTTTATAAAAAATGAATAAAAGGAAACTAAAATCAGTCCCTGCATACAAGCAGTTTTTCTATTATTCAATTTACTTATTTCAAAAGACACTTGTAATATAATTTTTCATTCGGAATATCTCAGAAAATGAATAATGATGTTCTGTTTGTATCATTGGATAAAGTCCTGTGGTGAAGTACTCTCTTCCAATTAGTAATGGCTGCTTTGCAAATAATAAATATTGTTATTCATCCCAGATTGTAAACTTAATAAAATGCTTTTACAAGATCAGAATTAAGATAGAGATATTTATAGCACGAAGACGTACTCCTTGGCGTAGTGGTTAGTGCAAAACGACGGCACCGGGCGCGGATGATGATGATGATGTAAATACTTTTTCTTCATGTTCACAGGTATTTGTCCAAAATACATAGGATAGCCGAGGTGGATTGAAAGACAGCCGGCCTTTTATACTTTCCCCAAATCATATCACGGCTTATGGTATCATGTACTGCCATAATAGTAGACCCCGGACTCCGATGTATTCCAGCAGCTGCAGCTGCAGCAAACTTATAACAAAGCAGTTGTGTATTTAAGAAAACCCTATTAGTTAAATGACCCTAGGTCCTAGGTCAGAGATTCGCTGATTCTTGTTTTTGAATAAAATTTAGCGTCACGATAGTTATTAAAATTATTAACAGCTACGCGAGACAAATTCATCAACATTAGTTTGAGACTAATGGTCAAACACTTTTTATACTTAAAAAAACAATAATGACCTTCTCGTCATAGTATTCCTAAAACGGCATGTTTTTTTTTGCACAAAACTTCAAACAAGTGCAAATATTCGTTGTTGTTAAGCTATAACTCAGCGTGCTTAAAAAAGCTACAAACTGGGTAAATATTGTCTAGGTGGACCTAAACAACATATCACAAAAACAAATATACCGTAATTATTGCAATTTCAGCGTTGTACGATATGACTGCCCTATATGTATTTTTCATGTTATTTTTCTAAATGTGTACGTGAAATAAATTGCTGGACTGGCTTTTTACGGCCTATATTAATTTAAAATAGAAAATTTGTACAAAGACTACTTCTAGCAGGTTTGAATGCTATATCAGGAGAAAAATATAAAATTTACTTATCAAAGACAATCCTTGTTGCTTTTTTATTAAAAAATATTTTTTACTTTATATTTAAGTTTCAACCTTTTGAAACTTTTTGAAATGTGTTGCTAGTTAAAATAAGCTGTTCACATGTTTTTAAGAGAAATTAATCACAAAAATATTACATAAAATAAAGTCAAATCATAAGACTAATAGAATTCATTGACGGGATTGAAAAAGTTTATCTTTGAATTATCTTTTCCCCTATCGTGGAACGGTGGAATCTAACTTTCCTAATCTTCCTTTGATAATCTAATTGAATTTCTTACTGGGACCCTTCTTGTTAATTACGCGTAGTTTTTGCTCCAATTGAAAGTATTGAAGCATCTTTGAAGATTCAATAAAGTTTTGGAACTGATTGTAATTTATACTTTCTTAGACTATCCTCACAACTTTGGATAATCATACTTAAAAGTCTTTGATGCTGGTTTAAGAGTAGATATGAGTAGTCTATATATTGTACCAGCTGCATTTCTTCCTGCTTTTAACTATCAACTAAAGAAACAGGCTCAAAAAAAAAGTGATTTTTGACTGAAAAACCGGCCATGTGTGTGTCGGGCCACGTGCAGTGCAGTGTTCCGATGTTGCGAATGACAACTTTGAGTTCACACTGTTTACACTCGCACCTCATAGTTTACCGACCAAAAACATCTAACAATGAAAACTGTATGCTATTTTACATTTTCGAGTACATTTTATAAGTTGGTTGCCTATAACTTTTTAGTTTGCACTTAGTACTCAGCTCTGATAGTTTTCCTTTCAACTTCAGTATATATACTACTGCTGTAATTTTTTTCACGTATCCATATATAACCGTTTAGCAGATAGAGCCCCCCCCCCCCCCCCCCCTATCGATACCGCACACGATGGATAAGTAGAAAAAAAAATACTCCTCCACTTTACTTGTATGGGAGCTATCATCATCATCATCATCAGGTCTTTCTAGTCTCCACTGCAGGAGCACGACCCTCTCTGTACTACCAGAGCTACATTTAAAAAAAAATTTTTTTTTCAAGATTCTTTTCTACCACTTTTTTGCCATCATAAAAATACATACCTATACCAAATTACAGCTTTCTAGTACTTATAGTCTCTGAGTTAAACCGCGGACGGACAGACAGACCGAAAGACAGACAGACATGGCGAAACTATAAGGGTTCCTTGTTTACTACGGAACCCTGAAAACGGATAATATAAATAAATCTTAAAAGTGGTCCAGCTTATCAACTAATCCTAATCCTAACTAATATTATAAATGCGAAAGTGAGTTTGTTTGTTACGCTTTCACGTCGTATCTAATGAACCGATCATCATGAAATTTTGCATACACATAGGTTAGGGTACCGAAAAGGACAAAGGCTATATATTACGCGGGTGAAGCCGCGGGTAACACCTAATAAATTATAACGAGGAAAGATTTAATTGTTAACTAATATTATAAATGCAAAAGTGAGTTTGTTTGTTTGTTTGTTACGCGATCATCATGAAATTTTGCATACACATAGGTTAGGGTACTGAAAAGGACATAGGCTAAATATCACGCGGGCGAAGCCGTGGGTAATAGCTAGTAAATTATAAAGAGAAAAGATTTAATTGTCTGGTTGTATGGTTGATATGTGGTAGGTTTCTACCATTCAATGTCGAATATAGATAATAAAAGACTCACGTAACTCCACTAGGTATTTATTCCATCCGACATACAGAAGAAGGTGCAGTAAGTAGCAAGGGTAGGCAGAAGGTCACAGCACAAGCACAGTAGTATAGATAGTTCAAGAATAGGTGATAGACAGTTCGGAAGTAGAAAAGGAAACTTAAAGTTAACAAATTCAATAGTTACTTAATACAGTTGCATTGAATAGGCTCCGAAATCAATAGACCGATTTCCAAATTCTTTCACCTTTTTTTTTCATTAATGGGGGGTTTGGACCTTACTCCGCCGCGCTGGTCCAGTGCGTGTTGGCGGGTGTATGTTTCGCCAGAGCCTCGTTCATTAGCTAGCAGGTTGCACCGCGTGCCGGTGAGGTTGGCTTGGGTTCCTGATGGCAAGATGTAGGGTGAAACCCCTTACTCCCCCTTTCACCGATAATAGCTAATTTATTTCCGGGTGAAAAAAGCTAAGGTGAAAAAATTTACACGGACGTAGTCGCGAAAAAATGGTAGTTTTACGTAAAATGCGCGAAATTTGTCGCTATCGTCGTACATCAAAGTCAACCTTAACAGAATTACCAGCCTCCGATGTCAAAAGTATGACGGAATTGAAAAAGTTTTCTTGTAAATTTCATTTACCTCTTCCGTGAAACGGTGAAAGCCAACTTTTCTTATTGATAATCTAATGAGATTTCTTAACGGAACACTTCTAATTAATTACGCAGAAGTTTAATTCCAATTATAGCTTTTGAAGCGCCTTTGGATATTAAATAATGTTTTGAATTTTACTACATAGCTGAAAGCCAATTTCTTACGACTACATTTACTTAATAGTGTGAATAATCGTACTCAAGAGGCTAACCTAACATTCCAGTTAAGGCCTTGTTATATTACAAGAACTGTCCAAAACAATACCTAGATTGTTAAAAATTATTCAAAATAAACTAAAACTGTCACTGTTTATGACCCTTACATTCCATATTTAAGCCCAAAGTTTTGCCGTATAGGTGTCAAAAACCGATAATGAGGCTGCCTATCAAATTATTCACAGATCATTGCATCATCAACTTCTGTCTATATATTACTATTGTCATCGTCTGCCTCAGCCTAGAGCCATACATTAGCCAGAGCAGTCAATCGATTTGGCCTACTGGTTTGCAGGCGGATAAAACCCTTAACACAGTAGTAAATCCATAACCATTAGATGTCTAGACGGACGACTGAATGTTCTATGTCTCCCATAGAGCTTCTACACTGCTTTTTCATCTCGCTCTATCGTGGGAAAGAAGCTTTAACTCAGGCTAAATGGCTAGCCCAATTGTCTTCATTTCCATAACTACCGATTATCGCCAGATTTTCCTGGACCAACCACGCTTCCTCTTTCCTTCCGGGGTCCACTCTCTTTGATATGAAGAAATAGCACGTATTCTATTTCCAGAGATTCAAAAGAATAAACTAAGGTACTTACTAATAGAGTTTACAGGCCCCTAACGTGAAAAGTACGACACAATTTACAAAGTTTATTATTCTCCTTTACCTCGCATCCGGAGACGTCGGAAGATAACTTTCCTAATTGACAATCTAATAAAATTTCTTACTGGAATGCTTCTAATATATTCTACGAAATATATAATGTGTATTACAGGTATTTAGAGAACTCTTGTAAAGCAAACAAAGCTTTTGCACTGGTTAATATTTTAATTTACACTAAATAACCATAACCTATCCAAGTGCAAAATTTCATCAGCAGATTCAAAGTGATTAAATAACAAACATCAAAACATACAAACTTTAATATTAAAATGTTAGTGAGATCTAAGGGGTAAAATATATGTCGAACATTCGAAGGGCTCAATGGCCCAGATGGCGTGCGTATAAATAGCGCTTACTCATATAAAGCAACCCCTAAAGATAAATCCTACTTGGATGGGTATTCCAACTGACAATTTTTTTTAACAACATTTTATTCGAGCTCCTTTGCGCTTTACTAAAATGTTAAAACATATATGAGCCCAGTTCTTCCAAAGGCTAAGTGAAAGTATTCCTTTTTTTAGTAGCTTAATTTGTGTCCTAGTACTGGGCAAAGGCCCCTCTCCCTTGCTTCATACAAATAAAATAATAAAATCAATCAATCATCAACAAATCGAAGCAGTAGAATAAACGTTGTTGTTTTTGATGTCAGCTCTCTATTCCTGCGAGGTAACTGGTGTTACAGTACTACCACTTTTATAAGTTACACCGATGTACCTGCGCAGAAATAAAATTTTTGCATGGCGCTTAAATATCCGTGATTGTCTGATGAATACCCGCCATGTGGCGTCTTGGCCACTCTCTGCAGGCGAACAAGTATTGTGAGCGAGATAGCAATTGTCCTCGCTGCGTGAAATGTTTGGGGGACCACGGCACAGCGGATTGCGACCGCATCCGAACGCCCGAGAACGAGGCAAAGGCGGCTTGCGTCCTTTGCGGGCAGGAGGGCCACCCCGCCAACTGGCGGGGCTGCTCTAAGGCCCCCAAGGGCAAGCAAAATGCCTGGGCCGCGAAATCTCGGGAGAGTACCGCCCCCCAAAAAGTCACAAAGCAGGCTCCCCAGGCGCCGGCGCCAATCCCTCCTCTAATGGGTATTCACTTCCCTCCTCTGCCCCTGCAGGCAAATCAGCCGGTGGCTCACCCATCAGTCCCCGCGTGGACTGCCCCAGCACAACGTGCACCCACCACCAATCCCCTTCCCCCCATGCTGGCTAACACCCTAGTCCCATTGGTAATGGGCGCGTACGATGCCATAGATTTGGATGCTATGGAGGAGATAGGCCGGGCTATGATGGCCACTGGCGGCCACTCGACCCAACTGATTACCATCCTCGCCCTGAATAGGAAGAAAATCGAGGATTTTAGGAACTCCCCCGCGGTAGCGCGGTACTTCCCTACGACGCGCTAATATGGGTAGTCTCAAACAAAGAGAAAAACCCCGGTCCCTTTGCATCGCATACTACAACGTATGCGGCGAGTTCAACCAGAAGAAACTCCTCATCCAGGAGTTTCTCGTTCAACATCAGGTTGACATTTTCCTCGCCCAAGAGACCTTTTTAAAGCCACACCACCGCAACCCCCGTATCGCGAATTACAACATAGTCCGGAATGATAGGTTAGGCGCCGAAAACGGTGGCACGGTAATCTACTACAAAAGGTCTCTCCATTGCACTCGATTAGACCCCCCCGCGTCTCTCATCAACATTGAGTGCTCCCTCCTCCGAATAGCCATGACCGGTCATGCGCCTATTAACATCGCCTCCGTCTACCTCCCCGGGAAAAAGGCGCTACTCCGTAGCGACCTCGAAGTCCTCTTTTCGCTGTCCAGCTCCACCATCTTGGCCGGAGACTTTAACAGCAAATCGATTCGCTGGCACTCCGTCACGAACTCGACAAACGGACTGACACTAGAGCGTCTTCACGACGAACTAGACTTTGACGTTGTTGCCACCTTAGCTCCCACGCGCTACCCCACTCAGGAGGGACATAATCCCAGCGTTCTCGACATAGCCCTGCTCAAGAACATCACCCTTCAGGTGTGTTCAGTAGAAGTCCACCATGCCGTCATTGCCTCCGACCATCGACCGGTTGTTTTACAACTAGGACCGACTGACAACGGACGCATAATGCACACCAGAACGGTGACCGACTGGAAGAAACTTGGAAAGGTTATCAACCAGTCGACACCGTACTTGGATGCAATCCCCGACCTAATAACCACAACAGACGAGAACGACCTTGCCATCTCTTCTCTCACCAGCCACCTGCAAGCATCCCACAAGGAGTGCTCTCGGCAAGTCCCATCTGTGGATCCCACCCACAGAATGGAGCTTCCCGAGGATATGCGGCAGCTGTTGAGAGAAAAGAACCGAGCTTCACGCTTACACGACAATTACCCCACTAAAGAGGCCCGTGCCCATCTTCGCTACTTGCAACGGCGAGTCAAGGAGCGCATCGCGGAAATTAGAGACGAACGCTGGGGCGATCTCCTATCCGAGATGACCCCTCACCACCAGGCTTACTGGCGTATTGCCAAAAGCCTCAAGACCGATACGGTTTGGTCCACTCCTCCCCTCACGCGCCCAGACGGCTCCATCGCCTTCGATGATGACGAAAAAGCTGAATGCTTCGCAGACAGCCTGGAGAGTCAATGCTCTCCTAGTCGTGAGCCAGTAGACCCCGACCACCTCCGCGAGGTGGAATCGCACGTAGAACGATTCGTCGCTTCTAAAACGATTCCTCCCAACGTCCCCCTAGCTCCGACGACACTTGACGAAGTGAAGTCGATCATTCGCGACCTCAAACCCCGGAAAGCACCCGGCGCTGACGGACTCTCCAACGGATTGCTCAAATGCCTTCCGCAGACCCTCCTCCTCCTCCTTGTGAGCATATTCAATGCGTGTCTCGCAAATTGCACCTTTCCAGCCGCCTGGAAGGAAGCAATCGTGATCGGCATCCCCAAACCAGGTAAAGACCTGAAAAATCCCACCTCCTACCGACCTATTAGCCTCTTGAGTGCTCTGGGGAAGATCTATGAACGGATCCTCCTCAAAAGACTCAAGGACTATGTAGAGTCGAAAAGTCTCATCCCCGACGAGCAGTTTGGTTTTCGGGCCAAACACGCTTGCCACCACCAGCTGCACCGCTTCACGGAGCACATCCTAAAACTTCGTAACTGGGGTCGTCCCACGGGAGCACTCTTCTTCGATGTAGCGAAAGCCTTCGACAAAGTCTGGCATTCTGGCTTGATCTCCAAGCTGGCCAATATGGGCCTCCCAGACAGTCTCGTGCACATCATACGAGACTTCTTGTCGAATAGGACTTTTCGCTACAGAGTTGAAGGATGTCTCTCGAACCCCCGTCCCATCCGAGCCGGCGTCCCTCAGGGCACGGTTCTCTCACCTCTCCTCTATTCGCTTTACACAAGCGATATTCCCAAGACCCCTAACGTAGAGTTGGCATTATTCGCCGACGATACGGCTCTCTATACCTCCCATCACAATAACTCGATGATTGTGAAACGGCTTCAGTCCGCCGTCGACGCACTAGGCAGGTGGTTTAAGAGGTGGCGCATCGAGGTCAATCCTGAGAAGAGCACAGCTGAGCTCTTCACGAAGGATGGCCAAGGTACGCGACGTCGAAAAATCACCATGTCTGGTGAAGTCCAATCCCCAATAGGGACAGTGTCCCTATACGACAAGCCCATTCCCTGAGCTAAAAAGGCCAAGTACCTTGGAGTCGTATTCGATAGTGGCATGACCTTCAGTCACCACATCACCAAAGTCTGCAACCATGCCGCCTTTGTATTAGGCCGTCTCAGTCCCATGATAGGCAATGCTAGGATGTCACTTAGAAATAAGTTGACACTCTATAAGCTTTGCGTCCGCCCGATCATGACCTACGCCGGCGTAGTGTTCTCCCATATCGCGCCCTCCCACATCAAACGGCTGCAACTCGTACAGAACCGTTTTGTCCGTAGGGCGACCGGCCACCATCGTTACACACGTATGACAGACGTACACCGTGACTTACGACTCGAGTCCATCCACGGCTTTCTCAAGAACGTCTCCAAGCGTTACATCGAGAATGCCGCGCGACATCCCACCCCCCTGGTTGTGCAAGCCGCCAACTACTCCCCCACTCTCCATGACACTGCGACCTCACGTCGCAGACGTCCTAGGGACGTCCTTACCGATCCCGATGATCCTATTGACATCGTTCTTGCCCAGTCCAGCTCCTCTCCGGCTCCGAACAGCCAGAGGAATCCCACCCTCCGCCCCCGTCGCACTCGCCACCGGGTAAGAGTGCGTAGAGTAGGACTAGCTCCGATTACTGGTGACCGCGCGGCGGTCCCGGGTGATTTGCACCCAGGATAGGTCCTTCGGACACCGTAGCTTTCGGCCCATACGGCAAAACATGAGAGTTGCTGCTCTCTAAAGGCTTTGCCATTGTTTCTCAGTTCGGCCCTTCAGGTCATGCATGCAAATCGCGGCCCATCAGGCATATGAGAGTTTGCTGTCTCTCCAAGCCTTGCGCACCCAGGCAACGCCCAAAGCCGAGGTTCGTCCCTCCTGGGAACCCTTTGGTGATGTTTGCCTTACAGGTTGAGGGCACTCTGCCCTCACCTCAAAAGTCCGGTGAAGTAGCGAAAGCTCACTTGGAGCTAGCTACGTAGTCCATTCAAAAAAAAAAAAAAAAAAAAAAGCAATTGTCCTTCTTCTTTTGTATTTAAAATCTTATGTTGCAGCAATAAGTTCGTTATTTCACTGATGTTTTCATTCGGTCCGAGTCGGCGGTCGTGCTCTGCGCCATCGAAAAATACCGGAGTCACTTATGAACGTGGTACTACTGTACACAAGTTATTCTACAATTTAGGTTTTAAAATTCACCAGCTTCGAACGTAAATAATTTAAGTGATTGAAGAATTTTCTTTTCAAATTCTTCTTCGCATTGCGGAAGGAAAGAATTCAACTTTTCTAATTGATAACCTGACGGAATTCCTTAATGAAATACCTACTTCTAGTTAAAATTGTATAAATGTAATTTCAATTTAAAGGAATTGTGGGACCTTTGAAGATCGAGCAAAGTTTTAAAAGTGATTACAATTTGACTACTACTCTCTTACCCTGGAGAAACTAGAAGTCTCTTTTATTGGTCTGGTACCCAATAAAACCCGCCGAGTGCTCTTTAACTTAAGGGGGCACCCTAGGCACAGTAGCGACGCCAATCATTTTATTCCTAATACTTTACAAATAGAAAGAAATTCAAGAATGTAAATCATATAAGCACTAGTAAATAACCTGAAGTATTTTTGGAATCATGTTTAATATTATCAGAATCAGTGAGAATTATGAGAATCAGATTACCGCTACTGTGCCTAGTGTGCCCCCTTAAAAGTAACTTACCGATATTAGAAATGTTCATAATATTATCTGTAAGTGTCACCTACGATATTTTAAGATTCTATACATTATTTTAGTTTTACATAAAATCGACTTTAAAACTACAGACACACATACATAATGTCACGTCTTTTTTTCTTGCAGGGTAGACAGAGCCGACGTTTAGCATTTAGGTGGGGAAAATTGTGTAGTATTTGGAAGCTTTTATAAGCTAGTTCTAAGCTTTTCTAAACTTAGCTTAAGATCTTATTTTGCATATAACAGCAATATTTTTTAGTTCACTAACGCACCCATTATCACCTGTAGCATTTCGCAGGTAAAATAAAAAACGGGCAATTAGATATAAATTTTCTTTCATTCAAGATAGTTTGTACTTATTTGAATTTGCATAGCGTGAACCTAACAACCACGAAAGTACATTAGGTTGGTCACGCCAAATACACATCAAAGCGTTTAGTATACGACGCCTGTAACGTCGTTACGAACAAAATTACAATAGAAATGAAATTTCAACTTTCACCTTCCAACGTTAATAACTACATAATAAAATCAGTTCGGGATCTGAATGCATAATTTTATTGGCATAAAAATATTTCACATAAAATTGTTACTCATAATTTGTAAAGAAATGATTGTCTCATCGTCTTCATGTGAATAATGCTATGCCAGGAGTGTGACAAGAGCCTTGCCGGTATTTCATTTTGATGGAGATGGGCCTCCGGCTCTCTCACTCACCGAACGAAGCATAGAAGCGGTAAAGCTACTACTCAAACGTCGATTTTTGTTGTGTGATACTTTACCGGACAAGCCGGCCCATCCATGCTACTAGCGAAAGTGATTTTCGCTAGCAGCGTGGCTCTATCACATTAAAATAGTATCACTTTTTAATAACAATTTACCCGATAAAAATAGATCTATCTATTTCCATCCTGTTACCTTATTCGTATAGGCATTATTTTAAAATGTAAGTATTTCTTTTTACTTTGTGTTTGGATTTTTGTCTTAGTAGTGCAACAGTAAATCAACTGTTGCATCATTTCTTTTTATACTGCATTAAAAAACAAAAGAGGTTCTCAATTCTTTGGAATCTTTTATTATGTACTCGTATGTTACCTAATAACTCCGTAATTTATGAACCACTACTATGAACTCCTTAATTTATTCTTTTTACTTAAAATTCTTTCAAATTCCATTCGATATTTTGATTGAAATTGTTTATTTTATCACCTGAAAGATTTTCAACATGATTGATGGTTTTAAACCACTAATGTGGATGGTTTACTTGAGTAATCTAGACTAAAGAGTTATCTTAGCTAACACGTTGGTTTATTAGTTAAGTCCCTTGAGAGATCCTTGATTACTTACATAGTTGGCTTATTTTGTGATTAATGATTAAATGAGATAAGCTAGACCCTACTCTAAGGCTGCACTTCCACAAAACGGCTTGTCGATGCAATGTTGTGTTGTGATTAGATATGGTCGACGATACGTAAAGGTTAACTTAGGTGAACGAAGTTAGGCGACAGCTACAAGATGTCACGCATTGTATATGAAATGACCGGTAGTGACGCTGTCATTTATACTAATATTTAGAAGACGAAAGATATGATTGATTTTTGTTTATTTATTTTCAAATTTCAAATTCTTGTACTTATAGAGTTCATCTGCGGTTGATAGGCTATCATTCCCGGAAAAGTCGCGGAATAATTGCTAGTTTTAAACAAAATGCGGCACTTACTGCTGCCGCGAAAATTGAGCCAATCTTACAGGTTTTTTCACACATAATTTGACTGACAATATTCCACTACACATTTTCTGCTAGACCGTTGCTACGAAGTTGTCTGGGCGACAAAAGGTAAATGAAGCAATACCATTACTTCTTCCTTAGCTTTTCCTATTATTATGTGGGGTCGGCACTGTCACTATCTTTAACTTTAATCTGTTTTTGCCCAAGTGCTCATATTCTCTATTAAACCCTTTATCCATCCCTCTCTTACGCACTCCATTCACCTTTTCTATAGTCTTCAGCCTACCTATGCTACAACCTGTCACTTTAATTCTCAAAACTCTTTTCGTTACATGATATATTATACCTTAAAACATTGCCACCCCATCCATTATTATTATAAGTTTTTGAGTGTTTTTTTTTCTTCTTACGTCCATTCTTTATTTTTGGGGTTTCGTACCGAAATTATTAAAATGCTTTCGCTGTTCGTTTGTCCGTCTATCTACCGTTACAGGTAGAGACCTGAAATTTTAACAAAATTTTTACTTATTAACACTATTAACGAAAAATTAAAAATTTAATTAAGGCCAAAGCAAAGTTTTTTCTGGTTAAATATTCCATGGTATAATACCTTTCATGTGCGATTCTGCCTTGCTCTAGGCAGGGTTTATTTTCTAAAGTGATAATAAGTATTGTTGGTGGATAATGTTTTCTAAAGTTTTTGCGATTGTTAGATATTTAAATAAAATTAATTTAATACGGTTTTTATCGCGTTTATTACATTATATATATACCTAACGTTTCGAACACTTATTAGTGTTCGTAGTCGCAGGTATACTAAGTTGACATTTCTAAACGCGATAAAAACCGTATTAAATTAATTTTATTAAAATACTGTTGGTGTATTTATCTCGCTTGCTCCGCTTCGCTTCGTCACATTGCTTTAGTGGAAAACTTCCCTAAAAGGATCACAAGGTTTGCAGTAGTGATTAACTATTGTCTATGTAAGTACATTCACCGGGATTTATCTTTGTGGTTCTTATCTTGAAAGGTGTAAACAAAGGGTAGTTTATGCATTCGCTAAGATGATGGATTAGGATTTATATGCGGTTTTCATAATTTTGCATTAATAATTTACATATTTAAGTGCAACACAATGTTTATTTACTTTGTTATTCGCTAAGGTAACCAAAACTTTAAGTGGTTTTCTTACTCATAATTTATGAAGAATCATTAAATATAAATAAATAAATATAAACGAACAAGTCACACAGATTGAGCTAGGCCCAAAGTAAGTTCGAGACTTGTATTATGGGATACAAACTCAACGATATTATATTTTATAATAGAATACTTATATAGATAAACATCCAAGACCCAGGTCAATCTGAAAAAGATCATTTTCCATCTTGACCTGACCGGGGATCGAACTCGGGACCATCCGTGTCGCAGGCAGGCGTGTTGGCCGCTGCGCCACGGCATGAAATGAGGTACAAGTAGACATTATTTTACCGCTTTAAGAATAATTTGTTTAAAATTCAATTCCAAAAGAAAAAGTACGTTGAACGTACTGTTGTTATAACAACGGAACGAACCATGAATATTTTTGAGATTTGTCTTATATTTCGACAACATTGCAGCTGCCATCTTCACACACTAACTGAAAAGCTGCGATTGATGTCAGAATCATCAAGGGAAACCGTATCGGTCTACCCTTTTTTTAAGTTTATTATAGCACATGTTTTTATTTTTCACACAACACTGAAGGTGTCCGTTCGTCATTTAAAATACGTTCTTATTTCAAGAAAGAAAAAGCAAAATCACTAAAGACACAACTAATGATGTGCTGCAGACAATTTATCTACTCCCAAAAAAAACAGTCTGAATTTCGCGAAAAATTTCTTATCATTCTCAATAATTCTCTCATTTGAGAAAAGAGATTAGAAATTCTTGGCTAAAATAATTGCCGACCCGTTCTTACAACATTAGTTTGTGCTCAAAGATAAAAAATATAGCAAGCCAAGAAAGCTGCTGTCAAGTATATTTAATAGGAACTCCTTGGGGCATAAGCGCATTCTAGTAAACCCATAGATTTAAAAAAAAATCGTCTCTCTGAGTAAACCTTTATTTTCAACTTAGAAAGGTATTTTAGTCGCTCAAAATTAGAGGCGTCAAAGTAAAAAACGAATAAACAATGTTGATTTAGTTCGGAAACACAACTGAGAGTGTAACCAAAAATAGCCACAAATACGCACAGATCAAAGATAATATTAAAAAGTAACAATCTCTAAAAATAAATTGTTAAACAAGGACGATTAAGCAATGAAGTCTAAGAAATTGTTTTCCACAATTTTCTACAGAAAATTCTGACGTACGATAAAAAGCACTTTTTCGTGAGTCAATCTGATTTTTGACGTTACCCTAGAGCTTAGTGAATTTTAAATGTAGATACGCAAACGGCCCAAGAGGTGCGTATTTATTCGACGTGTACTTAGAAAATGTAAATTTACTCTATCAAGGCCCTTACTAAGAGCACAATCAAAATTGTAACTTCTAAAACTAACTGTTGTAGATCGCAGGAAAAACTCATTGCTGCACTTTTAGAATCCTGAATACAAGGGTAACTCATGGACCTAGGAATAATATGGACCTGGCATTAGACACATCAAAAGTGAAGCATAACTTACGTCACATCAAGTTACATGTGTGCAGCATGTATTTGACATTTGGGAAATGTGACATTTCGTTCGACCAGGGAAAAGTGTAGGGATTTTTGTGCCGATGTGTGCGTGCGCTAGTGTCGCGACACGAGTGTAGGGATTTTTATGTGCGTCACTGTTACATTTTCCAAGGGCATATCCTGATTATTCTTAGATCCATGGGGTAACTTTACAAACCCCAGCATCATCTTTGTTAGCATACGGCATCTCTAAAGGGCATGTCTACGCAAGGGTATTTTAACGGCGGTTAAATTAATATTGTTTTGTTTATCGCGCTTTTTAAAACATGGCGGTCTTCGTTATATGCTCTCTACCAGGTTATTACTCCAATAAAAATGCGTGTTTTTATGTACATAGGTATTTTTAATTTAAAGTCACTTTCAAGTTTAAAGGTTAATTTAATGATAGTATTAACTTTAAATGAAAGTATTTAGTATAATAAGTCATTATTAATGACAAATAAAAAATTAAAAAAATACAAGTACACAAGACTAGAAGCGACTATTTAACTAGTTTGGTGCATTTTTGTGATAGAACACCTTACCAAGTTCCGTTAAAATTGTACTCCTCGTGAAAAAGGTTGGCGTGTAAACTACTCATGGTATCGGAATCCCGGTCTTTGGCAATTATCTTATATTTCTCCCAATTAATATCTTGAACAATCTTGAATGAAAATATGTTGGTGGAAAAATATCGTATAAATAATGAAAATATGAATATAGACAGCAATAGGTACAATCTTTTATGCATGAACAAAATTATTAATACAAAAATATACAATCAGTGATCTTATCACTTGAAAGAATCTTTTCCAATCAGAGGATGAGTACGGACAAATTCTAAATTGATTGAAAGTCATTGATGCATGAACGAACGATGTTAGCTAAATGTTGCTGAAATTCCAAATTGAGTTTTACTTCCGTTTTTTTACCCGACTGAGTTAGGACGAGAGTTTTGTAATTTTAATTGTATTTTGTTTCTGTTCTTTTTTGTTTTACATGCCCTACAGCCTTTATCGTTGCTATCAATACGTTAACGATGATACTCAGCTTATATGCCTTTTAGCAAAGACGTAAAAGTGAAGTTTTTAAAACTACAATATTAACAGTTTTTTTTTATTTATATTCGTTAGATTGTGTGTAGTCAAAATTAAGGGATTTATGTTATTTGGTTGTATTTTTGTTACTTTTGTTACCTAATAGCAGAGTTTTTAAAAAACCGATTTTAATGAATTGTTTTATTTGGAAGGGCACTTTCAAATTCCATCGAAATGGGGTCAATGGTTTGGTTGAAATCAGTTTCTTTTTTAATTATATTTGAAACATAATCAAAATGATTGCTTAAAGTCATCTTACTTAAATACATACCTGCTAGTGCATCAAAATTTATGACATTTATTCAATTGCGCCTTGACTGAATTTACAAGGGCGACATTGTATGTACTATGTTATAGTTAAGTAGTAAATAAATATAGTTATGCTATTGCAATGGAGTAACTCTGTAATGATAGTGTATGATTTCAATAAACAATAAAACATTTTACGCGACTCTTTGTTACTATACCAAGTTGCGTACTTCCCTTCTGTTCATATTTCTCTCTTTTGCTCATCTGAGTGTTCTCTCAGTTGCATCCTCAGCTAAGTTCTTTCAAAGCCCGGGGTCCGCTTTCCGGCTTTTTCTTCCCCACTTTGCAAGGTCTACGGTATCCATGATAGTGAGATAGAGTAGCACGCATATTATCTTTAACAACATCAAGCCAGCACTTGGACCTTTGTTCTTTTATTTACGGGGCCTAGGCGTAGACAGAATAGCCACAGCATTTTTCTTGTAAAATAAAACGATTTTGAATGTGGAAATAATATATGCTTATCTTCCGTCATTATTCAAATGATTTGAATTCTTATAATAAATGAAAATATCACAAACAGTGGTCTACTTTTGACGAGAAATACATTTTTCAAGTACTAAGCATACCTATATTTTTCGTAAATTGAATGAGCTAAGACTGGCGGTGATCAGCACTGTATTTAATTAAAGCGCATTTTTAAACATTATTCAAAATTGTACGTTTTTCGCGAGTTTCAAGGTAACGAGGTGTAATCATTATCCCGCCAGGCTATGATTTCTGAGCTGACTGTACCAAATTCAACTTTTGGTATTCGTTCGGACATAAAATTAAATAATTTTAAGAGTGGTATTTGTTCGGAACAGAAAATAATTAAAATTTTAAAGCAGTACCAGTGGTATTTGTTCGTGGTATTGGATTGGAA
This sequence comes from Rhodophaea formosa, assembly GCA_963082605.1. Classification (NCBI taxonomy): domain Eukaryota; kingdom Metazoa; phylum Arthropoda; class Insecta; order Lepidoptera; family Pyralidae; genus Rhodophaea; species Rhodophaea formosa. The sequence continues at coordinate 6,961,068 of OY720218.1, read as the reverse complement.
TAAATCACTTGGCCACTTGGCCAGAGAACATGATGTATACGTATATACGTAGATACGGGTATGAGTTGACTAATATCATATGTGATCGTACTAGTTAAGATAAGTACATGTAGATTCTTTATTTTTTTCCGGCCACACATTAATGTATTCCCTATGTAATTTGCTGGTTTTCATAATACGTGACCGTGCCAGTGTTCTTAATCGCTTTCGAGAATAAAACCAATGGTTATGTTAAAAAGTCTCGTATGCCAAATTGGAGTTTTCTTCTCAGTGTATTGAATATTTATGAGAACATTTATCGCTATTTCAAAAAGGGATTTCGCCTTTTTGACTCGGAATTGTATGTACGAAAGTAAAGTAAACGTTAGGCTACGCTTTTCAGTACACTGATTGTCCATTTGCTTGTTTATGATTCTTATCTGTGTGATTTGTCCGTATATTTATTTATTTTAATTTATTCTCATATTTCACAATGTAATGAGTATTATAATGGGTATTGTAATAGGTATATTTTTTTTTTTATATACCTTAATTATTGTATTTAATTTAATTTTATGATTGATATTTGATGTGCGACTGAATTTTAATTTTGAACTTTAATGTAATGTTGTTTGATATGGGTCTTTAGTTACCTGAAATAAATGAATTTTAATTTATTATTTTTTTAATGGGGGTTAATTTAAAAAAAAAATTGGTGACAAAATCGTTAACAAAATGATAATAGTTTAGAGTTAGAATCGAATCTACCTTGGGACCATTGCCTACAAGACACTTAAATATAAGCCATGGCTTGCTAAATATCTTGACAGATTGAAATATGTAAAAAAAGAACAAAATATTATGTAGATACTAATTAAACCGACTTGGAAGCTAAATGTACCTTATAAGCATTATAAGGCAAATATAATTGAATTAACAGTCTGCCGTACTGCTACCACATCAATAATTTTGATTAATCTCCTCATATGGCGCAAAATTAACTACAAGTACGTACGTGTGAAGTGCGGCTTGAGCAGATATTGCGAATGTTGCTAAGCAACAGGCTTTTGATGTCAATTAATAATTAAGCCAAAGTGGTATGAGTTGACTAAAATCATATGTGATCGCACTAGTTAAGGTAAGCACATGTAGATTCTTTATTTTTTAAATTAAACTTAGTTGGTATCAAAATCATTCACAAAATGATAATAGTTTCGAGTTAGAATCGAACCTACTTTAGGATACTTATAAGCCTACCAGATGTAGTTTTTGTATCAAAATGAGCATGCATACTAGCGCCACCTGGCGAGTAATGTGTGTAATGTGTTATAGTTTTTTTTATTCCACAATAAACGTCACTCTCTCTGTGTCCTGCATCCGTGTGTTTAATTTATAGGTTATGTGCTCAGTAGCTAGTTTTTTTTACAATAAAAGTATTCTTTGTGTCGAGAAGTAAGTTGCGGAATTAGCGTCGTGTTATCCAGTGAGTTAAAATAACGAGGATGGCATCGAACTACTTGGTGAATGTTCCGAAGCTGAAAGGCAGAGAAAATTACACGGAATGGGTTTTCGCCGCGGAGAATTTTCTCGTCCTGGAGGATATGGTGCACTGCATCAAACCGGTATCAGGGAAGATCGTAGAAGCCGCAGAAGACGCGAAAACAAAAGCGAAGCTCATTATGACAATAGACAGCACGTTGTACGTACATATCCAAGGCGTGAAAACTTCGTCAGAACTTTGGATGAAACTGAAGGCATTATTCGACGATTCTGGATTTTCGCGAAGAATTTCTCTTTTGCGGAGCCTGATTTCGGTACGCTTGGAAAATTGTGCTACAATGCAGTCATACGTGACTCAGATTGTCGAGACGGGACAAAGATTAAGCGGGACAGGGTTTAACATCAGTGATGAGTGGATCGGCTGTCTTTTATTAGCTGGATTGACTGAAAGATTTATGCCGATGATCATGGCCATTGAGCATTCTGGGATCCAAATTACAACGGACGCCATTAGAACCAAGCTTATGGACATGGAAACGGAAGTGGGTGATCAATCGGGTGAAGTAAGCAGTGCATTCGCAAGTGGCACGCAGAAATGGCAACATAAGAAAAACAAAAATATGTCTATGGCCGGCGCGCACAGTCAAGCGAAACAAAACGTCAATGTCAGTGGCAGCGCCAAAAGTCATGTCAAATGTTACCGATGTAAACAAACGGGTCACTACAAGAATCAATGCCCAAATAATGGAAATACGAGTAACTATTCGAAAGAATTACAACGTAAACAAAGTAATGCATTCAGTGCGGTGTTTTTAAGTGGCCAATTCAATAAATACGACTGGTACATCGACTCCGGCGCGAGTATGCACTTGACAACAAATGAGAAATGGATGAAAAATAAAACATACCACAAAATGAAAGAAATTTGTGTTGCTAATAGTGAGAAACTTCAAGTACTGTGTTCCGGCGACGTAAACATTGTAACGAAGACTGATCAATGCGAATACGAGATACCAGTTAAGGACGTATTGTGTGCTCCAGGATTGACTACCAACTTACTGTCAGTGAGCCAATTGATCGAGTCTGGTAATAGTGTTCAATTTACGTCAGATGGCTGTAACGTGTTTAACAGAAACAAAGAATTAGTGGCTACAGCTGTGCTTAATAATGGAGTATACAAGTTGAGATTATCTGACAGTGAAGCAGTGGGTTTGGCTGTGTCAGGCAATGTTTGGCATCGAAGATTGGGTCATGTGAATAGTAAATACCTAAATAAGATGACAAATGCAGTTGAAGGTATGAATCTTCAAGAAAAAATGAATGTCGATAAGAAATCATGTACTATATGCTGTGAGGGCAAGCAATGTCGTTTTGCCATTTCCAAGTGTCGGTTCAAGAGGCAAAGAGTTGCTTGATTTGGTTCATACCGATATCTGTGGTCCAATGGAGCATGAGTCACTTGCAGGTTCTAAATATTTCATAATATTTGTTGATGATTTCAGTAGAATGATATTTGTGTACTTCATTAAGCACAAAAGTGAGGCGCTCAGATGTTTTGCAGAATTTAAAGCTAAAGTTGAAAAGCAAACAGGCAAGAAAATAAAAATGCTACGAAGCGACAATGGATGTGAATATTGTAACAAAGAATTTGACTCATTTCTAAAGAAAGAAGGTATAACACATCAAAGAAGTAACCCGTACACGCCGGAGCAGAATGGTTTATCAGAACGTAATAATCGTACCATTGTAGAAAAGGCAAGATGCTTGTTATTCGATGCAAATCTAGGAAAAGAGTTCTGGGCAGAAGCGACGCATACTGCTGTATATTTACAAAATAGAACCGTGCTTCCTGCATTAAATGATAAGACCCCATACGAAGTCTGGACGGGTCGCAAACCAGATGTAAGTCATCTAAGGATATTTGGTAGTAATGTAATGGTCCATGTGGCAAAGGCAAAGCGCCTGAAGTGGGACAGAAAAGCTGAAAAGCAGATTCTAGTAGGATATTCAGATGATGTAAAGGGTTACCGAATATATAATCCTAGGACAAAGTGTGTGACAACAAGCAGGGATGTAATTGTCATGGAACAAGAGAAGACTCCAGAGGTCACTTTACCTATAATTGAAAATAAAGGAGAAGAAAACTCATGTTCAGTGGGGGATGTGACAGATAAGGATACATCAATGTCAGAGAAAGAAGGAGAAAATACACTAGTTGAAGAAAATTGTTCAGATGAGGATTATATTCCTAGTGATTATGAAGATGCATCTGATTTTCCAAAACGTACTCCATCAATTAGAACAAGGAAGAAGACTGAACGGTATATCACGACAAACATGTGTATTCCTGAAGAGGTATTCGATGATGCTAGTGGCATGTCAATAGAAGAGGCGTTACAAGGAGCGGAAAAGGAACAGTGGTTGTTAGCTGTGAAAGAAGAACTTCAGTGTTTTAAAGATAGCAATGCGTGGGAGCTAGTGGATATGCCAAATAACGGTGAAACAATAGTGAAGTGTAAGTGGGTGCTGCGTAAAAAGCTTGATAGCAATAATAAAGTGCGTTATCGTGCGCGTTTGGTGGCTAAAGGCTACATGCAGAAGCAGAATGTGGACTATTCTGAGACTTTTTCACCAGTGGTTAGGCATTCAACCCTGAGATTACTGTTTGCATTGTCTGTAAAACTAGGCTTAGATGTAACACACCTTGACGTCACTACAGCTTTCCTGAATGGGGATCTTGAGGAGACCATCTATATGCAAGCACCAGAATGTTTAATGAGTAAGAATAATAAAGTGCTTAAATTGAATAGAGCAATCTATGGTCTGAAGCAATCCTCAAGGGCCTGGTACAGGAAGGTAGACGACTGTCTTCTTAGTATTGGTTATAAACGCTCCAAGTTAGAACCATGTTTATATACTAAAAGTAAAAATGATAAAAAGACAATTGTTACACTGTATGTCGACGATTTTTTTGTGTTTTCAAATGACAGTATGGAATGTAACTATTTGAAAAAGATATTGTCTTCTAAGTTCAAAATAAAGGATCTTGGACAGGTTAAAAATTGTCTAGGAATGAATGTTAACATTGATAAAATTAATGGTACAGTTACCTTAAGCCAAGAAAATTATGTTAACCAGTTATTGAATAGATTCAATATGGCAGATTGTAAAGTAGCTGATACACCTTTGGAGCCTAAATTGAATATAAATTTAGATAATAAACAAAGTAACAGCCAATTACCTTATCAGCAACTCCTAGGTGGACTGATGTACTTAGCCGTGCTAACAAGACCCGATATTGCATATTCAGTTAATTTCCTTAGTCAATTTAATAATTGTTACAGTCCTGAGACTTGGGCATATGCTAAGAGAATTTTGAAATACCTTAAGAAAACAAAACATTGGGGTTTGAAATACTTTAAAAATGGTAATTCAAAATTGGAAGGATTTGTTGATGCAGATTGGGGGAACAATATCATAGATAGAAGGTCATATACAGGTATGTGTTTTATGTTAGCTGGTAGTGTTGTTTCCTGGGAGGCAAAAAAGCAGAAAACTGTTGCTCTCTCGAGCACAGAAGCTGAATACATGGGTATATCAGAAGCTTGCAAAGAAGCAGTTTATTTATTAAATTTATTGAAAGAAATAAATAATGAGTCATACACCATAACTTTGTATAATGATAACCAGGGTGCAATAAAGTTGTCATCAAATAATAGTTTCAATAAAAGAACTAAGCATATTGATGTAAGGTACCATTTTTGCAAAGAATGTGTTAACAATAACATTGTCAGTTTAAAATATTTGGAAACAGCGGAGATGCCTGCGGATCTGTTTACCAAAGGATTAATTAAGGCTAAACATTATCACTTCACCCAGAAAATAGGCATACATGATGTAAGACAGGAGTAAAATTGTTGTTGTTGTTTTTTTTTATTACAATATTAACATTGTAAGCTTATTTTGATAAGTGGGGGTGTAGGTTTTGTATCAAAATGAGCATGCAACTATAACACATTACACACATTACACGCCACCTGGCGAGTAATGTGTGTAATGTGTTATAGTTTTTTTATTCCACAATAAACGTCACTCTCTCTGTGTCCTGCATCCGTGTGTTTAATTTATACCAGAGACTAATAAATAAGCCACGGCGTGCTAAATATCTTTACAGATAGAAATATATGAAAAATTGAAATCACAAAATACTGACTACACGTTAATACCAATTAAACCGCCTTGGAAGCTAAATGTACCTCATAAGCATTATAAGGCAAAGAGAATTGAATTAACAGTCAGCCTGTCCTGCTACCACATCAATAATTTTGATTAATCTCCTCATATGGCGCAAAATTAACTACGAGTACGTACGTGCGAAGTGCGGCTTTAGCAGATATTGCGAATGTTTAGTAACATTCGCAATATCGAATGTTTAGTAACAGGATTTTGATGTCAATGAATAATTAAGCCAAAGTGGTATGAGTTGACTTATATCATATGTGACAGCACTAGTTAACGTAAAAAGCACATAAGACACTTAATTTCTTCTTTTATTTATAACTAGCTGTTACCCGCGGCTTCGCCTGCTTTATATTAGCCTATGTCCTTCTCAGTACCGTCACCTATGTGTATGCAAATTTCATAATGATTGGTTCAGTGGATATGGCGTGAAAGCGTAACAAACAAATATATACGGAAAAGTCACACAGATTAAGCTTGCTCCAAAGTAAGTTCAAGACTTGGGATGCTAACTCAACGACACTATATTTTATTACAAATACATATATAGATAAATATCCAAGACCTAGGTCAATCTGAAAAAGATCATTTTCTTGACCTGACCGGTGATCGAACCCGGGACCAGCGGTCAACACGCCGGCCTGCGTCACGGACCTCGTCAAATAATATGTGACCGCACTAGCTAGGGTAAAAAGCACATAAGACACTTAATTTCTTCTTTTATTCATAGTTGTCACGTGTAATTATAATTAATCCTTGATATAGCTTTGAATGGGTGACTAAGGCCTTCATCAATAAACAACATTTTGTTTGAAACAATAAAGGAAGCTTGAAAAAAATTTATCTTGTCTTGATAGGAATTGCCCGGCTGGATATTATCACAAAAAAATCGAATTCCGTGTATTGGTCTCATGGGAATAGTTGTTTGTATTGACGAGGGATTTGTCGTATTTTTTTTTTGCCAAATCATATTACACACATACTATCACATCGTTTTCCCTTGCGGGGTATAAAACCTTAAGACAACTAGCGCTACCACAGCCTCGCTTCCGGCGAAAATCTCTTTTGCTAGTAGCATGAATGGGCCGGCTCGTCCGGGGAAGTACCACACGCTCACAGAAAATCGACGTTTGAGTAGTAGTTTTACCGCTACTATGCTTCGTTCGGTGAGTGAGAGAGCCGGTGGCCCAGCTCCCTCTCCCCTCTGGGGAGGGAAAAATAAAAGGCCGGCAACGCTCCTGTGACACCTCTGGTGTTGCAGTTGTCCATGGGCAGCGGTGATCACTTCCCATCAGGTGACCCACTTGCTCGTTTGCCGTCCTATGACATAAAAAAAATACCATAAAATAAGATCAAATTGAAAAAATCTACGTAAGAACTTCACTAGTAAATGACTTTAAGTATTTTTTGTATTGCTTTTCATTATTTTGCATTTGGTAAATCAAGAGAACTACTCATTAACGCCAAAAGCAGTCACTTTTGGCGGTAATCAGTAGATCTCTCAATCTGAAATGATGATATTGATGAAAAATTCAACTAAAAATAGTACAAGTCATTTACTAAGGAAGTACTTATGTAGATTTTCTTAATTTGTTCTTATTTCGGAGTACAAGAATTGAATAACGGGTGTCGCTAGTTTCGGTGGTGTAAGCCTGTTAAGGCCGCGTTTAGCATGTTGGTGGGCTTGTAGGTGGAGAACGGAATTAAAATAGTGATGGGTTGCTAACCGCATCGCATTGACATGACTCCTCACGCCCGTTCCCTTGATTGAATTTTACGATCTGCGCTGGAAGAGAAGCAGTTGGTACATCATACGTTTTTTCTTTTCTTCCAGAATAGCTTGGAAGATATTCCAAATCATATTACAGTACGTATATAATTTTTATATCATGTTCTTGAACTGTATGTATCACGAAGATGAATATATTGGAATCATGTGAGGAATTATTTGTAAAACTAGTATTCACGATAGCCCCATGTTCGTGACTAGTAGAAACTGCATGTGGAATATTTGATGATAATAGTCAATAGTCAATAGTCATATAGTCAAAAATTTTATTCATCTTAAGATATTTTAAATATCATTTGTTGAACGTCACTTTACATTTACAATTGGTTTACAATGTTATGTTATTGTTAACGTCAATAAATTACTTAAAGCTAAGTTTACACCGCTTTCAAGGCGGAGTGCAGAAGAAGCGGCAACAAACTGCACAACGCATTTTCTCCAAATGACGTCAACTTACAATCTACGACATACAAGTACCTACTTAGAACTACGCTGATAAGTTATTATCATCTAAGAGTTTTTCCAATGTATCTTCAGCTATGAGCTATGACGGCTACCACGACTATCAACTAATTACATTGCTGGTAATCCAGCGATGCGAGTTAAGGTTTCGGGTCGTACCTGGATGAGAGAGGCCCAGGACCAAGCAGAGTGGGGTAAGCGAAGAGAGGTCTATGCTTAACAGTGGGTGGAATAAGGGCTTAGATAGATAGATCCTCAGCTGTTGTGTATCAGAGCCCGGGGTCCGATGTTATGAAAGCCTACATGGTGTAATATTTGGTATTTTATACCCCAATTCTTCTCGGATAGTGCGATTTCCTTAGAGATCGGTGATCACTTACCATCAGGTGACCCGCTTGCTCGTTTGCCGTCCTATGACAAAAAAACCGGCCAAGTGTGAGTCAAACTCGCGCAATAATGGGTTCGGTACAATATGCTTCGTGAACACACACACAATGTGCAAAAATGTTTTATTCAATTAACTAGCGCTATCTAGTGGTGTTTTAGTGAACTATTTCCCTAGATGAACTTATTATGGTGAGATTACCACTTTATTTTCAAGTGATAGAATTCATATTATTTTTCCTGTAATCTTTAAGGAATGAACTATATATTGTAATTTTTTCAAAATTTTTGGCCCAGTAGTTTCGGTGATCAGGGGGGGGGGGAATGGTCAATTTTTGCCTTCTTTCGTGAATAAAACCAAAAGTATTGATTTTACCCGAACAAAAAAAAATATTTTTGAGATCCTCATAATGAGCCCTTTGATTTATGGCACATTATTTGATATAACATTATTTGACACAGTAAGGTTTGCAAACTTTTTTTTTTAATTTTGTAATTGGACCCCTGAAAATGACCCTTATTTCAAAAAAATCTTTATTTACTTTGCACATCCGTGTTTGGGTCATAGGATTACACCATCTTATCAAATTTCACCTAATATGTCCCTGTGACAGACGGACGGACGGACAGACAGACGCACGAGTGATCCTATAAGGGTTCCGTTTTTCAATTTTTGTACGGAACCCTAAAAAAAGAGAAAAAGAATCATAATCATTTATTTGCCAACTAAGTGTATACAAATAGGTCTGAAATAAGAAGAACTGAAATTGTACTTTTCGTTTAAATTGATAGAATTCAATTTCAAAAACATCAAAAAATATCCTGTTATGATTTACCTTTATGTATGTACGTACGTGGGCAAACGTTACTTTTTATCGACTGTTTTCCCTTCCCCTATTTTATATTAGTGATTCTATTTCTTAAAAAATATTTTATTTAAATAACTTTAAAATAAAATACGCTAAGCCTCTCATAAACTGAAAAGAAATCACTTTTGGTGCGTTTCGTGACAACCTGTTGTGCAATAGAGTCCAACTTAAGGACTAAATTTCTCCAGAATAAGTTGACCCGCCTCCTCCGCTTGTTGAGCAAGTAGTGACAGATCAAGAAATGCTGGTAGATGATATCAGCTATCAAATTTACAGACGCCGTAAAAGCTCGCTACAGCAGATAACAAGCGTGTCTGTATTAAAAGAATGGGAACGAAGACATTACTGACTTCAGTGAAAAAAGTGTAGATACGATTTTTTTTTGTAAAAAAGTCTGATGAACGTATTTTTAGGGTGGTGTAAACCTATATTCATCGTAGTTCATTCTTAATTTATTTCAGGTTAAGTGAAATGCCGCAGGCCTCAGTTTGCCCAATTAGTTGTACTTATAAAAAAAATCTTGAGCAAAAACTCACACTGAAATAAGATCTGTAATAGTACATTATGAAACAAGTACGGTAAGCTGGATATTATAGTCGAGGTGCTTACAGACACGAGGCGAAGCCGAGTGCTTATAATAAACCGACGACTGTAATAGCGCGCAAGTGACACCTCTGGTGTTGCAGACATCCATAGGCTACGGTAACGGCTTTTCATCAGGTGGGCCGTATGCCTGTTTGCCAACTTAGTTGTATAAAAAAAAATAGACAGCTTACCGAACGAGTATCATGCGACGTTTTTCAATACATTTGCGACACAGAGATGTAGTACTATTCTGATATCTATGATTTGCGATTACCATAAACTAAAACAAGATTGCAGTCCAGCAAATAAGGAATTTATAAAAGTAAGGAACTAAAACAGGTTGTAAAAATACATTTATAATACTCAGGTGTATTTCCTCTAAAAAAGTACATTGATAACCTTTTTCTTTTTGAAGTCGGTTAAAAAATTACATTTCACGAATCAGATAAAAGTTTTCATGCTGAACTTGAAACCCTTTGCTCGGATTTTATGAAAATTTTTAAATTTTGCATCTGTGGTATTGGGCTATTGAGCGGTTGTGATTGGTGTAAAGTACAAAGAACTAGTGCCGTAAATACATCATTACGATACAGATTTCGATGTCATAAGAACCGTATTATTAGCAAATGTATTGAAAAATAGTATTATGAGCAATAAATGATAGTCTAGATAAATAAATTATTAATCTTATCCTAATATTACAATGATCAATTTTTTAAGACATGATGGCCAAATGCTGCATCTACAAGAAAATTATTTTTGTACTTTCTATCTACCACCCTTGCTTTTTGTTTTTTATCTTAGTTTAATCTCCCATTATAATAAATTTCGGTATGTATATTTTCAGATAGACTGTTATGCAGTAGAGTGGAGTCTATTGTACGATTATAGCCCAACTTTTTCAATTTTCAAAATGAAATTAAGTAATCATGAATGTAGGTTGCTGCCAGAGCTATTTCGTAAGTCGTAAAAGGATATTATGATTTTTTTCTCTTGTTGAAATTGTACTTAGGTAGAGTTATAAAAGTGTATGAGCCTTGAAGTTTACCTCTTGGTTTTCAATATTCAATACTATAACTCAAAGCCTTTTTCATTCTAAAGGAAATTTTAATGTGACGCAATGTAAGAAGGAAACGGCCAAGTGCGTGTCGGATCATGGACAACTCAAAGTGTAAGTTTTCGTATTTGCATGTCATTTTATTTGTGTATTGACTATAACTCTTTGACTTGTGGACTCCACTTAGCTGTTATAGTTTTAGTACTTTGAGATTTCTGAAACGCATCCCCAAATTCAAATAGGTGTTCAAACACCGATAATGTTTTTGAAAAATCTATCCAGCAAGGAGTTAATGAGAAAAAAATATTTATTCCCACTTCACATGTATACACAGGAAACATAAAAAAATATATTTAACCACTTTGTCGTCGTGATTACAAAAGTTAGAGGTTAAATATTTTACAAAATATTTTTTCTCAAAATTAAGCGGGGAAATTCGTGACTTGGAAACCATATTTCCGTTTTGAATTTTTGTAGATGTTTTCGAGGTGGCTCCGGAACAAAGTTTTTTTCGGTCCAGCCCAGCCCGGATGCATAGGTGCCCCAGCCTAGTAGTTACATGTGATTTGTATACATCTAACAGTTACTTTTCTATTGGTTGGTACCATCTGAAGGACAACTTTACCTTGTGCGCACTTTTTGATCAAATCAAAAAGCGCGCGCGCTTTTCCGTCCTCCTGTTAAAACTCTACACTTTAGTCCTATTTTACAAAATCACTGCCCAGGAAAGTGAGAAGTTAAATGTTACATAACAAAAATGATAAGTCATGCATGACTGCCCAGCCAAAAATTTTAATATCTTGCATAATATTCAAACGATAGTCTCCATGTCTTCAAATTATGGAGAGAGTCGACATACAGAGCCGACCCCAAATAGGGATAAGGCGAGGAAGAAGAAGTCTCCATGCATATAAATTCAGATATTTGATTATCAGAAGCAGCTACCAGATAAACTGGAATAGAAAACCTTACTCCCACAAACACAAATCTTTTAAACATTTCCGATCGTTTAAAAACGTGGAAATTGTAAAAATATTCATTTAAAAATACTTAAGCAAAAAAGAACCAGGTCTACACTATCCGAACGTGCTTAAAATGGCTAAAACTATTCAACGAGTTATCTTTAAAGTAGTGTTGTTCGCAAACATCCATAATTTCAATCGCAGTTCACCGCCGCCACAGTCATGGCGTCCGCTACTATTGCGCTTTTTATCGTCGCTACATTGTGTTTTGTGACTTCTCATATTGCGGCCAGTAAGTCATGTTTACTTTAACACTTTTTATTATCCTTTTGTACGTTCACAATGTACACCCTTAAAATATATTCACTGTAATTTTCAATTAAAATAAGTCACATAAAGTGAAGTTGTTTTAGTGGACAGTCCACAGATCTGTATAAATCTAAAATCTGTGGGATACGAGTAGTCGATGTCATAATATTCATTTTGGAAAAGGATTTATCCAAGATTTTACGCAACACGGCAATTTAGAACGTGAAACGTTAATATCTTACAAATTACAAGTTACGTACTAACTCAGCTATAGGCTGGCAAGTTCCAATCTCATCCGGAGATATTCCTCAGCACAAATATGAACCGAGACGCACGCACGAAGTCGTCTCGGTTAACATCTAAGAGTAATCAGAAAAGGGCCCTAAAAAACCTAACAACGTAACAGTGACCAAACAGTGACGCAAATATCAATGCATGTAAACATGTCGAGCGAAACACAAGCTGACCCTTTCGAAATTAGAAATGCATGCTATTTTCTCCTGTTCGAAATTCAAACTCTACCAAATGTTAAATTCGTACCTATTTATGCCATACACATGTAATGCAAAAAGTTGGCGTCACTTGTGATGTCCTCAGGGCCCGGTCTATATTATTCCAAGGTCATGATCGAGACAACTTTGGCCTATAGTTGACGCTGTTGTGAAGCCTGATTAACCCGTAATTCACAGATTTATAACGTAACTAGCCATTACCGCGACTTCACCCGCGTGATATATAGCCTATGTCCTTCTCAGTATCCTAACCTATGTGTATGCAAAATTTCATGATGATCGGTTCAGTAGATTGGGCGTGAAAGCGTAACAAACAAACTCACTTTCGGATTTATAATATTATTAGTTAGGATAGTTAGGATAAACTAATTAAGTTAATTATTAAAGGTGGTCAAATCTTGGAAGCTAAATTTAAACCACTTCATTATATTGCAATGAGATGATCTGGACGACTGAATAGCCTCGTCTTTGTTTAAATGAATTATCTATCTAAGAAAATAATATCTGATTTTAATGTTTTTTAAAGAAATTATTCTTTCATGAGTTGTTTCCATACTCTTATTTAGTACTCACAGATCTACGGAAAAAAAAGTACAGCAAAGAATTTGTTGTGGTGATTATAAGGACAAAAAAGGCTACTAATTACCAAACAACACCTTATTGATTAGAGTCAAAGCATTCTACCAAAGCCCCATTAATTAATTGTACCTTGTTCTAATTGAAGCGGCATATTTAGCTCCAGCTCCATCATGTTAAAATTCTGCTGGGAGTTTATTACAGCCCCTCATCTCAAATTAATTCTTTTTCTTCTTTTGAATCCCTTTTAGACGAGTTCCGTGACAAGTTCGATCATCTGATTATAGCGGGAGACTTTAATACTTGTTTAATTAAAAAAGACACGCGCTCCTCCACTCTCCTTTCTCTTCTTCATTCTTTTCACCTAAATGTCCTTTCTTCTAACGGACCTACGCATTTTCCTCATAATGGCCCGCCCTCTTTGCTTGATCTTTTTATAACTTCACTAGCAGCCCTACCCGGCTGCGCCCGGGCATGTATTATACCTTAAAACCTTCCTCGTGAATCACTCTATCTATTGGTGAAAACCGTATGAAAATCCGTGGAGTAGTTTTTGAGTTTATCGCGAACAGACAGACAGACAGACAGACAGACGTGGCGGAGGACTTTGTTTTATAATATGTAGTGATGTCCCGAACTTACTGCTACTCATGGGCAATTTAACGCGTCAGGCTTTTCTGCCCATGATTTGATCTATGCTTCTTTTAAATTGCGTCCGCCTAAACATAGAAAAAGGTTGATTACGATACGCAATTACGCAGCGATAGATCATGAAATACTTAAGTCTGATCTCGTTCAAGCCGATTGGTTGTCTGTGCTGGACGCGACTGACGTCGATTCTAAAGTTGCAATATTTAATTCTTTACTTTTGGCTATCTACGACAAAAACGCTCCTATTCATACCGTTCGCATGAAGCATTATCCTGCACCTTGGCTTACTACCGACATTAAGCTGCTTATGGCCAAAAGAGATAAGGCTAAATTAAAATTGCGACATTTTCCATCAGATTCCAATCGGGAACGCTACATTGCTGTTCGTAATCTTTGTAATCGGAGGTGCCGCGAAGCCAAGCGTAAATACATCCATGACAATGTTGATAATAGTCCTCCTGGCAAACTATGGAACTTTTTGAAGGGTCTTGGTATTGGAAAACAAAGCACTTCAGCGCACACTCACATGGACATTAATACGCTTAACAGACATTTTTCAGCTTCACCTGTTAATTTCTCAGCTTGTGTCAAGCAATCGACTTTAGCGAATCTTTCTGAGGTACCAGTTATTGATTATCCTTCTTTTCAATTTGATATCATTTCTAGCGATGAGGTCCTCAAAATTATAACATCCATCAAGACAAGAGCGATTGGCAATGATGGTATTGCATTGGATATGGTCAGGCCGATTGCATCTTTCATCTCACCGATTATTGCGGATATTATAAATTGCTCTCTGTCTTCGGGCTCCTTTCCTGAGGCCTGGAAATTTGGTCATTTAATTCCTCTTCCTAAAAAACCGAATCCATTCTTACTTTCTGATTTCCGACCTATCTGTAGCCTTCCCCTACTATCTAAAATTATTGAGCAGCATGTTCATCAATGTCTGTCTTTACACTTGTCTCGCTATAACATCTTAAGTAAATTCCAATCTGGCTTTCGGGTCGGACACAGCACTACTTCGGCACTTGTCAAAGTCACAGATGATATACGTCAAAATGTTGAGAACAAAACCCTCACAGTCCTCGTATTGTTAGATTTTTCTTGTGCGTTTAACTCTGTTGATTTTGACATACTTCTTGAAATTATGCGCTCACTTAATTTTTCACCTTCTACTCGGATGTGGTTTCATTCTTATTTAACGGGTAGGCGGCAATTGGTAAAGGTTGATGATGGCCGCTCTGATTGGTGTGATGTTGTTGCTGGTGTACCACAGGGAGGAATCTTATCCCCACTTCTCTTCTCTATTTTTATAGACGGCATAACTTCTGCTCTGGCCTCTTCTTGTCATCTCTATGCCGATGATTTTCAGATTTATACTGCTGCCCCTTTCGAAGATTTCAATAACGCCATCGGTAAAATCAATACTGACCTCGCAACTATAGCGAATTGGTCCAAAAATTTCGGGCTTAAGGTAAATGCAGACAAATCGTAAGCCATTGTCATAGGTAGTCAGTATTATATATCTAAAATTAAATCATTGCAATTACCCAATGTTGTGCTAGACAACCAAATAATTCCTTTTTCTGACACTGTCAAGAACTTGGGTATTGTAATGGACCAAAGTCTTTCCTGGTCTCCTCAAGTCAGCGAACTAAGCCGCAAAATATATGCTTCTATGCATTCACTTAGACGTTTGCAATACTTCCTTCCTGTGGACACTAAAGCGCTTCTGGCCCGCTCATTGCTGCTGCCATTGTTCGATTATGCAGATGTAGCCTATTTGGACTTAACGGAGGAACTTCTAGATAAATTAGAACGGTTACAAAACGTTTGTATTCGATTCATATTTGGCCTTCGGAAATATGACCATATTACCGAGTATCGTAAAAAGCTAAATTGGCTACCGGTGAGACTACGTCGCAACGCTCACATCCTCTCCTTCCTTTTCAATATATTATTTAATCCTCATTCCCCTAAGTATTTTCAAGACAAATTCACCTTTAAAGTCCATGACAGTCGTCTTCGCGCAAGTAAACGCCCATTGCTCCAGATACCGCATCATACATCTCAAAAGTACGCTAAGTCCTTCGGTGTGCATGCAGCGCGCTTGTGGAATGCACTGCCTCTCGAAATTCAAATGTCGCAGACACTGAACTCCTTTAAGGTTGGTGTCAAGAAGTTCTATGCAGAATCCTGATATTCATTGAGTATATAATATGTATGTATGTATGTTATTGATAAGTTTATATGTATATAATTATTGTTTTATATATGTATAAATCTATATATTCATTATCAGTTTATATATAAAGTTAGATTAGTTTAATTATATTTGGTGTTATGTACCTTACTTACCTGATTGTTTTTTATATTAATTATTATTGTTCAAACTTCTACCTTCCAATTGTAGTTAATTTTATCCTTTGTCGAATTGGTTGACTGGAAGAGATCCCTCTTGGGATAAGTCCACCGTTTGTACGGCTTCTAAATGTAGTTTTGTTATGATTATTTTATGTTTTGTACAATAAAGATTTTAAACAAACAAACAGATATGTTTCGTTATTCCTAAATTAATATCAATATTATAACTCTGTGACGGAGAACCATGGTAATATGTCAGACTATAATATTATATTAGGTCCGGGAAGAAGTCTTTTCGTATTTTGTATGAAGATTTTATGCGCTTATACAAAATGGGTGAAAGTTTGACATCAAAATACTCAGACCGAAAGCGCTTAAACCAAAAAACAAATTTCATGTCTTTGGCTTTAACCAACCGTTTGTCTGTTTGTACTAATTATACTGCGACAGTAGTATGTCCATAGACACTAAAAATTCATTTCAGACTCAATACGGACTGTTAATACGCTTTCGACACAGGTAGTCCAGCGTTCGATCCCCGGTCAGGTCAAGATGAAAAATTATCTTTTCTGAGTGACCTGGGTCTCTGATGTATTTGTAATAAAATTTATAGTTGTTCGTTATTTGAGTTAATATCCCATTGGTCTCGAACTTACTATGGGGTAAACTCAATTTGTGTGCTTTGTCCTTATATATTTTTATTATATTATTATTATATTTATTCATTTATTATTATTTATATAGTTCCTTTAAAAATCTTTCAAAAATATATGTACTTTTTGGGTGTCAATGACACTTATTATTGAATTTAAAAATATTTAACACTATCATAGATACAAAATTATCAATAAATAGTTCTTGTGAACATGTAAACATGTTGTTCTAGTGACAAATGTTTTAGTGGATATATTAGAAATAATTTCCAAACCTATTTGTTTCAGGTGAAAAGTTTGGAATTCAAGACTTTTGCAACAGCTTTGGTAACACTAAAACCCGAAAGGTAAATTGTAATTGTTAATAAGTTAGTGAATTTATTTACTCAGATATTTTATTACCAGCTGCAATAATTCAGTGCTTTTAGAATAAACAAAAATAATCGAAAGACGACGTTATGAATCATCATCATCAGGTCTTTGTTAGTCTCCACTGCTGAAGCACAACCCCTTTCTGTCCTACACTCTACTCGCTGACCAATCGGGTCGGAGAGGTCTCGAAAGCTAAACAAAGCTACCATTAACGTTATGAATAGGAACGAAAGCTAAACAAAGCTACTATGAACGTTATGAATTCATTCATTCATTCATAGGTCTTTTTTAGTCTCCACTACAGGAGCACGACCCTCTCTGTACTACCACAGCAATATATTAGCCAGAATAGTCAGAGGATTTGGCCTACACTCTCCACGCTGGTCAGAAAACGTTATGAATAGGAAATAAAATTGATTACGTGATTATTCTCTAAGGGGTCCCATTGTTTTGTCTCTCAGCTGAAATTTATTGTCAAATCTGTTTGAGAAATGTGGCATCGTGCAACTACTATTAACTATATTTTAAGATGTCCCAGGTGGCGATTCCCTGCCATCTTACCGACAGTACGACAATTTGTCTTTTGTTCGCATTTTATTTGATAAGATTTAATAAAAACCTAAGCCCTCATTCATTATCTTCTTAAAAAGGTTATTTGTCGAAAAGATTTTGTGGTCTTTTGATTTCATAGAACGTGTATTCAATATTTTTTTCAATACATTTGTTAATAATACGGTTCTTATGACATCGAAATCTGTATTGTAATGATGTATTTTACGGCACTTGTGCTTTTTACTTTACACCAATCACAACCGCTGAATAGCCCAATGCCACAGATGCAAAAATTAAACATTTTCATAGAATCCGAGCAAAGAGTTTCAAGTTCAGCATGAAAACTTTTTTGTGTTAAACTTTGATGTGTTTTGTTTACCGACTTCGAAAAGGAGAAGGTTATCAATGTACTTTTTTGGAGAAAATAATCTTAGTAAATGTACCTGATTATCATAAATGTATTTTTTACAAACTGCTTTTGTTCCTAACTTTTGAAATTCCTTATTTGCTGAACTTCAATCTTGTAAATGTATTGAAAAACATCGTATGATACTCGTACGGTAAGCTGTCTATTATAGTCGTCGGTTTATTATAAGCACTCGGCTTCGCCTCGTGCCTATAAACACCTCGACTATAATATCCAGCTTACCGTACTTGTATCATAATGTACTATTATTTCCTAATCTTCATCAGGTCTTTATTAGTCTCCACTGGAGCATGACCCTCTTTGTACTACCAGAGCCATGTATTAGTCAGAGCAGTCAGAGGATTTGGCCTACACTTTCCTAATGACCCAGCATTTTTATTGATACCTCGAGACGGTGTATTATTTTTCTTTATTTTTTCTGAACAACTACTACAAATAACGGACTAGTTTTTGCCAACGGCTCCGCTCGAGTTAAAGTCGATCTATCAGAAACTTTACCTTTATTTCGAGATGAAGGCCTGTACGCCTCAGATCATACCCATTTTCGTACGCCAAACAACGTTTATTATTAACGTGTATTAGGTCGGATAATTAGGGCATAAAAATATAAAAAAATAATTATCGCATTTGTTAAGTCAGATCTCAATACTTTCGTCCATTACATAATCTAAACAATATCAATAAAATTCTAAGTAACCAAATAAATAAAAGATTTGACAACCGATAAGTAAAAGTCCCTGTAACTTTTAGTGGAACGAGATCACGCACAATAAAGATACAGCGTATTGTCGGTCTGTGCGTCACCTTGGGAGTATATGTTAGGAAATGGCAAAATGCCAATTTCTCATAAATTTATTCGTATCGTCGAGTTATTGTACATATTTTGTTTGATATATTTTCTGCTCCGGAATAAAAAAATACTTTTGGTATAGTTTAGTATTTGATGTCATACTAATATTATAATGAGGAAAGATTTGTGTTCGTTTGTTTGTAAACGAATTTACCGATTTTAAGCAGTTTTTGCCTATTTAGGTAAAGAGTGTAAATCGACCCTCGACATACCCTGAAAGGGGTGACTCAGCCCGTCAATGTGAAAAACTTTTCCTATGGGTTCAATGCTCGGAACTCGAATAATTTTCCACATTTTCATACAAAATTGTTTAGCAATTAGAATTTCATTAGAATAGAAAAGTTTTTTGGTTCCCTCCATTGGTCCCATAGGAAGATTTGTTCATATTGACGGTCTGTGTCAACCCTTTGAGGGTATATCATCATCATTTCAGCCGCAAGAAGTCCACTGCTGGACATAGGCCTCCCCCAAGGATTTCCAATACGACCGGTTGGAAGCGGCCTGCATCCAACGCCTTCCTACGACCCTTATCAGGTCGTCCGACTACCTGGTCGATGAGTCCAACGCTGCGCTTGCCGGTACGTGGTCGCCATTCAAGAACCTTTTTTCCCCATTGGCCATCAGTTCTTCGCGCTATGTGCCCCGCCCACTGCAAAGAGCTAATCCGCTGGGTTACATCGGTGACCTTGGTTCTTCTTAGGGTATATGTCGAGGGTCAATTTACACATGGACGTAGGTACAGATTTGTATCTGTGGACTTAGGATGGATATGGATATGGACCGAGCGCGTAAAAGTCACAAGTGACGTCAACTTTTTACGTTACGTATGCAGAATAAGAAGGTACTAATTTTACCACTATTGAATCATAATTATTGTCAATGTAAGCGTGAGTTATAGTCGCCACACGTTTGCATGCATTAGCATTTGCGTCACTTTTACGTTTATTAGGGGCCTATCCTGATTATTCTTAAATCCATGGATTAACATCAGGATTGCGGCTATAAATTAAACAGAGAAAGTTACTGTTGCAAGACTATAAAAGCTTTTATTTAAGTGATATGGGAATTCAAACGGAATAAATAACTTAAAAGCCTATAATCGGAGTCAAGGCTACGTAATTGGGGGCAGGCAGCAGCCAAGATTATCTGGCATTAACGATAAATCTAAATTGGCCTAATTGTTAACTGGTCGTTGGAAATTTCAACGACATAATTTCCAACGTTATTCGGATTATTTGCTTTAAGTGTACTAATTAATTTGATTAAGATCTTTGTAGATACCGTAAGATAATTCGTTTTTATATTCTTTTTTACGTTCGTTTGAAAGGTATACTTAGACAGTAACGAACATGTATAAATATTTTTACTTAATTGCTGTTCTAATAATTGATAACTAATTTAAGATAAAAACAACTGACTTCAACCAAACTACTGAACCGAATTTGATAAAATTTATATAGACCATTGTCAACAGTATAGGCGCTTTTAATTTGTTTTTATATCGTTTCATTGATGGCGGTGTTTTGGCGTAACAAACATACACAAAAACATACAGTTGAATAGAGAACCTTCTTTTTAAAGTAGATTGAAAAGCAACGCTTTCATCAAAAAGTTTGCAATACGGAATTACTTGGATCTTCATTCCATACGAGTTTCTCTCTCTTTCATGGAACTCCAAACAAAGACAATATTTACTACCTAATGTATCAACATACAATAAAATAACGTATGGGCTTTTATATTATACATATAAATTCTGTAAGGTATAAAATTGTCTGATTTGATTTAATCTTATGTTTATTTTCTCCTTTCTAGGGCATCAAAATAACATTGCAAGTCAAATAAAATCTTGTAAAAATATTATATGTGTAAATAGTCTTAGAAGTGACTTTTATTATATTTTTGCAGATATTCTGCATCCTCTGCCAAGGTTTTGACCCATCCTGCTTCACCTCATCAACAACAACAACAACTTCACCATCACCATCAACGTCTTCAACAAGTTCAACGACATCAACAACGACGACGACAACTACTCCCAGTACTACAACCACTACGGCGCCAGCAGAGAAGTAATGAGATATCTGAGACCTAGTCGCAGGTTCAAGTCCTGCTGTCGTAGATTCTTTCATCATGTTCGTTTTCTTAGATAAAAACTATTTTAGTATGTAATCCTGATGTAATCGTATAGTTAGTTTGTTTTGTTTGCTCTTGCCATATATTAATATGGAGGAGGAGCCCGATGGTCCAGTGGGTGTAGGCTCTATGAGCGCTTACGTATGTTAAGCAACTCCTGGTGCAGTCCCTACTTGGATGGGTGACCGCAAGTGGCATAAAAATATCTCGAGCTCCTCCGTGCTTCGGAAGGCACGATAAGCCGTTGGTCCCGGCTGTCATCGTTGATGCCAGTCGTTAAGCTATGTCAGATGCCTTAAGGCAGCTTGAAAAATCTGACAATAGTGTTGGCCACTTACACATACGAAAAACAATATATTAATATGGCTCGGGTAATGCAGAGAGAGGGTCATGTTCCTGTTGTGTAGAGTCTAGGTCTTTTTTAACCTGATGATGATGATAGTTTGTAGCTGTTTATGTCACTACTAGGCAAAATCCCCCTTATTTCCTTCTATTTGTATTAATTCTTGATCGAAAAGCCCGATGGCCCAGTGGACGTGAGCAATGAGCATCATAACCGCTTACGCATGTTAAACAACCTTTGGTGCGGTTCCCACTTGAAAATAACTGTAAGTGTCATAAAAATATCTAGAGCCCCTCCGTGTTTCGTAAGGCACGTTAAACCGTTAGTACCAGCTGTCATCATTGATAGCAGTCGTCAAACTATCTCAGATACCTTTAGGGTAGCTTGAACAATCTGACACCAGTGTTTGTCACTCAAACAAACAAACAAACAAACCTTGTTGGTCCAGTTTTTATTATTAATGCCCATCATCTTACCATATTGTCCTTCCTCCCTTTCTGTATTCATCACGTAAAACCCATTTCTTACTCCGCATGCGTTGGACTTGACCCGCCTTATGACATTTTAATCTTAGGGGTTAAATATAATGACCACCAAAAAATACTTTGGTACCATAAGCTCTCATACCAATAACATATACTTAACATCAAAAAAATATGCAAAAATATTGCCTATAATTATAATGTAATTCTACGACAAAGCATCATTGCCAATACGATACATCTACTTCTGGGTCTTCTAAATGATAGAATAAAATCATTCTACACAGAGATAGAACACACCGCATCGGATACGGATTGCGTTGTAATGTTTGAAACTGTACGAGACATGTCACATAGCTTGCTACGTGCAGTGCACGGGTATCCCAGAAGACGAGTGCAAAGTCTCATTGGAGTCTCCGTCTACGGATCCAGTATGCTCTGAGCCTGATCTTTATTATTGTTCTTTGTTGTTGTGTGTGTAAGTGGCCAACACTGGTGTCAAATTTTTCAAGGTGTCTAAAGGCATTTAACATAGCTTAACCACTGTCATCAATGATAACAGCCGGGACCAACGGCTTAACGTGCCTTCCGAAACACGGAGGAGCTCGAGATATTTTTATGCCACTTGCGGTCACCAATCCAAGTGATGACTGCGCCCGGGGTTGCTTAACATGCGGAAGCGCTCATAACGCTAACGCCCACTAGGCCATTATTGTTCTTAAGGTCAAGCTATGTATGTAATGTACACTTACCGATTTTTGCACCATATCTTATTTGACTTTAGTAAAAGTAAGTACTTTTATACTGCATGCAAAATATTTTAGTTTTAAAATGCTTATTTTACAGACCAAGCCTTCAAAGTCTGAGTAATTTTTACTTTATAAAACAGTACTAATATATTTTTTGATGATTAAATATTTTTTAACGTTAGTGTTTTATAGTTTTATTATCACACGAAACACAATCTGATCTGATGAGAAAAAGTTATCCCTCGTTATATGTTATTTGTGATTTTGTTTGCCAGCAGAAGTTTAGTAAAATACTGAGAACATTCTGCATCCGAAACAGCTAATCATAAAATATACAGCTAATTATAAGAAATGAAATGATTTAATGTGATTTATAATTTAATATAATGTGATAATTGTGAAGAGTTGACATGTAACGAATGTTATGAAGATAATCAATAAACAATAAACAATATGCGAAAACAATTCCAGGTTTACCTAGAACTCTTTTCGGATATTTTAGTTTGTATCAAATAACTTCACAATCGATAAACAAAACAATAAACATATTTTTTGTTGAATTTATTGAATCAAACTTATTTATTTGGTTAAAACGAAATATGGTTTCCGATTCGGAATTTATAACATTCCAATGCGGAAAGTCTTTTATATGTGGGCAGAATTTGTAATTTGCGTTATTAGTAATGTAATGTCAATATGAGGTTCGTTACTCTACCAACGGAACAAAGGAAGTAACAACGTCATCAAGCCCAGCTACTGGTATTCAGTTTCCGCGTATAAATTGGAAGTGACAATCATTGTTAATAACGTTGACCTGGTAAACGCTTTCTGTGGGACATATTTTACATACATACTTACGTAAGTACTATTTTTATGGTTAGACTTGAGTTAATTTAATTCACCCCCGTGTGGTTCCCGGCAGAGTAGAATAGGACCACTCCAAGTCATTCCGTGGATGTCGTAAAAGGCGACTAAGGAAACACAAGCTAAACAAAGCTTATTAACATCAAAGACACCTCTCCAACCCGTCTGGCCAGCGTGGAGAGTGTAGGCCAAATCTTCTGACTACTCAGGCTAGTATATGGCTCTGGTAGTGCAAAGAGGGTTGTGCTTCTGCAGTGGAGACTAGAAAGACCTGATGATGATGATAATTTAATTAAGTACGTCGAGACTGGTAAGAAAAAATATTAAAAGACACACTATTCACTTGTCTATAGTTCGAGTTAGCGTTTCATCATCATAGATTTATTCGCAAGACATTCAGATCAATTTTCCCAAAGTGCAAGATACAAAAAAGACAGTTAAATCCCCAAATTTAAATGTAAAAAAAAAATCTTTTCATTAAACTTGTCTATGAATGATCTACCAATCATACTCTTAGTAGTTTATCGTTACTTTGAGAAGATAGCGTTACGGTATCTGTGAATCTTTTTTTAAATCTGTAAGTTGTATTTTTTCTAGATTTCATATTGGCTACTACTGTCTTTTGACAAGACTATTAGATGTAACAGAAATAAAGTAAGAAAATCGCAGCTTATCTAAATCATTTTCAGCCTGGGTAAGTATTTTGCCAATAGACAAAGAGATTACAATTTACGTAAATTGAATCTCTTTAACAGTACTGGCCTGATTCCATCCAGATTGATGTTTGCCGCCTGATTTAATTAATCTAGTATCATCTAATACTAGGGTTGACACCTTGTTCCGGGATAAAGTAGTCTTGTTGCTTAGCAAAATGTAATTATTTTCATTGTCTGCCCTTATTTACTTTCTCACCCATAATTTAGGACCAAAATATACGGCATTTACTTTACTAGTAAACGATAAAAACTCTTGGTGATATCAATCAATTGTAGCCTGAGTTGGTTTGTTGACAATATAACTAGTTTAAGTTGACAGTAGTAAGTATTCCAACCAGATTGATGGCGGCCACCCGATTCAATTAATCTAGTGCCCTCTAATCTTGGGATTAGCGCTGTGTTTCGGGATAAGGTACAACAAAGCCTTTGCCGTTGCGAAACACAATTTTGTCTATTTCATGGTACAAGATCTAACGCGATGGGAGCTTCATTGTCCTAAGACAAGCGATCAGTTGTTGTTTGTAGTTTCCGTTTGATTTTGAACTGACTTATAATATTTGTACCGTAAAATTAGGATTTACTAATGAATAGAACATAGAATCATAATAAAGAGAACCGAAAAATGAAAGTTATGTATCATCATCATTAGGTCTGTTTTAGTCTCCACTGCAGGAGTACGACCCTCTCTGCACTACCAGAGCCATACATAAGCCAGAGTAGACAGAGGATTTGGCCTACACTCTCCACGCTGGCCAGACGTGTTGGAGAGGTCTCTTTGTATGTAAGTATAAAAAACAAACATAATTTTCAGACTTTCCATACAAATTCATTAATTTTTATGGGAATCTAAGGTAAAATGTTCTATAGACTAGCTGTTTTGTTGTTTTTTTTTCCATTTTTTGTAACGATATGTTATTTTCCTGATCTTGATTGCGAAATTAAAATCTAAATCAAAATAAATAGCAGAACACGATAAAGCTAGCTACAGTTTTTCAGATGTATCTACAACTTGTTTACACCCGAGCGAATCCCGCGGGAAGCTTGGAATTGTGGCGCAGATGTAATTAGGTTTATTCGTTTCATTAGGTGGCAGACACTGCAGTATTTCTAGTGTTTGAAGTTTTTAGTAGTGTAGGATTTTCCTACTGTAGCGGGTTTGCTTTGCAATAGTTGCTTGTGCATATGCATAAAAAATTATAATAAAATACCAAATGAATTCAAAGTATAAAATTTTATACCTTTTAAGAAAAACCTTTATGTATTGCTTAGTAATAAGAGTTTTTATAGTTTAGAGGACTTTTTTACGACTAATTTTGTGAAATATTTGCATGCTATCATTTTTAGCAATTGTACCACACAAACACAGATTGTACCACCGAATCACATTGTACCATGTTTAAAACAAATAAATGATTACGTAAATATGATTATGATAGAGTACCGTTTCCAAGAATTGAGTCAACTCAGTAGGAAGGAGTATTGGAACGGTTATTACTACATACTTCCTTACAATTTTATATTTAAGCACGAAAATCTACTTTTATAGGCATTGTTTCAATTCCCTCAGAAAATAATTGACTTACATATCTTATAGGTAAAGGAGGTACAAAAATTTTAGGGTGTCTACTGTTGCCCGCAATTTGAATGAATAATTTTAAAGAAAATGGAGATAAAATAAATAAATATATACGGACAAATCACACAGATTGAGCTAGCCCCAAAGTAAGTTCTTAAGTAAGACTTGTGTTATAGGATACTAACTCAACGATACTATACTTTATAACAAATACATATATGTATAGATAAACATCCAAGACCCAGGTCAATCTGAAAAAGATCTTTTTCCATCTTGACCTGACCGGGGATCGAACCCGGGACCATCCGTGTCGCAGGCAGGCGTGTTGACCGCTGCGCCACGGCATTATTTATACGGCATGGCATATTTTAGATTAAGTGATCATTTCTGGAAGCGGATGATTGTAGTGCAGATATCGCTCCGATATCTAAGTGCTCTTGTCGGTGTCATTGTGTGGAAAGAATATAATAAATAAATACATACGGACAAATGACACAGATTGGGCTAGCCCCAAAGTAAGTTCGAGACTTGTGTTATGGGATACTAACTCAACGATACTATAATTTATAATAGATACTTATATAGATAAACATCCAAGACCCAGGTCAAACTGAAAAAAAACATTTTCTATCTTGACCTGACCGGGGATCGAACCCGGGACCATCCGTGTCGCAGGCAGGCGTGTTGACCGCTGCGCCACGGAGCTTGAAGAAACACACATAATGACCATTTTGGAAGAAATAGTGGAATGGTTTACCAATTCCTCCTCCATTTCATACACTAGTGAATAATCCACTACTTTGGTAATTGTTTAACCCGGGTCCTTACGCTTGTAAGGACTTTAAAACTGTTGTAAGTAGCGGTCATTTTTGGCCACTACCCGCTTTCGGTGACGGAAATCTTAATTTCGCAATCTACAAAGTAGTGGATTATTCACTAGTGTATGTGTATACGTGATGCAGATGACCCTGGTCATCCTGTCATTGGTCAATTTATAAGCTGTATAGTAAATTGCAATACTTGTTTTGTCCCTAGCAAATTTTAGCCGCATATAGCTTGGTAAAACAAATGGCCAATCACGATAAAAGCTAGAAGTTTCTCAGTTTTGCAGATGTATGTGCGACTTATTTACAGCAGAGCAGCTCCCGCGGGATCCTCGGGATTGCGGTGCAGATGTATTAGGTTTATTTGTTTCACTATCTAGCAGTTACTACTATATTTCGTTTATCTTTTTTTGTTTTTTTTTTTATATCATAGGACGGCAAACGAGCAACCGGGTCACCTGATGGTAAGTGACCACCGATGTTCATGGACAACTGCAACACCAGGGGTGACACAGGAGCGTTGCCGGCCTTTTATTTTTCCCACCCCAGAGGGGAGAGGGAGATGGGCCTCCGACTCTTTCACTCACCGAACGAAGCATATTATCTATATTAATATTAAAAAGAGGAAGATTCGATTGATTGCTCGTTTGCATCACAACAGGCCTGAACAGGCTCCGAAATTACTGGACCCATTTTTAAAATTCTTTCACATATAGAAAGCTAATTTATCTACTGTGGCATATTGGCTGTAAGAAGAATTTATGAAGTGGCAGAAAATTGTTAGTTAGTTTTGGGGACCTAGATGTGTATATAGCCGTGTGGTTACCGGCAGAGTAGAATAGGACCACTCCAAGTCTTCCCGTGGATGTCGTAGAAGGCGACTCAGGAAACACAAGCTAAACGAAGCTTATAAACACTAAAATGACCTCTCCAACCCGTCTGGCCAGCGTGGAGAGTGTAGGCTAAATCCTCTGACTGCTCTGGCTAATATATGGCCCTTGTAGCACAGAGAGGGTCGTGCTCCTGCAGTGGTGACTAAAATGACCTGATGATGATGATGTGTAAATCCCAACTAATATTATAAATGCTAAAATCACTTTGTTTGATATGCTTTCACGCCGTAAATGCTAAACCGATCATTATAAAATTTTGCATACGCTTTGTCTGTGGTACGAAGAAGGACATAAGCTACCTGAAATTTCGTAAAAAAGAACAGTGCTCGAGGGAAAAATTCGGGCGGTGCCACGGGCGAATGCTATAAACTATTGTTCATAAAAACTTATTTTGGTTCACTTATTTTTACTCTTAACAATAACTTACAACTTATAATTTTATAGCCTCTGGTACATGCGTCGAGTAAACGGTAGACAGTAGAGTAAGCTAACTTTTACTAGGGTAAGCAGCATCTGTACATTACCTTCTAGAAACTGTCAATGTACAGTTACTAAGCTGGAAGAGATTTCATAAGAACTAAGCAGTAACTTTGTACGTGATATCTCTAGTTTTCAGTTTTGTCTGTATATTTTTCCTCCGTGTACATAAACTGTTAAATAAATAAATAAGCAACCTGGGCAAGCTTCGCTACCACTGGTTTTCCTCAACTACTACCTCCAATCTACTATGCACTGTACCAATTTTTGGTTATACCCATTAGGGTTGGTGAGGATTCCTCTTCCGCTTCCTCATCATGAGGAAGTTCCGCAATATTTTGGTTTACTCAACCGCTACCGCATCCCCATAAATAAAAAAACAAAATTTCTCTTCCGCTATTGCTTGCTCAAAAATGTAAGAGGAATTTCCGGTATCGCTTCCTCAAAAATTTAAGGGGAATTTAAGAAGAATTTCACTGCGCAACGTGTATCCACGCCAGTTATGTACAGGACAGCGGATGTTGGGTTGGGTCCGCCAGTATTTATATATTTCCTATCATCCTCTTCCCCATCCGCTTCTTCTTACGCTTCCTCATCCGCATCCTCTAAATTTACGCTTGACACTTCCTCTTCCTCCTCCTCTTCCACATAATCACTTCCTCAACAACCGTAATACCCATGTATACGCTTAGTAAAGTTTGAGTGCTAGTGACAGTTGCGGCGTTTTAACTTTACTAGACAAATTAAAATTTACGTGTAGACATCAACTTACCAAACTGCAGGTGTGTCAGTAATATCATAGTAAAGTTTTATCATGAGCTATCCAGTAGGTTTTGTGTGAGAAACTGACGCAAGCATATTTAAAACTTTATACATTTAAATGAATGAATGAATGAATTAATGGTTTATTTGCTCATGAATAAGGTAAATAGTGCAGGTGTTACATATAATTGCTCTACTTATTCAGCTACATTTATGGCATGCAAATTTTTATGGTATCAATACATCACAATACACTTAATATTAAATTAATGAATTAAATTTATACATTCAACCCTTAAATTAATAATTTGAAATATTAGACACATATTATTATTTTTCATTTATAAAATCATTTACCGAATAATATCTTTAACTAAACTTTTGGAAAGATAAACCTATATCTTCTTTCCTAACATCATATATTTTGATCGGCCTACATGGTGCAGTTGTTAACACGCCAGCCTGAGACATGAGGGGTACCGGGTTCGATTTCTGGTGCGGGATATTACTTGTACTTCATTTTGATAGGTATTTGCCTGCGATTCTAGAGTGACCCAAGCATAAGCTGTCATAATCATAATCATAACTGGACCGGAAAAACGCTCTAATGAAGGAAAAAATAAGTGGCTTTAATATTATTTTTCTTTAATTTCAAACTTACAGGTCGTGTGTCACATTTTCATTTGTGACCCCCAAACACATTTACAAAACAAAATGTTCGAGTTTTAGGTCACATAAATCTATAGACGTACTAAGTTTCAACTAAATCAATTCAGCAGATTCGGAGCATATTTGCTGTGACGGTCGGAATAGACAGACGACCGAATGATCCTATAAAGGGTTCCATGCCAAAAAAAGCACAAAGGAAACCTCAGTGTTGCCTTTACTGTATATAATTCTAAAAATTATGTGCGTGTCTCAAATTCACTTCACACTTAGTCGTAAAGCATTTCTAAAGTATCAAACAACGTTAAAAATTTAATATTTACAGCTTTATTTAGTATATATATATATATATATACTATACGATTAAGAAAGAAGAATAAACTAGACAGTAAAAAACTTTATAGGCGAAGGTTTTGCCAGCACATGCATCTATATTTGGTTTGACGGCTGAGCAGTAAAAGAGTTTTACGGTACAGACTTTTATGGTTGATGCACCATTATGCATGAATGAATCATATTCGGAGTTAATACCAGACAGGTTTATGACTTCTAAGTAATATTCCAATAGACAACGCTGATCACCCATCAAAAGGCAGAGCTTTTGAAATTTTAGTTGTGGTAGAGCCACGCTACCGGCAAAAATCACTTCAGCTGGTAGCATGAATGGGCCGGCTCGTCCGGGGAAGTACCACACTCTCACAGAAAATCGACGTTTGAGTAGTAGTTTTACAGCTTCTATGCTTCGTTCGGTGAGTGAGAGAGCCGGAGGCCCATCGCCCCTCCCCTCTGGGGAGGGAAAACAAAAGGCCGGCAACGCTCTTGTCATACCCCTGGTGTTACATTAGTCCATGGGCAGCGGTGATCACTTACCATCAGGTGACCCGCTTGCTCGTTTGCCGTCCTCTGACATAAAAAAAAAAAAAAAATACTTTTTACAGTTGGAAAGATGCATGATGTTCAGCATTTTAATTCTTGAATTACGGTAGTTGCCTCATGTTAAGATTATATAAAATTTGTTTCCAATGATACTAATTTTTATCGTTACGGATACGTTTCGTACTTTATCGTACGGATTTACGTTTACTATGCTAATGAATTTAGAAATTGCGTAAAATTTTTCGTATTTATGAAAATACTGAGTTCGCACTAAAAATAACATATAAATAAGTAAATAAAGTAAGATTAACTATTTTACATCTCTTAATTGAAGATCAAACTTGCAGCTCTTTTATATGTTCAGATAAAATTATCATACAGAAAATATTTTTCCCCGATTGAAGCACATTAAACTCAGTCTATCCCATAAAGTATAAAGACGTGATACTGAACGTGTCACCCTACACAGAGATTCTCAACCAAAAAGGGAACTTCAAAAGCAATCTCCATACTAACTAGTATGAATATTAACAAAGTTATACATTTGACCTTGATCTGTAGACAGAGGTTAAATGGGTGTTGGGTCATCAAGTCCTGTATACAATAATAACCGGAAGTTGTCAATCTAATATAAGTAGACGTATTTAATAAAAAAAAAAAAATTGTCATACTTTGTTAATATATGTATTAATCTTCGATTTTTAAAATTCATTCACCGATTCCTAGCTCAATCATCTATGGATGATAAGGATATAATTTGCATGAGGAAGTCGCGAAAAAATTGCTAATTTCAAAAATTATTCTCAATTTCCTTTTTTTCTACCGATATAAAGCTATTCCTACATTGTCAGCGATTAACATCGACACTAATAATGTAAATGCGAAAATATTTTTCATATTTTAGTCATATATAGTATTTTTTTCGGTTGGTTATTTTTCAGGCTGACACCGATAAAGTTAAGATTAGTTATGGAGATAGCCTAGGAAAGACATGGATTTTTTTTTAAATCCCAGAACAAAAATAGTCGCTGTGTGCGTTTCTTTCTTTACAATAACGCCGAAAAGAGCCTAGGTCTTAAATATCGGAGAAAGAAAGAGAGAGAGGCAGTCGGTCGCCATATTGTATAAGAAAAGCAATTGACAGCTAGTTTAGACTTGCTTGAAGCAATCAACAGATGAGATTGAAATGGAAACCCATGCTCTCTCAAAAGTCCGATAAATAGCGAAAGCTTACTTGGAGTTGGCTACACTTCTACGGGTACTACTCACTACTACCTTATAAGCTATACTTCTGTTTAGTAGCTCGCTTTTAAAAACTATTCGCAAGTCTCCACATATAATAATGGTTTAGAAGAACTGACCAAGCTGTAAAAAAGCATGCTCAAAACTAGAATGTGTATCCGTAGCTTTATATCGAAATAAGGGGTTGATTTCATCAATTACTGATTGATTTGGATTACGGTAGGTATCGTATGTATGCTTAGGTACTTTTGTTTTTACACCTAAAAGTATTTTTGTTGTAAGAAATATAGAACATTCCAAGAGTAATAGAAAATCTCCTGAAATGGATCTATCAATCATGCGAACCCAAGTGATAGTAGCCGCAAACAATTTATAAAACAATACTAGGGTTGGGGTCGGGACACTGAAACTCATAAAACCTTTTTTTGCCTCTAAAAGGTCATAGTCGGGATATCTATGTCATATCTACCCACGGAAATGTCTATTTAGTCTACTGCGAATAATAGGCCTGCCCACACATTAAGTTTTTTGAGATGAATCCCATTTGTTAGAACTATAGATTCTTTCCAAGAAATTTGTATCTATTATATAAATAGAGACATAAATAGTAAATAAAAGATTGAATAAGAATATTTGACACTGGACAAATTTTATTTGTAAGAAATATAGAACATTCCAAGAGTAATAGAAAATCTCCTGAAATGGATCTATCAATCATGCGAACCCAAGTGATAGTAGCCGCAAACAATTTATAAAACAATACTAGGGTTGGGGTCGGGACACTGAAACTCATAAAACCTTTTTTTGCCTCTAAAAGGTCATAGTCGGGATGCCATATCTACCTACCCACGCAAATGTCTATTTAGTCTACTGCGAATAATAGGCCTGCCCACACATTAAGTTTTTTGAGATGAATCCCATTCGTTAGAACTATAGATTCCATCCAAGAAATTAGTATCTATTACATTAGAGACATAAATAGTAAATAAAAGATTTAATAAGAATATTTGACACTGGACACATTTTATTTCAATGTAAAAATATTATAATTGTTTGTAACGAAATACGAAACTGTGGGTTTATTCGTCTTTGATGCGAATTTAATTTTTAAAAGTAATGCTATATTCTGCTATTATGATATCCAACCCATGATTTTCATCATCAGTACAAACATCGTATTCAATTCTGAAACTAAATAATCTTTCATACCTAGTTATTATTATTTTTTTCTTATATTTTTTTTTCTAATAAAAGAAAGCGTGCTTCTTTAGCACCACTATATAATTAAACACATCAAATCAATTTTAAATCCAAGTTTCGTATTTTAAAAGTTCAGGCAATTAATTTTTATGACTTCTTCCACTATGAGCGGTGCGATTGTGTGAAGCTCTACCAGCTGTTATCTGGAAATGAAAAACAATCAGATAAATAAAAACACACTATATAGTTATAAACACGTTATATATCTATATATTTCTTTATTGTCTTTTATATAGGTCTTCGTACACAAAGTGCGCCCTAACCCGGCCTTTGAGATGTGAGTCGGTCGGTAGCGACTTTGGTCTCATACATATTACATAACAACATTGCCTTTTTATCGGCAAACGGTTAGGTATATCCATTAGCTGACACTTAATATGGGTTAAAGTAATTTTTGAGGCATTAAAACTATAATTTCAATAGGCGATGCGGTTAGCAACCCATCATTATTTAGATTTCGATTTTCACCTACTCGCCCATAAACAGGCTAGATGTGTATTACATAACGTATTTTTCATTTGAATATTTATCAGTCACCCTTACCTTCTTATTATAAAACTAGGACTAATTAAATACCAGGTTTAAACCATTAGCCGACCAAAATAAGTCAACACACACTTTGTCATTTTCTCAACTTTCACTGTAAATTTATTTTGATCGGATAATGATTTAAATCTGGCACTTAAAAAAATCCTCGTTTTAAAATAAGAAGGTTAATATCTAATTGGGGAGTCAGGTCTTAGCATAAATCCTCGGTATAAAAATTTGTAATAAATTCGGCTCATTTTCATTAAAAACGAGAAAAAGTTTTAACGAGTTGTAAGAAAAACAAGCAAAAAATTTACATTATGGCTGTTTTTAACTGCTGGTATTAACGTAAAATGTTGAAAAATGTACGGTAATTGTCTGTTGAAAAACCGGATCACTCTCAGTGGACCTGTTAGGGCTCAAAGTAAGCCTCCAATTAAAAAGAGGTGGCATGAAATTCGTATGTTTTTTTGTTTGTTTGACATTAATTATAGTAAAAACTCTTTCGTCCCATTCATATAAAATAGACTTTGAGGACGTCCTAGTTATGGCTTCCTATAAAAAAAATTAAAAGTCTCCACACTTTTAATTTTTATTATAAAAATACTTCCACTTTTTGTCTGCTTACATCATTTCCTTAAGAAGTATAAAAAGTATGATATCTCAGAATATACTCAACCGAATATATGTATGTGAAGATATAAACGTGAAATAAGTAATAGTACCTAGGCTCCCCTTTATATACTCTGGGCAATTTTGGGTAGGGATCCGGATGGAGTCACTCAATTTGCCTCTCAATTTATCTTTTAAATGGGGTGATTACGGTTATGTTGCCTTTCGCTGTTATGAAAAGTTATTTTGGGATTTTACGTATACTGCTTATCTTGTAAGTTCTTTTACGACGTGGACTATCTATTGCGTCCTACTTATTATTACTTAACATAGAATAAATACTTAAGTTTTGCTTTATTATACAGCTCATAAGATATATATTTTTTGCACTTATATGTAAAATCATGTATTTTACAATCGGTCGTTTTCCTACTATACAATACTCACGCAAGCTTACTACGGGTTTCCAAAGAGACTTCAGTTTGGAATATTGCGACCTCTACATTCGCCACAAGAAGTTATACGATAAATTAACCTATATCAAATAACTACGAGACTCCTCACTAGATGGCAATGAACGATTCTGAAGCGCGCAAACAAAGTTTCTTCGATCCAACCTATATGTAAGTGGAACCCCTGACAA
Organism: Rhodophaea formosa; assembly: GCA_963082605.1. Lineage (NCBI taxonomy): Eukaryota > Metazoa > Arthropoda > Insecta > Lepidoptera > Pyralidae > Rhodophaea > Rhodophaea formosa. The sequence goes on along the minus strand of OY720218.1, from coordinate 6,926,327 downwards.
AACCCAAGGTGAGCCGTTTAGGTTCCCTGGGCGCAGACCTAGCCCACCGGGAAGATCTTCCCTTTGTAGCAGGCAGTCGAGCATACTTTTTGCTCTTAATACAGAAGTTTTTAACATACATGAGACGTATGTCAAAAACTCTTGTAGATATATAAATATAATGTAGTAAGATAAAAACGTGAAAGCCACATCTTTGATTGACAGAGCCCAGGGTAATGAAACGCAAAGGCTACATGTAGGAGCTTTTAAAAGAACATAAAATAATTTATTTTCTTACATCAACATTCTTGTGGCTCCGAGTTTCTGCAGTCGTTTTATCTATTAGCTTACAATATTATTTATATAATTATAATATTTAAAAAAGAATTATTTACCTCATTCCTGTCGACTGATCCAGACTTGGGAGCTTCCTGGAAAACCGCCGGCGGTTCGAACCCGCCCACAGAGCCGGGGTTCGGCCACTCTTCATCCCCGCCTTCTCCTTCGTTCTTGGCCCTGTCATTCCTTCGCTTGCTATTTGCTGTTAAATAAAATGGTTGGATTAAAAAAATAAAATTATTGTATCAGGTGTACCTAATTTGAACTAGCGATGAAATGTATATTTTTTCTCTCCGTTTAAAACCATAGTGGTTACAGCAATTTTTTTTAATTAAATATAGAACCAATAAGGAGAAGTCATGTTACGTCACGTAATTCAGCACATCAGCTCTTTGAAGTGACAGTGGGTATGGGTAAGCCACATAACGCGTTGAACCTATTATTGAAGGAGCAGGAATGTTCTCGAATGGCGACCACGTAACGACAAGCGTCGCGCTTAGCTTTGTACCTAAGACAGTAATGAGGGTGTTTTGAAATAGGCGGTGGCAGCACTGAGACGTCGGGTCCGGTAAGCTGTGATTGGGCTACAATGTGTCAATTGTTGCTACTTATAGTTTGCTCAAATATTATCCAATGACAGCGGCTTATCGAGGTCGACGCATCGGTGCTGCCATCTCGTGGTGAGCATTTCACAAAACCTTCATGGTTACGACGCGAATTAATGGTGGCTATTTTAGTAATTCAGGATAATTTAGATTTTACATACAAACATACATATTGTTACGCCTATTTCCCATGGGGGTTGGCAGGGACTAGGTCTCCACTTGCTACAATCCTGAGAAATCCCTCTAGCTTCATCTACACTCATCACTCTCCCCATGCATGCTCTTCGGTTTCGGGTACTTCTTACATCTCCTTTCATTTAGACTTTAATAGGGGAATAATGCTATTTAACAACAGTTGGAACAATTAGCACCCTTTAAAGTACAAAGTATTCATTTCCAAACGAAATATAAACAGAACTTCGTTTGTAATCGATCGACTTGTAAATATCAACACTCAATTACTGAAATTTCGCAATAAATAAAACAGTTGTTCCGCTTTGTAATTGCTGAAAACAATTCGGAAAACAAGCAAACAACAAAACAATATTCAAAGAAAATTATCTTAAATTGCTTCAAGTTCATCAAGTCCAACTGGGTTAACTTTCATTTCAGAAGCGTAAAATTCCTTCGGGTCTAAATTAAAACTTTAATGTCACAAACATTAAGAAAAGGAGCTGGATGGATGAGTGATTCGTTCCTTCTCGGTACCGTCTCAGATTAATTACTGAAAAAGTTCCATAGTACCTATAACTTAATTTTAATGTAGTTATAAAAAAAAATATCTTACCTACTGACCATACAGAGACCACACTATCTGACTATACAGAGTCTAAAAAACCTTGAAAAGCGAAGAGAAATAAGTGAGTTTTGTCAGACTTTAAATAGATAGATTAGGCTATAAATATGTAATGTATTATATATCATATAAATCGTGAAATTTACCCTCGACATTCTCTTAAAGGGTTAACTCAGACCGTCAATATGTACAACTTTTCCTATAGAACCAATGCTGAGAATATGATATTTATTTTGAATTTCCGTATTAATTGCCCGAGCGGCCAAACATTTTTGTACGAAAATGTCGAATTTTCTTGAGTTTTCACCATGGATCCCATAGGAAGAGTTGTTCATATTGACGGGGTGAGTCACCACTTTAAAGCTATAAAAAGGGTCAATTTTTACGCTGCATATTATACATTATTAGAAAAATAATTATTAAAACCAGCAAAATATGATTTCACCATTTTATTACACATTGCATATATGCAATATGTATGTGAGTATATTTATACCCAATTGTTTCAAACTAATCTTGCACTAAAATTAATACTACATGAGAAAATTTTATTGTGAAATTACTAAGAAATCTTTACTACCAGAGAGATCTCCAAACGATAAAACTTTTCAATAGAATCCTAAAAAGTTATAATAACTTAAAACAATTTCATAAGCAAGTTGAGTCTACGAGGATTAAAAGTAGCACAAACAAGCAATTCAATTTTAAATAAGCAAATATGAATGCTCATAAAAATAAGAGCTAAACTTCTCTTGCGGGAAATGTACTCAAGAGCAGCCAGGGTACAAAATAAAATGAGTACAGAGAGGATATATGTACCTCTATATTGAAATAAATACCCTATTTGAATGTATTTAAACAATATCATGATCATTAAGTTTTGACCAATAGCTTTACTCTTTTGTCTGTGCCATCTCTTTCCAGCAATTTGCCTTACATCGTCAATCCATCCGGCAACAAAATCTTACAATATGTTTAATACTTTCTAAAATGTTTATAAATATGTATGTAATATATGTAATATATGTAATGTAAATACTTTCTAAAATAAATATGTTTAATACTTTCTAAGTGTTTTTATGCTGGTTCAAATCCTGCCAGCGTGGATTTTTTTTCCACATCTAATTTCTATATTTTAATAAGAATATAATATGTTTAAGTTCATTTCAACTGTACTTAAAATATATACTACATTCAACATTAAAGTATTTAATATTTATATACAACGTGTTTATTGACAATTGATATTCCCTTTAAGGGGTGACTGAGCTCATCAATATGAACCATTTTCTTTAGTCCCATAGGAATAGTTGTTTATGTTAGGTCTGAGTCGCCCCTTTAGGAGAATACCTACCAATACCTATAGACGGACAAATCACACAGATTGAGCTAGCCCCAAAGTAAGTTCGAGACTTGTGTTATGGGATACTAACTCAACGATACTATATTTTCTAACAAATACATATATAGATAAACATCCAAGACCCAGGTCCATCTGAAAAAGATCATTTTTCCATTTTGACCTGACCGGGGATCGAACCCAGGACCATCCGTGTCGCAGACAGGCGTGTTGACCACTGCGCCACGGAGCTCGTCAGAATGTAGAGTCAATTTACACGAAGTGTACTCCTCTAACCCTATTTTCTATATACTAGTGCTTGAAATTAATATAACTTATTATACTTTTGTTTAAATTAAGAACGAATGGTGCCACTTCTACATCTGGACTTGCTTTATTTTATGGTAAAAGTATGTCGGAAATGCTTTTGAATATTCAAGAACTGGACCCGTTGCTGGATTATACGTGAGCTAACTGACAGTTGAGATTGTTGAGCTAGTATTTTTTTACAATATGAAATGAAATAATATTTCTAGAACTTATTAATTTTCTCTTACACCGGTCAGGGATTTGATTAAAAAAATATATTTTGCCCGCTGTTTGTTATCTAAAGCAAATCGTAAAAGGTGTTTCCGTTAAGTTGTATGTATGTTTCAGTAACAGGGTATTTTGCCACTGAAGATTATTTTTTTACATTTATGTTAAAAGATATAAATATATAGGGACATATCACACAAATTGAGCTAGCCCCACAGTAATGTGTGAACTTGTGTCACAGGATGCTAACTCAACGATACTATATTTATAGATAGCTGAATATCCTTAAAATCTGCCTAAATATATAAATTTTTTGACGCCTACTCTAGGAATAATTCAATTACCTATATACATTTTTTATTTCATAATTCATAGAAAATTCAGAAATGATTACATACAGACTTACAATCGTAACATGAAATTTGAAAATGTCACTTTTTAATTGGTCGCTTTATAGTGAATGTGAAAAAGTGAAATGCTGTAATGACCGCGCCTGACCCTTTGACCCTGCCAATTAAAACGTTTCGCCAAGCGGCATCAGACTGTAGCAAAAGTCTCGCCTTTTCTAGACTCGAGCATGGGTGGACTAGCAGTTGAACATTTTAAATTCGGCACGTAACAACCATGAATATAAATTAATTATTTAATAGTAGCGTTGTGTAATGTAGACTTTGCAAGTCCGTCTTTGGATAGCGCCACTAACGTCAGTGGCGCTCATGTCTTTTGTGCTTACTTGGGCATTTTGAAAAGTTTTCAAATACTGAATGGATAAAAAAATCTTTGCAATTATTGAACTTCCTAACACAATTTCACGAGAATCGGTTGAGTTGAGAAATGCAACGAGTACCGGAAAACAGCCGAATAGATATACCTACCAAAGACGATTATTTTTCTAAGGATTTTCTTTGCCGGACCAGCGATTAAATAAATTGTCTAAAGTACTATAGAGAGGTAATAGACAGCAAAATTTTAAGCCCAAAATTTGTACGCAGCATAATCGGCTGTGCAAGTGCAGCCTGACATATTTTTTTGAGAATGTTTTCCGTTTTCTCGAATATACCTGAACAGATTGGATTTTTTTTTTTTTTTTTAAATTTGATAGCGTATCCGTTCAAGCCCTTCAAATTGGTTCCATTGAAATGTCTTGATGATCATCATCATCATGTCTTTGTTAGTCTCCACTGCAGGAGCACGACCCTCTCCGTACTACCAGAGCCATATATTAGCCAGAGCAGTCAGAGGATTTGGCCTACACTCTCCATGCTGGCCATATGGGTTGGAGAGATCTCTTTGATGTTTATAAGCTTTGTTTAGCTGGTGTTTCCAAAGTCGCCTTCTGCGACGTCCACGGAAACAATTACGTCAAATGTCGACATTTTTTTTAAATAGTTTAATTGTTTGATTTATTGGATTTCTATTTGGAATAATAAACAAAAGTATTTACAATGTTATGACAACGACTGCCCATTGGCCTTAATTTCACTGTATTAAAATGTTTTTAATCGCTATAGGTATGTGAAAGTTGATAAACAAATAAGGTAGACACCTTATTTGTTCCCTTAACTTACCAGTTTCCAGTGAAACTGCTAATACAACCAAAACAAATAAAATTGTGGTCTTCATCGTTACCTTGTCTACAAGCAAAGTAACAGTGCGACGAAAAATCTACAATATATACCCGTGAAAGAAGATAAAACTGTAATTTAGAACGATTATGTGTCATTTCCACTTATAATTAGAGCGCAATTACAAAAAATAGACCCAGATAGTCATATGGTCTTTGCCAGCTATATGCTTACACTTTACTTACAGCTATACTATATGATTATTTTTAAGTATTTTAAAAATAATCATATAGTATAGCTGTATATCTATTTAGTTAAAGAACAACATTTAAAATATTTTCTCCGTTCTGACCGGTCTTCTTTGGACGAGGTCATAAATAAATATCGAGGTGCTCTTACTACTTCACCGAATTTGACTCATTAAAATTAAAGTTGGAACAGGAGGCAGAAGTTACTAAAAATTAAACCTAAAATCAGTTGCTATAATCAGATGGCTTCGATCCTAGCTGAGCAGACAGGAGCACTTACTGTGTATTAATTTATACACAGTAAGTTGTGAATTTGTGTCAGGATCCTAACTCAACGATATTATACTTTATAATAGATACTTATGCCTACCTATAAATAAAAAATGTCCCGCAGGTCATTGCCTGCGGTAATGTGCCCAAGGTTAACTTAGTTTTAATCGATGATTAATTATTTACATGTTATAGGTACAAAGAAAGATCTTTTTCATCACATATTTTCAATTTTAATAATATACCGAGCATTGTAATGCTATTTAAAAACCATTTAAGTAAGAAAGATAGGATTACAGAATAAACTTACAAAAAATAATTAATAAAAAATAAAAAAATTACATATAACTTAATCAATTATATTTCATTTTAGTTGTTAATAATTTATAAATACTTAATATAAATAAATCAAATCCAAGATTATACGATCCGATACCCAGGCCAATCTGAAAAAACCGTTTTCCATAATGACTTAGACGGGGATCGAACCCAGGACCCTTCGTGTCAACTAATCTAATTTGAAACACAAAATTGCTCAACCTCATTTTCAGTCCCTTAACCACCGAAAAGACTTTTGCAATATAATATTAGGATTGAGACTCCCGTAGCGAAATCAAAGTCATATTGTATGAGCTATCATCTCATACATTTTAGCTAACTGTTTATACCTACATACGCAGTAAGAATATTTTAACCTACATTCAAACTATCGGAATAAGCAACATTACTATTAAGCAATATGTATTTACGTCAATCGAATAGTGATCTTAGCGTTAGGTGAAATCAATAAATTTAGTGTACAGAAATCACTCGTCGGGTTTGGTTATTCTCTCCGGAGTTCCTCCCGCCTAGCTAGCATCCCTTCCAGCTCAACTCAGCTAACTTAACTAGCTCTGTGTGTGTGGTTAACCCATACATAGTGGTCCTTCGAGCAACGTTTAGCGGGACCTTTCGCGAGTTTTTCTCCCTCGGTCTCGCGTACTTTGAACTAGCGCGTGTGGACTAGTTAGAGTTCACTCTCCGCGTGACGGGACGGCGTTCTTGAACTTTCGTTACCTCCGCGGAATCTCAGCATACTTTTGGGGAAAGTGTTCGCGACTCGGCGACACTCCTCGCAGCTTCAGCTACAGCAATCTTCAGCATCAATAGCAACATCAGCTTCAATCATCCTTGCGTGGATTGTAAAACGCGCAAGCAGCAGCTTATCAAGTAAGATCTTTCCTGTTTATTACTACTCAAGCTATTACAATGTCGAATGTCCAAGCGGTATTTGACCGCCAAAGCGAGCTCGTCACCAATATCCAGCAAATCGGTACCAACTTTAGCAAGGACTCCGCTCATAGGAAAACCTCAGAATATTTGAAGATACGCTTAGAGTCTTTAGATAGCCTCTGGGGAGAGTTCGAACGTAATCATTTGCGGTTAGAGACGTTAGATATTAAAGATCAAAGATATTTTCAGGATTTAATTTTTGAGCGCACTAAGCAATATTATACTGATCTTCGTGCGAAAATAGCTACGTACGAACCTTACAAGCGAGAACAACCCTCTGGATCGCCTCCGGAGGAGAAATATAACACTAGTAAAATAGACGAGCTTTTATCGAGACAAAGAACTAACTTTTGAGCATTCCAGCGTATGACATCGAGCATTCAGCTTAGTGAAATTAGCGAAAAATGGGAGTTAGATGACGAGCTTAAAAATCTGCAATCCATTTGGAAAACTATTGATAATCTACATTTAGATATAGATAATGTTCTGGAAGGTGAAGATGAAGTGTATCTTAACGAATTTTTAAAACATGAGACGGAATTTAAGCGAATAAAGAGAGGTTTGAATCAAAAACTAGCTGCTACCTCTCACTTACAGCATGCCACCCCTTTGTTAGCGATTCCGGTTTTCACAGGCCGGTACAATTTTTGGCCCACGTTTTTTGATCTTTTCTCTGAATCTATACATAACAATAAATTCCTGTCCAAAGCACAAAAAATGCAACACCTTAAAGGCAAATTAAAAGGAGAGCCTGAGCGCCTAATCCAACACTTAAATATTTCAGCTGAAAATTATGATATAGCATGGGAAATATTGACCCATCGCTACAACAATACACACTTGTTATTTACAAACCAGATCGAAACTTTTCTTAACCAACCTATAAGCAAGCCGACATCGCACGATATCAAACGTCTTTACGACACTTCAACTGAATGTATTCATGCGATTCACAATCTTGGGGTAGATACAACGACTTGGGATCCGATTCTCGCTCATTTTATCACAAAGAAGATGGACAATGAGACTTTAATTGATTATAAAGAAGCGCGTAAGTCTCCCCGGGAGTTAGCCTCACTAGACGAATTAATGCAGTTTTTAGAGAGCAAATACATCGCACTTGAACCTAGCACCCAAAGATGGGAAAAAACTCATTCTTTTAATTCCTCAAAACAAGCTAGCAATTTTTCTAAACCACATTTTAGGAATCCTTATAACACTAACAGGACTCCGTTCAGAGGATTTCAAGCTGCCCATGCGTCAACAATTACAAGATGTCCCTTATGTAATTTAGAACACGAACTCTATAAATGTAATAAATTTTTAAATATGTCGCCGGGTTACAAAATGAAAACAATTTCGCAACTTCAAGTCTGTAAAAACTGCCTATTTAAACATAATAGTAATAAATGCGTGTCTATTAAAAAATGTAAATATTGCAACAACGCGCATCACACAACCGTGCATGATTGTTTTTCTGGGTCACCGGTGCAAAGTTCTTCGTTCGCGAAGGAGCAACCTACGGCTATCGCCTCGACTTCGTCATATCGTGTCGACAACAACAGGTCCTTTGCCACCAACAATGTTTGCGCGGCTGATGAAGAAGTCTTATTAGCTACCGTTCTACTGAATGTAAAAGCTATTGACGGCAATTACATAACATTACGTTGTCTATTGGATCAAGGTTCCCAATTAAATCTGATCTCTGAAAATGCAGCCCAACGGTTAGGATTGCCTAGGCGTAGGTTTAGTGCATCGTTAGCAGGTGTCGGCGCCACTCCTAAACATAGCAAAAGTATAGTTATACTAGACTTCCAATCAATCTACGAGGACTACAAATTTACTACAGAAGCAGCTGTCATTCCTCGTTTAGTAACGGACCTGCCAAATGTCTCATTTTCAAAGCAATCGTGGCCTCATCTCAAACACATGAGACTAGCAGATCCTGACTACAACATTTCAAAACCCATCGATATTTTACTAGACGCTAGCGTATACTCAGAAATTATTATGAGTGGATTAGTCAAAGGATCTCAAAACCCCCCGATAGCTCAACAAACAAAACTAGGGTGGATCTTGTCGGGTACCGTTAAGACTTTCAACTGTAATGTGGTCATCAACGATTTGGAGGAAATAGCCAAATATTGGGAAATGGAAGAAATTCCAAGCACAGCATCCGAGCTTAGTGAGGCAGATAAATACTGTGAGGAACATTATCAGGCCACCACTAGACGCCTGAAAAATGGTAGGTACGAAGTAGCCTTACCTATGAAAAGGAATTACGAAGAACTTCTCGGTTCGTCGAAGGGAAAAGCTATAGCTCAATTTAAGCACCTAGAAAGCAAACTTATAAAGGATACATCATATTCAGAAAGTTACATACAATTTATGAATGACTTCCTAAAACTTAATCACATGCGTCCAGCAGGCCCTAGCGAAAGCCCTAAATGCTTTCTTCCTCACCACGGAGTAATAAAAGCAGATTCGACTACAACTAAATTACGTGTAGTTTTCAATGCGTCGTCAAAAACCAGCTCAGGACTTAGCCTCAACGATCTTATGGAGTGCGGTCCAAATTTACAGCAAGATCTTCCAACTTTATTATTAAATTGGAGAAAGTTTAAATATGTGTCAAGTTGCGACATTCAAATGATGTTTCGTCAGATTATGATGAGACCTAGTGATCAGCACCTTCAATCCATCATCTGGAGGCAGCATCCACATGAGCCACTCCAGGAATATCTCCTTACTACGGTAGTATATGGAACAAAAGCTGCTCCGTTTTTAGCTATGCGAACTCTAAGGCAGATCGCTGACGACGATGGAGATAAATACCCCCTGGCAGCTTCAACTTTAAGAAACAGCTGTTACATGGATGATATCCTGTTAGGAGAGAATACAATTACAGCTACAAAGGAGCTACAGAATCAGCTGATCGCAATTTTAAAGGGAGCAGGGATGAATTTACGAAAATGGTCCGCCAATGACCCACAGCTATTAAAGGATTTGCCATCTGAACAGCTCGATAAGCCTTTCGACTTTAGACATCCGGAGTCTAGAAAAACATTAGGTCTACGGTGGATACCCACGACTGATTCATTCGTCTTTTCGTACGACATTGGCACGTCAAAACAATGTAACTCGAAACGACAACTCCTTTCGGCTATATCTAAAATATTCGATCCGTTAGGTTGGCTCTCACCGCTTACTGTTAGAGCTAAACTTCTATTCCAAAAAACTTGGGCTTCTAACATTGGATGGGACGACGCTATCCCTTTAGATATCCAAAACGAATGGATTCAGCTTCAGCAAGACCTTTCAAACATTAGCCAATTTGTCATACCCCGATACTTAGGTAATATAAATAAAAACTATCAATTACACGGGTTTTGCGACGCCTCGGAAAAAGCTTATGCTTGCGCTGTATACTTAGTAGCATGCGACAATAAAGGCGAGTACACAACGAGACTTGTGACAGCACGTACAAAATTATGCCCAATGAAGAAGAAGGTTTCACTGGCACGATTAGAACTATGTGGCGCTCTACTTCTAGCACAGCTGATAAAAAGCATCAAAACCTCATTCGACGTCTCGGAAATTTTTGCGTGGACCGACTCAACCATAGTTTTGGGTTGGCTTCAAGGCGACATTAATCGATGGAAGCAGTTCGTAGCAAACCGAGTCCAACTAATTAAGGAAATCATCCCAGGTGACAGGTGGAACCACGTGAAATCTGAAGACAATGCTGCTGATTGTGCCACTCGGGGAGCTACTGTCGCCAAGCTTCAAACAAGTACTCTTTGGTGGAACGGACCAGAATGGTTAATTAATTTTGATGCAAACAATGTTAGAAAACAAACTTACAATACACCCACTCTGGAAGCGAAACCAACTAGCGTAAACTTAGCCCTACAAACAAGCTCCAATTTCATTGATAATTTGCTATTAAATAATAGCTCCATCACACGTGCCGTAAAGATACTAGGTTGGGTATTACGTTTCAAGGCAGCTCTACGTCAAACGACAAGGAACTATGACGCATACCTAACAGCTGAGGAAATTGGAAACGCATATAAATACATAATTAAACAAGTGCAATCAAACGAATTAGGTAGTGATATTTTAGATATAAAAAATAAAGGACATGTCCGTCCTAATAGCAAGCTTACAAATTTACACCCATACTCAGACGAAGAAGGAATCCTGAGAGTAGGAGGGCGTCTTAGCTACGCCAACATAAGCAGCATGTCAAAGCATCCGATTATACTAAGTAGCCACGGTAGATTCACTAACCTTATTATTCAGCAAGCACACATCACTACGCTACACGGAGGTCCACGCCTTACCCTTTCATACGTAAGAGAAAAATACTGGATTATTGGTGGAATGAGAACAGTCAAGCGACAGCTGCGCCTGTGCGTTAAATGTCGGCGTTTTAGCCAAGATAAACACCAACAAATCATGGCCGATCTGCCCCGGGTAAGAGTTACGCCCGCTAGACCATTCAGCAACTCCGCCTGCGATTTCTGCGGCTACTTTGATCTTAAACTCAACAAGGGTCGAGGAGTCACAACATACAAAGGATACGTAGCCGTCTTCATCTGCCTAGCAACTAAGGCTGTTCACCTTGAACTAGTGACAGATCTTAGCACTCCAGCTTTCTTAGCAGCGTTTCGTCGTTTTTGCGCGCGGAGAGGGACGCCTCGTCGCATGTATAGCGACAATGGAACGAATTTTGTGGGAGCCAAACGGGCATTCGATAGGGAATACAAGGAAATCGTACGGACGATCAACCAAGACTTCTTTAGCAACCTTGCCGAATTTAACATAGATTGGTCTTTTAACTGTCCAAGTTGGGCTTCAGCCGGGGGTATCTGGGAAGCAGCAGTCAAAAGTTTCAAACGTCACCTGAAGCGTGTTTTGGGACAGCAGAAACTTACCTATGAAGAGTTTACTACTTTACTCCATCAGATAGAGGCCTGTCTAAATTCACGGCCTCTATATCCTCTAACAGAAAACCCTGACGACTCTTACCTTACACCGGGACATTTTTTAATAGGCGATTCATTGCTATCAAGGCCCCAAATGGACCCAAACCACCTCAGCTTACCAACGCGTTGGCAACTCGTTCAGAGCATGAATACACAATTTTGGAAATTATGGTCAGCGGACTACCTTCAGCATCTACAAGAACGGTCTAAATGGAAGCAACCTGTTAAAAACTTAGAAATCAATGACATAGTCCTAATAAAAGAAGATAACATGCCCCCTGGCAAATGGGCATTAGGTAGAATCCAGGAGCTCCATCCCGGAAAGGATGGATATGTCCGGGTGGTATCCCTCAGAGCAAAAGGCGGCGTAATCAAGCGTCCTATATCGAAACTTTTACGGCTGCCTGTAGCAAATGAAGAAAACGCCACTCCGACGAACAATCCTATACATACTATAGAGCAAAAGCAAACTGTACAGATAGAGCAACCGTCGGCAACTGTAAGGACTAGGAGAAAACCTAAAATATTTTCAAACTTTGTAACTATTGCACTTTTATTATTAGGTACTTTTATACCTCCGTCTACACAAATTAACATTTCGTCGAGCACAACGTCGCTAAATGATGGCTACTCATTATACTTTGATAAGATTTCTAATATGAGGTATATTCGGGACGAATGGAAGCTAGTTGTTTACTACAATTTAACCAACTACTTCCAAGCTATTGAAGATATGGATATTTATATAAAAAATCTAACTGATATAGGCATGTCTATGAAATGCAATTCTCCATTTCGAAGGATATCCGATCAACTTGCTCACGAATTAACGGAAATTGAACACTACAATCAGCTACTCTTAAGCTACAACAACAGACGGCAGAAAAGAGGATTAATAAACGGGGTTGGCAGCGTAGCCAACTACTTATTCGGCGTACTAGACGATAACTTTGCACAGCAATACGCCAAAGACATTGAAAAAGTATCTTCAAACGAGAATCATCTTCAGCAGCTCATTAGAAACCAAACGCTCGTCATCGAAGCCGAATCAAACATTGTAAAGCGCAACGAGCAAATAATGAACAAACAATTTTCTCTCATCAAAGAACATTTACACGAAACCTCGTCCGAAATTAACCAATTGCACTCTGACGTCAATCATGGTCTTTATTTCACATCTTCAGCTTTAGCCGCGAACATCATACTCGAGCACTTGAGAAGAACGCAAGACTCGCTTATCAATACTATCACCGACATTACTCACGGCAGCTTTGATACCCACCTGCTATCAATAGAACAACTTGAGGAGCAGATTAAATTTATTTCCAACCAGTTACAGAATGATCTTAAACTAGCAGTGGGAAAAGAAAATATTCGCGAGTTGTTTAAAATAGTAAAGGTGTTCGCAAAGGTACACAAAAACTACCTAATCATCGAAATAAGGATCCCAGTCGTTAGTAAAGAAGAATATGAACTCAATAAAATAATTAGCGTGCCTCAGAATGATGGCGCCCATTCCTTTATTACAATACCAAAATTCCCATACTTAGCATTCAACCTTCATAAAGAAAATGTAGTGTTCCTCACCAACTTCGATCTACAACATTGTTTACACGTGTCGGAAGAAGATTTGATGTGTAGTTTGGACAAAGCACATTATAACTTAGATCTCCAGCAGCGTATCTGCAATCTTACCTTAATTAATACGGAAAAAATAACATCACCTTGTACTCACGAGCAGGTGCCGTGTATAAACAGATGGGTCAAGTTACATCGGCCGAACTTGTGGCTCTACTCATGTTGCGACAAATGCAACGCTCGCATATTTTGCCCATCCGAGGTTACAACTAAGATACTGACGGGCAACGGCCTTTTCAATTTAGGTCAAGGTTGCACTTTAAAAAGCGATTCCTTCACTATTTACTCACATAACAATTTCCTGAAAACCTTAAACGTCCAACCCTACTTCGAAGCCCCAGAGGTTTCCATCTTAAATACTCTTATCAATAGTTCTCTACCAGCATATGATTTTACTACGGAAAATCACGAGCAACTCTACTCGTATCATCAGATTAAGGATGAGATTGAAAATCTCAAGCAAGCATCTTACCCTGAGCTTACTATCCACGACTTCCATCAGTACGCAGTTAGCTATGCGTGTCTAGCAATACTTCTAACCTTGGGAATCATAACAGTATGTGTACTTGTAATGAGGAGACGACGTCGACAGCGCCCGGTAGCAGCCGCCCTCCCTGCAACCAGCAGGGCGGGAATCTCCACGAGTAAAACGAACTACAGTGGTCATGAGCTTAGTGAAAATCGTGTTTCGGGTTGTGAAAGTAGTGAATGCCGTAAATGTGTGAGAATAAGCGCAGAAAACAGTTCGTCCCTATCGATACAGCCGGGTTTTGTGTCAATTCCAATTCCAACGGATAGTTACGGAGAATCCGTGAGACCTATCGAGGTCAAATAGTGGGCATGTTATGGACTTTAATGTTTTTACATTATAATTCATAGCACACTGTTTATATCATTTAACTTTACTTCTCAGCTTGATTGTAATTGCTATTGTAGGTATCATTATTGCATTAAGTTGTCGCCCTCTCCTTTGAGTCGGCAAGATGTATGAGCTATCATCTCATACATTTTAGCTAACTGTTTATACCTACATACGCAGTAAGAATATTTTAACCTACATTCAAACTATCGGAATAAGCAACATTACTATTAAGCAATATGTATTTACGTCAATCGAATAGTGATCTTAGCGTTAGGTGAAATCAATAAATTTAGTGTACAGAAATCACTCGTCGGGTTTGGTTATTCTCTCCGGAGTTCCTCCCGCCTAGCTAGCATCCCTTCCAGCTCAACTCAGCTAACTTAACTAGCTCTGTGTGTGTGGTTAACCCATACACATATAATAAAAAAATATTATAATTTTCTTGCAAATAAACATTTGAATTAAAGTATAAACTTTGTTTTTCAGGGTTTCTAAAACTGATTTAACTTCCTCCATGTTTTTAAACTAGCGATTAAAAGCTGTGAAAACTCGAATCAAGCTCGTTGAAACTATTTTAATTTATTCCATCTTGGTTTGGGTTCTCCTTTTATGTTATTTTCCGTAATTTAAGCGTATATTTTTGGACTCGACAATATGACGATGCCTATGCAAATTATTATATATGACAATGAAAATTGGTGAATATTTGAGGACTGAAAATGAAACAAAAGAAACTGAATTAGGTGTTACCAATAATAATTAATTTAATAAATAATAAATAAATATATACGGACAAATCACACAGATTGAAGTAATTTACAAAGTAAGTTCAAGACTTGTGTTATGGGATACTAACTCAACGATACTATATTTTATGACAAATATATATAAGTATAAATAAACAACCAAGACCCAAGTCAATCTGAAAAAGATCATTTTCCATCTTGACCTGACCGGGGATCGAACCCGGGACCATCCGTGACGCATGACACATGTCAATAATGATTAGAATATTTCAAACATTGCTGCAGATACTGAGCGAAACAGATAAAAAGTTATTTTTAAAGAAAACTATATAACGTCTTAACGACTGCCTGCCAACGATAAAAATACAGCCAATGTCCCTCGGTTTATTACAATGACAATAGCTGGTCTTCGTACATATTATACCGACGAATTTTCTTTTTGTCTTAGTATTAAGTTACGGAGGAATAAAATAAATCACATTTATACATACATTCAAGAATTGCAAACATACTACCAACGTCAACTGATTTTGTGTATATATTTACGAACATTAAACTAAACATTGGCAAAATCACAGAAACTTCGGTGAAAGTCATAAATTAAAAATAAAATAGTAAGATTTAACTCCCATTCGGTGTAGCTGGTAACCATGGGGTCGGCGAAGTCTTTGAATTAGTACAATCTGAAATAAAGATTTATTGAATCGAATAACACGCTTTTTAAGAGCATTCTGTCAAAAGATAATTTAAGATATTTTTAACAAAAAACAAAAACCGACTTTAACCCTTTAAATTTTTTTAATAAGCATAAGAAAAAATGGAAATAAGTGTAATCCGAGCGGCATACCTGTAAACATTTTGTTGGTTTTTGTGTATTTTTCAAAAAGCGCTCCACACATTTCGATAAGTTAATGGAACCATCTGTAAAGTATTACCAATCGAACAAAAGAATTTCTTAAATCGGTCCAGGCGTCTTCGAGAAATCGTGGAACATACATAAAAAAAAAACATTACGACGAATTGAGAACCTCCTCCTTTTTGAAGTCGGTTAAAAAGAAAGAACAGCTAAACATAAAGTCTACCTATGTCGTTTTACTGCAATGACTTGAAACTTTTGTATCAAAAAGTTGATAAAAGTAATGATTGGCTAGAACTTAGCAATCGTGTTGCAGTAAACTCATTTAAGCACTTAATAAAGAGTTCTTAACTATTAAGTGGTGAGTAAAAGTGAGCGATGATGGATGAGGGCTGTTATTTTGTTAGAAGTTGGGAGTTTCTGCCGAAATCGATGTGAGTTGGATTAGGGTTTATCAAATTATTGGGTGAAACGTTTGATTGATGGGAACCACATGGACTGTAAGAGGTAATACCCGTAGTTTGCAAATTGTTTATGAAAAATACCATTTTTATAATGTGTGAAAAATATAACATTGATCAACTTTTTACCCGACTGACCCACCCAGAAGGTGGGTAAAGTTTTTGGCGCGTATGTATGTAAATATGTATGTATGTAAGTATGACTATTCCATTATTGCCTCCTGTAGCCTTAACGCTTGACTGACTTTGATGTGTGAGGTGTCATATGATTCGTATTCTTCCCCGGAGTGTCATAGGCTAAGGTCAGCAAAAAATCTATATGGTTGACAAAAACTGACAAATACGGATGTAGGTTTTTTTAAAACTTTGCAACTTGTTGACGTGTCATTGCACGTGTTGAATGTCGAATGATAACAAAAAAAAATATTGATTCAGAGATAATAATTTTAACTTTTATTTACTTCCATAACAATGTACCATAAATAAAATACTATATTCTTATTGGAACTTACGCGAGATAATATTTTATAATGAACATGCCGTGTTGTTCCCGGATATTATAGGGCCAGCGTGTATAGTTAAGGCCAATAGATATACCCAAAGGGTCGTGCTCCTGCAGTGGAGACTAACAAGGACCTGATGATGATGAATGAACAAAACGGGTTTTCAAATATTTTTAATTTCACATTAAAATTAGGAACCATTTATAAAAACCGGCCAAGTGCGTGTCGGGCCACGCGCAGTGTACGGTTCCGTAGTTGCGAATGACAACTTTGAGTTCACACTATTCACACTCGCACCACCAAAAACATCTAACAATGAAAATAGTATGAAATTTTACAGTTTATAAGTTGGTTGCCTATAACTTTTTAGTTTTTACTTAGTACTCAGCTCTGATAGTTTTCTTTTCAACTTCAGTATATATACTACTGCTGTATTTTTTTTTTACGTATCTATATATAACCGTTTAGCAGATAGAGGGGGGAGACACTTACCTCTAACAAAAATTCGCACTTTAAAACCAAATATTTCGGAAACGGACCCCTAAATTGAAAAATGGTGTCCTCAACCTCACAATATTTTTGAAAGACCTATTTAACGATACCCCACACGATGGGTAAATAGAAAAAAAAATTCTCCCCCACTTGTATGGGAGCTACTCTAAAAAAATGTTTTTTTCAAGATTTTATTCTACTACTTTTGCCATGATTAAAATACATACCCATACCAAATTACAGCTTTCTAGTACTTATAGTCTCTGCGTAAAACCGCGGACGGACAGACAGACAGACAGACATGGCGAAACTATAAGGGTTCCTTGTTTACTACGGAACCCTAAAAATGCTATCTTATCAATTAACCGATCCCATAATAACGGATACAACTTTGCTAATTTTATCTTTCATAGCCCTTTTTCTGGACATCAGGGACTTACGGTTTACGTTCGGGTAATCCCCGGGACGTATTGGGCGTGTAATTTACGAAGGACGAGTTTTTACGGCCGTCTCTATGGCAACGGCGTCGTTTAGGAAGATTATGACAACCTTATTGAGTCGACGAACGATACAGATAAAATGTAGGCTTACAACAACAAAAGACGGCAAATAAATACCTATACCATTCTATTAATCCTATGAAATTAAATAAATGAAATATATATTTCTTTATACTGCTCAGTCTAATATGGCTCTGGTAGTACAGAGAGGGTCGTGCTCCTGCAGTGGAGACTAAAATAGACCTGATGATGTTGATATTTCTTTATATTAGACTGTACTGTGAAGTTTTGTTTTTCGTATGTGTAAGTGGCCAACACTGGTGTCAGATTTTTTAAGTTGCCTTAAGGCATCTGACATAGCTTAACGACTGCCATCAACGATGGCAGCTGGGACCAACGGCTTAACGTGCCTTCCGAAGCACGGAGGAGCTCGAGATATTTTTATGCCACTTGCGGTCACCCATCCAAGCAGGGACTGCACCAGGGGTTGCTTAACATACGAAAGCGCTCATAGAGCTCACACCCACTGGACCATCGGGCTGTGAAGTACAAGTAGGTCTTTGCCGCCAACGGCAGTTGAAACCATTTGCCCCTGGTGTAGTATGGTTTCGTGGAGTTTTAGTCGATTTGTTTATTAAACTGCAGTGAAACGATAATAATTAGCTGTGAATAGTCACACTATTGAAATCTCTTAAGCATGAAACTAAACAGATAAAGCACACATAACAGATACAGAGCAGGCTTAGTTCATCACTTTGATACGTGTTTCGATGATAGGTCTTATTGTCATACTCAAAGCAACCAGCATCGCGTAAAAAAATACGTTACTAGCTACTGCAAGATGCCACGAGCGGCCAGAAAAGGCGACAAATTTAAAATCGTATCGCAGCGTAAGTTCACGCCGGCCGCTTCGACGCGTCCTTTAATATTGTAACTTCTTACTGTAATACGCTATTAAATTATAAAAAAATGATGGCATTTTACTATTTTATTAGTAAAACTTAAATGAAAAAAGGTCTGCCTATATATCGAAAAGAAAATTCCAATCTCTATAAGGTTAGCCGAGAAGATTATTCGGGAGACTGAGCAATGTCCACGATATTGATGATTATTCCCCAAGTAACAAAATGGAAAATCAAATAGTAAGACAAGTTTACTAAGTATCATCATAAACAAAATAATAAAATTTGAAATTAAACCGATCTCAAAATTAATTATATCAAAATACTTCATCATTGATAAAAGTCTTTAAGATACTATTTTTATTAAAATATACCTTACCTTTATAAAGGCTTGAAAAATCACACGGCAAGCGATAAAATCTATGATTACATAATAAACACGAAAAATAATAACTCCAAACATCTCTTTATTTACCCAAAGAGCCGTGCTTCAGTAATCCACCAAAATAATGGTATCCAAACACTATGACAGACTGACACATATATTGCAGTCAGCTTGGATTTGGCTGGTCACTGTGTACATATCATCTAAGTGTGATATGTCTGTTTACCAAATGATGGTCACGGTGTGATGGAAATTTTTGTCTTTTGGTTCGAGGAAATAATGAAAAACAGATTGTGTTATATGAATCTGTACACGATCTCGAACCATCGGGATCAATACTTTTCAACCTTTTTAAAAAATGGAGGAGCGTCTCAATTCAACTATGACTTTTTTGTATTCGTTTAAGAACCAATTTTATTTTATTTTTTCTTTTGAAAGTTTTCATTTAAATCCGTTCAGAAGTTTGATTGAAGTCGGATTTTCATCTGAAAAATTATCAACTTTACTTCGAGGTTGCATCCTCGAGATTTATTCATTTACGCTACAAAGTGAATGAATGAATCTCTTTAGACGCAACTTCCTGTCTTCACTTATTTATTTTATTTAACTTTATTGCACAGCCAGCAACTTTCCTACGATTTCATCCGCGTAATGAAAATATATATAATAATAATACACAGGTAAAAAAAAATTAAAATCGGTCCAGTAGTTACGGAGACTATTCAAAGTAAACAAACTAACAATCAAAACTTTCCGCGTTATAATATTAGATATAAACAATGTGTTCAAATGGCGGACCTTGTCATTTGGCATACATTGACAGGGTAATCTTGGTGGCATATTTATACGGTGTGTTTCGCCTAGAAATCCTTTATAAATGTAAATTGTTATAATCTGTGGTTTTAGGTCGGTCCTTAAAATAAATACAATTCGCAAGCTAAACACCAGCTGGTATTTTTGATAGAAAGGGTCAGTTGCGGAGGTTGGGACATTCTGGGAAAAGGATTTTCATTTGGGAAAAGAAATAAGACATCTATACCAACATTATAAAGAGGAAAGATTGTGTTCGTGTATTTTTTTTTTAATTTATTTTCTTTAGTTACTTTTTATTTATTTTAAATAAATTATCTAATTGCCGTGTGGTTCCCGGCAGAGCAAAGTAGAACCACTCCAAGTCTTCCCGTGGATGTCGTAGAAGGCGACTTAGGGAACACAAGCTTAAGAAAGCTTAAAAAGAAACCTCTCTAACCCGTCTGGCCAGCATATAAAGAGTGAAGGCCAAATCCTCTGACTGCTCTGGCTAATATATGACTCTCGTAGTACATAGAGGATCGTGCTTCTGCAGACTGGAGACTAAAAAGACCTGATGATGATGATGAAGTTACCTTGTTAACCAACGTAATGTAAACTATTTTCTTCCGTCAAGTTACGTTAGAATCCAGTGGTACTAATGAGCATTGCATAAGATCGATTTACATACATTAATACAACGAGCAATATTTAACCCTTTAGCAATCACGACAAGCAACGTCTAGAAATATGCGGGAAGTGACAGTAAAAATATAAAACCTGTTGGTATGTAACTGAGCCAGTCGGGTTTCCTAGGTTACGAGTTAGAATGTTTACCTGTTTATCACTCTTTCTGTGCATCCTTACGCATTAATTTGACCCCAGATATAACACTACGATTTTTGACTCGTGGTCCCACACACTTCGTACTTATTAATTAATACTGCTTATAAAATGTATTTTTTTCTCTCCATAAACAAAAATGAGTCAAGTTAGAGAATTAAGTCCTCCATTTGTAGAGTTAATTAAAGTTCTGTAATAATGTAACTAAAAATAAAACTTACATATTTTAACTAGAATACGTACCTAAAATACTTTAAAAAAAATCTATACTCAAGTAAGTACCTATCGAAGTTTAAATCCATTTAACTTAAGCATAAGTGTTAGGTGCTATAAAATGATTGTATTCGAGTGCTGCATCTTAGAAACTGATGATAAATTAAAAGGAACCACTAGTTAGGAGTATATTTATGTTGTTTTCTCCAAACCATAAAAAATACCAAATCATGCAATTCAAAGAAAGTCTCAAAACAATAAGCCGCAAATCTTATTATTGTGACGACTGCATAACTTAAAGAACTTTCTTCGCTATAGGTATGTACGTTGTGAAATTGAAATAATTATCAAGCAGAAAATTTCGTTTACCTGCTCGGTATATTTCAACAAAACAAAAAATTTTAGTGTAATATTAATAAATATATAAAATCCAGAAATTAATTTTTCCCGAGCCTCAAACTACCTGCATAACAATTTTTATCTAAATCTGTTCTGTGATATAAGCGTGAAGAGGTAACAGACAGAAATATATTTATTTCTTTAACGTGTAGACATATATCTATGCATGATGGCAAGAGACCGGATGGGATGACTCTTGTGCCCTAGAGGTTGGGGCGGCCCCTGGTATGGGACGCTACTTGCGTCGATACTATGGCGCCGTCTCACCTCCCGGTCACAGGATCAAAAGCCGGCACAGCAGCGGCGGCGGCGGAAAACCTCAAACGGCGCAAATATGAATGTATCGGTAACAATTATATATTTGAACCGTTCGGGGTTGAAACTCTAGGGCCGTGGGGACCCTCGGCACATAAATTATTCAATGCCATCGCCAAAAAATTAATAGATGTGTCTCGTGACCAGAGGGCTGGCTTATATTTTGGCCAAAAGATTAGCATTGCCATATAGCGTGGCAATGCTGCCAGCCTTCTGAGCACGCTACCACGGGATAACGAGCTGCCAGGCCTGTTTTATTTGTAAACATGTAGTAGTTTTAGTTAAACCTTTATTTTTTACATTCTAAACTTGTTATAAAACAGATAGAAATACATACAGATTTACTTTTGTATTTATTAAGCACTAACTTTCACCCGCGGTAGTGTCGATCCCTCGAAAACCGTACTTTTCTCCGGGATGAAAGGTAGTTTATGTCCTTCTCCGTGCAAAATTTCATGATGATCAGTTCAGTAGATAGGACGTGAAAGCGTAACAAACAACCAACTTACTTCGCAATTATAATATTAGCTTGGATTGGGAATAATAGGAACTCTTTTATTATAGAATAAATTTTTGTTGTGGTAGAGCCTCTCTACCGGCGAAAATGACTTCTGCTAGTAGCATGAGTGGGCCGGCTCGTCCGGGGAAGTACCACACTCTCGCAGAAAATCGACATTTGAAGACTTAGTAGCTTTACCGCTGCTATGTTTCGTTCGGTGAGTGAGAAAGCCAGATGCTCATCTCCCCTTTGGGGAGGGAAAAATAAAAGGCCGGCAACGCTCCTGTGACACCCCTGGTGTTGCAGTTGTCCATGGGCAGCGGTGATCACTTACCATCAGGTGACCCGCTTGCTCGTTTGCCGACCTATAGCATAAAAAAAAACTCAAATCCAAACAAAAAACCGGTAAATCTTTTATGCTAACTTTTGAATTTTCTGTGCAAAAAGGAAGATAGTTAATCTTCCTTTCAGATATCTTTTTGTTACAATGAGTACAAGTTTTTTTCGTCTATTTAATTCTATTTTGGCCAGGAAATTGCTCGGATAAGAAAGAAAGACTTTAATTTTACTGTAAAATGGTGTGGAACAACAGGAAATCATTTATATAGAGAAAGCTCCGAACAATAAGCAGCAAATCTTGTTATTGTGACAGCTACGTAACTTATAGAACTTTTCTCGTAATGTTTTATGGAACCTAAGTGCCTCAGACGGTAGGCAGGCGAGCTAGTTATAAGTTATTTTCCTCTTATTTTGAAAATTGTACTTTCTTAAACTTCACATGTGTCTATTTTATTATAAAGTGGCGTAATTAAATAATTGCTAATTAGGGCTACAAATATTTTACCGGCCCTAGGCCAGCTCCCTTTTTTTTGCATGCCCCACATTCTTGATGTATGGAATAAAAAAATAATCAATATCAGCCCATTGGTCCTATGTCTAACTCTTATATTCTAAGTGCGAGTCAATTTTGCACACGATGGATTCCGTACCAAGTGTCGTTCAATACAATATTGTAGCGGTCAATACGCCTGCCGGCCTGTGACACGGACGGTCCCGGGTTTGATCCCCGGTCAGGTCAAGATGAAAAATGATCTTTTTCAGATTGACCTGGGTCTTGGATGTTTATCTATATATGTGGGTGTTATAAAATATAGTATCGTTGAGTTAGTATCCCATAACACAAGTCTTACTTAAAAACTAACTTTGGGGCTAGCTCAATCTGTGTGATTTGTCCGTATATATTTATTTATTTATAAATTGCAAAAAAAAAAAGAAAAAAATGCGTGTCTCGTAGTACCCCGCCGCAACCTTAATTTTTATTAAATTTTTATTAGGTATGTGTCATTATAGCGACAATACACATATAGAAACCTACATACCTACACGTTCTGTGAAAAATATAAGCATCTACCTTTTACCGTTAAATAGGTATACAGATTTGTGACAAATGGATGGACACATAAGGACGGACAGCGGAGACTGAGTAATCACTATTATAATTCCGCTTTTCACCTTTCCGTTCATAACTTCCAAACACAGGTGGTCTTTAGGTTTTATCTACCCCGCAGCAAACAAATACGTGATAATATGGATGTCTATAAATATTTTGTCGCCTTTTGGTCACGAGACCTTAAAAAAGTAAAAGGAATATATTTCACATACAGGAAACGATAACCTACAAAAATTATTTTACTTTAGTTCGATAACAGTTTTCCCCTGACGCGAAAATAATAAGTTCAGTGGTTTTTCATTAAAAGTTTGTGAGGTTGTCACTCGGGGTCTCGTTATGATTACCAACTCCTTTAGGGCTCTACATAACTTATATCGGAAAGTTGAACATGAACTTCGACATTATATTATTACTACCGTATGAATTATGATCCGAATATACTAAATTTCGACTCAAAAACCGTTCTTTATTTTTGTGACAGTTCTTCTTATTCCCAGATGTCCTCCTGAAGAACCATTATGATAAGTCTTCAAAATCTTGTTAATCTTTGCCCCGGGGACGACCAATTGTAGATTCTGTAGCTTTCTCTTGATGACTTTCCCACTTTCGGCACAGAGAATCCATCGTACAGCACCTGTCTGTCCTATTGCGCCCAAAGACTCTTTGTAGCCGTACTGTATTTGGCCACTTGTGACCATTTCGCAGAAGTGGCTAAATACAGAACGGTAAACTCAACCTTGATTATTTATGACTCAACCCGTCAATATGAATGACTTATGCTTGGTCTCATAGGAAAGTTGCATTTTGACGGGTTGGGTGAGTAGCCCTTAATGGCTAAATCGTAGATGGATTACATGGAATTCTTTTTTTACAAAATAAACTCAAATTGACTAATCAATTTTTATGGAATACTAGCTGTTACCCGCGGCTTTGCCCGCATGATATATTTATAGTCTACGTCCTTCTCAGTACATTAACCTACGTGTATGCAAAATTTCATGATGATCGCTTCAGTAGAAATGCGTGAAAGCGTAACAAACAAACAAACTCACTTTCGCATTTATAATATTAGTTAGGACAACTTTATCAATGACAGCAGGTTCAACATAAATATGCACCTATGCACAATCAAATGAGTACCTATGGACTTCTGAATTGAGACTTTAGTTTTTTAATAAAGTTTATCCATTAGATAAATTTTACTTTAGTTAATGTATTTTATTAATCGATATACAATGATTGATCATTTTATTAAGGGCCCTTGAAAATTTTGATTTATCATAGAGCAACGACCTCAGTTACTTTAATAAAATTCTTTGTCCAATTTTAGCTCAAGAACGGTTTACAAAAGAAAATAAGTAGCCTGTGAAATCAGTTCTGAAATGATTTTTTATAATATTTTGCTTTCTATGCAACGCAAGGTTCAGAGTTTTAAATTATGTTTAATGAAAAAAGTTACCTATTTTATTAGTAAAATATTGCACAAGTTTTTTACAAGATAAAGAACGTGGCTCGCGTGTAAAAAATAATAGTAATATATCATTTTTTTTTTCAAAAGTACCTATTTCATGTTCTATTTCATAATATAACTTTATAGTTTCTTTCATTTTCCTAATTTAAATTATTGTAGGTACAATCGCAATTCTTGAAATAAAAGTGCATCTCTTACATGCTGGTTTAGGAGAGAAGAAAAAAAAACAAAGAATATACCAACTGCTTTCTTACCGCGGAGATCGTAAAACCATTCAAGGGATTGGGCGAAAATATAAGGAACACTTCAATAAGCTATGGGGCTGGCAAACTATCACTATTTTAATCCGAAAACCATAAATTCGAATTTAAAACTAATAAATAATAACTTTTCTACGGAGCCCTCGTTGCTTGAGGCTGACTTTGAACTTAGGGGTATATATACGGGCAAAGACAATATAATACTAACGTACTCGTAACAGACTGCCCAGGCCCACCTCATACAAAAATATTGGACCAAATTAAGGTTGCGAAAAGCAGGCGAATGTATGGCGCAGGAGAGTTGCTTGCTACTCGATACTAGATGGCGGTAATATGCGTTAGCCTTTAACTTACTAAATATACGGTGTCATTTTAAAATATTATGCCTAAAATATTGTTTCGACTTTTAATAAGATATATTTTGGGAATCATGTTTTTATATTCTCCTAATACGGTAGATACAATGTAGTTACTAGTGGCGCCATCTATGCGAGTCTCTGAGAACAAATCGTACGACTAAGGCGTTGAGACCACATGATACGGGTGAAGTTTTGATCGTTTCGCACCCTTAAAGAAAGTTATTCAGCCCGTCGATATTAACAACTAAAAGCAGAGTAAAATAGGACCACTCCAAGTCATCCCCTGGATGTCGTCACAAGCTAAACAAAGCTTACGAACATCAAAGAGACCTCTCCAACCCGTTTGGCCAGCGTGGAGAGTGTAGGCTAAATCCTCTGACTGCTCAGGCTAATATATGGCTCTTTTAGTATAGACAGGGTCATGCTCCTGCAGTTGAGACTTATAAAGACCTGATGATGATGATGATGATAATTAGTATTTTACCTAAAGACCACTTTTAGCGTGTTGCTGGGCATAAAAATGGAAAGCGTTAAAAATTCTGTGACGATTTAATAACTGTATCATGTCCATCAAAGAGGAATGTTCAATACTTTTAAAGCAGTAGGAATACCTATCATCATCATTATTTCAGCCGCAAGAAGTCCACTGCTGGACATAGGCCTCCCCCAAGGATTTCCAATATGACCGGTTGGAAGCGGCTTGCATTTCCATAGAGGGGGTTTTGCCATATTCACCACGCTTGGCAGACGGGTTGGTGAGCGCAGTTTATAGAGAGCAAGATTGGTTTTGTTTGAAAATCAATAAGAAACTTTCACGTTAAGAACTTGAACCTAGCTTTTAAAAGTTGAGTAAGATACACATACTCGTACTTACGTGTACCTTACTTTACGGAGAATAAATTGTTGAATGTACGTACTTCTTATAGTTGATTTCTTTGCAAGACTTTAGAAGAAAGCTTTTACATGTACGGAGCCTATAGAATATTCATGTTTCATGTCTAGTTATTTCAGGCTTGGTAATGCGAAACTCTTTATAATATATTTTCTTTTAATCCATTCTACTAGTATTGTATTATTCTATATAGTTACTTTATTTGAACACAGAGAATCAAAACACCAATTTTAACCGTCACATTTTCTCATAAACAATACATCATATAAATAATTAGTTTCCGCGAATTATTATTATTGTATTTAGCTCTTACTCCGACATATATTTATTTATTACGTGCGTACCTATATAATTTTCAAGTATGGTTGTTGAAAGTAATAATTGCGTATATATCTTGAAATTACTTGTATTATTGAGCTATCTATATGATCTTCCATGCATGCTATACAAAAATTAAGGGCATTTCAACTTTTTCTCATTTAACGAAGGTCTAAATCATCCATGTCCATGAGTCCAGTGCTGCCCTCGATTTGAAATTAATCATTTAAAATAAATGAATAATTAATAAATAAATATATAGGGATATATCACACAAATTGAGCTAGCCCCACAGTAAGTTGTGAACTTGTGTCGCAGGATACTAACTCAACGATACTATATTTTTTAATATATACTTATATAGATAAACATCCAAGACCCAGGTCAATCTCAAAAAGATCGTTTCCCACCATGACCTGACCGGAGATCGAACCCAAGACCCCCGTGTTGCAGGGCGGCATGTTGACCGCTGCGTCACGGAGCTCGTAAAAGAAAACGAAGAGGTCATAATTTTTTTTTCATTGGGGCTTAAATAACCCTTTCAAATATTTTATGAAGTACTGTTTACAGTTTATAGTAAAGCTTTAGTTAGCGTTCAAACTTGAAGCTTTAGTCAGTGTTTTTGACAAAAACGCTATAAAAAGCTTCACTTACTCTTGGCAGCACTGGTTAAAGTCCGGTGAAATAGCAAAAGCTCACTTTTTTATGTCATAGAACGGCAAACGAGCTAGCATGATCACCACTGCCCATGGATAACTGCAACACCAGGGTTATCACAGGAGCGTTGCCAACCTTTTATTTTTCCCTCCCTAGAGGGGAGAGGGAACGTTTTTCACTTAGAGCTATCTAGGTACATAGTCCATTAAAACTGCGGCACAGGACTCATGGATCCTCATAAGACAATGACTGCCAACTGCCTCTCATTCCGCTTAGATCTAATGGCTACAGAATTGAAGGTATGAGGTTGTGGTACCGCGTACCACATAGCGCGAAGAACCGATGGCCGATGGGGCAGAAAGGTTCTTGAATGGCGACCACGTACCGGCAAGCGCAGCGTTGGACACCCACCGACCAGGTGGTCGGACGACCTAATAAAGGTCGCAGGAAGACGCTGGATGCAGGCCGCTTCCAACCGGTCATATTGGAAATCCTTGGGGAAGGCCTATGTCCAGCAGTGGACTTCCTGCGGCTGAAATGATGATGATGAGGTTGTGGTAATAGGCGATGCGGCTATAGCAACCATTATTTTGATTCCGTTTTTTACGTTCTTCTTTTCGAGCTGTAAGGTACCTTACAGCTCGAAAAGAAGAACGTAACTCGGTCATCCCCGTAAGTAATCATCATCACGTATTTTTTAGTTTCCATTGCACGACACTCTCTTTACTACCAGAGCCATATATTAGTCATAAGTATTACATGTTTTTATAGACTTTCATGACTCACATATTTTTTTCATTATATATCTTCAATGACTTCGGGATAATTAAGAGACATCACATTAATCAATAACTTTTTATTAAACTAAAAATAAATATCTACCCATTATAAACTTACTTCCTATCTAAATCATTACATTTTTTCGTACACAGCATACATAAATACGAAGGTTCTGGGGTGGTAGAAGGCATTGTAGTGGTGGTGGGTTTTGGCGTGGTGGTTGTCTCTGGCTTGCAGATCACGAAACCGTAGTGTGATCGAGGGTATGAAACATGGGGTTCTGCGTATGAGGGGAAAGAGGGATAGGAAGGATAAGGTGGGTAATAGGGAAGTTGTTCGTCTATGTACTCTGACGAAGCTGCGTCTGAAAGAAATAAAAATATGATTGAATAATTTTATATAAATTATTGTTCAATGTTTAGTATTCTTCCATGCTGGTTTGGGAGAAAAGGAAAAACATGAAGATGGGCTCTGTCTACCCCACAAGCGATAAAGACGTGATAATATGTATATATGTACAGTTCGATGTTTCATGATGTCACAGAGCTGATACGATAATTATTTTAAAAGAACACCAAAATTAACAATTTGAGACCAGGCTGATCACGGTTATTAACCTTGACAATTTTATATATCATTTTAAAATTGAAGTATATACTTCAATTTTATAATTTTTTAAAAATATAATTCAGATGAATAATAATAAATATATATATATACGGACAAATCACACAGATTTAGCTAGCCCCAAAGTAAGTTCGAAACTTGTGTTATGGGATTCTAAGTCAACGATACTATATTTTATAATAGATAAACATCTAAGACCCAGGCCAATGTGAAAAAGATCATTTTCCATCTTGACCTGACCAGGGATCGAACCCGGGACCATCCGTGTCGCAGGCCGGCGTGTTGACAGCTGCGCCACGGTCAACATGTATACGGTTGGGTAACATCCACATAAACATTTCATATTATGACTTCAATAGCCACTGACACACTACCATTAGAAGTCGGTTGACAAGCATTATGAGACTTTATTTTAATTTTTATTATCTCTTGAACTACCAATGCAATCATTCAATGATAGTACAAGAGATGAATAACAATCCCCTTTCTTTCCCACTGCTGAGCATAGGCCTTTCTACGCCACCCAGCTAAGTCCTGTGATTTTCTCATTTACTTCTTTTACTAGCTTTCTATGTCCCACTACTGGGCAAAAGGCTGCCCTTAAATTATACCTATGTCAAAAATGTAATGCACACAATATACCTACTAGCTCACGTATTTTTTGTCTCTTTAATACAAGCATGTCTGAATCTTTCGTATAAGAAATTGTTGTGATAGTAAGAAACCAATATACGATCAAACCAAACCTATCGTAAGCAAAAGATTTCCATTCCATACATAAAATTACAAGTAACATGAAAAAGGGAAGGAATCTGAATAAGTATCGACAATATCGAACACATAACGACATAAATATATAACCTAATAAATTCAATAAAATATAGCCACCCCGGTAAATAACTTACCCTCGTCATATCGCCTCGGGGAGCAATACAGGGGACAAATCTTGAAACAAAACAGCCACCGGTCTTTTGCTGAAACATAGAAATGACATTATACAGGGGGTTTGGGTGAAGTGGGTCAGTGACAGGAAGTTTTAACGGGATAAAATAATTGAGTTGAAATGTCATTTATTTTGACATCGGAAAGCAATATAGACGACATATTTTAGAAAAAACAATGCTGTGAGTATTTTGCTGAAACATACGAATAAATGCCTAAAACTTTGTTTTGTTCATATATAACTATCGTTTAATGCTTTTCGAGTCCTAAAATTACTGGCATTCTAACTATTTTTTTTAACCCGTTAAAAAGTATAAAGGTAAAGGGGACATAATGTTTTAAAACAATAGAGCCAGAGGTATTTTGTTGAAACATTAAAATAGGTATGTAATTACACAGGGTGTTTCGCCGAAGTGGATCAGTAACGGTGTAACAGTAGGTAACATCTAAAAGAATTAAAACATAAAGTTATAAAGCCAATTACATATGACTACTACTTTATAATTCAGCCTGCCTAGGGTCAGTAATATGGACGATACCTTAGAAAAATAATAACCACGAGTCTTGCTATAACATAGAAAATATTTTTTTTTGCAATATTGTATACTTTTCTGGTATCTCTAACTACGTGTACTCAATTGAAACGTAACAACTAGTTAAACAAAGAAATTTTATCAATTTTTCTTATACTAACTTAGTCATCATCATCATCATTTCGAGTAGGTGACACGGTCAGTCGACCATGCACACCCTGGTGTCAGAGTTCTTCGAAACCGCCTCTCGGCCTCTGACGTGGTTCCTTTAACGACTACCAGATGGCAGCTGGGACCAACGGCTTAACGTGCCTTCCGAAGCTTGAATTTAGTGCATTAGTTCAATTAGTTCGATCAATTTGGAATAATTTATTTTTTAACCTGGACCAGAACATCCTGTATACCTCTAAGTAGCTAAATGTGATTTCATTATCCATTACGTCAAGGAGAGATGTTTTGGTGTTCATTCAATTACTGGTAAAAGAAGTGACAAGAAAACAACGCTTTGATTCTGATACGAATATCTTTATTAGTACCTACCTAGTAAATATTCTGATATCTATGTTATTAGTTTTACCCATAGATATCAGAATATTGTTTTACCTATCTGAATAAATTCAATAGATTTTTTAAATGAAGTTTTTCTTATTTGGTATCTAATAAACCGAGTTTGTCAATAATAGATCAACAGTTATCAATGAAAACTTGAAATCAATTTGAAATGAATTAAGCACATTGTGCATGTTAGTTGATAGTGCAAAAGTTGTCGTATTCTAGAGAGTGGGCAGCACATAATAATTAGCTTTAAATTCAATACGCCAATTCAAGGATAGAATAAGCCCTGATTAACAAGTTTCAGCTAAACACATACCCAATGAAAAATAAAGCCAAAACTCAGTACAATGATTATTTTGTAAATAATGCTCCAGTTATTTTGTCCTTCTAAAAAGTTGTTCAATATAATATACCTATACATATCTTAATCAGTGCTATCTACCTTGCAATTATGTCAAATGAATATAAAGCTTAGAGTAGATTGAGACGCACTAATTGAGGCAACAAACTTTATATTTCGTATTATTATTAAAAGTAACACTAGTCTCAATTATTAAGAGCGTATCCTAGCAGTATTTTTTCAGTATAGTTTCCATTCAAATGTATTTCTCTATTTTCTAGCTGAAAATTGCTTCCAGAGGCACAATTCTTTTTGCATAAAATCTAGTACTAAAATAGGAATGCCCCTATTTCATATTGTTTTCTAAAAAACTGTTTTTCTAAAATTTATTTTCTTTTTGACAGTTTATAAGAAAAAATAAAACATAGGGACAAAAATAGTAATAGAATTAATGAAAAAAGAATTGTGTCGCTGAAAGCAGTTTTCAGCGAGAAAAAAGAGAAATACATTTGTATGGAAAATATACTGCTTGGATACCCTCTTAATAAAACGTTTGTCTTCTTCATTGGCTGAAACTTTTCGGTGATACCAACAAAAATACGGTTAAAGCGTTAGTTGTAATAATAATTACATTCCTTTTTTTGGAAATCGTATAAAAACAAATTATAGGCTCAAATTTAGTCTCACACAAGAATTAATTATGAATAAAGAAGGAAAAATAAGAATATCAATACTCACAACCGAAAAAAAAGAACGCGTCACTGATCACTGTACAAGCCGCAATGATAAATATGAAAAAGTGCATTTTCCGACTTTGGCCACCTTTCACGCTCACCCAGCTACACGCCGCGGGAAATACTGCGCTGGCTTTATATGAAGAAAACTGGTCAGTTACGTGTGGTTAGGGAGATCTAAGCGTATAAACTGTCTAATTACCATGACTAGGTAGGAGACAAACCTTAAATGCATCCTGTGCTCAAGAATAGAATGAATCTATAAAATAAAATAACAAATACGGTTTCTTTAGTTGCCTGCTTCGTTGTAAAGAAAAATCCTTTTTTTACTTTACATGGTAGTAATCTCTGATTACCATGATTAGGTAGGGGAAGAATCTAAAATGTATCCTGTGCTGAAGATTTTACTCATTTGTACATTTGACGAGCTCCGTGGCGCAGCGGTCAACACGCCAGCCTGCGACACGGATGGTCCCGGGTTCGATCCCCGGTCAGGTCAATATGGAAAATGATCTTTTTCAAATTGACCTGGATCTTGGATGTTCAACTATATAAGTATCTATTATAAATATAGTATCATTGAGTTAGTATCCAATAACACAAGTCTCGAACTTACTTTGGGGCTAGCTCAATCTGTGTGATTTGTCCATATATATTTATTAATTTATTTTTCTTCCAACTACGCTGCAATTCTATCATAACTGCACTACATATCCAGCACAAAGCGGAACATTGCTGCACTAGAAGTAAAAAAAAAACTAAACAGTGCAGTAAACGATTTCCATACATTTTTGCTGCTCTAGTGCAGCAAAAATGTATGGAAATCCTTTACTGCACTGTTTAGTTTTTTTAAATCGTGGACAATAGTTGTCACCTGTCATAAAGAAGGTTGGCCAACCTAACGGCCGTATGGAGTTAACAAAGGGACGTGTGTATTGCCTTGCCTAAAAAAAAATACTGGCCATAAAGAAAAAGAATTCGGGAATGTGAACAACAAATTTTTAACTATTGTAATTTGTCTTTAGTTTTATTTTTCAACTACTTTTATTGCAGTAGTTGAAAGAAAAGCAGATTATGCACCTCGCATTAAGTAAGTTAAATTGCACTCGTGCTTTTTAGAGCCCTCGCTGGCGCTCGGGCTCCAAATAAACACTCGTGCAGCAATAACTTACTTTCTGCTCAGTGCAACAATCTACTATTTCTTCCAACTACGCTGCAATTCTATCATAACTGCACTAAATATCCAGCACAAAGCGGAACTTTGCTGCACTAGAACTAAAAAAAAAAACTTAACAGTGCAGTAAAGGATTTCCATACATTTTTGCTGCACTAGAGCAGCAAAAATGTATGGAAATCCTTTACTGCACTGTTTAGTTTTTTTAAATCGTGGACAATAGTTGTCACCTGTCATAAAGAAGGTTGGCCAACCTAACGGCCGTATGGAGTTAACAAAGGGACGTGTGTATTGCCTTGCCTAAACAAAAAATACTGGCCATAAAGAAAAACAGCGGGAATGTGAACAACAAATTTCTATTGTAATTTGTCTTCAGTTTTATTTTTCAACTACTTTTATTGCAGTAGTTGAAAGAAAAGCAGATTATGCACCTCGCATTAAGTAAGTTAAATTAAACTCGTGCTTTTTAGAGCCCTCGCTGGCGCTCGGGCTCCAAATAAACACTCGTGCAACTATAACTTACTTTCTGCTCAGTGCAACAATCTACTATTATTACTTACATCATTATTATCACCAGGTCTTTTTAGTCTCCACTGCAGGAGAATGACCCTCTCTGTACTACCAGTCATATAATAGATAGATCATTCGAGTATACCTGGTGAAATTCTTATCAATTTGGAGCCATTATAGAATGTATAATAACACTATGTATACTAACCTACACACTAAACGTGGTCCTATGATCGTTTTGTTAATCCTGTAAGGGACTATTATCATAGTCCCATGTATTATCATACATGGTGAAATATTGATCGTTTTGGCCCCTCCCAGGAGTTATTCAGCCCATCAATTTGAACAACTTTTGTTATGGGACCAAAGCTAGGCCTCCAAAATTTTTCTGACTCTATTCTAAAGTATTCAGCCGTCAATTTGTATGGGAAAGTCAAAATATTTGGAGTCTCCAGCATTGGTCCTTTAAGAAAAGTTGTTCAAATTGATGGGCTGAATAACTCATGAAAGGGTCCAAAACGATCAATATTTCACCATATATTATCATATGAAATGAAATTAAATTAAATTTATTTTGCCTAAGTGTGCCATATTCCTTTACAGGATTAACAAAGCGGTCATAGGACCACGTTTAGTGTGTAGGTTAGTAGAATGTTTGACGAATGAAATGAACACAGTGATAGTTTGCTAACCGCATCACCAATTGTCACGATTCATTAGATTTTCTCCCATTCCCTTGGCCGGATCCTACGATCTGCACGGGAACAGAAGCAGGATATAATGTCAGTCCTAATGCTTGAATAGTTTGAAGCTTGTCTATTGTAGAAGAGCATCTCGGAAACATTTATGTTTGTTTAATTAATGTTGGTGTTTGTTTTTCGTGTGTGTAAGTGGCCAACACTGGTGTCAGATTTTTTCAAACCACTACCATCAATGATGACAGCCGAGATCAACGGCTATAACGTACCTAGCTCGAGATAATTTACGCCACTTGCGGTTACCCAAGTGGGGACTTGGGCGGGAGTTGCTTAACATGTGTAAGCACTAATAATGCTCACACCCACTGGGCCATCTAGCTCCTCCGTATAAGTAGTGCCGAAGACAGTAGTTAGAAAATTACGTCGAATTGTTTTTTCGCATTTGTTACTTCTGAGCAGCTACCATATAATAAAGTACATTTGTGAACTTAGTATGTAAAATGTAAAACTAGATGAGTCTCCAATGCGTCATATTCCTTACAACATTTTAAGAAGAGTTTTTAAGCACAGAAAATGCTTTTCTATCATAATGTTATTCTCTAGAATAAACTATAATTATCAATCGTATATTATTGCAACCGACTTGTATTGGTAACAAATGCAAATAAATGTCTTGTAAAGATTTTTGACATTTTACGGTACGCCGTGTGGTTCCCAACAGAGTAGAATAGGACCACTCCAAGTCTCCTCGTGGATGTCGTAGAAGTCAAGCTAAACAACGCTATAAACATCATAAAGACCTCTCCAACCCGTCTAGCCAGCGTGGAGAGTGTAGGCCAAATCTTTTGTCTGCCCTGGCTAATATATGGCTCTGGTAGTACAGAGAGGGTCGTGCTCCTGCAGTGGAGACTAACAAAGACCTGTTGATGATGATGATGATTTTACGGTAACAGTATGATTGAACTACTTTTCGTGTCTTTTGTAGTTTCTCATCATATAGATGAAGTTGTGAAATGTCAGTCTTGTTTGAATTCAGTGCTCGTGTGTCCGCAGACTTAACTCGTCAAACAGTGTCGGAACTTTCTCCAACACAAAGTTTCGATTCCTTAGTATTTTCTCAAGTGTGTAAAGCATTCACGTTGACATTCATAAACGGAATTAATTTATAAATGACTAGTTATTTTCTCCTGTTAATTTTAACTTTTCGTTTCTTTTGTATACCTTGCTTTAATAGTTTCTTATCTTAATACATGAAGTTGTAAAATGTCAGTCTTGTTTGAATTCAGTGCTCGTGTGTCCGCAGACTTAGCTCGTCAAACACTGTCGGAACTTTCTCCAACACAAAGTTTCGATTCCTTAGTATTTTCTCAAGTGTGTAAAGCATTCACGTTGACATTCATAAACGGAATTAATTTATAAATGACTAGTTATTTCTCCTGTTAATTTTAACTTTTCGTTTCTTTTGTATACCTATCTATAATAATTTCTTATCCCATTATATAAAATGTCAGTCTTGTTAGATTTCAGTGCCCGTGTGTGCGCAGACTTACGAGTAGCTAGTCAAACACTGCCACTATCAAAACTTTCTCCAACACGAAGTTTTGATTCGTTTGTATTTTCTCAAGTGTGTAAAGGTTTCACATCGACATTCATAAACTGGATTAATTTAAGAATGACTAGTAATTTTCTCGTGTTAATTTTAGCTTTTCCTTTCTTTTGTATACCTATTTATAAATTTATAATAGTTTCTTATCCTAATACATAAATTTGTAAAATGTCAGTCTTGTTTGAACTCAGTACTCGTGTGTCCGCAGACTTAGCTCGTCAAACACTGTCAGAACTTTCTCCAACACAAAGTTTTGATTCCTTAGTATTTTCTCAAGTGTGTAAAGCATTCACGTTGACATTCATAAACGGAATTAATTTATAAATGACTAGTGTAAGGTTGTTTAATACGTTTATTGTCACTTCAATAACAAAGGTACGTCAACACAACTTATAATTGAAAGATACAACAAATATTAACAAAACAATGCACACGCAGAGCGAAAAAAAAAACAGTTGCTTGCGCGGGACGCGGGTCATCGAGAATTGGCGCGCGGGCGGCGGCGTCGAGTCCATTCTTGTTCGCGCATGCGCGTCGCGCGTTACCATGGTTACCTATTATGGCGCGGACACTCGCGCATGCGCTGTATACATCGTACGACTTCAGTATTTGGATGATTTGGATCGGGCGCGCGGGGAATCCGAACTACCTACTGGTCCGCGCGTTACACTAGTTATTTTCTCCTGTTAATTTTAATTTTTCGTTTCTTTTGTATACCTATTTATAATAATTTTTTATCCCATTATATAAAATGTCAGTTTTGTTAGATTTCAGTGCTCGTGTGTGCGCAGACTTACGAGTAGCTAGTCAAACACTGCCACTATCAAAACTTTCTCCAACACGAAGTTTTGATTCGTTTGTATTTTCTCAAGTGTGTAAAGCTTTCACGTCAACATTCATAAACTGGATTAATTTATGGATGACTAGCAATGTTCCCGCAACTTTGTCTTTCGGACTTCTTCTGTTCGGAGCCTATTCACTGCAAAGAAACAACCAATTAACTCTTTCCTATTTAATATTATTTCCTATTTTATATATGCTTCCAGGCAGGACTAGGAGAAAAGAAAAAAACATTGAATGTACCAGTTGCTTCTCTTCCCGAGCAGATCGTAAAAGTCGATCGAGGGAATGGGCGTCAGGTATCATGTCAATAGGCGATGCGGCTAGCAACCCATCACTATGTGGATTCCGTTTTCACCTACAAACCCACCTACATCCTAAATGTGACCTTAAGGTTTTACAAACCTGGGCTCTGTCTACCCGCAAGGGAAAAAGACGTGATAGTATGTATATATCATAAATTTTGTTGATATTTGTTCCTTTATGGTCGTTACACGTCGTACTCGTCGTCGAACTATCTCCAAAAAAAAGTAAAATTTTTATTCGTTTTTAGCATTGACGTTACTATCCATGAGGCCCATTATATCTGGGCAAAATTAATTGTATCGAAAGTCAGGCTACACAAAAAATAACTCACTAGTTTTAAGTTTAGGAGTTAGGAATGAATTAAAATTAAATCTAAAAGTTGTATCGTCGAGAGAGAAAATGTTGATACATTTCAATTGGTCTATTGAGTTGGTCGGAGTGGAAGGACTGACAAAAAAGAAGAATTTTGAATATATATCTAAGAAGACATACCTTACACTTTTATTTACCATGTGTATTTTCGTAGCCCTCCGTACCTACGTATTTACTTGCGTTTATTTTTATTAAGCGTTTTCTCCTTTCCACAAACAACGTCACTGACTTGAGATGGGTCGAATAGATGTTTATCTCCACGGTAACCCATCCGTATTGGAGGCATTAATCCGTCGATCCTGGCTCTTAACGTGAGGTGGTTCCTAAATTGGCGGCCTCTTAATATTACAAATACTATCTTAATAAGGATAATACATTTTAGTTAATTGTATTAGATTTAGTTCAAAGGTGGTATTGTTTTTCCAAAACTGAGTGATGCTGATTCGCCAAGACTGAATAGTTCCATTATCAAACCAGGTACCTAAGTGACATTATTTTATTGCATGCCATTTAACATAAGTGATTTTGAGCAGGGGTTGAAAACGGTAAAGGTATAAGGGTATGGTACCGGTATAAAATTACGATACACCTTAGATTTAAAGGTAGAACCAAATCAGTTAACAATTACGGTTGTGATACAGCTAAATATAAATAATGGTATTTATACATTTACGATATCGTTATGTGTCGATACCTTTATATCTACTGGTACCTTAACTGAAATATTTTCAGTACCGAAAAAATGATGCGACGAAAAACATTGAGGCGATTCCTCGGCGGTAAAATTCAATGAAAACCTTTATTTTATAATTCCAATATCGACAAAAATAACGATACCGCAATATTACAATACCAAAATCGTACAGGTATCGTTTCTTTTGAAGGTACCATTATTCGAAGGTAACGAAATATAAAGGTATGACGTCATACCGCTTACCCGTCCCTGATTTTGAGCTCAATTGGAAACCGGAAAGTCAAACTTACCTCGTAAGCCTTGATTCCAGACAAATACACAGACACCGGGAGAGAAAAAACTAAAAAGCTTTACTAAACGTCAATAATATATCAAAAATAACTAAATTTTGCCTCAGTCTGCCTGCAGGTTCATTTTTCTATTGACTTATATTCGTTAATTTAATGTACACATTTAATGTAATTTATGTATGTACGTATATATTTTATTATATACATACAAATATATACACATTTTGAATTTTTGTTTATTGAGAATTGTAAACATTGTAATACTAGTTTGTTAGGTAAATAGTTCTAACTGGTATGAAAGAGCGGAGCCCCCTGGCACAAGCATTCTTTTGCTTAAAAGGAGGCTCCTACAACTTGTTGTAATTGTTATCATAATTTACCCAATAAACAAAATAAACATTTTTTTTTTAATATTCAAACTAGTAGCCCTCCCCGGCTGCCCCTCGGAATGTATTATACTTATAAACTTGCCTCATGAATCAATCTCAGTATATATTGCTGTACATTAAAATGTTTTGAGTAGTTTAAATGATCTAAGCGAACAGATAGCGGCAGCGACATTTTATTGTTAACAGAATTCATAAACACCTACATTGCCATACTCAAAGGTTGTATTACATACACTATCATCATCAGGTCTTTTTAGTCTCAACGGAGCCAGAGCACGACCCTTTCTGTACTACTGGAGTCATATATTAGCCAGAGCAGTCAGAGGATTTGACCTTCACTCTCCACGTTGGTCAGATGGCTTGGAGATGTCTCTCTTTTATAAGCTTTGTTTTGCTTGTGTTTCCTAAGTCGTCTGCTACGACATCTAAGAGAAGACTTGGAGTGGTCCCATTTCTACTCTACCGGGAACCACACGGCTTATTAGATACAAACTATACACAACTCAAATAAGCTGTATTTTTAACTGACTTCAAAACAAGGAGGAGGTTCTCAACTCGTCGTAATCTTTTTTTTTTATGTATGTAACCCGATTTCTCGAAGACGCCTGGACCGATTTAAGAAATTCTTTTGTGTTTGATAGGTAATACTTTACAAATGGTCCCATTTTTTATCGAAATGTGTCGAGCGCTTTTTGAAAAAATACACAAAAACCAAAAATATGTTTACAAGTATGGCGTTTGGTTTACAATTTTTTCCATTTTATTTTTATGCTTATTCAAACAAATTGATAAGGTTGAAGTCGGTTTTTATTTTTGTTAAAAATATCTTAAATTATAGTCAGTAAATACATAACATGCCTGAGATCTTGTCCTAATACTATCAAGCTCCGCTCTAATACCCTCTACGCCACTAAGCCCACATCGTTATTCGATATCCCACCTCCCTTTTCATTTTCGTTGGAGACTCACTCCATCGTCCGTCCGGTACGGAGGCCGTGTTGCTCGAAGCTCCATCGTAATGTCACAAATAAATCAATCAAGATTCAAGAAATGGATTTGGCCCTATCTGCCATCTGTCACCCTTTCTCGTAGTTCGAATAAGTGCAAAAAAGTTTAGTAGACACTTACACAAAGCTAGTTTTTTACAAGCTTATACTAAACTTTTCCGTTTGTTAGTTGAGTAAAATATTACAACTCAATTTTGAAACACATAACTGCTACAACTTTGCGTAGTTGCGTAGTAAGTCGGATCAAAATACTATATTAAGGTACCATAGATCTGATCTTTTGATAAATTTACATGCAAACGTTTTGTTTCTTTTATTTTTAGGGTTCCGTAGTAAACAAGGAACCCTTATAGTTTCGCCATGTATGTCTGTCTGTCTGTCCGTCCGCGGTTTTACTCAGAGACTATACGTACTAGAAAGCTGTTATTTGGTATAGGTATGTATAAAAATTAATCATGACAAAAAAGTGGTAGAAAAAATCTTGAAAAAAAATTTTTTTTGCGTAGCTCCCATGTAAGTTAAGTGGAGGAGTAATTTTTTTTCTCTACTTACCCATCGTGTGGGGTGTCGTTAAATAGGTCTTTTAAAAATATTGTGAGGTTGGGAACACCACTTTTCGATTGAGGTGTCCGTTTCCGAAATATTTGGTTTTAAAGTGCAAATTTTTGTTAGAGGTAAGTGTCACACCCCCCCCCCCTTCTATCTGCTAAACGGTTATAATATATGGATACGTCAAAAAAATTACAGCAGTAGTATATATACTGACGTTGAAAGGAAAACTATCAGAGCTGAGTACTAAGTAGAAACTAAAAAGTTATAGCAATTTTTCATAAACCGCAAAAATAGCTTTGTCATTCATACAAACACTATGAAAAACAAAGTTTCCTTGCTGGCAAAAAATTATAGCGATTTTTGGCTAATTTAAGCTTGCTTCTACGGAACCCTTGATCGCACTTGGCCAATTTTTTTTACTAGTTATAATGGTGCAATGAAGTGTACATACATTCATCATTCACGGTACTTTACAGTATGAATCCCTCATAATAAAACCTTGCCACAAACTTTTATTATTTATGCCACAAAAATGAAATTTGTGAAAAAATACTTAATTATTTTATGATTTTGTAAGTTTTATGCTGCAGCTACAGCTTTTGCAACCTAGTATAATTTTATACTCTCCGCACTGTGAGTCAATACACGATCCTATTTCACATTACATTTTTATTATAGTCCAAAAAGACTTTAAAAGTCTTATAAGCCTTTCTCACTCTATGGATTAGCACGAGTGTATGCGAGTAGCCATAGCAGCAATTGCTATGCTTAGTCAAAACACTTTTACCAAATATTGCCACACCTTGCAGAAAAAAAACCGGCGAAGTGCGTGTCGGGCCACGCGCAGTGTAGGGTTCCGTAGTTGCGAATGACAACTTTGAGTTCACACTGTTTACAGTCGCACCTCACAGTTTACCGACCAAAAACTTCTAACAATGAAAATTGTATAAAATTTTACGTTTTTGAGTACATTTTATAAGTTTGTTGCCTATAACTTTTTAGTTTGTACTTAGTACTCGGCTCTAATAGTTCCTTTCAATTTCAGTATACACACTTCTGCTGTAATTTCTTTCATGTATCCTTAAATAACCGTTTAGCAGATAGAGGGGGAAGGGGGACACTTACCTCTAACAAAAATTTGCACTTTAAAACCAAATATGTGGGAAACGGATCCCTAAATTATAAAATGGTGTTCTCAACCTCACAATATTTTTTAAAGACCTATTTAACAATACCCAACACGATGGGTTTGTATAGAAAAAAATATTATTATTAATAGTAAAGAGGGATCTTTACTTGTATGGGAGCTACCCTAAACAAAAATTTAAAGGGTCAATTTCGGGGGCCCAATTACAACATTTTAAAAGAAAGTTTTGCAAACCTTACTGTGTCATATATCAAATGAAAGGGCTCATTATGAGGATCACAAAAATATTTTTTTTGTTCGGGTAAAATCTATACTTTTGATTTTATTCACGAAAGAAGGCAAAAATTGACCATTCCCCCCCCCCCCTGATCTCCGAAACTACTGGGCCGAAAATTTTGAAAAAATTACAAAATATAGTTCATTCCTTGAAGATTACAGGAAAAATAATAAGAATTCTATCACTTGAAAATTAAGTGGTAAACTCACTATAATAAGTTCATCTAGGGAAATAGTTCACTAAAACACCACTAGATGGCGCTAGTCAATTGAATAAAACATATTTTTGCATATTGTGTGTGTGTTCACGAAGCATATTGTACGGAACCCTCATTGCGCGAGTTTGACTCACACTTGGCCGGTTTTTATGTAGGTATCCGTGTCTGATATATATAATCAACAACATATTTTAACATACTTAAAAATGTATTCTATCAAAATTCTTAAAAGCATATATAGGTATTTTAGCAAAACATTTTCAATTTACAGCATCAAATAGTCACCCAATCAATCATCCGTGACATTATGATTAGGTTTCAATTTATTTGAAATAGCAAAATAACTTTTATTAACAAGAAAATTCTCAAAACTTTCAGCCTATATTTCATCCCCAGGCGCGTCTAAGTATAGCAATTTGTTCTAAAGTTGTACAACCCTTTGTGACAACGCTTTGATAGTTAAAATAAACAGAACAACATAAATATCCTTTGTCAGCTTTCCCTTTAAATAAATCAATACTTACATTACAAAGAGTTTATTTTACATTACTATAGTAGAGTAGACGAGCTCCGTGGCGCAGCGGTCAACACGCCGGCCTGTGACACGGATGGTCCCGGGTTCGATCCCCGGTCAGGTCAAGATGAAAAATGATCTTTTTCAGAATGACCTGGGTCTTGGATGTTTATCTATATATGTATTTGTTATAAAATATAGTATCGTTGAGTTAGTATCCCATAACACAAGTCTTATTTAAGAACTTACTTTGGGGCTAGCTCAATCTGTGTGATTTGTCCGTATATATTTATTTATTATTATTTATTTAGTTTAAAGATGAAATATTTCAGTTTTATATTCAGTAATGAAGGCTACGAGACATACTTGCATGAAAAAGAACATGACTGTATATTTTAATTTCAATCCAATTTCATTTGATTTAAAAAACGGATTCATACATTGGTGTTAATAGTAAAAATGTCCTTACATACCCTATTTAGCTAAAATTAGCATGCAAATATTATTAAAATCATACCTATAGTATTATTTTACGTACAACTAAAGAATGAATAACAAATTAAATTAAAAATATAGCACCGAATATGAAATACCATTGAAGTTTAGTCATTTGTAATTTAGAAATTCCTGTATAAAGTGTATTATTTAGGTACCATTCCCTATAAAAACTTTGAAATTTATTAAATGAAAGTTCTTTAAGATTTTCAAGTCTATTATTGAAAAGCAATTGCTTTGGAAGCCTTGCCTTTTGAGAATCGCATCCATATTTAATTTTATGTCCGCTTTAATTATACCCTACGTCACCCGCAGACAAATTTGCTCTCTAATAGTAGTCTCTAACCGGGTTGTTGCATCAAGGACGGGTGCAACGTAAGAAGCAAGTCCAGGAAGTGCGGGACAGATCAAGGTGGAAAGAACTGACATACTGTGCCGACCCCACATAAAAAAGTGGGATAAGGTAAAGGAAGAAGAAGAAGAAGAAGAAAGTGGAAGAATTTCAAAAATTGGCCCATTAGTTTCAATTATTTGTTGGCATTGAAAAACAAATAATCAAATGTTT
Source organism: Rhodophaea formosa (assembly GCA_963082605.1). NCBI lineage: Eukaryota > Metazoa > Arthropoda > Insecta > Lepidoptera > Pyralidae > Rhodophaea > Rhodophaea formosa. The sequence continues at coordinate 6,882,412 of OY720218.1, read as the reverse complement.
ACCCTGTATAATATTTGTATAGATTAAAATACCAATCTATGTCTCTTACATATGTTAGTTGAGAACGATGAAAATTTTCAATCTCATCGAAAGCCCTATCGTTTTAATACAATCATTATGATTGGAATACCATTGCATATTATCTGAATTAGTTGTCATCATCATCATCATCAGGTCTTTTCTAGTCTCCACTGCACGAGTACGATTCTGTCTGTACTACCAGAGCCATATTTTAGCCATAGCAGTCAAAGGATTTGGCCTACACTCTCCACACTGGCCAGACGCGTTGGAGAGGTCTTCTTGATATTTATTAGCTTTGTTTAGCTTGTGTTTCCTAAGTCGCTTTCTACGACATCCACGGGAAGACTTGGAGTGATCCAATCCACCGGGAACCACACGGCCGAATCGATTTAGGTAATACAATTATTCAGTTCTAAAGTAGCTGAGCAATTCAAGTAACTTTGTCGCCGAACTGGAACACCATTGAAAATTATCTGAATCCGACAAATCTACTCGACGTTCAAAATCCGTGCAGTGATGCGAGGAAACCCGGAAACTTGAGAACCTTACACCTCCGTGCATCGATTAAGATAGTGTCTAAGCGTTCCTTTGATTACAATTGTCTTCAAGATTCCTGCTATCTTAGTGTTTGCTAAGTATTTTCAAACCACCGTTTAACTATTTTAGATAAAGAAACATGATGTAAGTAATAGTTATGCTCGGTGTTTCTAGAGATAAAATCAGAAACTAGGAGATCCATAGAAGAACAAAGGTCACCGATAGAGGTCAGTAGATTAGCTCTTTTAAATGGCAGTGGCTGAGGCACATAGCGCGAAGAACCGATGACCGATGCGGCACAAAGGTTTTTGAATGGTGACTACGTTTCGGGAAGAGTAGTGTTGGACAAACACCAACCATATATGACGACCTGCCCAAGGTCGGACCCGGTCAAGGAAGGTGCCGGATGCAGGCGTCTTCAAACCGGTCGTATTTGGAATTAACGGGAGAGGCCTGTGTCCAGCAGTGGTATGCTTGTGGCTGAGAAGATGGTGATGCTGTAAGTCAGCTAGGATTCAAATGCTTTTTAACTTGCCTTCCGAAGCCTATATACTAAACAGTAATGTAATGTTCCTGGTATTCTCTTTTACCGACGGTTATAATCACCATTTCAAACAATAAATAAATAAATAAAATAGATATAAACGGACAACAAATGAATAGTGCCGACTCAACTTCAAGAGACCGGATTAATTCCAGCTAACGTATTGTAGAACCGGAAAACATTATATAGACAAATCCATTTATAACAAAATGCGCGGTAGGAAGGGGGGGGGAGATCTTAGCCTATAGCATTAAGCAGCACAAAGGGTAACTTATTCCTTTTATGATAACAAACCAAGAAAGGACACGCTTAGCTAACAGAAAGGAGTAAGAGATTGTACTTCTGTCATTATTTTGTAGATTACTGCAATTGTTTTAGACCATAGATATCAGAATTTTAGACTATCCCACTGAGAACAAAGTCGTGCAACTACTGTACTGGTCGTGATATTAATTACTAGATAAGTGCTGCTGAACTGGAACACTGTTGGATAATATCTGAGTCATATAATCCGACAAATCCTTCGTCGTTTCGTTCAGCAATGCGACCAAATTCCGAGTGGGCAGGATGAGGAAACTTGCGCACCAGGAAATTCTACGCATCATTTACATGATCCTTTGCAATAAGTACCTTTGAAAAGGTAACTTGTACAGAATACAAGGAAATCTAACGTATTTAACGTTTTACATGACTTTCTGCAACTTTTAGAATAAATAAGTGGTTTGTTGTTTTAACTTTTTGGGACAAGTATATTAAATATACCTAATCAGCTAGTCGTGAGTGGACATAGGAAGTAAAATGGAATTATGTCTATTTTACATCTCGCGTCCCGATGTAGGTACGCGCAGTTAAGATTTTGTACTTTGCTAAGATCTTTATTTAATATGTTTGTTTCTATTTAGTACTAGCTGATGCCCGCGACTTCGTTCGCGTGAACTTTATGACTCCGGCGTATTAATGTACCTCAATACGAACTAAACATACATAAGAAAATACTTATAGCAGTGTTATAAAATTGTATGGCATTGCATTGGCTGTTATACTGGACTGGAGGGATAAAATATAGGATTCTTTTAGACTTTTTGAGCCACCGACACTATATGAAGAAGACTAATATAGCTAGCTCCAAGTCAGCTTGCGCTGCTCCACCAAACTTTGAGGTATGGGCACAGTGCCCTCAACCTATCGCCCATTTCCAAAGGGCCTTCGGGAGGGACGGACCTCGGCTTTAGGCGTTGCCTGTGTTTTCAAGGCTTGGAGAAACAGCAAATTCTCATGTTTTGCCGTATGGGCTGAAAACTTCGTTGCCAACAGAGGGACCGCTGCCGCTGGGCGGTCACCAGTAATATGAGCTAATCGTACTCTACGCACTCTATCCCAGTGGAAAGTGTGACTATGTAAAATTGTCGATATAAAATTTTACATGGTAGTGTATCAGATTTTCTAAATCTTCGATATTTTTACCTCGACAAAAAATACTGATCAGGCTGAATAACTTTTGCTACAGCATCATTTTTATATTTCCTATAGTTTACCACCATTATGGTTCTGCGTCAGGTGTTCCGAATCTTCAAATTAAATACCCCAACAAAAAATGCTCATCAGGTTGAATATCTTTTGCTAAGGCGTCAATTATGGTTCTGCATAAGGTGTTCCAAATCTTAAATTTTTTTATACCTCAGCAAAAATGCTCATCAGGTTTAACAAATTTTGCTAAGGCTCCACTTTTATATTTCCTATAGTTCATCTGGAACATTATGATGCTGCATTAGGTGTTCCATTTTCCAAAATTATTTCTACTTTATATGTTGCCCCGGCTTAATAGCTATATAGCAAAAAAGTTTCATTCGAATCCGTCCAATATTACCGGAGATAAACGTGATCATACATACAGACAGACAGACAAACAAGAAATAATAAAAAAAAAAATTTCTTTCTATTATTCTTTTTACGTGTCCCTGTATCCATTTCAGTCAAAAATACAAAATGTACAGTAAACATATTTTTACTATTTTATTATTATATGTATAGATATAAGCAAAGTGTAGATAAGGATAAACGTTCATTTCCATGGTCTACATCTTTCATTTATACGTCGCAACAATATACTCTTTTAAAATACTAGACAAATGTCAACTTAGTCTACCTGCGACCACGAACACTGTAAAGTGCTCGAAACGTTAGGTGTATAAATAATGTAATAAACGCGATAAAAACCGTATTAAAATAATTTTATTTAAATATACTCTTATTAAATATTAAGAAATGAAATATGGGAACTAATTCCACGTGGGCATTATTCGAACCTAGCGTCCGTATTAAAAAGAAACAACCAAAAATGAACAAAAAATATTGTATGGCTTCCTACATATTAATTAATTTTCAACTTCATATCTTGTTTCCTTATTTAATTAAAGCTTGTTCCTCCCACATTCAATTCAAACATTAGTAAAGGTTGAAACTGAAAACCCTGGCAATATTTTAATTTTAGAATGAGAATTCCAAATAAAATATATCCATATTCCAAAAAAAATTGTTTTATGGCGGCTTTGTAATAATGAGAGCAATTAAAAACAATTTAAGAGGCTTACATCAGCGAAACTAGCGACACCCGTTATTTAATTCTTATAGGAACTCCAAAATAAGATCAAATTGGAAAGAAATACGTAAGTACTTCGGTGGTAAATTATTTTTTGTAGTATATTTTTAGTATTACTTTTCATCAATATCAAGTGGCCAAAAGTGGCCGCTTAATTTGGCGGTAATCAGTAGTTCTCTACTCGTAGATTAGCTAAATGCAAAGTAATGAAAAATAATACCAAAAAAGTAAAAGTCATTTACTAATGAAGTACTTAGGTACGTTTATTTGAATACCTGAAGTAGAAAAATAAATAAAATGAGGTGGCGCTGGTTGGCTGGTCTAAGCACCTTACGTTTTGAAAATGGCTTGACCCTGAGTAGTCGAGAATAATACTCAAATACTCCACGTTACGAGGCAATGAAAATAATACAAATAAATCACAATACTTGAAAACACAGTCGATTCAAGATCTTTATGAAAAAAAAGAAACAAAAATAATGGTTCTGTTATTTTTCCCTTCAATCCAATAATTGTAAATTAATGTCTTTATCAACTTAGGAGAACTATCAAACTAACCACTAGCTGTATAACAGGATTTCATTAAAAATTTAATCAAGTTCCTTAACTTTCACAAAATGAAAAACGTCTTAATAATTTTCTCTTGGAAAAATAATGAGATTTCTGGATTCATTTGTGGAAGCTTTATGCGCTCGTGTGTGTACCTTAAAATGCACTAAACTCAAAGAATATGCAATTTTTTTTTTGTTTCTTAACTATAGAATTAATTTATCCTCTGTGTTAGTAGCTAACACAAAAGTTATTTATTGACCATAGATCAACGGTTCTCAAACGTTTTTCGCGGCGGATAGAACAAAATCGTCAAATGGCCTTGGCGCGCTCGAGGAGTTTTGAGGACCCGAATGGCCTAGTGGGCGTGAACTTTAATAGCGCTTTCGCATATTAAGCAACCCCGGGCGCAGAGTCCCTACTTGGATGAGTGACCGCAAGTGGCATAAAAATAACTCGAGCTCTTCCGTGCTACGTAAGGCACGTTAAGCTGTTGGTCCCGGCTGTCATCATTGATGGTAGTCGTTAAGCTATTTCAGATGCCTAAAACCAGCTTGAAAAATCTGACACCAGTGTTGGCCATTTAATATTGTGCTGCAGATTTAAGGAAAGATTAGTTTATAAGCTTATTATCCGGCTGAACTCAGGACTAGTTATATAATAATACTTTTTCAAACTAAAGCTATGTCTCTCCCAGAACTCCTGACAATTGTTAAGCTTACAAGCTAACTAACACGAAGCAATTAATTGAGTCTAAAAGGCGACTGCAAGCTATTACCTCGGTCTGATCGACAATTTCTGTACGAACGTGCTTAGTTTAAGAGTCCCACGTAAAGCCGAAAGCCCATACAAACGTAGTTTGGTTTTAGTTTTACAACAGTTAAGCCAAACTCAACCAAACTTCGTACATACCGGATAAGGCATATTGATGTTTATAATCAGATTTCAATTTTAAAAACAATACTTATACAAAATTACAGCGAGGAGAAATTTTCGATACGAAACTTCTACCTTACCTCCTTATCCGGTCGTATGTACGAAATTTGGTTGAGATTGGCTTAACTGTTGTAAAACTAAAACCAAACTACATTTGTATGGGATTTCGCCTTTACGTGGGACTCTTAATTGTTTCACAGTATGTAAACCTCGTTCCACTAATTATTGTCCTCTAAGAGCATATTGATCAAATTATCTCGACGGTTAGGCACCTGAACATGTACTACAAGCTCTTTGTCTAAAAAAGATAAGCTTTTAAGAGCGGCCGCATATTATCAGAAATCCCTGTTAGAAAAATTCTGACGCTCGCCGGAAGCTTGCCGGAAGCACCCCGCATACTATCAGAAATTTTGATCCGGCAGCTTTTGAGCCCAGTCGTGTTTCATCTGTATGCTTACGCACATCTACCTATATGAATGAAGATACGTATGTTATTGCTCTTAGCGCTTTTTTTATTTAAATAAAACAAATCGGCCAAGTGCTAGTCGGACTCGCACATGAAGGGTCCCGTACCATTATCTATACAACATTAGACTATCGGGCAAAAACTGCAACGAAAAACATGTTCTTAGTACGACCGCCATTAATATTTATTTAATTTTGATTTAATTATTTATTTTTAAAGCGATGAATAAACAAATAAATATTTTGTGAATATCAGAAGCGTCTACCTGTTGCCGTTATAAATAACGAGCAAAAGATGGCGAAAAAATCACGTTTGTTGTATGGGATCACCCCTTAATTATTACCTATTTTATTTTGATTCTAGTGTTTATTGTTATAGTGGCAAAAGCAAATAAGTACCTACATCATCTATGAAAATTTTAACTGTATAGTAATCACGGTTTATGAGATACATCCTGGTGACACACGGACATCGAAATCTCGTAATTAGGGTCCCGTTTTACGCTTTGGAACCCTAAAAACCTTGATATTGAAATATGGATTTCAATGCTTAATTAATATTTGGCATATTCGCTCCATATCTAAGTCTCTGTGTATTTTATTCTGGTAATTTTCATCATCGCGTTCCACAAACATGGATATTTTTACACATCGGCAATTAAATCTTGAATTAAGCTCATTTTCGTCAAAAACGTAGGTTCCTAAAATACAACCAAACACGTGTGGAGCGTACGGCGGCGGACGGTAAACTGACGCGAATTTCTGATGGTGTGCGGGGCCTAGTACAAAATGTATGGAAAACACGCCTTCCGCCATTTCTAACAGAAAAAATTCTGACGTCCGGCTGAGGTGCCATCCGGCGGGCATCAGAAACGGACGACCCGTTAGAATTTTTCTAACAGTGTGCGGGAGCTAATACAAAATGTATGCAGCGAGTGCCTTCCGGCGAGCGTCAGAATTTTTCTAACAGAAATTTCTGATAATATGCGGCCGCTCTAAACTGTCCGATTGAACTTAGGATCCTTACACAGTACTTTTTCGGATTAAATCTATATCTCTCCCATATACAATTTTTGAGCATATTTTGCGTTCTTTTTCTTTGCAAAACTTCAAGCAGACAAAATGTCGATGAATGGCATTAAAGCAATTGAGTCTAGAAGGCAATTGCAAGATATTACCTCGGCTTCATTGACAATTCCTGTACAAAAGAGATCGCTTCTTCTGGAACACAAAAATCTGCAGACAATATGGTGCTATGTTCAATATAAACAATAGTAAAAAAAATATTCATCTTAAGATATTTTAAATATCATTTAGATTTACAATTGGTTTACAATGTTATGTTATTGTTGACGTTAATAATTTACTTAAAGCTAAGTTTACACCGCTTCCAAGGCGGAGTGCAGAAGAAGCGGCAACAAACTGCACAACGCATTTTAAGGGTGGCCAACCCGTCTATCTTTCATACAAACGCTCGTACGTGATTATGGCGGTGTGACAAATCTTTCTTTGAAAGTTTTCAACTAATAGATATCTTGTGCACTATATCTAGGTTACTATCAAACCGAAAAATCCGAATTTGGAGAAACAAATTCAGTATTAGCCTTAAAAATCCGCTTTTTGGCACAAATTTTATGTGAATTTTGGGCGTTTTTAATGTACTCATTAATTGTAACAGTAAAGAAAATATTTATTTGGAATCCTTGCAAATGTAATGGAGATTCTAGATGTATAACGTTTTTTTTATAAACTTGTAAGGCTCACTAATAAACACGTATTTCTTGAAACAAGTTTAAAGAAATTTCCGCACACTACTTTTCGTTCAATGTCTTCCCCTTCTCACTAGCTTGTTTCCATGTGGCAGTAAGGGGTGTGCTGGAGACCAGGGCAAACGGCTCTTTTCGCTTTGCCTCTTTATTTGACATTGCGCTGGATGGAACAAGCTTTTCGACCATGCTCGCGTTGACGATAGTCGGTCGAGGAAGGGCCCTCTTAAATGGTTTGTATCACAGTATACTTCGCTCTAAAATTACTCTATTATCCTTTAAAAGCACATTGACCAATTATCTCGATCTCTTTCTCTTCTCTTCTCGATCTTTATCTCAAGCAGTTACTACAAGATCTCCGTCTCAGATTCCTATAAATTCCTAGGAAACAGTACCTACCACCATATTTCTAGGTAAACCTGTTCACAATATTCATAGCACCAAACATGTGAATTTGTAGCTTTTTGTTGGACTTCCAGTAGATGAAGCCACCGATGAATGGTACTGAAGCATTTAATTGAGTCTAGAGGTGACTGCAGGCTATTAATTCGGGCTGATTGACAATTCCTGAACAAAGTGGATCGCTAATTCCCGGAACATGCAAATCCTTAGACAATAACGCGGTAAAGTTAATTAAATCACCGACTAACCGTGTATCTTCGCTCCACGAATTACTCTATTGTCCTTTAAGTAGGACTGTGTGGTGAAAGGTATTGATTGGTTATCTCTGTTGTATTCTAGAATGACGTGCTGTCACATAAGCAACCATTGTCGTTGTCCTAATGATTTATGAAAAGACTGACTTTGGCTAGTGGATTCACTCGCATTACTTTAAACTTTAAAAAAAAACTAAATCCTTCTCACTGCTTCTGCTGACTTTATATCTTCGTTACAAACATAACTATTTGTAATTACCAACATTATTTGGAAATATTAATTATGTAAGTAAAACAGATAGTACAGGACTCCACATATTTATCTTTTGGTTATCAGGTGGGCGCTGGCAATTTATTTACGTTGGTATGAAGCTTTAACGGTTTTTTTGAAATGTTCACCACCAGATGGCAGCATTGAGACTTCAACCTCAATAAACCACTCTCATTGGATAATATTTGATCACCCTCTTTCACTTGATCTAAGAAGCAAACTATTGCTTCAAGCTGATTGACAAATCCCGAACAAAGTGTAACGCCAGTTCTTGAAACAAAATCTTCAAACAATGAGCTGCTTAGGTTCATTGTATCACCTCATTCCTCGCTCCAGAGAATTACTCTAATGCTCTATTGTCCTCTAAGAGCATATTGATTAGTTATCTCGGTTACCTCCATTAAAGACAGCCAGTCAACCAAACACGCATTGTCTTATAACTACAGATATATAAAAATAAATAAATACTAATAAAAACCATTATATCCAGTGTCACTTGGGGTGATTTAAGGATTCCAAGATACGCCATTCATCCAAATCTGTACACGACTGACTGAAAAATTATTATAATTTTTTGTACATGTACGATTTTTTTTAATCGACCATTACTTACTTCTAAATGCGTCAACGGATTTGGACTTACGGAGTATCCCAATTTAAAGCCAAGGCAGTTGTGTTTTTGGAGTGATGGCGACGGATGCTGCTTCTACAAAAGGTAACATAAAACTACATCTCGCCTCTCCCAGCGAAAGCGTAATCTGTTAAGCCTCCGATACAAGTGGTAGAGAACAATAGCCAACTACCCTACCAATTCAGAATAGTCTACAAGTTTTAGCAAAGTAGATTCTACACGCAAATTAGATTTTTGTTTGTAGAGTTAGAACGCTGCGGATGTCACTAGTACTCGAACTTTATACTACTAAGCGTATACACGGGTAACCAAATATGATGGAGTGCATGGTAGAGTAGAGTAAAAGCAGTGGCAGTGGAAGGAAAGTAGTGGTACCAATTTCTAGTATTCTACTCTACTTATGCTGTTTGTACCTGCTGGATATGTTGTTAGTAGCATAGTAAGTGAGTATTAATCAAAAGCCAAAAACTACAAAAGGTAACGTAAAACTCTAAATTACACCTATTCTAGCGTAAAACGGAGACCGTAAGCCATTCCCGGTTAACACTGCACAGCATTGTAGCGATGCTTTGACCTCTGATCTAGCAAATAGTTGCAATTTACCACGGCGAAATAGCTGTAGCAAAAGAATACGAAATATAATGAAAATAATATAATCCAAACTAGTGGAAGAGATACAATTTTTGAAAAATATCTGAGTTATCAACAATCACTGTACCCACCTAAAGGACTATCAAACAATTAATCAATCATTTATTTGTATAAAATAGGGTATGATACAGGTGGAATATTACAAAAAATTCTGCCTATCTAACTGTTGAAAACAGTATACAAATATTTCCTTAAAATAAATATAATTAATTTATAATTGACAAATTCAGAACTATTAAAACAGAATAATTGATAAAAACAGAATTATTTACTTTTAAGTTACGCATGCATTTATTAGAAATTTACTTATGTCAACATTAATATAAATTAAAAATTACTTTGTCGCAATCTGTCATTCCCTAGTCATTCTCAAACATTTCATATGAGTTAAATAAAATACAAATTATATGTTATGGTCCAGAAAGTCTTTCAATGAATAAAATAAATTATTCAGCAGCCAGTTATGAAGCTCTCTTTTAAATCGATGTAATGGAAGCTCTTTTATTGACACAGGTATTTTATTTTCAATCATATTTATTTGTTTAACTAAATTTACATACAATATGAAAATACATATAATAAATATTATTCTAACTATCAACTTATTATTTTTATAACATAAATTACTAACTAAACTAAAAATTAAAAAAAAAATACAATAAAATATTATAACTATACCTACTTAATTATACAAAATAAAATTAAAAATCTAATATAAAATTTTGTCCATGTGGCATTTATTTATTTATTTGTGGTATTTTATTGTAAATGCCTGATTTTTTCCTGTTTTGGAACAACATCGAATACTAATCTTGCTGGGTCTCTGACACATCTTGGGAATATATCCTTAGCCTGTTTAAAAAGATTTAAATATTCTTTGACAAAAATGCAAATGTCTTTTATGTAGAGACAAGGAAACGGTAATATTTTTAATTCTTTAAAATAGGGTTTGCAGGATACGTAAGGAGCAACACCACATATTGCGCGAATACATTTTTTTTTTGTGCTATAAATACTTTATTTATATGTGTCCCGTTTCCCCAAATCAACAAACCATATCTCAAGACAGATTCAATATAAGCAAAATAGGCCATGGCAGCTGTACTTCTATTTGCAACTCTAGCTAGTTTATGTAATGCAAATGTAAAACTATTATTTTTTTTGCAAACTTTGTCAATTTGTTCTTTCCAATTTAGTTTTTTATCTATTACAAGACCCAAAAATATTGTGCTATCAACAACGTCTAATGTTTGATTGTCATAAATAATCTTTAATTGTTATAAAAGAGACTTTTCGATGGAGAGAGACGATCAAGAGTTGCTACTACAAAAGGTTACGTAAGATTAAATCTCTACGGAAGCCGTAAGCTATTTACCGGATAGCGCTGCACAGCTTTGTAGCGATACTATGACCTTGTTATGACATTAATATAGCCCAAAGAGGTGGAAGATATAACTTGAAAATATTGAAGTTATCAACAACCACTGATCGCACTTAAAGAACTATAATTTTTAAAAATGTATACCAGTGAGACTAATCGATAAAGTGTGACTGTATACAATAAAGGTTACAAAAAATTACACCTCTTCCAGCGTAAAAAGCCGTAGGCCATTACCGGTTGACACTGCACAACTTTATAGCTAGATTATGAACTCAAACCTGACAAATAGTTGCAATTTACCGTAGCAAAATCACTGCTTAGAGATACGAAATGTTATGTCAATATATAAAAGATACGACTTGAAAATATCTGAGTTATCAACAATATAACCCGAACAAGTGGAATAATGACTTGAAAATATCTAAGTTGTTAAATTACTGAACTAGATGCGTTCAGTAAGTACTATTAACTTGAAAAATTATTTTCAGAAAGACTCTTCGATGGAGAGTCATGACTATCAAGTGTTGCTACCGGTTAACACTGCACAGCTTTTTAGCGGTAATATAACCTCAGACCTGGCAAATGGCTGCAGTTCTCCGTAGTGAAGTAGCTGTGTAAAGGGATATGACACGTTATGACATCAATTTAACCCAAACAAGTCGAAGATAAGACTTGAAAACATCTGAGTTATCAACAATCACTGAACGTTGTGACGTTGTGGTCGCAACCTCTAATTCATATGATTTGTTTTCATAGGCTCACACAGATGGCGCAACTTTTGCTTCTCAACTTTGTATCCGCCATAATAAGACAAAATAAAAGTACGATTGACGAAATGTGTCTCATTTCAAATGAAAACAATAGTTTTGGCATCACATTTATAAATGATATCTCAGTTTTAGAAAGTTTAGGCCAACGCAGGATAACGCTATCTCGTGACGAGTGGAAAAGAACTCTGCAGGGCCCCGTCCTCTAACTGATACTGCCTACCTTATAGCAGGCCTATATTTTTTTGTATTAGTTTTGCAGTATAAACGTTAAAATTATATTGTCTTTAACTTAGGGCATAAATGACTATAACTGCAAAAATATCGAAAGTAAGTCGAGTGCTGCTACTACAAAAGTAACAAAAACTTACACCTATCCCAGCTTACGGAAGCTGTAATCCTTTTTACTTTACACTGCACAGCTTTGTAGCAATCCTTTGACCTCCGACCTGGCAAATAGGTTCTTTATTACGGTGAGCGACATGCACATTTCAGATCCCCATCCATTAAAAAGGATATATCTTAAGGGGTAGATAAAAATACCTTTGTAATTAATGTTTTACGAAACACGAAGTTATTGATACAAAGCAAGTGTTTTTACATTCTAATTGTATTTTCCGTGACTTCGTACGCATGTGTTTTAGTTTAATCACGTAATCCATCTGGGTTTCGAGTCATCTCAGGTAAGAAAGCAAACGGAAACAAGCTAAGATGACAGTGAGATTAAATATCGTCTACGAAGACGAGCTCCGTGGCGCAGCGGTCAACACGCCTGCCTGCGACACGGATGGTCCCGGATTCGATCCCCGGTCAGGTCAAGATGAAATAGTTTTGACACAGTTTCATACAAATTTACATACAGTAAACTTTATCACTTTTTACATTTCTATTTTCAAAATTGACATAGTTTTGACACAGTTTCATATAAATTTTCAGGCCTCATTTTAACCCCTTAGGGATGAATTTCCAATTTTTTTGTCATTTTGTCATTAAGGAAAGAATATGCTAAATTTCATCGGTTGCCCAGTTGCAGCTGTGCGTTGATTAATAAGTTAGTCAGGCAGTTTTTATAAGGATAAAGCCCTTTTAAATTTGTAAATAATAATTTTAGTTTCCTCTCCTTAGATTAAGAATATAATTTGTTTCTTGAATAAACTGTGCATACGCATCAAAATTGAGGTGGTTCACAAGAACCTCAAAAAGTATATTTTTTATAGAGATAGAAGAATACCATCGTAAAATCCCTTTCTCCCAGAGTCGGAAGCTATCAGCCTTTACCGTCGGTAGGTACACTACACAGATTGTAGCGATCTGTGAAAGCCTACATTGTATCGTACGGTGACATAACGTGAAAGGGATGGATACATCCTAGAGCTTATGCTTTGTTATGAGTAGCAGGATGATTTTACGTGAAAGCCTAAAAATCCTTATTCGAAAATTATTTCTGATAGCATTTTTATATTGTAGCTATTGCCTTCTTAATTATTTCTATAAAGATTTCAGAGTAGAATATAGTTACTCAAGGTCTCTCGACTTGCTACTTTCTCATCCCCAATCCATCCGAGCAAGTAGTAAACGAACCCAAATACTAATTATAAGAACATACTTACCTAAGCAGGGTGTTATACAGGGTGTAATCGAATTCATTAGCATCCCTAAAAATTTTTTACATTAAAATACAATTCTTGCGTTAACACTAAATTGCTGGTTGTCTACCGGCCGACCGACTGATTTGATATAGTTTAAATGAATTTAATTTTCGGCGTTTTTGGTTGTTGTCCTTTTTAAATTTTCAGGTTTTTTTTTAGTAATGGCTTCTATCAAAGCGCCTAAGGTAGTATTTGAGCAATTCATAATTTTGAAAATTGTGTAATTTAAATTTACTTAAAATTAGTATTACATTACTTTCAGTCATGGATACAGCCTATATATATAAATAAATAAATAAATATATACGGACAAATCACACAGATTGAGCTAGCCCCAAAGTAAGTTCTAATGAAAGACTTGTGTTATGGGATACTAACTCAACGATACTATATTTTATAAAAATTACATTATACATCCAAGACCCAGGTCAATCTGAAAAAGATCGTTTTCCATCTTGACCTGACCGGGGATCGAACCCGGGACCATCCGTGTCGCAGGCAGGCGTGATGACCGCTGCGCCACGGAGCTCGTCACTATACTTAAAACACTCACTCAAACTCAAACACAACACAATACTCGTCGCTATATTTAAAAGGATGCTAATGAATTAAAAACACCCTGTATATGTCATATTTCTAATGCTGACGTCAGAACTAAGATGGAGCCAGTATGCATTAGATGTTATGGACCATTTCAATTATGCACCTTTTTAAAAACATAAAGCCCATACGTAGCATTAAGCTATACGAATTCAAGCAAGACTTTACCGCAACTATAGGTTGTAGGGATTCTATACTTTGGCCTTCCTGAATCCCTACATCATGACGGTACGGTGACATAACTGTTTATAGGGTGGGAAACATTCCAGCGTCCGTGTTACGAGCAATTCGATGTTTTCAGGTAAGGGTCTGGAAAATGTCTAAAATAAATTCTGCTGGTTTTCCGTAAAATATACAGCTTCCAACTGCTTTTTGTCTCGCCATATGATAAATAGTACATGGTGTAGTACGGTAAAGAATGAAACTGTAATGTCTAGACCTGCCGTGAAACGCGCAATGTTTTTCATCACACCAATGTATAGTAGAGTAAAAAATATGTAGATTTTCTTTATAAATTTATCGAAATTGTATAGAACATATGCCATTTGCCTTGAAAACTAATATTAGCGCGCCTGCAAGCAGGCTTAATATATTACCTTTGTTCAATATATTGGTCGGGGAGAAAGTAATTTCGTATTTTGTATGAAGATTTTATCCGTCCATACAAAAGAGGTGTAACTTTGACATCAAAATTTTCAGACACAAAACGCTTAAACCAACTTTGTGCTATTCTTACTGGGACAGCGGTATGTTCGTAAATACCAAAATTCACTTTCTGTGTATTTTGCATAATTTTCTTTATTTTTTAATTAACTATTAAAAATGTATTTTTTTTTTCGTCTATCTGTTACATTTTTAATAAACAAAGAAACGGTTGAAAATTTAAGGGAAAATATTTTGTACTTTTCTATATAATTCTTGAAAATTGAACCTTTCAGATGGTATCTAATTCAGCCAGATACATACAACATTACCAAAGATATTTGATTACAACTTTACACATAAAAATACGAAATTACTTTTTCCCCGACCTATTAATATATATAAATATGCAACTTGCATATTTCAATTTCTTGGTTAGGCTTTTTTCTGATCCGTACTTCGTAAACCTTAAGCCATTGATTCCAGCAAACTTCGAAAAATAAAAAAATCATTTGAGAAATCGCATTAAACCGCAAGCTTTTATTATACAAAATAATTTCATATGAATAAACTTGCAGTTTCCCGATAAGAGATTCAGTCGTGCTCATCATGAACGCATGATGTGCTGGAATATTTGAAATTGTGCTTCGGAAATCAAAATCCATTGCGGCCATTCAAAATCTGCTGGATGCATTTCTGTGTCAACGAGATAATTTCGTCTGTCACACATTATTGGTCGCATTGATGAATTGTAAATGTTGAAAAGCAATGCTATATAAAAATAAATTTGTAATTAGATACATTTACTGGTTCAAATTCATCATGTCAGTGTTTGCTACGTAGGTAGATGAAAAAAGAAAGAAAGATGAACTTCTGATTATTAAAACCAAAAATCGTTTGGGAAATTGCAATAACGCTTTTATTATAAAAAGAATATACTCGGCATTTGAACTAGATATTTTGATGTAGTCATAATTTATAATGAAAAAGCTGACAGTGTAAGCAGTTTGTAAAAACCAGTCAAGGGAATGAGGAAAAATCTAGGGAATCATATAGTATCTACACAATACGGCTATAGCTAATTAGGAGTGATTTTTCGTTTCCGAGCGATACGTATTCAATGAACCATCTACTCGTTACGGCGCTGGACGTATTCGCGTCGCGTCGTCTGCGCCGAGTCGATGCAAATAGGATTAGCGACAACGTTATTCTGTAGACAAAGGTTTTTCTGACCGGCTTAAGCTGATTCTATGTCGATAAGTCCAGAATTATCGACGTAGAATCATAGACGTAGGATCCCCTAACCTTAACTTACAAGCACATAGGTATAAAAAAGTTCTGTCTGCAAGCAGGTTCGGTGCATTGCTGTACATATAGGTACATACCATCATTTTTAACCACAATATTAGCTATTGTAATGTATTTCATGCAAATAAATCTGTAATCTTATCTTATATCATCAATGCGTTTTAATACCGGTTGCATCCTCAGCTGATGTTTTAGAGATGTGCCGGAACCCGGGATCCACTAAAATATATTCAAAAGTTATTCTCCCAAAATGAAACTGAAAGTTCAGTGACATTAAGGTTTCTATGTGGGTTTCTCGGGTCGGATTTTAGGAATATTGAGGAAAATCTGCTTGCTAAACTAGATAAGATACCTTTTGCTCACATTACTTCAAATCGTATTTTGCCTGGGTAATGTTACCGCGGTGAAATCATTTTTCGCGAACGTGCTGGTACAATTTCAGCCTTATTTTACACAAACCTGGGTCACCGATTATATACCTACAAGTAATATGGGCATCAATCACAAACTTGATGGAGGTAGGTAAATAGATTAATCCCTCACAAAATTTCTTACGATATTGAGCTTACGCTTGGACAGCATATAAAATTATCGCAGGTATTTGACACAGTATCACAACACAAGTCATCTTAGACGCAATGATATTTGGGACATTCAAGTTCACGTCATCGACATGGAATTAAATAATTTACATCGAGAGTTTTCTTTATGATACAGGACGACAATTGAGCAAGGGGTTCACCTGATGGTAAGTGACCACCGCTGCCCATGGACAGCTGCAATACCAGGGATGTGACAAGAGCGTTGTCGGACTTTTATTTTTCTCTTTCAAAGGGGAGAGGGGATGGACCTCCAGCTCTGTCACTCGCCAAACGAAGCACAGCAGCGGAAAAATTACCACTCAAACGTTTTTCTGTGAGAGTGTGGTACTTCCTCGGACGACCTGGCCCAATCATGCTAATAGCAAAAATGAATTTAGCCAGTAACGTGGCTCACAACGAGAAGACAACGAGATAGAGGACGCTGCATGACATACGTATTACGTTTTTACAGACACTAGGAATAAAACACAGAGGAAAAGCTATTACAGGCCGCTCCAAACTTTATTGCGAGTCCGAACATAGCGCGAGTCGATGTGCAGTTCACAATACTAGGTTAAGAGGGGCGTACGCGGGAAGGCGGGGCGCGTACTACGCAGCTCGCAGCACTACGCAGATCCGACTCGAAATAAAGTTTGGCGCAACCTGAACTTATAGCAATTATAGTATCATCTATGCTTATAGCAACAACGAGGCTGCTCTGACATAAACAGCGGCCAATACTGACTGAGGCAAATATGAGTCCGGAAAGCTGTGATTAGGCAGTCGTGTCAGTATTGCAGCTTCTTCTTCTTCTTCTGTTTTATAAAATGGCTTCCACCGAGATTTCAGTGATTCTGCCAATGTCCAGTAAATTGAGATACTAAGTATCGGTGTTGTACGGTAAAGTTGTAACAAGTAGCATCAAAGATGGCGTATGTTCTTTGATGCCTCGTGGTTGGGAGGTTATGGTGACAAGTCTATACGAGTCCATATAACAGTCCACTTTAACTATTTCACAAATTGTTCCATGAGCACGAGCATTTATAACACCAAACTACACCAATTTCATATTATAAAGTCCACCAAAATCAATTTGCAAAATCGTCCTAGGTAGACCCCAACTGGACCCCTTGACTTCCCACCACAAACTTCTTATTGCAGCTTGTGACTTGTCCAATATTATCTAATGACAGCGGCTTTTCGCCTGCACAGTGCTGCCAACTAGTGGTGAGTTACAGAAAACCGTAATGCCTCTATTGCCTAGGATTCTAAGTTACATCGTTATTTTTATTATGGTTTAATGTTCTTCTTGTTTCAGCATAATTAAAAGTTACTCTCACTCTAAAACACGCAAACTCGTTAAAACTCAGCCATAATTATTCAGATGCTACAAAAAATTGCTTATTAAGCTGATAGTAAAACAGACTGCTCTTACACTGAGATCCTTTGTTCTTAGACATAAAGAGCTCTTTGCAGTACTTCACTGAACAATCTGGTTTTTAAGTTCCTTTCTTCAAATCAAAATGCAGCCTAATTCTTCTACATTAAGATTCAATATAGACTAGCAAAATAAGGGAGAATACCCAAAATGTGAAGGGAAGACAGATCTTAAAGCGAGGTTATGTCAGATATAAACACAGTACATGATAGACTTTAATCCCTTAGGAATTGGAAAATAAGATATCAATTTTGAAACAACTTCAATATATGTATATAAATATGCAAGTATGTCTGTTCCATTGTTTCATCCTGTAGCCGATACGATACTTTACGATAGCTTAATTCTGCTTTCTTTTTATCCGACTGATTGGAAGGATGGTAAAATGTGTGTAGCTATGTCTGTTCCATCGCCGCTTCCTGTAGCCTTTACGATTTTTAAGTGTGAGATGTAATTAGATTCGTATTCTTCCCAGGAATGTTGACGTCTAACGTCACATAGCCTATGTCCTTCATCAGCCTTCTCAGGCCTAAGAATATCTGTGTATCAAATTTCATTTAAAT
Organism: Rhodophaea formosa; assembly: GCA_963082605.1. NCBI lineage: Eukaryota > Metazoa > Arthropoda > Insecta > Lepidoptera > Pyralidae > Rhodophaea > Rhodophaea formosa. Next base: position 6,863,857 of record OY720218.1, on the reverse strand, counting down.
CGGTTCTCTAGTTTGAGCGTGAACGCGGGACAGACAGACAGAGTTATTTTCTAATTTATTTATTTGGGTTGAATAATAGCTGCAATATTTACAGACAGAAAGAGTGAGTAATTAACACAGGATGAAATTCTAAAGTATTACTTGTCACAGGTTTTTCCTACTACTACTATGTTACGGTACTAGGTGAGCAATCACTTACTAATATGTCGCTAGTCGCCACCCACTCCTAGGTTTTTGGGACCTGACAAGGGTTCTGCTGAGTCAGCAATGATGTAGAAAGGAGGTCGTGTAGGTGATCTGTCTTTCTGTACGAAATTACCGTGATTTTACACAAAGAAATAAAATAATGGATTACTTACGGGTACATGTAAAGTGTTAGTGGGGACTCTATAAAGCCCCTCCTAAACAAATACATAAAGGGTCCTTTAACCAACTAAAGCCCCATTGTGATTATATTAGAGGCATTTTATGAAGATTTCTTATTGTTCTTGAATTAATTTACTTTTTTATCTTAAGCAGTTTAATACCATTTTTCTCGAGCTCTTCCGTGCTTCAGAAGGCACGTTAAGCCGTTGGTACCGACTGTCATCATTCGTGATGGCATTTGTTAAGCTATGTCAGATGCTTCGAGCAACACGGAAGGGAGTAGCCATACGCTGCATTCCCCTCTGTCAAGGTACAAGCCAAAATTAGGCATATGCATGTCTATGTGTTAGTTGTGTGTGACTCATCTGTACACAAATTATTTTTTCTTTTTTGTAATTTTTTTGACAATGTCATAATTACTATCAAGTGACAGTTTAAGTTTTGTATGTAGGTGTGCGGAACTAAACTTGTGTGCACATTTCCCCCCGCAAAAAACGCCAGAAAAATTGTCATAGTAAATTGTCGCTTTGCCCACTCCCTCCGTCCGGTACGGAGGCCGTGTTGCTCGAAGGTCAGATGCCTTGAGGCAGCTTGGAAATCTGACACCAGTCTAGGCCAATTATACACACGAAAAACAAAACAACAAAACCATTTTTTGTTGTTGTTGATAATTGCATAATCAACAGAGAGAAGTTTATTGACGGTTCCGCACAAAGGATATTGACAAAGGATCCTTGGACCGGCCAAGTGCGATTGGGAATCAATCAATACCAAAAAACTCCGTACCGCTATACAATGTTTGAAAAGATTTAACTACAATAAAAACGTGTCTTATATGAAATCTCCCCTTCATTTTTGAACCTGCACGCGATGTACACCTGACGTGATCTTTCTTCGGTTGAAAAATCCCTCAACATAAAAAGATTTCTTATAAAAACATCAACTATAAGTAATTGCTTAGAGCTTGCTGATGAGATGCTCAGCCGGCTACGATAATAAGGCCGTCCGATTCCAGTTTCCGATACGGTTCCGGACCAACGCGTCTGACAACTTATTCACTCGTTTCCGATCCGTGAGCAGCTAATGAAAATGTAATATTGAAAGTGTATCGATCCTAGATAGTTATTGGTTTCTTTTCAGTCTTTGTATGTTTTTTAGTTCTGTGTAATCTTTCGTTTCTTTTGAAATTCAGTAATATTTCGCATCGGGATAATATAAACTAACGCGTGAAACTAGAAGCATCATCTACAACTAGTGGTTTTAGTAGTGTTTAATAAATAAATAAATATATACGGACAAATCACACAGATTGAGCTAGCCCCAAAGTAAGTCGAGACTTGTGTTATGGGATACTAACTCAACGATACTATATTTTATAATCGATACTTATATAGATAAACATCCAAGACCCAGGTCAATCTGAAAAAGATCATAATTAATCTTAGATCCATGTAATTAATAGGATTATTTTTTCAAATAAATACCTACTAACCGACTTCAACCCTATACGTATGCTATAAATAAACCAAGCGCAAGAAATAAAAATATTGATTCTTTCATACCTATTTACAATTTATTATCAGTTTTTATTTGGAGTAGGTTAGTTGTGTCAAGATTCAAGATTCAATCGTTTATTTAATATAGGTTTCTTTGAGCACTTATTAATTGTCATATTTGTGTTTACAATTTTTACAACAAAAAAATTTTGTTGACGTCATTAATGACTTATGGCTAAGTTTAGGCCGCTTCCAAAGCGGAGTGCAGAAGAAGCGGCAACAAACTGCACAGCGCATTTTCTCCAAGCGACGTCAACTCACAATTTTACTTATATATATGTGGACTGAGTGTGCATTGTTTTAATTAAATGTCATGATAAAAATTTATGTCATATGTGTGAAGTGCAAATAACCTTAAGCAAAGTGAAAATAACCTTAATCTTAAGGCGAAATTTCAAAAATCGTACCCCTGAGCTACCCAATGAGGCTTGGCTTTCACCATATCATATTACAGCAATGATGCTCAATCGGAAGTGAAGATAGACGCTCGGGTGATACAAATAATATTCAACGAAGAAGATTTGGCAATTTAATGCACAAAGCAAACAGGTGCGTGGATTAGCTATTGGTTCTCAAACTGGCTGTCGTCATGAATATGCGGCGGCCAATTATACGGAGCTCTGATAATTCTCCTTTGTACGCATCGTTTGCTAAGCGGTATTTGCATTTCAGCAAAGTTGAGAACCTCTGGTAAGTTGTCATAATAATAAATTTCATAAAACATAAACATTTCTTGATATTTTATACATATCTTAAACATACTCAATATTATAGAGGGTAGGTTAGTTTGTGACCAGAGCAAAGTGAAGAAGCGACCCCAAATTTATGGCAGAAGTAGCAAAGATAAAAGTACAACTTGGTTCCAGAGGGGAGGTTTTTGCTTGTGATCAAGGCACAACCAAGCTAGCGACCCCTAATTAAGGGCGGTAGTATCATTTTTGTGCTAGTATGGGCAAATAAATATTTGGTAATAACAATTGTTGAAGTTAATGACATCATTACATATATGGCAAATAAAATTTTGTATTAAAAATACAATGAAAAAGAGAGTAACTAAATTATTAGTGCATTTGAAACGTTATTACTAATTAAATTAATAATAAAGGGTTATAGCAGTTAGTCCTTTTAAAATTAGGGCAAACATTAATAAACCGATAGAGTTGGACCACTCTGGCTCTATTTGACAATGTTTAAGAGCGTATACTAGCAGTATTTTTACAATATGGTTTTCATACAAATGTATTTCTCTATTTTCTCGCTGAAAACTGATTCTAGAGCCACAATTCTTTTTTCATAAAATCTAGTACTAAAATAGGAATGCCCCTATTTTTTACTTTTTCCAAAAAAACTGTTTTTGATAAATTTTTTTCTTCTAACCAGGTTTTTAGAAAAAAATAAAACATAGGGACATACCAATTTTAGTAATAGATTGTATGTAAAAAGTTTTGTGCCTCTAGAAGCAGTTTTCAGCGAGAAAATAGAGAAATACATTTGTATGGAAAACGCACTGCTAGTATACCCTCTTAATGAAGCGTTAACATAGTCAAGTAAATCTGGTATCAGAAAGGCGATCAGAACTTGCCAGAGATTTTAAAGTATATGTGTAAGTAGATAGCATGATCTATTGTACTATTTAGGTAGTGAAATCCGGGCTCTAAAATTAAGGTTAAAAATATCTAGCTATAACTAAATGTAATGTGTGCAATTTCACGCATAAAGTAAGCGTGGATTAACCATCGGTTTTCAAACTGGCGGTCGTCATGAATATGCGGTTGCCAATTATACGGAGCTGAAATTCCACCTTTGTGCATGTCGTTTACTTAACGGCATTTGCATTTCAGTGAAGTTAAGAACCCTTGATTTTCCACATGACGATTATTTTGACAGGATTTAATGTACTCTCTCATTTAAATGGATAATCGGTTGTGTTAAAATTGTAAAAAGCAACCTCTGTTCGTCATAATACCATTAATCATTGGTCTTCCACGCTGGTTTGGAGAAAAGAAAAAACATAGAATATACCAGCTGCTTTTTATCCCGCGCAGACCGTATAAGCCGGTCAAGGGATTGGGCGAAAATCTAAGGAATCACATTGATAGGCAATGCGGCTAGCAACCTAGCTAGCAAAAATATTTTGATTCCGCTTTCAACCTTTTCACCCACTACGATGCTAAACGTGGCCTGTAGGTTTTATGACCTTGGGCTCTGTCTACCCCGCAAGGGATAAAGACGTGATAGTAAGTATGTATGTATGTATGCTTTAAGCACTCAATAAAGAGCACAATCGACGTCATGTGGCAGTTACATCACGCTTTCTCGGCGGATCGGTTTTATATAGTGCTAATATAAAACCGATCCATGAGCCCTCTTTTGTAATATGGTCAACCACACCACAAAGAAATATACGACTATCTAATCAGAACAGCTGATTGACTCTATAATAATGCATTTTCATTTGTCTTACACAAAAATTTAATAAAGAAACTTTTTCATTTCGAGACATAATTGTTCTATTTAATTAAATGTCCTTTAACCAGTATTTCGCTACGCTGATCGCCTTTAAATTGGCCTAATTGACTATTAAGAAACTAACAAGACAAGTTAAATAAACGCATGTAAAAGTGACTTAAAACAACAATTCGTTTTCACAATTTATTTCTTAAAAGACGTCTTTCATTGTAGCCAGTACTTAAATAGTTAAAAGGCAAAAGTGTAATTTAGTTACAAAACTTTAATTTTCCATTATCTTCTATATAAAACAAAGACGGGTTGGTTACAACACTTATAACTCGAGATCTGCTGAACCAATTTTCATGGTTATTGATTCCGCCCCGAATAGCAGAATACATCTTAAAAACAATGAAAACTCGATATATGTAATGAATACTTCATCATTGACTATTAGGCGGTACGAAGTTCGCCGGGTCAGCTAGTTTTATACTAAAGGATATCTTCAATTATCTGTTGATTAGTTCTTTTCCGAGATATCCCAGTCTCGCCAATCGGAAGCCTACAAGAGATTGATGATACTTGGGTTTAAGGATGGATTATAGGTCTTCCTACTATATCTATCTGGGAAGAAGTAAAGGCAAATACATAAGCCAACAACTTTTCATCGCGCAAATTGTAAAAACCGGTGGAATAGGAATCTCATTTGGAATATTTCAAAATTTACAAATCATTTATGAACAATATTATGTATTTAAATTTATATTCTTATTAATATTATATTCCACATAAAGAGTTCTGCAATAAAGGGTAGACGCTTGTAAGTGTTAGCACAGTAGGCTCCTGTATGGCATAAACATCATTTTGCAGATAATCGTTTGGCATACACTCATATGTCAGACCTACTTTCATTCAAAGGTCAAATCAAATTTTGGCATAATTTTCATATTTCATCATATTGAATCTTTTTTAGAGTTCCGTAGTAAACAAGGAACTCTTATAGTTTTGCCATATCTGTCTGTCCGTCTGTCCGTCCGTCCGCGGTTTTACTCAGAGACTATAAGTACTAGAAAGCTGTATTTTTTTAGAGTAGATTCCATACAAGTAAGCGGGAGTAATTTTTTATTTTCTCTACTAACCCATCGTGTGTGGTATTGTTAAATAGGTTTGTAAATATATTATGAGGTTGAGAACCCCATTTTTCGATTTAGGGATCGGTTTCTGAAATATTTGCTTTTAAACTGCAAATTTCTGTTAGAGGTATGTGTCCTCCCTATCTGCTAAACGGTTATATATGGATATGTGAAAGAAATTACAGCAGTATTACATATAACGAAGTTGAAAGGAAAACTACCAGAGCTAAGTACTAAAACCAACTTATTAAAATACGAGTATAGCACTTTTTCATAAATCGCGAAAGTAACTTTGTCATTCATACAAACACTATGAAAAACAAAGTAAAAATTATAGAGGATTTTGGCTAATCTAAGCTTGCTTCTACGGAACCCTTCATGGGCGAGCTCAACTCGAACTTGGCGAATTTTTTTAGTTATATATTGTGAACATATAAACCTTAAAAGTGACTAAATAGTAGTATTGTATAAACAAGTTCTATAACAAAAAGACAAATCATTAGATCGCACAAACAAAATCAGTGGGAGTTTGGTCACATGAACCTAACCATCCCTCTTTGCTCAAGTTGTTTTTGTGATGTTGAGGGTTTAGCCCTAAGTTGCTCTGTTTTTGGTCACAAGGTCACATACCAAACGTAACCTACCATCTGTTGTTAAGTTTTTTTTGTTGTGACGAGGTCTCCGTCTTTGGTTAGTTGGGGGAGTTTACTCTCTTTGCTTGTCTGCTCTCCGATTCACCGACATACGAGTATTGAAATAAAATGCCTTTATTTAAAACATGCCAAATATATTATGTATTTTTGCTTAATGATATTCTACTATATTTAATGAAATTGTATAATTTTATACCTTATAAACGATTCTGCCAAGTGTATGATACTTAAAACATGTCGAAACATCAAGATTCACCGGGTCCTTAAGCCCATACCATTCAAAACCAAGTCAGCACTGTCATGAAATGAGGTTTCAATTTGTTCCTAAAGGTGATTCTTACCGAGCTCGGCTATCTTACAAAATATTCAAGACTCCTCAAGTGACTGGTTTGACTCAATCGCTGATCAGAGGGGATAATTTGGCAAGTTCCTTTATTTGGCGACCCAGCCAGAGTACCTATTAAATATTTAAGGAACGCGTCGATTCGTTAAGTGTATTCTTAGAAACTAAATTTTCCATCTTATCGCCATTGTATCTGTTCTCTGAATCTGAAATTATTATGGGGTCTATGGGAGAAGACTTGTAGATTGATTTATTTTAGTGTAGTGTATAAGTATATTAACTGCTTATTTTCAAAATAGTTAGAGGCCAAGGTTAAATTGGATAGTGTGGTTTTAGAAACTGAATTGTTAAATGTTAAATCGATGGAAATATTGACTAAACAAAAACATTATTGTCTTTATCAGACCCCATTCCAATCCCAACTAGTATTATAAATGCGAAAGTGAGTTTCTTTGTTTTTTGTAACGCTTTCACGCCCTATGTACTGAACCGATCATGAAATTTTGCATACACATTATCTGGAGTATATAGAAGGGCATAACACGCGGGCAAAGCCGCAGGTAACAGATATTTTAAAATATTATTCACGTTTTAGAAGAAGAGAATTTAATTGCTTAAATAAAATTTGCGTAATAAAATCGGTTACAATATTGAGAAAGGGGAAATCCAAGAAAAATCTGAGCAACTGGAAGAAATTAGTCGATTCTGTAATCGAATAAAAGTGACGGCTTCACAAAGGTTGCCTTCCGATTTTCCGATAAACGCCCTTTATTCTTTTACCAATGTAATTTCATCCATCTTATTTGAGTATATTGAATTGTCAAGTTTCTTGTGTGATCCTGATAATCTTTTGTGATTTTAAAGAAATACATTGAATACTATAAGAATGGAATGTTATAAAAATAGAAATTAATTTTACTTACCTTTACATTTTAAATACCGTGTGATTCCTGGCAGAGTAAAATAAGATCACACCAAGTTTTCCCATTAATGTCGTAGAAGGCAACTTAGGACTGAAACACAAGCTAAACAAAGCTTATAAACATCAAAGATACCTCTCCAACCCGTCTGGCCACATGGAGAGTGTAAGTCAAATCATCCGGCTGTATAGTCATTTAAATGAGAATATTAGCCTCGGCTGGTAGTATAGAGAGGTTCGTGCTCCTGCAGAAGAGACTTACAAAGCCCTGATGATGATGATAGTTTAACAATTAAACATGGCTCTAGTTTGTTTTAGAAAATAAAAAATCAAATAGTTTCTCTATTTTGATTATGCAATATAATTGAACTTTTTAAATTATATGAATAAGTAATTTCATTATATTAATGAATAATTCGTATACTTGATTCAATTCTTTTTTACACACCCATAAACCACGTTTACATAATTTAATTAAATGAAGATCAATAACAATACTCGTTTTAGACTATCATACTTTACTATCCTCTACAAAATGGAACAATAGAGACAGCTATCGTACGGAGTAGAAACTACTTCGTCCACAAATATGTTCCTAGGTCATTCAGACAACCTAGACCTGCAAAGCTAGACCTGCTACATGCACTTGAATCCTTCAAATGTTGTAGTTGTGAAGCTAGCGCACAGATGGCGTTGGCTTACAAAATAATTTGTGTATTTATTGTTTAGTGTTGTCCATAGAGATCCCTTTCTGTCATTGCAATTCTTGATATATTGCATGTACTCGTCCCGTCCGATATTTTGGAGCTACATTATCGTTAACTCTTGTTTTTTTATACAACTAAGTAGGCAAATAGGCATAGATTTAAAAAAAAATTCGTCATTCCTACTTCTATGCAAACAGGCATACGGCCATGATGGAAAGCGTTTGACACAATGACTACTATTATTTGCCAGGAATATTAGAGTTGTTTGCCATTGCCTTCTCCATTACACACACTAGTAAAAATCCACTATTGTGCAGTGTGCAGTTGTCTCACGATATTTCCCATCATCGGAAGCAGGAATTGTCATTAATGACCGTACTTCAGTCAGTCAGATTGTGGTACAAACTTACAATAAGTGGCTAAATTCTCATTTGTAGGTACGAGTAGGTCACAGGTTGCTTGTATCATTTTATGAATAACCTAGATACAAGGCTTCTGAATAAAATCAATATCTCCGCTCGGAGATATTTCTCAGAAAAAGTAAATACCCCAGTACCTACCTACTGAAGCAAAACTAGGCAAGCCTTATTATTACGCCCGGCTAAGAACGCAGCCCACGACTATGCTTAAAATAGACCATGATAGATAATTCTTTCATTTTTAAAATTCCACCTAAGTGAGGTACGTACATACATACTATCGCGCTTTATCCCTTGCGGGGTAGACAGTGCCCAAGGTCATAAAACCTACAGGCCACGTTTAGCATAGTAGTAGGTGTAAAGGTGGAAAGCGGAATCAAAATAGTGATGGGTTGCTAGCCGCATCGCCTATCAATGTGATTCCTTAGATTTTCGCCCAATCCCTTGACCGGCTTTTACACTCTGCACGGGAAGAAACGCAGCTGGTATATTCTATATTTTTTCTTTTCTCCCAAACCAGCATGGAAGAGTCAAATGTACCAAGTAAACAGGCTATAAAAATGTTTGAGGAGCCCATTTCGACCGGCATATCTTGGTGAGTGAGTGAGTTAGCCTAGTCGGTAACTTTGACTATATACTCTCTGACACCTTTATGTCTTTATCTCAGTGATTAAACAACCGGCCAATTTTTCAATGCTTGTGTGCGTGACAGCTTTGTGTAAGCACACGCGTTCTGTCAATATATACCATTATAATCCGTCTGAATCGGTCAAATTGGTAGCTATGGTTATATAGGTTTCCATCCTAGGCCTAACCTATGGGTTGAACACAATTTTTCTACGCTTTTAGGCTAATAGTCTATCTAGGCTTTATATAATCTAATTTCGGTAATACGATGACGTGACAGTGATGCGTTTCCGATTCGTAATGTAATCCGTTTGTTTTTCGTGTGTGTGTAAGTGGCCAACACCTGTGTCAGATTTTTCAATGTCAGTAAATTTCATGTCAGATTTCGGACTGCCATCAACGATGACAGTCAGGACCAACGGCTCAACGTGCCTGACGAAGCAAGGAGGAGCTTGAGATATTTTAATGCCATTTGCAGTCACCCATCCAAGTGGGGACTACACCCGGGTTGCTTAACATGCGGAAGCGCTTATAGTGGAAGGCCCACTAGGCCATCGGGCTATCGGGCACGTCCGTTGGAAACGGCATAACTGAGTTTCGTCACGTCCGCATAAGTACTGGTGACCGTCACGTAAAGGACAGCTTAATTTGTTGTGCGAATAGGTTTGTAGGGCTTTTGATGGGTGCCACAACATCTTTTGTTTTCTTTTACAAAATCAAGTATTTCTTACGCAAGTTATCGCTTACGCAATCTCTTACAGGCAAACTTCTATGGAAAAAGAGCGAAAACTATGAATGTGAAATAATACATAATAAACTGATAATAAGTTATTAGAGACGATAACAATCATTAATTAAATTTATTCTTATTTTGTATGCTAAGTTTTTTTTTGTAATACGCTTATAATTTCGTTTGACAGTCTCAATAAAGACAGGATCATTTCATTTCCTATAAATGCTTTCAGCTTTTCTAAGCTTACCGTAATCCTCGATCCAATAATAATTCTCGCAGCGACTTGCACAAGCCCTGTCGAACTAGTATTAGGTATATGGCTCTGGTAGTACAGAGAGGGTCGTGCTCCTGCAGTGGAGACTAACAAAGACCTGTTGATGATGATGATGATGATGACAATGATACTATGATGTGCTCCCACATCGTGATTCATTGGAAACGGCATAAATGAGTTTCATCAAATTTATATAAGTACAAGTAATTACAATATTCAAATAGTTTGTATTAAAGGAAAAAAACAATTTCACCTGATGCAGAACTATAAGGGTCCAGCTAAACTATAAGAAATAAAAAATACGCCTTAGTAAAAGTTGTTCAGACTGATGAGAATTTAATGTTGAAAATCGAAGATTTGGAACACCTGCTATAGAACCAAGTTTAATATATTCGCATAAATATAATAAAGTCTACGCGAACGAAGTCGCGGGCGTCAGCTAGTCTACTAATAATAACAGAGAGCCGTCTCATCCCGCAACATCCCCTAGGAAATCCAGTGACCGAGCTGCGTTGTAATTAAAATTATTTCAACACTTTCTTCATAGTTTTTAAACTTCACGTAGCAGTAAGTAATTAGCATGGAGATCGTGGTAATTAGTTTAACACGAGGACAGGGGACAGAATAAACTATTATTGACGGAAACAAACGAATCTCAGATACAAAACGTACGACTTACTTCAGTTTTATGTATCGTTATTAAAATATGTAACGAGTTTCTCACGTAAATAGATATATACATAGTCATAGCGCGGAATGGAACATCGTGCGCGGGTCTCGATTCACATTCGCCCTGAGACCTCTGGATGATGTCGAAAGTGTCGAAACCTGTCGGCCAATAGCTGACTATTTACGTGAGTTACCCGTTGTTACGTATTTTGTATTTTGTTTAGTATATTGTTATCAGTCATTAAGACAAATAGTGATTACCGCTAAAAATGGCCGTTTTTGGCGGTAATCTGATTCTCAAAATTCTCACTGATTCTGATAATATTAAACATGGTTCCAAGAATACTTCAGGTTATTTACTAAGGCTTATATGATTTACATTCTTGAATTTCTCTCTATTTATAAAGTATTAGGAATAAAATGATTGGCGTCGTTACTGTGCCTAGTGTGCGGCCTTAATTAAATTAAAATGTATTTATCTATACTAATACTGTATAAAAGAAAGATTTGTTTGTTTGCACTGAATATGCTCAGAAACTACTCGACCGATTTTCAAAATTCTTTCACCCATTGAAAGCTAATTTATTTGCGGGTTACATAGGCTATAATTTACGCGAACGAAGTCGCGAGAAAATTGCTGGTATTCAATAATTTACTTTTGACGATATTGTTATAGCAGAGACCATTTTCATTTAAATTAATATTCTATAATTCCACCACTCACCTAAACCCAAACCTGAGTAAACAAGGATAGGGTTTTCGTTATAATTCATAGTTTGGAAAGGTTAAGTACATAGCTTAACGATACCGGCTTTGAGCCCATGGGGTGGATTGAGGAATGCTAACGAAGGCCCTGAAATCGGTTCATTTTCGAATCAATTAAAGTTAGCATTTATTTAAACTAGCATTTTTTCTGCTACTTAGTCTGCGTAAATTATAGCTTACGCACTCGCCGATAAATAAGCTATTTACAGGTGAAAAAATTTTGAAAACCGGTTCTTTGCTTAAAGTCAAAGTCAAAGATTTTTATTCAAAATTGGATAATTGTCCTAAGTCGCCTTCAACACATCCACGGGACATGTGTGCTCTTATCAATTTACAATTCACTTACTACTTTTACGTTCACAACTAGTTAAAAAACATAAAAAAACCACTACCCTTCTAACAAAACAATCTACACCTAAATTAATTAAGTTTAAGTACTTACTTTCCATGACCCGACTTTTTCTTTTATTTTGTGATATCGGGTGACTGACACGAGTCACGAGTCACGACTAAGTATGGCGATATTCCGCCAGTCATGGCAAAAAATAAAGGATAATGGGATTCTCTAGTGACTTTACGAATTAAGATTTTATAAGGAAATATTTTAAGCCATATTTTATGGCGAAAATTTGAGAATTTGTCAAGGAAAACTCGCAGTCGACGATAAAAATAACAATGACGGATAAAAATACCCTAGATGAATCATTTCGATTTTGAAAAAAATGTGAGAATAGATTTTGATTTATTTTTACGTAATTAAACATCTTTTGCACAAAGGTATATTAATATGCTGGTCAAAAGATAACGCAGAAGTAAATTACGAGATATCAAGGTAGACATAATATCTCCTTTACGATACCGTATGTTTTACCCTCGACATTCCCTTGGGGCGACTCAACTCGTAAATATAAAGCACTTCGAAAATATTTTAGTATTTTACTTTTACTTACTATTATATACTTTACTTTACTATTTTACTTATTTATTAGTTGTATGAACATGAAAAAATCCCATAGGAAAAGGAGGAAGGAAATAAATATATATAATACTGATATCATAAATATGTGATTTTGTGTTTGTTTGTTTTTCTCCTTTTATATGTAATTCAAAAACTGACTTAAATGAATAAATAAATATATACGGACAGATTGAATGAAACTAACTGAACTACATTTCCCTGTGATGACAGCGATCTGGGCTCCAATTTTTTATATAGTTTAGTTTTCTTCCTTTTTATTCCTGGCGGGTAACATTGGCTATTAATTAAAAGTCAGCTAGTCCATAATAGTTGATCATAAAACGCCAAAGTCAAAGAAGCAGTAAATAGATTAAAATCACTGAAAACAAAAATGTATTGGGCTCGTCCGGGATTTGAACCCGGGACCTCTCGCACCCTAAGCGAAAATCATACCCCTAGACCAACGAGCCGGCTATTTATTACTTTCAGTTACACCTACTCAATAAAGTCAATATTTTGTTATCTTTTTCGCCTTATCAGAAAAAAATTAAATCTTAAGGTGGATAAATTATCAGGAGATAATAAAGATTAATTTCTAACTTATCTATGTATATGTATAATTTTAACCCAGGGTTTTTAGAAACTACAAGAGTATATACTTAAAATCGAATACGCACAAATCGAATTATCAATCCAAATTATTGTATTTCAACATAATTTTTCAGGTCATACACTCAATCTTAAAATTATGTTTTAGGAAAGAGCAATTTCATCAAGCTATAAATAGACCATTGTATCCCACCATTATGAACAAACAGATTACACTCCGAAACCTAAACATTTTCTGGCATAACTATTAAGATCTACTAAGAGAGATATTATCGACCTCTACGCTTAGTGTGTGAGAAAGCTTTCGATTGGATCAAAACATGGGGCGTACTTCGGTCTCTCCTACGTTACCGCATCGACCATCGCTGTATCGAATGCTGAAGTGCTTACAGCAACGCCATAATGTCACAACAACTTATCCGAGTACAGGAGCAGAGTGCGAGGGCTGCAGAGAGGTGTGCGACAGGGAGACGTATCTCCGAAGCAGGGCCCGGATACATAACTCGATACTTTTTTAAATCAGTTCTGAGTTTCTGCCTTTAAAGTGCTTGCCAAGACAAATCAAATGACTTACTAAACTAAACTAAAAAGATTATAAAACCCAATTCGGATAATATTACTTTGCAACATTAAGTGCTCGTACATCTAAACAATAAGTAGAATTTTACAATTATCATTGTTATACAAATGAGCCCACAGTGGGTTGTTTTTCTTTAGTTGTGCCTATGGCCTGACGAACCTACCGACTCTTTTATCAGATCAGGTCTATGGTACTACAATAACGTATCGTCGTCCGATGAGTGATTTAAAATTGAGACCCAAGGTTTTTGCTTGCTTCTAGCTCCAGCTTGCTTGCTTCTGGCTTTTGCTTGTAAACAGCTTTTAAAATTTCAGCTCAATCAGTTAAGGATAATTTGCCTTAAAATTGAGTTGCGAATTCGACCCACACAGAAGTCACAGACAAAGTTACAGAGCAAGTTAAATAAAAGATTGTAAAAACAGAATTGGTTCAGATTTTTAATTTAGCACGGATGCAGATAGGGATGCCAGCTTTATTTTATTAAGTAGCTGTTACTCGCGGCTTCGCCCACGTGATATATGGCCTACGTCCTTCTCAATACCTTAACCAGTGTGTATGCAAAATTTTATGATGTTCGGCTCAGAAGATAAGGCGTGAAAGCGTAACAAACAAACAAACCAACTCACTTTGACATTTATGATATTAGCTAGAAAGTTAGGGCTATGGTATTTACGAAGCTATTACGACTAAAAATATAGAAGGTAGATAGTAAATATAAAGTAGATGGTAAATACTATAGTGTTTAACAAAATAGTAAAATCATATTTAAGAATAATTAACCCCATAGAAACTAGATCGGCTGATTGCTGATGTATGGGAGGACAAATTTCTTTTTTAGTGTTTCGAAGATGGGGAATGTTGTTCAATAGCATGGACTGACCATACACCTAATATATTATTTCACCATGTATAAGTGTTTTATTTGGTTTGTGTGTATAACAACACACAAACGAAAAACTGGAAAAATAATAACATTGCAAAGCAAAGTAAGGCACTTGCCTTACTTTGCTTAGAGCGTGCCTTATAAAACTATCAAAGCTGTAAATTGAGCCTCGACATTTCCTGAAAGGGATGACTCATCATCATCATTTCGAGTAGGTGACACGGTCAGTCAACCATGCACATCCTGGTGTCAGAGTTCTTCGGAACCGCCTCTTGGCCTGTGACGTGGTTCCTTTAACGACTACCAGATGTCAGCCAGGACCAACGGCTTAACATGCCTTCCGAAGCACGGAATGATCTTTCTTATTAGACTCTTGCCTGCAATGTCCTAACCAAACTGGAAACAACTTAACAAAGTATGCTTCCCGTGGGAATCGAACCACGACCCCCGAGTCAACAGGCAAACGCCTTACCACTGGCCTACTAGGGATGACTCGATCCATCGCGATATGAACAAAGGCCCAGGCGGCTGAAAAGTTTTGTATGAAAATCTTGTTTTTTTTTAAGTTCCTTCTATTGATCTCACAGGAAAAGTTATTCACATTGATGGGCTGAGTCACCTCTTGAAGTGTATATCGAGGTTTAATTAATAAGATTAAGTGCCGTATTCCACCTTTCAAAAACTTTAGACGAGTAATTGACGCACAACTCACAACACACAACGTTACTCCCGAGGGTAAATCTCTTACAATATCACCTATAGGCCGACATGTTTCGAGCCCATCCGGAGGTCGCATTGCGATTCGGGATGACATCATGCGCGCGTCTTAGTTTACATTCGCCCTGAGGAAGACGTCCAGATGAGGTCGAAATATGTCGGCCTATAGCTGACTTTGTACGCGAGTTGACAACCCTAACAGTACATGAGTGCTTCAATTTTTGAGAGCCCACTCCAACAATAGTTCAATCGATATTGATTTCGGCTGATGACTGTCTGGATTAACTGATACGTGATTGGTAGTTGGAAATACAGTCGATATAATTTTTGGCTGCTGAACCATTATGAACATATTTTTTATTCTATTAGGTTTGTTTACTTTCAAAATATTACAGGATTCAAGGACTATCATTAAAATAATATCGTTTGTCGGATATTATTTCTGCTGATATTTTATCCAATTTATCAGAAACTATAAATTTTCCCGCGACTTCCTCTACGTAAATTAAAAATGGCCTATGTCATCCGCTGATTAATTAGCCTAGCTAGCTTATTAGTTTCGAATTCTATTCAATACAAACAATTAAATATCTCCTCTTTACATTATTAGTATTTTATTATAGTTATAGACAATCATAATAATTACCTAATTAAACAAACCATAGTGAAATTAATTATATTTTAAGATATAAACTACGTAGGTATATATTATTAGTATTATAGTTATAGAAATGCATAATAATTACCTAATTAAACAAACCATATGTGAAATTAATTATATTTAAGATATAAATTACATAGGTATGTTAAATTAGATTGTAAGTGAATATCGACTGGGAACAACTTTAGCAATATAATGTGTCACTCGCGCACTTAGCGAAAATCATACTCCTAGACTAGACTAACCACCTGGCTGTTCATTCCCTTCATAACACCGGTATTTACGTAATTGAAAGAAAGAAAAGAAAGAAAGAAAGAAAAATGTTTATTAGCGTCATTTGACATGTTACAGTTTACGATTATGTAGGTACATAATAAGCTTAAATGTAACGCTAATCCGACCTCCACTCAGCATAAGTCAAGGCATTTTGCAACACCCTGACGCTGGACAGAAGATTAAGCATAAGACACATTTCAAAAATAATTAGGATTAAACAGAAGATTGTAGGTTTTCTTTTTATTTATTTTGTAAACCACTAGAAACAGGATAATGTTTAAAACTATTTACTTACCTATTTTTTTATCTTCCACGACCACGACGTATCATTTTCTTACAGATATTAATTTTATAAGATAGGTACCTGTCCTGAAGCAACGCGTAGGCGGGCAAGCTATATTAAAAACGCCTACAATCCGCTTCATGTCTATTTCCAACTATATTTTTTGTTTAATCCCTTCAGGGACTCAGAAAGATCTGAAACAGTTTGTTGGGTCATACTCACCCAGCTCTTGTTAGAGTAGGCCCAACATAAATATAATGTAGGTGTATTACGTGATCAGCGGAGACAGAGCTCACCAGATATATTTCGTTATTTTACACTGTTATTAATATAAAAATAAAATAAGGTAGGCGAGTGCCTATGAGCAAAGATCCATCCGACCTTCGCTCATGGGCACTTGCCTACATACATCACGACCAAAAGTAGGAATGAAATGACTGACTGATGAGGAAGGACTGTGATTTAAAAATAGAAGGAATCTAAAATTAATTAAGTTTCGAAATAAAAGTGGACAGGTGATGGTGATTAAGAAATGAGGTGAAAAGCAAGATGCAGCATTAAAAGTTATCATGCGGCACCTTTGAGCATTTAATTTAATGCTGTAAGTAAAATAAAATAAATAAATTTAAACGGACAAATCACACAGATTGAGCTAGCCCCAAAGTAAGTTCGAGACTTGTATTATGGGATACTAACTCAATACTATATTTTATAATAAATACTTATATAGAAATAGATACTTATATAGATAAACATCCAAGACCCAAGTCAATCTGAAAAAGATTATTTTTCATCTTGACCTGACCGGGGATCGAACTCGGTACCATCCGTGCAGGCAGGCGTGTTGACCGCTGCGCCACAGAGCTCATCACCGTAGCGTTACAATTTTAAACAGAATTATTACTGTAACTCTTATTTGGGAGTTTCAATCCTGTTTTGCTTTAACGCTTAGGTATTTATAAGTGTTACAGATACAATAAACAGATACATACATTTTTACGTGTGTGTACAGTGTACATATCCACAGTAGGTATTAACAGTGTAATATCGAACGTTAGAAACGAAAAAAGTTAGACTAAGCCACTTGGGTTGTCAAATAATTCTAAGCCCTTAGTCTATTATACCTTTTATACTAGATACCTTAGCCCATTCCCCGACTATATTTTTCGACCTGTCAAAGATGAGAAGAATATTGTACATTCTATATCTTCTCTTATCTCTCAGACCAGCATGAAATATCTATATGTTACATAGATAATATTTTATGGTTTTATATAATACAGTTATAAAAATTTACCGATAAAGTAATTATTTGTGAGTTTGGATTGAGTAGCTGCATGTGAAAGTAATAAACAGTCGGCTCGTTGGTCTAGGGGTATGATTTTCGCTTAGGGTGCGAGAGGTCCCGGGTTCAAATCCCGGACGAGCCCAATACATTTTTATTGCCATCATTGCTATTGTTTTTTTTGGATGAAATCTAAGAAAAAGTGACAATAAGGCAGGCAGTTACTATTTTTCAATGGATGACTTGACAAGACGAGCGATATTTCTCTACAAAAATCGTACGTTTTAGATCAGTCGCCTATTTATAAAAAAAGCACTCTAAGCTCCTTTCCTCCTGCTAAAGTAGTACAAGTTATAAAAGTGAATAATGAATCAAAATTCGCAAGTTATCCTATGGACCTGATTATTCTTATTAGTAGAGGGACTAGTATATAATAACGTTACGTGGGATTCTGGATTCGGAATAAACCACCAAATTCTTTGAAGGAATTTATTTACTACGAAATCCCAATGCTGACTCTGACTGGTCTTCCAACATGTCAAATATCCAATACGTAAAGCAATCGGTACCTGTCCTGCTTCGACTGCCGGCGACTGCCAAAACATTTCAGAATGCTTCAAAACATTCTAGAATATTCCAAAATGCGAGCAAGACAAACAATGTTCGAGAAAGTTCTAGAATAATGGGTTAGGATCGAAGAGTTTGTTTTGTTTGCCGCCTATTGTTACCCGGTTTTATAAAAAAGGAATTGAAGTTTTTTTTTCAATGATTTATGTCATATGGTCGGCAAAGATAAAACTTACGATGTTTATGAAATGGCCTTACCCAAATGCAAAGTGTCTTAAGCTTTTGTGTACATTAGTAGCGTATTTTACAGGTATTATACGCTAATACCCATTACAAAGGCTATTGGTTTCAGCCGTTAATAACCCTTTGCATAATTGAGACAAAGCTATCCGACAGAATTATCAGAAATCCACGCAATACTCGTAAGATAGTATTGGTTGCCTAGTTATCTTTGAGGTAAGTCCGGTGCACATTGCCTGGCTGCCTTAAGTCTAATGAAGACACGGAGGAGTAATTGTGTTTTCACACAATGAACCTAGGTCTTATATATCAGTGAGAAAGAGAGAGCTTTTCTAAAAGATACGGTAAAATCTTACTGCAAACTTACATTGTTCCAAGGGTCATATACCCCAATGGCAAAGGTCTGCGGTGTCAATTCAATCCCCTTAATTTCCAAAATGCCGTGTGGTTCCCGGCAGAGAAGAATAGGACCACTCCAAATCTTCCCGTGGATGTCGTAAGGTAAACGTCCCAATAGCCGTGAAGTTTTGAACTTTCCTGACTTTGCAAGTCGCTTGTGTTAAAACTATTAGTCTAACAATGATGATATAAACACGTGCTTGTAGGTAATTTAAAGTAGTCTTGACGTAAATAATTTTATGAAACAAATTATAAACATTACTTATTGTTATTACAAATTAAAATAAAAAAGGGCTGATTGTACCAGTATCCGGCAAATTTGTACTAATAACCGTTACTATATTGTACCAGAAACCGGTAAACTACACCACGATTTTGAATTCTATTATAAGTAGCATAAGACTTACAAAAACAGCATTTATACATGTTCGTCTGGACGGTCGGACTACTGCCCTGCTTTATTTTATTTTATACTTAATGTACCTAATCCGAGAACTGCGTCCACAAAATGAAATATAAGAACTGGTTGAGTGCGAGTCTGATTCGCGCACTGAGGTATCCGTACCAACTTGCATTTTTTTCTAAGTTTTTATAGTCAAGCATGAACTTAAAAAAGTTGTCAAATCATGACATGATGTATTTGATATAAATTTGAATTTGATACTTTTACCTTAAATGTACTAGCTTTTTCCCGCGGCTTAGCTCGCGTTAATGTCGATCCCTCAGAAACAGTTAAATTTTCTCGGATGCAAGGTATCCTTTGTCCTTCTCCGTACTTTAGAGAACATTAAAGATAATTAAGGCGTGAAAACGTAACAGACAGACAGACAGAGTTACTTTCGCATTCATAATATTAGTATGGATTTGTGATTATCTTACCCTTATGCAACTTGAAAGAGGTATTCAAATTTGTTTTATAGTAAAAATTTTCACCATACGTTGACCCTCCACCCTGATGCACATTGTTTTATGTTTAATTTGAATCCGGTAAGAACGTTATACAATATTTCAAAGGAACATCAAACTTATTCAGTTGCAATAAAGTCTTAAAATGGGTTTAGGTACCATAAATATTACTGGACTGATGCGTGTACCAATAGCCGGTAAATTTTTGCCGGATTATAGGTCATGTAGGGAATTTTGAGTACCAATAAATGTAAAAGCCCAAAATATTAACTTTTTTAAAAGACACACTAAAATTTATAGTTTGTATTGAAAGATACATAATTTAACTTGTTATATATATAAACAAACTCACCAAACTCCTTCTCGTATGAGTATGACACAGTTAATATTACGAACATGTCGTTGATTCGTTCAGCAACTGCACACAGCCAAAATGTAAAAATGTTGGAGTACAAACTTTTGACATTTTATTGTGGTGAAGCTGTCATACTTTTTGGTAATTGTTGCCATTATTATTGATCAAAATATAACTAAAAACATTTTTTTGTATAGAAACATTGTAAATTTATTCGTGAAATAGTGCAAAATTTAAAAATATGTTAGATTACCGGTAACAGGGACACTACCGGGAATAGGTGCGTTTACCTTAAAAGGCGACTTAAGAACTCAAGCTAAACAAAGCTTATAAACGTCAAAGAGACCTCTCCAACCCGTCTGGCCAGCGTGGAGAGTGTAGGCCAAATCCTCTGACTGCTCTGGCAGTACAGAGAGGGTCGTGCTCCTGCAGTGGAGACTAATAAAGACCTGATGATGATGATGATGAATTTCCAAAAACTGTATTGACGTAAAAGTTGTTTGTTATTATCAAGCCTGATAACATTTCACGAGAATCGATAGAAAAATGCAACCTGCAAAATATTACAGCCGAAAAGACAGACCAGACATAAAATACTAGCTGTTACCCGCGGCTTCGCCCGCGTGATAAAAGCCTATCCTTCTCAGTACCCTAACCTATATGTATGCATGATCGGTTTTAGTAGATACGGCGTGAAAGCGTAACAAACAAATAAATAAACAAACAAACAAACTCACTTTCGCATTTATAATATTAGTTGGGATTTTTTGCGGAAGCTAACACAGAGAGACGCTTAGGTTGAGCTTCGTACTTTAATACATACTCAATTTCGCATTCAACTAATGCGAAATTGAGTATGTATTTTGTTAATCTATTGATATGTTTGTTTGCTCGATTTACCTACTGTAATATCATCATAAAATTTCGGCTGATACATTCACAGGGGAGAGAGATGGAAATAAACTTTCGCTCACAAAAAGCATTTGAAATAAAACAAATGCAGCAGTGAACGTAAATTAATTTCGAATATTTATTCCTCCAACGTTCACGATACCTACAATGTCAGGCTATTTCCTAAACTAGATTTCGCAGGCTAGTAAAGCTCACAGACAGGATATCAAAGAAGTATTTGCGAAATTCACAAGATGGCCGTCGCCGCACAAAGACGACGCACGTATCTTGCATTGGATACCTGAGAACATACGTTACCTCGCATATGTGGTACTCAAACCTGTTACTAGAATTTATTCGGAAAGGATTCTTCTTCTTTTTCTTCTTTTTAATTATGGCTTCCACCGAGATTTCAGTGATTCTGCCAATGTCCAGTATAATGAGATACTAAGTATCGGGGTTGTACGGTATGTGGCATCAAAGATGACACTTCGGCAGCCTCGCAGGAGATTTTGGCGACAAATCTATACGAGTCCATTTAACAGTCTACTTTAATTTTCATATTATAAAGTCCACTTAAATCAATTTGCAAAATTGTATAAGGCAAACGACAACTGAACCCCTTGACTTCCCACCAAAATCTCTCAAGGATATATCTAGTCGGAAAGTTTGGGTAGGTAGTCCGACCCAAATTTTCCGACAGTGTCAAACAGTGTCAAATTTTGAACTAAGCTATATTTAATTCTCGGAAACCAATCCCTAATGGAATACAGAATTGCAAGAAAAAAAGAAAATATGCAAGAATATTGATAGAACATAGTTTACAAAACGTTGGATCTTTTGATGTGAACATGTGTTTACGTTTTCTGAATGATATTGTCATACGTGATTTTTTTTAAATCTATCGATATTGTAAAGTTTTGCATGTGTTACATCTTTCTTCTTGCTTCTGTGGGTTGGGTTGGAAGAGTTTTACATGAAGCTGAGCCAATTCAATACAAAAGTTGTTTTCTTCAATAAAAATTCAAAACACGTCTGTTTTTTTTTTCTGGTTTGGGATAAAAGAAAAAATGCTGAAGCCTGTTGAGGAGATAGGTAAAATCTTAGAAATTACTCCAATAGGCGATGTGGTCATCAACTCATCTTTTCATCGACCTTTTTTGTTTCCATGTCCACGTACATAATACTTATTGGTGGGCGACCGACACTCTTCGCCTTTGGGCTTAATGGTCTGTATACCTCGTAATAAATACTCACATACATACATGAACGCTGAAAGCATTATATACATAAACTCTGTCAACTCCTTACATAATGAGATTACATAAATGGACCCTGACAAATTTACAAGATAGCGTTGGACTAGCAGCCTAGTTGCTTTATAAGTCACAACTTTATGTTTAAACGGGGTAATTTTAAAAGAATCTAACATTGCTTAGAATTAGGCACAATTACTTGATGCTTTATCGGGCTATGAACTTACTTCTCTCACCTGTTGAAAAAATAAAGAATGTACAAAAAGTTATTGGGCTCGTCCGGGATTTGAACCCGGGACCTCTCGCACCCTAAGCGAAAATCATACCCCTAGACCAACGAGCCGGCTGTTTATTGTTCCACTAACACAATAGATATTCCAATATGATTGTAATAAATATCTCTGTACTCGTATAAGATAATATACTCACTAAGCCTATTGATGCTAACATGATCATAAAATATTACAGATAAGTGTTTATCGAAAAATATTTCCCTAGATTGAAAGAAATATACCTACGTAGTATGATTTATGCGACATTAACTCTATGAGCTATTGTCTAGTAACCCTGTAAGTCTTGAAATATTGGTACAGAAAATATTGAAATTCTTCTAAGTAGACATTTCAGTCTATTCCAACTAAGTTAGTCTTGAACTTTATAGGAACGTTAGCGAAGTCTCTTCCATAAATGTTTTGTCATTGCGTCGAAAACACACAAACTACGACTATTTTCGTAGATATTACGGGATATGAAATACATATTTTATTTTACAAATCATACATAATCAGAGAAATATGTAACAGACTGCCCTTTTTGATAGTTTGCGTTAGCCATATATTTTGCGGACGTTGTATGACTATGACACTCCGGGGAAAACACAAATCAATTACACCACATTTAAAAGTAGGTCAATTTGTTTAGGCTACAGGAAGCGACAATGGGATAAACATAGTTCAATACAAACATACTCGCTAACAACATTACCCTCCTTGTGGTCGGATAAAAAGCAAAGACACATCATATTTGCCGTGTGGTTCCCAGCAGAGTAGAATAGGACCACTCAAGTTTTCCCGTGGATATCGTAGAAGGTAACTTAGGAAACACAGGCTAAACAAAGGATATATAACATCAAATACCTCTCCAACCCGTCTGGCAGGCGTAGAGAGTGTAGGCCAAATCCTCTGACTGCTCTGACATGGCTCTAGTAGTACAGAGAGGGTCGTGCTCTTGCAGTGGAGAACAAAAAGACCAGATAGACAACAAAAACAATTCTTAGTAAACTTAACCTTTGTTAGAATTGTAAAATCATTTCCACGTTCAAAAACACTGTTCAAAGTGTTCAGTATTGAAATCCTGCATGGAATGCCTTCTGATCTGCACGTCGCCAAATGTCTCCGTTCTTAGGTAAAATGCCAACACGTAGGTACTTATCTCTTTTGAATAAAGGCTAAATTGCTATGACAAGGATTGAAATAATTTTTGTTTTCAGTACTCTCATACCGGTCGTAATGAAATTGCTCAGTTTAAGCCACTTGGTATGGTTAGGATCCTTTGTTCGTGATATTATAGGAATTTAATTATTACCTTTCATAGAAAGCTATTCTGAACATTTAGTTTTAATATTACCGTTATATTTTATAAGAATGTTAATAGTGGAATGTTTTTAGGGTTCCGTACAAAAATTGAAAACCGAACCCTTATAGGATCACTCGTGCGTCTGTCTGTCCGTCCGTCCGTCTGTCACAGACGATTTTCTCCGAATCTACTGAACCATATTAGGTGAAATTTGGTAAGATGGTGTAATCCTATGACCCAAACACGGATGTGCAAATAAAGATTTTTTGAAATAAGGGTCATTTTCAGGGGCCCAATTACAAAATTTATAAAAAAAGTTTTGCAAACCTTACTGTGTCATGTATCAAATGAAAGGGCTCATTATGAGGATCTCAAAAATATTTTTTTTTTGTTCGGGTAAATTCAATACTTTTGGCTTTATTCACGAAAGGAGGCAAAAATAATTAAGAATTCAATCACTTGAAAATAAAGTGGTAAACTCACCATAATAAGTTCATCTAGGGAAATAGTTCACTAAAACACTACTAGATAGCGCTAGTTAATTGAATAAAACATTTTTGCACATTGTGTGTGTGTTCACGAAGCATATTGTACGGAACCCTCATTGCGCGAGTTTGACTCACACTTGGACGGTTTTTTTTTTTTACAATAGATGATTTCAAGATTTTGTTTTTAACACTCCGTTCCGTTTAGTAGGATGTGAATCAAATCGTTCATACTAAATTAAAGAACTTTCAAGATATTTTAAGCTGAAAGGCACTATATAATGTGAGTCGGATCTTAAAGGACTCCTTTACTGGAACCGCCTGGTCATAAAAAATAAAGCATTGTGAATTTGCTCCTAATATAATTTTGTCACAGAAAGGAAATTCTTAAAACAAAACTAATAATATTAAAACAAACTTTATTTCTTGTACACTTATGAGAGTAATTTTATCTCACGTGAAGTCGTGAAAACATACTGAAAAGAAGAGTAAAAACGTCTTACCGAAAATAATTTATAAAAAAGAAGTGTCCCATATATTTTATACAACCTATGCGTCAAACGATAAGCGACCTCTCACGTTCTTTTTAATACACTACGATTTTTCTTCTTTACAAAAATATCGTAATGGCCTCATTTGTTACTACCTCTGAAAACAGCGTTTAGGCGAAATGACCGGAATTTGTGGGAAATTGAACCCTAAATCTATAATAGTGACCGAGTGGTTTTGAATAGCCAATATTATTTTGAATTATAGTAGTTTCGTCTCGATCAGAACAAATAGATATCTAACCCAAACTTTGGAATCTTCTCGTCTACACTTTAGCCCTCGGTATACGCGTAGAGTACGCGGTAGAGTGCACTAGCCTACTATTCTACTAATTCGGAGTACTCTGCCAGTTTTGGTAAACTAAATGTCTACACGTAAATGTGTATTTTGTTTATAGAGTTAGCTCACTGCGGCTGACACTATTACTCGAGCTTTATAAGCGTATACATGGGTAGGGTAGCGCTAAATATTGGTAGAGTGCATGGAAAGAAATATAAAAGCAGTGGTGGGGAAGGCAAGTTGTAGAATTGCTTAGCCACGTTGCTGACTAGCAGAGCTAGAGTGATTACTCTACTGTACTAATTTCTAGTACTCTACTTATGCTGTTTACACCGGTATAGTTAGAATATAGTAAGAATTGTATCGTCTACTCCACCATCTACTCTACTGTCTAATCTACCGTTTACTCTACGCGTGTATAACAGAGGGATTACGTAATAATTTAAGCTTAAAGTTGACATTCCAACTAGAATATTTATAATTGGACAGCTCGAGGTATGGATCCGTCCGTTCACCCGTATGACGTCTGTATTACAAGTCCATCTGACATGATAGCCTTTTTAGGTTTCCGTACCCAAATGGTGAAAACGAGACCCTATTACAGAGACTCCGATGCCCGACGTGTATCTATTGAGCCGTAATAGGGACAGAATCGAAATGTTCAAAGATTGTGTATTTTTATACGCTAGAAACGCTAGATAACGCTAAAACATTTTTTTTTATGTTTAATCTTGTTTAGTGGTATGGAACTCTCCTTGTATGACTCTGACTTGCACTTGGCCGGAATTTTCAAATACGTTAGATCATGCTTTATCTCTTTATGCAGATCATTTAAAAAAGCTACTTTATTTAAAAAAAAATAATACTACAGTTTTGCCAAATATGAAGCACTTACGATTATGAAAGGATTCAAACGATACCTCATAAATCCAAATCTCTTCAAGAACTTTAAAAGTTGTTGAGGAGTAAAGTAACGAAAATACGTATTTACATACTAGCATTAACTTTCCCGTGACTTTCTCCGTGGAAATTGTAGCTTATGTCACTAGTAGATAAATTAGCTTTCGAAGTATTAATCTTAATAGATGAAAGAATTTTAACAATCAGTCCAGTGGTTTGGAACCTATTCAATGCAAACAAACAGTCAAATCTTTCTCTTTATAATATTAATTTACATGAACCGTGTAAATAATTATAAACATATGTAACCTTCTTTTTTTATCAGTCGTATTACTTTCTTCATTTTTCACAGGCTGCCATTCTGGAAGTATCCAAGAAGGGTTGGCGTCATGCAGGTGGATGTCCGAATAATCTTTGCCAACTCATAATACTATATGAATGCTATCATGAAAGCTCAGATGAAGAAGGAGGTGTAAAAAAGTGCGCAAGTAATTAACCTTTCCTATTACAACAAGTCTTCCCGTGGATGTCGTAGAAGGCGACTAAGGAAACACAAGCTAAACAAAGCTTATAAAAATCAAAGAGACCTCGCCAACCCGTCTGACCAGCGTGGAGAGTGTAGGCCAAATCCTCTTACTGCTCTGGCTGATAAATGGCTCAGACAGTGCACAGAGGGTCGTGCTCCTGCAGTGGAGACTGGAGGATAGGACTGGAGGAGGACGACCCGATGATAATTAGAATAAAAAAATACCTACATGTCGTAGGACATGTGACGACTTTTGACTAATAAAGTAATAATCAAAGGTTACAGAGATCGTAGGATCTTTGTGCCCTAGTGGTCCTGCAGGCCGATTTGCTAACTCGGTGTACAACGATTTAATAGTCACTTTAGCATTCATTTCGGTTTTCATATCTTCAATAAAAATAGTCATTCACACCGAAGCCGTAATGAATATTGAAGTTACCATGAAAATGATGTACACCGCAGTTGACAAAAGTTAGCAAATAGGCCTGCTGGTCATCATGCCTCATGCCAGGCTGCCACACGACGGGTCTCGGGTAAATGAATAATAATCTTTTCATATTGATCTGGGTCTTGGATGTTTATCTATACAGGCTGATTTTGAACCTATTTGCTATATTGAAATTTTGGAATTAGAATTCCTATTGGAATACAGAATTGCAAGAAAAAAAAGACATAAAACGAACAAAAAATTTAGACCTTGCGTACAAAGATTTTAATATATCTCATAGGTTTAAAATAAGCCTATATGTGTATCTGTTATAAAATATACTATTGTTGCGTTAGTATCCAAACGTCACAAGTCTCGAACTTACTTTTGGGCTAGCTCAATATACGTGCATAAATATTTAATTACTCAAAATAGCATTGCCTTTCTGCAAATTTCAGTTGTTTGTTACAAACAATTTTACAAAGAAACCGTGTTTCTGTTTGTGACAGCCAATAATTCCCGACCGAATTGGTTAATTCCAACCAACTTAATCAAGCATCTGTTTCATGGATCTGTGCTATGTCTATGCATATATATGTGTACTCGCAGTTTGTGGTCGTTGTATATGCATACGGTATGATGATCGATAACTAATTATTTGTGCTTTTCCACCCTTAAGGGGGCACACTAGACACAGTAGCGACGCCAATCATTTAATTCCTAATACTTTACAAATATAAAGAAATTCAAGAATCATATAAGCAATAGTTAATAACCTGAAGTATTTTTGGAATCATGTTTAATATTATGAGAATCAGTCATTAAGAGAAAACGTGATTACCGACAAAAACGGCCGTTTTTGGCGGTAATCTGATTCTCATAATTCTCACTGATTCTGATAATATTAAACATGATTCCAATAATACTTCAGATTATTTACTAGTGCTTATATGATTTACATTCTTGAATTTCTTTCTATTTGTAAAGTATTAGGAATAAAATGATTGGCGTCGCTACTGTGCCTAATAATGTGCCCCCTTAAGGTGAAACTATGTCTGTTAAGACCTATATATTTAGATACATATATATTATATATATATATATATCTTGGATATTTACAGCCTACTCGCCCATATTGACTTACCCTTACGATAAAATTGATATTTGGCTTTGAACCCTAAATGATAAAGCATCCCCTGCAAGTAGGTATTTTCTAGCTTTTATTTTACAGAAGGAAAACACTATTCTGGGAGAAAAGAAAAAACGTAGAATGTACCAGCTACTTCTCTTCCCGCGCAGATACGCGCAAAACCGATCGAGGAAATTGGCGTAAGGAATCATATCAACAGGCGATGCGGCTAGCAACCCATCAATATTTTGATTCCGTTCTCCACCTACACGCACTAAGATGCAAAACGTGGGCTTTAGGTTTTATAGACCTGGGCTGATAAATGGAGAGCACAAAACACTCCAAAAATGTATTCTGAAATTTTAATTTTAACATCCATTATATGGATTTAATATGCCTTTAAAGTAAAATCTAGCTTTTATTTTTAGAAGGTACGTTTGATACGTCGGGTCGCTGGTGACAAAGCACCCGGATGGCTGTGTGCCGGAGTGGTGTTTCGCTGAAAAGGGATTTCGCGTCGAACGTTTATTGATTCGAATAAGGAATTTGGAGGTATCCGAGTGAATTCATATTCAGTTGAGTTTATCTTAGTAGGTCCTCTACTATTTGTTAGTTTGTGTTGTATATGTTTACCCTTGTGCATTGCCGTGTGGTTCCCGGCAGAGTAGGATAGGACCATTGAAAGTCTTACCGCGGATATCGTAGAAGGCGACTTAGGAAACACAAGTTAAACAAAGCTTACAAACACCAAAAAGACCGCTCCAACCCGTCTAGCTTGTGGCGAGATTAAGCCAAATCCTCTGACTGCTCTGGGGCTAATCTATGGTTTAGGTAGTACAGCGAGGGTCGTGCTCTTGCAGTGGAGACCAAAAAAGACCTGATGATGATGATAACAATGTATATAAATTTATAATATTACGTAAAACTATTGATGAACTATGATAACAAATCCTGTAACACCAGGGATCTATTTAATCCACGTGATAAATATTTTTATTATGTGAAATAATTGAGCAAATTTGCCTGCCATTTTAACAACCAACTCCGTAAGTACAAATCTGACCCCCAAAAAACATATTTCAAAATGTAGGGGAGTCTGGTTCATCTACCTCCAACTGTACAGTTTGTTCATGAGATGTAAGTATACCTTCAATTAACAGGAATATTATAGAAATACGAAGACGCAATAACTTTTTTTTAATCTTTAAGTATTTACTCCTTCAAATAAAACTCATCCATCTTAAAATTTTAATTAAATAAAAATAGCGAAAAAACGGACACATGTGTCCTGCCAGTCTTCACCTACGGAATGGAAACAACAACCTTGACCCAGAAATCTGCTGAAATGCTCAGAGTCTCTCAAAGAGCAATGGAGAGAGCGATGTTAGGAATAACATTGCTCGATCGTGTACGAAACGAAGTGATTCGAAGGAGGACGAAAGTCAGGGATGTTGTAGACACTATAAAGCAATCGAAATGGAAATGGGCAGGACACATAGCTAGGATGACCCAGGATCGGTGGACCAGAAGGGTTATGGAGTGGCGACCATGGGCCAACACGCGAGGTCGAGGACGTCCAGCACTTCGTTGGGTGGACGACATCAAGCAACACGCAGGCCGAAACTGGATGCAGGTGGCACGGGAGAGACGAAAATGGAAAGATATGGAGGAGGCCTATGTCCTGAAAAGGATAACATAAAGGCTGCTATGGATGGATGGATGGAGCGAAAAAACGAAGCTACTCAAGCAATCATAAAGCTAACAATGTTTAAGATTAATCGATTTACAAAGCTTTTGCACCCCAAAAATACTAATAAACGACTGTTAGCTGCTAAGCCAAACAAGTAAACAGAAGTATTTTAGAGAAAAGTTGCTGGCAGTGACTTATAAATAAAATATAGACGACGAAGTTTTTTCTGTTACTTCGCAAACTTACTCGTTAAGGTTTCTACTTCTTGATTGTACTGTAACCTACTTTCAGTTACTAATTAATTTTCAGTGGTTCAACTTAAATTGGCAATGTAACAAAAGCAGAATAGTTAAAATGTTCGTATTTTTTGCGTTCAAGCTCAGGCGATTTGATTTTTTGGGTTTAGTTACGAAGAACAATCTAATAAACAGGCCAAGAAGTAGTTGAATGATCACGAAATTTATTTGAAGAAAGAACGAGTTTTCTTCTTCTCCCTTTTAGTTTAGGGAAATTGTCTATCATGTAACGTGTATGCTGCTGTGTTAAAGCAGCAGGGTACGAAGCAGCTTATAAAGAGACGAGAATCTCAAAAATATTAAAAAGTTAAGATATTTAATTTTAAATTAATTCCCTGCCTACCTAATCTATACTTACCTTAATTTTTCATTTGTTGGACGCGTTCTATGTAATATTCAAGTTAGTTTATATCAGATTTTGGTATATGTTCTTTTTTAATTTATTTATACTTTATTGCACAACTAAAATAATAAATGTACAAAAGGAGGACTTAATGCTAATGTTCTAAAGAGTTCAGTATCATCAGTAGAATCCTCTCTGCAAATAATACAACCATTGAAAATGAACACTGTGTAAATATGGCGGTGGCTACGTGGCAACCCTATAAAACAGGAATGCAAAATGTAACCACGAAATTCCAAATCGGAAGTATATGAAAGTTTCGATTGAATTTTCCCGCACGTGCATCAATGTTTGTGTTTGCACCTATGCAATTTAGTTTGTATGGATATTGGCTTTGAAAGTTATCTTGTTACATACTTGGGCTTGAAAGAAAAGACTACTCCCACTTTTCCTTTAATTAAATGGCAACTAAAAGATTGCCATTGCATTATCTGAAAAGGCTTAGATCAGCAAAAATATCGCCATTTTATTCTTGTACTACTTAATCAAAAAGTCAGTCATCAAAGGATTCAATAAATCGGTGATATGTTTAATATGTAATTCTAATATACATTACTAGCTGCGTCCCGAAGCTTCGCTCACGTGAGAAATTAGGAAAATACAATTTTTATATGTTCAGTAGTTTTTATATGATTGAGTAATTAATATCCTTACATGCATCCTCATTCATATCCAAACTTTCAAATTTTTAAATTTCTTGTAGATATAATAAAGACTAAGTTTGAAAAAAATTCAAGAATTTTGTGATCATAATTACTACCTACACATGGTGATTAAATGCCAACGACAAACCGTATCGAGTTTTAAAATGTATGGTGGCGCCATGAATTGAGACGTTGCGGAACCCATAATCAAATCAAATTTATCTGACGTCAGGCTACGTATTTCAATTTGTTGTCTCTCGCTCAAAAAAATACGATGTTTACTACTAACCACGTTCAATAGTCAGTCCTAAAATTTATTTATAACAACATCATTTCTTCTTGTACATACATATTATCACGTCTTTATCCCTTGCGGTGTAGACAGAGCCCAAGGTCGTAAAACCCAAAGGCCACCTTTAGCGTGTTTGTAAGTGTTAAGGTGGAAAGCGGAATCAAAATAGTGATGGGTTGCTAGCCGCATCGACTATAACGTGGTTCCGTAGATTTTCACCCAATCTCATGACCAGCGTTTACGGTTTGCGCGGGAAGAAAAGCAGCTGGTATATTCTTTGTTTATCCTATTCTCCCAAACCAGATGAAAGAGATTTCTTCTTATAACTTAGGATAATATTATCATAGCCTAAGGTCTGACTTGGCTAGTTCTCATATACGAATTATTATGTTCGACAGCTAGTTTCTACCAGCAAGCCAAATTTTCGGAATAAATAAATATAAATAAATATATACGGACAAATCACACAGATTGAGCTAGCCCCAAAGTAAGTTCGAGACTTGTGTTATGGCATACTAACTCAACGATACTATATTTTATAATAGATAACTTATATAGATGAACATCCAAGACCCAGGTCAATCGGAAAAAGATCATTTTCCATCTTGACCTGTCCGGGGATCGAACCCGGGACCTCCGTGTCGCAGGCAGGCGTGTTGACCGCTGCGCCACGGAGCTCGAGCAACGGCAAGTCACAGGTTAAGAACTTGCAAAGGCTCTATTATAATTCGACAACCCTGTCGAATTTCAGAAACGCAAAATAGCCACATAATTTCGAATAAACGACTGCATTTTCCCTGCACGTACACACTGCTGTTTGTGATGATTAACACATATGCAATGTATTTTGTGTGCGAGTTGTATTGTCAGTTTAATGTGTGCGGTGTGTGGGAGTAAATAAAATCGGTCTTTCCGGTTCCTTTATATTATTTTTATTTATTAGAGATGACAACAGCCATTGTTACAATATCAACCTTATCTACGAATTATACATTTCCGGGCACAAAGTTGTCCACAGTTACCATGTTATGTTATGTTAGGTTCCTACCTCCCTTTTTAATCCCATTTTGTGTAATTCCATTTTCAATACATAGATTGAAGTAGATGCTTCTAACCTAGCGCAAATCGTAAAATTCGATCAAAGAAATGAGCAGGTAGCTTACGATATTTTTAAATACCCTAGCCACCTGTCTCTACTTCCGATTCCCATTTCCTATTACTAATGACAGTCTTCGTCTTTGTCTAACTCCCTAATCCCCAGTTCTGTTGCTTCGGGGATCGGGATCCGCTATTATGACAGCCACAGAGCGAAAAATTTCAATGTAGCTCACGGGCGCGAGCGCCAAGACATTAATTGCCCTGTGATGGCAGAATTCATGCTGTCATATGATTTGGCGAAAGTTTCTAAAGCTGGCTGCCTGACGCCAAACATCCTTCATTATTTCCAAAACTGCAAACAAATTCAAAAAGACCTTTGAAAATGGAGTAAATCTATTTGCCTGTGCCAGGAATCGAAGCCAGTGCCCCTTGTGTCGCACGCTGGCTTTCTTAACCACTGCGCTACGAAGGCCGTTATATAATGATACTGTTTAACTATGTGTATGTATGTGCATATTCTGACGCCTCTGAAAGGCTTGAGTGTTCCTAGCGCAGAGCAACTTATGGGAAGTTTCGGAGATTGCATTTCACCAACTACAACTTCATTACACGATTTGAAGTTTAGACGGAAAGTACTCAGTTTTGTTACCGTTTGTTAAAGGAATATCTTTAAGATTCAGAGATTTTTTCCGGTTGTGTCCTCAGTTGCTAATATTGTTAAAATAATTTTGATTCTTTATCTAGGACACCCCAGCAACTCTGAGCTTAGTTCTTATAAAATAAATACCTAACTATACATTTAAAAAATTATACCTACTACACAAATAATAGTAACACTAGCACTATAAACATTAAAATACCTTCAAAGGCTGCTGCTGATTTCTTAATAAGTGAGGAAAAGTGAGAATTTCTTAAACAGACTGATAATAATGGTTTCGGCATAAAAGCATCGCATTTACTATTCATAATAGGCAACGCTTAGGCAACATTACATATTTTTAAAACCGGCCAAGTGCGTGTCGGGCCACGCGCAGTTTAGGGTTCCGTAGTTATGAATGACAACTATGAGTTCACACTGTTCACACTCGCACCTCACAGTTTAACGACCAAAAACATCTAACAATGAAAATTGTATGAAATTTTACATTTTCCAGTACTTTTTATAAGTTGTTTGCCTATAACTTTTTTGTTTGCACTTAGTACTCAGCTCTGATGGTTTTCCTTTCAACTTCAGTATATATACTACTGCTGTAATTTTTTCACGTATCCATATATAACCGTTTAGCAGATAGAGGGAGGGACACTTACCTAACAAAAATTTGCGTTATGCAAATATTTCGGAAACGGATCCCTAAATCGAAAAATGGGGTTCTCAATGTCACAATATTTTTTAAAGTCCTATTTAACGATACCCCACATGATGGGTAAGTAGAGAAAAAAAAATTACTCCCCCACTTTACTTGTATGGGAGCTACCCTAAAAAAAATTTTTCTTGATTTTTTTCTACCACTTTTTTGCCATGATTAATATACATACCCATGCCAAATTACAGCTTTCTAGTACTTATAGTCTCTGAGTAAAACCGCGGACGGACAGACAGACAGACAGACATGGCGAAACTATAAGAGTTCCTTGTTTACTACGGAACCCTAAAAATGGACTCCATTTCAACAGTATAAGGCAAAGGCCAAACTGCCCCAGTGATAGGAAGACACATTTAGGTGCTTAGTTTGAAATAGAACTTAATTTTAAATAGAATCAAGTCTTCGATATTATAATCTGTTATTTTTGTTATATCATTTGTACTATACCTACCGCAGAAATCAACTCAGAGAGTGTCCAAACCAACTCGGGCAGAATTAATTAGGTATGTCTCTCCGGCTGTTCTACTCTGCAGGTCGTATATTTGTCAAATGATTCTCGGGAAATTTTGTGACCAATGATTACATAGAATTTATTTCTTTGAATAAGTTTTTGAAAATTCCAATTTGCTTATTTATGTACATAGAAATCTTGCACTATAAACATTAACCTACCTTCAAATGCTGCTGCTGATTTCTTAATAAGTGAGGAAATATTTCAAAAGACTGTTAATAATGGTTTCGGCATGAAAGCATCGCATTTACTATTCATAATAGGCAACGTTACATATTTAAAATGGACCCCATTTCAACAGTATAAGGCAAAGGTCAAACTGCCCCAGTGATGGAAAGACACATTTAGCCGCCTAATTTGAAATAGAACTTAATTTTAAATAGAATCAAGTCTTCCATATTATAATCTGTTGTTTTTGTTATATCGTTTGTACTCTTCGAGCAATACGGAGGCCGTGTTGCTCGAAGTTTGTACTATAACTACCGCAGAAATATAAAATAAAATAATATAATAATGATTTTCAGGAAATTTTGTGACTAATGATTACAAATTTATTTCTTTGATTAAGGTTTTGAAAATTCCAATTTGCTTATTTAGGTACATAGAAATCTTGCAGAAAATCGTATCATAATCTCGTCTCATCTTTCCCCCACTGCTATAGTCCTATATGCTATAGACCTTTAGCCCTTTCTTTGTTTGTATTTGTAATTGTCTTTATACTTTAAAACATCACTTAGTTCTTTGTGGTGCGAGATGAAAATAAATTCAATTTTAAGTTATCCAAAGACAGATTAGCGAGATCTACAGCTCACAGAGCCAGTAAGTAAAATTGTTTTAATTGTAAAGCCAGTACTTATGTCATCTTGAAGATAAACCTGATATCGACTACAAACTAGTAATAAAGGAATTATTACTATATACGTACAATACGTACCTGATAAAAAAAACGTTGACTTTAAAACATATCTTGCCCAAAAATGCACGGATTATAGCTAGTCTTGACGAATCTGAATTAATATTATAAATGCGTAAGTGAGTTTGGTTGTGTATTAAGTATTTGTTGCTTTGTTTGTTTGTAACGCTTTCAGGCTCAAATTAATGAACCGATCATTTTGAAATTTTATATAAACGTCGATAGCAGTACGGAGAAGGACATAATGAACCTATCATCCTAAAAAGGAACATTCAACATTGCTCTGAACGGAGCCGCGAATTAAAACTACTAAAAATATAACGAGCTTTTAAATCTCATAATCCAGGCAAAACGAAGTGATAGTTAAAACAAAAGCTGGAGCTGTAAAACAATGACAAGCTTCCCGGAACATCCAATGAAACCTGAACAATAAGCTTTCAAATTTACTTGCGCCGAGCTAAATGTACAATATATCTCGGTATATGCAGACTCCTTTGTATACAACGTTATACCTGAAACTCCTTTAGCAAGACCTAAGGCGGATGTAACTCGAAAGAGGATTATTGGAAATCTCATACGTCCGCACACCCACCCCTCACCCACATTAGCTCTAGTTCCACGGAAATCTGGGTATCAAACAGAAATAGCACATAGACAGCTCGCAGCGTACTACATAAGGCTCGTATTGATTTTTACAATTACATAGCCGGGCACATAACTATCAGCTTACATAGCGTGAACTGTCCGGAAAACGTCGAGCGCGGTGTGTTTTTCAAGCCGCGTCTCTATTTTGAAAACCGGCCGTTATTAAGAGGGTATACTAGCAGTGCGTTTTCCATACAAATATATTTCTCTATTTTCTCGCTGAAAACTGCTTCTAGAGGCACAATTCTTTTTACATACAATCTATTATTAAAATAGGTATGTCCCTATGTTTTCCTTTTTTCTAAAAACCTGTTTAAAAGAAAAAAAATTGTACAAAAATAGTTTATTTGGAAAAAATAAAAAATAGGGGCATTCCTATTTTAATACTAGATTTTATGAAAAAAGAATTGTGGCTCTAGAATCAGTTTTCAGCGAGAAAATAGAGAAATACATTTGTATGGAAACCATATTGAAAAAATACTGCTAGTATACGCTCTTAAGGGGGAACAGTAGGCACAGTAGCGACGCCAATCATTTTATTCCTAATACTTTACAAATAGAAAGGAATTCAAGAATATAAACAATACAAGCCTTAGTAAATAACCTGAAGTATTTTTTGAATCATGTTTATTACTATCGGAATCAGTGAGAATTATGAGAATCTGATTACCGCCAAAAACGGCCGTTTTTGGCGGTTATCACTTTTTCTCTCAATGACTGATTCTCATAATATCAAAACATGATTCCAAAAATACTTCAGGTTATTTACTAAGACTTGTATTGTTTATATTCTTGAATTTCTTTCTATTTGTAAAGTATTAGGAATAAAATGATTGGCGTCGCTACTGTGCCTACTGTTCCCCCTTAATCCCTGTCCGATAACAAAGGACTGCGAATTCGGAATTTCAAATTACTGCCGTATTTTTGTTATT
Organism: Rhodophaea formosa; assembly: GCA_963082605.1. Lineage (NCBI taxonomy): Eukaryota > Metazoa > Arthropoda > Insecta > Lepidoptera > Pyralidae > Rhodophaea > Rhodophaea formosa. Next base: position 6,826,721 of record OY720218.1, on the reverse strand, counting down.
CTGTGCAATACGAGATGCGGTTATTGTCTTCAATTAACGTGCTCGAGTAAACAGAGATGCAAGTCGGAGCACATAGCCATGTATCTGTGACAAAGGCAGTCCGTCGCAACTATGTATGTTCGCAATAGCCATCGCTTTGTTTACGCCGGAGTCGACAGGCGGCTTAATTAATCGACGTCGGCACCTTGAGACGCAGCATGTGGATTCACCTGAGCGCGGCAGATGCGACACAGCTGCCGTCCGGGGCAGCGGTCCTCCCGCGCCCTTCCCCGCCCGGCCGCGCAATCGCGGCTAACAGTTTTATTTCCCCGAATAAAGTTTATCAAACAAAGCGTGCGTGCCCCGCGCCCTGCATCTGCTCGCCCAGCTGTTCCTGCTGCAGCTGGCGTTGCCGTCTCGCTCTGACGCGAGCGCCGCCCCGTCCGTCGGCGCGACGCAACATCCCGGTGTAATCGCATCGAGGCCCTTCAATTCCCAGTGCACAGCCCATTCGCAGTCTGAATCCCGACGCCGGCGGGCAACTTCAATAATGAAATGTAAGCGTAAGCGCGATTGTGACGATGTCGACGAGCGCGGTCGGCGTATGAGGCGTCAACGCCGTCGTAAGCGATCTCGAAGCGAACCAGCGGCCGATTCGGACAACGCCGAAAAGAGGGAAGTCTTGAAGCGGCTCTTCGGGCGCATTTGTTCGGTGGAAGTGGAGGACCCGCGCGTGACCGAGGAGGACCTCGAGCAAGGCAACAGTGACTACGGCGACGAAAACGATGACCCCCTAATGGATTCTGTGCCAGTGAATATGGACCCGGAGCAACTTGGATTTCTGGTGTGTGCTCAGGAGACGCTGCGTTTTCTCCACGGGCGTGGGATTCCGACGCAGCACCCGGTGTTTGCTCGTCTGCGCTCGCGCCTGCTTCGCGGGATCGATGAGATGGCGGTAGCCTGAGCAATGCTTGGACCAGAGCCCACGACCTAAACCCCTACGTACCTGACCGTCACCTTCTTCGAGAGACTTTTCTATTTTCCGACAGTGTTTTCCCTTTCTAAACGGTTTTTCCTCAGAACAAAGGACTCTCATCCCCTAACATATGGGCTCTGGTTAGTGCTTAAGATGGACTGTGCAAGGTTGGTAGTTGCTTGGCAAAGCAACAGGTGGCCCGAAAGGGCGCGAACTAGTCAAAGTGCTCTAGTCATAATGGGTAATAATTGTAAGGAAATAAATAATACTCTATTGATGTAAAGATCAAATAAATGGTCCACGATAATTTGTTGTTTTCATTTTCCTTCCCTTAGTGCATTCTCTTTTAGTTTGTTGCACCAACGAAGTGTTGCAAATGCGAAGGCTAAAATTTGCAGTGTTTAATATTACATTGATTTCAAATTACTGCTTTATAATTAAATATTTTTTTCTTAATTAAAGTGATATAGGGGTCGCTAATTTTATCATCTTTCAAGTCATTAATAAATATATAAAATTCGCTACTTATCATCAGCTAATTACAATATCATGAATAAAAGATAAACATTATTTAATTTTACATAGTGAAAATCTAAATCTAATATACATACACTTGAATAAAAACACATAAAATTTCAGTCATATAGTCCGCCCCTTATCGAATGCCAAGCCAAGGTGCCCAAAACGCTGGCAGAATTGCCACGCTGGATCGCAATGGCCATCCTTTCCGTGAGAAACGCATCGAATGCCTGCTCTGAAATGTGCCCTATCTCGCTAATAAGGCTTTCCTGATACAAATGATTTGCCGTGTGGTTCCCGGCAGAGTAGAATATTACCACTCCAAGTTTCCTCGTGGATATCGTAGAAGGCGAGTTAGGAAACACAAGTTAAACAAAGCTTATCAAAGGGACCTCTCCAACTCGTCTGGCCAGCGTGGAGAGTGTAGGCCAAATCCTCTATGGCTCTGGCTAATATGGCTCTGGTAGTGCAGAGAAGGTCGTACTCCTGCAGTGGAGACTAAAAAAGACCTGATGATGATGAATAAAAATAAAACTTATTAATAGACTGACCACATAAATAGGTATAGCCATAGAGTTGTGTATCTTGTTTCTAGTTCAATATAAAGATACATGATACTTTCCTCATATTGCATAGCTTGTAACTAGGTAGGTAGGTAGGTAATTGCTAGGGTCACCTGAGAGGCCTGGGTTGGATTTCCGATTTATTAATTGGTTTTGGAGAGGCAAGATTTGATTCCCCGATTTATTTGAGAGGTTGTTAAAGTCAATTATGTAGTACGGAATAAATCAGGGCTTGTAAATAGTAACCTTTGACTATATACTCTCTAGACACCGTCATGCCTTTATTTCAATTATTAAAAAACTGGCCAATTTTTCAATGCTTGTGTGCGCGACAGTTTTGTGTTAGCACATGCGTCCTGTCAATCATCATCATCATCCTTCGCCGCCGCGTCGGCTTCCGTACAGAAGCCGTGTTGCTCGAAGTCATCATTTCGTGTAGGTGACACGATCAGTCGATCATGCACACCCTGGTGTCAGAGTTCTGCAGAACCGCCTCTCGGCCTCTGACGTGGTTCCTTTAACGGCTATCAGATGGCAGCCGGGACCTGTCAATTAATGCCATCACAATCCGTTAAATTAGTAGCTGTTAATAAGTGTTAATAAGTGTTTGCATCACAGGTTTGCATGATAGACTATGCGTTGGACATAATTCTTTTCTACGCTTTTCGACTAAAACCGTCTTATTATAAAAAAACGGCAAAAATAGGTTTAAACCTGTTCTACCTTAGTTCTGACTTGTGATGGATCAAGTCTCGTTTAGGAAATTAAACTTTGCTTCATTATAAAAAGTGAACTAAGTCACGATCGACTTAGATCTGAGACGATCCCCCGAAAGCGTATTTCATTCGTTCATTCATTCAATCATTCCACTACATCGTTCCGATCTTCATGATAATAGAAATTATTTTTCAAAATTTGTTGATTGAAATGGTATAAATATTAAAATTGAAATGATGAAAGATGTATATTTTTGTTATAAAATTATATATTCAAAGGTTTCACTACATAAATCATACTTTTTACCTGCAAATATTTTTTTACGTAACTGTTGGTAACCATGGTAACCTTAAAAACCTGAAACGGAACGTATCTGAGCGCGTGTAACAAATTGTATTTTTTCCAAAGAAAGAAACGAAATAGTTACCTCGAAAATTGTTTTATATTAGATTGTAAAAAGTAAATTTTCAAATTTATTGAATAACTTAAAAGAGCCGTGGTCGTGTGTACAAAAAATATTGTTTTGTAGATGCTGATAAGGATCACCGATAATCATGTTGAATCTAACCTCAAAGTTTGTTTACGATTGTGAAATGTTTAATAAATCAATGGTTCCAGGTGTACAGTAAGCACGGTTTTCTAGTTGTTGTGAAATAAAAATGACAATAATAGTGTTGAAAGTGATAAAATAGTATAATATTTACGACATGTAAATCTTCAAATCATTAAATAATTTTACGTGATATTTGTGATAGTTTTACTTTCATGTATTTATTCGCTCATTGTAAAATAAGTAAGTATCGAGTTTTCACGTAGATTCTAGCATCAACATATACTTCTGTAGTAAAAAAAACCTATTTGTTACTTACAAAATGAGTTAGTATTGAAGTTAAACTAGTGAAATGCTGGTTTATCTTTTGACCTAGGATCATGTATGACTTAAGCGATAAACCTTTTTTTATAATACGATTTTCCTTTGTACTTGACTTGAGAACCGACTTAGAGATGGTTTAATAGTTAGTCCGCTTTTTATAATAAGACGGAAAGAGTCTATCTAGGTTTTATTTAATCTAAGATCGCAACCTTCTTACTATTCAATATCGCGCTTCCACTTGAACAGTCCTATAAATAATAAAGAAGTCATTTGAGTCTTCTCTCGCTTGACTTTTTATATACCGTTACAAACATACGTGTCACTGTTTTTACACAACTGTCCAAAAAAGAGAGTGATGTATTAAGGTAGAGTACATGTACATTGTCTGTTTCTGTACCGTCTCTTTTACTCTTAAATGCCTAAACAGATTTGGATGTGTTATGGAAGGAATTTCATCACTTCGAGTAACACTGGCTTTTTTGGCAGAAATATATTTTTAACAGGTTGTTACGATGGTCCCCATGGCGTTATTTGCTCGTTTGCAGTTCTATTTAAAAAGGAAAAGGAAGTTTGTGGTGGGAAGTCAAGGGGTGCAGTTGGGGTTAGGTTTAGACGATTTTGCAAATTGCTTTTTAGTGGACTTTATAATTGGAATTAACTATACCAATTTCATATTATAAAGTTCACTAAAATCAATTTGCAAAATGCTCGTGCTCATGAACAATTTGTAAAATAGATAAAGTAACAGTTCGACTGTTATATGGGCTCGTATAGATTTGTCACAAAAGCTCCCACGAGGCTATCAATAATCTGAAATACTAAGTATCGGTGTTGTACGGTATATACGGTGTAACGTACAACACCGATACTTAGTATCTCATTAAACTGGACATTGTCAGAATCACCGAAATCTCGGTGGAAGCCATAATATAATAGAAGAAAGAAAAAAAAAAGGAAAGCAAAAAGAAATTAAATCTATACATCGTAATTTGTGTTCGGTTCACAGTTTAAAAATAATAATAATAATTTTATGATTAATAACAAAGGGGAAATATAGGCTTATAACTAGTTTTGCTAGTCTGTCCATTATAAGTACTTTCTGTAGTAGTGGTCTAGTTAGAAAGTAGTAAATAATCTGATGATCTTTTCTTATTTTTCTTATTGGAAATGGTCTGCCAGGAAGGTCGTCACATTGGCTCCGTATTAAGGAAGTAATGGTTCGATAATATAAATAGTTTTTCATATTTGCCATGTTAATCTTCCCAGCAAACTATAACATAGTTTTAGAGTTTGTAAGCTTTTTTGTAGAAAAGATATGCATATCTCTTATGTTTTACAATAAAACAAACTACAAAGATTTTATAACTTTTTTATTATTTGCTATATATTTTTCTGTATAAATAATATAGATTTTTATTCGTAAGTTAAATTGCTTTACTTAAATCTATTATAAATAAAATGGTGCATTATTATCTAATTATTTTAATCTTAATAATATCTTTGGTGTTAATAAATATTACAGGACCATTAAAACTTTGTACCCCGTAGTTGTTTAGAGTTAGAAATTAGGTTTGACCAGCCCCCCTTTTTACTAACTCTGATGACAGGTGTCGATGCCTATCAATCGAGAATTTTTAATTACAATGCGGGTTTTGCTTGCTCGAACTTTTTATTGTATACATACTATAATTTGAAATACAAAAACCGCATTGTAACAGCAAATCCTAGATTGATAGGCATCGACACCTGTCATCCGAGTTAGTAAATAGGCCGGCAGATAGATGAACGAGAGACTAAATACTACCAATTGAAATCTCTATCCATCAATAGTTATCGCAGCCGAATTTTTAAACTTTCGTTTATTGAAAATAAAATATAACCTGTTTTATTTCCTGATAATGTAGTTATCTGTTGGTGAAAGAGTTTTTGAAATTGATTCAATAGTTTTTGCGTTTATCCATTACAAACAAATATGCAAATTTTTCTCTTTACAATATTTTTCGGGTGCCTACTACGGTTTAGTTTTTAGAAAATTTAACTGTTTTTCATGGCTATGTTGGCATTTTTTTCTAAGTATACCTTACTTCAATACTTCCTTCAAACGCTTACTCTAGTTTATTAACCTCAGTAGGTGTCGTGTCTGGGATCTATCCCTTTATTCCCATTAAAGTTTTACAAGTAGGGTGATAGTTTGATGCACCCTTATAATAGAAACATTGTTTTCGATTTATAAATATAAATTTCAGATTTTTTCATACCTACAGGTCGTGTTGTGTGTTATTTGGATAACTGCATTTTAATGCACATAAAAATTAGGCGTTGTCGCCTTTTCTTCTGTCCCTTATTGCTTCTTCTATACGCTTATCACAGCAATACTTTATTCATCCATGTAGATATCTAGTCATAATCATCAAACTAAAGAGCCCTTGTCAGTGGAGCGTTTTCCATTCCTCTCTTTCTTCTGCCAGTTTTCCACTTAATTCTCTATAAATAGTTACTTTAATATTTTTTATTTCATGTCTATCAGTAAAGTGGGTCTCGGGCGTCCCAGTCACCTTTTTCCTTCTATTTTATAAAAAAAAAAACCTTGGATGTCTTGTAACTGTTCCTTATTTATCTTAGTACCTTTGTGAGTAGGACACAAAGTAGGTCTGACGTGTCAATAAAAATTACTGCGTTTGATATGAACATAAATAATAAGATTGTCTAGCGATATATGTACATTACTGGTAGGTCCAGCAGTGGGCGTCCTGCGGCTGATATGACAATGATATGCATAGCTTGATTTTGGTTACCAACAGGTGTGTCTTCTTTGGTATATACTTGCATTTTTGTTCATGATCAGGCTTCGTCGCCAGTTCTCCTATATTGCTACGCGTATCGACGTAGGCTAAAAATAGTCTATTCGCCTCAACGGTTTTCTATCTATTCCTATAGTCTTTAAAAATGTCTACAGCCGCTTGATTATTTTGTATGTTTTTTAATACACCTAAGTAAATGTAGGATAGCACATAGCGCGAAGAACCGACGGCCGATGGGGCAAAAAAGGTTCTTGAATGGCGACCACGTACCGGTAAGCGCAGCGTTGGACACCCACCGACCAGATGGTCGGACGACCTGATAAGGGTCGCAGGAAGGCGCTGGATGCAGGCCGCTTTCAACCGGTCATATTGGAAATCCTTGGGGGAGGCCTGTGTCCAGCGGACTTCTTGCGGCTGAAATGATGATGAAATGTAGGATACTTTTTCATGATAAAGCTACGTCGTCTTGTCTTCTAATATTGTTTTCTCTATGTATAGATATGCGTAGGTGTTTCAGTAACAGAATATTGTCCTCGATAGGAGTCATGCTGCGATCTTTCCTTTATATTTACTTCCAGTTACGTACGTCAGTTATCTCATGTAGGAAACGATGCATCTGATGTATTTAAGTATATAAATTATATTGTACCTATATCTGCTTTATACATATTGCCTACAATTTCCTTTGGTAGATATAAGTACATATCTAAAAATATACATCATACGTTTATGAGTATGACATTTGTAAATATAATTTCATTCTTCATTATAAGGCTTCGTCGCCATTTCTCCTGTATTTAATATTGCTACCTCTGTATGCATACTCTAGCAATAGTTTATTGACCTCAGTAGCTGTCATACTCTTGCCTGAGATCTGTCCCTGATATTCCTTTAGCATTGTCGTGAGTAGGGCTCGGTGTAGGTCGTAAGCTGTAGGTTTTGGCAGGATTTCGCCTTTGGATACGGTTGAGAAGTCTGGTATCATTCTGAAACAAAAATACCGTGTTTTATCTATACTAATGTTATAAAAAGGACGGATTTCGTAGTTTATTTTCATTGAATACGCTTGAATAGAAATAGTGCCGTGTGGTTCCCGGCAGAGTAGAATAGGACCACTCCAGTTCTTCCCGTGGATGTCGTAGAAGGCGACTTAGGAAAAACAAGTTATACAAAGCTTATATAAACATCAAAGAGACCTCTCCAACCCGTCTGGCTAGCGTGGAGATTGTAGGCCAAATCCTCCGACTGCTTTGCTAACATATAGGTCTGGTAGTACAGAGAGGGTTGTGCACCTGCAGTGGAGACTAAAATAGACCTGAAGAAGAAGAAGAAGAATAGAAATGGAAAGAATTGAATAGGCTCCAAACTTTAGGACTGATTTTCAAATTTCTTATACCTAGAAATATTATTTATCTGCGGGTAACATAGGCTAAAATTTACGCGGAAGAAGTCGCGGGTAAATTGGTTGTTTATATTATTTTAAGACGTGTGGTTCTCGGCAGAGTAGAATAGGACCACTCATCCCGTGGATATCGTAAAAGGTGACTAAGGAAACACAAGCTAAACAAAGCTTATTAACATCAAAGAGACCTCTCCAACCCGTCTGGCCAGCGTGGAGAGTGTAGGCCAAATCCTCTGACTACTCAGGCTAGTATATGGCTTTGGTTGTACAGAGAGGGTCGTGCTCCTGCAGTGGAGACAAGAAAGACCTGATGATGATGATTATTTTAAGAACATCATCTATATCTCTTTCAATAATCTATTTGAGATGTTACTAACATAAGGAGTAAAATTTACTAACATCAATACATTTTAGTTGTCTAAATTAATAAAAAATGGATTGCCAAAAAAATACTTTCATATACATTTCAAATTTATTTTTTCGCTTCAAACAAAGTTCGTTTTACATTCATAAAATTAACTTGGATAGCTAGGAATAGGATTTTATATAAAACTATCCTTTCATACCACCCAAGCAAAGCCATACAATTCAAATTAGATAATTGTGTCTTTATCAAACCCAGATATCTCAGGTGGTAGAAAAAGACACTACGATTGAAAATTCACGCAATAAGTATATTATAACAAATTGCCATATCTAATTCATTTAAACCACTGAGTTAATGACGTCATATTCCGAGTTGCGATGTCAACGAGTTGATTCTAGAGGTGTTACTGATATATCAGAACCGATACCGCTGTGGTGAAACGACGGGACGCGGGGTGTTATATTTTAAAACACTATTTGGTGTGTGCTGGTTTCCCAACCGTACTCTGAACTGAACTCCTTTATTGTAGGTTTTTCCACAGTTTATATACAGGATTTTCACGGCGTACACATTCGTCACATGACATTGAGCTTATAAGATAATAATTAAAACAATTCTTTATTTAACGAGGTCGTGTGACGTTACACTAGTAGATGTACGTAGAGATATAAGATATTAAAATAGTGTTCTTTATTTATCGAGGTCGAGTATCGTCATCACTCGACATACTACGTAGATGTACGTTGGACGTACACTACACCTTCCCTCTTTTTTATGAGACAAAAATTAACAATAATTTTTGGCTTATTAAATGTATACAAGCAATCAAATATTACAGTTACACCTCTCTTCCTCTTTTTTTTTTTGAGAAAACATTTATATAAATTATGGTTACACTTTCTGGTTTAAAAAAAAAAGTTATACAACATTAAGTAGATGCAAAAACGAGTCTAAGTTATACAAGTAGTACATATTTTGAATAGAACCAGCTCTACATTTTTTTCTAGGATACACATACATTAAGTTATGTCTTATTTCTATCGCAATATAATTTTTATTTCAATAAGTAATGATTACATGTCTTAAAAATATTAGTAGCTAGTATCTAATTATTATAGTAAAATGGATTACAATGTCTTAATTACAACTAATAACAATTATAGAGAAAAAAATACACATTATCTTTTCATATCACTTCTGTGATATCATATTACAAATATCAATCAGATGGATGCTGAGAACGTATGACAAAGATTTATACGTCATAGGTCTTCCTATATCATTTTGTTGTACGTAGTAATATGAAGATTTCTTCTATTAGTATTCCTATAACATGTGTGTGCATCACTGTGTTATCTACGTCATTTTATTACACTTAGTGGAAAAATTAAATAATCACCGCAACTTGGTTTAATGCAGCTTAATAATAATTGATCATACGTCAGGTAGTTGTTATGTGGGTTAGTGACTCAAGTGAAAGTTCATAGTTATAGTATAAATAAGTGTTCATCATATTATAACATTAGCAAGGTACATATCACACACAGGACACAAGGTAATTATTATGAATACACACTATTCATTTATTTCATTATTAGGACATTTGTGTCTCTAAAAGGCTCCTTATCTGGGCCTAGCCGAAAACGGCATTTTCGCTCGTTTGGCATTTTACACATAATTCATTTCTTAGGACATTTGCGTCTCTAAAAGGCTCAACTGGGCCAAGCCTACAACGGCATTTTCGCTCGTTGGGCATATTTACAGGTAAATCTTTAAATATCAACCTCACGAATGGTAGCTCGACCTAGACATGATCGGATTAGATAGAATAGATTCTGGCCTGCTCTTGTATCCTTATGACCTTGAAATTTACATGATCTATTTCAGCAGTGCAACTCGTGCAACCTACTGATCATGTTTTACAATATCTAATTATCTGTGTCACATTATTTCGTTTTTCTGACGTGGAATTATGATAATAATACGATGCACAATATTCCTTATTTTTATCTTTATCTTCTCTTTATTGAGAATCCTTTCACGCAACTTTTTAATATGTTTCACTTTACACGTATAGTTGTAGTTACTTTCAACAACTTATAACAACAACAATAATAAACACTTATATTGCCATATATCAGAGAAAAAAAACTCATATAGTATGTTTACTGAGTGAATACCTAGTCAATTAATACTCGTAAAATATAATACCTTATTTGAAAAGAATATTCCGTCTTATCCGAAGTCGTCAATTTCTGGTGTTGAAATACGTCACAGCAAGTGGTCGTCTCCTAACGCCTGGGGACGATCACAATGCAGGTGCTCGCTTGGCTGCTGCTACATGCAGTAAGCTGGGTGGGCCGGGCTGGGATATTCTTGAACACCGCTCCAACTGGGTCGGGCTATACCCTGGACACCATCCTTGTCCCGTTCGCTTCTTTCTTCTCTCTTCACCGTATAATTTTATTTAGTCTTAGTTTCAGCTTATTTTTCTTATTCTTCAAAAATATATTATTTTTCATTTTAACATAAATATTTTTTCAATATTGGCCATTATTTCTAGTAATCTTCATTTTTCTTTCTTCTTTAATTTTTTTTTCTATATTTCTTGAATTTTCCGTATAGTTTATTCTTTTTGCACGTACATTCTTTTCTAGTTTTCATTTTTCGTAATTGAGCGCCGAATTTTTTTCTTGGCGAATTTTATTAGTTTGCGCGGCGAACGCGATCGGACATCCGTGCCCCAGTACCGACGAGGCACGGCACTGGCAAAGGTCGCCATGTGGTGAAAAGACGGGACGCGGGGTGTTATATTTTAAAACACTATTTGGTGTGTGCTGGTTTCCCAACCGTACTCTGAACTGAACTCCTTTATTGTAGGTTTTTCCACAGTTTATATACAGGATTTTCACGGCGTACACATTCGTCACATGACATTGAGCTTATAAGATAATAATTAAAACAATTCTTTATTTAACGAGGTCGTGTGACGTTACACTAGTAGATGTACGTAGAGATATAAGATATTAAAATAGTGTTCTTTATTTATCGAGGTCGAGTATCGTCATCACTCGACATACTACGTAGATGTACGTTGGACGTACACTACACCGCGAACATAATATGAGCGCTGCAGAACATAATACAAATATATTAGGTTATGTGATATCCGAAGAACGCGTTCCTGAAGAACCGTCAAGAACAAGAACATCCAAAGTATCGTATCGGTGAACCGGCTGCGTTACTGCGTTCCGCGCCCGTTCGCGTTCCGCATCCGTTTGCGTCCTAACTACGACGATACGAAATAGAGGTGATAAAAGCATGATGGAAAAAATAATCGCCTAAAAAATTAAAAATGGTCACATCTCTTATGCATTTTATATTGATGGGTAGATGTAAAATGCCTCAAAAAATAATATCGCCTGCAAAATCCCAGTCTGTTCTTCACCGTTCTTGGAGAACGTTTAACGGAACATAATATCGGTAAACTAATAAATTCGATAACATGGTTCTTGATATCTGACCCTAATATAACACCTCTAAGAATCAACTTGATTCTACATAGAATCGTTACGTTTGAGACCAGTCGATAACAACTCAAAGTTATTACCAAATTACTGTCCACTAACTAGTTTGGTAAGTAAGTGCTCTTAAATTTTTGTCCCATTTATAAGTTACCTACTTATTTACTGTACATCACTTACATCACAGAGGTACCCAAGATACAGATATACCTAGTTTGGTGACAATCTGTCAGGTGGATCTGCCCTTATTGCCGTAATACTCTTATTTTAAGTAACCCTTCGTACTTAAAATAATGTGGGTAGGTATCTTGATGTAATAAATGTTTTAAAAATAAAATGAAGTTGCCTTGATACGTCATAATCTCCAAAAATAACGAATGATTTGAAAACAGTCCTTAATTTTGCGTATTCTATTTTTATCTCCCCTCAATTTCTTGAAAGAGGTTCCTTAGTATTAAAACCTTTTTGGCGAAATAAGTAAACAAGGCTAAAATTTTTGAACATCTACGTCGATGAAGACACAGGCAATAGCTAGTAAGTAAAATCTCTTTGAGCTCACAGATTTTAGATATACAGATCTGTGTTTGAACTGTAGAGCTCGCGAGTCTGTGCTTGTATCTTTCCCAGATCTGTACTGTCTTTGGATATGTTTGACCTGAATATATTGAGCTAAACGTCTCAAAATCGCAATATTAAAAAAATATATAGGTATATATATCATACAGATATACAGGTAGAATGATAAACTGGCCTTTCTCTTTGATATCGTGTCATAGTGATGTTCTTGAGGCTGTCACAGAAAAGTATTTTGATTTGATATTTGCCTGACTTGTTTGAGTAAATTCAAGCTAGCATTGGCAGTTCGTTATAAAAAGTAATTACAAAAAAACCTTGCCTAACTTTTTCACAGGTTTATATGGATTTTTATTCGAACCCAACCAATATATCGAATGTAAAGTTGAGACTGCAATGTTGATTGATGCCCGCTTTTTACCACAGCTAACCAAACGCACCTAATACTACAAACTTACTGGAACTGTATATATATTTCTACACGACTATCGAAAAACGAATGTATTATTTATATTACTTTCGAGTGCATATAATGTATGTAAATATGTAGATATGTACGTAAGTAATAAGAAATTAGCTATGTAAGTATGATAGTGTGCAAGAATGATAGTTTGTAAGCATGTTATAATTACACCCAAAGGATAGGTAATTTTTTTTCCAAGACGACCATGTTTCTTTTGTAGTTGAAAAAAATATATCTAAATATACGTATAAGAATATTTATTTATTTATTTACTATGTAATATTTTTTAATTAACAATGTTAAAACAACAAGCATTTTTGGTTTTTACATACGGTATTTGGATTTTTACTAGAAGCCAACAAACATGTCAGATGTACTGCAATATTGATTGAAGCCAGTTTTACTGCAATCTGACTGATAGCACCTGAAACTACAAATTCTAGCTGAAATTCTATTTTGAATGTATCCTCGTTGTATATTTACCTGGGTTTTACATCAGAGTTATTACTTCTGTAGTTATTTTTTAGACCATGTGACACTGAAATACATTTTCCAAGTCAATCAGAAAACATTAATACTTATTTTCTTCTTTTCGCTTTGAAGATTTAATTTATTTAGCTTTAGCATTATTTAGCTTCAAAGCGTGAACCGTTCGCTCCCCGAACCTCCTTTATTCAGTTCCCTTAAGCTAAGTTTTAAGTTAGTAAGTAGACTCTCTAGTCTTTAGATACCCCTTGTAGCAGGGGGTGAACCCCGGCATAAACCTCTGTCGGAGTTGGAAAGAAAAAAAAAAGTAGAGTTTACGAGATGCTTCTCTTCCCACGCAGACCGTAGAAACTGGCCAAGGGAATGGGCGAAAATCTTAGGCATCGTCTCCATGAGCGAGAGAATCGCGACGATCTTACCGCCGTGCCACCTTTTTCCATAAATTCGACTATGGCATTCTCTTACACTCGTCGCATCGCATCGCGGCGATGTAATCGCGATGGCAGAATCATCAATAGTATCGCCTAGAGAATAAACAATAATGTAAGAGATAGAAACGCCGACACGTCGTGATTCTGTCGCTCGTGGAGACAGTCTTAATTATGATTTCCATCTTTTGATGGTGGTTTTGCTTTGACAATAAATCAGAAAATCACTTTAGAGTCCAAAATTTGTAACAAAGGGGCAATAATTATAAATGCGTAGTATTCAATTTCCGTTCTTTAAAAGCCGGCAATTTGGTTTACTTCACAAAGAAAATGTAATTACAATCATGGTGACTTTGGACACCGACAGGAGCGTCAACGAGCTTCGCTATCACGGCCACAGGATAATAAAATAGTAACGTACAGAACGGATCTAATATGGTTGAGCTCAGCGATGGCTGATCCACACGTCAACTCGTGAACGGGTGCTGTCAGTGGGGACTGGTCTGCTCGGCCTCTTTGAGACTACTTTAAGTATCATGTGTTGTTTATTATCTTTGCACACTCGATCGTTAACATAAACATGTTCCAAAAATAATAAATCTATGTACATTTAAATTGTAACATGAAAACAGAAAAAAGAAAGAAAAAAGAAAAGAAAGAAAAAGACAATAAGGAATAAATATTCGTAATCATATAAAGCCCTTCAGGCGAGTAGGCGACCAAAACTGTTGATAAGAGTTTCTTTCGGCGTTTCTTCTCTGCAGTGGTCGGTTCTGAAACGCTAGTAGTCTGTAGCTTTTGAACAATTAATAAATACATATATCTAATGAGATAATTTTAAATATGATATGACGTGAAAAAGTGCCTGCAAAGGCCTATTTTCTGAATAAATGTTTTGATTTTTTTGATTTTGGATATTAGTTGCGTCCCCCGCAACATATAAATAAATATATACGGACAAATCACACAGATTGAGCTAGCGTCAAAGTAAGTTCGAGACTTGTGTTATGGGATACTAACTCAACGATACTTATTTTATAATAAATACTTATATATAGATAAACATCTAAGACCCAGGTCAATCTGAAAAAGATCATTTTCCATCTTGACCTGACCAGGGATCGAACCCGGGACCTTCCGTGTCGCAGGCAGGCGTGTTGACCGCTGCGCCACGGAGCTCGTATCGCACCCTCTCGCCCGTTCTATGGACTTCTTTATCGTTTTGAAAAACAGGGTTTGCCGCTACTGTTCCTAGTCGCACGCACGTTACGCGCCATCTCTTACGTACGTTAGTACTTGATTGCTTACTTACACATTGACGTGCTGGAGCTGAAGAGTTTGTTTGTATATTTGGTTGAACGCGTTAATCTCAGGAACTACTTTACCGATTTGAAACATACCGTTGAATAGGAACGTTACCCTTTATTATATTTTTGGATTTTTAATGAATCATTACGGGAAACGGGACGGGAAACCCTCACATTCATGGAAATTCTTGTAAGAGGCCTATGTCCTGCAGTGGACTTCTTGCGGCTCAGCTGATGATGATGGGAATTTTAAAGAACTATTTATAGGTACCAATTATTACCACTTAGATACGGTAATGTATCTCTATTATTAAAGTGTACTTATTATACTCAAACCTGAGAAATTTAAAGTAGGTATTACGTTAAAGTAAATTTCTAATATGGCGTAGTCCTTACGTGGAAAATATACATAGATCTGGACGTCTAGCTATGAATTCCTACGTCGACATAAGGAGCCTGCGATGCGTAGTTACATTGTAAACAAGATCGATACGAGATGTCTCTCGCTGAACTGTACTTTCTATAGGTACCTATATTTTCTAAATAACTCTATAAATACAATATCATACAACTTGTTTAGTTATTAAACTATAAATGGATGAATACATACTTACATACTATCACGTCTTTTTCCCTTGCGGGGTAGACAGAGCCCAGGTCTGTAAAACTTAAAGGCCACGTTTAGCATGTTGGTGGGCTTGTAGGTGGAGAACGAAATCGCCAATTGACATGATTCCTCACGCCCATTCCCTCAATCGGCTTAATTTTACGATCGCCGCGGGAAGGGAAGCAGCTGGAACACTCTATTCTTTTCTCCCAGACCAGCGTGGAAGATAGACGAATGATTGAAATCTTCATTGCACCAAGCCTGCCTGCGACACGGATGGTCCCGGGTTCGATCCCCGGTCAGGTCAAGATTGAAAACGATCTTTTTCAGATTGACCTGGGTCTTGGATGTTTATCTATATATGTATTTGTTATAAAATATAGTATCGTTGAGTTAGTATCCCATAACACAAGTCTTTCATAAGAACTTACTTTGGGGCTAGCTCAATCTGTGTGATTTGTCCGTATATATTTATTTATTTAATATGTACACAGTTGGAAAACACTAAACTTAAAATTGGTACAAAGGTTTTACGCTAAGCGATCTCTTCCAGTGAACCTTAGGGTAGATGGAATATAAACATTAAAAAGGCGTTGGTGCAGCAAAACAAAATTAAATACACTTATAATCCACAGCTACCTGTGCAAAACTAAAAATAAATACGTATAAATACTTACATACAATCAAATATAATACATGAATGTGAATAAGATAGATAATACCAAAAAAAATTAAAATACTTATATAGATAATAGATATACATCAAAGACCCAGGTCAATATGAAAAAGATAATTTTTTATCTTGAACCGACCGGGGATCGAACCCGGGACCATCCATGTCGCATCGATTCATCATTCGATTAACTATCCGAATGGATCTTTGTCCGGGGCTTAAAATAAATAAATAATAAATAAATAATAATAAATAAATATATACGGACAAATCACACAGATTGAGCTAGCCCCAAAGTAAGTTCTAATGAAAGACTTGTTTTATGGGATACTAACTCAACGATACTATATTTTATAACACATACATATATAGATAAACATCCAAGACCCAAGTCAATCTGAAAAAGATCGTTTTCCATCTTGACCTGACCGGGGATCGAACCCGGGACCATCCGTGTCGCAGGCAGGCGTGATGACCGCTGCGCCACGGAGCTCGTCATCAAATAAAACAAACTAACAATCAATTAGCCATCCGGAACCGCCGCTGATAAATATTTTTTGTTCTCCGCAGCGAGAGCTGATAGCAAATCATAGTAAAGATAAAATATCAGGGATAAAATTTGTAGATTCGAATATATTTTACTTGTTTGGGTTCGTGTTTTATTTTCTCTGTAGGTATTCAATGACAGTAACAATAACGAAGACTCGTTGTCGTATTGGCGAAAAGATGGAATGGAAGACCAAGAAGAGCATATTTGGATGAAATAAAGGAAAAAGCAGGAGATGTGTCGTGCAAAAATTTCAAGAAAATGGCTGAGAACCGAGCGACATGGAGAGTACTCCACCGACACGAACACTGTTCACAAGTTATAGACAGATTATACGTTTGTGTCGAATAGTTTTTATAAATTTAAATGTTCCTCGGACCAAGTGCTATCAGTGTGAACTGTTGTACAGCTTTCAAGTAAAATATGTACTTAATATAAAATCATCAAATTAATATCAACCCTAGTTAGCAGAGGTTTTTGGACAAGTGTAGTGTTTTATTTTGATACAATTCTAATAGCTATTATAAGTATATTGATTCTGTATAAAATTTTATATAATATTACAGTTTTGTTCTGGAAAAATGTCAACTTTTCGAAACGGCTTGACATTGTGTTAGTTAGTATGGCCTAACGTAGAGTTTTATTTTGATACATTTATGATAATAACAATATCATTTATTTTTTTATTTAATTTCACAGTTCTGTTTTTGGAAATTCTCAAGCTTTCAATTTGGACCACAGTTGAGTAAAAGTTCAACCAAAACACAACATCTTTTTTAATTTTACAGTTCTGTTTTGGAAAATCTGATACTTTCAATTCGGACCACAGTTAAATGAAAGTTCATCCAAAACACAACATCTGTTTATTCAACACTAAACCACATGTTACTCAAAAAACCTGACCTACCTTACTACGCCCCTTCCAAGTTTTTGCATAGACTTAATATTGCACCTTTTGCTCAAGAAAAAACACACTACACATCCAAGCTTGCGACCATACTAACACAGGACCCGTAGCCCGGGTCGTCATTCACAATTTTTTTATTAACAACTACAATCATGAATATTCGAAATTGATTTTTATTACAAACTCAATATGGGTGATATTGGTGTGTCGGGATATATTAAGGGGTGCGTGTCGATCCCTATTTAGTGATTTACCCCACATGGCATGTGGTGTATTGGCTCAATAAGCCAAGTTTCAACGAACTATGCGATGACGTAGTTTTATTGGAATCGTGTGACGTCAGAGCTCATAGTTTTACTTTACATGGTTTTACCGCCATTTACTTACACTGAGTGACTAAACGTTAATATTTTTACCCGACTGAGCGGGAGACTCACCCAGAAGGAGGACAATGTTTATGGCATGTATGTTTGCAGTAAAATTAAATATAGTGTCACCGTGTGACTCCTAAAACACCAATTTTTCACTCATAAAGCAGCGTATTAACAACAAGTCATTTAAAGCTAAAATAACAAAGCAGTAGGGCTGTAAAGTAAGTAAATAGTTTTCAGTTTCAATAATTCTAGTAAGACATTTAGACTTTCCCTATAGCAAGCGTATTTAGCACATACATACATTTTGTAACAAAATCGTACTTATTTCATTGATTTCAGAGAGAATTTCTTATTTAAATATTGTAAAATACATGATGATTCTAATCGCTTAGTTGATCATCACAACTCTAGGTGAATATAAGTAATTACTTGCAGATTAATATTCTACTATGTAGGGGCCTATTAGGGACATGTCATGACATTGTCATCATGTAATAATGTATGTATATCTGTCACCCTGTAAGATGGAGGAGCCCAATGGTCCAGTGGGTGTAGGCTCTATGAGCGCTTACGTATGTTAAGCAACCCCTGGTGCAGTCCCTACTTGGATGGGTGACCGCAAGTGGCATAAAAATATCTCGAGCTCCTCCGTGCTTCGGAAGGCACGTTAAGCCGATGGCCCCGGCTGTCATCGTTGATGCCAGTCGTTAAGCTATGTCAGATGCCTTAAGGAAGCTTGAAAAATCTGACAATAGTGTTGGCCATTTACACATACGAAATACAACAAACCCTGTAAGATTTGTCCTTAAATTACTGATAAATGCGCCATACAGACTTAGCTCCGTAAGCTTAGAACATATGTAGGTTTGTAAAAGATAAATATACAAAAAAAAAAAATATATATTTATATATAGGGACATATCACACAAATTGAGCTAGCCCTACAGTAAGTTGTGAACTTGTGTCGTTGGATACTAACTCAACGATACTATATTTTATAATATATACTTATATAGATAAACATCCAAGACCCAGGCCAATCTGAAAAAGATCGTTTTTTTCATCTCGACCTGGCCGGGGATCGAACCCGGGACCTCCGTGTCGCAGGCTGGCGTGTTGACCATTACGCCACGGAGCTCGACATATTTTATACGCTATTCTGTATATCTATTTTGGCAACTCTCACTATTTGATATTATTTATTACACATGTATTGCAATATTTAGTATTATAATGTTAGTCAATAACATACCAAAGCTTTAAGTAAAGATTTGTAATTGGCTGTAAGTTAATTTAGTAGATAAGAATGCTGTAGGTAATTAATTTAAAGAAATAAAAGTAAAAAAAAACGTAAAAGTTTTTACGCTACCCATACATTTTTTTTTATTTTAACGTTGGTACCGTTACATCGTTACAAGCAGATATTTATAACTTACATGGAAGTTATACTTCAGTCACATTTCTTAATTCTTGTAAAAAATTGCATAGTAAAATTGGAAGGCCTTTTAAATTCTCTATCTTCTAAAAGATCAGCTTATCCCGTTTTCAAAAGGTACAAAAATACCTCCGCCATTGTATTATTAAATGGAGCTCAAATTAAATTCTCTACATAGCTCGGATTTACAGCAAACAGTTTAAAAAGAGATATAAACCCAGCGAACAACAGTTAAATGTAAAAGCAAAACGAGATGTAAGGCTCAGTGAGTTGTGTAAAAATAGCATTTTCAACGGCAGTACATTTTCAATGGTAGATGCCTATCGTTGAATCCGATGACAGATAAAGCTTGAAACGTGAGGATTGTTTGCATTTTCAGTTATAATTTCAGATTGAAATACAATAAGCATGTAAAAATTGTTTAAATTTCCCTTTTAAATATTAGAAATGAAGCGACTTACAGGTACAACTTAAGTAGTTATGTATCATCATCAGGTCTTTCTAGTCTCCACTGGAGGAGCACGACCCTCTCTGTACTACCAGAGCCATATACTAGCCTGAGTAGTCAGAGGATTTGGCCTACACTCTCCACGCTGGCCAGACGGGTTGAAGAGGTCTCTTTGATGTTAATAAGCTTTGTTTAGCTTGTGTTTCCTTAGTCGCCTTTTACGACATCCACGGGATGACTTGGAGTGGTCCTATTCTACTCTGCCGGGAACCACACGGCGCAGTTAAGTAGTTGTTGTAGTTATGTATATTAGACTATAATTACAGATAAAGCTTGAAACGTGAGGATTGTTTGCATTTTCAGTTACATTTTGAAATTAAAATAGAAAGAGCATGTAAAAATTGTTTGAATGTATCCATAAAAATATTATTAAAATATAATAACAATTACATGTATCCTTATTTTTTATGTTGAGAACTAAATCTATTACCATAATACTTGTTAGAATTTTCATCTTAACCCTTCAAAGCCCCTTTCACGCTGCAATTTTTACGTGCGGGTTTAATTCAAACGGCACTGAATTTTGTGCCTACGCAAAAGGTAGACGCAAATACGTCAATATATTCCAAAAATATGTCATGTGTACGTACAGTACAGGAACGTGATCGCCATTTTAATTTATGAATTAATAATTTTTATGTGGTTTCACAATTCACGTAGTTAAAACAATTCATACACGAATTTATGTGTTGCATTTACGTTCAGGTGTATCAAATGTGAGCCAGAATGCTTCTTAGACGAAACACGACTTACGTTTCGTCTAAGAACGATAAGATCTAGATTCCCTGAGATGTCTTCTAGAAGATAAGGAGAGTAACTTTACATAACGACAAGGCTGCTTATTGTCAAAGCGACAGAAAATGAATAAAAAGTTGACTTAAAACTAATAACTACGTCTAAAACATTGCTTACGTTTTACTCCATGCTACACGTGCCGGTGTCCTAGTTATTAAATTTAGTGTTTTGCAATGAGTTTAAAGTACAATATACTTCAACCCAGAATAAATTATAAAAAATATGTAGTGCCACCAGGGCTTTGTAAGCTGATTGTGGCTGTATTCCTCGCGATTATTATCGCGGCAAACCCCATAATGGTCCTAAGCGCCAAAAGCGATAACAGCGCTAAGGTCCTTATTTTGTAATTTAGACATTCGGGGAATTAGTCGTCATGAACCGAACCCAAATACACTTATGAAATCTGGCGGGCATGTTTAGATACCTACCTATTTACTGATATAGACTGTCATTATAAAAACTTAGCAACAAATATAAAAAACCGGCCAAGTGCGTGTCGGGCCACGCGCAGTGTAGGGTTCCGTAGTTGCGAATGACAACTTTGAGTTCACACTTTTTACAATCGCACCTCACAGTTTAACGACCAAAAACATCTAACAATGAAGATTGTATGAAATTTTCCAGTACATTTTATAAGTTGGTTGCCTATAACTTTTTAGTTTGCACTTAGTACCCAGCTCTGATAGTTTTCCTTTCAACTTCAGTATATATACTACTGCTATAATTTTTTTCACGTATCCATATATAACCGTTTAGCAGATAGAGGGGGGGACACGTAACTCTAACAAAAATTTGCACTTCAAAACCAAATATTTCGGAAACGGATCCCTAAATCGAAAAATGGTGTTCTTAACCTCACAATATTTTTGAAAGACCTATTTAACGATATACGATGGGTAAATAGAGAAAAAAAATAAAAAATATTTTTCAAGATTTTTTCTACCACTTTTTTGCCATGATTAAAATACATACTCATACCAAATTACAGCTTTCTAGTACTGATAGTCTCTGAGTAAAACCGCGGACGGACAGACAGACAGACAGACAGACAGACATGGCGAAACTATAAGGGTTCCTAGTTCACTACGGAACCCTAAAAAACCGAATTTATTCAATAAATAGTACCTATTCATTGAATACATTGGGTTGGACTCATTACATTTGTTCGTTTCGAAAAACCAAGGGTTATTAAAAAATTATGTTATATACAAATGTAAACAACGCCGATCCTCTCGTTAAAATTACAGGGAGCGGCCGCGGATGCACAAATAAATAGCAATATTTTATTTGAGCGCATTTAATACATGCGCGATGCACCGCCGCTGGATCGATCGAGCGCGCCCGGTGACAGCTAATTATATTATTGCAAAAATTACGCCGCATTTTTTTACAAAACTGCTCTTAAAACGGAGTGGAATGATTTGTGTTCATGTATATATCATCATCATCAACAGGTCTTTTTTTAGTCTCCACTGCAGAAGCACAGACTTATCTTTACTAATAAATCCATATTGGCCAGGGCAGTTACAGGATTTGGCCTACAGTCTCCATGCTGGCCAGTCGGGTTAGAAAGGTCCCTTTGATGTTTATAAGCTTTGTTTAGCTTGTGTTTTAGCCGAAATCTCCTTCTTCGATATCCACGGGAAGAGTTGAAGTGGTACTATTCTACTCTGTCGGGAACCACATGGCAAACAGTTCACCTTTTTAGGTAACTTTCTATTTTTGGGTTCACCTGCCCCGGTGTTTGTTTAGAGGTGTGTATGTGTGTATGTCTCTAATGTTGTTTTTAGCGCAACATCCTGTTATTGAACATCAAGTTGAAGTTTTCCAAAAGTTTATTGGATATCTAAGTCGATTTAATAACTTGTTAGATATATTTAAAAATGTTAACAAGATCCAAGCTTGCAGCAAACTATTAGTTAATCGAATGCTTTCGATAGTAGTTGCACAGGAAAATATAAAATATAGCTAAGTACTAAAACTAATAATTATCTATCACATGAAGCAAAGCGCAGAAAGACATGCATACAGAGACAAACTGAATCACAAAACTTAACACATTCTAATTTTCCAGCATTAGAACAGTCATGGCTATTAAATAATAATATGGTCACCCATCCAAGTAGCGATCGCACCGCAGGTTGCTTTACATGGGTGTGAGCTCTTACGCACAGGACAATCTATCTTCACAATAAACCAAATAGTATTTATTGATATACTTTTTCCTATTACGAGTATTCCACCTGCTGATAATTTCAGTACGTAATCATGGAGAGCGTTGTTCTTTTTATAACATTGGTTATTGCCGTCATAAAGTGCTATAAAATGTAATAGTACGTACACTTCGTGATATCTTCTGATAAAATATAAGTGAAAATAGTATTTAAAATTGAATCATACAGAGTTCTCGAGTATACAGAGTCTTTATAGACCAAAGTTATACAACACCGATAGCAACAGTACCGATTTCTATACAACATTAAACAATCGAGAAAAAAATTGGAAAAAAGATTACGTTTTTTTATGTCTTTAAATAATCTGTTTTTAGTTTATCTTGTTATAGTGGCAACAGAAGTACATCATCTGTGAAAATTACTACTGTCTAGTACCGCAATTTACGGTACCTCGCAGTAATTTTATACTTTACGATTTTGTCACAAGTCAAATTATACACGGATGAGACAATCCTTGCTCAGTGTATGTGTTTTACATGATGATAGTGTCCAGTCAAATGACGGGACACTATCATCATGTAAAATAATACACTGTTCTCTGAGTGCTTGATCGCACTGGTTGCAAGCATTTGGCAAGTGTTTATTTATAGATAGCTTTTGACCGGGTTGATCACATCATCCTGTTGCAGAAACTTGAATCACTTGGAATACATGGTGACCTGTTAAGATGGATCACGTCATACTTCGAAAATCGTTCTCAGGCTGTTGTAATTGGAGGCTATAGATCAGATTTATAACTGTGACGTCTTGCGTTCCCCAAGGCTCACATCTTGGGCCTTTTTTTTATAATGCATATATTTACGACATTTATACAAGTTTCAAAAGTGCTAAACATATTTTATACGCTGATGATAAGAAGGTCTACATGCGGGTGAATACTATATCTGACTGCAAATTAATTCAGGAGGATCTTAATAATATTATACCTTACTAATGCGGCTAATAACATCGCTGTCAGTATCCCCAAATGTCATTGCATAAGTTTTACTCGGAAGCGTCAGCCTCTCGTATTTAAATATGAACTAAATGGTTGTGAACTAGAGCGAGTCGAATTGGTCCGTGATCTGGGTATCATTTTTGATTCTAAAATGTCTTTCTCACTACATATTGATGATGTAACGAATAGAGCCTTCCGAAGTTTGGTCTTTGTTACGCGCACCTGTAGACCTTTTACATCTATCATAAGCCTGAAAATAGTATATTATGCTTACGTTCGTAGTCTATTGGAATATGCCTGCCCATTTGGTCACCTATATACGCAGTGCATAAAACTAGATTGGAAAATATTCAGAGAAAATTTCTTAAGCACATGAACATTAAATTTAAACTCGATAGAGGGACATACCAAGAAAACTGTCGGGTGTTCAAGCTTTTAACGCAGGAGGAGCGCCTTTTAGTTATGGATATGGGTTTGTTGTACGATGTGCTTAATGGTCGTTTGGGCTGCTCGGAACTCCTGGAACTTATTAGGTTTAGGGTTCCGTCGCGGCGGACACGGCATACTCAACTATTTGCAGTCCCATCTCATAGCACCAATCACGCGGGGAATGCGGTTATGTCACGGATTGTTGAAGGCTACAATAGGCACTCTAGTGAAGTTGACCCCTTTATAGGAAACAAGATAAATTTCTTAAATAAAATTAAATCCATTTTATCCTGATTAATGTCTAATTTATAAATTTTTGAGTATATGTGTGTTATGGCTATATATTTATATGTATACATGTATGTATGTGTATCTATATGACTTAATGTATGTATTGTATGTTGTTACTTTATGGCATTAACTTAGTCAAATTCAGAGGAAGGTGTTCAAGTAATACCTATAGTTTTTAATTATGTTTACTGCAAAGGCGTATTAGTATTAATATAATGTTGACAACTTTTTGGCCGGCTATGTATCATGTCATTGTTTAATTTTTATTATTAGTTGTAAGAATGGCTGTTGTTGTTACAAATAAAATAAAATAGAGTTAACGGACACTTAGGTCTGTAATTTTAATATTGTTATCTAAACATATAATAAAACAGTAAAAATATTTTGTCTGTACATTTGGTATATTTGACTAAAATGGATAGAGGGACTCAAATAATTTTTTTTTAATTTCTTGTCTGTCTGTCTGTCTGTAAGTATGATCACGTTTATCTCCGGCAATATTGAACGGATTCGAATGAATCTTTTTTTGCTATATAGCTATTAAACCGGGGCAACATATAAGGTAGAAATGATTGCGAAAAATAGAACACCTGATGCAGCATCATAATGGTCCAGCTGAACTATAAGAAATATAAAAGTGGAGCCTTAGCAAAAGTTGTAAAACCTAATGAGCATTTTTATTGAATTATCTGAGAATTGGAACACCTCATGCAGAACCATAATGGTCCAGGTAAACTATAAGAAATATATAAATGACGCCTTAGCAAAAGTTATTCAACCTGATGAGCATTTTTTGTTGACTTGTTTAATTTGAAGATTTGGAACACCTGACGCGGAACCATATTGGGTCAGGTAAACTATAGGAAATCTAAAAATGACGCTGTAGCAAAAGTTGATCATCCTGATTAGTATTTTTTGTTGAGGTAAAAAAATCGAAGCTTTAGATCATCTGATACACTACCATATTAAATTTTATATCGACAATATAAACTTTCCTCTGGGATAGAGTGTGCGGGAAGAATCCTATATTTTATCCCTTCAGTATTTAGCAGCAGCCAATGCAATGCCATACAATTTTATAACATTGCTACAAGTATTTTCTTATGTATGTTTAATTCATATTAAGGTATATTAATACGCCGGAGTCACAAAGTCCACGCGAACGAAGTTGCGGGCATCAGCTAGTTTTAGATATAATTAGAAAGAGCTGTGAAAGTTCACGTATGCTAAATAAATACTTAATAAGTAGGCAGTAGGAAACGGGGTAAAGCACGTAAGCTATTCAACCAATCAGCGTATACCTTAACTTCGTCAAATCATTTAACTGCAAGTGGTCGTTTACTTAAATACATACGTTAAATAATAAACTTTAACTGCCGTTTATGATTTTTCGAAAGTTGGTCAATTAACTCGAAAATTATCTATTTACGATTCTTGTTATTTTCCAGTGACATGTACATTAAAACTAATTCACTATTGTGTGTCTTCCTCTCCAACCCGTCTGGCCTGCGTGGAGAGTGTAGGCCAAATCCTCTGTCTAGTTTGGCTAATATATGGCTCTGGTAGTATACACAGAGGGTCGTGCTCCTGCAGTGGAGACTAAAAAAGACCTGATGATGATGATGTGTCAATCATCAAGTATTTATGTTATAACTAATTTTACTACTTACCAAATTGTACACTTGTTTTATAATGTGCAACGAATTTACTTTGTTTTATTTGCACTTTACGATAAGACAAATGACGTTCTTGCATTAATAAAATAGCAAAGCAAGCTGTGAAAAGATAAGAAAATATTTTGCTCACTTCTTAGTGTGAGACAAAGGAGTGAGAAAATTATTTCCTAAACTAACTACCTAACGAAAAATTCCTAACTAACGAAAAATCCTTGTCTAAATGACTACTATGCCTACTAAATAATATGTCATAGGCTTTAAGAATAAAAATTTACCATAGCAATTACCTCAGAATTAGGGAAGTAAGGATTTTAACGATACTCTTTACACCCAAATCTGTTTTTGAGGAATCAGGAAATCAAAAAATGTCGATTTGATTTCATCAAAAATTAATACATCAATGAAGACGCTGAGCGAAGTGATGTAGCATCTTCAGCCGTAAGGCTGAAGATGCTACCTTATATTGCTTTAATAGGATCCTTGGGTACGGAACTCTAAAAAGAACACAAACGAACCCTGAAAACTTGACACGGATAGTCGTGTAGAAAACGTAACAGGCTTCAAGAACGACACTAGATTCACAGAATTTTTATACAAAAATAAAAACATTTCTTACGCAGCGCACGCGCCTTTCCGTCGCCCATTGTACTCTTCCACTTCACAATACTCACCTACATTAGTTTACAAACTGTGCGCGGGAACAGTCGCGTCGAGATAATTGAATTATAACGGAAAATCGTGACGTCTTACAACTATCCGTAATGTGAATGGTAAACAGACGTCTGCCAGGTATCGCCTGATAAAATGGGAATTAGTGAAGTGACAGCCACGTGAAAAGTTACAAAGGATTCTTGAGACAAATACGTAAGTTGTTTTCTTTTTAATTTGAATGAAAATCGATTCGTTTAGGTCTTCATTTCAGGTTTGTTGAGATGGCCGTGAAGCTATTACAATTGATGGTAATTTTAAACTAGAATTTCCATACAATACACAAAATCTTTGCCTATATGAACAAATCACACAGATTGCGCTAGCCCCAAAGTAAGTTCGAGACTTGTGTCGGCTTTAATTTAACGTCAACATTATTTAGCGTTTGCTGAATCGATAATGTTTTTATAAACACAAATATTTTAATATGTTCCGAATATTATTATTTTTTTTTATTTATTTAACTTCATACACTGTTACACGTGTAAAAGCGGACTTAAAGCCAATGGCTTTTTCTACCACTCAACCTAGCAAGTGGTGTTGAGAAAACATACGGTAGTGCAAACACATAATAATCACAAAAGGGAACTACATATACTAAACAAAATACTCACTATAAAATAATAATAAAATAAACAATATATACTACATAATATGTTCGTATTCGGCATTTGCTTCGGTACTTGCAGTTACGTTTTAGATACAAACGCTAAACCTTCCTGGAGATAATCACTACAAATGAGTGAAAACAACATCAAAATCGCCCCAGTTATTAATTCAATACAATGAATTCACTACAATTCGCATTGTTATTACATTTTTATTTAGTTATTAATTTCATTTAATATTACGACCACACTTGCTTTCAATGGAAGGATCTCAAGGAAACAGAACAATTAATCTCCACCAGTATGTAAAAGTGGAGAATAGAATAGATATGTAAAACCCAGGCCAATCAGAACATGATCGTTTTCTATCATGACCAGCAGGCCTATTTGCTAATTTTTGATATTATTTGCTAAATCGGCCTGCAGGCGCAGCCAATTTGCTAACTCGGTGTACAACGATTTGATTGTCACTTTAGCATCCATTACGGTTTTCATATCTTAAATAAAAATAGTCATTCATACCGAAGCCGTAATGAATATTGAAGTTACTATGAAAATGATGTACACCGTAGCTGTCAAAGGTTAGCAAATAGGCCTGCTGACCGGAGTTCGGACCCGGGACCTCTCGTGTTGCAGGCGAGAAAAGAGCTACAGAATCTAAAGAAACCTCTGAACAGAAATTGATTCAATTTACTTTCCATCACTTGAAGGTTACACAACAATATTTTACCTTATTGGAAAAAACGCAACAATACGAAAGAATTCTTTTCAATTTAACTGTTATCAGTTAGCTAACCGTTACTGTAGTTAAACCGGCAAAATGTACTGAAATGTTTTACTTCGAAATTTTGATGAATAACTAAAAATATCTAAGTACCTATACGCATCTTCTCCTTTGAATCTTGATAGAACTGTTTCCATTTTTGATACTCGATCGTCATCAAGTTTCTCTACTGCACGAATCTCTACTACCAGAGATATACATTAGGCAGAGCAGTCAGATGATTTAGCATACACTCTCTACGCTGGCCAGACGGGTTGGAGAGGTCTTTTTGATGTTTATCAGCTTGTGTTTCCTAAGTCGCATTCTACGACATCCACGGGAGGACTTGGACTGGTCCTATCGGTCTTCAGCATCGTTAGACCATTAGAAGCATTTCCTCCTTCATGACATCAGTTCAGCATATCTTGTGTTTGTATTCATGCGGGTTTACTGGAGGTGACATTGACTGACATCATTATAGCTGTATGAAGTCCACTGCTGGATACAGAACTCCTCAAGGATTTCCATTATTGAAGGGGGTTTTCTGTAATGTTCACCACCAGATAGCAGCACTGAGGCGTCGAGCTCGATAATCCGCTGTCATTGGATAATATTTGACAAGCAACAACAACTGACATCATCATCATCATTTCAGCCGCAAGAAGTCCACTGCTGGACATAGGCCTCCCCCAAGGATTTCCAATATAACCGGTTGGAAGCGGCCTGCATCCAGCGTCTTCTTGCGACCTTTATCAGGTCGTCCGACCACCTGGTCGGTAGGTGCGCCGGGGACTGGGGGCATTGGTATATTTTCTATTTCCATTGAGGTGGTTTTGCCATACTCACCACGCTTGGCAGACGGGTTGAT
This sequence comes from Rhodophaea formosa, assembly GCA_963082605.1. Classification (NCBI taxonomy): domain Eukaryota; kingdom Metazoa; phylum Arthropoda; class Insecta; order Lepidoptera; family Pyralidae; genus Rhodophaea; species Rhodophaea formosa. The sequence continues at coordinate 6,797,382 of OY720218.1, read as the reverse complement.
GAGCGTAGTTTTTTTGGCATATATTGGTTTCAACGGTACTGCCCATCGAAGCCGTTGTAAGCGAGGGAAAGGTAGGAGTTTGTTGGCCTGGGGGAATGGGATAAAGGTAATTGGGATGATACTTGTTCGAATAGATTGGGGATGAGAAATTAACAGCTCGGGAGGCAGGGCACCCGTACCCGATGCTATACCTGCAACCACCGGACATGCAGTCGAGTATGACACCCTGCCACCACCACCACCAGGTCTTTTTTTAGACTCCACTGCAGGAGCACGACCCTCTCTGTAGGTACTGCCAGAGCTATAATTAACCAGAGCAATCAGAGGATTTGGCCTACACTCTCCAAGTTGGCCAGACGGGTTGGAGAGGTCTCTTTGATGTTTATAAGCTTTGTTTAGCTTGTGTTTCCTGAGTCGCCTTCTACGACATCCACGGAAAGACTTGGAGTTATCCTATTCTACTCTGCCGAGAACCACACGGCAGATGACACCCTGACCACAATGTTAGTGGCCAGTTTTCGTAGACCAGACCAAACCAGCCAAGGAGGTCACAACCGTAGGCGGTTCTCTTACAGTTTGCAATGTAATAAACATGGAGGCTTCAAATGCAGGACGTTCCCATTTTTCCAACCATTCGCAACCAGTCACGCAAATTGGAAAATGACTAAGCGTACACGACATTTTTTCCCAAAACTGTTACTTAGTATTCGACTTCTTACGACAAAAAAAATGAATCCTTACAACGTTTACATTACAAACATTACAAACAGGTTGTTTGAACTTTCAATAAATAATTATCTAAATTATAGCATAAACTTAAACCACATCATAATCTTATGTAAGTAGGGGAATAAAAATTATATTAAATGTTTAAACAGACTCAAAATATAATGTTGCCAGGAATTCTAGATTAGAGTCAAAGATAAGGAATATTTAAAATTAAAAGCAAGATAATTACGGCTTTCTATTTGTAAATAGCCTGATTGATACCGTGATTCTATCTTTTTTTAGTATTTCAAAGTAGTCGTCCAGCCCGGCTGCACCCGATTAGATATTTATTAATCATTTAAAAAAAAAAACCGGCCAAGTGTGAGTCAAACTCGCGCAATGAGGGTTCCGTACAATATGCATCGTGTACACACACACAATGTGCAAAAATGTTTTATTCAATTGACTAGCGCTATATCTAGTGGTGGTTTAGTGAACTATTTCCCTAGATGAACTTATTATAGTGAGTTTACCACTTTATTTTCAAGTGATAGAATTCTTATTATTTTTCCTGTAATCTTCAAAGAATGAACTACATTTTGTAATTTTTTCAAAATTTTCGGCCCAGTAGTTTCGGAGATCAGGGGGGGGGGAATGGTCAATTTTTGCCTTCTTTCGTGAATAAAATCAAAAGTATTGTTTTTACCCGAACAAAAACAAATATTTTTGAGATCCTCATAATGAGCCCTTTCATTTGATATATGACACAGTAAGGTTTGCAAAACTTTTTTTTTAAATTTTGTAATTGGGCCCCTGAAAATGACCCTTATTTCAAAAAAATCTTTATTTACTTTGCACATCCGTGTTTGGGTCATAGGATTACACCATCTTACCAAATTTCACGTAATTTGGTTCAGTATATTCGGAGAAAATCGGCTGTGACAGACGGACGGACGGACAGACAGACGCACGAGTGATCCTATAAGGGTTCCGTTTTTCAATTTTTGTACGGAACCCTAAAAAACATCAAAATTTCCAAAGAAAGTTTCCAAGATTACCGATATACGCGTTAAGGGACTTTACTCGTATGATGATTATGAAATGATTTATGTACAATTGTATACCATATTGAACACATATTGAATTATGTAAAACTATAAACTGGGTGTACACGGTAGAGCAAGGGAATATTTCACATCGGCGCATAGGCGTAAGCACAAGTTACACCGCATATGGAATATTGTTCCTATCTCTGGGCTGGGTCACCTCAATACCAACTCCTGCCTTTTAACCGCGTTCAAAGCCGTGCGATCCTTACATTCAACGACGAGATTCTCGTCAGCCGTTTGGATCTTTGGCTCTGCGTAGGGATGTCGCATCCTAGTGCATTCTTTACTGCATATATCAAGGGGAATGCTCCGAGGAATTATTCGACCTGATACCTGCCGCAAAATTTTCACCTCCGTCCCGATAGATTCTGATAACAGGATAAAGTTTATGGCCTTCAGAATAATCTATAAGGAGGAGCCCGATGGTCCAGTGGGTGTGAGCTCTATGAACGCTTACGTTTGCTAAGCAACCCCTGGTGCAGTCCCCACTTGGATGGGTGACCGCAAGTGGCATAAAAATATCTCCAGCTCCTCCGTGCTTCGGAAGGCACGTTAAGCCGTTGGTCCCGGCTGTCATCGTTGATGGCAGTCGTTAAGTATGTCAGATGCCTTAAGGCAGCTTGAAAAATCTGACACCAGTGTTAGCCACTTACACATACGAAAAACAAACAACAAGAATAATCTAAGTCTTGCCATCTATTTTATAATTAGCTGGCCCACCGAACTTCGTTACCCTAATATTTTATTTGAAGTAAATAGTTATTATGTAGTATACGTTGTATCACAGCGCTTAGAACCGATGGCCGATAAGGCAGTAAGGTTCTTGAATGGCGACCATGTACTGGCAAGCGCAGCGTCGGCTATCAAGGTCACTGGATGCAGGTCGCTTCCAACTGATCGTATTGGAAATCCTTGGGGAAGGCCTATGTCAAGCAATGGACTTCTGGCGGCTTAGAGATGATGTCTTTTGTTTTAACTGGATATTCGGCTATTCGAGACGGAGATAAATATATAAATATGTAGGGACATATCACACTAATTGAGCTAGCCCCACAGTAGGTTGAGAACTTGTGTCGTAGGATACTACCTCAACGATACTATCTTTTTTATAATAGATACTTATAAAGATAAACATTCAAGACCCAGGCCAATCTGAAGAAGATCATTTTCCATAATGACCCGGCCGGCGATTGAACCCGGTCCACTCGCAGGAGGTGTATTAATCACTGCGCCACAGAAACCTTTAATGGAGATAACATACAAACATACTATCACGTCTTTTTCCCTTACGGGGTAGACAGAGCCTGGGTCTGTAAAACCTAGAGGCCAATGGAGATAAATCCCACAAATATTTATAAGAATAGGTCATCGCTCTTGCATGTGTTTTATAAAATTGTCGCAACAAACCCAACTTTGTTACATATATCTGTCGTGGCCATATCGTAGAATTGATCTTTTCATGAAACGATTGTCATTTTCATGAAATGGCGGCATTTTATGATGTGGCCAACTTAATTTGATCAGATCATTGAATTGTCAACGTTTAACGATATTGTCATTCACGTTTGGCCGGATCGTAAAATAGGATATCCAAGAAATGTAATTAACAAAAATTCATAATATGCTAACAAAATTTTGTATTTTGTACGTCTGACTGACACAAAATTAAAAAAAATATAACAAATTCAACATAATGTTCACATTTTACTGCGGTTTTCGCCGGCGGCCGCCATCTTTCCACATAAACAAAACAAACAAATCGTTTGTAGCGCCTCTACCGGTAATTAAAGAAACTATTTTACGATATGATCAAACAATCTTGACCATTTTATGAAAGAGCCACGCGTTTGGCTGCACATATCGTTAAACGATATATTGTCATTGATCTGCCCAATCTACATCATGATGCGGCCAATAGACAGTTAAACATTTCATGAAATGCGTCCATTTCATAAAATTTACAATCACTTCATAAAGTGATCGATTCTACGATATGGCCACGACATATCCATTATAAAATAAAATACCATTAAAATGATAGATCAATCTCCGTACTTTTTTCTTATTTGAATAAAAACGTACTTATTAACAACATTGCTTCTATTTCGATATAAAAGGCTTCACATAGAAGACCAAATTGTCGCAACGGTAACAGCGAGTGCATACAAACAAAGTATTACGTCATGCTTCAAACAGCGCTATCATGGTCCTCAAGGATGACACACCTTGCGTCTGTACAATACGTGTTTATGGACACAACCTCTCATTATCGAGTAGTCTAATTGTACGCTGGCTATTGATACACCATTTGCAACATGAGACCATGTGGCACTGCTATAAACCTATTGAACATTATCTATCTAACGGTACCTATTCATTAACATATGTAAAATTGTTTTAAGTTTAAATAAAAACAAACATATTCATAACTTGCTTCTATACTGTAGAAGCAATATCGAAGTATATGTGGAGCCTTTTTGTTTTTATGTCATAGGCCGGCAAACGAGCATGCGGGTCACCTGATGGTAAGTGATCACCGCTGCCCATGGACAAGTGCAACACCAGCCAGGGGTGTTACAAGAGCGTTGCTGGCCTTTTATTTTTCCCTCCCAGAGGGGAGAGGGGATGGGCTCATATAAGACCAAATTGTCACAACCGTAACAGCGAGTGCATACAAACAAAGTATTACTTACGTCACGCTTCAAACAGCGCTATCATAGTCCTCAAGGATGACACACCTTGCGACTGTACAATACGTGTGACTACTCCCTAGTCTTCCCGTGGATGTGAGATGATATGAGATGTGATGAGAAACATCAAATAGACTTCACCAACCCGTCTAGTCATATAAAATTTTTTTGAAATAAATTTCTGAAGTCCTGTGATAGATACTCTTATATAAATATTTCTTCAATTCCAATGATACTACATACTTATGAGTCGAATTTAACCTTATTCTTTATCGGTTAAAAATAAATAAATGTGTTATCACATAATATGATCATCGAATCATACGTGTTTGGGACAATTAACTTTTTTATAATTAATTACTTTATTAGTATACAAATAGCGTCCACTCAGTAAGAAAATAATTTGAGTCAGCTTTAGAATGGCTTAGCATGATATTATATAGATATTCTGCAGATTATAATTGACAGCTTACTTTCTTTTTCACGTAGGTAGTTGCTATTTTTTTAACATTTCGTTTTATTTTAAAAAAAATTATATTACGATTTCTGCCCACCCAGTGGACGAGAGCGAAACACCATTACCTTATCCAAACCAGAATAAACGAGTATATGTAGAGAGAATGACAACATGGCTACAGAGTTCAAGAATGCCCTGAACGCGCATATCTCCATACAAATGGATAAAGGATATTATGGCAATATTTGATAATTTGGTATAAAATTAATGATTCAATCAATTAATGATGACATGCACGTTCAGGATCCTCTTATGTTAGGTTTGTTATATTACTTATAACGAAAACACGAGCGAGCCAGCGAATGGACGGGGAGCGTCTCACGCTCACCACACTTCAAACATCATTTGTAAAGAAGAGCCTCAGAAATTAATATAAGTACTCTAATGTCGATCCCTCGGGAATTTTTCTACCGATATAATAAATATATAAGGACATATCAAACAAATTGAGCTAGCCCCACAGTAAGTTGTGAACTTGTGTCGCAGGATACTAACTCAACGATACTATATTTTATACTCAGATTTTATAATAGATACATATATAGATAAACATCCAAGACCCAGGTCAATATGAAAAAAATCTTTTTCCATAGTGACCTGACCGGGGATCGAACCCGGGACCCGCTGCGCTACGGTGCTCGAACTGAAAGGTATATGTCGTTTTCCGTACCCCAGACAACGTGTATGCCAAAATTTCATTCTGACCGGTTCAGTAGTTAAGTCATGAAAGAGTTACGAACATGCTTTGACTACATACTCTCTAGACACCGTAATGCCTTTATTTCAATGATAAAAAAACTGACCAATTAACACGCGTCCTGTCAAATTATATCCTCAAAATCCGTCAAATTGGTAGCTGTGTGAGTGCGCGACGGACTACGGGTTGGAGACTATTTTTTCAACGTATTTGGCTAATAGAGTCTATTTAGGCTTTATATAATCTAAGCGAACAAGAAACAAACTCACTTCCGCGTTTAAGTTCGGATATTGGCACGAATTGAACGGAACATTTGAAATTGACATAGTTTTCTTGTTCTTATCGCTAGCTTTATGCACGAACGAGAGAACGGTTACTATCGACGGGCGAGAATGCCCTCTTATCTTGAAATACAATAAACATTGTAACTTTTGTAGACAAATAGAGGAAATGTGAGTATTTGTAAACGACTTCAAAAAAGCGGTAATCTTTTCGCCGAGGATTTTAAATTGTCAGAATAGGAGATAATACTGCAGTGTTCTCCCGCCAGAGGGCAGCATTAGCAGAGACAGTAAACAAATGTTTGACATTGACAAGTCTGTCAAAGTCGCAATAAATTGCCTTTATTTTACAAACAAATACGCAGCACAAATACGTTTTAATATTTAAATACTCATAGGAGTATTTTAAAATTAAATTAATAAAGGAATAATGTATAATTTTACAAATTAATAGCGACTTTGACATTTTCAAGTACATACTTTTCAGTGTCAAACCTCTTTTACTGTATGTGCTAGTGGTGCACTCTGGCGGAACAGCTTTCAGAATATGTCCTATTGTATAGTTTTTATATATTTTAGTATATATCAGCTTCTATTTCTATTATAAATTATGTATTGTCGTTTCATATATTATCTAACTAGCTGTTACCCGCGGCTCCATCCACGTGATATAGCCTATGTCCTTCTCAGTACCCTAACCTATGTATATGCAAAATTTCATGACGATCGGTTCAGTAGATACGGCGTGAAAGCGTAACAAACAAACAAACAAGCAAACTAAGTCACTTTTGCGTTTATAATATTAGTTAGGATTAGGATCGTTAGGATTTAGATTAGGACTTGGGACTAGATTCTGTGGACTAGATATAGTCCAAATTAGGGAACAGTGCAAGTTTCATCAAAATAGATTCAGTAGTATTTGAGATACAGATTATTTAAGGCGGTAGATTTTGCAGTTCTTATAAAATACTAGACAAATGTCAACTTAGTCTACCTGCGACCACGAACACTGTAAAGTGCTCGAAACGTTAGGTATATAAATAATGTAATAAACGCGATAAAAACCGTATTAAAATAATTTTATTTAAATAAATTTATTTAAATATTTAAATCTGTATCTCAAATACTACTAATACATATGTTGAAGTCACTAAATAATTTAAGACGGTTTGATTTTATTTTAATTACTTCATGTGTTATTTTAAATATTCGATTTATAAATAGAGGCGATTCGATTTTTATACGGAGATCAACTTTTCATGAACGTCATCATCATCATCATCAGGTCTTTTTAGTCTCCACTGCAGGAGCACGACCCTCTCTGTACTGCCATTCATATAGTAGCCAGGGCAGTCAGAGGATTTGGCCTACACTCTCCACGCTGGCCAGACGGGATGGAGAGGAATCCCTGATGTTCATAAGCTTTGTTTAGCTTGTGTTTCCTAAGTCGCCTTCTACGACATCCACGGGAAGACTTGCATGGCCCTATTCTACTCAGCCGGGAACCACACGGCTCCCGGGAACCACACGGCTCATTCATGAGAGTAATGCCAGAAATTCGAAAAAAAAAACAACCTTTTTTATAAAATTGCAAGGACGGCTAATCACTTGTGTATGGGAATGTTAATTTTTTTTCGAATTTCTAGCCTTAGTCCCATAAGAAAGAGAAAGTTTCTAGTCCCAGAAAAAACACAAACATAAGGCGAAATTAAAAGAAAGCGTAAAAAGAGAATACATATTTTTTATTATTTAATTTGAAATCGACGCCCTTTGTGGCTCAGTCGATATAAATGCGGCCATAGCCAGCATTACTCATAGATTTCAAAATAAAATAATTTAAATAATCATCCATAATGTTTTGTAACATAATCATAACCTTTGTTTTATACATAACCCTTCAAACGGTGATTTAGTCAAATTTCTACCCGAAATACAATCCGTATTTAAACCATGCCGAGTGCCTACCGCAGTACAGGGTTAAAGCATAAAGGCAGATTCGCTTTTGACTGCCTACAACAGCTCTCAAAATGGATACAACGATATGCAGGATACTATTGATTCAGCATACATACGGCTTTGTACCTGGGTATAAATGAACAAATTAAATAGTATATCGTTTCAAAATAGTTACTATGGAAATAGAAGACTACTCAATAATTTCTGCCATGAAACATACATTTTTATATCTACTGGGTGTAAGAGACACCTAACTTTTCCTATGGAACCAATGATGAGAACTCGAAAAAAAACAGCTATTTCATACATAACTTATGATATTTTTAACAAAAACAAAAACCGACTTCAACCCTATCAAATTGTTTGAATAAACATAAAAATAAAATGGAAATAAGTGTAAACCGAACGACATCCTTGTAATTTTTATTTTTATTTTTGTGTATTTTTTCAGAAAACGCTCGACACATTTCCATAAAAATTTAATGGGACCATATGTAAAGCATTACCTATCGAACAAAAAAAGAATTTCTTAAATCGGTCCGGGCGTCTTCGATAAATTGGGGAACATACATAAAAAAAATATTATGACGAATTGAGAACCTCCTCCTTTTTTTGAAGTCGGTTAAAAATTGTTCGGCCAGCCCGGTATTTTGTATGAAGTGTCGAAATTTTTTTGGGATAGGTCCATTGGGAAAGTTGTTAATTTTGACGGCTTTAGTCGAGGGTCAATATCTTTGTATTTGCTCAGTGGTCAATATACACGGTGTATCCTGAGTGTGGAAATCTCATCGGGAAATAGGTATAACATTTTCAAATAGCTAATGATTTGCTCACAATGGAAGCTTGTCGAATTAAACTTATGTTTTTCTTTTATTCTGTGAACTCGAGACTCATGACGTCTACTGTTCATACAATACAGTTTTGTTCTGCAAAATAGCTCGTTCGGGTTTAAGTGCTAGGAATAAATTACATTTCCTAAACCACTCCACTACACGCAGGCATTGATTACAGCCATGGGTTCACAGTTTCAGCAGTGTTATTGGATCAAAATCCGAAATACAGAAAACCCACAAATGCCTAAGGTTAATAATTACCGTTTCTTCTTTTTTCGCGCCATTTTTTACGTTCCATTCCAGTTTTATTTCATTATGAGATATTGTGCGTACCTATATAGGCTTGGAAGCTTTTGACAAAAGATATTAAAAGAAGCTACAAAAAAAACCAAATAACAAGCATAAGTAATAAATGAAATATACTGCTTTAAATACTTATCAACTAGTTTCCGACAACTTACATGCAATTACATATAAAGAACCGAACGAGGTATAATTACTGAAAATGTCAAAAAATCCATAAATCATTTGCTCTCACCTCAAAAAGTCCAGTGAAGTAGCAAAAGCTCACTTGGAGCAAGCTACATAGTCCATTAAAAAAAAATCAAACCCTGGTGTTGGATTAGTCCATGGGCAAGCAGTGGTGATCAAATACTATCAGGTGAACCGCTTGCTCGTTTGCCGTCCGATGTCATAAAAAATGTATTTATTCACAAGACCTTGAATGCGAGGAATATCATGTCAAAAGGCAAATATTAAAATTGTTACATGAAATAAATTGTGTTACAAGTTTTTATATTGTCAATTGCCATATTGTTTTTAATCTATGTTTTGTAGCCATATCCGCTTTAATGTAAACATCGTACAGTCTCTGTCAAAAACAAGACGAAAAAATTTTTTTTAATCTATGGTCAAAACTGTAGGTATCTATAAGTTTCATGTTAATAACATTTTAACAGTAAAATTTGAAGCTTTAACTTTCTTATTCCAGACAAACTTAATCTATCAGAATTCGACTGAAAAAAGTCGACTAATAAAAGTCCACAAAATTACCTATAAAGGTTTCTATTGTACTTATTCAATATAATATTTTTAAATTAACCTATGGTACAGTACTACAGGGCTCTCTGATATCTTTCCACTAATACGTGTTAGGTGTAGTTTTCTATATAGAAAAAAATAACCACGTAACAGCATTTTTAGGGTTCCGTAGTAAACTAGGAACCCTTATAGTTTCGCCATGTCTGTCTGTCTGTCTGTCTGTCTGTCTGTCTGTCTGTCTGTCCGTCCGCGGTTTTACTCAGAGACTATAAGTACTAGAAAGCTGTAATTTGGTATGAGTGTGTATATTAATCATGGCAAAAAAGTCGTAGAAAAAAACCTTGAAAAAATATTTTTTTTTGGGTAGCTCCCATACAAGTAAAGTGGGGGAGTAATTTTTTTTTTCTCTATTTACCCATCGTGTGGGGTATCGTTAAAAAGGTATTTCAAAAATATTGTGAGGTTAAGAACACCATTTTTCGATTTAGGGATCCGTTTCCGAAATATTTGGTTTTAAAGTGCAAAATTTTGTTAGAGGTACGTGTCCCCCCCCTCTATCTGCTAAACGGTTATATATGGATACGTGAAAAAAATTACAGCAATAGTATATATACTGAAGTTGAAAGGAAAACTATCAGAGCTGGGTACTAAGTGCAAACTAAAAAATTATAGGCAACCAACTTATAAAATGTACTGGAAAATGTAAAATTTCATACAATCTTCATTGTTAGATGTTTTTGGTCGTTAGACTGTGAGGTGTGAGTGTAAACAGTGTGAACTCAAAGTGTCATTCGCAACTACGGAACCCTACACTGCGCGTGGCCCGACACGCACTTGGCCGGTTTTTGATTCCGTAGATTCGTTTTCTACCTGATAACTACCTACGCCCAATAATGGAATATTGCGCTTTAAAATTGCATGTTTCTCTGTAAATTCGGAACTTAATTAGTTCGCTGGAAACTAACACTCGGTAAAACTCGCTAATCCCCTGGCGGCCATTTTGGAAATGAAAACTTGCTCGCCATTATGAGTAACCTATCTATACGCTATTACGAGTGCTCTATCAGTTTTTACGACCGATTCTGACCTGACAACAACCCTATTTTGGTATGTAGAGTGTACACCTTCGACATTTACCCTTGAGGTGCCTTTAGCCTTAGCCCTTCAATATGAACAACGCTGAAAACTCATAAAAATGATAGACATTTTCGTAAAAACTTGATCTGCCGCCCGGGCAATAATTTGTATTCGAAAGTCAAAAAAAAATCGGGTTCACAGCATTGGTACCATAGGAAAAGTTATTCAGCCATTGACGGCGTGCAAATATAGTATTTACGTATATTTTTTAAACTTAATTTTCAGACAAATTCAGGAAAATCATGCAATAATAATTTATCATTTTATCATTAGTAAAGTCAAGAAGTATAATTACTTATGTTAGTAATTATAATGACCTACGTTCCACACCATTTGAAATTTAAAAATTCCTGTACACTGTAAAAACATCTGTCTTTAAGTACCTATTTTATAAAGTTAAGTTTAAATTGAGTTTAATTTTAGTTGCAGGTTTTCTGGAAGTTTATTGAAAAAGAATATGCAGCTATAGTAACCGTTTCTTTGATAATATTTTTTTGCATTTACTACCTTTGAATAAAATCAAAACCGGCCAAGTGCGTGTCGGGCCACGCGCAGTGTAGGGTTCCGTAGTTGCGAATGACAACTTTGAGTTCACACTATTCACACTCGCACCTTACAGTTTAACGACCAAAAACATCTAACAATGAAATTTTACATTTTCGAGTACATTTTATAAGTTGGTTGCCTATAACTTTTTAGTTTGCACTTAGTACTCAGCTCTGATAGTTTTCCTTTCAACTTGAGTATAATACTACTGCTGTAATTTTTTTCACGTATCCATATATAACCGGTTAGCAGATAGAGGGCTTACCTCTAACAAAAATTTGCACGGAAATTGAAACGGATCCCTTAATCGAAAAATGGTGTTCTCAACCTCACAATATTTTTTTAAAACCTATTTAACGATACCCCACACGATGGGTAAATAGAGAAAAAAAATTACTCCCCCACTTTACTTGTATGGGAGGTACCCTAACAAAAATTTTTTTTCAAGATTTTTTTCTACCGCTTTTTTGCCATGATTAATATACATACCCATACCAAATTACAGCTTTCTAATACTTATCGTCTCTGAGTAAAACCGCGGACGGACAGACAGACAGACATGGCGAAACTATAAGGGTTCCTTGTTTACTACGGAACCCTAAAAATCATCATCAGATCTTTTTTAGTCTCCACTGCAGGAGCACGATCCTCTCTGTACTACCAGAGCCATATATATTAGCCAGGGCAGTCAGAGGATTTGGCCTACACTCTCTACGCTGGCCAGACGGGTTGGAGAGGTCTCTTTGATATTTATAAGCTTTGTTTAGCTTGTGTTTCCTAAGTCGCCTTCTACGACATCCACGTGAAGACTTGGAGTGGAGTGGTTCCCGGCAGAGTAGAAACTCTGCCGGGAACCACACGGCGGCGTGTGCATCTGTACCATTGGGCTGTTGCGCAGGCAGTTGTGAATTTGTGATTGCCGTAAAGGGCCTAGTCCGTAAATATAGCATTACGTTGCGATCCAAGTTCCGTTTTCATAAGGACCGAATTAATAGCAAATGTATTGAAAAAAATATATCATACAATCGAATTCTTAATAACAATATCTAATAATAATAGATACAAACAAATAACTGAAAATTAACTTAATGCTACAATTTCATTTACGTGGTCCTCAGTAAATTCAAAGCTTCATTAGTTCGGAAACTAAAACTCGGTAATCCTCCGCCGGCCATTTTGCAAATGAAAACGAGTCGACAGATCCTATAACGCCCTCCCAGCATCACGTTCAGAGCTCGATTTTTAATCTGTAATGCGGGGAAATCACGGAAAATGCATTACTGGTTATTCGATCAATGGATGATTTTATTATGCCGCAGAATTAATATTCCTCTGTACAAACAAAGTATAATATTCAACCGAGTTCTTAAAAATCGGTGGATGTCATAAAAACCGACGAAAGGAAACACAATAGCTAAACAAGGCTTATAAACATCAAGGAGACCTCTCCAACCCGTCTGGCAAGCGTGGAGAGGGTAGGTTAGCTTGCTATTTTCAAAGAAATTGTAAGTAAACCGCGCTGAAAATAATTGTCAAAGCTATTCTGCCAATAGACAGCGTGGTATGGAGGTCATTGGAACCTATTGTGGCCGACGACAAAAACGTTAATTACCGACTGTTCTCAAAACTCGCTAGTGCCTAAAACCTACAGACTAGGTAATGTAACACATTTTTTCCCATATTAGAATTTTCTCACTGGGCAGTAATTTGTTCAAAATGTATGGTACATTGATCAATAGCTATTTTAATTCAATCACTAGGTATATTCAGTCAATAGGTACTTGTAATTAAACGTTTACACAGGCTTCCTCACAATATTTACTTTTGCCGAAAGCAAGTTGTGGTCGAGGTAAAAAATGACGGCGGGTGGCGGGGTTAACACCGAAATATTTCCGTTAGAAAATGCCACAGAGCAGGGTATTTCACTGTCGCTCGCGGAAGTTCTGTGGAAGCCGCGATATTTGACCGTTTGTTCGCCTCCATCTTAAGAGGATCGACTACATGTAATTTTCATACAATAAGCGATAACTCTTCCACCCATAAAAACCTTTACGAAATGAGAAAATTTTGGTGTCATTCGATTTAGCACACCTTAATCTAGGGCTAACCGTTTTTCTTTTTTATTGATTCGGTTTAGATTAATTTGAATAAATTAAAATGCCTTGGCTATTTTATAAAAAATATGGATATTTAGATGCTCATTACTTTTTTTGTAAGCAATCAATATATCTTAAATATCAAAACGTACAGCCCTACTTCTCCAATTTATCAACAATGTGTAAAAAAATATTGAAATTGGACTATTTTGAAGGGGTGGGAAGCGTTATCGCTTTTTGTATGAAAATTTACAGGTAGTCTTCTTAACGCTCACTACAGGCTAAACGTGGTCTTTAGGTTTTTATGATCTTGGGCTCTGTCTAACCCGCAAGATATAAAGACATGATAATATGTATCCGCGCCCCGTGGTTCCCGGCAGAATAAAAAACCGGCCAAATGCGTGTCGGGCCACGCGCAGTATAGGGTTCCGTAGTTACGAATGACAACTTTGAGTTCACACTGTTTACACTCGCACCTCACAGTTTAACGACCAAAAACATCTAACAATAAAGATTGTATAAAATTTTACATTTTCCAGTACATTTTATAAGTTCGTTGCCTATAACTTTTTAGTTTGCACTTAGTACCCAGCTCTGATAGTTTTCCTTTCAACTTCAGTATATATACTACTGCTTTAATTTTTTTCACGTATCCATATATAACCGTTTAGCAGATAGAGGGGGGGACACGTACCTCTAACAAAAATTTTCACTTTTAAACCAAATATTTCGGAAACGGATCCCTAAATCGAAAAATGGTACTGTCAACCACAAAATATTTTTCAAAAACCTTTTTAACGATACCCCACACGATGGGTAAGTAGAGAAAAAAAAATTACTCCCCCACTTTACTTGTATGGGAGCTACCCAAAAAAAAATTTTTTTTCAAGATATTTTTCTACGACTTTTTTGCCATGATTAATATACATACTCATACAAAATTACAGCTTTCTAGTACTTATAGTCTCTGAGTAAAACCGCGGACGGACAGACAGACAGACAGACAGACAGACAGACAGACAGACATGGCGAAACTATAAGGGTTCCTAGTTTACTACGGAACCCTAAACAGGACCCCTCCATTTCTTCCCATGGATGTCGTAGAAGACGACTAAGGAAACACAAGCTAAACAAAGCTTATAAACATCAAAGACACCTCTCCAACCCGTCTGACCAGCGTGGATCGTGTAGGCCAAATCTTCTGACTGCTCTGGCTAATATATGGCTCTGGTGGTGCAGACAGGGTCGTGCTCCTGCAGTGGAGACTAAAAAGGCCTGATGATGATGATGATGAATATGTATGTATGTCTGCCTCTGTTTTAGCAGACTATCCGATGTTAAATTCCGACTTATAAATAAATAAATAAAATAAATATATATATACGGACAAATCACACAGATTGAGCTAGCCCCAAAGTAAGTTCTTAAGAAAGACTTGTGTTATGGGATACTAACTCAACGATACTATATTTTATAACAAATACATATACCTTATAACCTTATAATTGGAACCTTGCCTAAAGGGACTCCTTTTAATAATATATATTAGATATTGTATCATATTTTTTTTGGTTTTTAGTTTTAGGTTAATTTTTTCATAATTATTGATAAGTTAAATCACAAAACGCATGTTTATTAGCCAGTTCAACAATAAAAACTGAGCAATACATATATAGATAAACATCCAATACCCAGGTCAATCTGAAAAAGATCGTTTTCCATCTTGACCTGACCGGGGATCGAACCCGGGCCCCCTGTGTCGCAGGCTGGCGTGTTATCCGCTGCGCCATGGAGCTCGTCAAACAAACTTGTTAATTGTTATCTCAAAATTCAATTTGCTATCTATTTTTTCCAGGAAAGTGCCAGCAAAATGTGGTCCTACTCCAGCGTGGACATCCCCGGGCCGCGCATGACCCGGATGGACCGCTTCAAGATCTACCTCTCAGAGTGCGTCGTCTGTTTCTGCATAGTGTTTTTCATCGTGTGCGTAGGACTGTTGCTATACCTGTTCTTCCATTTGTATAGTACTGTTTCTAATGCTGGGAAACTGGCTGGGACTTTGGCGGAAAGCTAGTTAATTAGTGTAATAATACATACATAAAAAAATAATGAGTGACGGATTTACACAAAGATTTTAGGTAACAAATTTACATGGGTGATGAATTTACAATAACCCCATAGTATTACGTCTTATTTCCTTACGAAGTAAACAGAGCCTATAGCTATAAAACCAAATGGCCACGTTTAGCATGCTGATGGGCAAAAAGATGGAATACGGAATCAAAAATGTGATGGGTTTCTAGCCGCACTGCCTAGTTACATGATTCCTTACATTTGCATATTCCCTTGGCCGGTTTCTACGGTCTTTGCAGGAAAAGAAGCATCTGGTACATTCTACGCTTTGGTCTAACATGGTGTAATAATGTTAAGAAAAAACGTTTGCTAGATTGTCTGCGTAGGACTGCTGTTGTAACTGCTCTTCCATTTGTATAGTACTGTTTCTAATGCTGGAAAACTGGCTGGGACTTTTGGCTGAAAGTTAGTTAAATAGTGCTTTTAAAAAAAAGGTTTTCAAGACCAATCAGGTGATAAAATATCTACTTGCCGATTACATTGAACTACTTGAAAAATAAAATTATGAGGCTTTACCCCAGCAGTGGGATATAAAATTATACTCCAAATTGAAATAAAATTCAATTCAAGAAACAGAGAACACGGTATGTTTTCAAATACACAACACATGTCAAATTAAGGTGAGATCGGGGGGCATAGCCACCCGCCAATCTAAGTAATAAACAATCTTATATCTTTTAAGGGCCCACACTAGGCACACTAGCGACGCCAATAATTTTATTCCTAATACTTTACAAATAGAAAGCAATTCAAGAATGTAAATCATATAAGCCATAGTAAATAACCTGAAGTATTTTTGGAAACATGTTTTAATATCATTGATTAAAGTCATTAAGAGAACTACTGATTACCGCCAAAACCAGCCGTTTTTGGTGGTAATCCGTAGTTCTCATAATGACTATTCTCATAATATTAAAACATGATTCCAAAAAAACTTCAGGTTATTTACTAAGGCTTATATGATTTACATTCTTGAGTTTCTTTCTATTTGTAAAGTTAATTAGGAATACAATTATTAGCGATGCTAGTGTGCCTAGTGTGGGGCCTTAAAAGCACATGTCATATTCAAAGCTAGAAAGAACTGGTTAAAGTAAAAGTTTTGGAAATTTCTATTAAGCAATGAAGCGAAGATAT
Source organism: Rhodophaea formosa (assembly GCA_963082605.1). Classification (NCBI taxonomy): domain Eukaryota; kingdom Metazoa; phylum Arthropoda; class Insecta; order Lepidoptera; family Pyralidae; genus Rhodophaea; species Rhodophaea formosa. The sequence continues at coordinate 6,780,504 of OY720218.1, read as the reverse complement.
TGGAATATGAGATGCATTGTTAATAAAACTGTTACTTCAGAACAAACAAATTATTCCTAGTGTACATACTTATTAAGAAATCGTGTAAATATAGCATAAGTACTTACTTAATAAAAAGTGTAAATAGTGAATGTAAAACTCGAAAATGTGATGTGATATATTTTTAAGTAATGCATATTGTAATTAACAAATAGGTTTCATTAAAAAAAATTGTGATGTTCATTAAGAGTGGTGTTTATTCTTGACATTGAGGCATTTATTCTGAAATCATCGTCATCATCATCAGGTCGCTAGAGTCAAATCCAAATCCCAGAGGATTAGCCCAGTCAGAACTGGGCTAATCCTCTGGGATTTGGATTTGGAGGATAAGATTTAATTAAAGTACTTAGGTCCTTTTACATTTTATTTATATAGGTACTTATGAACGAAATGATCTATAAAGACTTTTTATACTTTTATACACGAGTTACATACATACACATTACCATGTCCCTTGCCCCAAAGGCCATGTTTAGTCTGACATGTAGAAAGGTGGAAAATGAAATTAAAATATATAAATGGAATAATAATACCAAAACTTTTAGAACAAAAAGAATTAAAAAGCAAAAGCCGTAATACCTCTACATATGATTCCTAACGTTTTTTGCTTTTTTCCTCCCGGCTTTCAAGAAAAGCAACAAATACTTTGTGACTGAGACTTCGATTTCTGTCTGTCTGTACGTCTGTCACCAGGCTGTATCTCATAAACCGTGACAGGAAGACAGTTGAAATTTCCACAGATTATGTATTTTTGTTGCCGGTATAACAACAAATACTAGAAACAACAAGTGATTTTTTTGCTATTTTCTGCTCGTTAGTCTGATGCTGTAAAGATAGTGCCAAGTGTGTGAGTCCGATTTTCACTTGGCCAATTTTTTTATTTTATTTTTTTAATAGACTGGGATGGAAATTGTAGAAAAGATTATTTCAGGATATAGGGTGATTCCCTAGGTGTCAAGTCATTCAACAGTTATTAGTGTATAATAGTGTCAATTAAAACAAATGTTATAATTGCACTTTTGATTGTACACAGTCAAGTCAGATATTAATCTTTACAGTAGGTAGTAACTAATAGTAATTTACTATGAATAGGTATATTCCTGAGAAATTAAAATTAAAACACAATAAGCATTTGCTTATTGTTATGATTTTTAGGGTTCCGTACAAAAGTTGAAAAACGGAACCCTTATAGGATCACTCGAGCGTCTGTCTGTCCGTCCGTCCGTCTGTCACAGCCGATTTTCTCCGAATCTACTGAACCAAATTAGATGAAATTTGGTAAGATAGTGTAATCCTATGACCCAAACACAGATATGCAAAGTAAATAAAGATTTTTTTGAAATAAGGGTCATTTTGAGGGGCCCAATTACAAAATTTTAAAAGAAAGTTTTGCAAACATTACTGTGTCATATATCAAATGAAAGGGCTCATTATGAGGATCTCAAAAATATTTTTTTTTGTTCGGGTAAAATCAATACTTTTGATTTTATTCACGAAAGAAGGCAAAAATTGACCATTCCCCCCCCCTGATCTCCAAAACTACTGGGCCGAAAATTTTGAAAAAATTACAAAATGTAGTTCATTTCTTGAAGATTACAGGAAAAATAATAAGAATTCTATCACTTGAAAATTAAGTGGTAAACTCACAATAATAAGTTCATCTAGGGAAATAGTTCACTAAAACACCACTAGATGGCGCTAGTCAATTGAATAAAACATTTTTTGCACATTGTGTGTGTGTTCACGAAGCATATTGTACGGAACCCTCATTGCGCGAGTTCGACTCACACTTGGCCGGTTTTTTTTTTACATAAGACCCGTTTTTCTTTCAATTAAGAATAAAATCAATAAATATATAGGGACAAATCACACAAATTGAGCTAGTAGACCGTCATCTCACCGCAATTTCCTTATGTCACAGAATACATGATAGTCTTATGTGTAAGATAGTGTTCGAAAACTATACACGAATATGCACTTCATTAGTTAACATAAATATCCAATTTCTTACACTCGGATTGGAAACTTATTGACGTTATAGCAGTTTCAAAATTTCAAGAACTTTTGAAATATCTTAATTAACGACGAAGATGTGAAACTTAAAAGTTTAAATAAGAAAGAGAAGTCCGATATGGACTAGTGACGTCATAATCTATTTCATGCATACATTTGCCATATAAAATTGTGTTTTCGCGAGTGAGATAGACATATTTTCGTAAAATCATTTTATCTCGTTCGTTTTTCAACCAAATTTTATTCTGTTTTCACTTTTAGTACTCTACTAATGAATATTTTTGGATAAACTGGTAAGATAACAGATATTTTTTTCATGCATATTCCCTATTCTCCGAATTCAAGATTCCTTTATTTATAAAGAAGTAACATCTGAATAACATTTTCTTATCGCATACAAACATAACATGCAAATTATCCATGCTTAACTTTTAAAATAGCACCCGTTTCCTGTTATTTTCACTCATCAAGGTACATGATAGTTATTTGCGCTTCACAAGATCGTTTTATCAACAGAGATAGTCACTGCACCGTTGTTTGTTTGAATTTTGATAAATGCTCATAAATCGTAAGATTCGTAAGAGATAATGAATGTTTTCAAATACATAATTTAGAAACCTAAATAATTAGTAGATTGTGTGTTACGTAATTACGTAACTAACTTAAGTCTTTTTAGGTGAGGGCTTCATTTTGAATCCAGAGCGGTAAGAAGGAGTATAGCATAGAATCATGAGCGTAGCGAGGGATTCTAAAGCAGACTCGTTACTAGAGCGAGGGATTCAAATTAAGCTTGCAGAATTAATTGCTGGGTGGCGCTTAGTGTCTCATACCACAGCACCTTAAAGAAATATGAAATATAAGTAATTGAGAGTTAAATAAAAAATACTGGAAAACCCATCGAATGAGTTGTATAGGTGAATATGAAGAAACATGTAATATAAGTGAAAAGCACTTAATTTAAAAATACTTTAATGTTCAGCGGATGACTTGATGACATTTATAGGTAGATATGAAAATATGTAAAAGGTAAAAATGTATTTTATTTCTCCATAACAGACCATGGTTTAACATTAATAGATATTACAATTTGACATAAGCCAAGACTGTAAGGAGACTGGAGCCTGTATTAGGCAAGGCCTGTATCACAGGATGAAGTAACATGAAATATAAGTAAAACGCAGATAATTAAAAATACTGGAATAAATTATTGTTGGTACGCTGCATTGATAAGGCCCCAACTAGAGTTGTCTAGAAAAGTTAAAAATGTACGTTCTAAAGTAAAAAACTTGAGATTCTAAGAACTTACCTAAGGTTAACTTGATTTTCCCAGAAATAAATCATTGAATGGAGCTTTCTTAAATAATTTTATTTATATAATTATAGTAACCTACCACGTGACGACCGAAGTTTGCGCGGAAAACGCGTGTTCCCGGAATACAAAAGTCTTCCGGGAACACGCGCAAAAGCGCAAATAGCAAGTGTCGTGCAAACACAGTAACTTTTTTTTATACAATATGTTAGCAAACAGGCATACGGCCCACCTGATGGAAAGCGGTTACCGTAACCTATGGACGCCTGCAACACCAGGGGTGTCACTCGCGCGTGAAAAAATGTTGCTCATTATCGGGGTCAGTGTTTTGGGTAATGAGAGGTTTATTCAGATTCAGTTTATTGCAAGTCACAAGTTCGAGGTTTTTACATAGAGATATGTACTTAACATATGACGCCCTGCAAGGGCACAGCGAACATGAGGAGAGGTAGTTGCCTTTTTACTTACAAATTACAATACAATGTTTTGATACCTAATACTTTTAAACAGTATTAGAAAAATCAAAGTGGAATTGTAGCAAATTTACCATCGAAGAATTCAGATATTTTGTAGTACTTAATTTAACATCTATTTAGGTATTTTCAGTCCATCCTGTTCCCGCGAATGTAGCGCAGAAACGCGGCTGGTTGCTATTTAAAATTTGCAGGCGTCACTCAATCGATAAACGACACGGCAACATAGCAGTGCTCTGATATAACTACTTACACAGGCAATTCTGAATAAGATAATGACTTACTTTGTGAGTTTATAGATAGCCAGAATATCAGAGTTACCAACAAAACTATCATCATCATCGACTTCACTATGTTGGAACCAAAGACAACTAAGTTGCAACTACACATTGCCCTCAAAGCGCATATCTTCATGCAAACGTCTTCATGAGATCGTAGCAATATTTGACAATGCTGGGTCAAAATAAATAAACTCATTATGTGAGCCTATAAAAAGGGCGTGAATAAAATTAGCCTAAACTTGCTCAAACTGAGACCTAATTCATAAATATTATACCGAATATTATAATTAATTCTTAATCCCAACTATATATATTATATTATAATATTATTAATGCAAAAGTGAGTTTGTTTGTATCGCTTTTAGGGCGTAACACGTTGTCTGGAATACTGAGAAGGACATAGGCTACATGCCGTAAGTGACACCCGCAAACTGCCGTGTGGTTCCCAGCAGAGTACAATAGGACCACTCCAAGTCTTCCCATGGATGTCGTAGAAGTCGACTAAGGAAACACAAGCTAAACAAAGCTATAAAAATCAAAGAGACCTCTCCAGCCCGTCTGGCCAGCGTGGAGAGTGTAGGAAATCCTCTGACTGCCCTGGCTAACATATGGCTCTGGTAGTACAGAGAGGGTCGTGCTCCTGCAGTGGAGACTAACAAAGACCTGTTGATGATGATGATATGTTCTATAGACCTCGACAATAACAAATTTCTTTGTCTTTAGCAAATTAATAAACGGTGTAAATCCTAGGGTATTTCTTTCAGAAAATGGGGAGGGGAAGGAATTAGAATATGCAGGCTATAAAAGTAAAAACCGTACTTATTTAAATTCATTCAGTATTTTTGGTGATAATTCTTAGAAAAGACATACTCGTACATAACTCGGCATCAGCAACCTTTGTAACTTCTTCTATGATTTAAATTACGATAAATTAGACAGCCTCTGTGCCGTAGCCGTGTGGTTCCCGGTAGAGTAGAATAGGACCACTCCAAGTCTTCCCGTGGATGTCGTAGAAGGCGACTTAGGAAACGCAAGCTAAACAAAGCTTATAAACTTCAAAGAGACCTCTCCAACCCGTCTGGCCAGCGTGGCGAGTGTAGGCCAATTCCTCTGACTGCTATGGCTAATATATGGCTCTGGTAGTATGGAGAGGGTCGTGATCCTGCTAAGGAGACTAAAAAAGACCTGATGATGATGATGATGAGACAACCTCCGTGGCAAAGTGGTTTACTTGTTAGCCTGCGTCACGAGAACCCTGGGTTTGATCCACAACCAGATCATGATGTTTATCTATATAAGGATTTATGTAATAAAATATGTCATTGAGTTAATATCATAAGACACAAATTCACAACTGACAGTAGGCATAGCTCAATCTATGTATCTCTTCTTATTTACATAAAGTTGTCGTAATTTCGCCGTAGCGTAGTCATAAGGCCTTTTTCTGCTATCCACGAGACCCTGGTTCGATTCTCGATCTATTCTGTAACATTTTGTATGTATACCTATATTCAGTTACTACTTCAGTTTTCCTTATACGTCTCGCATTAGTGTCATGACATCTGGTCGTTCAGAGGTACCTACCTAATCATCAGATGACAACCTCACTTCAGCTACAATCGCAATGGGCAGACTACATTGCTATCCCAAACACTATTATTGATATTTGATAGAGAATACTGCGCAATGTAACTCTCGAACTTGAAACTTCAGTTTTAGGTGCTGAGAGTTGAATGTCATGAAGAGTCTCTTAGTTTTTTTACAGGCTCGGCGATCGTTCACCCGTCGCGTCGACGAGTGACGAGTCAGGAATACCTCACGAACGTACGACACCTACATGCCATTCATGCCAACTTCCGTAGCAACTGTATGGTAATTAAAATAATGAACTCTATCATTGATCCTGGTGACGATACGATAGATAGGAATATAACACACGAATTACTCAAAGGCATCTTAGATGCATCCCTGGAAGCTCATGTCTCCATACAAACGGAAATTAAGGAATTGTGGTTTTGGAGTATAATTTTTTTTAACTAAGCACTTGGAGTTTTTGGTGGGAAGTCAAGGGGTTCAGTTGTCGTTTGCCTTATACAATTTTGCAAATTGATTTAAGTGGACTTTATAATATGAATTTGGTGCAGTTTGGTGTTATAAATGCTCGTGCTCGAGAACAATTTGTGAAATAGTTAAAGTAGACTGTTAAATGGACTCGTATAGATTTGTCGCCAAAATCTCCCACGAGGCTGCCAAAGAACATACGCTATATTTGATGCCACATACCGTACAACACCGATACTTAGTATCTCATTATACTGGACATTGGCAGAATCACTGAAATCTCGTTGGAAGCCATACTTAAAAAGAAGAAAGAAAGAAAAGAACTAAGCACTTAATCAATTAATCTCATCATAATCGTTACGTTCCTATACAGCTTGGTAAAATTATCAATGAATTATAAGCCTCTAAACATTTCCATACAAATTTTAAGATCGCTAGTCTAACTAATGTTGTTGTACGAAACCCTTGGCAGATTTTTATTTAATTTACGAATATTGCTTGGGGAGAGCTGTTCAGTGTGATCAGTATTTTGTTCCATAGGAAAAGTTGTTCATATTGATGGGCGGGGTCACCCCTTTGAGAATCGGACAGGGTTTTATTAATATATTGAAGGCAGACAGACAGATATATGTATCAGGGACTTCATTTTATACTATGTCTTGATACGTAGTAGGTACTTTGTACTTGTATGTATGTCTTTGTGGTACCTGTACCAGGAGAACTCTTTTTTTTTTTAATTTTGAATAATGAAGAATTTATAATAGCCGTGTAGTTTCCGGCAAAGAAGAATAAGACCATTCCAAATTTCCCCGTGGATGTCGTAGAAGTCGACAAAGGAAACGTAAGCTAAACAAAACTTTAAACATCAAAGAGAACTCTCCAACTCGTCTGGCTAGCGTGGAGAGTGTAGGCCAAATCCTCAGATTGCCCTGGCTAACATATGGCTCTGGTAGTACAGAGAGGGTCGTGCTCCCGCTGTGGAGACTAACACAGACCTGTTGATGATGTTGATAAATGGAGAATTTTCCCTAATTCGCAGAATATAAATTAACCACAAAATTTTCCAGAAATATCTAAGTGAGTATTTGTCAAGCGTGATGTCAGTGTTTACTATATTTAGACCTGAGATTTAGACATAAGCTATTAAATCTTAACTATCAAATTTTCGTTTGTGTTTAGAATACTTACGAGTATGTATTTTAAGTTTTATCTGTATGGTGTCTGTTGACACATAGGACAGTATCTATATAGGTACTTAGTTCACTACATATCACTATCTCTATATATTTTACTAGCAATTTTTCGGAGACTTCGTCCGCGATAATTATAAGCCTATGTGACCCGCGTATAAATTAGAATAATGAGCTATTTTCCTAAAAAAATATAATGAGTCCGTTAGTTACATTATCAAATAATTTAAGATATTAACAAAAAACAAAAACCGACTTCAACCCTATTAATTTTTTTTTAATTGGCATAAGAAAAAAATGGAAATGAGTGTAATCCGAACGGCATACCTGTAAACATTTTTTTTTGTTTTTGCGCTCGACCCATTTCGATAAAAATTTAATGGGACCATTTGTAAAGTATTACCTATCGAACAAAAAAAGAATTTCTTCAATCGGTCCAGGCGTCTTCAAAAAATCGGGAACATACATAAAAAAATAAACATTACGACGAATTGTAAACCTCAAAACCTCCTTTTTTTGAAGTCGGCTAAAAACATTTGACACGTGTTTTTTCTCTTGTCAATCAAACAAAGTATGACAAAGATATTTCCCGTTAAAATTGTGTGTAACGTCACTAGCCAGTACACTTTTTAGTGGCCTGTGATGTCACTCATGAACTTTGACACGCTTTATCTTTGACATTTATTGTTTAATTAACGAACAACTTTACCTTACAACACCGATACATAGTATCTCAATTTACTGGACATTGGCAGAATCACTGAAATCTCGGTGAAAGCCATTTTATAAAACCGAAGAAGAAGAAAAAATACGTGTCCAATATTTTCTGATTGTCTAACTGACGGTCTTATTTTATTATTAATATTTTGACCCAGGAAAATAGCCTATTAGCTTTCTATGGGTGAAATAATTTTGAAAATCGGTTCAGTAGTTTCGGAGCCTATGCAAACAAACAATCAAATCTTTTATCTTTATATTATTGCTAGCTTTTGCCCGCGGCTCCGCTCGCGTTAGTGTCGATCCCTCCGGAACAGTACTTTTATCCTGGATGAACGGGAACGGTAGCTTGTGTCCTTCTCCATACTCCAGACAACGTGTATGCAAAATTTCATGATGATCAGTTCAGTGGATAGGGCATGAAAGCGTAACAAACAAACAAACTCACTTTCGCATTTATAATAATAATCATAAATTGCGAAAGTAATATAATATAGGGATAGTTGGGATTGAGATTATAGAAAACAAAGTCCTCCGCCGCGTCTTGTCTGTCTGCCAGTCCGCGATAAACTCAAAAACTCTTGCTCTTATTTTCTTGCGGGTTTCTACAATAGCTATAGAATGATTCATTAGAAAGGTTAAAAGCGAAAACTGAATTTGTGTCTCCAAATTTTGATTTCTCGTTTTGATAGAAACCTAGATATAATGCACAAGATACCTATTAGTTGAAAAGCTTCGAAGAAAGATTTGTTAAACCGCCATAATCACGTACGAGCGTTTGTATGAAGCATTTCTGCCGCCCATTAATGTCGGCTGCCATCAATGATGACAGCCGGGACTAACGGCTTAACGTGCCTTTCGAAACACGGAGGAGATCGAGATCCACTTGTGGTCCTATCCAAGTGAGGACTGTGTCCTGCGTAAGCGCTGATAATACTCATGGCCAATGGACCATCGGGCTCCTCAAAAAAAATAGGTTATGTTAGTCACATGAACGACGCCTTACATGAATAAACATTTAATTTTATATGAAACCATAACAGTCACCATTGCCGAAAAAGGGCAGGAAGAATAGAATCGATAGAATACGATGAACGAATGTGAGATGTCCTCAGACTCAGGTACTCCTATCGATATAAACTTAAGAATGATAGAAAAACATGACCTTGACTTTGATATAAAAAGACCACACAATGAGTATTTGGATGGTTACCTATTCGATAAACAGTCAAGAGTGAATTGGCCATTGATTAATAAAATTCTGTAGGATACACTCTTATTCAATTGAGAAATAAAATATGGGAAAAAGAAACACGTGGGCAGGATCTTTTTCCTATATCTTATTCCTTAATTTAATAAGAGTAATTACTTCCACGCTGGTCTGGGAGAAAGAAAAAACGTAGAATTTACCAGCTGCTTCTCATCCCGCGCAGATAGTAAAAGCCGATCAAGGGAGTGGACGTAAGGAATCATGTTAATAGGCGATGCGGCTGGCAAACCCATCACTATTTTGATCCCGTTGTCCACCTGCAAGCCCACCAACAAGCTAAATGTGGCCGTTAGGTTTTATAGACCTTAAATGTTGATGTCACTTATTTATTTATGGCTAAGTTTAGGCCGCTTCCAAAGCGGAGTACAGAAGGAGATTCGTCAAAAAGTAAAAGAAAATTGACAGAGGGAATTTGGTATCAAGATTTCTCTCGTCTCTGACTGGTTTCTATGAATACTTATAAATTGTCACATTTAAATTCTCCATTTTCACAACAAAAACTTGTTGATGTCAGTAATTTACTTATGGCTAAGTTTAGGCCGCTTCCAAAGCGGAGTGCAGAAGAAGCGGAAACAAACTGCACAGTCCATTTTCTCAGATTTTGTTCAAGCGAAGTCGAAGAAGTAGTTTTTAAGGCTAACTTAAATTGTGAGTTACAATTTAAGTTAACCTAAAAACTACTGAGATGCGTGGACTGAATATACATTGTTCTAATTAAATGTCATGACTGCAACTGTCAACTTATGACATATTTTTTCGAATGCAATTTTATTGCATTCGAAAAAAATATGTCATAAGTGTGTCTCAAACGCCGTAAAATGTTTAATACTCTACAGTATTGTACACGTTGTTATAATACTTATCAAAGGTAAGTTTTTTTTTTGCGAAAATAGATAAAAACTGCGCCGTCCTGTAGTATCTCACTTAACTACTAATCGAAAAGCATTTTTTTTAGTTTCTTACATAATATTTGTTGAACTCATTTTCATTACGTATGCTGTGTCAATAAGAAATTGACACAGCATACGTAATGAAAATGAGTTCAGTGTCATAGATTGAAATTGCTGTACTTACTTCGTTATCGTGTATTGTTGTGAATGAACGAACACCGCAATGTTTGTGCAGATGTGTAATAAGTAAGATTTTTTTTTCTGAAATTTCATTTATAAGACTACGCGACTCATACTATCCAGTACTTGCTAAGACAAATCTAATGTTCCTTAGCACGATTTCATATCTTATAACGAGGACTAACTGTAGTACAGTAAAAATCAGGGTTAAACCAACCAGTTTAAACCAGGGTTTAAACCATTATACTCTCAAAACTAATTGACAATGCAGTTGTGGCAAGTGTCAAAGTGATAGGTGTTGACTTATTTTAGTCGGATAATAGTATAAACCAGGTACTTTAAGTGAGTCCTCGTTTTATAAAAATACGGTATAGGTTTATATTCTTTAGTATAGAAGTGGCAGAAGACAATAAGAGTCGGTAGGTGCCCATAGGCCTCTCGACTCTACAGTGTCATCCAACTTACATAAGTATACTTACATAATTTCAGTTTGATCGGTTATGGGTAAATACTTCAAACTTGAGTCGCAAGATTTGACCGTCACAGACAAACAAACAGAGCAAGTAAACATATAAGCTTATAATTAGTATACCTAATAAAAATAAAGCCTTACTGTTCGCAACAGGTTGACAAGGTAATTTTTATTGAAGTGCCATGTAGTTTATATAGTATCGATATTTCTTGCCGCGCAACATAACAGAATAAATTCTTTATTCTTTTAGATAAGCCGGACGGTGGCAGCCCTGTACAATGTCTGATTAACAGAGTACATAAAATAATTGCTTTCGTTCAATATCACAAATTTGTTTTACGTTTCTGACTAGTTCTCGTGTAAAATAATACGATTATTTTATGTATTATTTTACACGTGATGAGGAGGCGAATGAAGTCATTTAATTATTATCCGAAACCAGCAAAATGTCATCAATCCTTAGCCATGCCCAGAGGCTCAAAAAAACCAAGAAATGCTAGCTTGACGTTGTCAAGGTAAAAAATATCCGGGCCAATGGTCTCACGCACGACACCATGGATGAACTGATATGCTATTATTGAATATTTATTGCATGCGATATACCTAGTGAAGAAAAAGCGGGAAGTTTGACCCCGGGGTCCAAAGCATTCGAGTTTAAAGTTGCAAGCAAAACGCTCAGCTGAGAGAGGGTTTTTTTATTATGGTAACAAGGAACCCTAATGATGTGCGAAGTAATTACACGGTTGGTCGCGCTCAAAATAGTTTACATTTTTACACAGCATCCCACTAAAGAGTGTGCTCGTAATGATGGACGGATACTATTTAAACTTAACCTCCGTGATGTGTACTTATTTACGAAGCATTTTGTGGTACAGGACGTCATAATCTTTCCTACATTATGACGTCATAATCTTACCTACATTATGACGTCATAATCTAACCTACATTAAGACGTCATGTACCAAGTCTATTCGTCAAACATGAGTTAATTAATTATTGAAATCTCTTTCTTGATAAGACTTTTCAGGTGACATTCGTGATTGGCTTTTCTTCTTTGTATATAAATGGCTAACAAATCTTGAATTGTTATCAAATCTGACCCCAATTCAGATTTTTCAAACAGCCTAATGATATATAAGAAAACTGTGAGTTGGAAACATTGCCAATGCTTATAGCATCTTAGCATATATACATCTCATCTACTAAAGTTGAGATTGTTTAAGCTTTTTCCTATGAGAAGGACATAGGGTATATATCACGCGGGTGAAGTCGCGGGTAGCAGCTAGTCATTTAATAAGAATATCACCAACATCTTGACGTGCCTGCCAAAGCATGGAGGAGATCATTTGCCGTATTATCTAAATGCGCATCCGCACTAAGTTTGCCGGCGGCGGCACGCTGGGCGGCTGCAGGCGCTTGCCCATGTGTGGATGTGAGGACCTCGCCAGGTTTACATTACGCATACCGCTATCATCATGAGCATCATCTCGACCGCAAGAAGTCCACTGCTGGACATAGACTATTCTCAAGGATGTATTCTTCTGAGAGAGAAAGAGCAGAAGCATAATGGCCTAGCGCCTTCATGACGACCTGCGCTAGGCCATTCTGCTCTCTCCTTTGAGCTTTTCCCGGTTGTATTCTCAGCTGTGTTGCGTCGAAGCCCAGAATGCGCTATTATGACAGCTAGCTGTAATATAATTTGATGTAATTTATATGTTATTATTATGTTAACTATTCTTTTCGAGCCGGCCTAGCTGCTATTTTACTCCGGAACCGCCAATAAACATCTGTGGGAATCGCCGGGAATTAAACCTGTCCCTCTCATGTAGCAAGCTGGAGTGTTAACCACTGTGCAACGAAAGCCATCAAGCTTTCCCCAACTCGCAACATACACTGCACACTCGGTTTAGATTGAAGACCTTATTATTGTGGAACTCTCCAGTGCAGTACATCGTCAGATCACTGTCTCTTTCATCATCATCATCATCAGGTCTTTTTAGTCTTCACTACAGGAGCATGACCCTCTCTGTACTACAAGAGCCTTATATCTGCCATAGCACCTAGTATTATTCTGATAATGGCCATAGCAGTCAGAGGATTTGGCCACTGTCTTTTTACTACTAACTAAAGAACAACCTCGTTATCATCTCTTTTCTTTTCAGATTACGAGCAGTAAAAAAGTTCCAGTCGATAACTGCCCTCTGAATTGAGATTGTCTGAAACCATAGTAAGTAGTGCCAACAATAAATCCTTCGATACACGGGTTGAGTAAATGGTAGAGTTACACGATTGAGTCATCATCATCAGGTTTTTCTAGTCTCCACTGCAGGAGCACGACCCTCTCTGTACTACCAGAGCCATATACTAGCCTGAATAGTCAGAGGATTTGGCCTACACTCTCCACGCTGGCCAGACGGGTTGGAGAGGTCTCTTTGATGTTAATAAGCTTTGTTTAGCTTGTGTTTCCTAAGTCGCCTTTTAAGACATCCAGGGAATGACTTGGAGTGGTCCTATTCTACTCTGCCGGGAACCGCACGGCGATTGAGTACTATTAACTACTAACAATTCAACAGTACACAGCATTGGTACTAGTAATTGTAAGAGGAGCCCGATGGCCCAGTGGTCGTGAGCATTATTAGCGCTTACGCATGTAAAACAACGCCGAGCGCAGTCCCCACTTGGATGGGTGGCCGCAAGTGGCAAAATAATATATCTCGACTTCCTCCGTGCTTCGAAAGTTGCGTTAAGCTTTTGGTCCCGGCTGTCATCATTGACAGCAGTCGTTATTATGTCAGATATCTTTGGCAGCTTGAAAAATCTAACACCAGTGTTGGCCACTTACACACACGAAAAACAAACATTGGAAGAGAGACTAACATTGCGGGCAATCTACTCTACCATTCGTCCATTCTATTTTATCGCGCACTCTAGTCATTATTAGGTTACTTTACCTACAATATACTACGTTTACGAGTATAGTAACGTAACAAAATACAGGTAGGCATCTACTTCATCAAAACTGGTAGAGAAACCCCAGTTAGTTAGTACTAGGCTAGTGTACACCAGTACCTGAGTAATTGCGGCTTCGGAGTTAATTTTTTTAAGCCACGTTGCCCTCACCCAAAACTCCCGGTTAAGTAGCTAAATCACACCTGACAACATATATAATATCACGTCTTTTTCCCTTTCGGGGTAGACAGAGCCCTAGTCTATAAAAACCAATAGGCCACGTTTAGCATGTTAGTGGGCTGATTGGTAGGGAACGGAATCAAAATAGTGATGGGTTGCTAGCCGCATCGCCTATTGTCATGACTCCTAATGCCCATTCCGTCGATCGGCTTTTACGATCTGCGCGGGAAGAGAAACAGCTGGAACATTCTACGTTTTTTCTTTTCTCCCAGACCAGCAGACACAAATGAACCTGACAATTCAAAACCGACTTAAGCGTTAGAATTTTTTTGGTATATACTTCTGATAATGTGCGGCCGCTGTATCTCTCTATTATCCTTCCTTCCCTAATGGCGTTATCATTATCATAAAAGAAATGCGCCCGCGCAGGTGTCATCTCAGTTGAGAAGCGACCGCGGGCCGAGACGCACGTGTCGTTCGCCACAGTCGTGTTCAGTGCATTACAATGGTGAGTGCCGATCGTGATTATCGCGTGTCTAAACTCTAATTAATTGCCGTCGCTATAATAGAGAGCCTTGGATATTGTGCGCCATACACCATTTGATTCGAATTGTGTAGACTTAAAACCATAAAATTTTAAACGAATCAAATTAATTAGATGTGCCGGTGAAATTGCGTATCTACTTGTATTTTTTTTACGTGTTTCTTGATGTCTGACACATTCATTCATGTCGTAATACTAGTCAGCAGAATTCTATTCTTAGTGTACTTGGAAAATAAAAAAATTGTGAATATGCAGAGCACGTGTTAGAGGGTCCTTACGCTACAGGAAATATGGGATAAATTACGATAAATTGATGTATCCGCTATTGCAAATTATAGATCTACGGGATAGCATGGGTAAGCAATACCTAAGTGCTCTAGATTAAAGTTGAATTTGATACAAATGCCGGTTTAATTGCAAAGCAAGTGTCAATTGATAAATCGACCACGTGGTTCGAGGAATGCAACAGACTTGCACATGAAAAAGTAAATTTGAAGAACTTATAAATTACGCTCATTGTTTATCGAATTATCTTCTTAAGAAAAAATGGAGAAGGTAACAACTACTTCTGTTCTCGTGCAGGTTGTAAAATCCGGTCAAGGTAATGGGGGAAAATCCATCCTATTATCCTCCATTATTACTATTTTGATTCCATTTTCACCTTTTCCCCCTAACACTCATAGAGTGCCCTTTCGGGTCTTATAGCACTAGGCTCGCTATACCCCGTAAGAAATAAAGACGTGTTAATATGTAAGTATGTACTTATTTATAAATAACTCAAATTCTGTTTTTTCTTCATATACCTAACTCAATATAAAGTATATATACTCAACTAGCAATTTCCCGTGGAAGCGAGAATAAAATTTTCTGAAATAAATGTATTTCACTACAATACTGATTTGTAAGAGGATTACTTTGTAAATAATGAAATTTCCATGCCCTCTTTCAACCTCTTTTTAACCTCATTTTGTTTATGTTTACTAAGTCGCCTTCTGCGACATCCACGGGAAGGCTTGGAGTGGTCCTATTCTACTCTGCCAGGAACCACACGGCAACAAAGTTATTTAAGTACTACCCAAGATGACAAATTACTAACCTTCATCGATGAATTTTGAAAAAGAATGTACGGTTTCTTATTAATTTTTGACGAGTAAGCATGGTAAAAAAAACCTGCCCGCCTATTTACTAACTCGGATGACAGGTGTCGATGCCTATCAATCCAGGATTTACTGTTATAATGTGGTTTTTGTATTTCAAATTAAAAGTTCGCGCAACAGAACCCTTGTAGTTTCGGCTTTACGTTGAATTAATGTCAATCACCAATCAATGTTTTCTTTTATTTTATAAATATAGATAAAAAACTTACATAATAATAATGCGTTTACATTTAAATTTAGTAAGCTTTAAGCATCATGAAACAAGTAAATTTTCTATTATATAAATTAATAAGACATTATTAGAAATAGTTTAACACACAGTGTAGTATTTACCAATAGATAAAATTGTTAAACATAAAAAATGTAGAGCATGATTTGAGTAATTTTTATTTAAATCATTTTTATATCTGAAACTTGTTATAATTTCATAATGTTTACAAGTATTTAACTATTAAGTTTAATTCCTAAATCTTACATTTTTACTTAATTGCTCCAATATTTTAGTGTTACCCAATAAAAGAACTAAAAAACAATTGTGCAATTCTCCCGTAACCTCGTGATCAGTAGAGATTTAAATCATTGTGTTGAGACTTATAGATAATTTGCATTTATGTTTACACAAAATATTTTTATTTCAATGTCAACACTTAACTTTTTATGATATTCTTTTGTCCTTGTTTGCATTCCATTAACAATCCACTTCTTTGCATTTCACGTCTTTTTAAACATCATTGTTCTCAAGTATCTTTCAAAGTTGTATTCTGTACGAATATAATTGCCAACTTTTTGCTTCATAATGATTTGTTTGTACTCTGTTATAAATGAAACCAATGAGATAGCAACTTGGTTTATTTTATGACAAACTAGCAATCAGCCCCGGCTTCGTTGTACTTACCTGGCCTATGGCACTAAGGGATAACGTACCTATCCAACGGTGACAGAATTTTTGAAATCGGCCCAGTAGTTCCTGGGATTAGCGCGTTCAACCAAACAAACAAACTATCAAACTCTTCAGCTTTATAATATTAGTATAGATATCTGTTTTCAGCGACTCCGTTCAAGTAAATCATAGCCTTTTTTACCCGCTAATAACGTAGCTTTCTGTATGTAAAACAATTATAAAATGGGTTATTAAGTTTCTTTTATTTATAGACATAATAAACAAATTCTTATCTTTTTTATATTAAATTTAAAGAAGCAAAAGATTTATATAAACGAAATAGGATATACTAGCTGATGCCCGCGACTTCGTTCGCGTGGACTTTATGATTCCGGCGTATTAACCTCAATACGAACTAAACATACATAAGAAAATACTTGTAGCAGTGTTATAAAATTGTTTGGCATTGCATCGGCTGTGGCTAAATACAGGAGGGATAAAATATACGATTCTTTTAGACTTTTTGAGCCACCGACACTATAAGAAGAAGACTTATATAGCTAGCTCCAAGTCAGCTTGCTTGTTTGCTTCACCAAACAAGGTATGGGCAGAGTGCCCTCAACCTATCGCACATCTCCAAAGGGCCTTAGGGAGGAACGGACCTCGGCCTCGACCTCGGAAAAGGGGGACCGCTGCCGCTGGGCGGTCACCAGTAATATGAGCTAATCATACTCTAGGCACTCTATTCCAGTGGAAAGTGTGACTCTGTAAAATTGTCGATATAAATTTTTACATGGTAGTGTATCAGATGTTGTTAATCTTCGAATTCTGTACCTCAACAAAAAATACTAATCAGGCTGAAAAACTTTTGCTACAGCGTCATTTTTAGGGTTCCGTACAAAAATTGAAAAACGGAACCCTAATAGGATCACTCGTGCGTCTGTCTGTCCGTCCGTCCGTCTGTCACAGCCGATTTTCTCCGTATCTACTGAACCAAATTAGGTGAAATTTGGTAAGATGGTGTAATCCCATGACCCAAACACGGATGTGCAAAGTAAATAAAGATTTGTTTGAAATAAGAGTCTTTTTCAGGGGCCCAACTACAAAATTTTAAAATTAAGTTTTGCAAACCTTACTGTGTTATATATCAACTGAAAGGGCTCATTATGAGGATCTCAAAAATATATTTTTTTTGTTCGGGTAAAATCAATACTTTTGATTTTATTCACGAAAGAAGGCAAAAATTGACGATTGCCCTTGCATTATTTCTACTTTATATGTTGCCCCGGCTTAATAGCTATATAGCAAAGAAGTTTCATTCGAATCCGTCCAATATTACCGGAGATAAACGTGATCATACATACAGACAGACAGGCAGACTAGAAATTCTAAAAAAAATTTTTTGCTTTCTATTAATCTTTTTAAGTGTCTCTCTATCCATTTCAGTCAAAAATACAAAATGTACAGACAAAATATTTTTACTGTTTTATTATATGTATATAGATGAATTATCACATCTAACACCTGCATAATTTCAAGGTGACCTATGCTAATAAATTATCTGCTATCAAATAAAAATGTGACTCAGGTAAATAAAAGAATATTATAATTATATGCTTGTTTTAACAAGCATGTTATTATTATAATCTTCTATCTCTATAAAGCCTTTTTTATGTGTATGTTACCTACCTACTCTAAATTATATGTTTAATGTTACTATACTGTTTGTGTAGAATTATTTCAAGTACAATGGAAAAGTACAGTAACCATGATTTATCCAAATAACATTTGTTATATTTCATTAATATTTGCAATTAATAAAAATCATTGAAATTGATATATTTTCCTGGTACACGCTTAGATGACAAATACACCAATAGATTTTCCAGCACTTTCCTAGTCATTACTAGGGGACATAACGTCATTACGTTTATAGGCAAATTTTTGATACCTTGGCTTAAAATAATGCAATTTTCGTACTTATCCTAATATTTTTGAATATAAAAATTTATCCGGTAAAGGAGTTACCAATGAAAGTATAGTATTCGCTTCATCATCATCATCATCAGGTCTTTTTTAGTCTCCACTGCAGGAGCGCGACCCTCTCTGTACTACCAGAGCAATATATTGGCTAGAGCAGCTAGAGGATTTGGCCTACACTCTTCACGCTGACCAAACGGGTTGGAGAGGTCTCTTTGATGTTTATAAGCTTTGTTTAGCTTGTGTAGTCCTATTCCGTCCGCGTCAATATAGCCTTTGCTACTCGCTGACAATATAGTTTTAAAAATTCCAATCACATAAAGTAGTCTTCTAATTATTAATACTTTACAGATAAATGTTGTTTGACCCCGGGCGCAGTCCCCATTTGGATGGGTGACCGCAGTTAGCACAAAAATATCTCGAGCTTGCTCGAGCGATTCTCCATGCTTCGGAAGTCACGTTAAGCCGGCTGTCATCATTGATGACCAGTTTTGGCCACTTACACACACGAAAAACAAACACAAACAACAACAGGAAAATATTAATTTCTGAATAATAAAAGGTGACTTGTCTAGTTTGACCCTCACAAAAAAATTCGCAAAAAAATCTACAACCAAGGCCACATAACGTAAATTTTCTCAGCAAGATCATTTTTAAGGTTCCATACCCAAAAATACAAACGGACCTTATTACTAAGCCTACGATATCTGTCCATCCGTCTGTTTCAAGGCTGTATCTACTGACCCGTAATAGGTAGAGACTTGAAATTTTTACAAAATGTTATATTAACTTATTACTGCTATAACAGCAAATAATAAAAATAAAGATAAAACTTAATTAAGGCGTTAAACAAGTAACCTGTTTTTTGAGTTATTATAGTTAAATATTGTATGTTGGTATGGAACCTCTTGGTGAGCGATTCTGACTCGCACTTGACTGTTTATTAATATACGAGTGCATATTGAAAAAAAAACTACCTATGTAACTTGCCGTGTGGTTCCGGCAGAATAGAATAGGACCACTCCAAGTCTTCCCGTGGATGTCAAAATAGACGACTTAGGGAACACTAAATAAACATAGACCATCAAAGAGGCCTCTCCAGCCCGTCTGGCTCTGGTGGCTCTGGTGGTCAGAGAGGGTCGTGCTCCTGCAGTGGAGACCAATTCTGCCTTGGTCATAAAGTTATAGGCGAAATCACTCGGGAGAGTTCAAGAATTCTAACCATATAATAAATCCTAATCCGTGTAGAGTTGGCAAGAAGAAGTTTTTTTTTTTTTTTTGACAAATCACACAGATTGAGCTAGCCCCAAAGTAAGTTCTTAGTAAGACTTGTATTATGGGATACTAACTCAACGATACTATATTTTATAACAAATACATATATAGATAAACATCCAAGACCCAGGTCAATCTGAAAAAGATCATTTTCCATCTTGACCTGACCGGGGTTCGAACCCGAGACCTCCGTGTCGCAGGCAGGCGTGTTGACCGCTGCGCCACAGAGCTCGAGTAAAGGTAGGTGGAGTAAAGAAGTAACATACATACATATTTGTACATACTTATATACCATTCATACATGCACAAACTACGAAGAAGATAGCATCGAGAAACATGCATACATGAACTTGAAAAACAATTCATTTAAGTATTTATAAATTTATTTTTTAATAGTCGTATCAAAAAAGACAACTGCCTAAAAAGTTATTCTTGACATTTTGTATTTACCTCACAAAACTAACTACTTTACCTACATCTTTAGCACTTGTCGTGCAAGTGAGCCTTTTTTTCTCATATTTTTTACTACTGCGATCGAATTCATGGCCATGATATGACCTCATCTGATCGTCTGTCACTCCAATTATCGGTTCCATCAGATACTTTATAAGACAGCTTCGTTTTACAACATAAAGACAAACGAACTGCTATTAGCGGAATTTAAGCGAGGAAGCTTATAAACATGATTATAATAGAACACTACATGCATATTTTGTGACCTTTTAAATTGTTGAGTCTTTATCGACGCAAAAGGTAATATAATTTTTTTTTCGCACGTTCGTTTTGCTTTTAGTATAAGTTGTTAGTATATTCAATGTACGCTATGGTCACTTATACCACGGAGGTACTCGTATACCAAAAAAAGACTTCAACAAACACATTTGAAATCACTGATTAGGTACACAATTTCGTTGGAAAAAATTGCCCTTTCTTATTCTCCTCTCTGTTTCAAATGACAATGTTTTGCTTATTATTATTTTATGTTTTGGAAAGAGCTTTATACAGGTGCCTAACTAAAAATGCCTTGCGAAGAGATTACGAAAATAATGTTAGAATATGTCTTATTTCACTGTGTTCTTATTTGTGTTCTTTATTTACTCTTTTTGCTTAGTAGAACAAATAAATACCACACATTAATAAACAGTTTAAAAGTACCTAGGTGCCCAGTTCATAATGGACATCTTAGATTATAAATTTAATAAATAAAAACATTACTATATTACATAAAAGATTCACATTGATGCAAATTATACGAGTTTCTAATGAGTTCACAGTTCGACATCAATTGGAACCGGTTTTTTGTATTTATTATGTCTAACGAATACATTTTCCTTATTTCAACACGTCTAGTGTATAAGTACGAAAAAAGAATGGATCTCCCATAGAATTCGATCAGTTAAATGTTCATTTTTATTTTTCAGTAAGTGCATTTTGATAATAAGAACTGTGATATAGGTACCTACATATGTTTGAAAGAGAGGTATTTAATATCTTCAGTTAGTCCTTCTCAATGAATATTGCAACTGCCGATATAATCACGTTGTATAAACGTAAATATCAGGCTTTAAATACATATATATTATTTCGGATATTAAATAATAATGATAAATGAAATCCCCGAAAGACAGAAAATTTAGAAACTCACCTACTTTAATAACATAAATGGGTTAGTATCAGATGGTCGCAAACGAAAGTAGTCAACAACAGCAACGCGTTTAAAACGCAACTGGAAACTCGTGTAAGAAGCAACTCGTCTATATTTCAAGTAGTCTGAAATGTTATTTTGTCTATATCGGAGGTAATCCAATGTGATATTTAGTATATTAGTGAGAATTAGGAATTAAAATAACTATTTTAATTATAGGGCAATTCAATTTCGGATTCATATAGGATGATGGATTTTGAATATACTCGTACTTCTAGTTGTTGGCCATTGAAAACAGACGGTTGAGGAAATGTCAATCGTTACTACCTACTCCTGTTATTGTACCTTATACCTGTTTTTGCCATATACCTGTTATGTATGTCTCATTCCCTCCACTTTGTCTTAACTTATTTATAATGCAATAGCAAAAGTAGAAATAGGAATTTGAAAACAAAAGTCTTAAATAAACATAAATTAAATATTTTACTATTCCCTTCACGAAAATCCATCTATCTCATTCCCGGATGAACCGATTTTGATTAAACCTATCTAGGGACTATCGTCAAGGAAACCACTTTCAAATAAAAATAATCAAATCCATATTGACTCACCTGTTTTAGAGCTAAGACGCCTCACACAGACACACACAGACACACAAAGCGGTAAAACTTATAACATCCCTCATTTTGCGTCGGAGGTTGAAAATAAAATTTACTTCCCACTTTCCCACCGGAACATTCAATTTTCCAAGGCGTCGTCATTTCCCAGGTAATAAAATGATTCCTGAACTTTTATTTGGTTTCGTGCATGCGCCCGTCTCCAGGATCGATGCATCTTCAGTGCAAGTGACCTACATAACGGTGCAATATGAAGTCTGTATTGGAAATTCTAAGAATATGAAGCAAAGCCTTATATCATACTATCTTTTGCCCGCGACTCCGCTCGCGTTTGTGTCGATCCCTCGGGAACAGTACTTTTCTCCAGGATGAAAGGTAGCCTATGTCCTTCTCCGTACTCCAGACAACGTGTATGCAAAGTTTCATGATCGGTTCAGTAGATGGGATGTGAAAACGTAACAAACAAATATTGTTTGTATGCGTGAAAGCACCACAAGTGCTTTCACGCCGGAAACGCCTTTTGAAAGTCAAAGTGTGAAACAAATAAATATATAAATAAATATATAGGGACATATCACACAAATTGAGCTAGTACACACCCACAGTAAGTCGTGAACTTGTGTCACAGGACTACCTCAACGATACTATATTTTATAATAAGTATAAGTATATACTTATATAGATAAACATCCAAGACCCAGGTCAATCATAAAAAGATCATTTTCCATCATGACTTGACCGGGGATCGAACCCGGGACCTCCGTGTCGCAGGCTGGCGTGTTGACCGCTGCGCCACGGAGCTCGTCAAACAAACATTGTTTGTTTTACGCTTTGACAAACAAACTCACTTACGAAGTTATAATATTAGTTGGGATGAGTTAGTTATTTCTTGGGTTGGAACATCATTTCAACAACAATAAAAATATTATTATAACAAAAGCACCATTAAATGCAAAGGTAATTCGAGTGTTTTCAACCACACCATTTGCCGTAAATTGTGTCAGCCCAGCTATATTTGCGTCAACAAAGTTGTTACATATAATTATACAAAATACATAAAATTGAGCAGACAATGCGTCACTTTTGCAAGACGATTATCCATACTGGTCAGATAAGAATAGCAGGTATTATATATTTACTGAGTTTAAACATTTCAAAAATATGGTAGATACGTATTCTACTTATCTTCCACGCTGGTCTAAGAGAAAAAGAAAAAAACGTAGAATGTACCAGCTGCTTCTCTTCCCGCGCAAATCGTACAAGCCGATCGAAGGAATGAGCGTGAAGAATCATGTCAATAGACGATGCGGCTAGCAACTTATAAACCAATCACTATTTTAATCCGTTCTCCATTTAAGTACAAGCCCACCAACATGCAAAACGTGGCCTTTAGGTTTTCTAGATCTGGGCTCTGTCTACCCTGCAAGGGAAAAGACGGAGTATGTATGTATTATTTTTTTATAAAATACTAGCTGTTTTCTGTGACTTCATTTTAGTGAGTTTCGGTCGAGCTCTGTGGCGCAGCGGTCAACACGCCTGCCTGCGACACGGAGGTCCCGGGTTCGATCCCCGGTCAGGTCAAGATGGAAAATTATCTTTTTCAGATTGACCTGGGTCTTGGATGTTTATCTATATAAGTATCTATTATAAAAATATAGTATCGTTGAGTTAGTATCCCATAACATAAGTCTAACTTACTTTAGAACTTACTTTGGGGCTAGGTCAATTTGTGTGATTTGTCCGTATATATTTATTATTTATATATTTATCAGTCCATCCAGGCTACAGAGCAAGCAATGTCTTGTAGCTCGCGCCTGCTTGACAAATAAACTCACTTTCTTTTATTAATTCCTGCTTGAGTTACATTGCTTGTTCTGTGATCCGGGCCCTCGGACAGGATGTTACCGATAACACGCTTTGATGACAGATACATCAAGCAAGGGTACCATTTTCGAAATTTCGCCATTTGCAAACGAGCGATTTTTCCATGGAGATATACAACATGTTAATGAATAAGCGCAAAACCACTAACTACCGCGCAACCCTATTGTGAGGATGGCCCGTCAGTGTAACGAGATGGCGAAAACATATCCAGAATTTGATATTTTTAATTCAAAGTTTTCATATTTTATTATTATTCTAAAATGTATTCTTTACAATACCTATACCTTCTGAGTAAGAAAGGGATTTCCAATCCTTTTCTAGCTTGGAAAGAGTTAGAAATTTGTGTTCTACTTTTTAACTATTTTTCACCAAGTCTGATTCTTCTCGGGGTTACTATTTTTTTTGTACACACATATTTTGGATTTCAACCAGTTTTTTTTTCATATTTGTGTTTTTTTTTTTGTAAAAGTTGTAATCTGTTTTGTGTGTTAATAAATAAAATAAAATAAAACCTCTTAGGTGGTGATTTTGCTTATGAATATGAACAATTTTTACCATGGGGCCGAGTCTGCAACTCAACAAAAAAAATCTGCTGTTTCATACAAATTGTCAATACCAACTCGACTAGAATATATGGAATAGCTGTTTTTTTTTGTCGAGTTGCAGCGTCGGCCCCATAGTAAAAATTGTTCATATTCATAAGCACAATCACCACCTAAGAAGTTTTGCGCTTATTCATTAACACGTTGTATGTACTACGTGATTTTTCCATACAAAAAACGTTCGAAGACGAGTGGACACACGTTCAAAAATAGTACCTCAATAGTTTTTGCAGCGTTGAGGGAAATTTTTGATACCTTGGGCACATTATGAAACATTGATTTACATAAGACGATTAAAAATTAAGAATTTCTGAAATAATCTTTGTAATTAATAATTCTAATATGAAACTCAGCGTAGAAACTATGAAACTAGATCTCCGTCCTCTACGTCAAAGGATTTATGTAAATAAGCCTCATCCTCATTTCTGCGCTGCTGTTTACCTCTAGGCATTGACAGAAAACTAATGCACAGTCATAAACGTATATTAACCTCAAAGTAGGTCATTTAACATTAAAAATAACTAATATGTTATGAACTTATTCTTCTTCTTTTCGAGTCAAAAAGGCTATATCTATTTTTATATTATATTAGACCAAAATTTAGCCACCTGGATGGCGCGAATTATTGTTCCCAGAAAACAAAACTATTGTTAAGTTCAACCTACACTTTCCTCTATATTTTAAATTTTATAGGTGTTTTAGGGTTCTTTGCCCAAAGAGGGTTCGATGTCCTTCGGTCCGTCTGTCTGTCCGTCGACAGGCTGTATCTCATAAACCGTGATAGCTAAATACCTAGGTGAAATTTTCACAGATAATGTGTTTCTGTTGCCGCTATCACAACAAATACTCAGAACAGAATAAAATAAATATTAAGGGGGCTCCAATGCAACAAACGATATTAATAAGTGCAACAGGTAGACGCATGAAATATTCGTTGTATATTTACTTGGGTACTGCGCATCGACTCGCGCGATGCTCCGAGCCGCTATAAAGTTTAATGGGTCTGTAACAGACGGTATCTGGTGATCTCGTCCGCCAATAGTTACTTCCTCTATCTTCTTTTGAATACCGATCGTGTTGATCACTGATAGGCTTGTAGAAATTTTATACACCACCATAAATAGTGGGTGCTATGGCGTAATATAACTATGGCCATGGTATGCCGTGCGAATTAATCAGGGCGCGATACAATGGCGTCTTAGAATGGCGTGCCTTGGATTGCCGTGTACGCGGTATTTTATATTTTGTTTGAAATATACTAACTAGGCTACTATATTAGAAATCCTTGGGGGAGGCCTATGTCTAGCAGTGGACTTCTTGCGGCTGAAATGATGATGATACTAACTAGGCATATAATAATAAATAACAATTACCTATTCGATTGTACTTATTTCATCAATTGATTTTTATCCAATAAAAAGTTAAAAAGACATGCCAAATATTGCAATTTCGAAAAAAGTAATTAAAATATTTATTGATTATAAGTCACTTCCTGAAAATTCAAAATAAATATACACTTTTCTTGCCTGTTTTTCGGCAAACTAATATAGTTAGGGGCCTATTAGCCCGTATCATTGATACAATTGACCGATGTATATAGCTTGACCATAGGTATTCCCTTATAGGGGTGAGAAAGACCGTCAATATGAACAACTTCACAAATGCGATCAATGTTGGGAACTCGAATTTTTTTTATTTCCCATACTGGTGGCTGAATACTTTTGTATACGAAAATGTCGAAATATGTAGTCGACATTCCGTTAAAGGTCTGACTAAGACCGACAATATGAACAACTTTTCCTATGGGATCAATACAGGGCACTCGAATTTATTTATTTTTTCCTTACCCATACTGGTGGCTCGACCACTTTTGTATGAAGATGTCATTGGAAAATGTCGAAATTTTTAGTTGACATTCCGTTATAGGGGTGACTAAGATAGTCAATATGTCTTGTGGTTCGATGCTGGGACCTCGATTTTTTTTTTACTTTCCCATACTGGTGGCTGAACACTTTTGTATGAAAATACCGAATTTTTTTGAGTTCCTATCTGGGGTTTCTGCCTATAGGCCGAATCACCCCTTTTAGGGTATTTTTTTTTATTTTTATTTTATATTCCTTGCTGTTACGGCGGTAGCTACGTCCTTGGTGCGATACGGCATCGTGTCACTGTCATAGAGTGATGCAAACGTGTCGTGCCATCGATGTTCGTAAAAATATAGAATAGAGATATCGATTTTGTATTGTATTGTATATTTATTGCGTCATTTGGTTTTTACATTAGATCTTAAGGTCCATCGGTCATGCGCATTTTAAAGTACCTACAAGCTTTTTTGCGGCGACTTAGTCCGCGTAATTTGTAGCCTGTGTGCTATGATGAGTCTGTTAATGATGTAGCTTTAAATATAAAGTTTTGCCAACATTCTCACATCTCCACACTGTCACATACATACAAACTTTCACATTTATAATATTAGTAGGATTAGGTACGTACTTGATAAATTTAGAGATTTATATATTACATCCTGGGCTCTCGAACCGCTTTGATGCTATGAAATAAAGAAAATCTTAATTCTAAAAAAAAATATTAATTAAAAATAACCCAAATTATGGGGAATTTGGGTGTGCATTCCTAATAAAACTCTATATCTTACGATAACTGTCCGATTGTCTATCTCTTATCTGAGGGTGTACCTGGCTGTATATTCAATTACTCAGCTATTGTGCTTCGTAGCCTAGGGTCCGATATCATCACAGCATCAATTGTTTTTTTGTAAACTAAACATCTGCTGATAAACATCAAAGAGACCTGTCCAACGCGTCTGGCCGGCGTGGAGAGTACTTATATGCCAAATTTTTTGACTGCTCTAGGTTGTAGGTATATTATCATCATCATCATCATCAGGTCTTTCTTGTCTCCACTGCAGGAGCACGACCCTCTCTGTACTACCAGAGCCATATACTAGCCTGAGTAGTCAGAGGATTTGGCCTACACTCTCCACGCTGGCCAAACGGGTTGGAGAGGTCTCTTTGATGTTAATAAGCTTTGTTTAGCTTGTGTTTCCTTAGTCGCCTTTTACGACATCCACGGGATGACTTGGAGTGGTCCTATTCTACTCTGCCGGGAACCACACGGCTCATATATTATCAGAGGTAATTTAATGTTTTGATCGAAATTTTGATTGATATGACCGAAACGGTACCTATAGCCATTTACAAGATGAGATTTTTAAATTGGGGATTATTTTACAACTATGCAACTAATACAGGTACAGTCTGAACCAAACTTCATGGCGGCTCGGATATTAGCTGCGAGCTGCGCAGAACGTGCCCCGCCTCTCCGCGCGCGCCCCGCTGTGCCTAATATTGTGTTCTGCGCATCGCCTCGCGCGATGTTCCGAACCGCCACAGAGTTTCATTCAGACTGTACCAAGATATTTATCAAGCCACCTCAACGTTGAAACAACTGAAACATCGTCGAAAATTATATCGTGCTCATTTGCTTATCTTTTATTATCTTTGTTTATCTAGTATTATCCCTGAATCGACTATATTTTATTATAGTATGTATAAATAATGTTGATAATACTGACATGTGAATTCATGTGAGGATCACGCAGGACGTTCTAATGTGAAATTATTTTAATTTAGTTTTATTGTAATTGGTTTAGCAAGTGCACCTGCGGCGATAATGGTATGTACTCGTATTGTATTACATTATATTATCATCATCAGGTCTTTTGTTAGTCTCCACTACAGGAGCACGATCCTCTCTGTACTACCGGAGCCATACGAGTATATTAACCTGCTCTGGCTAATATATGGCACTGGTAGTAGGTACAGAAGATTTGGAATTATAAATATATATTTTTTTACAAAATAATTACCTGATTTTAATGTTTTGTTAGCCGTGGGAATAACTCTGATTTTATTTTTATGAATATCATTCAGGTATCTGTAAAAATATCAATGAATGAATGATCATGTGCTTTGTAATTTTGTGATTTAAGTTATAGGATCTGACGTAAATAAGACATTCATGCTGAGATTTTTTAAAATTCACCCTAGCGTCATTCTACTTAGGTAGCGTCTTCAGCTGTAATGCCCATAAAAATCATTGTCTATAATAAAACAAGTGAGATTAATTTGAATTATTTTGAATGAAATTGCATGCATTTTCGGACTTCAAACGTAGGAAACAAACACATTTATGTTAGGAATAATTTCTTAGTGATACGATTTGTTGCCTATATACTTACAATGCGGCTGTCGTGAACGACAGATATTGAACCCGAGAATTATCAAAACTATCACGTAATGTTGACTAAACCTTTTTATATTAATAATGGGAGTCAGGCTTTTGACAGCCGCAGGCTTTTTGTCAATGGCCTTTCTGAGAAGGGCAGGTAGCGAGTGAAGGCATCTCCCCCAATTACAGCATCAATAGGGTTCAATGGACGCGGGTTTGCAATGACTGTGACCAGAGACAATATAGAGCACAGAGCAGACGCAGCAAAGGAGATGATAATGGCTTGGCGCCATTGAGTTTTTTCTACATGAATGGATGGAATTTAGTTTTATTGAATGGCTTAGGTCTTTTCATGTTTTTGTCTGAGTCTTTAGTCAGTAGTATGGAATAGTCGAATTTTCTTGCGTTCCCAGCTTTGGTCCCAAGTCGAGTCTTTGGTCCAATAAATCACGCACAAAGAGTTCCTTTCCATTATCTATAAAATTCCATTATCTGTAAAAAATTGCGTTTGTTGTATGGGAGCCCCCTAAATATTTATTTAATATTGATTTAATTATTTATCTTTAATATGTATATATAAATAAATATTCTGTATTATTTAAGCTTGTACCTGCTGCCGTTATTAATATAGAGCAAAAATCGTCAAAAAATGACGTTTGTTGTATGGGAGCCCCCTTAAGATATTTATTTTATTCTGTTTTTAGTATTTTGTTATAGCGGCAATAGAAAAAAATTATGTGAGAAACTTTTAACTGCCTTGCTATCACGGTTTATGAGATACAACCGCAGAAGACGGACGGAAAGTGAAGTCTCGTGAATAGGGTCCCGTTTTACCCATTGTCTACGGAACCCCAATAACTTGTAAACCTGCACAATAAAATATATTTTTGCTTGCATATTGATTTTATTTTACTTTAATAAGCTTTTATTATTTGTACCAGCACAATTCTGTAAAAAAATTAAATTCTACCCCTATTACAGTTTCAAAGATATTGTGGATTAAAGAAAATTGGCTTTCTCCGGCTAACCCGTGAGAAAATGAAGGAACAAAGACATGATATTATTTTATAACATACATATTTTTGCACTACCAATGGAGAGTAACTTAGGCGCTGTGGTATGAACCACTAGCGCCACTCAGCAATTCATTCTTTTAATCCAAAAAATATATCAAATTTTAAAAGTCTAATAGCGGAATACCCTGGTAAACTACTTGTAGTATTCTAGGTATTACTTTTTATAGATATCATAATTTAAGTTTAAAAGAATTACTAACGGAAAATACTACTCAAATAACGGGTGTTGCTAGTTTCACTGATGTAAGCATCTTAACAATGCAATGTATTATTATTGTGTCTATTCTTAGAAAGTGTTTTTTATAGCACAAAGTAAATAAAAGAGTATTTAAAATGTTAAAGCTAAAACTAAAGACAAAACGCAACAAAGTAAATCATTTCAGTACACTGTGTATATACATATACCATATATTTTTTTAAAAGAATCAAATTAAATACATTAACTCTATTCGCACATTATACTTGTTGAGACTAATTTCTAGCTCTAACATTTAAGGTACTATAATTAAATTGTTGCCCTGAAAGTGGAAGAAAGAGAGCCTGAAGGAAATTCTCTGTGAGAATCGGGAAATTAATCTAAAATAAATGATTTTTATAGGTAATTCATAAATATTATCTAGGTGATTCATAAAACTAGGTGAATTATAAATCTACGTAATTAATAAATATAGGTAATTTATAAATCTAGGTTATTCATAAATCTAGGCAATTTATAAATGTAAGTAAGTACATAATTTATAAAATTAGGTAATTCACAAAGAATTTTTACAACGCAGTGCGCGTTAAGCGATTTCAGCATGCCCGTGAGTTTAAAATAGTTTGTCAATTCTGTCAAGTGCACTTGCATTAGAATGTAGGCGAGGCAAAAATACAATGGCAATTCAGGACGGCGTCCACGCGTCTGCTTCCGCGAGACAGCTCGGCAAATTAGCTCTTTCCTGGCGGAGACGTTTGAAATGTACCCCAGTTGATAGTAGACTTGTTTATGAAACAATCAATCTCGTAGCCATAAACTATAGAAGAACTCTAAGATCAGTTTTCAAAAAAAACAAACAAGTTATGCACAAAAGTTTCTTTTTTAACAAGCTGTGACCGAATATTCTGTTATCGGACTGTTTAGCATCAGTTCTTTACCATCAAATCAGTTCCATGTCTCGAGATATTGTATTGTCAACATTGTCAACTGATTTACATAGTATGCAACGTTGCTCAGTCGAACGTCAGAATGTGGTTTTAGCTAAGTACTAGATTTGAGCCATCATTAGCTACACATTCACGGCAAGTTTGTAGAACAAAATAAAAAATCAGTAACCCATCTCTAAAGAACTGATTTCGACAACAATCCATAATCAAATTTAAGAATGTAATTTATCCTCATACAAATGTAGTATACAAACAAAAGTTGTATACTTTCAAACTGTTCTAATTTTAATTTCAAATAACGAAATAACAATTTATCAAATCGGTTTATAAATGATGATGTGAGGTAACAAACATAAAAAACCGGCCAAGTGCGTGTCGGGCCACGCGCAGTGTAGGGTTCCGTAGTTGCGAATGACAACTTTAAGTTCACACTGTTCACACTCGCACCTCACAGTTTAACGACCAAAAACATCTAACAATAAAAATTGTATGAAATTTTACAGTTTCCAGTACATTTTATAAGTTGGTTGCCTATAACTTTTCAGTTTGCACTTAGTACTCAGCTCCGATAGTTTTCATTTCAACTTTAGTATATATACTACTGCTGTAATTTTTTTCACGTATCCATATATAACCGTTTAGCAGATTGAAGGCGGGGGGGGTAACACTTACCTCTAACAAAAATTGGCACTTTAAAACCAAATATTTCGGAAACGGATCCCTAAATCGAAAAATAGTGCTCTCAACCTCACAATACTTTTTAAAGACCTATTTAACGATATCCCACACAATGGGTAAATAGAGAAAAAAAAATTACTCCCCCACTTTACTTGTATGAGAGCTATCCTAAAAAAAATTTTTTTCAAGATTTTTTTCCACCACTTTTTTGCCATGATTAATATACATGCCCATACCAAATTACAGCTTTCTAGTAAAGTAGTTATAGTCTCTGAGTAAAACCGCGGACGGACAGACAGACATGGCGAAACTATAAGGGTTCCTTGTTTAATACCTTCTTTGAAGTCGGTTGTTAAAAACACTAACTGTCATAGTTTTGAAACTTATACCGGTATCTGTTCGGTAGAGATGCTAAGTATGGCTGCTATCAACATCTTCGTATTACATGGCAAAGGTAAATATTTAATTAGGAGATGATACCTTTTTCCTTTATAACAGATATATTTCTTTTGTCTGCGGCGCGCCGCACCATATGCTTATCTTAGTCTAAAAACATTACAATTCATTTATTTTCTATAGTTTGTCTCCATGATATTGTACATCATTATCCATTATTCTACAGTACTCATCATCAGGTCTTTTTTAGTCTCCACTGCAGCAGCACGACCCTCTGTACTACCGGAACCGTATATTAGCCAGAGCAGTCAGAGGACTTGGCCTACACTGTCCACGCTGGGTTGAAGGGGTCTCTTCGACGTTTATAAGTTTTGTTTAGCTGGTGTTTCCTAAGTTAGTTTCTACGCCATCCACGGGAAGATTTGGAGTGGTCTTTTTCTATTCTACGAAGATTTACGCGGCTAATACTCTAAATTCTACACTACTTCTCTCATATAATGTCTCAACACATTTTTTTTGCAAAACTAATTTCATGAACCGCTGGCGTGATGTAGGAAAAAATAAATTTACAGCATTTCTCTGGTTTACATATTTTATGCCCGTGTATAAAGGGGTCTAAGTGAAGTTGTTATAACAATCCGTTTAGTAACGCCAAGTTTTATATTTAATTTGTATTGTAAGTACAAGAAAACTATTATCAGTACTACTGACTACCGTAGTCCTTCAAATTAATCCGCAATAAAAACGCTTGTTACTCCGCCTCTAAATCATGACGTAATCACGAATCTTGATAATGTCACACAAGCCAAGTTATACAGTAGGTAATTTCTATTTGAAATCTAACCTTGAAATGCATGCAAATAGATTTTTTAATGCGACACTTGTTTCAAATTTTCATTTATTGTTCAGCGCGACATGTAAAGTAGGTTAATTAAGAATTGATATCTTTTAATTTAAATAACATGTCATTGTACCGCTAACAAAAAGAAACATGATTTGAAAGGCAACTTAACCTAAGATGCTTCACCTTATTAGGTTTAGCCAAAATTGGGATATAAATGAATGTTTATTATACAAAAAATAATAAAGATCAAGTAGGAGGGACTAACGACCGAAAGACCGTGGTATGCAAAACTAGCGGCGCCATCAATTTCTAAATCAATCAATTAATTTCATCTTAAATCTTATCAAGTTTTAAAAATCTACGACTTAATGCACTAATTGATTACTTGTAGTATTTTGATATTACTTTTCATTAATATTCGTTTGAGAAAAGAGAAACACCGGTTAATGCCAAAAGTGGCCAATTTAAGCGATAGCCGTTTTTCTCTTTAATTAATGCATTAGTAAATTACTTGCAGTACAGTTACTTAATACCAAATTACTGCAAGTAATTTACTAGTGCATTACCTACACTATTAGATTCTTTATATTTGATATGATTTAGGATTAAAGAATTTGATACGTGTGTGGCACAGTTGTCGCATTCTATAATAACAGTGTATTACCTAAGCCATTACTCCCACCCACCTAACATCGTTAGATAGCAGTCGCTAAGCTACGATAATATCCGAGATAACAAGACATAACCTAACCTAATCATAGACTATCGAAAGTGTTGCAGTTTTCACAATCGATAGTGGATTAATATGCGGCAAAACTATCAGTTAGTCAGTTACTGAAAGCAAAGACAATATTTTTGTATGAGCTCATACAAACATATTGGACCTAAGTAAGGCAAGCACAAGGCAGGCGGTCATAGTTAGACTACGGTGCTGCAGAGTTGTTTTCTTCTCGTCACTAGATGGCTTTAAATCGCATTAGCCTAAACTTGCGAAAACTGAGGTATAATTTATAAATTTTATGCCAAAAATATTGTTTTAATTTTAAATAAGATATATTCGTAATTATTGCTTTCATTTTCTCATAATATGGTAGACACAAAGTTGTGACACACAAATGGCTATAATGGTAGTGCCATTATAGCCATTTTGTAAAAAAGCCAAAAATATTACGATTTCGAGGTTGGGACCACAACACGCGTTATGGTTCCTTTAAAAATCTGACACTAGGGTTTGCCACACGCACAGAAGTAGAACACACGTATTAAATTTATTATTTTATTAATTATTGAATTAGGCATTGCTACATTGAAAAGATGTTGATAAAAATGAGAATAGTTCAAGATACAAAGAAAAAATAAATAAATTAGTAGGGACCCAATGAGATAAGCAAAATTAAATAATTAAATTCGACAAAATTATGTCCCCTGGAGACATAGTGGGGAGTAAAGACACTCATTTTCTGGAAAGGAAATCAACAGAAGGAAGGAACACAATAAAGGAAGAAACACAATGGATATATAAAACAGATATTATTAATCTAATAAAGATATTTAAAAAAATGGATAAAGTTTATTGATTGGATTTCTGAACTAAATTAAAAGTAACCTCTTTCAAGACAGTTATAGTAACCTCGTAATAGATCATATTTTGTCCATATAGTAAATATATACACATAATTACACTTGAATAAATACCCATTTCAGTGCCAACAAATACTGATGAAATGAGGCAATATTTATTTAACTACTTACTTAACGAGAATTAACCTGCACCCATGCATTTTACATTACACTAATACTTTAGCTATTTCGTAAAGGATCTTCCATGCTGGTCTGGGAAAAATATTTCAACACTGCAGAGGTCGGGAAGTCAGGGATTTTCGGACGTAGAGTTTTACGAGCAGTAGACTAGTACAATAATTACGAGTCCGGCAA
The DNA here is from genome assembly GCA_963082605.1 of Rhodophaea formosa. NCBI lineage: Eukaryota > Metazoa > Arthropoda > Insecta > Lepidoptera > Pyralidae > Rhodophaea > Rhodophaea formosa. The sequence goes on along the minus strand of OY720218.1, from coordinate 6,745,576 downwards.
TCCCATTCCCGCCGAGGTATGTTTATGCTTTTCTCAATAATTGTGACGAAAGTGTAAAAGTTTCATTTGTCTTCATATATATTTTCTCTATACTATTTGCCGGCAACAAATGTTTCACTGTCAAATTAGGCGAAGCCTACTTCGCCAAATTTGAAAGCGAAACCTTAGGCAGGAATGGGATTGCTGGACTCGTAATTATTGTACTAGTCTACTGCTCGTAAAATTCAACCCGCCCGGTAATCCCTAACTTTCCGACCTATGCATTGTTGAATTATTTTTCCCAGACCAAGTCTATCATCTACTATACCGTTTACTCTAGACGGTAGAGCACTTACTATGCTACTAGTTAGTAACAAAGTATGTACTCTACCTATTACTCTCGACGGTAGAGCTACTATGCTTCTAGTAAGTAGCAAAGTCTATCGTCTACTCTACCCATTACTTTCGACGATAGAGCTACTATGCTTCTAGTAAGTAGTAAAGTAAGAAATCTATCGTCTACTCTACTGTTTACTCTAGACGGTAAAGCACACTATGCTACCAGTTAGTAACAAATTATGTACTCTACTGTCTACTCTACCCTTTACTCTAGACGGTAGAGCACTTACTATGCTACTAGCTAATAAAAAGCAAGTCCTGTACCACCGCCTACTCTAACGTTTATTCTAGACGGTAGAGTACTTACTAGCTACTTGTAAGTAGCAAAGTACTGTTCTGTCTACTCTGCCATTTAATCGTGTACGTGATAATACAGGTGTTTTTTAATTCATTGGCATCCTTTTAAATATAGACTTTACCCATAATTAAAAGTAATTTAAGACTACTTTCGAGAAAATTAAAATTACACATTTTTCAAATTTAAGAAAAACTCAATAACTTCCTCAAACGCTTTGAAAGATTAGATTAAGATTTAGACTTTAGATAAAAATTAAAAATTAAAACAGAACTGAATTTCCAAAAACACCGAAAAATTTATTCATTTAAACAATATTAAATCAATCGGTCGGTGAAATTTTCGTAAAACAAGTGACTTGACCGATACACAACCAGCGATTTGATGTTGACGTAAGAAATGTTTTTACGTGTATTTTTTTTTGAGTATGCTAACGAATTCGATTCCACCCTGTATGTATTTCTTAATGCTACTGCAAAATTACCTTACCTACGCATATTTTGTCATTATCGAAAATAATTTCTTATCGTTCAATTGTTTAAAATGCAAACAATAAAAATTGGAAAATAATTTGTTCCTAAAATATTTTAAAAAAGCATTTATGTAATACTTGATTAGAAAAACACGGTATTCAAAATTAATGTTACTATATTGAGTAATTATTAAAATCATGCTAGCTCAAATATATAAGATGCTATTTATCAAAAAAAATCATAATCAAAACGTTTATTCAGGAAATAGGCCTTTGCAGGCACGTCATATCATATTTAAAATTATCTTATTAGATAATATGTATTTATTAATTGTTCAAAACCTACAGACTACTAGCGTTTCGGAACCGACCACTGCAGAGAAGAAACTCCAAAAGAAACTCTTTTCAACAGTTTTGGTCGCCTACTCGCCTGAAGGGCTTTTTATGATTACGTATATTTATTCCTTATTGACTTTTTCTTTCTTTTCTTTTTTTCTGTTTTCATGTTTCACCCAGCTCAATCTTTTAAAATATAAAAGCAATAAATAAAATCGTCAATAAAATAAGTTTTGTAATCCCACATATAAAACTTGATTTGAAAAGCAAAGGTATTGATAAAAAAAAACAAGCAACCGTTAAAAAGCTTTTGATATGTCGACGTATCTCATGCTCATGACTGCCATGTTTTAACTGAAGGAGCATTCACCCTTCCTGGAATTCGTCCCCGGCTCTAGCGCCAGACACCACAAAAAGAATCTCACAACAATAGATTGTTCAAATATCAATGACAACTGCATTTTTTCTTTGCCTTTTCGGAGTGGGTGGCAAATATTTGAGGCTTCTGTTAAACGCTTTTAACGATTATTCCTTTTTTACATCTATTGGATGAAACACACTACAAAAGGAATCGCAATTGCGGGAAAAATATTAAAATTCATAGAACAATATAATCTTTAAGTTATTAGGTACCATTTCCCAAAAAATTATTGAAGTTTTTTGCATCTTGAGGGCTGGCCAAAAGATCAGCATTGCTATCCAATGTGGCAATGCTGCTGGCCTTCTGGGCACGCTACCACGAGGCAATAATCTATATATAATACGTATTTAAGTTTTAGTATATTAATTTACTTTTAGTAGGCATTTGTAAAGTTTCATTAAAAATAACTCCTTTCTTAGCTGTGTTATTATTTATCAATGTTAACCGATTGTTATTTTTTTTTTTATATAATATCGATGAAGGGTTAGCCGAGTGTAAGTAAATTTAACGAATAATTTATTTTGCTCTTTTTCGGCTGTCTACAATTAACATTTAGATTCTCATTTAAAAAAGAATTCAAATTTAAAAGTCAAGCATAGATAGTCGATTGACCCGTTTTTTAGGGTTTCGTTGTAAAAATATTTCAGTTCCCTTATAGTTTCGCCATGTCTATCTGTCTGTCCGTCCGCGGTTTTACTCAGAGACTATAAGTACTAGAAAGCTGTAATTTGGCATGAGTATGTATATTACTCATGGCCAAAAAGTGGTAGAAAAAAATCTTGAAAAAAAATTTTTTTGGGGTAGCTTCCATACAAGTAAAGTGGGGGAGTTCTTTTTTCTCTATTTACCCATCGTGTGGGGTATCGTTAGATAGGTATTTAAAAACTATTGTGAGGTTGAGAACACCATTTTTCGATTTAGGGATCCGTTTCCGAAATATTTGGTTTTAAAGTGCAAATTTTTGTTAGAGGTAAGTGTCCCCCCCTCTATCTGCTTAACGGTTATATATGGATACGTGAAAAAAATTACAGCTGTAGTATATATACTGAAATTGAAAGAAAAATTATCAGAGCTGAGTACTAAGTGCAAACTATAAAGTTATAGGCAACCAACTCATAAAATGTACAGGAAAATGTAAAATGTCATACAATTTTCATTGTTAGATGTTTTTTGTCGTTAAACTGTGAGGTGTGAGTGTGAACTCAAAGTTTTCATTCGCAACTACGGAACCCTACACTGCGCGTGGGCCGACACGCACTTGGCCGGTTTTTTTTTATTGAGATGAAATTATGAAAAAATATGCCATACGTTGGCAAGCAACACGTGCAAAACAACTAATTGAAAATGTCGTCTCTTCCTTCATCATCTTCATCATCATTAAAATCACCTCACTCACCCATCTCGATGAGACATGTACTCATAAAAAAAAATTGTCTCATGCCCATCATCTATAAAAAAAATTCATTAAAAGATCATTTTCCATCTTGACCTGACCGGGGATCGGACACGGATGGTCCCGGGTTCGATCCCCGGTCAGGTTAAGATGGAAAATAATCTTTTTCAGATTGACCTGGGTCTTGGATGTTTATCTATATATGTATTTGTTATAAAATATAGTATCGTTGAGTTAGTATCCCATAACACAAGTCTTGCTTAAGAACTTACTTTGGGGCTAGCTCAATCTGTGTGATTTGTCCGTATATATTTATTTATTTATCTATGGCCTAAGATAGAAACAAGCTTACTTAGAAGATATCTAGTCACCCTATTTTTAAAAGATCCTAGCTATATACGTTCGGAGCGTAGGCTATGTAACGTCAGCAAAAAAACAATATTACAAACGTAAAGTGTCATAAACGGTAGTCGAGTTTTTTTTTATTTTTAAAATAATACAACCTGTTAACTACCTTATCGTTAGTGAAGTTAGCGAACAAAGTAGATACTTGTTATTATTCTGTTAATTGCTAATTTAAGTTGATCATGCTATGTAGGTACACTAATTTTGGATATTTATTGACTAGTTCTCAATCACTACATATTATGAAACAAGTTCGCGATAAACTCAAATACTACTGCACGGATTTTCATGCGGTTATAACAATAGATAGAGTGATTCATGGGGAAGGTTTATAGGTATAATACAAGCCGTATCATAAAATATAATATAATACAAGGGCGCAGCCAGGAAGAGCTGCTAGCAACTAATATTACAAATACGAAAGTGTTTGTTTGTTTATTTGTTTGTTACGCTTTCACGCCCTATCTACAGAACCGATCATCATGAAATTTTGCATACACATAGGTTAGGGTACTGAGAAGAACATAGGCTTATAACATGCGGAAAAAGCCGCGGGTAACAGCTAGTTTTAAATAGTGCGGATAGGAACGTCATCGTGCGCGCGTCTCAATTCACATTCACCCAAAGCAAGACCTCCGAATGAGGTCGAAACATGTCGGCCAGTAGCTGACTAACTGGGGGGTTCCTCACCTAAATACGTGAGGAACCCGTTGCTACTTATTTTAATAGTTTTAAACAAATAAAATCAATTCGCAAATTCTCCTTTCCAGAATGCACTACTAAAACTAACGGCCTTCGCGGTCGTGCTAGCACTGTCTTCCAGCAGTATTGTCCAGTCCCCCGCCAGAGACGATGGCGACAACTTCGAGCTGCTCATCCTCCACAACAACGACATGCACGCCAGGTTCGAGCAGACCTCGCAGCTCAGTGGAACATGCTCAATAGAAGACCGGGACGCCGGAAAATGCTACGGCGGATTCCCTAGGGTCGCCACCGTGTAAGATTTTTATTAATATGCTCGTCTTTTGTTTTAAGTCTTTAGTTTAGCTTTTGACAGTCAATACTAATAATCATCAATCATCATCATCGTCAACAGGTCTTTGTTAGTCTCCACTGCAGAAGCACGACCACTATTCTGATATCTATGAGCACGACCCTCTCTGTACTAATCGAATCCTCTGACTCCTCTGGCTAATATAAGGCTGTGGTAGTACAGATAGAGTCATGCTCCTGCAGTGGAGACTAAAAAATACCTAATGATGATGTGTAGATTTCTGCAAGATGCTTGCCGGCATCGGTTTCAAAGTGGAAATTCTGAACTTGCGTCTTACAAATCCGACGCGACCGCTATCGATTAAAATTACTGTACTATTTTATCTATCAGAATAAATATATGAATGCATCAATCAAAATGTGTCCTTGTACGTAATTTGTTTTGAATTTGCAAGGCATTTAATAACCATCAAAATGTCATAAACCAAGTTTAACTCGTTTTATACAGCGAAGTACTATTTTGGCCGTGTAATAGTTTCTTAATCAATTTATATTGGTCTCAATTATAGTTGTTTACTGCCTGCAACACAACAACTAATTGGATTCTTATAAACTCCCACGTTCTAGTCTGGAAATACCAAGTAGAATAAACGCAGGAAATAAGGATTAATTTTTTATATTGTGTAAGGTTAGGATCAGCTTTTATAGCGTTCACTCATTTACCAGCCGTCTAAAAATAGAAAGGGGACAAAAATGAATTTTTGTGTTCTGCAACATACTGCAGTCCCAACAAGAATAGTATGAAATTTGTTCAAGCCTTAGAGCATTAAAGCAATATGGTTGGTTTAATGCTCTAAGGTTCTAGCGTTATCTGTCTGAGAATTTTGATTAAAGTTGCTGCTCTTTTGTGAGCACAGGTAAAATCTTCATACAAAATACGAAATTAATTATTTAGAAAAAAGTAATTTCGTATTTTGAATGAAGATTTTTATTTGTAGTCCTGGTAATAACAAACAAAGTCTAATTTTGTATCAAATACAAATATTTGTGTCTGTCGGTCCTTTTGCATTAAATCTGAACAAACAAAAAATAGTTGTGAACTTTTTGTCTTTTCTGTATCGTCTTCGTGTCTTCTCTATATTATTTAACTTTTAAATTAGGTAGGTAATCATTTAAGTTTCGGTGGCCCGATATCGGCATATTTTTTTTGTGCCTTTACTTATAGGCAAAAAGGAACATACTATGCACTTTTAATGCGCTGTCCAAACAAATACTACCGGACCAGTCCTGTACCGGTACCTACTAGATGCTAGTAGTACAGGTACATCTTGTTTATACCTTTTTGTTTTACCAAGTTTTTTCCAACCCAAAAATCTAAATGTTTTTCATAAAATTGATTGAAGTACGTTAAATTCAGCGAATTCCAATTTCAAAAATACGTAACTTAACTTACCTAAATAATTAAAATGCGTCCTAAAGTAGTAGTATGCGAAAGGATTGTGTAATTAGTTATTTGCCAAAAACGGTGTCAAGAGATTTTTTAAGGGAAAACTTCTTTAGCGGCGCTGTGCACTTTTTGTGATGGGGAAAAAATGTTAAACTCGCGACAGGTCACGTGACCGTAAGATTCGTCAGTCGTCGTTTTCACTTCTGCCGGCCCTCCCGGAGTGCAACCCGTTGTTTTATATTGAAAAAAAGAGTATCATGATTTATTTGCTTCAAAAAAAAATGTTTCAATTTCAGAGTGAAAGAGGCCCGAAGGAAGGCAGCCAGTGGGGAGGGGCCTCCTGTGCTCTACCTTAACGCTGGAGACACATACACGGGTACCGCCTGGTTTACCATCTACAAGTGGAAGATCGCCGCCGAATTCATCAACGCTTTGCAACCGGACGCTGTTGTGAGTATCTCAAACTCTATATTCGGTAAAGGAAGTTCCTTCTATGTTTCTATGTTGATGATATTATTACCTATGTGTCGTGATTCGTGGCGTTATGTTGTTGTAAATGTGGCAAATATCGTTATATCCTATCGCAAGATACCTATAGTAATTTCAAAAATAAGTATGTATAGTTTGTTAAGTAAAATTTTTTTTCGCCTTAATTTTTATAGTGTTTAACAATATTAAAACTAACTTCTATAAACTAAGAATTAAACCTACCTATAAAATAAAACTACTTATAAATAAAACCTACCTATAAATAAAACTGACCTATAAATAGAAAATGTCCAGCAGGTCATTGCCCTGCGGTAATGTGCCCAGAAGACTGGCAGCATTGCCACGTTGAATGGCAATGCTTATTCTTTGGGAAAAATAGTTGCCAGCCCTCTGGTCATTCGACACCTCGACCAGCCTTTTGCTCACAAACTTAAATAGTTTGTGAGCTGAGGGACCCCACGGACCCAGTGTCTCGACCCCAAATTATATAGTTTTATATATTTATACCTATATATCAGGCAAACCTGACTCACTGACTTATATATCAACGCACAGCCGAAACTACTATACCTAGAAACTTGTAATTTGGTACAGGGGTGCCTTTCATAATTGGCTACTTGACTAAAAAAATTTCGTGTCGCTATGTAAAGACCTATCAAAAATAAACACAATAGTCACCGAAATACATTTCTAAACAAAAAACTCTTTCAGATATAGAAGTTTTAAAGACACATATTTTTAGACGTTAATTTTTAGACGTGAAAACGCACTGCTGAAATGCCTACATATTTGTGACGTCACAACTTTGTATTTTGTATGGGCGGCGTGAGAACTTTGTTTGGTAGCTATACGAAATATTACGTTTGTGGTAATGGTTTCATAATAAAACTTGCCATCAATTTAGCGAACTACAATACAGTATAATTGTAATTTAAGATTTTCATACTTTTAAAAATGGTCTTATTCACCCAACTTTAAAGAAGCTTTAATAACACTTAACGAATCGATATCAAATTAAAAATGTTTTTATAGTGTTTTTAGATCGAAATACCGAATTTAAGTGAACACTAAGAAAGTCTTTTAGAAGTTTAACGCGGATAAAGTCGCGGGAAAATTGATATTAACATATATTTCTTAGTATATAATTAGAGTCCTTAAACTGCTCCAACGCCTTCGATGTAGTTCAGTATGTAATGTAGAGCCCATCCCCGGAGAGCTATAATAAATAAGTAGGATGCAAAAAGTGAGTGCAATCAAAAACATGTTCATCCGACCTCCACCATGGGTGTGGAAAGTTCGGGATATTTCCAATGGTGGAGTTGGGGGTAGCATTTCTGACCTTCCTGCCATAGGGCTGGTGCCGGGCGTTGCGCCTACTTTTGCCATCCCTGGGTTAAGTAAGACGGACCGACTGAGTTATTTCTCATTTTTCTGTTGTACTAGTGATTCGTATCCTCCTTCCAATTTTAAAATATATCAACATTTTTAATAACTTTTAAATAATTATATAAGTACACAAGAAGCCCACAAAAGGTCAACTATCTCATGGGACTGTAATCATAGGTCAGGGATTTGCGTCATGTAGTGCCTTGGGGCAACGCCACTTCATTTCCTTTGCACGCGCTGATCGTGTGTAGCGTCGCAGCGGACGTTTCAGCTCATTGTGAACGTACGATACAATCATATTGCTGTCCTTCGTCTATTCAGGCTTATCGTTGTGTTATCGTGTCTGTCTTTTCTGTATTTACGTATGTGTATGATGATATACTGAAAAAATGTTCAAACAATACAACAAATTTTGTTTGCACATATTTTGAGCATTGTTATCTACCTAGGCAGAACATAATCATTATACAAATTCAGGATTCGCATATTAATTTTGACATATAATACTGATAAAAAATGATGTGTAAACTTATTTTTATCTTATTTATTATATGGATGTTTTACTTTACTATTAAACTATATCTACCTCCGGGAAATCTCCCAAAACACAGCTTTTAATGATAATGATTCAATCAAATTAAATTTGTGTATAAATTATACTCTAATAAAATATAATTGTGAATTCCTTTTTTATTGAAGTATTTACTTGAACAAAACATACTTAGAAAACTTATAATATGCACATGAAAAAATCGCAAGAATTACAGGAATAATAATCAGCAAATCCTAAGTGAGAACATAGCGATGTGATGATATGAAAGATGGATCTTCTGGAATTAATTCCGAGTAAGTTACTATGTTTATATTTAAAGCTATTGAATTCTAACTAACATTACTATCAAGATACCTATAATGAAACAACTAACATTAACATTACAATGTTTAACAAAACCTACTAACCTTTATCTAAATTTACATTTTTAAATGCAAATATTTACTTCAATTTCATGTTTTATTTGTAATAATTATAATTATTATCAACGGCATCGCCAAGGAAGGCAGGGGGGCTGGTGCCCCTCCCTAGAGGGTTTTTTTTAAAGTTTTTTTAATGATGTGTCTCCTTAAAAAAAAAAGAAATGTATCCTATATTTCCAAACTGCAAAGGGGACACCATTACTGAGTAAAAGTTTTTTCCAACCATTTTAGTCTAGCGGTGATAATAATGATCGGTAAACGTGAAAAGTAAAAAAGGCACCCCCCTCCTGCGTGGGCTTTTAACCCCTTCCCCCAGCTTATCGAGTTTCTGTCCCCCTTTGACAAGACTTTGGCGATTCCTTTGGTAATTTTTTATGTATCTATATGTGGTTGTGGGACTAGTTCTCTATGGTGTGGGTGGGGCTAGTGCAGGTGGTTTTACTAGTTTTAATTATTCATATTTTGGAAACCAATAGTGTGAGAAATCCGAGGAAGTATAAGGCTTTTACGCCTTCTTATTCAATATAACATCGCCTTTATATTCAATCTTTTCAAATTTCTTTCCTGTTAACCTTACTAAAACCTATCAAAACTAACAAATCATTTATTTACTTATCCTTCGTACTTAGTTACTAATGTTTACTAAAAATTGTAACGTAAGGTTTAATATCTAATTATACAAGTAATTTCCAATACATTTGTCCAACAATTTAAACATGAAGGTTTTAACGACCCTATATCATTAATTTTGTTTGTTTCAGTCCCTTGGAAATAACGACATCGAACCTGGATCTATGGAATTTTCACCTTTCATCAACAATATTAATACAAAAGTATTATCCAGCAATGTTTTATTAAAAAATATAGATAACCACAACCTGGAATCATCAGCTATTTTTGACATAAAGGGGAGGAAAGTTGGCATTGTTGGATATCTGAAAGCCCGGAATGAAATTTTGGATAGCGCCGGTAATGTCGAATATATTGACGAAGTTATTGCTTTAAAAGAAGAAGTGAAAAAGCTGCAGGATTTAGGAGTCGATATAATAATAGCATTAGGTCACTCAGGAAAAGAGATAGCAATCGCACGTCAAGTTGAAGGTGTCGATATTGTAATTGATGGCCATGAAAATATGTACTATTGGAATGGCACCGCTGCAGAAAATCAGTCATTCGGAAGGACAACATTCCTAAACGCATTTAGAAAACCAGTTTGGGCTGTAGAGTCTTACGCGTACAATCGATATCTTGGCGGATTTTATGTCAAATTTGACAAAAATGGTGACATAACTGAATTTAAGCACGCTCCTACTTATTTAGGTCCTAATATTCCTCAAGATCCTGACGCTGTCAATATTCTTAAGGCAAATACTAAGGACATCGCATTGAAATCCCAAGAGGTGATTGGACAGACTTCTGTGGTTCTTGACGGAGAGTCTTGCCGCACTGAAGAATGTAATCTTGGTAATTTGATCGCAGACTCAATGATGTATTATTATGCAACTAGATTTTCAGGGGAAAGATGGACTGATGCTCCTATAGCCATAATTCATGGGGCTGCAATTGCTGCTTCTATTGCACCACAAAACCGTCCAGCATCTGTAACTCGAGGGGACATATTATCAGCATTACCTGAACCAAGTAACTTAGTCATTATAACGATGAATGGAACGGTTCTAAATCAATTATTAGAACATGCAGTTGCAGATTATAATCCTTCTAATCCTAGTGGACGATTCTTGCAATTTTCGGGCGTAAGAATCATTTACGATTTCGAGAGTGAACCTGGATCTAGAATAGTATCGGCTTTAGTTCGATGCTGGGATTGTATCGTGCCCCAATTCTTTACTATCGATGACTGGAGGGATTACAAAATAATAATGCCTGTATCATTATTGAACCAGCAGTATGGTTATTCCATGCTAAATGACTTGCCAAGGGAAGAGCTCGCTTACGATGAAGTGACATGTCTTGCGGATTACATCAACCTGAGAAGCCCTGTGTACCCAGAAGTGGCTGATAGAATTGTTTTAGAGAATGCACCTGATTCTGCTACTGTATTTACATCTTCTACCTTCGTAATTGCACTAGCTTTACTAACGCGTCTTGTAGCTTAATTTGCACGAAATATATTTTAAATAGAAACTGGTTTTTTTTATTTATTCAGTTCATTTATGTACCTTTCGTACCAATAACATCTACACCATCATTCTTAAGTGTGCCTATGTGATGTATAGAATGATCAAGCCGGCGAAGATTAAGCATTATGGTAAACGGGTTAGTCTTTTTTCATGTAAAATGTCTCTTTCACCGTGACATCTTCTTTCAATTCTTCTTTCTTTAATTTTTGTTCTTGCATGGTTCACTTGCATGGTTTTCTTGCATGATTTATTAATTCCTAACGAATATTTTGCTTCAAATGATAACTTTATCACTTATACTTGCCTAAATGCAAACAAACACACAGTTTGTATTCCCATAATTCAGTGCAAACTAGAACGTCGTTAAGTCCAATTAATAGGTGAAGACTAAGACTACCAACCTCACACGAGGTTTCCGGCAACTGCGACTGGGATCACTTATAAATAAATAAATCTACTGTTTAAGCTAATAACAGTACATTCAAAAGAAAACAATTTTGGTAATTTTTTAAGAACAAAACTAGTTTCATACATGTACTCGGTGATTTTTAACTAAGTACATTGTGATTATTGTATGGTATGTCGATTATTTTAAATATTAGGTAGGTATATGTATACTTTCAATATATTTCAACATCATTACGGCTAATTTTGTAATATACTTTCATGATAGATTAATGTTGATGGTTTGCAAGTTGTTGGTTAATGATAAATTTTTGAACAACTAAAAGGTAATTAATGAGTTAACAATATTACTTTAACACATTTTTTCACTTGACTGTACTGTTTTTATCTATTTATGTGGTACAAGTCGGCTAAAGATTTTTTTTGATCCAGAATCCTCGTTGCTGGAAACCGCCTATTTTTTTCAAAAAACTAAGTATTGCTTCGGGTATCAAATTCGGAAACTAAACTCAGAGTATTAAAAATACTACAAAATTACAAATTAAATTCTTTAAATAAGTTTGTATAAGAGAATTTATTTTGTAGCCTCAATGACACTTCAAGTTAATGTACTTGCCCTAAACATTTAGGTGTATTTAGAACACCTCCCCAACTTCTCTTTATGTAGGTATTTATTTTGTACTAAAATGAATTACCACTGTCAGGCGTAGCTAACATTTCATTCTTAATCTAATTGGATAAATCACTTTAATGATATTCGCCATTGATAATCAACTATTAACGAGAATACTTGCTAAATTATTTATTGCATTTTTTCATCTATAATTATTCTTCTAATCCTATATTGTAATATCGAACGACGAGAACCGCAACCAAAGTTAGCCAATAGTGTCGAAAGATTTACGCATTTTTTGTCCTGTCAATTAAGTAGGTACTTATTACAAATTATTGCTGGACTTAAATAATATTTACTTTTAAACAGTTAAGTCACCTAGCACGTACATAAGTTTGCCACGAGAATACAAACAGTCAATACGTGTACCCTAAGTAGATGGGAGTGAAATTTATTATTACCGTTAAATTGGTGTTGGTTATTTGTGACTTTTCATGCCTGCACAATTGCGATTGATATTTTGCATGCATTTCATATCTTGAAATACCTGTCCATTTAACTTTTGATAGAATTATCATGCATTTCTAATAATTGGTTTTATTATCTTGAGTTTTCCATCACTTAGTACTTCTTGCTGCTGTTCCATACGAAATTCACTTATCTTCATTTGTTTCAGTCACTGGGCAACCACGAGTTGGATAACGGCGTTTCTGGATTAACCCCTTTCATCGAAAATTTGACTTGCCCTGTCCTCGCAGCGAATCTCAATCTCACTTTGGAGCCGACATTAGAATCTGAACAAAATCTCATGAAGTCTGTAATCTTTAATATTAATAACACTAAAATAGGCGTTATTGGATATTTAACGCCAGAAACTAAATTACTAGCAATAAAAAATTATATCGAATATGAAGAAGAAGTATCTGCCATCAAGAAAGAAGTAGACCGATTAAAACAAGAAGGAGTTAAAATATTTATCGCGTTAGGACATTCAGGCTTTACTAAGGATCTCGAAATAGCCAAAAAAGTTGATGATATCGATCTAGTCATAGGAGGACATACGAATACATTTTTATGGAATGGTGCAACAAATGAAACTGAATCAGCTGAAGGACCATATCCGACTATAGTTGAGCAAAAGTCAGGAAAGAAAGTACCTGCAGTTCAAGCTTACGCTTACACAAAATATTTAGGGAAACTTCATTTAGTATTTAATGGAAATGGTGATCTAGTAAGCTTTGATGGCAATCCTGTTCTTTTAGATAAATCTATACCTCAAGATCCAGATGTCTTATCTATTGTAAACCAGTACCGTGGTGATGTATTAAAAGTAACCGAAAACGTTGTGGGCAGCACGGCCGTTACTCTAGATGGGCATTCCTGTCGTCTCAGGGAATGCAACATGGGCAACTTGATAACTGACGCTATGATTCGTAGATATGCTTCAGAGTATCAGGGTGACGGATGGACTGATGCACCAATTGCTATTATTCAAGGAGGTGGTATTAGATCTTCCATATCCAAGTTGTATTTACCTGCTAACGTCACAAAAGGTGACGTGCTAATAGTTTTACCATTTGGGGGTAAATTGGCGAAGGTTTCTGTAAACGGAACAAATATTTTGAAGATGCTTGAACACGCCGTTGCTTATTACACACCTAAACGTGCTAAAGGGCAATTTCTTCAAGTATCTGGAATTAAAGTTGAATACGATTTAAAAAAGAAACGCGGAAAGAGAGTTACCAAAGTCTTACTACGATGTGGCCTTTGTGACATTCCTACGTACTCTGCTTTGAACGTATCTATGAGCTACAATGTTTTAATGCCCTCATTCCTTTCAATGGGAGGAGATGGTTTCTCAGTATTGAACGGGCTCCCGTCAGAAATTTTAGATTATGATGAATGTAATTGTACAGCTGAATATTTTAAACAGTTTAGTCCTATATATACTGCTGTTGAAAATCGAATTACCTTACAAAATTTAAATTGGGTAAAAAGCTCTGCCATATCTCCAAATATGTCATTTGGATTAATTACAGTATTTTTGATTGTTATAAAATGCATTCTGTAATTATTTTTCTTTTTTGTTATAATTTTAGTTGTATATTGTGTACAATATCCCACGTATGATTTTAATTGAAATTGTTAAATATGTTCATATTAAATAATTTTTATAATGTTTTAGTTACTTATTACTTCTTTGCTATACTTACAATATAATTACTATTGCGATAATGTAGATAAGATTTATAAATAAGTAGAATGTGAATGGAGGTGAGTTTACCTTTTAACAAAATATAATCAATTGTGACTATTTCAAACTCTTATTCCAAACAGCTACAAATAAAAAAAAAAATACGTGTATGAGATAAGTTTCAATATCAAATGACAAATTGTTTGTTTCAGTCCCTTGGAAATCACGAGTTTGACAACGGCGTTACTGGACTAACTCCTTTCATTGAAAATTTGAACACACCAGTAGTAGCTGCTAACTTAATTCTTACCAAGGTTCCGGAGTTAGCGAGGGAAACAAACCTCAAGAAATCTATAACCCTTAACATCAAAGGTCACAAAATTGGTATTATTGGGTACCTGACACCGGAAACAAAAATTTTAGCAGTCAAGAATGATGTAGAATATATCGATGAAATTGTTGCTCTTAAAGATGAAGTGGCTAAGTTAAAGAGCCAAGGATGCAAAATTATTATAGCGTTAGGACACTCTGGTTTCACTAAAGACTTGGAAATTGGAAAACAAGTTGATGGTGTTGATTTAGTTATCGGAGGGCATTCTAACACTTTTCTTTGGAATGGAACCTCGCCAGATTCTGAAGATATTCAAGGCCCGTATCCTACTTACGTCAAACAATCATCAACGAAATTAGTACCAGTAGTACAAGCGTATGCGTACACTAAGTATCTTGGTAAACTGCACTTAGTGTTCGACTCCGACGGCAACCTTCTTTCCGCAGATGGAAATCCAATTCTTTTAAATAGTTCCATTCCCCAAGACAGTGATACTTTAAAAATAGTTGACCGTTATAGAGTCCAAGTTAATAATGCAACACAAGCCAGAATGGGTACAAGTTTAGTTCTTCTTGACGGTTTAAATTGTCAGAAAAAGGAATGTAATCTTGGAAATCTAATAGCAGATGCCATTATTTATACTTATGCCAAGAATTACACAGGAAAACACTGGACAGATACACCTATAGCTATTATTCAGGGAGGAGGTATAAGAGCATCCATAGCACATGCAAAGAAGCCAGCTGTTATAACAAGAGGTGATCTTTTAACTGTATTGCCTTTCAAAGGCAATATATCGAAGGTGACAATGAATGGAAGTACTGTGTTAGAAATAATGGAACATGCAGTAGCTAATTACAATCTTTTAGACTTACCAGGTGAATTTTTACAGTATTCTGGAATCAAAGTCGTATATGACTTGAAGCTACCTTCAAAGAGAAGAGTGGTGGCAGCAAAAGTAAGATGTAGCGCATGTGATATACCACAGTATTCCGCGTTAAAAAAAGAAAATATGTACAACGTTCTGATGCCTACTTTTATTGCTGATGGTGGGGATGGTTACTCTATGCTCGTTGGTTTACCAAGAGAAACTTATCCCTACGATGAACTTTACTGTTTAGAAACTTATTTACAAAGATACACGGATGTAATGCCTGAAGTAGAAGGCAGATCCATTTTATTGAACCCAGAAGAGGCTAAATCTTTATCGACATCCTTATCACCTTCTTTAGTATTACTATTAGTATTAATAATTAAGATGTGAAAAATATAGATTTATATTCATAAAAGTACAAAACATAATTATTCAGTATTTGTAAAGGTGTGAAATATTGTGAAAAGTTCGAATGTCTGAGCTTATACCTATGGAAGCATGGATGTCGCAAAATTATGGATTACTGCGGATATAAAGTTCCTTGATTTAATAATAAGTTCCTATTATTAAATAGTTTTGAGAAAAGTATGTTGTTTCATTTAACATATAAAATTATCTGCAGCGTGATAGCGTAGAATAGGACCACTCCAAGTCTTCCAGTGGTCGTAGAAGGCGTCTTAGGAAGCACAAGCTAAACAAAGCTCAAAACATCAAAGAGTCCTCTCCAATCCGTCTGGCCAACGTAGAGAGAATAAGTCAAATCCTCTGACTGTTTGGCTAATACCTATATGACTCTGGTAGTACAGAGAGAGTCGTGCTCCTACAGTGGAGACTTAATTTATTATAAAAAGATGAATGTTGTTTCTGTACCTAATCACTCCATAAAAGGTATAAGAAAAATATGCAAATATATCATTAATAAAGATCCGAACTTGTTATATTATATCACCATAAATACAATGCCTTTTAATCAAGGCTTTGCTTGCCTCTAACTTCAGATGGAGGTCAATATAATCATCGATATAGTATCATGTCAAGAAATCTAATAAATAAATGTAAAATTTTTTGATTAAAACTAACGTGAGATAAAGACATTATTAAAATACGTAACAACGGGTTACTCACGTAAATAGTCAGCTACTGGCCGACATGTTGGCCAGTAGCTGACTATTTACGTGAGTAACCCGTTGTTACGTATTTTAAAAATGTAAAATTCTATCATAACGGTCAAGTAAATCTTAGTCATGCGAATACAAACTAAAATATTTTAAGTCATAATTAGTCATAAATCATAAGTCAAATTATACTATATCGATGATCAAAACATTTTCTTTTCCTTTCAGTCTCTCGGCAACCACGAATTTGATGAGGAGGTCGACGGCGTCATACCATTTATCAGGAATGTGACGTCACCAATATTAGCTGCTAATCTAGTACTGAACAATGTTCCAGAATTACAGAACGAGACAAACCTACGCAACTCAGTAGTTATTCCAGTAAATGGTATCAAAATAGGTATCATAGGGTACCTAACACCTGACACTAAATTCCTCGCACCAAAAAACAAAGTAGAGTACGAAGACGAGGTTATTGCGATCAGAAGAGAAGTAGACAGACTAAAAAAGAAAGGAGTAGACATTCTTATAGCTTTAGGACACTCAGGATATATTAAAGATTTAAAAATAGCAGAAGAAGTAGATGGTCTTGACTTAGTTATAGGAGGACACTCAAACACCTTTTTGTGGAACAGTGACAAAACTGAAGAGAAACCTGAGATCCCACAAGGTCCCTACCCAAAAGTAATAAAACAATCTTCAGGCAAAACAGTATTAGTTGTACAAGCTTATGCTTATACCAAGTATATGGGTAGATTGCATTTGATATTTAATAAAAATGGTGATGTAATTGAATACGATGGTTCACCACTACTACTGAATCATGACATTCCAAGAGATCCTGAACTCCTAGCAACTATAAATAAGTATAGAAAAGATATAGACAGAATAAACAGTGAGGTAGTTGGAACCTCATCCGTTTTCCTTAACGGAGATTGCCGTCTGAGAGAATGTAACATAGGCGATTTAATAACAGACGCAGTAGTAAATTATACTCATTTTAAATATTCTGATTTACGTAAAGACCTGAACATAGCCATCGTTCAGGGAGGTCGAATAAGAGCATCTATCGACAGAGCACAAAAACCATTCGAGATGACAAGGGGTGACTGGCTCACAGTGTTGCCATTTTCTGATCCATTAACTATTGTGACCATGAATGGTAAGGTACTGAGGCAAGCCATTGAACATTCGGTGTCGACGTGGCGGGTGATCGATTGCACGGGACAATTCCTACAATATTCTGGGATTCAAGTTGCCTACGACTTGGCCAAGCCACCTGGTTCTCGGATTATTGAGGCTCTGGCTATTTGTTCCAATTGTGGAACAACGGGATTCAGTGAGATTGAAGACTCATATGAATACAAGCTGATTATGCCAGTATTTTTAGCAGAAGGAGGTGATGGTTTTAAGATGTTCGAAAATCTAGAAAATGAACCTGTTCCTTATAATGAGCTAGACTGCGTACTAAGCTACATCAAACAATATGGCCCCATAGGCATTACTACTACAAACCGGATAAAAATTAAAAATGAAGATAAGATTCAATCGCTTAAAAGAATTGGTGATGATTCTACCCCTTCAAGTGCATTTAGTCTATTTAATTACAACATTTATAGTATAGTTAGCACGTTTATAATTATATTTTCATATCTAAAGAATTAACGCGGGTATTAGATTTAGAATTATCAACCCCGATGAGTTATTAAATAACTGACAGATATAAAATATTGATAAGCAGTGTACTTAAAATTATACCTATACTTATGTAATATGACGGGTTAATTTTATCAGTATTTTCGATTTATAGTCAAACTATAGAAAATAGGTAAGTAACAAAGTCTAAAGTGTTAATTATTTATATATTTCCTCAATAGTCAAACTTAAAGTGACATTGTCTCTCTATTTGTATGTATGTATACGTACCTAATCTTATGTAATGTACAATATTAATATATAATATTCACACCAAGTGTGACCGAAAATTTGTTTTTTTTTTTCTTAATTCCTCTATAATGATACAAAGTCTTTAAAACTTAATGCCAAAAGGCCATTGCATATGTAGCAAGCTTTGCATGTATATGCAAGGCCGAATTAGCCCTTGGTCATACGAAGTGAGGGCCCTGCAACAGCTAAGGGGCCTTACGCGCGCAAACGAGTCGTATTTCGCCTTCGTCACTGCCGAGAGCCAGTGTGTAGTGTAGGGGCCTCGCCACTGATAAATACATTTCTCCACTCCACCATTACGCTGTACGAAATAAATAACATAATTCTTCAATAATAAGGACATACATACATATTATCACGTGTTTATCCCTTGCGGGGTAGACAGAGAGTACAGTGTACCTCTAAAATTGTGTTTAGGTCCAGTGTTGCCCTCATTCAAGCATCAAACAAAATTTTTAAATATGATCTCTGTTTTTCATAAAATAATTCATTTCATAAGCTCTGGACCTCGAAAAATTTAAGTATCCGCTTAATCGGGTCAGCCGATCAGGAAAAATTGGCTGTGACAGACTGGCAGACAGTTAGTCCTATGAGGATTCAATATTTGTTACTTAGTTGTACGGAACCCTAAAAACGCAGCGTCCTTTGGGTAGTATAAATAATACAGCTGATAGAAAATACAAAACATATATTGTTAAACAATATACCTCCTATATGGCATTTCTTGAAAAAGGGACATAAACTGGTACAAATAGATAGATACAGTCTGAATCAAACTTTATGGCGGCTCGGATATTAGCTGCGAATAGGAGATATTACTGAAAGCTGTGCCGCCAGAGTGCGCCACTAGCACATACAGTAAAACAGGTTTGACACTGACAAGTATGTACATGTCAGTGTCAAAGTCGCAATTAATTTGTGAAATTATACATTAGTCCTATATTAATTTGATTTTAAAATACTCCTTTAAGTATTAAAATATAAAAATGCAATTAATCTGCGTATTCGGATGTAAAATAAAGGCAATTTATTGCAAGTTTGACATACTTGTCAATGTCAAACATTTGTTTACTGTCTCTGCTAATGCTGCCCTCTGGCGGGAGAACATTGCAGTATTATCTCCCATTGCACAGAACGTGCCCCGCCTCCCCGCGCGCGCCCCGCTGAACCTAATATCGTGTTCTGCGCATCGCCTCGCGCGTTGTTCCGAGCCGCCATAAACTTTCATTCGGACTGTACGTCACCATATGTGAAGGTATTGTACGTATAAAATACTAATTAAAAACAAAGAAGTTAGCCACTCGGCAAATTTAAACATCATCAAAAGTTGTGGCGTAACGACGTAAGAGTCGTAAACGTCATGCCATTTGCCGACGAAGTATACAAACTTTTCACGTCCAAGGGACGCGAGTATGTGTACTAATACTGGGAAGTTAAAAATCCGCATGCTTTTAAAAGCACATAATTATTTACTTATTTCAAAAGTATGCTACACTAGCGCAACAAATAATTTAATTATTTTAATCATATCGAATTTAAAAAATCTATTATATACATAAAATTAGTAAAAATATTCACTGCTTTATCGCATCCATAACTTTGTTTTACATATATACCCATAACTATGTTTATTTGCAATAAGGTTAATTTTGTTTCTTTGTTTGCCCCTTATAAGTTTTAGTTTTAGCTATTCAACCGACGAATTTATGTTTATTTGCAATAAGGTTAATTTTGTTTCTTTGTTTGCCCCTTATAAGTTTTAGTTTTAGCTATTCAACCGACGAATTTATGTTTATTTGCAATAAGGTTAATTTTGTTTCTTTGTTTGCCCCTTATAAGTTTTAGTTTTAGCTATTCAACCGACGAATTTATGTTTATTTGCAATAAGGTTAATTTTGTTTCTTTGTTTGCCCCTTATAAGTTTTAGTTTTAGCTATTCAACCGACGAATTTATGTTTATTTGCAATGAGGTTAATTTTGTTTCTTTGTTTATTTAGAATAAAGTTATGAAAAGTGGGTTTTTTTCTTCATTTTACTAATAGTTATGAAAGACAGCTACGAAAGTGGACAAAATTTTGTTAATTAATAACCAGGTTTGAAAAGGGAAAAAAAAGTGTCCTTTCGTAGCTGGTTATGAAACTTGGTTACAAAAACAACAATTTATTTCTGTATTCATAGCTGGTTATCAAAGCAAGAAAAAAATTCCATGTTCGTAGCTGGTTATGAAAGATCAGTTATTAACGTGGACCAAAGGGTTTGTTTTAAGAGAGAATTACATATGTATAATAGCTGTACAAAATTGCCTGTTTGCTTTGTCCCAAGAAGGAGCGGAGCCTCCTGGCACAAGCATACTTTTGCTTAAAAGGAGGTTCCAATTTGCCATACACATCTTTTGTGAAAGAAATATTATATTTTGATTTTTAATTTTGAAATAAGAAGTAAATTACTTGAAGTATTTTGGTATTACTACATACATGTAATTTACTAGTGCATTATTTAAAGAGTTTCTTCTAATTTATGAAACGAATATTAATGAAAATGTATACCAAAATACTACACGTAATGTAATAAGTTATGTATTGTCGAGCTCCGTGGCGCAGCGGTCATCACGCCTGCCTGCGACACGGATGGTCCCGGGTTCGATCCCCGGTCAGGTCAAGATGGAAAACGATCTTTTTCAGATTGACCTGGGTCTTGGATGTTTATCTATATATGTATTTGTTATAAAAATATAGTATCGTTGAGTTAGTATCCCATAACACAAGTCTTTCATAAGAACTTACTTTGGGGCTAGCTCAATCTGTGTGATTTGTCCGTATATATTTATATTTTATATTATATTTATATTTATATAGATGATAGATTTTTTAAATCGATATGATTTAGGGTTAAAATAATTAATTACTGGGTGGTGGCGCTAGTGTCGCATACTATAAACTGAACACAGCAACATCAACTAAAAATAAAAACAAACTTATTTTTTTTAATTTATGTAATCTTAACATTATTTAGCACCATCAGAGATTTATCAAATAGGTAACATTAAGACAAAACCTCAAAAATAAGATGGAGATTCATAGGTCCATTCACTATGTAGGTATATCATCATTCCATAGATATCAGAATATCATCATTCCATAAGATAGGCCCGATGACTACTTAAGGCGCTTACACCAGCCAACTTGCGCCACCCCTGGTTTTCTTTCGTTTACTACTAAAAAGATCTAATTGAAAAATCCACGTAAGTACTTCACTAGTAAATGACTTGTAGTATTTGTTGTATTGCTTTTAATTACTTTATATTTGGTAAATCAAGAGAACTACTCATTAACGCCAAAAGCGGCCACTTTTGACGGTAATAAATAATTCTCTCAATCTGAAATGATAATATTGATGAAAATTTCTACTAAAAATACTACAAGTAATTTACTAAGGAAGTACTTACGTAGATTTTTTCAATTTGTTCTTATTTCGGAGAACAAAATTAAGTAACGGGTGTCGCTAGTTTCGGTGATGTAAGCCTCTTAACACAAAACATATAAAAAAGAAAACACATGATCTTAAAGGGTTGATTATTAGTAAACTTATAAACACACTCAATTTCCGTAATCCCAAGTAAGTGTACGTAAATTCTTGGTAATTACAAATAGCCAATCCATTAGCCATTTTCCATGCAAGTGTAAGATTATATTTTTCGAGTGGTAAACTTATATTCAAAAAGTATTTTTTTATGATTAAACATATGAATCGAAAACATAGTAAATAATATACTTAAAACTAAAACATTGGCACATTTTTGAAAAATATATTAACTAACCTATACTCATTTTTGGTTTTAAACAAAAACTATTTAAGTAGATAATAATTATTGACATTGAGACCAGAGAGAACATAGACGTATATTTTGCAAAGCGTGTCATTGATAAAAATGCGACTTATATTTTTTCATTTTGCCAGATACCTTAGGTAGATTTTAAAAGACTAGCAAAAAGAAACATCTTCATGCCTTATGTTTTTAAATTTTCAATTAAAGTATTGCTATGGATTCCTTGTTTAGAATAGTATATTCCTCCAACACTCCAACATATTGCCTTGGATTTAAACAAGGCTTACAATTGTTTATCTTTGATCTTTATAGAGATAAGTACACTTACAAAATATAATACTAACATATAGACTGTCAACCTCATACAAAAAAATTGGACCAATTTAAGGCCGGCAAATGTATGGCACTGCAGAGTTGTTTTCGACTCGCTACTAGATGGCGGTAATCCGCGTTAGCCAAGACTTACGAAACTAGGTTGTAATTTTAAAATATTATATCAAAAATATTGTTCTAATTTTTAATAAGTTAATGCTTTTATATTCTCATAATATGGTAGATATAATGTTGTGTAGCAACGAGTAGCGCCATCTATGTTAGTCTATGAGAACAAATCGTACTATTTAGACATTGGGACCACATGGCAATAGCAAAGACAATATAATACTAACGTAGCAATAGCAAAGACAATATAGGTATGATAACATTTCGACTGCCAACACCCAATATTATCCTATTATTGCCATGCTTTATGTATAATGAACAAAAAAAGTTCATACAAAAATATTGCGCCAACTTAAAACCAAATGTCTTTGTAATTGCTTTTGGAGCATGGCCAGGAAGAGTTAAATGAAAATGTTAAGCCCTGTGACTGTAAGGACAGGACGGAACAACAAATGTTACAATAGGAAGGAACTTCTCATACATTTCACGTCACCCAGTTCATTATTACTTACTTAAACGTTTTTACTTTCCAAAACATTTTTTACAATAAAATAAGTTGCGTCCTCCCTATTTAGATTAAATCGCCAATTTTTTGGGAGATCGAAATTTATTATACTCCACTTTTGTACGAGTATATTAACAATTTAGCAAGGCTTTGCATCCCATTTGATTTCAGCAAAATAAGGCAGAAGACCACCAAAAATTTGCAGACATTGCTTGAGGGTCTCTTGGCAGTTGGCTAATTCGACGCAAGGAGCATACGGCTCCAACAATTCTGCGAGCTCACATAAGGGCTTGAACAATTTGGCAGCTATTTTCAAATCCCCTTTTTGCAATTTCTCTATATTACTATCTGATAACAATGTACCTTTTGTATTTTCGATTGCAGGAGGTAAGTTCTTGGCTGGTAACATGCTAAAGTATGTGGGCCATTTATTTACACATGCTTCACATGTACAAATGAATTTGTATTGGGATTTCAGGGCGTTTTGGCGCTCATCGTAGTTTTCCATTGCATGGTGTGATCTGTAAATAAAGAAATATAGAGTTTAGCCATTGTATACCACCAATAATACTCACATACATACATACATACATACTATCACGTCTTTTTCTTAGACAGAGCCCAGGTCTATAAAACCTAAAGGCCATGTTTAGCATTTAGGTGGGCTTGTAGGTGTTGAACGGAATCAAAATAGTTATGGGTTGCTAGCCGCATCGCCTATTAACATGATACTTATATATTCCAATCCCAACTAATCCCAACTTCCCAACTAATATTATAAATGCGAAAGTGAGTTTGTTTGTTTATTTGTTTGTTTGTTTGTTACGCTTTCACGTCGTACCTACTGAACCGATCATCATGAAATTTTGCATGAACATAGGTTAGGGTACCGAGAAGGACATAGGCTATATATTACGCGGGCGAAGCCGCGGGTAACAGCTAGTAATATATAAAATTCATCAATAGTAAACATTCTGTCAATTTAGTTGGTGGGCAATATAGTTCAATAAGTGGGAAGTCAGAACAATCAGAGTATAATGTAAACTTGGATATGTACTCTCCATTAAAAAACTGAGAAATAGTAAGGAAAATTAAATAATCTTGGCTATTCTAGGATGAGAATGGTTCTCGTGCAGTTCTGCATCACGCACTATAGGAAGTAAGTACAGTTTGTTTGTTTTTTCGTATGTGTGTGTGTAGTTCGGTGTTTCAAAGGTAAGGAACTTGTAAAACAAAAAAGAAACGAAACTAAACCGGTAAAATCCAAAACCGGTTTAACTTAAGTGGTTGTAACAGCTCCATATTATGTCCCGCTGCAAACTTTGGGTATTTTCACACACTCAATTCCGATCTCTGGTGATTACTTACAAATTAAGAAAATATACCAAAATACTGAAAAATTTATTCATACATACCCATAGTTATCAAATATCTGCATTCCTTTACTAATAGGTCTAAGAGCAAATAGGGCCATTTTTCCTGTACCCAACTTGTTAAATCTCACCACATTAGGTGCACAAGAATGGTTGATCAAACTATGGAATGCATAAGGAGCACTTGCAAGACTCGTCTCTTCTATATAGTTACCATTCAAATCTTGCTTGGTGCCAGATATGCCATGCATGTTGGTCGGACACGTCATGATGTGGTGTAATAGTGTGCCAGCCACACATTTCCTTATTTCTTCTTTGTCTTCATCATCACCTGCCTTCAAAAATTCTGTGCTCTCTAACAGTTTCAAAAACACAGCAGCAGAGACTGCTTTGAGAAAAATATCAGATATTGACCTCTTCTCTATGTTAGAGGCTAGCATATGTATTGAAGTATAATATTTTGAATCATACACCCACTTATCATTGACTTTAGCATGTCCTCTAAATTCTGATTCAGCATTCTCTTCAGCTTCTTTAATTGTTTGGAACAGGGCCTTCCAATCTGCATGATCATTGCGAGATTTTATGACAATACGTAGGCCAAGCCACTCAAGTTTTGTAAACTTCATATCTATAAGTGTTGCCATCAAAGTGCATTCCACTGAATGGTAGTCAGCCCAGGCCTTTATCTTACACTCCTCAGAGCAATATAATGCATAACAACAATTATGACATGGTGTTAAGTTCATGTCTCTGGATAAACAGTAGCTGCAACTTAATAAGAATTGTGACTTTAATAACAGTACTAAGTAAGGGTCCTCGTGTACTAGAATTTCACCCACTTTGATATCCTCTTTGGCTACAACATGTCGGCCCATTTCAGTGCTATACACTACTTCCAATTTTGAACTAGCACACACATACTGAGGATCATTCTGGTATTCATGTGCAAGGAATTTAACAATTTCTGGGTTCTCATCATTTGGTGCAGTTTTTTTATGAGGCAACTTCTCTTGGCACATTTTTTTTCTGTTATTGAGTTTACCTCTGAGCTTTTCTGGAAATTTTAATGATAATACTAGTTCAATATCTTTGATACATTCACTGTGGGCTCTCAAAGATAACAATACAGCAGATCTATTGGCTAAAGCAACACAGTAAGCTTCAGACTCCAATGGGGCATACAGTAACGACAAATTGTAATACTGCAATGCCATATAATTATCTTTCCGTTGGTAACAACTGTTGCCTAGGTTACGATAGTTTGTAGACACAACCTCAGACTTGGACACTTCTAGTACATTTGGAAAGGCATTCAGGCTTTCTAGTATATCATAAACATATAAAACCCTTTTATCATTTTGAGTTAGACTAAGCAGTTTCAGAGATATAGGTTTAATTTTGTTGTCTTCATTGAGTTTCTTGATTACACGATTGTAACAATCATCTATACTCATTTTGGGTTCTTATATAAACGTGATATATTTTTATAGCAATGTCTCACTTTGCTACTCCTTTTATAGTTGTGAATTTGGGTTGTGAGATGGTGTATGTTATCGACCAGAGGCTGAAAGCACAAAATATAGGGTCAGATAAGTCGGAAAGAGGTTAGTTTTCAATCTTTGTGAAACACCTTTAAGAAACAATATTTTTATTGGTATTATCATGTGTTAAACAATATAATAACGTTGCGTTGCTAATACTTACAGTTCTTACTGATGTCGCTACAGTCCTGCTTCACCCGAAACTCTTGGATGAACTATTTATACCACAGCCAGTGGCCACACACGTTGTCACAAAACAGTTGTTGCAAGATATATCTGCTACATCTATTATGAAACTGGACGACTATTCCATGACCAAACTGTGGGATCTAATGACCATGATCTTCAAGTGGCAACTTTCAGTAGCAACTAATCAAAACATTTTTGACATTACGCGCCGGCATCTAAAAAATGTGGCCAGATTGCTGCCTCAATATTTCCCAAAATACATTATTGAACAAACATTAAGAAGATTTGAAACTTTAGCTCAACGTTTCACAGATGACGATTATAAATGCTTGAGTAATACCTTAATATTATGGTTCTCAGAATATCATACAAAAATTTCAGTTCTTTTGCGATTGGGATTGCAAAAAAAAGATGGCACATTTAGTTTACCTGCAACTATAAATGCAAAGATTTTGCAAAACTTGGGGGAAAATATTTATGTTTACGACTCAAAGAAAAATCCTGTTGAAGAATATGAAAGCCGTTGTTCCGACACTTCTGAAATAAACTGCCTCCTTGCTTCAATGGAAAAAGAAAAATCGCCATCCAAACAGACTGTTTTGAAAATACAATTGCCTATTGAATTTGGCAATCAACAATTTAAAAAACGAACATTAGAATTAGCTCGAGATACACAGTTTGAGAATATCGCAACCAATTTCAAGGCTAATACAAATGACTTAACGTTTAATCCTAATCTGCCCAAATCACCGCAGGAAGATCTTTTACAAATGTTAGATGAATCGTAGTCAGAAATTTCGCATCCATAAAAAACCACCGCTTGATTAATGTAAGTAGTTCTTGAAAGGTAATAATAATCATAGAACTTAAATAGCTACATATTTACCTGCATGCAGTATTAGGTATATCTTCGTAGAGAATTATTTCCCTAAACAATTGGTGGAGTCAGGTGCGATGGCAACACTAATCTAGGTCTTTGTCTATGTTTCATAAGTTCGTCATTTTTAAATTAGGATTTCATACCCCAGAGGGCAAAACCTTTTTAAGTATAATATAATATGGTAACAACGGGACATACTATTACTAATCTCCGATGTCCGTTCGTCCCAGGTCTGCCACAGGGCTGTGTCTACTGAACCCTAATAGGAAGAGACTTGAATTGAAAAAAGGATTTTTTTATTATTATTATTAAGTGTAAGTATAACAACGGGTGACTTATGCTATTGGGCTATATGTCGGGATTGTCGACTAGTAGTAGTTTTGGACTCGTCAGTACCCATGGAGATATACCTATTACTACGTATCCCATTTTCAAGGAGTGCAGGACATGCGGCAGATGGTCCTCCTAACTGCCTGCTGCCGTGTATTTTGTAATTATTTTATGGTGGTGCGGAACAGCGGAACCCCTCCATGTGCGTATGCACTTGGACAGTTTAACTTATCTATGTTTTCATGTTTGACTGGGGAATTCCCCTAAATTATTTAAGAGTACCTGTGTATGAATAAACAATTTATTATAATATAACAAAGCTCGTGTTGTTTCATTATTATCTCGCCACCAATGTAACGTTCGACTCAACACTTCCGTCACGTACACCATTCTTAGAACAGTAAAATTAACAATCTTGCATATAATAGTATAGTACCTATAAAGACTTTTTCGGCTTCGAGACCGCGCGAGCATTGTCACGTACGTACTGCATGGTTACACTTTATGACAATAGTTTTAAAGTTAATTTACGAGTGTCTTAATTAATACTCTTAATAAAATAATTTCCGCTGCTCAGCTTTCGGTGTGCTGACCCTAAGATGTTTCGGATTCGGCTGATATTGCATTCACTGCAATATCTTCATTCTAAAGATGTACAATAAAGTCTATTTTAGATTGTAGGTGTGCTCAAATGTTTTACTGAAGCGTAAACAAGCGTAAATAAAATACAAAAATATGTTTAAAAATACTTTATTTTTCATAACTTTTTCACAAATTACAAAACGTATATTACATGAGAAATCACATACTTACTAATTACATACTTCAATAGTTAAGGCCCTGTATATAGTGAAACTAGCGCTACACAAAAATTTATTATTTTATTCCTAACTAACCAGTTAATTACTTGAAGTATATTACTACAAGTAATTTACCAGTGCATTATTTGAAACGGATCAAACGAATAATAATAATGAAAAGTAATACCAAAATTAATTTCCTAGATTACATGACAGATTTATTAAATTCGATATGATTTCGAAATAAAATTATTAATTGCTGGGTGGCACTAGTGTTACTATATGCAGAGCCTTAAACAATGAAATCACAAATCAGACTTTAAGGTACGAAATACCTGATATTATATATTTACAAATTATATGGATAACCTTTCCATAACTTATGACAAAGTATTTATTCATAAAAATACAACCAGTGAAAGAAAAAGCATAGAAGCCGCCTAGAACTTCCGACATAACATCACAAATGGTATGCCGCGCGCAGTATACTTTCTTTAAAGGCTGTGATGCAAAAAAAAATTCATCAAAAAACAGATACCTGCAGAATCGAGCGGTAGAATCTTAGGCTATAACGTATAGACTGCCAACCTCATACAAAAATATTGTCATATTTATGTCGCAGTCATCTGGTTAAATCTGCTATTTGATTAAATGACTAGCGCGTTCATTGAATGTCCACATTTAATTGAATGCCTAAAGGACAACTCGTCAAGTCGTTGAATGTAACGTTCAACGTCTTGAATAAATGAATGTCATTTAGCGAAGTCGTTGAATCTTAGCCGACTTTGTAATATTAGGTGGTAGCATGATTTAATTTTTCTTAGTTTTTAAAGTAGCCGGCGGCGGCGTAATATTATGTAAATCCATAATCCATAACTATTTTATTACAAATAACGCACTTTTATGTAAATTTAATCGAAAAAAATATCAACACCGTGCCATCTGTTCGAGCTGTTGTTGTGTAAAAAAATTAACGAAATTTGAATCACCTGACTGATTTTATGCCCGCTCTATTCAAAGGGCTATGTTACAATCCGCTAACTAGTTGGACGTTGAGCGACGCTCGTTCAATCAACGTTTGGCCTAGTCATTCAATAAAACGTGGTCATTCAATGAACGCGCTAGTCATTCAATCAAAAGCAGATTCAACCAGATGACTGCGACATTACTGCAGAGTTGTTTTCCACTTGTCAATAGATGGCGTTAATCCGCGTTAGGCTAAACTTGCTAAAACTGAGATATTATTTGTAAATGTTATGCCACAAATATTGTTTTGATTTTAAATAAGCTATATTTCACTAATAATGCTTTTATTTTCTCATTAATAAATCAATATGGTAAATACAAAGCTGTGACTATACTAGTCGTTCCATCTATGTGCAACTGTCAGAAATATCGTACGAGTTAGAGGTTGAGATCACACACCCAAAGGACAAACTTGAAAAAGTGATTTAATTATAAAATTAAATTCTAGCAGTCAAAATGCAGATTATAAGTATAGCCCATGTCTATACATACCCACAAACATTTGTAGAATACCTAGGGCAGTCAGGAGTATTTTATACTATTCACTAGAATTCAATAACAAGAACATTTTCCATTTAAATTAGGAATTAAAAACAAACAACCAAGGTCAGGCTTATAGTGAAATATGTCAACCTGCTTTTTGTATACAACCTACTTATTGTAATAACTAAAAATACATAACGCCATATTTACTGCGTTTTAGCAACGCACACATACAAAGGTGCGCTTGATTTTAAAAAATGGTAAAAAATGCATATTAACATGAAAATAAAAAACTATTACAGCTAATATTTATTATAAATATGCCTGACAAATACTTTTAAAACAAAATTAATTACAACAATAAGTTATTTTGTTTGAATGTTAGAAAATGTTTGTAAACATTTATAACAGCAATGTGGGAACACTAAAACTCACAAATAACTTGTATGCGTGATTATCAGATATCAGCACGCATGTTGCAAGAGTCATACCATCGTCGAAAAGTGCGTGCTCGTATGCCTAGCAAAGGTAATAATACAGCGATGCTGTTATCCCCGTCCTTGAAGTTTAGGTAAATATGCTCCACAAATTCCAATCACTGGCAGCTGTCATACATTCATATTCCACCAATCATAAAAATGAGTGGATTTTGACAGCTGCTGTCAAACATACCTCCCGCCATCTGGGAGAATTCTCGATTGCGATTAATTATAAACAAAACACCCACTGTTTGTTTAGGAGAACAAGCCGCTATGCCCATGGACGTTTTGTGTGTTGCTCGAATATGGAGTAATACTTATGCCGAAATACTACAAACGAAAATTTACATCCGTGTGCACGTCAATGCACGAGTTAACAATCAAGGTCAACGCCGCAGAATAAATTTAAGTATCTTCTAACGTACGCGTAACGTGCGACTAGTAACAGTTATTAATTTATTATTATATTAATTCAGTGGCGTTGCTAGCACACGGAACATGATATGTCCGCAGTTATTTAATTAATCCGGTTCCATCCCTCTTCAGGATTAAGCAAATAAAATCCACAGTACAGTCACAATAATTGTTACGTAAACACATCAGTTCTAAAGTCAATGTGATAAGGTCTAAATTGGAGTACTTATCAATGCTCGTGACTGCAACACTAGTTCCAAAACCAAATTTAACATTAACACTTCACCACACTGCACTATAATCCAAGGAACGTCGAATGCATCCGGCTGGAGTTGGGCGAGAAACTTTGGTCGGGCAGCATGCTGGCGTCGCCGTACACGGGCGCGCTCGGGCCCCGGACGGCGTACGGGCTGCGAGACCATGTTCGCGTCCGGCTCGTGTCCGGCGAGCCCGGCCCGGACGCGATAGTTGTCTGCATCGGATCTACAGGCATGCGAATTTGGCTTTTCTGTTGCATTCTTGATTGAACTGAAAAATGAAATTATATATAGTGATCATTTTCTTTCAGTTGACTCAGGCATTGGGGTCATTTAAATATGACGTACGTAGTGAAAGGGGTCTACCTACGAATAAGTAATAAGTCTGGAAGCGTAACTGTGAACAAAACTGTCTAGAAATCTGGCCCCAAACTTCATTACATTGACATTTTATCTCGACTATTTGAACAATAGAACAACACATGTAAACAAGGCCAATTAACTTCACTTGTGTCAGGCGTTGAAGGGCGTGGCATACCGGCAAGATCGTAGATTGGTTTACATAAAAATCAATCGTCCACCATTGGTTCACACACTTGCTGCAATGTACAACAGCAATGCGCAACTGTCAAATGTTTTTAAAACGCGAGGATGAGTTTATGCAATAAATTCAGATGATAAGTCAAAATAAGAATGTTACACTACAAGTTTATTAATTTAACATTTTCATAATTTAAACTAATTATTTAATTATTATTCAAGTTATTCTTTATATCGCTGAATTGTTTCAACGGCCATTTTGATGTTGTTACTTTGCGAAGAATCAAATTCCTCCATTTCAGCTTTCTGTGATGCGTTGGAACCCGGGTTCCGATATTATGTAGCATTCATGTTGTGATGTGATATGGCGACGTATAAGTTTTTTTTTTGGATGTTGACTTTAATGACAAAAGAAGTGAGATCTAAATGGGTGCCAAGTGCAATGGTCAGTCCTCAAGTCTAACTGCATTTATTCACTGACTTTTTCGCACTTCATCAAAAGGAAAGCTAGGAACAAAATAAACGAACAAGTGAAATAAAAACCTATTTTATTGACCTAGCAAGTGAAGCGAACAAGGTTTTCAATCCAATTTGGGGCAATCTTATGATTGTTTGTATGTAGACATATTTACACATATATCTAAATGAGATGGTATTTAAAATTTATGTAGGTATTACCAGTACAAATTTCAAGTTCATTGGGCATCAAAATCTCTTTAAATACGGACAATTTCTGGTACAAAAGGCATTTACACATTTTATTTATACCGAAAGGACCTTATGTAATTTGTACTAAAAATGTGACTTAAATTATTTTGTCACATCATCAAGGGACCATAAGTGGATTAAAATTTATACCTATACCTTCCTTAAACAAAGGTATTAACCTATACGTTTTAAGTGGACAAATTAGAAAAACAATACAAATCAGTTCACTTTATCAGTTACATCGGAATAAAAATACGGAAAAATTAAGAACCTCCTGTTTACCTAGAGTTTATTTAAAAATGTACCCTTTCATACAAATCAATTATTAAATGTGAAAACATTACATGGATATCGAATTTAACCAAAGTCATTAAACTGCCTGACTATATGTGACATAATATTGGCCATAATGTTTTTATTATTTTTCAGTTTATATTACTAAAAGCTGCTAATTACGAGTGGAAACTGATCCCTGTGTATTTGTTCTTCGTGTGGCTTCTGCACCATTTCACTACACACGATGGCATTGTGTTTAAATGTCGAAAAATATTTTTTTTCGTTCTTAACGTACGCCGCTTAGAGCAAACTACAAACTGACGTCCTGTTGGGCAACATTTGTAAGCCCCGCCCACTCGGGCAACATTTGCGTGGGGTCATTTTTTACTCAGAGTTACACTTCCAGACTTATTACTTATTCGTAGGGGTCTACGCTTGACTTATTTATTATGACAGGGGGACAATGCAACTCCAGGGGGCTTGCAAGGTGAAATCGTCAAGAACATTCGGTACACGACGGTGAGCAGCGTGGAAAGGTAGGGCCGCAGCAGCGACAGTCACATTCTGCTCTGTGCCAGGCCTGTCTCACTCCGCGGTAAGTATTGAAAACGCAAGTACGTACGGCGGCCCATCAAGCGGGGCTAATCAGTGGGGCCGAGCGAGCGAGCAATAAGTAAGCGCTACGTGATAGAACGAGATGGAACGTTTAGGTGAATATAATTGTAGGTTATTAGCGTTGTGCGATCTAAATTTCACCTTATTGTATCGTGTCGAGAGTCGCTATTCTTTTAATCGATTTTTCGGAGTGAATCTTCTGTACTTGTTCTATTATGTATTCTGTGTCTGTGCTGAGAACACTCACTGTACATGTAACCGGCGGCCACGCAAACGACGGTGAGCAGCGTGGACAGGTAGGGCCTTAGCAGCGATGCGAGCGCCCCCAACAGCGAACCACACGCCACGTCGCACTCCCTCTCCACCTCCACCCTCAGGTCCTGCGCCGTCAGCCGCGACCGCACGCTCACGAACCCTGCGCCGCACGTGGACGCTTCGTTCTTCACTAGGACCTCGATCTCGCCGTCCTTTGTCCGCGTTTCGATCTTCACGCCTGGAGACGCGGTCAGTTTGACCAGTTTTAGGGCGTGAGGGTGGCCTGTAAACAAATTTTAAAACGTATCACTAAAGGAGAGTAGAATGAACGCGAATGTGCGTATGTGTTTGTGTTACAGCATGCTACGCACATCCATGGATGGTAACTGGTGTTAGGAAAGGTATTTACGAGTGATAGTATTTAAGTTTTCACTTCTGCCGGCACTCCCGGATCAAACCAGTTGTTTTTTGATACTTTTTTAAATGTGAATGTTTGTTAAATGTGAATCTGGCACAACACCTGTAACTGTAAAGGAAGCAGGCGGGTTCAGCAGAGATATGGTCCTGTGCGAGGTCTTGATGGGCGGCAGCAGCAGCACTCTGGTGCAAGCGCGCGCCGCGTCCCACTCCGCGCACAGCTCCACTTCTGAAGCCTCCGTGATCGCGTACGCCGGTATTATTGAACAACCGAGTTCGCCTAAAAATAACAATAGAAACTTAAATTAACTACTTTTAAACTTTCGCGTTGCATGATTAATGCAATGTCGGGAATTAACGCGAAAACATACCGTTTTTCTCCAGACGTTTCGGCCGGGTTACACCGACCGGGAATTAACGCGAAGGTCACTGGATGACTGGTCATCCAGTGACCTTCGCGTTAATTCCCGACATTGCATTTAATAAGAAAGTTAAATTATATAAAACTAAATATAATAAAAAACGTGTCCATGAATTTTCATACAAACAGAAGTTGTACTCTAATCATATATCGATGGCGCTAGGTGCTATATAGATATTCATTATTACAACTAACTACAAAAAGCGTTTTCAATTATTGCATTAAATTAGAAATACATTTTTATCTTCCAAATAAATGCGTACTATCCATTTTACGCTTAAAACATTTACTACCATCTAACAGTGGGGTCTTAAAACTGAGTTTGTTAAAACGTTTGCCAGAGCATATTCTATTTCTGTAGAATTATAATATCTATGGTACTACCATAGCCATATATTTAGCCAGAGCAGTCAGAGGATTTGGCCTACACTCTCCACGCTGGCCAGATGGGTTGGCGGTCTCTTTGATGTTTATAAGCTTTGTTTAGCTTTTGTTTCCTAAGTCGCCTTTTACGACAACCACGGGAAGCTTAT
This sequence comes from Rhodophaea formosa, assembly GCA_963082605.1. Lineage (NCBI taxonomy): Eukaryota > Metazoa > Arthropoda > Insecta > Lepidoptera > Pyralidae > Rhodophaea > Rhodophaea formosa. Next base: position 6,710,654 of record OY720218.1, on the reverse strand, counting down.
AAACATCGAAGAAATCTCTTCAACCCGTCTGGTCAGTGTGGAGGCCAGATCCTCTGACAACTGTGGCTAATGTATAGCTGTAGTAGTGCAGAGAGGGTCGTGCTCCTGCAGTGGAGACTAAAAAGACCTGAAGAAGAATAAGATTAATTTTACTTACCCTTGATGATGTCCAGAACAGCGTTCGCCGTGTGCGGGGTTTTGGTCCTACAAATGAAGGGCAGCTCGACTTGCACGCCGTCCAATGCGTACTTTTGGTCTTCGGAACATAGCAGCGGCCCCGAAGTGAGGCCGGTGGCCTCGATCCTGAGCGGTACCATCGCTGACGGCCATTCGCCAGGCGCGAATTCCATCTGTAATACAAAAACCGTTGTAGAGAAACAAATAACTTGTTTCAAGGAATAACAAATATAAATGGACAAATCACAGAGATTGAGCTAGCCCCAAAGTAAGTTCGAGACTTGTGTTATGGGGTAAACGATATTATATTTTATAATACCTAAATAGATAAACATCCGAGAATCAGGTCAATCTGAAAAAGATTATTTTTCATCTTGGCCTGACCGGGGATCGAACCCGGGACCATCCATGCCGCATTCAGGAGGCCGTCATAATGAGGAGGCCTGCACGCAACAGTGGGTTGATAAGGGCTGATGAAGAAGAAGATTATAGTGTCTCGTAAATATAAGATTTATTATTTTGTATTAAAATGCAACCAAAAAACTAGTTTTAGATACCTTGTGCACGGGCAGTTGTTGTACGGTAACGGTAGTGGGCGGACGATCAAGTCGTAGCGTGTGCCGGCCGGCGGTCGCACGCGACAAAATCGCCAGTGTGACTCCACTGCCAGGGATCAATGACACGCCAGAGTCGCTACGCCAGCCCACACCTTCCAGGCATATGCCCCATCCACCAGTCGCTGAAAGAGCATAATAATTTAGAATGGCATATCTAATAAAAATTATGGGAGCACTCGTGATGGGCCTCGATATGATTTATTTAAATATTTGCAGACTTCTTTCCATCCTTTTGTGTTATATTAGGTCGGGAAAAAGTAATTTCGTATTTTGTATGTCATCATCATCATCTCAGCCACAACAAGTCCACTGCTGGACATAGGCCTCCCCCAAGGAATTCCAATACGAACGGTTGGAAGCGGTCTGCATCCAGCGCCTTCCTGCGACCTTTATAAGGTCGTCCGACCAGCCTACCTATTCACTAAATCGGATGACAGGTGTCGATGCCCATCAATCTATAATTTACTGTTACATTGCGGGTTTTGCTTGCTCGAACATTTTATTTGACATACAAAATCCGCATTGTAACAGTAAATCCTAGATTGATAGGACTATTTCCTAGATGATAGGCATCATCCGAGTTAGTAAATAGGCAGGCAGATGGTCGGACGACCTTATAAAGGTCGCAGGAAGGCGTTGAATGCAGGTCGTTTCCAACCGGTCGTATTGGAAATCCTTGGAGGAGGCTGGACATATCCAGCAGTGAACTTCTTGTGGCTGAGATGATGATCTTTCCACCTACAAGCCCACCAACCCACCACCGAGTTAGTAAACCGGCAGGCTGGTCAGTGGATGTGACCCCTTCACGCACTCACCGAATATCCTGTCGGCACGTGAGTCGGGGCCGGTGACCCAGACGTCGTCACGCACTGTCACACCTCCGATCGAAGCCTCGAAGCTTATGAATGCCCCTGACGAATCCAAGCCGGATATCACCAACTCGTTCCCATATGCACTGCAAAGAGAATAGCTGTTGAGTAAAGATTTTCGGCTCATTCTAAACCGGAATGTCAAAGTGCGTGTAAGAATTTTAACCCTTATTTACAATTTTAAACACTCTTACTTTATAGGTTGTTTATATGCATTCACAATGCGATTTTGATATATTCTTATGAAATAAAGAAATGAGATATGGGAACAAAATTCTGCAATAGGATTGGAGCCAACAGTCTTTAGTCATTGTACGATTAACTTTAGTGTCCTTGTACTCTTGCTTTGGAGACATTGCTTTTTAGGCAATTTGATCACAAAAGTTAAAAAGCTGCATTTGACAAGCAGTCGAAAGGCACAGATTAAAAAAAAAATTTCGTCCTTTTATACGCATTTATGATCTTTCAAGTCTGTGGCACAGAGTTTATAATAGTACCAACGCAAAGGACGGTAACTCGCGGCTTCCCCCGCAATAAGACGTCCCCTCACCTCTCCCCCGTGCTAAGGCGCGAGTTTAAGGTTTCGAAAGAAACAGGGCTGCTACTGTTACTCTTCTCAGTCGCGCGTTACGCTCCATCCCTTATACGTACGTTAGGACTTTAATTATGCGGTGTCGACCCTGATAAATCAACTCACACCCAGACCTATGCACGGATAAGTATCGTTAGCTGTAGTTTTAGAGATAAATATCACTCTGCTTGTATGAAGCGCTATTACCTGTATCTGAGGTGCCATGATACGGAATTAAAGAAGAAGAAGACTTAATATTAATGTGAGTTTACTATAGTTAGGACATCAAATAAAGGAATGATAGTAAAGAGTGCGCGATAACTTAAGGAATGCTTATTTTTTACGAAGCGGTTAACGGTACTTTTTGATAAGGAATTATTCTCACCACAATTCGTTTATTAAATAATCTTTCAAATACCGATTGAAATTTAAATAAGATATATCTGAAAGACTACACTTAATTTTTTTTTTTAATTTAATCAAATCACACATATGGTGCCATGAAGTAAAAAACCGGCCAAGTGCGTGTTTGGCCACGCGCAGTGTAGGGTTCCGTAGTTGCGAATGACAACTTTGAGTTCACACTATTCACACTCGCACCTTACAGTTTAACGACCCAAAACATCTACTCGTAGTATGAAATTTTACAGTTTATAAGTTGGTTACCAATAACTTTTTAGTTTGTACTTAGAACTCAGCTCTGATAGTTTTCCTTTAAACTTCAGTATATATACTACTGTTGTAATTTTTTTTACGTATCTATATATAACCGTTTAGCAGATAGAGGGGGGGGACACTTACCTCTAACAAAAATTCGCACTTTAAAACCAAATATTTCGGAAACGGATCCCTAAATCGAAAAATGGTGTTCTCAACCTCACAATATTTTTGAAAGACCTATTTAACGATACCACACACGAGGGGTAAATAGAGAAAAAAAAATTACTCTCCCACTTTACTAGTATGGGAGCTACCCTAAAAAAAATTTTTTTTCAACTTTTTATTCTACCACTTTTTTGTCATGATTAATATACATACCCATACCAATTTACAGCTTTCTAGTACTTATAGTCTCTGCGTAAAACCGCGGACGGACAGACAGACAGACAGACAGACAGACAGACAGACAGACATGGCGAAACTATAAGGGTTCCTTGTTTACTACGGAACCCTAAAAACACTAACAAAGCCCCATTGAGAACCTCCTATTATTTTAAGCCGGTCGAAAACGTAGGAAGAACTGACCTGCGACTCCCACTATAAGCCAAGGACGAGAGCGACACATTAGCTTGCGGGCCCAGCAGGTGGCGGCCTATGGCGGAGCGGAGAGCTACGCGAAGGGTCCCTTCATCCTCCGCGGGCTCAGCCGTGCAGTAGTGCGGGATTGCCACTTCTAAGTGTATTCTTTGGTGAATGGTATATTTAAGTCCTTCGAAAACCTAGGATGAACTGACCTGCGACTCCCACTATAAGCCAAGGATGAGAGCGACACATTAGCTTGCGGGCCCAGCAGGTGGCGGCCTATGGCGGAGCGGAGAGCCACGCGAAGGGTCCCTTCGTCCTCCGCGGGCTCAGCCGTGCAGTAGTGCGGGGTTGCCACTTCTACGTGTATTGCCTGGTGAATGGGAATATCTGATATTAAAGGTCCTTGGTACAAACGAAGAGGTCTTAAGGGGATACATGAATTTTAGGGGGATGCTGCCATCATTTGGAGTAAATCGTTACAGAGAAAACGGAGATATAATTAATATTTTTTGTGTTGGAAGCCTTTTTTGTCAGCTTTGGGCAATGTCGATCGATTGTTTTTTTAACATCATCTGACCAGCGCATATGAAGTCTTGTATCCATACTTAGAGGATTCAGGCAATTTAACCCCCGCTTGGCTAAGGCGTCTGGGGGTGTGAAGTAATCCTAACTTTGGGCGCTACCGTTGTTGTAACAAGAATAAAAAAAGCAACTACTACTTACGTTCTCCCTATAGATGTTGTTCCTCTCATCCTTATGGCTCACTATAACCACTCCATGGCCCGGTCTCATCCCCCTCAATTCTCCCTCTGCCGTAACCTCAAAGGCGCCATCTTGGATCGCTCTATACGTCGCTCGCGGTACAGACTTCAATTTCACGACACTTCCAACGGCTACAGCCAGTCGCTGGCCAGTGGATAGGTCTCCAGTAACACCGTCGACGGATGTGCGGATGTCTGCTACGCCTAGGATCTCGATTGTACTGTCCCAGGAACGAGTGTCTGAGAGCTGAAATAAATAGCGGAACAGCTGTAGTGTAGTGGTTAAAGAGCGCATGCTTATTGGAAATACTGGGATACAAGCTATTTCTTGTAAAATACATCCACACACAACTGCCTTGGCAAAAAAAACCGATAGCAGATGACACTCTGAGGGGTGTAAGGAATTTAACTTTAGCCTATTCGTCGCATGAAAAGGTAAAGACATAGTAATTATTTTATTTTTTATTATAAATAGCAATTTTCGCGCGACTTCGCCCGCGTCAATCAAAGTTATTCCTTCCGCAGATAAATTAGCTTTTTATAGGTGAAAGAATATAGAAAATTGGTCCAATAGTTAATTCAGTGGAAACAAACAAAAAAAAATCTAATCTTTCCTGTTTATAATATTACTCGTAGTACAGATTTACTATAGACATTTTGATCCACAATGATACATATGAGAAGTTGCACACTTAGAAGTTCAGGTAGGCCCAATAATAGATGTAAATATTTGTAATAGGTACTATAGCTTCTAGAATTATAATAAATAACATTATTCTTACTTGTCCCATGTTCCTGACTCGCACGTCTATGGTTATAACGCCCGGCTTCAATGGCACCACTCGAACTGAAAGACCTTCGGCCACCTGCCTCTCTAGCATATCTGCAAAAAATAGAAAAGTTTCTAATTGTTTGTTTGTTTGTCGTATGTGTAAGTGGCCAACACTGGTGTCAGATTTTTCAAGCTGCCTTAAGGCATCTGACATAGCTCAAAGACTGCCATCAACGATGACAGCCGGGACCAACGGCTTAACGTGCCTTCCGAAGCACGGAGGAGCTCGAGATATTTTTATGCCACTTGCGGTCACCCATCCAAGCAGGGACTGCACCAGAGGTTGCTTTACATACGTAAGCGCTCATAGAGCTCACACCCACTGGACCATCGGGCTTTCTAATTTATATTTAAGGTACTTTTTTACTAAAACTTGATTGCACAAATAAAAAAGAAATGTGTACGGCCACCTGCAAAAGTCCATACACAGCCTAAAGGTGAAAATCAATTGCACTGATTAGAAAGACAAATATTTGGCAATATCATGAACCTTATGCATTATACATACGGTTTAAATTGCTACTATTTTTTATAGAATCTCCGAAGCTACAAGCGATTTTTAAGAAAATTCTATGTGGACTTTTGCAGGTGACCATACATATGGTGGACCATAGGACCAAACAGTGAAATTGAGTTTGGGTGATGTGATCTCTATGTTATAAACAATAAATATTATTAAATATGTGTAGTATACATACATACACAAAAGAATAATAATGAACAACATTCGTATCGGACAAATGTTATGTCGTCATTTTCATAAAAATTGCCGGCCGAACACTTTTGTATGGAAAGGACGAATTTTGGAGTTCTCAGTATTGATCCCATAGGAAAAGATGTACGTTTTGATGGACTGAGTCAGCCCTTCAAGGGAATGTTAGTAGTAAATTAACACGCGACAAAGAAAATTTTTTACAATTCTGATCTTAAATTTCCTTGGTCGATTTTTAGTTGGCCGTTCAATTAGCATGAATCAAAAAAGTTCGAAATAAATGTAAAGGTAGATTCATATTTTGAATGGAAAGCTGCGGATATTACCTCCAAAATATTGAAAAGTTTACAACAGCAACATTTTTTTTTTCAAAAAAGAAAAACGCCCCAAACGCTGGACTGCTTACCGTCACTGCCGAAAAACTGTCTTTATGGATATCAGGGCATAGAACACACATCAAATGAGTTTGAATTTGTGGCCGCCTAAAGAAATCACTAGCCTCACACCAATATTTGTCTCTATTGCCTAGAGAAAACATAGGGCAGGCGGTCATCTGTGAGCGTCAAGATGACGTAACCAAGTTCCCAATTTAATTTGTTTTACATAAACGTATTTGTTCTACATAATGTACTATTTATACCCTAAACAAGGCATTTGTACCTCTACAGGTAAAGGATGTATGTGAAATAGCTGATTTAGTAATAGTATCTTCTTGGCAGTTTATGCTCACCGTCAACATGCGTAGCATACAGCCTAGCAGTGGTAGGGTCTCGTATAGTCCACAACACGCGCGGCGGGGGCTGTAAGGCGGACAATGCGCTCGCCCCCAACCCATCCTTGTCGGCGGATACCCATACAGGGCCGGGAGACCCCACTAGTAGCGTTTGAGTGGCTGCTGATACCCGGACGCCGGATATTGGCACTACCTGGGAAATCGTAGAAAGTAGTATAACTGATACTTATTAATAGCCAATTTCTGATATCGTTATAGCCACTTTATAGTGTGTGAGCAGATAAAGGGTTATTATAATCTAATATGGCAAAAAGCGGTGCCTTATGAGAGTACGCAATTTTGTGATAGATAGATAACACATCTATACATCAATTGAACTTACGATGTTAAATCGTTAAATATAAACTCCAATCCACAGTACACAGGTGTGATAGTTTTTCAGTAAAGTGTACCACAAAGATGTATAGCTAGTTAGATTCGAAAAATAATCATTATTCGATTATATTTAACTAGAGGAAAAGCTTTTTGATTCAGTATTCTGTGCTGCCCTACCTGTCTCATATAACTATTATACATACAGTGTAATGTCGGTTATATATAAAGGAAAAAATAACAGTTTAAATGAATACTAACCTCAACTTCAGCTTCGGCACTCGCCATTTCCACATTGGCTATGTCTGTAGCGATGAGCTTTATCTTCGCTGTGCCTTTGGAAAGCCCTTGAACAGTACCAGTTGGCGACACCTGAGAAAAACACAATTTTTAACGAAATTCATACCATGTCCTACTAAACGTTTAGTAGTAAATGTATGAATTTCACACTTGCACTAATCAAAGTGTATGAAATGAAAATAATGAAATGAAAATATTGTTTATTTTCCACAGAATACATATACAATAACATTAGGAGTGGACTGGAGCTTAAACTAGGTAGAACCTGCATTTCAGGCTTCCAGGTCTCCCGACCGGAGTGTGTTTACAATCACGAGCATTAATAAGTATACAATTGTGTTAAATTTAAGACCTTATCGCCTTGATTTAAAGACTGATGAGGAAAAATACAAGTATGTGCTTAGTTTAACAATTTTAGGTAATATTCAGTGTACGAAGTTAAGGAAAGCTGGAAGAATATTGGGAAAGGGTCACGAGTTCGTCTGTGTAGGTATTTATTAAGATTGGATTGAATGTGTAAAGCGTAACTGAGCGAGTGCTACGTCTTGATATGTCTAGGCTGGTGATAGAAAAGCATCTGTAATTTTTTTTTAAATTCATTATAATAAATTGCATTCCAAATGTTAGTCAAACATAGCTTTTTTGTTGTGATGTCTGGTAGTACAGAGAGTGTCGTGCTTCAGCAGTGGAGATTATAATCAAAGACAATAACTAACGTATTAGACTGCCAACTTCATACAAGAATATTGGACCAAATTAAGGTGGCGAAAAGGAGGCGAATGTATGGCGCTGCAGAGTTGCTTTCTACTCGATACCAGATGGCAGTAATCTAAGTTAGCCTAAACTTACTAAATCTAGAGTAAAATTTTAAAATATTATGCCAAAAATATTGTTCAAATTTTTAATAAGATATATTTTGTGAATAATGCTTTTATATTCTCATAATATGGTGGATAAAATGTTGTGTAGCAACTAGTGGCGCCATCTATGTGTTTAGTCTGTTATCAGTCTGTTAGAACAAATATCGTACGATTAAGGGCCACTTACACTGGATTGGCATGGGATGGCATCGGAAGCGACGCGTCATTTCAAAACAACCTTTATACTTAGTGACATAAGATGCATAACTGCTTGAACGTGGCGAGCCGGCCGGCGGCCTGGCGCCTCCTCGCGCGGACTAGACGCCCGCGAGCGTGCAGCCGCCGTTTCGCACCTTATGTCACTAGACATATACTTAGCTTGTTTTGAAATGACGCGTCGCTTCCGATGCCATCCCATGCCAATCTAGTGTAGCGCCCTAAGGGGTTGGGACCACATGCTATATTTTTACCCACGACGGAACGGAGCAGGTATATGCGTTTAGGGTGAGAGATGTTTGTTTGTGTGTGCAAAGTAATGTTCCCACCTATCTTCTAAACTAATGATCCAATTTTGATGCGGTTTTCAATAACGGGTTTGTGTTTGATGAGTTCGTGTTCTTAGACAGGGGTCATGGCTGTAACTCACTAGGGGGCGCCACAATATTAGTGCAAAACAATGTTGTGTCGTGAGTTTTTTTAAAATTTTTAATTTTGCTTAATTATATTCTTGTAAACACAGAACAACAAACACAATAGAAATGGCAAGGGAACGTGGCCGGCGCGCCGACACTACGCTCGATCATCGCACTTCACCCCGACCCCGCGAATCACCTTAATAGTTGTCCCGCAATCGTCAAAGGAACAACAGTGCATTGACATGTGAAAAAAACCAAAAATATGCCGACGTGAACTATTGTAACGTGTAAAGTGACGAGAGCCCGTGCAACTTTGATCAAATTAGGTGTTTCTTATCACCGGCAAATCAGAAAACTTATTAATATGATATTTAATTGGTTTTATTCATCCAACATAGCGACTGAACGAAAATATTAAAAATAAAATTGCAAATAATATACATTGCGGGTAATTTACTCGTCTGACTTTCGATAATAACGAAGTAAACGCTCAATGTAATACATTACGTTCGAAAAGTCCAGTATGTAATGATAGTGGTACAAGTCTGCCAGTGTTGGATGCATTACTTCTACGTGATTGGAAGTTAGTAAATGTCACGTGACGCCTATCCCGCAATCACGAAGCGGCATTCGAATTTGCAAATAGTGTGCGTATTAAGTTGCGTTAGTAGTATGCATGAAATGAGGCGACGCTGGTGTTCATAGAAATCACGCGTTATAACACTTCTAATGTGTTTGTTGTTCTGTGCTTGTAAACTACAGCAGCAGGGGTACCTCGACAAAGCTCTGTCTCGTTGCGGAGCGGTAGAGCAGCTTGGCGAGGTGCGCCGGCGGCCCGCCGCGGTGCCGCAGCTGCAGGCGCCCGCCCGGCGGCAGCCGCGCCTGCGACGGCACCACCTCTAGCGGCGGGAACACCACCACCTGCAAACAACACCGTGCATTTAGCTAGAAGAAGCTTTGCTTAGAGTTTTTGTCAAAAAGGTATGCACACTTTAAACGGGTTTGTTTTCAATAGATAGCATCAACTTAGCTTCGTTTATCATATTCGTCACAGTATGTGCCACTTACTCGTGGGGATGATTTAAAGCGGCTCTTACCTCATACACTCAGAATATATACCTACTTAGATTTTTAAATTCGATATAATTTTGGTTTAAAAGAATTGATTGCTGGGTGGCACTAGTGTTACTATAAGAGCGCCTTAAAATGATTTAATTACAATACTGGACCCCGTTAAATTCATGTATCCCCTTAAACACCACTTCTTATAACTTTCGGTATGTCTTTCATATTTCATTAATAAAATATAATCTAAAAACGGACAGTAAGATGGACTACCCTAAGAACTCGGAAACGAATCAATTATACAACTGATGTCATGCACTGTAACTGGGAAGTAACAGTTAAGTTATGGAAATAAGAAACATTAAAAAATTCTGATTCTGAGAGTAGTCTTATCTCGAAAGACCTAAATCTTTCTTTACCAATGTGGCCCTTGAGCCGCCGTTAGAACCGAATTGTAACCCCGTAGGCAATGCTGATATCCTAGGTTAATTGCAAAACATTAGACATGTACCTCAAGTTCCGAACTCCAAACTCCAGCAATACTCGCTCTTATTGAAGCGATTCCTTCATCAATTCCGCATAGCTTTCCTTCACGAACCAAAACAGGCCCCGTGCTGCGCCATTGGGGGCCTCTTGAGGCCGCTAGGGTGCGGTGGGACGCGCCCCGCGCGACTGCGCTGATGTCTATGCAGGAGCCCACGCCGACAGCGCGGGGCGCCATCACGTCGACCGTTATTACTTCTTCTATCACCACCTGTGGGACAATGTCGGTGCAATGCGTTAATACTTTGAAGGAAGCTGAACATGCCTTTGCCTACATATACTACTACATATATGTACATGATGGAAGTGTGCTTAAAGTATGAAAATAAATTACATTTTTTCGGTACAATTAGATATTTGTGGCCTAACATTAGGCTTACAATTTATCCAGATTACATATTACAATACAATTGTGAAAGAAACGTCAAAATCGCCGGAAATATTGTTGAGAGAATTGAGGACAAGATATACTTATGCCTAAGGGTCAAAAAGATTGCTTATTTTGTTGAGTACAAATTGTGTTAAAGAATTGTCAACTTTTCTTAAAAGTTCGATTTGTGTCTCCCCTTGCACTCATATGTCCAACTAAGCATAATTCCCCACATCGTGGATATCCACATTACCCAACAAATACAATCACCGCTGCCCATGGACAACTGCAGTTGTATATCTTCCTTCCCAAAGGGGAGAGGAGGTGCGCCTCCGGCTCTCTCACACCGAACGAAGCATAGCAGCGGGAAAGCTACTACTCAACCGTCGATTTTCTGTGAGAGTGTGGTACTTCCCTGACCCATTCATGCTACTAGCAAAAGTGAATTTGCCGTGTGCGTGGTAATCGGTAAAGCCGATTATGAAGTAGAAGTTGTAAGAATGTTACATCGACTACTTGTTTCTCTCCCTGCACACACAGGTCTGTCACAACAAGGTCTTAGGCAACCGGGCTAGGCACCGCAGCGGTTAGCAAAGCCCCATCGACTTTAGGCGAGACTCCTTTGGGGGCTTCCACGGAAAGAGCCACTTTAAAGTTTAGTTACAGTGTAATGTTACCTCGACTACTTGTTTCTCTCCCTGCACACACAGGTCTGTCACAACAAGATCGTAGGCCCCCGGGCCAGGCACCGCAGCGGTCAGCAAAGCCCCATCGACGTTAGCCGAGACTCCTTTGGGGGCTTCCACGGCGTAGCGCCCACTGCCGCCGGTCACCCGCGCGATGTTGCCCACAGCCTCGCCTTCCCAGGCTACGCTCACCTATGACATGGAAAAAAAATAATATTAAAAATAATGCCGACGGTTACCTTATTAGCTTGACAGTCTTTGTGGCTTAGCGAATTTAAAAAAAAACAATGGCAGCAAAAATGTTAAACTTAACCCCCTTATTCATAAAAAATAACAAACGATTATTAAACCTATTTTAGTAAAAATATGTTTCGTCTCGTTCTTTCCATGTCAAATATTGGAGAGAGGGATAAGGACAAAACATGTTTTAACTAAAATAGGTTTAATAAGCTATTGTTAATTTTTATGAATAAGGGGGTTAAAATATATTTTAATGGAATCGTATCTTGATGATCACTTTTGATGACGTTGATAACCAATTGATATGTGTAATATTATAATCTCAGCCACAAGAAGTCCACAGCTGGACTATAGGCCTCCCCTATGTGGGGGATTTTGCCATACTCACCACGCTTTGCAAACGGGTTGGTGATCGCAGTTTGCTTGGCTTATCTGGGTTCTTACGCTACTGTCCATTGAAACTGTTTCTAAGCGAGGGAAGGTAGGAGTTTGTTGGACAAGAAGAACGAGATGAAGTTATTTGGGATACTACTTGCTCGGAAGAATTGGGGATAAGCAAGTAGGGGCTCATATCATCATCATCATTTCGGTAGGTGTATGTATGTATGTAATTTCTATTGCACAAAAAACAACTTAAAACTTAAAAGAAACAGTTTTCTAAGAAAAAGGACCTTTGTACAAAGGCGGACTTATCCCTAGAAGGGATCTCTTCCAGTCAACAAAGTGCTTGAAAAGAAATAAGAAAAGCTTAGGGAAAGTGCCCATATGAACAATATACCTATACTAATGCATAAACATAAATAAACAACGTACATTCGAAATACATAAATAAATATATGAATACGTAAGATAATATATAAATAACTAGCTGCTACCCGCGGCTTTGCCCACGTGAATTACAGCCTATGTCCTTCTCAGTACCCTAACCTATGTGTATGCAAAATTTCACGATGATCGGTTCAGCAGATAGGGCATGAAAGCGTAACAAACAAACAAACTCACTTTCGCATTTATAATATTAGTTAGGATATGTAGATCCCAACTAATATTATAAATGCGAAAGTGAGTTTGTTTGTTTATTTGTTTGTTTGTTACGCTTTCACGCCGTATCTACTGAACCGATCATCATGAAATTTTGCATACACATAGGGTAGGGTACCGAGAAGGACATAGGCTTTAAATTACGCGGGCGAAGCCGCGGGTAACAGCTAGTAATATATAAATAATATGTATGTATAAATAATATGTATAAATACACTTCACACGGTCAGTCGACCTTTTATGATGCCATAACTGCAACCATCGGAAAGGCAGTTGATGATGACACCCTTGAACATGTGTAATATAAGACTTCCTATTTGATATGCAAAATATAAGGGGTAGCTCGCATTTTTTTGTTACTGTCCAACTTACTTTCATGGGGTCACACTTGAGAGGTCCGACAACTCGCGCTTGGATGGTCGCCGATGCCTCGGGCATGCTCGCTTTCAATGTGCCGGTCCATCCTACCGCTTGCTCGTCGGCCACTAGAAGCTAAAACAATCATAAATTTAAACGTTTTTATCAGGATTCCTTTTAAACGAGTTTTTCGTCAAGGATAATATATGGAGAAATGATTAAGAGTTTTTGTATACTATTCATATACAACGTGTTAATGGAAAAGCACAAAACATGGAATTAGTTTATTCAGAATTAAGAGTAGAACGATTCCACAAATTAAAAACGGGGATCAAATTTTAACCAAATAATTATTCTAATTATGCTGTATTTGATCATAACTTAACTATACGGAACTTAAAAGCAACATCACCTTATTTCGCGCGTCCGTAACTACGATAGACTTTTGGATTTGCAACAAACACAAGAAAAAAAAATATGTTAAATAATCCTTTTAAAATAAAACTTAGCTTGCGGCGCAAAAAAGAGTTTTGCGCTTTTTCATTAACACGTGGTATATATTTTTGAACAACATAAATTTACTTAAAACATTCGGAAAATAAAGCTGATTTTGTTTCAAAGTAGTAAAATTTAGTTTCCCAACAGAACACTGAATGTCGGTCGTCCCCGGTCGGTAGTTTGGAGACGAAAGTAATTTAGTAATACGCGTGTCACTATTAAAAAAAAACTTAAAAATGCCCCAATGTGCAATGATAAGACATTTATGGTACCATATCATTGCACATTGGGACATTTTTACAGGAAAAAAACCGGCCAAGTGTGAGTCAAACTCGCGCAATGAGGGTTTCGTACAATATGCTTTGTGAACTCACTCCTTTGTGTGTAAATTTTAGGCCCAGTAGTTTTGGAGACCAGGGGGGGGGGGGGGGGGGAATGGTCAATTTTCGCCTTCTTTCGTGAATAAAATCAAAAGTATGTATTGATTTGAACCGAACAAAAAAAAATATTTTTGAGATCCTCTTATCGAGCCCTTTCATTTGATATATAACACACTACGGTTTGCAAAACATTTTTTTTAATTTTCTAATTGTCCCCCGAAAATGACCCTTATTTAAAAAAAATATTTATTTAGTTTGCACATTCGTGTTTGGGTCATAGGATTACACCATCTTACCAAATTTCACCTAATTTGGTTCAGTAGATTCGGAGAAAATCGGCTGTGACAGACGGACGGACGGACAGATAGACGCACGAGTGATCCTATAAGGGTTCCGTTTTTCATTTTTTGTACGGAACCCTAAAAATTTAATAAACAAAATTATAATGTAAACTATATGACAAAGTAGAGAAAAGCAAATTTTTGCATTTCTACAATTACCTTGAAACCCAAAACCACCATTAACTGGCCCCCTGACACGCTTGCTTCGTATGAAAGTGTCGAAAAGGCGACTCTAGTAGCGCGCGAGCGACAGTCACATTCTGTGATCTGGGAGTTTCCTCTTTGTCAAAACAGTAATTATAGCATAAGTATGCATTAGGACATACCTGATAATACTTATAGGGTACTGGAACCGGTATGAATTCAGGGTGATGTTCCACAAAAAGCCTATCAGTAGACTTGTACTCTATTCCAACGTGATAAGGCTCAGTTTCCCATGCCACGCTCGGTCCAGTTTCGTCTAGAAGCTCCCTTCCAACTGCGTCAAATAGGGTCACTTTTAGTGCAACCTCACTGCCGGGGCGAAGCCACACTCTGTAGAAGAAAAATGTTAACTTTAATAATGAAAAAGTTCGATATTTCCGTACAAAAGTGGTCTGCCGGCCCTTGAATTTTTATGTAAAGGGTCTTTCAAATAGAGCGGGTCAATGTTAATAATCTGTGGCGGCCATTTTGTTTTGGCGGCATCTGTCAAATCTGTTTTTTTCTTATTCAGTCATTGATGCCAATTCACCATAGCAAGTTACACGGTTGAGCAGCATGTGCAAATGATAAAACTTGATTATCAAAATGAGTGTTCGTTAGTGCAAACGGTGCGCGCATTGCGCCCTTTTTATGCAGACGCGGTGGCCCTTCAAAGTCTACTCTCCAACGATTGGTGACCAAATTTGAGACGACCGGTTCGGCAAACAACCAACCAACACCTTTACGTCAAAGGAACGCCAGATCGGCCGAAAACATCGCTGCTGTACGTGAGAGTGCTCAGGAGACTCCGAGGCGGTCGATTTCTCGCCGTGCACAAGAACTCGGCCTTTCGCAGACTTCAACTTGGAGAATTTTGCGTCGGGACTTGGGCCTGCATCCGTACAAGATCCAACTGACCCAAGAGCTCAAAGTTAATGACCATAGACAACGCCGAGTGTTCGCTGAATGGGCTTCGGAACGCTTGGAAGTGGACCCCGATTTTGGTCGAAAAATAATCTTTAGCGACGAGGCACATTTTTGGATGAATGGTTTTGTTAATAAGCAAAATTGCCGGATATGGGATGACCACAACCCACATTAGTTACACCAGGTGACAAAGCATCCACAAAAAGTTACTGTTTGGTGCAGATTTTGGTCTGATCTATGCAGCAGAGTCATTAAAAATTGGACCTTTCGGATTCGTGCCACCATACGAAATCGCGGCGGACATTTGAACGATGTCATATTCCATCCATAATGGCATAAATGGGCCTTTCAAATAAAAAATAAATTTCGTTAATATGTCACACACATCTTGTTTTATTCAATTTTAACATCGACTCGTCCTTGTTGAAAGACCCTTTAAATGTCAAGGAATGTTTTTGGGAACAGCATTGGTACTATAAAACAAGTTGTTAATTTTGACGGGCTTAGTCACCTCTTTGGGGAATCGTCGGTGGTAAATTTACACGCGGGATAACTAAGCGCGGTAATGTCATCTATCGGCATTTTAACTCGGCCCTTTCCTTGAAGTTAATATCTAAAGCCGCGCGTGACCACGGAGTACATAAACAGGCGTTAGGCGGCCCGCTTACCATATCTTTATTATTTAATCGCCTTACTTGAGTGCCTGGCTTCGCCTGTGGTACATACGTAGCTTATGACACTCAGGGATAACGTATTTCATTCAACGGGGTCCATCGCAGTACGCAGAACGCAGTCCATTCAACGGGGAAAGAATTTTTGAAATAGGTCTAGTAGTTCTTGAGGTTATCGCGTTCAAACAAACAAACTCTTTCGCTTCATAAAATTTCAGTTAGTATTTTTAATAAAAAATAACATGTTTGAATGTTGCGGTGCAATAAATAAGCCTTACCTGGGTCCCCCAGAGCAATTCCCGGGCGTCTCGGATGGCTCCAACCTAATCCTGGATACGTGCGGAGCACAAGCCACCTCAAAGTCAACTGACTCTTGCTCGCCTTCCGTAAATGACGTCAGCTCTAGGCGCGCTTCACCTTTCTGTAAAAATGCACTTATTTACCAGTTATCGGATAATCGGGCTAATATACCTAAAGCTACATAAAGAAATAAAAAGTTAAAAATAAACATATAGGATTCTTGCAGTAACCTGCCATACGAAATGATGATGACCTAAACTTCACTTTTATTCCCACGAAAGAATAATACGGACATGCTTTTCAAATGTTACCTGCATACAAAATATAATAAGAACTAATTGTGAAAATGATTTATTTTCATTGAATAATGCTTACATATTCTCGTATTACTAAATAATCTCGGGAGTCTGGGATTACTTAGTAATACTACATTATTCTTTGGTGGAAAGAAGTTTAGGTATATAAGCGCCCGATAGTGCGATCATCATCATCATCATCAGGTCTTTCTAGTCTCCACTGCAGGAGCACGACCCTCTCTGTACTACCAGAGCCATAAACTAGCCTGAGTAGTCAGAGGATTAGGCCTACACCCTCCACGCTGGCCAGACGGGTTGGAGAGGTTTCTTTGATGTTAATAAGCTTTGTTTAGCTTGTGTTTCCTTAGTCGCCTTTTACGACATCCACGGGATGACTTGGAGTGGTCCTATACTACTCTGCCGAGAACCACACGCCGAGCTTATTACTTATTTATTTTTATTTCACATGCTGTTGGAAGAGGTCTATCTTTCCCTTGCCTTAGATATGCTTATCAAATTCGTTATCATCAGGTCTTTTAAGTTTCCACTGCAGGCCCCGTAGCATGGCACGCGCGACAACGTTTATCGACTATCGCCATCTTGTTTTTCGCAATACTGAAGAGCGAGAAGTAAATAGTTTATCGCGCGATATAAACGGCGTCGCGGGAGCCATGCTACGGGGGCAGGAGTCGGCACTAACTCTCTGTACTACCAGAACTTGTATATTAGACAGAGCAGCACGAGGACTTGCCTACATTCTCCGTATTAGCCAAACGAGTTGGAGAGGTTGCGTTAATGTTTATAAGCTTTGTTTAGGTTGTGTTTACTGTCGCCTTCTATGACATGCACGGGAAGACTTGGAGTGGTCCTATTCTACTCTGCCGGGAACCAGTCGGCGATTCACATTCAGCAAAATCAGTATACCTCTTATGGAGGTGTATAATGTCGCTAAGATAAATTTTATAATAGAGGTCCCCCATGAGGCTGGAATAATCACACCAAGTATAGTGAAGACAGAGCCCAGATCTATAAAACCTTAAGCACACACATAGCATGTTGGTGGGCTTGTAGGTGAGAACAAAATCAAAATAGTGATGGGTTGCTAGCCGCATCGCCTATTGAAATGATTACTGACGCCCATTCCGTCGATCGGCTTTTACGATCTGCGCGGGAAGAGAAGCAGCTGATAAATTCTACGTTTTTTCTTTTCTCCCAGACCAGCGTGGAAGTAAAAGTAAGTAGTATAAGTATAGATAATTCTAAATGTAAATGGTTTTTAAATATATATTACAATGCTTGATATATTATTAAAATTGAAAATATCTATGTGATGATAAAGAATTCGTCGTGGTGGTGTAGTTGGTAACACACTTAGGGCGCAGACCGTGTGGTTCGAATCCTACCTGTGGTGAATTCTTTTTCATGACATATTTTCAATTTTAATTCTAAATGTACTTACCCTACGACAAGAGAATGTAAATAGCTGCGCGTCAGGATATCTGTTTGGTGCCGCCCCCCGTCTGGTAGACAGTTCCGCCACTCTTGGTTCTGCCGACTGCGGCGACAGAGCCTCGCCTTCGGCTATCACCTATGAGGGAAACAGACGATAGTTTCAATTTTTAACAAACATTGAAATGTTCAGGCGTATCAACCTCAACTGCCTGTTCGGTAGTCCACCAACAAATTCCTAACCCTCGCGTTTCGGATAATACATATATGTGTCCGAATAAATACTACATTTTTCGTACACGCAAAATTTGAGAAAAGCACTATACAAGCCTTGGTCGCAATCAGGCATTGATGGGCTTACATATGTGCCTCGGCTCGCTTCGACTCACATTCTCACGTTCGTCCATCAATGCCTCTATTGCCGGCCGCTGCAGTAATAAACTATTGGTTGGCTGTAAAAGCTTCGGTACGCTTGATTCGCTCTGTGACAACGCGTCATTGTTACTTGTAATTTGTGAATTGAGGGACAAGAAAGTAGACAAATACCGGCAAAGTGGCGCCAACGACAGCAGCGGCCTGCGCCGGCCACAGCAGCGTGGGCGCGGCGCGGATGGCCACGCGCGGCGTGTCGCCGGCGCGGCCGCGCGACACGCGCAGCGCCGCCGTGCCGCGGGACGTCCACACGCACTCCAGCACGCAGCACGCCCCCTCTGGAATTACATCTCTAGTTGATCTTGACGGAAATTTTAGCGGATTACACGGTGTTTGTTTTAGATTGTTTTGCAAATTAATTCTAGTGGACTTTATAATGTCAAATTGGTGTAATTGCTCATATTTTAAGGTGCAGCCAAGTATCAGCTGGATCCACTTGACTCGGTCCAAAGACGAGCTGTCAGAATTATCGACGATCCTAATATTACAAGCGGTATCGAGCCCCTGAGTTTAAGGAGAGATTTCGCTTCTCTATGTGTGTTCTACCGTTTGTATAATGGGCTGTGCTCTGAAGAACTGTTTGAGATGATGCCTACGGCTACATTCTATCATGGCACCTCACGCCATCGACAGGGGGTTCATCCTCATACCTTAAATCCTAAATGGTCACGTACAGTACGCTTTGACAGGAACTTTCTTCCACGTACGCTAAAGTTATGGAATGAACTCCCTGCTATGGTTTTTCCGAGAGACTACAATATGGGATTCAGGTGGGTCGTATGCCTGTTTGCCAACTTAGTTGTATAAAAAAAAAAAAAAATTATGAACAACTAGCTGACCCGGTGAACCTCGTACCGCCTAACAGTCAATGATTAAGTATTCATTACACATCGAGTTTTCATTGTTTTTAAGATGTATTCTGCTATTCAGTACCTCTACCATGAGTTTGTGTAGTAAACTATCAAAACGTAACTACAGTAGTAACGGTGAAAACGCATACTCCATAGTTTGCGTTAAATAGGTACCATGAGTTAAATTTAACGTAACGACAAACGCTATCGAGTACACTATTCTCACTCTGGTAAACGAATAGTGCGTAACTAACCTAGATTGTCAAATTAAAAAAAAAACCTGTCGATTAAGCCAAAAACCTATCTTCCCGAAGCGTTTATGAAATTTTAAAATGTTGATTGTCATTGCCAGAGTATAATACGGAAAAATTAAAAAGCTATCACAACTATGTCTATTGTAAAACTTTATTCGTATTCATAACTTTGCAGTGTTTTGTTTCGAAAGAAAAATTATTTATTTCATTGATTTTGTTTGCTTCATGTTTTATTTTTGTATGGAGATTATTTAGTATATTGCGCAAAAGAAGCTTTTATCTAAACAAAATGCGACGAAATACGTCTTCGTTTGATGTGAAAGTCGATTCATTGGTATCCATGATGATAACAAGACTTTGAAAAAGGACAAGGTAAGTTAAATGAAGAATGTTGTTTACTAATTATTATTGTGATGCGTGGATTAAAGTAGACGTATTGTAAGATCGTCAGCGATGTTACAGTTGTGTCGACTTTCTCTGAAGATGGGACATTTGTGGGTTTCATACAGTCATCAAAATGTTAAAATCTTTCATAGAAACGCTTGTAAGATTTTATGCGTTGTACTGTATGGTTTGCATATTATATTAAATTGTTAAAATAACTAGGTATTACTTATGTTTCAGACATGGTGACATGAGCCAGAGGTATGACTTCGAGCTAGTCAAGCAGGCTACTAGAAATGAATATCAAAAATAAAAAGTATTGGGAAACCAGCAAACCTTGCCAATCACCAACTATCTACACTATTTGTCAAAAGCCTTTCCTCCGGGATAACAGAGTTGGTGGGCCTTCTCTGAAGACTGTTAGTGGAAGATAAACAAAGTTGAAAAGGAGCTAGCAATTTATGATGATTAAGAAGTGAATGTTATTCTTATTCTAAATAATATGTTAGTATATAATAAGATGCCTAGTTTTATTTATTTAATTTAATTAAATATAACAAGTACCACAATCTCTATTTACCCGTATGTTAGTCATAAACTGGAAATCCAATCCCGGGCTCCAATTCATCTCGGCTGAGGGTGAAACTAGGTATGCATTCAGGGGAGAGAAAGAGACATGCAGCCAGATTTAGAGACCCATAGCATGTTCACCACATGACATGCTATACCTACATAAATTATAAACAGAGTTTGTTTGTTTGGTTGAGAGCGTTGATCTCAGGAACTACTGGACTGATTTAAAAAATTCTTTCACTGTTCATAGGGACTGCAGAGTACTTTGTATTATATATGATAGGTAATGTTATCCATGAGTGCCATAGGCTAGGTATATACCTCGGACGAAGCCGGGGTGGACTAATTGTATAATAACATATACCTATACATATATAAAATTTTCCTGTGTTGAATTTAAGTAATAAACATGGAATGGTAAGGGCATTTGTGTCCATTAGTATAGTTACCATCTTTACAAGCCTTGTGTGTAAGTCTGCATCTTCTGTTGGATGGGTCTTCTTCAAAGACTGAAGGCATACAAAGAGAATGAGCAAATAAATGATGACTGGACTTATTATAATAAAAAAAAAACAGTGAGTTAGGTTTTTATTTATTTCAATTAAAACACATATAGTGAATTCTTGGATCACAATCTTCTCTATTCACTCCCACAAGGCACACACAACCGAAAAACCCGACCCCAGGAAGATTTTCAAACTTTAACTTGCTTGTACACAGTTTTATATCAATCCGCCTGTTTACACCCACTTTCCTATGGTTTTCACAAAATCTTTATACTTTAGCCCCTATTTCGTCGTGTACGCCATTCGTTGGAAGATACGAAATGATCATTATAGGCCGACAGCCCCCGCCATGAAGCTAAATTATCAAAATGCCTTCAAATTATAGAAATACAAACAAAGTAATTGCAAACTCAACGAAACTATTACGATCTCACGTTGAAAATGTTAGGTGACTCACGTAACTACTGTAGTTATAGTAAATTACGATAGCAACTGTCAAAAAAGTAACTCATGGTACCGAAACTGTAGTTAACTAATAGTTAACTACAGTGTGTGTAGTGTAGTTGCGTAAACGTTACTATTGTAGTTAAGTTCACGTTTACTATGCGACTCATGGTACGTATTTTAGTGCCTTGACTATCCGCTAGGGGCGCTGTTCAAAATTCCATACAATTTGTTTACTACAGTCGCTAGCGAGTATAGTTTGACAAAACTCATGGTAGAGGTACAGGGCGGAGACAAATCCAACGAATCAATAACCATGAAAATTGGTTCAGCAGATCTCGAGTTATAAGTGTTGTAACAAACCCGTCTTTGTTTTATATATATAAGATGTGTGGAATAAATAAAATAGACTGTCATGGTGCGGCTGTAGTGAGATTTACTTAGCGGGCTGGTGGTTATCCGCCTTGCTACGTCGTCTATGATGAAACCAGTGGATTCGCAAAGAATTGTCGCCAGGGGCTCCATCAAACAAACGAAATGAAGTGTACACCATCACTTCGTTTGATACACAATAATAACTGCCAACTAGCGAAATAAACGAAGAAAGGCTCTAAAGGACTCGTAACCAGAGCCGTAAAACAATTATAAAAAAATAAAATTTGATATAATCTCTAGTTGACAAATTGTCATTCTTTGATGACATTCGCCTTGTGGCCGCGGGGCAAATTATGGTGGTCATGATTCTCAAGACGGGAAAACGACCAAGAGGAAGTTGACAAAACATACTGTTCTGTGGATGAATTTCTATCTGACGAATTCGGACTAATATAAAAATAATAATAATTAAGTGACATTGTAACAGTCATTGAAATACCTAATACTAATTTGAAATTTGTATGCCTGACGGCGTAGCATGAAGCTCTATATTGTATCAACTTATCCATCCGCTCCACCATCCATTTAGTAAGCGGTTTCTCCTTAGAACCCTGATAGAATTGTTTCAATTTTTGATATGCGATATTAACTCTTATTAAGCATAAGTTAAAGAGAATAATTTTGTGCAAATGTATTACAATTACGTTTGAATTTATTTTAGGAGCCCAAAAAACGAACTCAATTGACGTGTGTTCTATACCCTCAAATCCATAAAGGCATTTTTCGAAAGTTTTTCGGCAGTGGTTCAGGAATGTAAACAATAATTCTCTCTTACGGCGGCTCTTAAAATCGCACTCAGCGTAAAAGAGAAGCATATGCCAGTAAACCCTAAGAACATGAGATGAGTGAATGTCCGATGTCATAAATGTAACCTTACCTTCGGGTTCTATCCAAGTAGCAGCAGTCACGTTATGAGGCTCGGGCCCCTCCAGCAGCGACACAGCAAAGGAGGCACAGTTACATCTGCGGCAAAAAGTATTGAGTTTTCAATATTTTGTCATATATCAGACTGTGGCATTTAAAGTCTTGTTGATTTTCTGTAACCTAGAACGAGATCTTAAAATGCTCACAGTAAAGTGTCTTAAAGTATTCGAGTGTAAACCTACTCTATCTTATCTACATAGCTACACTTACACTTGGTAGTTGTGAAGGTGACCAGTAACGGGATGCACAGCAGTGAGCGCGACGTGCAAGTGATGCGGGCGCCCCACGCGCGCGTGACCCGTACTTGATACTTGCACCATCTCTGGTACCGTTGAGTATACTCTAAAACAAGAATAAAATAAATTAGAATATACTTTATTGCACCACAATTTATAACATGGTAGAAAACAAAGTTGGCACAAAGGCAAGATAGGATTTAAATTATCACAAGTGGTTGACACGAGATGCACCGGGTAAATATACAAATACTTGCTCGCACCGGGAACAGTGCCCCGCGTGTAGCAGGCAATCACTGCGCCACGGAAGTCAAATTGATCCGACCCCACATATTTATACACAGGAATTTGGTCTTTAAGGGGGAACACTAGGCACAGTAGCGACGCCAATCATTTTATTCCTAATACTTTACAAATAGAAAGAAATTCAAGAATATAAACAATACAAGCCTTAGTAAATAACCTGAAGTATTTTTGGAATCATGTTTTGATATTATGAGAATCAGTCATTGAGAGAAAAAGTGATAACCGCCAAAAACGGCCGTTTTTGGCGGTAATCAGATTCTCATAATTCTCACTGATTCCGATAGTAATAAACATGATTCAAAAAATACTTCAGGTTATTTACTAAGGCTTGTATTGTTTATATTCTTGAATTCCTTTCTATTTGTAAAGTATTAGGAATAAAATGATTGGCGTCGCTACTGTGCCTAGTGTTCCCCCTTAAGTCGCTTAAAACAGTACTCACTTTCCAACTGCTCGCACATGAGGGTAGTTCTTCAACTGCACACGCACAACCATTTCGCCCAGGCCTCTGACGGTAACTCGACCGGAGTCAGTGAGCGAGAGGTCTCCTTGAGTCGTGCTGGGCTCAACTTCCGACCAAACCACGGGCTCTTCACCACCACCTCTGTATTTTAGCTTTACTTCCCTGAAATAAACAAAAGTGTTAATCTCTCTTCAATCATTCAAGGATTGAGAGATAACTATCACTGTGATAGTTATCTCTCAATCCTTGCGTTTTTTTTGGCCAAAGCAAAAAGGGGATTTCTCATTTCCAGGCCCACCCCTCTTTGTGGGGTTCACATTTTATTTATATTTTGATAGATATATTCTGTTCAGTTAAATTTGTCCATACTAACTCAATATTACATTTTTGTTTTTATTGTATTGCAATGATATACCAAGTGATTCTGTATAGTTTTGGTAATCATACAATTTAGTAATTTTTTTAATGAGGTATCCATACATCTATGGGCTTTCTTCTTTATAATTGGTTTGAAGTATATAGAATACAATAAAAAAAAAACTTACTGGATAGTATCTGTCCAGGCGACGAATACTTCTGGTGGAACAATCTCCAAAGGATCTATGGCTACTGCAGATACTTGTCCTTCGACCTGGAAATACAATATGATATCTCTATTTTTGATAACCTATGAAGTTATGAAGTAAGAGACAGGCTACTAACGGTCACTGACAAAATGATAATTTATGTAAGAACAATACGGTAGTTGCCTGATGTTAAGATTATATAAAATTTGTTTCTAATGAGATTCATTTCTATCTAAAAAATCTATAAAGAACACTTTTAATTTGATATCGATTCGTTATGTGATCTTAAAGCTTCTTTAAAGTTGGGTGAATAGGACCATTTTTTAAAGTATGAAAATCTTTAATTACAATTATACTGTATTTTAGTCTGCAAAATTTATAGCAACTTTTATTATGAAACCATTACCATAAACGAAATATTTCGTATAGCTACCAAACAAAGTTCTCACGCCACCCATACAAAATACAAGCTTGTGACGTCACAAATATGTGGGCATTTCAGCGGCGCGTTTTCACGTCTAAAAATTTACGTCTAAAAACATGTGTCTTTAAAACTTTTATAACTGAAAGAGTTTTTTGTTAAGAAATGTATTTCTGTCACTATTGTGTTTATTTTTGGCAGGTCTTTACATAGCAACATGAAAAAAAAAAATTAGTCAACATGCCCATTGTCAGTATTTGCCACACACAGTTAAGCAGCCTTAATAATGACAAAAATGTTTACCTTTCGCAACAGCATTTTCCCAGCGACCGAATGTAAAGTCGCTGCCACAGTAAATTGCCCAGCATTTTGTGCCACAGCATCTGTTAAAGTCCCATTCTGTGTCGACTTCAGCAAATCAATATTAGCTTCACCTTCCACTGCCAACTTGATCAAAACATCTTGCCCAGCCGTTATAGCATGACCATTCTCATCAAGGAGTATGCAGTGAACGATGAAGGGTTCTCCACGGATGACCATTTTCGATGGTCTCAATGTTACTTTAATACTATATGCCTCAGCTACGGTTAGGGTTGCAGTAGCGACTTCTGTAGCCCCTGATAATAGTTGTACTGTAGTAACTCCAAGTTCGTTAGCTCGCACAAGACTGATGCCATCCTCTAGTTGTGCTATGCTTGTGTCAGGTACTTGCAGGTAATACAGAGTCTCGGAGATATCCTGTATTGTAAGGCGGCCTGCACGTGCTCTTACGACCCTGAGAAGAAAACATGAAGAGTTTAAAATTTGGCTACATAGCAAATAAAAAAGTGTATGTTGTATAAAAATCTTTGAAAAGAGTTGGTTCATATCTTTTGAGAGAATAAAGCTTAACAAAATCTGTACCAACCTACAATATTTAACCACAAAAATGCTCAAAAACACTTTACTTGTATGGGCCTTCCCTTACATATACATATTTTATTTTGTTTTTATTATTTATTGTTATGGTGGCAATCTGGCAATAGATATACACCTGTGAAAATTTCAAGTCTCTACCTAGTACAATTCAATAGATACAACCCTGTGACAGAGGTAAGGCCATCAGATTCTCAGTATAGGGCACCGTTTTAACATTCTGGATATGGAACTCAAAGTTATCACAGTGAATATCCTCATATTTTTCATAATAACATCAATAAACATGAAGGTAGGTATAAAGCTACTACAAAGTAAATCTAAAAACATAAAAGTTAAAAAAATATTATTTATGCACCATATCAGTACATTGTTTCCGGATCAATCAGTGTCTCAAAAGCATACAATACAACCAGGGATTCTAGTTTTTGTCAGTTGAACCAAAGGTAATATTTTTTTTTTATAGCCAAAGGGAATCAACATACCGATGGCACAATCAGTTGAGCAAGTAGCCAGAATGCTATAGCATAGCATAGAATAGACAGAAACAATCCCTAGGCCTCACTATGCAAATTACAGAGCAATATGAATGGGAATATACTGTCGCTCGCGCGAGTAACATTCCATGCTCTGTGATGTACACCCATCAGCAGCTGGCTTGGGTTATCTAAATTATCTGTATCGTGAATTAAGTCTACATCAAACATAGCAGATTAAAAGATCTTACTTGTATTTGAGAGTATCTCCTGGAGTCACTATTGCAGTGGCGGGTGTAAGAACAACACTGGCTACCACATGCAATTTGAAGTCTGTACAAATCTGCTTCAGACATACTGTGACAAGGCACTCGCCCATCGCTTGGCCGTACAGCAGGACAGAGTAGGAACGAAGCCCTACCGCCTCCAGTTCTGTTATTCCTTGTGGAGCTTCGTAGTCCGTGTCGCGCCATCGGACTAAGCTGAAATTAAAAATAGTGGTAAATAGATATACAAAATGTTAGTACAGTAAAAGCGACTTCTGCACAAGTAGAAATAAAAAAACCTTTACTATTAACTATTATCAAATTAAGGCCTGCTATAAGGCAGGCATCATAGTTAAACAACGCATAAGGAAGTTGCTATCCACTCAATGGCGTCAATCCGCGTTAGCCATGTCAAAAATATTATTAAAAAATATTATATTTATTTAATTAAGATATATTTCCTGCTTTTACATAAAATTACTTTTGATACCTATTGCGAACTCTTTTATACCTTTAAGGTGTCTTTACTTTTAATTTATATTTTTATAAACCTTTTGTTTAATAAAATTGTCTGTCATTGTAATTTGTATCAACAGTCTGAGTAAATATTCGTGAACACAAAGAGTATTTTCATTTATATTTCTTTCTAAAAGAAACTATTAGCGTGAATTAATATAGATTGGTAATAATACCTTTCTATCGTGTTTATTAGATGATTTGTACACCTAATATTTCGAAGACTTTACAGTGTTTGTGGATGCAGATAGACTAAGTTGACATTTAACTACTCTTTTTGTAAGAACCGCCACCACTACCACTGTTTATTGGTAATGTTCCGGATGTATGCAGTATTGGATCACAGTGTCTGACACAAATAATATTCTGATTCTGATTCTAAAGGTCTTGCAGTCTTCTGCTTAAATTAGCTTGTGCTGAGCCACTGGAAACTTTTGGATACAGAACTCTAAAAATGTGATCATACTTACGTCACTAAATTGTCTTCACCCACAGTATTTCCTAGATTCTCAATAGTCCATTTGAAGCTCACTCCTTCAAGAGTTGAAAACTTGTTTCCTGCAAACAAAAGACAAAAATATTGAGGAAAGCCAACCTCAAGCAATAAAGATGTACATGGTCTAACAGTGATCTGGGATAAACTTTCCAATAAGGACGGTTGAGTTTGAGGTTGATATTTTTTTGTCAAAAAAAAGAGTAACATCCAAGGAGTCACTGTCTGAAATTTCGAATTGCAGAAACGTATAGTTTTTTTTTAATTAAATAAAATAAATTCGTATTTTAGGTTAGAAGTTTCACCGCTTTTGACGTTTCTTGTTCATTTCTGACGTTTCGTTTTGAAAGGTAGTGTTGATTGTTTTTGTAAGACTACACGGAACGACTGAGAGCAGAGAGGTAAGTTGCGACTTATTTACATTTTATAACCTATATCGAATGCCGTGTATTTGTCATAAGACGGCGATTTTCATATAAACTTTAAATGGCTGTAACTTCGTAAATTTTGGTTTCCGCAAGGTGGGGGTGGCACAGGAGGGTGCTTCTAGTCCCCCCCCCCCCTTACAACCCTTATATCAACCATCTGTATTGGAAAGTTTTACCCTATATTCAAGAATAAAAAACTATTGAACTTCACCTTACACACAAACAATCATAACTGTGTGGGAGGTAGGAAAAGACAGTTTGAATCTCATCATCTATGATGCTGATATTTTTTAGCTTTTTTCTATTTTCTCTGAAATGCAGTTGGTTTTTCTTAAATTAGTCTAGGGGTTTATTTTTCTCATATGAGATTTAAGATATTAAGAGCTTTGCAATCTTCAATTGAATTCAGATTTCAGAAGAAGAATTCAATTCAATTTCTTGCAATCTTTATTCATTGTTGTTCCATTTTTAAATTAAAATTATTGAATAAAGATTTTTCTATTCTATTTTTTAGTTCTTGATATTATGACAAGTAACTTACATAAGTAAAAAATATTTATTTTCCTTACCTAGATCATCATAAGCAAAAACTTCAAATGCCTCTGGAGCCTCTTCCAAGTAAAGCTTCCAAGTTGTACTCATCACCTTGAGAGAACTTATTCTATCAATGTTGACATCCCCTCTCAAGATCTGTAAAGAATTGCAGATACACAGTTAAAAAAGTATGCAAATATTAAGCTGCCATTTGAATAAGACAAAAAACAATGAGAACTGAAATACTAGCTACATCATAACATCATTTTTAACACATTTAGAAATGTACAGAAATAAACATGACATAATATTAGTAACATTCCCGCCTTTTTCATAACGAAGGCCATACCTCGCCAGTATTGACTTCCTCGGCCAGAATAATGACGGACCCTGGTGGTACGCATGATTTTGACACTGATACTCGTGCTGCCCGGGAACAATGACCCCAGGTATCCTCATAAAGAGGCTCGAGGTCTATGATGTCATCGCGAGACAGACTCCTGCAAAATCCAATACATTTGGAAAATACGACCCTGAGCAATAAAACAGGTTACTTTAAATAAGAAAGTGACATATTTACCAAGTATAACAGCCACCCTCAATGATTTCAAAAGTAAAGTTAACATTTAAATTCTCGAACCACGGTAGTAGTACCCTTGGCGTGTTTATTTTGGCACTTTCACAACAATATGCTATTAGGCCGAGAACTAGCACAAAAGATATAGTCTTTGGGATGCACTTCATGTTTATTATTTGATTGTTACATGCACATTATCAGTGTTATAATAAAAATCAACGCAGAATTTCTGTTAAACAATTATAACCTCAAAACAACAATCGCGCAATCCGGCACTCAGCATCTGACAGAAAAAATGACAACTGACTGACAAGTGATAGTGCTTGCATGAAAATACTAGACCGATAATACGATAATACCGATTGAAGGAGGGTCGTAGACTCGTAGAGTGTGGGAGGCATAGACAACTTGATTTCTCTGCATGATCCACAGACAAAATTAAAAGTAATAGGTATGAGACTGTCATTGCGACATTTGACTTGACATATGTCAAAATGTTAAAGATGGCTGCTTCGTGTTCGTCGTATTTTGGTGTCGTATTTTATGTGAATAATATAGTTAAAGGGATCAATGGACTTAATTGTTAGCCAAATTTGATTGGTTTCAGTCGTAATTTTGTTAGTATAAACCGTCAGACCGTGTTGCAGTGTGAAAAACCACCATGTCTGTAGACAAGGCTAGTGAAATAAAAGGCAATGAGATCGATAAAAGCAAACGTCGTCATAAACCTGACGACACTGTTGTTGCGACAGCGTTGATGAACGGCGTTGAAGATACATTGCAATCCGCGAAGATGGAGAATGTCGATGGTACGGGGAAACCGACGGAATTATGTTTGCAAAGCAGCTCTCACTTGGTATCTAGCACAACAAGCAGTTTGGCTGATACGCCCGGAGACAGTGGTGTATTATGTTTAGATAGTGAAGCCTCCGAGGCAACGAGCCAGGCGCTCATGTCGCACAGTCTCATAGGCGCCGAAGAGTTGGCTTGTGACAGCCAATATGATGCGCCGACGTCGTGCTCACAAGACATGATCAGAAGCACCACAAGCAGTGTTATGACTCGTAGCGACATTGACAATCAAAACATTGGGATTCCCGATGACATAGTCCCTGAATTACTTATAGAAGCTAACAAAAAGTCAAGCATGTATGAAAATCTGCCAGATGTAGTGTTAAAAGCTTTAGAAAGTGAAAAGGTCACAAGTGAAGAAATTAAAAAGCCTGCTTTGAGAACAAGTGAACCTAAGAAATCATTATCTGAGGATATAGTCTACAGGCGTAGATGTCGAAAGAAATCACAAAGTGGGCCAAGTTCACAGAAAAAGAGAGTGTCTTTCCATGAAGATATACTCAATAACACTAAAACAGACAACATACATATAGAGCGGGGATTCATATCTTACGGTCCCGATAGCTCATACTGTGATAAGTTTAGGCAAAAGAATATTATAACTGATAGGTTTTCATGGTGCGCTTCCGGAGATCAAACGCCAAAGTATGCTGCAGATGTTGCTCAACAAACTATGTCAGATATCCTTACATATGGCGATTCTAAGAAAGACAGGAGTGGTATTTTTGAATACTGCCCAGATCCTGATGAACAAGACAACCAAGATAACACAGACAAAGATAACAACAATGACACGAGACCTACTGGGAAACTGTATGGATGTGATTCAAATAGTTCAGACTCTAATTTTAGCTGTGACTCGGAAACATCTTCCAGTGATTCATCATCTTCACACTCCAATTCCAACAAAACAGAAAATACTCTGATGCAAAGGAAGTGTGAAAAGGCCCAAAAATCATATTCCTGTGATGGCTTTGAAAATAAGGGTCATGTACCATTTATGAGAAAAACCTATTTCTCTGAGGCTGATATTGATCAGTCTCATGATCGCATGAAGAAACCTTTAGAAGTGTCTCATAGTCCAAACACTGTAAAATCTGTTCTGAAAAAGAAACGCTACATCACTACTAATGTTGTTGAGGAAAGGAAAAAAAATAATAAAGTCCTCAATTTACTAGATACAAATAACATCATTGATTCTTTGAAGAATTTCTATAAAAGTTTTGATTTCAATTTTGCACCGCAAAAAGGGTTGCCAGAGACAAGTATAGAACTCAACAATGTTGTTGAAGCTTTGCCTTGCGATGTAAACCAGAATAAGAAGTTATCAAAAAGTTTAGACTCAGGATTCCAAATTGATGATGAGGATGACTTTGTGGAGATAAATCTCAATGGACAGCCCTTGCTGTCTGAGAAGCCAAAAGAGTTGGTGACTCCATCGAAGACTTCTGCTAGTGGAGACCGTACACCCAATGAGGGGTCTCCTCGTCACAAACTTACTTTGAATATGAAAAACCAACTAGACAAGAAGGCTACAAATAAACCTGATGCTTTTCCACCTATTACAAAATATGTAGTGAACTGTGAAAGCACTGTTTACGAACATAAAGGTGTTTCCTACAGTTATGTACATGACACATTCCAAACTGCCTTTGATGCACCTAAGGAGACTTTTGTACCAATACCAGAGACTACACCGGTGAAGGAGCTAGTATCTAGTTCCAGCAAAAATGACTTTAATCCAAGTAAATCAGATGTTGACACATCTAGTAGGACTTCAACACCTAAAAGACAATTTAACAAAAATATTCAAGACGAGACTGAACAGAAGAATGGTGTGTCTAAACATTTGTCATCACCAAAGAAACAAAATGTCAACAGATACAGTAGGAAGTTGACGTCTACTGTACAGAAGCTAACAGAAGAGCAAGCCCCAGCTAACAGTAGTGATAACTGTTCTAATACTGACAACTCTACTTTAAAAGGAGCTGATGATTTCAATGACGACTTTTTCGATAGTCCTGCTAACAATAAACTGCAGTCAAACAAATCTGCTTTGCTGAACAGATATCTGAAAAATGTATGTCAAAGGAAAGACCTAGAATTGAAGATCAAAAACAATAAATTCTTTCAATTCAAACTTCGGATGGAGAAGCATTTTCCAAGTATCATATTTCCATTTAAAGATGTGTCAGATACATTCAACTACTCGGCTGAAAGGATGTCTCGTCTGATAGACAAAGAGGTGATCGAAAACAAGAGGTTATCTGTGAGGTTGCTAACTGCTGATGAACCGTCATATTTTGATAGCTTTGAAGATAATGTTGCTATGGAGTGCAATGAAAAGTTGAGACTACAGATTTTCTCATACCCCAATGAGACATTGCACAGGGTAAGTTCTAAAGTTTTACTTCGAAGATGGAAACAAAAGTCAAATTGATCAGTCCCTCTATACATATTATAAGGGTTATTGTTACTAAATTATAAATGGTGTTTTGTTTGGTAAAAACAGGACACAATTACTAAGTCTCTGACCTCCGTCTGTCTGTCTTTGTCACCATTTTTCATGTCTCAGTGGCCAAAACATTTTTGAAGGCTTTTTAATACATTTTTTTCCCTTTCCTACAAGTTTTATTCATCATCATCATCATCATCAGGTCTTTCTAGTCTCCACTGCAGGAGCACGACCCTCTCTGTACTACCATCATCATTTCGTGTAGGTGACACGGTCAGTCGACCGACGACCATGCACACTGTACTACCAGAGCCATACACTAGCTTGAGTAGTCAGAGGATTTGGCCTACACACTCCACGCTGGCCAGACGGGTTGGAGAGGACACTTTGTGGTTAATAAGCGTTGTTTAGCTTGTGTTTCCTAAGTCGCCTTTTACGACATCCACGGTATGACTTACTGCTTACTGCTTACTGCTACCGTGGGCTATTTTCCACACTTAGGCCGCCTATTCGGGCCCATTGTGTGTGAACAGAAGATGTTCATTCTTCGGTCTTCTGTTGATAGGAGATCCCAGATCTCCTTCTTTGGTGGGTTGCTACACGTTGTTTTACACGAGCCAACCCAGCTCGTCGAGAAAGCGTAGAACCGCAGAGGGTGTGCTGCAGGCCTCGCTCATGGTTTCTGGTTTTCCCAGGAACTCTTCTCTTGTAGTTGTCACACTAGGGCATTCTAGTAGTAGATGCCTAGCTGTTTCTTCAGTCTCTAAGCAACCTCTGCAAAGAGGGCTGTCAGTCAAGCCTATAACAGATAGGTGTTTATTTAGCATACAATGGCCTGTGATTACTCCAATCATGAGACGTAATTTAGCCCTGGGTAGTGCGAGCAGTCTTCTAGAGAATTTCCTGTCTAATGCAGGAAGCACTTCTTTAGACTGCCGGCATGTGTCCAGGGTTGACCATGCTTGCTGATGTTCAGCCTCTATTTTGGATTTGACCCAGGAACGTACCTGCGAGAATGGTATAGGTACCATTGGTAGTGGGCCAAGTGGAATCATGCTTGACCCTCTCCTCGCTAGCTCGTCCGCTGCGTCATTTCCAAGAGAGTTGCTGTGTCCTTTGATCCACTGTAACGTGACTGAGTTATACTTACAGAGATTGTCCAGTGAATTGTTGCATTCGAGTATTAGCGCTGAGTCAATCATCGGTCTCTTTAGGGCGTGAAGGACTGCTGAGCTGTCTGTTAGGATGCGTATGTTTTGATTTGTTACCTTCATCCTGTTGATTTGTGCCGCGGCATGGGATATAGCAACACACTCCGCCTGGAAGATTGAGTTGTCTTTACCCAATGCCGTTGCATAGTGAATGTTGAGGTCGTGAGAGAAAACTCCGGCTCCAACTCCATCCTTTGTTTTGGATCCGTCTGTGTAAACTCTCACTTCTCTGATACCTGAGCTATCTAAGATTTCCTCATGTAATTGTATTTTGTACTTTTTGTCGAAGACAAATTGTTTTTTAATTCTGTCATTTGTGGCTCCCATTAGATGAGATGATTCCATTGCCAGGGACAAAATTTTTGTGTGTGGCGCAGTTGAGTTGCTTTTCCATGTGTCCATTGCTCGTAGTCTTATGGATGCAATCTCTGCTTCTTGTCTTATATGTAAGTGGAGGGGTTTTATGTCAAGTATCGCTTCGAGTGCAGCTGTTGGGGTAGTGCTCATGCCACCTCCAATGGCAAGGCATGCTGTGCGTTGGAAGCGTTGTAGCTTTTCTTGGACGGTCTTTAAGGTGGTTCTTTTCCACCAGACGATCGCTCCATATGTTAGCGCTGGTCTGATTACCATTGTGTACAGCCATTTCATTATTTTTGGGGTCACCCCCCAGGTTTTGCCAACCATTCTGCGACAGTGCCATAATGAAATGCATGATTTCTTTATTTTATTATCCAGGTGACTATTCCAGCTGAGTTTGCTGTCAATAATTACTCCTAGGTACTTAACTTCAGGTGATAGTTTTAGCGTAGTGCCAAATAGTTTGGGAAGTGTATAGTTGCCCAGTTGTCTTTTATTTGTGAACATAACCATTTCAGTTTTGTTGGCGTTCACCGAGAGCTCGTGTTTTCTACACCAATTTTCAACAATCCGCAATGCACCTCTTGTGAGATTGCAGGCGGTGTCTGCAGTTTTACCTGGGATGAGTATTGCCAGGTCGTCTGCGTACCCAATTGTGTAGAAATTGTTGTTGTTCAGTGTTGTTAGAAGATCATCTACTACCAGGCTCCACAGTATAGGGGATAGAACTCCACCCTGTGGGCAGCCCCTGGTGGTTAGTATCTTTGTTGTGTCCTGCATAGTGAGTTGTATCTTTCTTGTTACTAGCATGTTGCGAATCCACCCCGTTATAGTATTAGGGGTGTTGTGTCTGGTTAACGCTTCGCAAATGCTGTTGAAGTTGGTTTTGTCAAAGGCACCTTCAATATCTATAAAGGTACCAAGGCAAAGATCTTTGCTTTGTATTGAGTTTTCGGCAATATTGATTACCTCATGTAGTGCCGATTCTGTTGATTTTCCCACATTATAGGCATGTTGCCTAGTGTGAATGGGATGATTTGTGAGGACTTTGTCCCTGATGAATCTGTCACATAGTCTTTCCTGGGTTTTCAGGAGAAAGGAGGAGAGACTAATGGGTCTGAAGGATTTGGCGTCCGTGTAGTCTGCTTTACCTGGTTTTGGTATGAAGATTACTTTGACTTCTCGCCATTGTTCGGGTATATATTTGTGTGCCAGACTGGCAGTTAACAAATTTGTTAGGTGTTGTAATAGAGTATCTTCACCCCATATTAGAAGGCCCGGGAAAATGCCATCAGGTCCTGGGGCTTTAAAAAGGTGGAAGCTGTTTATAGCCCACTTTACTCTATCTATTGTAACTACAGCTTTTGCTGTTTCCCAGTCCTCCATTGTAGTAGGCAGTTGTACTGACCCACTCGAACTTACCAGGTCTGGTGTGATGTTTAAACATCCTGGAAAGTGTGTGTTAAGTAGGACTTCGTTTATTTCTGCTTCTGTAGTTGTATAGGTACCGTCTGGTTTTTTTAGTGTACCGATAGTTTTATTTATGTTGTCGCCACTTAATATCGTCCTAACCCTTGAGGCTTCCGTGGTTGATTGTATGTTATTGCAATATTTGCACCAGGACCTTCTGCTAAAGGATCTTATTCTTCTTTTGTAGTTAGCCCTGGCCCTGGTGTAGTTGTCCCAGTCGTAATCACTTCTGGTGTTCATGGCTTTATTGAACAGTCTTCCAACTTGTTTTTTCCTTCTGGCTAGTTCGGGACCCCATATGCCTTTGTCGCTCTTTTTGCCGCAGAAGGGAACGCTCATGGGGCATGCGTGTTGGAAGCTGTCAATTATAGCTTTTGATATTGTCTCTGCATAGTTTTCAATTTCATGATGGGTGTTTAATTCATTGATGTTCTTTGCAGTTCCAAGTTTTGTGTCTAGTTGTTCTTTGTAGACGTTCTTGTTAGTTTTCCTTGGGTTTCTGCGGGGTGTTGTTTTGGCTATTTCGTGGTCGATTACATACCTGATCCACCTGTGATCGGAGCCCGAGTACTCATCGGAGACCTGCCACTGATGGATAAGATCTGCGACTCTGCTAGTTGCCAGTGTTAGATCAATGATGGTTTGGCTGCGCCTAGTAACGAAGGTGGGTTTATTACCTTTGTTAATGATGTTGAGGTCAGTCTGAAATAGGTAGTCTACTAATAAAATACCTCTATCGTTTGACTCGTTCATGCCCCATAACGGATGATGGGCGTTGGCGTCCACTGAGATAATGAGCTCTAGATTATTATGAGTACAGTGTCTTACCAATTCTATCATCTCTATAGAAGGTATCGCCGCGTCCGAAGGTAGGTACACGGATGCGATCACTGTATCTGTTATTATTTTGTTTTTTCCCAGGGAGATTTTCACGGCTGTCTGATCTCTGGAAAACAAATGTGTTAGTGGCATCGCCTTGATATTAGGGGGTAAGTAAATGCAGGACCTCGGATGATCCGAGGTTTGATCAAATATGAGCTTACCTCCTATGTTGTTTAAGCCGCTTATATTGTTGTATTTGTTGATCCACGGCTCCTGGATCAACGCTATTGTTTGTGGGTTTGCCTTCAGCTCGCCCCGCAGGTTAGCCGTCGCGGTCTGACTGTGCTGAAGGTTGATCTGGAGGACCTTAGTCATCCAGATCCGACTCCGAGGCGACGATGGAGTCATCATTGGAGAGGAGTTCCACTTCTACCTCTTCCCCCCTAATGGCCATGCTGGCCAGTTGGCACGCCACTGTGGCGGCTACGTTCGTAGCCGTCTTGCTCGGTGTCGACGCTTTTTTTGGTGACTCCGTGGCAGTGGGTGTCGATGGTGACGGGCTGGCCGCCCTTGATCTTGGCGGTTTGGGGGGGTTGTTAACACCTGATGGCCCCGCCACAGCTACCTCAGGGGTTTGTTGTTCAGTCTCCATTTGGACTGTGTCAAGCTTACCATTGTTGTCCTCCGGTAGTTTGTTGGTCTCTGGATCCAGGTCTACCTCATTTTTTATTTGCTTGAGGTATACCGATCCGAGACTGAAGGATAGGCATCGCCCTTTGTCGATTATCGTTGGTAGGATGTTGTCAGGAACTCCAACTATGAGGTACATCCCTGCTTCCTGTTTTGAGGCGGTGTATAGACTCCACCTGTCGACTCCTGCCCATGGGTTCATGCGGTGCAGCATAGTGTGAAGCTGCTCCATCGTGCCGTTGCGGGCAGGTAGAAAGATGCCGCACTTTGTCTTCTTGACCAAATCCTTTTGGAGGACTACTTTGAGCGGCGATTTTGAGGCGGGGGTGGTGATACTTGCCACCGCGTTCTCGAGCCAGGTTCTAGTGACCTCATCCCGGCATAGGAGTTTAAGTACGCCATCCGCGATGACGGGCTTACCCCCGAATACCGGGATGATGGTGTTAGCCGGGTCAAGGACGTGGGCCATCAGTTTATCTTCCACCTCAGCCTGTATGTGGTCCAAGTCTTGCTGGAGTAGGTCCGATGCGTCCACCGTGGTGATTGCCACATGGAGGTCGGTGATTATGGCTCCAGCGTAGGTCGTCCCGCTTCTGCATTTCGACGAGTCTAGCTTGGCGCGCTTGGGTTCTCCTCTCGGAGATGTGGAGTCGTCCAGGCGCGCTCTCTTGGAGCGTTGTTCGGCAGTAAACTGCAAGTTTTTAGGCGGCGGCTTATTAAGCGGC
Organism: Rhodophaea formosa; assembly: GCA_963082605.1. Lineage (NCBI taxonomy): Eukaryota > Metazoa > Arthropoda > Insecta > Lepidoptera > Pyralidae > Rhodophaea > Rhodophaea formosa. The sequence goes on along the minus strand of OY720218.1, from coordinate 6,673,041 downwards.
GGCCTGTTAAACGGCTGATGCCGTTGTTGTCGCCCCGTGGCAGATCGGCGATCCTGGTTCCCAGTGTTCAGCCTCTCTGCCGTTCGGGTAAGGTTTGGACCGCTCACGGCCTTCCCTCGCGTTTCCTCGGACAACCTCTGTCCTTCTGGTCCCCTATCGGTTCCCAGGTCAGACTTCGGAGCTTCGGAGTTGCTCGGTCCAGCGGTGGAGGGGTCACAGCGGGCAGAACTGTCACTCGCCTTCGAACTGCCCTGTTCCAGGTCGGTCCTCGGTTGAGATTCAGTCGCCGGCTGTCTTGTCCGTCTGTCATAGTCGCGGTAACGCTCATCGCGTCGGCGCGATTGCGACTGGTTGTTGCCCTTGCGGGGTTTACTACTATTTTGATTGCGGGTTTCCCGTGCCCTATCAGACGTCTGGGCCCCTGCCAGGTGTGTAGGTTGCAGTCGGGATCGGTTTTTACCCTTTCCCTTCCGTTTCCATGACACCTCCTGCCAGGTGTCCAGGAGGATGGCGGAGCTGGTGCTCGGTCTCATCCCTTGGGGAGTGTTATCCCTTTGACAGGGTTGTTGCTTCTCGGCGCTCTGTTTTTCAGAGGCGGAGTCTTTTTTAGGGGGGTTTTTCTGCTTTTTTGGATCCATGCAGTGTTAGTTGGTCTTCATCCCTTAGGTTCATCCACCCACCACGGAGCCCACAGTTGGGGGTGCAACCTAGTGTTGTCACCAGAGATACCTTCGGGATATAGCACTCCAGGCGAGCTGGCCAAGCGAATCTAGAAGGCACCAAGTAGCCATGACCCAGAAAATAAGCCATGACACCGAGCACCACTGATTGCTGGTCGAACTGGCCCGGAGCACTCGCTTGACGACCATCTGACTGGGCGTCGCTGCCGATTGATCCGGATTAGCTACTTCACGGACCTCCCGTGTTAGATCAATCCAGGGCCAAAGCAGTGTGTTGCCTAAGCGGGGTTTATAAAACACCCTACCCTGCATCGGCTCAACTACCAGGATCCCCTTCTCGACCATTACGGGTCCCCACGCACGGCACAAACACGTGGGTGGACACCCCCCCACCCGCCTGATAAATGCTTGTTTTTCGAGTTATCAGGCCCGCGATTACCTGTCCACAAAGTATCGCAGCGGAAATTGAAGGATGTGTGGTAAGGAATGTAGGGATTGGGCGTGGATAGGTGTGGTTTAGGTGGTCGACTGGAGATTTCCGTTATATCTGTTTCATAGGGAATCAGACCAATAACAGGCAGCAACCGCGAGAAGGAAAATCCCCAGACTTGACATGGCTATCTTGGCGACCGTGGCGCTCCTGCAATGCCCCTTCGCCAAATTGCACATTGGGACTGATGTGCAAAATGAGACTTCCCGAACTGTATTACCTCATGGGAAATTTACGTACAGCCCTTGAAGCCTCGCCCCAAAACGGTATGACTTGGAGTGGTCCTATTCTACTCTGCTGGGAACCACACGGCTCACAAGTTTTATTAAGCCAATAAAATTCTTCCAGATGATGAAAGTACAGTCACCATATAACATGGAGGATGGTTCATGGTCACCCTTACTAGTTTTCATCACTGACTATGCGCTGTATGTGGCCAGTGTGAAACAAGGAGGCACAGAGTATGATATGCTGTGTCGTCTGCCTCACAATGAACTGGATGCTATAGCAGTAAGTGATGATTTTTTCTTGTTGATTGCCTGTCATTCTCCTATAACTTCTACATTTTTAGAAATTATTTTTGTATATCTGAATTGTTTGTTCAAATCAATGGCCATATAGTATTTCTTATTTTTTTAACTAAATAAGTTTTATGGATGCAATAAAAGTTTAAACTAAAGATATGCATACAGAAAATGCAGTTAAATTACTGAGGTTTTTTTAATACCTAATAAATATGACCGAGGTTTATCCTTACACCTACCCTATGCTAACCTTAAGAGATCATAGGATCTCTTAAGGTTAGTATAGTTTAATGTACTACTCGGCTGAATAAATTATCACAACACTTAGTAAGTAAATATTAGTATTGAACAATTGATACTAGTAAAATAAACAAATGCAATATTTTTTATTGACACAAATTCGTTATCTTAGACTATGTCATTGCATAAATGAATGAAAAGATGCTAACACCCTTATTCAGTAATTTTGTCATTGGTATTTACAACTGACTGATAGTCTTGAATGACAGGGTTAGTAAATAAGGGTACTGATATTATCACGTCTTTTTCTCTTGCGGGGTGCAAAGCTCAAGGTCATACAACCCAAAGACCACATTTAGCGTGGCAGTAAGATGGAAGGTAGAATCAAAAAAATTATGGATTATGGGATACTAGCCACATCGCCCACTAACTTTGTTTCTTTAGATTTTAGCCCAATGACAGGTTTTTACATTCTGCATGGGAAGAAAAGTAGCTGGTATATTTTATTTGTTTCCTTTTTCCCAAACCAGCGTAGAAGTTACTGGTCATATAATAACCAAATTTTTCTTATCAGGTGGGTCCTGAAGGTCAATACATCCAAGTGGTGGACGTGGCAGGCAACATTGCCTGTTCTGTGGTTACGGCGGAAGCTTCGCTGGGCTCTCGGCTAGCGTCTTCTTTAGAATGGAGCGCGAGGACCTCTCCCCTGAAAATCTCGCGGCCACCGGCCGTGCTACCCCTGAATTACAGGCAGCTGGCTGTTGCGGTTACCAGGCAAAGGCAGGAGAAAAGGGTAAATGATTCAGATATAACTTTAAAAGATTTTATATCAAAATGGTAGATGTGATGGTCAACATAGCTGTTGTGGTATCTATGTGGTCACGGCAGAGTCTACGCTCGGATCCTGACAAGTTTTTTTTGTAGAGTGGAATGCACAGACCTCCCAATGTTTTACCCACAATATCAATATAGGAGAACTAGGTTTTCAGTCTTTTATGAGGCTGCAATTCAAGTTATACTACTTTTTATTTTGATTTCAATAACCTTAACAAATGATTTGATAATACTTTAAACGTTGAATAATAACCTTGTGTCATTTAAATGGATAGGAGTGAATGTCAATATTTTTTTATCTTATCAACAATGTGTGTGTATACAGTAACATATGATGAGCATAATATCGAGTTTATTGACATGTGGTTATTGTAGTTTTATTGGTACTCTCATGTATCTAAAGATCATTGGTACCTACTAATAAAGTAGTAGTTATTATTGTTCGATAAATTCATTTGCAAGAAGAATTCATTTTATTTTATACTAGCTGTTACCCGCGGCTTCGCCCGCGTGAAATATAGCCTATGTCCTTCTCAGTGCCCTCACCTATCTGTATGCAAGATTTCATGACGATCGGTTCAGTAGATTCGGCGTGAAAGCGTAACAATCAAATAAACAAACAAACAAACTCACTTTCGCATTTATAATATTGGTTTTTTATCTTATCAACAATGTGTGCGTATACAGTAACATATGATAAGCATAATATCCAGTTTATTGACATGTGGTAATTGTAGTTTTATTGGTACTCTCATGTATCTAAAGATCATTGGTACCTACTAATAAAGTAGTCATTATTATTGTTCGATAAATTCATTTGCAAGAAGAATTCATTTTATTTTATACTAGCTGTTACCCGCGGCTTCGCCCGCGTGAAATATAGCCTATGTCCTTCTCAGTGCCCTCACCTATCTGTATGCAAGATTTCATGACGATCGGTTCCGTAGATTCGGCGTGAAAGCGTAACAAAAAAATAAACAAACAAACAAACTCACTTTTGCATTTATACTATTAGTTTTTTATCTTATCAACAATGTATTTGTGTATACAGTAACATATGATGAGCATAATATCCAGTTTATTGACATGTGGTAATTGTAGTTTTATTGGTACTCTCATGTATCTAAAGATCATTGGTACCTACTAATAAAGTAGTCATTATTATTGTTCGATAAATTCATTTGCAAGAAGAATTCATATTTTTTCGATTGTTTTGCTCACTGATCTGCATTTAGGCTTAGATGCCGTTTCAAGTCTAATTTGTATGAAAACCGAGCTTGTCACTTATTCACCGAAATTAAGTGACATTATACTCAAAATACTGTTAATAAACAGTATTTTCCCACTTTCACTCGATCAAACAAACAAACAACATAATATTTGAGAATCGCGATGAGTTGACTTCTGTTGTGCTTAGACAATCATCGAGTTTAAATGCACCTGGAGACTTCAACAAATCATAATTTCTTTAAAAAGTAGGAACATTCTTTAGAATATCGGTTCAGCCAAACGCGGGATAATCGCGGACAAACATACATACATAGAAGTTAAACTAAGAACCTCCTCCTTTTGAGGTCAGTAAAACGTAAAAATCTTGTTGACAGATACCTCAAATCTTATTCTATGGGCGGGCGTGCTCCGGTGACGCGGGCGATCGCTTGATCGAAGCGCCCGGCGCCTTCGCCCCGCCGCTTGAGGGCTACTTGATGTGCAGGACAGACAAGAGCAGACGATTCGAGCCCTGCTATTTCCTTCTTAGGTAAGTAAGATACCGGCGAGTGGCGAGTAATTCAAATGATTCTGCAAATGGTTATCTTGTCTCCCTTATTTTGAGGATTTGTAGAAAATGCAAAAATTTCAAGAGGGAATTTATTCTTTAGTGGAATCCCAACACTTACAACTAACTAATCTTCAAATTCCAACACGTCGAATTTCCAATACGCAAAGCACTCGGGGCCCTGATTCGTTGCTAGGGTCATATAAATGAACCACTGTTATCACTCGCAAACAATTTATCACTCGTATATCATATTAGTGTCACTTGAAGCTAAAGTTACGAAATTCGCAGTCACAGAGATGTATAGAGTGGGCTCGAGGGCGTGGCAGGTGGGAACGCAATATGGGAATATGGCCAACATGGGCATGTTACTCTAAAACGCTGTCAGTCGTCAGTTCATGTGCATACGCGTAATACGATTGGATATTCTTCTAAAATGTCGTGTTGTGCAGTGATTGTGTGCAAAAATAGGGTATCCGTTATGAGTCTAAAACGTCGTAGTTTCACCTACCAAGAAAAAGTACCATAATTTTTTTGTTTTTAATGCATTTTAGAGCGAAAACTTAAAATAATGAAGAAATGTACCATCGAAAATGTCATGTCAGTTACATTGATACAAAAATGAGTATACGTATTACATTGCGAGTAAGGTCTTTCATTAGAAGTTAGGAGACAGTTTTGACCGCGTAATGTATGTGACGCAAGCGAACGTGCGGTACCTCACCTAATAGTGTAGTACGGGCGCCGGTACACTAGCGTAGGTGTAGGCTGTTGTGTATGTGAACTCGTTATTACGCGTCAAACACCTGTGTGTGCCTGTTTCTCCTATTAGGCCGTTTAATTTGTGTGCGTAAAATATTTTGAAACTGTGCGTGAAACTTGTTTTTCTGAAGACATCGGGACTCAAACAAATTTCGCTCGCGCACCGATCTAACCTAGTATTATTCTGATATCTATGTTCGCAGTCAACTGACTGTCGATAGCTTTTTTTATTATTGGGACTATGTGACTCCAACTGAGCTTTACTTTTGAAATATTCTCCGAAAATAATGAAGACCTATTTAACCAATTGCTCTTCTTAGGGCCGGCGTCCTACAATGGGGCCCTCACTCGCCCGACGGCAGCACACCACTGCCAAACAGCATAGCGCTGCGCTCGGCGCTGGGCGTCCGGCGGCACGTGGACGCGTCCCGTAGACCGCACTGCTTTGAGATCGCGATGGAATCCACGCGGCTGCTCCTCGCTGCGCCCGACGACCCCACCGCCTCCGGCTGGCTGCAGTCGCTGCTGCTGCACGCTGCTCAGGTAACTGCTGGAGATGAGCACCGCTTTAGACCGAGATGGAGTCGACTTCTCCGTCGTTTGTCGTCGTCGCCCCTTTCACAAGGCAGATCGTTTTACCCCAACTTTTCGCCCTATGACCCCACCGCCTCCGGCTTGCTGCAGTCGCTGCTGCGGCACGCTGCTCAGGTAAAAGTCTGCTGGAGATGACACTGCTTGAGACCGCAATGGAGTCCACTGCTCCTCGTCCGACGAAGAAGGAGGGCTTAGCGGACCGCAACCGCCCTGTCGTCTAGCGGCCGAGAGAGGAGCATCGTCGTTTGTCGTCGTCGCCCCTTTCACAAGGCAGACATCATCGAAGTACCCTAAGTAAGTGGAAACACGCCATGGGGTCGTGCGATAGAGATGATGGGGGGAGTTCCTCCAATAATTTGTATTTATGTTCGGTCCCTATAACCAAAAGGTTGGCGGGACCTTGGGCCGAGGGTGGGAAGACGAACTGCTCCTCGCCTGACGCTTCCTCTTGCAGTCGCTGCTGCTGCACGCTGCTCAGGTATTGTCCGCTGGAATGAACACAGCTTGAAGCCATAAATCCACTCCTACTCTTCCTCTGCCAGGCCCCGGTAGAAGGAAGAAAAACACTAGAAATGCTGGATTGACGTTGTCAGGAACGATAGTCGTGCCAATGGTTTCATTTACCTTGGGCTGCAAAGCACACACTCAGATTTGAAACAGATTTGATAGAAAATCGCATAAGATCTTGTTTTCGTTCATTGCGGATAGTGGGTAAATATTCCCATTCGCTTGATTAAGCAGCCGGCCTATGATAATATGATTTATTTTTGTGATTAATTCCTCTGAGTTCTGAGGAACCCCTGATGTTCCTCAATCTTTATAGAGAAGCTGCTTTAGAAGATCACTAACATAACGTTATCCGCCTCTTCCTCAGGCTCTAGAAGAAAAGGACGGAGCGAAGAAGGTGGACCCACTGTCCGGCGGTCCCCCCGCCGCTTGCACGGTGCTGGTGACCCCTCACGAGGTGATCAGCGTGCGCGACACGCTGGACGCTGCCTTCGTGCACGGCGCCGCGCCCTATCTCAAGGAGCGGGGCTCTGATGCATTGCTCAAAGGTGAGACCCGTGTCACAGAATTAATAATAGTACGGTCCGAATCAAACTTATGGAGGCTCCGATATTAGCTGCGTGCTAATCTTTCTTCTAAATATATATAACTCAAAGGTGACTGACTGACTGACATAGTGATCTATCAACGCACAGCCCAAACCACTGGACGGATCGGGCCGAAATTCGGCATGCAGGTAGATGTTATGACGTAGGCTAAGAAAGGATTTTGTGATCTGTTCATGATAGTTGTTACTGTGAATATCGTATATCACTGGCTATTGTGTTCTTGCTTCTATTTCTTTTCTATTTTACTTCTACATGTGGAGACTTTTTATTGGCTCTTCATTTCTTATTATTTTTTTCTAATATGTATTTATAGCTGTAAGTCTTCCTAAAATGTAATAAATAAAAATAAAAAATCAATTCTACTTCTTAACGCGAGCGAAGCCGCGGGCAAAAGCTAGTATTGTATAATGCGCATCGACTCGCGCTATGTTCCGAGCCGCCATAAAGTTTGACTCGGACTGTATTACGTCAATAATTTACTTATATATGTATAAGTCTATATACCTAGACATAATACAATCTAAGCAAATTTTATACAATAAAAGCAATCCACAGGCATTCGTGATGCTCATCCCAAAGACAACTTTTCCATAGACAAAAACTATTTCATAAGAATATATGTATATATGTATCTATACCTAGTCTCGCAAAAAATGGTTATCAATATAAGTGTCAACGTCCTCAGGTGAGAGAAAAACAAATTTACTACAACAAGCACCTACATTGAATTATCTCGTGAATTAACAATACCGTACAATGATAATATTTCCACTCTAATTACCATTAACAGATTTTGCTTTCTAATTTCGACGAAACATGTTTTAATGCGCCCGAAAATTAACTTTCGTTTGCTATACCACCGTACCATAACATTTTCGCTGAGATGTTTACTTTTTTATTTATGCGCTGACCTAGTGCGGATGAAAGTGTAAACAAATAAAAAGTAATGTAAGAGGATGCGCGTACAGAAGTAAGATTTCTTCTAGTGATTTGCTTGAAAAATTAATAAACCGACCAGTCATTTGCGTATACCATGCTAAAAAACACTTGGAGAACATTTTTAGGGTTCCGTAGTAAACTAGGAACCCTTATAGTTTCGCCATGTCTGTCTGTCTGTCTGTCTGTCTGTCTGTCTGTCTGTCCGTCCGCGATTTTACTCAGAGACCATAAGTACTAGAAAGCTGTAATTTGGTATGAGTATGTATATTAATCATGGCAAAAAAGTCGTAGAAAAAAATCTTGAAAAAAAATTTTTTTTTGGGTAGCTCCCATACAAGTAAAGTGGGGGAGTCATTTTTTTTTCTCTACTTACCCATCTTGTGGGGTATCGTTAAAAAGGTCTTTGAAAAATATTGTGAGGTTGAGAACACCATTTTTCGATTTAGGGATCCGTTTCCGTAATATTTGGTTTTAAAGTGCAAATTTTTGTTAGAGGTACGTGTCCCTCTCTCCTCTATCTCCTAAACGGTTATATATAGATACGTGAAAAAAATTACAGCAGTAGTATATATACTGAAGTTGAAAGGAAAACTATCAGAGCTAAGTACTAAGTACAAACTAAAAAGTTATAGGCAACCAACTTATAAAATGTACTGGAAAATGTAAAATTTCATACAATCTTTATTGTTAGATGTTTTTGGTCGTTAAACTGTGACGTGCGAGTGTAAACAGATTCTTAACTTAGCGATTTCATTTACAATATTTAATAAGGTATTTTTTTATGCATTCACGATGCTATTCTGATATTCTCTTAGTAGTTTAAGAAATATGATATGAGACTTCATTAACATTGTTTCAAAGGGTGTATTGGAATGGGTATCACTCTTGTCCAGTGTGTTCCAACGAATGGTTAAAACAAAGAACTTACTTTGGGCCTGCTGGGAATACCTTAATCAAAGACAAATTAAAACTTGGTGTGTGTGTGTGTGTGTGTCTGTGTCTGTGCATCCGTTCAGTTTTATTTCTAAATTTATGATTTAACTCCTTTTTCAGAATACGTGGAGGAAATGCGGACAGACGTTGAGATCCTGGCGTGCGGCTCTATCAAGAACCTGACTGCTTTCAAAATACCCGACACTGACGAGAATTGGTGCTGCTTGGTGAGTACTTCTTCAACATCATCAGGTCTTTTTCGTCTCCATTGCAGGAGCATGACTCTGTCTGTACTGCCAGAGCCATATATTAGCCAGAGCAGGCAGAGGATTTGGCCTGCACTCTCCACTGGCCAGACAGGTTGAGAGGTCTCTTTGATGTTTGTAATCTTAGTCTAGCTTGTGTTCCCTATCTCGCCTACTGCGACATCCACGGGAAGACTTGGAGTAGTCCTATTCTACTCTGCTGGTAACCACACGGCTCGAGTACTTCTTCGTCCCCTTCTCATTCTGCTTTATGTGGGGTTGAGGCAGCAAATAGTTTGGGTAAGAAATTATCAAAAAAAAATTAAACGAACCTCGCATAGAGTATGTGTGTAACGTGAAGACGCCGGTCCTCGTCACGTGACACGACTGCTTTGTATGTCTGTTTCTATGAGTAGAGCACGTCTTCCTCAGTTTATATAGAAGTGTTTAAACACAACGAGCCGTGTGGTTACCGGCAGAGAAGAATAGGACCACTTCAAGTCTTCCCGTGGATGTCGTAGAAGGCGACTTAGGAAACACCAGCTAAACAAAGCTTGTAAATTCATCATAGAGACCTTTCCAACCCGTGTGGCCAGCATGGAGAGTGTAGGCCAAATCCTCTGACTGCACTGGCTGAATATATGGCTCTGGTAGTACAGAGAGGGTCGTGCTCCTGCAGTGGAGACTAGAAAAGATTTAATGATGATGATGGTGAGTACTTCTTCCTCCCCTTCTCATTCCGCTTTAAGTGGGATTGGGGCAGCAAGAAGTTTTGGAAAGGATTTTCTTTAAATTTTTTTAACCAACCTCGCATAGAGTATCTTTGTACCGTGAAGACACCACGTCAGGTGACACGATTGCGTTTCAATGTCTGTTTCTTGGAGTAGGGCACGTCTTTCTCAGTTTACAGTTATAGACAGCTTACCGCACGAGTATCATACGACGTTTTTCAATACATAAACTAAAATAAAATTGCAGTTCAGCAAATAAGGAATTTATAAAAGTTAGGAACTAAAGCAGTTTGTAAAAATACATTTATAATAATCAGGTACATTTACTCAGGTTTATTTTCTCCAAAAAAGTACATTGACAACCTTCTCCTTTTCGAAGTCGGTTAAAAAATCACATCTCACGAATCAGTAAAATGTTTTCATGCTGAACTTGAAACTCTACGCTCGGATTTAATGATAAAGTTTAAATTTTGCATCTGTGGCATTGGGCTATTGAGCGGTTGTGATTGGTGTAAAGGTAAAAGCAATAGTGCCGTAAATACATCATAACGATACAAATTTCGATGTCATAAGAACCGTATTATTAGCAAATGTATTGAAAAAGTAGTTATATAGAAGTGTTTGAACATCAAATGCTTGTTACAGGAGTGGAGCGTGTGCGAGGCTCGCGAGCGTGGCGCGGGGCTCGCGCTGGTATTCGCGAGCAGTACGGAGCTCGAGCGATTCATCGCGGCTGTGGAGAGGGCCTATAGCGTGCACACGGTATGTATACTAATCTATCAACAAATACTTCCAGAGCTGTGGTATATTTATTTCTTTCGATGAATGAATCTCCAAATCCAAATGGGGACGGGCAATTCCATAATGCCTTTCTTGTTAGAAATAAAAGTAATAAAAAACAAGAAAAACATAATGCGAATGCTTTATTGTAGAAGCAGATGAGGCTTGTGCATTGTCTCATTTTAAGTCCTAATGATTTTTTTTTTTCAAAAAGCATATTGCGTCGCGCTTGACGGCATGCGCAATCCAATTTAGAATACGGCAAACGAGACTGTTCCCTTTGGCCTTAAACTGACATCATCATTTGTCATCACATGCGAAACAACAGCACTTTATACAACGTGGATATGGCGTTAACGTAATAAATCGTACCACATAAGAGTTCTTGGCGGGATTTTCTTTACCCAGTAAGGATAATATGCATGTAAATCTATGTACTACTTTTGGACATTAGTCGCGCAAAGGACTTATGGTCGATATCTGCCTTTTAGAAACAAATTAAAACAGAACGCTAGCGTTCGCTTGGGCAACACTGTGTGGGAGTTTAATTCTAAAATAATATACCTAAATTTTGGCTTTTGGTTCTAACACACATGTCACCAACTTTGTAATTTTCGTCTGAATGTATATGCAAATACCGTTTAATTTATCCCGTAGTAACGATAGCTATAGGAGTCCCATTTTTCTACCGCCCATATGCAAACGCTTGACTAAAGATGTTAACACGTTGCCAGTGCGAGCCGTTCCCGCTGAGCGTGGTGGACGCGAGCAAGTCAGCGTGCAGCTCCGCGCACTCAAAGTACGAGGCCGCCTGGATGCACATGCTGCCCGCGCAACAGTAATGCCAACCTATGCAAAACTAATCTTAATTCAGTCAGCATTACTCGGTATTATATTTAAATTGGAAATGTGTGATGAAGAAAGTTTCGCCACCGGTAGAATTTGGACCCACAATATATTGCATGTGGCCTGCCAACGCAACTACTAGATGGCGTCTGGTCACCGCGGCGAATTCATACGTACACGCATTCAAAGCATGAGTAATATACATTACTACCGACTTTTTAGAGGTGTGGTTTCCAACTTATCCATATCAGAAGGATTTAACGGGAGACAAATGCCTAATTCAATAATTAATAAAATGAATATTAAAGTGGAAAAAGCTATATCAATTAATGATTTAATCATTACAATTCATCTTTTCATCACACATTTTAAATTTAATCTATAATCAAATCTTGTCATGTAAACAAACCCTAGGGCAGAACATGCACTTGTTAACGTAAATTCACATTGTACCTATTTATCCCCGTAGCATGGTATGCGCGTCAACGTTAATCGACAAGATGGCGATAGCGCCATCTTGTATTCTATAATATTAAATCGTATATAAACAGCATCGCGGGTACAGAAAAACACCGACTCATATGTGAATGAGGGTTGTGGAACCGTTTTTCTTGCAATGCTGGTCGTTTTGAGTATAACAATAAGGGCGGCGCTACACTGGATTGGCTTGGGATGGCATCGGAAGCGACGCGTCATTTCAAAACAAGCTATTATAACCTTTATGTCTATTCATCATCATCATTTCGTGTAGGTGACACGGTCAGTCGACCATGCACACCCTAGTGTCAGAGTTCTGCGAAACCGCCTCTCGGCCTCTGACGTGATATGTCTATTGATAGATGCATATCCGTCTGCTCGAGCCGTCACTCGCTCGCGGGCGTCTAATCCGCGCGAGTGCGCGGCAGGCCGGCTTGCCACGCTTGTTATGCATCATATATAACTAGACATAGAGGTTATTATAGCTTGTTTTGCAATGACGCGTCGCTTCCGATGCCATCCCATGCCAATCCAGTGTAGCGCTGATCTAAGGCTTAAAATCTTATCACAGTGTTCCATGTCTGCGCCATACTACGATACGTGCATTATCTGTTAGTTTTACGCCTCGGACTGTAACTGTTAGAGGTTTTGAAATAAATAGGGTTTTTCGTTTATTTTGATCTTATAAATACTTAATTTGCATTAAACGTAAAATATTATTTTGTTTCGTTTTTTTTTTAATGAACTGTGAATTTGGGTTAACATTGCATTTTCAAACTAATGTTAAAATATAATCGCAAACATAATCAAGTATCACTTGTATCTAGAATATTTCAATATTAAACTTATTCTTCCGCATTTACTCCTGAGGGTTTGTTTGTATGATAAAGTTGTAGTAATCAAATTATCGTGAAGTTATTATAAAATTTAAAATACTTAACTTTATAATCACACGACGAGACTAGTATCCAACGAGACTTCAAGCGGGGAAACTCAGTTTTTCCTATTAAATAAACAAAAACAATATAGTTTTAGGGTTTGGTCCAAAAGTCTTCTACAAACAATACCATCTTGTCCTATTTATGCCAAGGCCGTTACAACAAAACAAACAATAAAGAGAAAAAGCTGTCATTGCAAATGAATATTTTATTCTAGACTTTGGAGACAAACCTTTTAAGAAGTAAAAACTTCTTTAGCGGCCTTATGCACTTTTTGTGATGGGAAAAAAATGTTAAAGTTGCCTGTCTGTCTTTTGTGGTATATTTATAATGACTTCACTTTAATTTTGTGAATAGAAGCTCATGAAGTATTACTAGATTTGTCCAATAATACACCCAACTGTATTATTTGAAATTGTATGCACTTTAAAACAATAATCACCTAATATTCTCCGTAAAATGTCTTTAAAAACCTTTTTAATTTCTTTGCACGAGTTAAGTACTGTACTTAAATCGTGACTTAACATGTAATGAAGTTGTACATTCCATGCAATGTTTATGAATAATGTCGTTGGGTAATTAGATAGACTTTACTTTTATTTACTCGAATATTTTAGCTTTTAGCCAATGTAGGGATGTGAAAATGCGACTAACGGGAATGGATGAACATTTTCTTTTTTGTGCAGCTTGAAATACCGAGTGTAAAGGTACACAGTTGTCCCTTAAACCATCAAATCAGCCCGTCAAAATGAGCAACTTTTTCTATGGGACCAATGCTGGGAACCCTAAAAAACGACCCTTTCATACAATCCTCTTTTTTAACCTATTGCATAGCTTCTATCGCGGGCTTTAAACGCGGCGACCGAATCGAGAAATTCCGTAACGAAAATAACCTAACACCCACTCCGCCTACCGTGCATCGTCTAACGTCGTTTCAGTTCGGCAGACTTCGGAACGGTGTTTGTGAGCGTGCGACTAGACGTACGCGAGTAGACTAGCTGCTAACGGCTCATAAAAGATTCTATCTCTTATAGACACGATGCTAGGTGAGACAGCGTACTTTTTGGCCGCGTCCACGAGTGAGGTCGCGCCCGCGTAATTGCGCACTAGTTGAACCTTAACGTGTATGTATATTGATAAAAAAATTCTATGCAATAGCTTTACCGCGGCAGTCCCCGAGTGCCACACGTTATTTTTTTTAATTTTAGATATTTTCTTATAGGAAACGTTGGTAATTTTGACGGGCTGATTTGATGGTTAGAGGGAAAACGGTGTTTACCCTAACACCCAGTATGTACTCACTAAGTCATGTTATTCCAGTGATTGCATTGAGTTTAATTAAATGGCAGCTGTTTTAAAGAATGCCCAATCTTAGCCAAAATAAGGCCTTGCCGGTCTACATGAATAGTTTAAAGTTGCCGCTATGTCTTGTTTGTTATGTTTCAACTCGGAATATGTATGTAAATATGCCGATTTCTATCGCTATCATCTTTGGTAAAAATGTATATAACATTGATATTCGACCGTTATCATTCATATTCTTAGTTGAAACGCATAGCAAATCTGTTTCTATTTGAGAAACAGGATAAAGCACAACGTAGTAGAAATTATACGGTGATTGAGTTATGTACCCTTTAATATTTTAGGGATCGGATGAGTCGCTGTAATTGTAAGTAGTTTCGAAATCTCTAGTAGTCTAAGTCACAGTACTCCGTAGATAATACTCGAATTTTCGCTTATTATTATTGTATCTATCGCAATCTGTTATTGACGCCACGAAATATTACAGCTATTTAAGGTTAAGATTATAATTGATATGCAATTTTCCAATAATCTTATATAAGTAATAATGTTATTATAATAAAACATTGCCAGAAACTATGAAATAGAATATATTTATTTTGAAGCTTTTTATTGCTTTACTAACTGATTCAATTCTGGCAATGTCAATGAAATAAATTAATATTTATCAATCTATATTTGTATTGTCCTATTGTAATGCTGTAGTGCCCTTATATTTTTTTAACTGTATTAAGTGGGACAGAGACGGCTAATGTTTTCAATGATGGCGCTTTTCTGAAACTTGATTTGTTAAACGTACCTATTTCACATTTTATACAGAGTATTTACTTTCACCATTTTTGTGTTCTATTTAACGATTTGTTGTTATTTTTTTATGTTCAAATATTCAGTAGAAAATGTGAAATATGGAAGAAAATAGTAATAAAAAAATCTCAAGTTTCACGGAATAAGGCTGATTTGTTTTTCACAAATCTGAGTAGATTTTGTACCGCAATTTGATAAATTTTGTTACGAGCCTTTACTAGCTTTAAGCTATTAAAGCTAATTATAATGGTTTCGTTGTTTTTATCCAAAGATTGATCAAATGATTGTGAATATTGAATAGTTTATTTTAATGCAAATACCTATTTAATACTAGTACAAAGAGAGTGGACTATTAACCAAAATTTTCATCACCAGGCAAGATTAAAAAGTCAGAGGTCAGCATCTGGTCACTGGACTGATTGATTTATTATCATCATCATCTCAGCCGCAGGAAGTCCACAGCTGGACACAGGCCTACCAAAACAAAACAGAACGCCCCCAATGATGGAAATCATTAGGAGCGTATGGGTTATGCCATAAACAACACGCTTGGCAAGCGGGTTGGTGAGCGGAGTTTGTTTGGTTATATCGGTTCCGACGCTGCTGCTCATCGAAACCGTTTTCAAGCGAAGGAAGGGCAGGAGTTTGTTGGACTGGGGGAACGGTATTTGGGATGCTACTTACTCGGCAATATTACATATTATATTAGCTCTCTGAGACTCACGGGTGTTACCCCGGTCCTTTGGAAGGCTTACGTGGGGATATAGATCCAACACGTAGAGGCCCTTTGGAGAAGTTTATGTAATGTAGGTCTCCAGCCAGAACCCATTCCTGGAAATACCAATGAATGATATGTCCTCGAACAGGTTTTGGCCAGAGGTGGGACTATTGCATTAGAAAAAGAGAAATTATTGGGCTATGGGGCTGAAATATGGGTGGACTTAATGCTGGGTTATTGCAAACGGTCGGACACCTGCCATAATCATGATAACTGACTACAATTGGCAACAATTGATAATAAATTTTGGCTCATTGAACATTTACGGAATCAACGTCGATTCTTTTTGTGCTAGTATTCTTTTTAATGAAATATCAATGTATTCTAGTGATCTTTGGCGCTTTATTTTCGTATAATTATTATCAAATGGTTGTTTTTCTAATTATTTTGCTGTTACCAAATATCAATGTATGATATCATTGCATATGTGTATTAGGCCGCTGTACGGGCCGTGTGATATTATTGTATATTTAGGGTAGGTTTAGTGGATCGTCGGGCATAGCAACTAAAATGACAATATATATGTATGATACATCGTTTTCGTATGTGTTTATGCATATATGATGTTGGTTTTCACGCTATGTCATTAGATTTAGAATAAAATAATGACTTTCGGTATCTCAGTGTTTATTAATATGTATTTTTATGTTAACCTTTCTAAGTTATTTCATTGTACGGGATTATTTACTGTAGCTTAATTTTTTTTTTGTTATCAGGGTGGAAACTTTTTATTTTTTGATTGCCTATTTTTAATACAATGAACGTTTTTAGTAATAATAATATAAGGGGTTTAAGAAGAGTTCGTGGTACGTCGTAAGAAACCATATGAAACTTTGTATTTATTTTTTTACTTTTTTGACTGAATATAGTTTATCTTAGATTAGTCAGATTTCTCAACTACTTTTACCCTAGTGAAGCCTTGTGTGTAATCCACTGCCCGTTATCTGATCAAGGTATCCTCAAGTATATATTTTTTATTTTATTTTGTTGTGACCAACCGATGTACCACGAATGAAGGCTTGCTGTGTACGTATCGCGCCTTTCAGTGACTGTGATTTGCGTTGTTTACCATTAAGTTGTTATGCATAATAATAGTATCGATGTTTTAGCATAATATTGTTTGTAATAATGTTCTGTTGCTAGGAATTTAACAATTTATGATCGGCTTATATGTGATTTTTTACAAACGCTATCGGTGTTGTAACTATTATTTTGTAATGATTTAATTTGTAAGGAAGCAGTTGAACAGGTATATTATATACATATTTAATTTAATATAATACAGGAACAAATCATGTTAGTTTTTTCCCCACCGTATTATTGTATCCGATTAAAAACGAATCAATCACTGCTTCCATGTTTATTTAATAATCTTTTGGACACCCAAAGATTTTGCTTTGTTGCCGTTATATGCTGAATCAAGTGATATTTTTTATATTCGCATTTTTATTGGCTATAAAATTATTTAATCGAAATTAATTAGTACTTATAAAAATTGTACTCTCGACAATACCTTCCGTTTTCGACCGCTGTTAGTATTAAATAAGAACAATAATAATATTAATTAACGTCACTGTAAGTTGTAGAGCCACCATTTCGAATTTTATCGTCGTATTTTGTGACTATTGTATCAGCTCCCTTCCTCCATTTGTAGATCAGCGGGCGTCTTATCGAGATATGTTTGTTTTTTTTTTTTAAATGTTGTATACATCGTTACAGATAATATAAAGGTGTTTAATAATCGCCAGGCAACATAAGTCCTACAGGAGTAGATAAAATGCATTGACTCTGTGCCGAAAGAGAATAGGCGTAAGATTTGGGACCCCTATCTTCATTATTTTGCATTCAGTATACTCACTAACGCCAAAAATGGCCCCTTTTGAAATCGGCAATAAGTAGTTTTGAAATTTTGATATTTATGAAAAGTTATACCAAATGTTCTACCAGACCAAAGTACAGAAATAGATTTATTCAATTTAATTTGTTTTTTAGACAAAGAAATGAAATGAAGGGCGGCGCTAGTTGGCTAATCTAAACCTTACGTGTTACACATTATGCTCACACAAAATGGGCCCAGACAAGAGGCCTTAACAGGGCGCCGAGCGTAGAATCGCCTCAAATCGTATTTTATTATAGAGATAACGATAAGACTAAATTACCACCTAAGTGGATAATGACTTAAAATAATAATTTGTGATGCTTAAAAATACATACTATAATAAACACAAAATGTGCTACAGATCGTCCGACGGGTTTTTTGAAATTTAGTCTTATTTTTGAGTAATATTATAAAAAACTGTTTGAGGTGATTCTACGCTCAGCGCCCTCTTAATTGTGGAAAGTTGCCCACGGCTCCAAGTACGCCCGTATGACGTGCTTAAAATTTTCTTGCGCGTATCAAATGTATGTCGAATCTCGTATTCGATACGTGACAATGTTTCTATCGTGGAACTGCATAAGGTTTTACCCCTTTTCCTACATGATTTTGTACAATAAGAGAAAGAAACGACATTTCAAGAGATTGAAATTAATTTCGTTAAGTTCCCTTTTAAGCAATGCCTTTTCTTTTTCTGCATAGAGTCAAGTATAATTATAGCCACAACTATGTATAAAATTATATGTACATACTATATGTTTCAAATTAAAGGCAAAAACATTTGAACAAATAAAATGGCTGTTTAAAATTCATTTCGACAGGTACTAAATTATAGAGGTACTTAATCATCATTTAATAATTTAAATATCTGAACAATTTTCAATTTAATTACATATTTGATAATCCATACTATTTTATACAATTCGTAAGAAACTAAATGATCTCGATATGACACCCGAACGTTAATAATTTTGTATAGATATATCCAGTCATCCACAACGGATCTCAAAATATACATAAATAGATCGTTCCAATTGTACTTGCTTGATATTATTGTTATGAAACGTATAATAAATAAATAATTGCGGAAGTAACTTGTTTTTCTGTTTAATTTTTACTAGCTGTTACCCGCGGCTTCGCCCGCGTGAATTATAGCCTATGTCCATCTCAGTACCCTAACCTAAGTGTATGCAAAATTTCATGATGATCGGTTCAGTAGATAGGGCGTGAAAGCGTAACAAACAAACAAACAAATAAACAAACAAACTCACTTTCGCATTTATAATATTAATTAGGATAGGATTAGGATTATATAGTTTCCAACCCACACACAACTAAACAGGACGAAGTCGTGGTCTTCGGCCTCTGAAGCAAAAATGAGATTTGCTGTTCTCTAACGGGTTTTTTCCTACCAGATTTTCACCATTTTCAACATAAGCAAAAACAATATAATACTAACGTAATAGACTGCCCACCTCATACAAAAATATTGGACCAAATTAAGGTTGCGAAAAGCAGGCGAATGTATGGCGCAGGAGATTTGCTTGCTATTCGATACTAGATGGCGGTAATCTGCGTTAGCCTTTAACTTACTAAATCTACGCTGTCATTTTAAAATATTATGCCTAAAATATTGTTTTGATTTTTAATAAGATATATTTTGTGAATCATGTTTTTATATTCTCATAATACGGTAAATACAATGTTGTGTAGTTTCGAGTGGCGCCATCTATGCGAATCTCTGAGAACAAATCGTACGATTGAGGCGTTGAGACCACAAAGACACAAACTCTTTTCTAACGCAATATTCTTTTCAGCCCCCAAAGCAAAATAGTTTGACTGCCACCTATGTGAGTGTGTCTTTGATGAGTGTGTTACACCGTAGTTCTTGAACCGATTTGGATGCCTTTTTTATGTGAAAGTAGATGGTTTTATCAAAATCGGTCCACCTGCTTACAAGATAGAGAAGTTTTCGTATCGGTAATTTCTTGTTTACGTGTCAAAAATTTGTGTCAGATTTTAAAAGCTGCCTTAAGACATCTGACTACTGTGTAACGATATTATCATCAAGTGAAGATACTAGGGCAGACACTAGCCTTTGACCTTCACTTATGCTTTGCTTATGCTCACCAACCCAAATGGGTTAGATTTTATACTCTTAAGGTTAGATAGAATATGGATAGAATAGAAGAAAAAAATACTTGTAGGTAGTCCTACAGGACAGGAGTATTCATTTGTAAGATTAATCAGCTCGCTGTACCTGAGTGATTTTTCCATATTTTTTTTTAATTTATACAATTTTATGCAATACATATGTTTTTAAATGCGACGGAATGGGATTCCAGTTTATGAAACAACACCGCACAAACAACCCGTCGCTTATTACCATACTGGAATCACGCCTCCAAACAACTATTGAAATGTGAACTAGAAGCTGTCTATTTATGTCTAGTCTTGGATTAATAAAGTAAAAAAACATACTCGTATCTTATCTATATAGGACCATAGAATACATAATAATACAGGACTATATAGCTATAGCCCACGGCCCCGCTAGCGATAATATCGATTACTTAGGTTTCACCAAGAGCACTGATCCCATAGG
Source organism: Rhodophaea formosa (assembly GCA_963082605.1). NCBI lineage: Eukaryota > Metazoa > Arthropoda > Insecta > Lepidoptera > Pyralidae > Rhodophaea > Rhodophaea formosa. The sequence continues at coordinate 6,652,771 of OY720218.1, read as the reverse complement.
AAAAGTTGTCATATCTTAAACTTCCCTTAAAGGGTAAATTTTAAGTTACTCGGTGTACCTATACAGGTGGTAAATTACATCTCAGGTAACCCCATCAGCCATAACAAAGTGCTGAATCGAGACCACTTTGGTACCTACTGGTCGTGTAATTTGTATTTGTTCTTTTTTAGGGTTCCGTAGTTATAGTTTCGCTATGTCTGTCTGTCTGTCTGTCCATCCGCGGTTTTACTCAGAGACTATGAGTACTAGAAAGCTGTAATTTGGTATGAGTATTATATTAATCATGGCAAAAAAGTCGTAGAAAAAAATCTTGAAAAAAAATTTTTTTTTGGGTAGCTCCCATACAAGTAATGTGGGTGAGTAATTTTTTTCTATATTGTGAAGTTGAGAACACCATTTTTCGATTTAGGGATCCGTTTCCGAAATATTTGGTTTTAAAGTGCACATTTTTGTTAGAGGTACGTGTCCCCCCCCCCCCCCCCCCCCCCTCTATCTGCTAAACGGTTATATATGGATACATGAAAAAAATTACAGCAGTAGTATATATACCTACTGAAGTTGAAAGGAAAACTATCAAAGCTGGGTACTAAGTGCAAACTAAAAAGTTATCTAAGGCAACCAACTTATAAAATGTACTGGAAAATGTAAAATTTCATACAATCTTTATTGTTAGATGTTTTTGGTCGTTAAACTGTGAGGTGCGAGTGTAAACAGTGTGAATTCAAAGTTGTCATTCGCAACTACGGAACCCTATACTGCGCGTGGCCCGACACGCACTTGGCCGGTTTTTTTTTATTCCTCTGTGTACCGAATAAATAAATTTTCTTTCTTTCAGATGCGGCAAATAGCAAATTTTGATATTGCGAAAAAATGCAGAACAAAGTATTTTAAACCACATTTCTTTTTTTTATACATATAAAAAGGCGCACACTGATGTTGCGATTTCGGCGAGTCTACTGATGATACAGCTGTCGACGGGAGATTCTTTTTGGACCTAACTGCATAGAAAGTAAGGTATAAGGTAAAAGGTATGAATTAGTATACAAAATTTAATAATTCTAAAAAATAATAATAAATCTAATCTTTTGTAGCATACTCCAGTTAAAAACTTCTACACAGTCAACAAATACAAAGTTCAGTCACATTTGTTAAATTAAATACAGACATTTTAATTAGTTCCTACCGAACAATATTATTGCCTATACTTACACAGTTGGTTAAAGAGAATTTACGCAAAGAATTTGAACTCTATCGAGGTTCAAGGCAATTCGGTTATTATCTAAAATTACGATTGTCTTATCTTTGGGCAAATTTAGTCCTATAATACCTAGCTAACATTATACAAAATTCACGCATTATGGCATGGATAATACGAGTATATCCCGTAGGTCCAATAACCAATATTTAGGGTTCCGTAGCCGAATGGCAAAAGCGGAACCTTTATAGATTCGTCATGTCTCTTTGTCTGTCCGTATGACACAGCGGTTTGTTAGAAACTATTAGGACTACACTGTTTTGAAATTCGTAGGCAGCCTATACTGTGAACCGCTTTAAATTTTTTATTTGACTAGTTTTAAGCTAGTATGTTTCAGGAGAGAAGTATAATAAACCTCATGCATAAATATTGTTATAAATTACCAATATAATGGAAATTGATCGCAGATAACGAACCGACGAACGTGCATAAGAAATTTAATTACCTACGTTTTACTTCTATAAGTATTTAAATAGCCACAATAACAAGCATATAGGTACAACTCGTTGGAATTTATCTCATAACCGGCTGTATTTGCATAGTCGTCGACTGGTGGTAAACATCTCTCGAGATAGTTCCATTCCGTCGCTGATAGCTGAACTGTATAGTGATTTCTTCAATAATGAGCGAATTAAAGGTATGGCACTTTTTAGGGTTCCGTAGTAAACAAGGAACCCTTATAGTTTCGCCATGTCTGTCTGTCTGTCTGTCTGTCTGTCTGTCTGTCTGTCTGTCCGTCCGCGGTTTTACGCAGAGACTATAAGTACTAGAAAGCTGTAATTTGGTATAAGTATGTATATTAATCATGGCAAAAAAGTGGTAGAATAAAATCTTGAAAAAAAAATTTTTTTAGGGTAGCTTCCATACAAGTAAAGTGGGGTAGTAATTTTTTTTTCTCTATTTATCCGTCGTGTGGGGTATCGTTAAATAGGTCTTTCAAAAATATTGTGAGGTTAAGAACACCATTTTTCGATTTAGGGATCCGTATCCGAAATATTTTGTTTTAAAGTGCGAATTTTTGTTAGAGGTAAGTGTCCCCCCCCTCTATCTGCTAAACGGTTATATATGGATACGTGAAAAAAATTACAGCAGTAGTATATATACTGAAGTTTAAAGGAAAACTATCAGAGCTGAGTACTAAGTTCAAACTAAAAAGTTATAGGCAACCAACTTATAAACTGTAAAATTTCATACTATTTTCATTGTTAAAGTTTTTGGTCGTTAAACTGTAAGGTGCGAGTGTGAACTCAAAGTTGTCATTCGCAACTACGGAACCCTACACTGCGCGTGGCCCGACACGCACTTGGCCGGTTTTTTTTAACTTAAACTTTCCGCAGAGTTAATGTGGTCTGAAGGTAAGAATTTGAATGATATTGAATCAATGCGTAATCTGCAAAACACCTAGTTTTTAAATCTTAACAAGTTGGGAACACCCAACTTGTTAAATCTTATTCACCCTTAGATTACTTATTAGACATTTGTCTAGAGTTATGCAACCTTCTGGATATTCCGTACCAAAATACAATATGCTTTTAACTAAAAAAAGTTACTTGAATACCTGTCCCCTTTCTTTTAAATTTAATTTTGTTTTAATTATTTGTTGTTATAGCGGCAATAGCTATAACATTCTGTGAGAATTTCAAGTTTTAGATACTTATTATGGTTCAATAGATCTTAAAGATCTGTGAAAGACAGACGGACATGGTAGCGCTTCCTATATAAATAAGCTATCCCGTTTCAACACATTGGGTACGGAACCCTAAGAATTTACCAACTGTTTTTCAGTATTTGAGCGGCTTTGGCTCCGAGTTTTGGTCGGAAGACCCTCGGCGGCCGGGGGCGGTCCCTCCTGACCAGAACACCCCACAACGCTGCCCGTACGGGTTGTATGCTGAACAGCTGTCTGGAAGCGCGTTTACTGCGCCCAGGAACGAGAATAAGCGCACTTGGTTGTACAGGTCAGTAAAGTATGCATTGGAAATATTAGGTCCCACCTTCATGCTTTATAAAAACATAAAACAGATTACAGGAAAGAACTGGATTACAAAGGCTAGGGATAGAGAAGGATGGCGCTGACAAAGGTAGGCTTAAGCCATGTGGTCTCAACGCCTTAATCTTACGATTTGTTTTTAGAGACTCGCAGAGATGGCGCCACTCGAAACTACACAACATTGTATCTACCGTATTTGAGAATATGAAAACATGATTCACAAAATATTTATCTTATTAAAAATCAAAACAATATTTTAGGTATAATATTTTAAAATGACACCGTATATTTAGTAAGTTAAAGGCTAACGCAGACTACCGCCATCTAGTATCGAGTAGCAAGCAACTCTCCTGCGCCATACAGTCGCCTGCTTTTCGCAACCTTAATTTGGTCCAATATTTTTGTATGAGGTGGGCAGTCTATTACGTTAGTATAATATTGTCTTTGCTTAGGCCCAGCAGTGGGTTATAGAAAGCTGACGAGGATGATGATGACATCCTTTGCAATGTCGCAAAATGCGTATTAGTCCGAATCAAACTTTAATGATGTGAAAAGTACAACTAACTTTCGAAACCGCTGTACACTGTATTTTTCCGCGGTACCTAAATAAAACTTGGTACATGAAATCCCCCCAGGAAATGGTTTCCAACTGGGCACTTAGCTGACGTGTTTGTCTTTCCAGAATTCGTCCTTCCGCCATACACAAACCTTTCAAAAGGTCGTCGGTTACCAAATACCTTACCCACAATTGGGATGAACAGTATCCAGACCCGAATCAGGTGAGTCACTTCACTTACGTACTAAGTCACTTATTGAAATAGGTACTTATTAAACAGCCCCGGATCTTCATTTTTTTAGGCGGGGCAGAATCTGAATCTTTAAAAAAAAACAAGTCTCGCAACTCAGTTCTTCTACCGTCAAAAGTTGTGAGATCCCAACCATATAATACCAAGTCGGTTAATATTTTTAATATACAGAATGACTTGGCCATCTCATGAAAACACGATGTACTCACAAGTAATTCATATTATACAGCCCTTTAATTCAGGGCAATTTATATTTATGTGACGTTTGTAATATTTTAATTTCAGCTATTAGATGTCCATTGACATTTGGACATACGCTTATTGTCACGCTGCGCGAGTAGGTAGTATTTTTGTGCTTTCTGACTCAGAAATACACTCAGCATTGCTGAGTCAGAAAGCACATTTCTGTACTTGTAAAATTACTGATTCTGTGGTCAAAGTTAAGTAACTGATGAGGTGTCCTTTCGTCTGTAAAGTGTGAATTTGCTCGCTCTTTGAACTTGGCGCCCGGGACATATGCCCGGCTTGCCCCTACCTAGATCCGGTGCTGATATTTAAGTACCTACATTAGAAAAAAAAAATGCCATGTGGATGTATTGTTGTAATTAAAATTAATGGACACAAGAGAGTTTCATTTCGCCTTGCAATTTGTTTGTTTGTTTTTTAATTAGGTAGGGAAATCCAAATGGGGTCTATGAGATAAACTTCCGGCGGATGCAAAATATATGAATGTGTATGGATGGTATAATAAAATATCGTCATGCCATTTGCCAATGCACAAGTCGATTTTATTGCTAAGACACGCCAAGAAATCGTTCATATCAATAAAAAGCCTTTATTGCAACATTAAAGAAATAATTAAAACATCAATTTTATACCTTGAGTAAGTAGATATACAATAGGTATATTAAACATTACTGGGTGTTATAGTTGACATTCTTATCTTTCAACGACCAAACCAGCCCGTCTAAATGAACAACTTTTTCTATGCGAGCAATGCTGGAAAATAAACAAAAAAATATTTACGTACATTTAGGACTAGCTCAATCTGTGTGAAAAAAAAACAGCAACAGGTTGCACTGCGGGGGTGCCAACTTAAATACTATCACTCATATTTTAATACCTTTCATAACAGTAGTCACCAGATATGGATGTGCGTAGCATGCTGTAACACAAACGCACACGCACATTCGCGCAGGCGCCCTGCGCCGTCTTACGAATATTCCTCGTGACGAATCTATCGGTCACGTGATCTGTCGCGAGTTTAAAAAAAAACCCATCGCAAAAAATGCACAGCGCCGCTAAAGAAGTATTCACTTCAAGAATACAGATTGCCGAGCCGGTCGAAGACATTTGTACCTATTTTGTATGAAAATGTTAATATTTTTATTTCGAGTTTCCATGGTGGGCCGCTAACAGAAAGTTGTTTGAAAGATAAGATAGTTTAGCCTAACACCCTGTATTGTATAAATTGTTGAAACAACTTTAATGTTTGTTCAGTCACGCTGGCAACCATTCGACATCCCGTCGGCCCCCGTGGACTTCGTGGCAGGTCTGCATACTGTCTGCGGCGCTGGGGACCCTCGAGTACGATGCGGCCTCGCCATCCATGTCTACCTGTGCAACAGCTCTATGGACAAGTCTGCCTTTTATAGCAGCGATGGGGATCTGCTCATTGGTAATATCGTCTATACTAAAACTTGGGCTTCTTGTGACCTATTTGCAATAGGTACCTAGAATCATTATCATGATTTGCATACGGTCTGCGACGCTGGGGACCCCCGAGTACGATGCGGCCTCGCCATCCATGTCTACCTGTGCAACAGCTCTATGGACAAGTCTGCCTTTTATAGCAGCGATGGAGATCTGCTTATTGGTAATATCGTTTATACTATAACTTGGACTTTTTGTGACCTATTTGCAATAGGTACCTAGAATCATTATCATGATTTGCATACGGTCTGCGACGCTGGGGACCCTCGAGTACGATGCGGCCTCGCCATCCATGTCTACCTGTGCAACAGCTCTATGGACAACTCTGCCTTTTGTAGCAGCGATAGAGACCTACTCATTTGTAATATCGTCTATACTATAACTTGGGTTTTTTGTGACCTATTTTAATCAACCCCTAGGGGTCACGGGCGTATCCAGGTTTTAGTATCGGGGAGGGATCAAGAAAACGTACGACTTAAAATGCAAGCTATTCAGTCTTATTGTGGGGTTTTTGGTGGGAAGTCAAGGGGTTCAGTTGTCGTTTGCCTTATACAATTTTGCAAATTGATTTAAGTGGACTTTATAATATGAGATTGGTGTAGTTTGGTGTTATAAATGCTCGTGCTCGAGAACAATTTGTGAAATAGTTAAAGTAGACTGTTAAATGGACTCGTATAGATTTGTCGCCATAATCTCCCACGAGGCTTCCAAAGAACATACGCCATCTTTGATGCCACATACCGTACAACACCGATACTTAGTATCTCATTATACTGGATATTGGCAGAATCACTGAAATCTCGGTGGAAGCCATAATTAAAAAGAAGAAAAACGAAAGTCTTATTGTGATCGGATAATCGACGGCGGCGGTGGCAAATAGGGAGGGCGGACCCAAAATAAATCATCATCATCATAATGATATACTTATGAATAGGAATGTGTTTTTGCTGCCTATTTTGAGCCCACTCACACGACACTCATTAGCACCCCATTGGTGACTAAGTAGATAGATATTATGTCATACATGACTAGTAGTAGGTACACTTCTATCATACAATCCTTTCGAATCCAACTGAAATTGTCTTTCAGCGATTCTGGTAGAGACTCAACTTGCTTTCGTCCACGACTCTGCTTGCGTCAATGTATAGGTATCCCACGGGAGAACCTACTAAGGTTTTAGCATATATTTGCATCCGCATTCGCACTTGCAGAGCTTCCGCATCGATTCATCCGCGTCCGCAATAATCACTACATGTAATATCTTATTATTTATTAATAATAACTATCCTTTTTATACAGTGCCCCAGCAAGGCAAGCTGAAGATTACGACGGAGTTCGGTGTGATGGAGGTGGCACCCAACGAGATCGCGGTCATCCAGTTGGGCATGAGGTTTGCCGTGGCCGTGGAAGGTCCTACTAGGTACGTCATCCATCACATTACCAAATTTGAAACACGAACTTTTTTCGATATAAGTTTAATGTCTTTTTCCAAAAATATAAAAAAACCCGACGGTCTCAGCAAAAAGCTTATAGCCTTGTCCACAGAACACAGAAAGTTTGTGTTCTGTGGCCTTGTCAATAGGGAGGAGAGGCGGGCCTTGGATTTGGGCATTGCCTATGTGCACGATACTTGGAGGGGCAGCAAACCTCATATGCCTGATAGTATTGTAGAATAAACAACGCTCTCATACTTATTTACGTAATTACGAGTACCTACCTACATACTTATGTACTTATATATCTACATAATTACTTGAACTCGAAAAACAGTACACTCCTATTTTAGCGTGGGGTAAAAACATGAGTAAATCTTTTTCTAAGCAGTTCTTTTAGATATAGAGGCATGCTTTATACCAATGTGAAGCTTAAAAGAAAGCTAGAAGAGTCATATGTTTCATTGCAGAGGATACATCTTAGAGGTGTTTGGCGGTCACTTCACTCTGCCGGATCTGGGCCCCATTGGCGCCAATGGGCTCGCCAACCCACGGCACTTCCTGACTCCGACAGCGCGCTATCACGACGAAGAAATCCCTGGTAAATATGCCACCTTTAATTCTAGCAGTCGTACCTTACAAGTAGTTCCAAGGGGTGGACAGGCCTCTTGTCTCCCTGTAAAGTCAGACATAGAATTACAGAAAAGTCAAACGAAATTCAAACCCATTGAACTATATAATTAGTTTTAAATGAGTTTGATTTACTTGTTAACGTTTTACGTCTCTTATTAATACTTTGTCAGCGTAAAAAATAGCCTATGTCACCCACACCCGCAGATAAATTAGTTTTCTGTAGGTGAAAGAATTTTGAAAATCAATCCAGTATTTTCGGAGACTTATTCAATGCAAACAAACAAACATTCAAAGAAATCTTTTCTCTTTATAAGTATACACATGTTGTTAATGATAACTGGTCCATTTCAGGTTTCAAGATATACAACAAATACCAGGGCGCCCTGTTCGAAGCCGAGCAAAACCATTCTCCCTTCGACGTGGTGGGGTGGCACGGGAACTACGTGCCTTACAAATACGATCTGAGCAAGTTTATGGTCATCAACTCCGTCTCCTTTGACCATTGCGTAAGATTCTTCTATATTTTTTAAATTCTATTATAGATCGTAGAATAGCCAATTTGCGCCACCAATTTTACTACCAAAGTAATAAGAAAACCAAAGATTTTTCCAATTTGATCTTATACTAATTTTGTACTCCTAAATAAGGAGAACAAGAATAAAATTACGGGTGTCGCTGATGTAAGCCTCTTAAGGTATATAATTCATATAACAAATAGTTCATTAATATACCTAGGTAGTGGTTCCCAATTCGGTTTATATCAAACCACAGGGGCCGAACAAAAGAAGTCTAATGTATCTAAACTAAAATAGTGGGAAGCGTTCCAGTTGCCTATACCGACTATCGACTCCCAGGAATCGACGGAAACCTTCAAAGCGTCTACATCAACATATTTTTTGGTTTTATGAACATGGGAATTCTGTTAATTCCAATTTTCGCCACTCCTTTACAAAACCACACATATTTAACTAGAAATATGAATATCTTACCATTAGTATAAAATGTGCAGGACCCGTCCATCTTCACGCTGCTGACGTGTCCGTCCACGCGGCCCGGCACCGCCATCGCAGACTTCGTGATCTTCCCGCCGCGGTGGTCGGTGCAGGAACATACCTTCAGGCCGCCTTACTATCATAGTGAGTAATTTGGATGTTTCCCATACCTCAGTACGAGAAGGGATGTGACTGTCGCTCGGGCGCTACTAACTAGAGACGCCTTACGACATAGCGTGTCAGGGGGCGGTACGCACAGTTTACTGAGGTTTAGGGTTTCAAGTTATTGTCGAAAGCATTAATCTGATATTTTCTACTTGTGATACAAATTACATCAGAATTTTGTTTAGTAACCTTTTCACTGTATAATTATGATACAGGCATTGGCACATTTTTACGGTTTATGAGCAAGAACTGACAGGCTGAGAATGCGACTTTCGCCTTCTAACCACGCGAGCTGACACGCGATATGATTCACATTACTTTCGTGTCTAGTAGGATGCGAGCGACATTTCGTGCTCTGTGGTAGGTAGGTACATCTTTCTATGAGTGGGTGGATATGAAGAATTCAGTTAAATAAATTACAGAAGCTGACATCTTGCAAGCAAGTCATGTCCAAGTTGATGTCAGCCAGGCAGCCAGCCACAATAAAAATAAAGCAAACAGTATGATCCACTCTTAATTCGTTTGAATTGTATATATGTCGCAGGGATTTTATCAAAAACGTGACATTATAATTTCTCTAGTGAAATTATAATTACACTGATTATTGTCAATAACGTCTGGTTTGTATAATTTCACGGGCTCTTTTCAGAGTTATTGTTATTTCACTGGGCCGCAATAGTGATATTATAATAAATCTAGGTTTATTATGAGTAGCGTTTGTGGTGGGAGCCCCGCGTGTTCTGATTGGTCAATTTGTTATTAATTTTTTATTCTATTTATTATGTCATTTAAATTACTTGCTCAATTATGTAACCTACCAACCTTTTTAAGTACCTAACATATTTTGACAAAAAGTAAATATTATTCATTTATTATTATTAATTAAACTTTATCCAAATCCAAAAATTGATGCTAGTGACTTAAATGTTACTACCAGTATTACGTATTTAGCTTATAGTTATTAAAGTTCTGATTTAATTAGTAAGCGTTATAACTTTTTCAGCATATTTTATAGTATAGATAGTACTATAAAAAGTGACAAGGTAAAAGGTCTAATTTTTGGCCCGTAGCAGTCAACGTGCTAAAAAATATATTTTTTAAATCTGTTTTTTTATCTCCTAACGCTATGTTTAGTACTTCTTGGTCAGGTGGTAACGAATGCGGACCAATCAGCGATCGCTCTGATAATCTAACGGCTTTCTTTTTTGTCAAAATATCACTGACTTACAATTTCACTGCATCGGTCTAGTGAAATTATAATGGTACTGAAACAAGCCCGTTAAATTGTAAGTAATACAAACGATTGACAATAATCTGTGTAATTATAATGGCACTAGTGAAATTATAATATCACGACTTTTATAATATCCCTGCAACATATACACTAGTTATTTGATATCTGCTGTACTTAACACTTGTGCAAATCATCTGAAACAAAATGTGTAATAAATTCATTCAGCTGTTTATTACTTTAACATCACTACTTATTTTTCAAAGTGACTCATGTAGCTGAGGTGTCCGAGTGGTTAAGGAGTTGGACTTGAAATCCAATGGGTTCTACCCGCGCAGGTTCGAATCCTGTCCTCAGCGAATATATTTATTTTTATTATTTAACTTTTTTTGAGTTGTGACTTTTCGTTTCAGAAGAATTTCTTATCATTTGAATTCCCTATCTGAAAACGTTACAGGGTTTTAAATAAACTATTGTTGTTAAGGTTTTGCCCATAAGTACAGTCAACTACAAAATTAATTATGCGGTCGCTACTTTAACAAAGCTTTATGAGAAAATAATAAGCTTCAGTAATATCTTTGTAACACTATACTAAACTTAGATTTAAAATCAACGTTTTGGTTTTGCGCCGCCCTACATGTCTTATATTGTTGATACCTATAGGTATTTTCAAATTATTTTATTCACTCATAAAACCGGCTACTATGGGCAATCAATCAAAATAATTAACTCAATTGAATCCAAATTCATTAAATAGCCAAATATTTATTTTCCAAACCAATGAATACATAATTTACTAGAGAAGCAACCCCAGCTTGCAGATTTTAGAATCAACAGAGCGCGTTGTCCTCATGGACCAACTGATATGCACATTGTACATTCCATTCCATACAAATTTACCAAATGGCACAACTAAACACAACTCTAGTTGTACCACGCTTGATAAGTGTCCCTGATGGTACAAATAAAAAGAACAAGTAACTATTTATTAATCTGTGACAGAACAAACTTTATAGATATAATGTTAGCTGCTTTTTAAATCGTAGAATCACAAAAATAATGGATGAAGAATGGGACGTTATTTTCATTTTTTAATTTCTTAATATTTAGGGAACTGCATGAGCGAGTTCATGGGCCTAATCCTAGGCGCCTACGAGGCAAAGGAAGGAGGTTTCCTTCCCGGCGGTGCTTCGCTCCACTCTTTGATGACGCCGCACGGCCCAGACGAGAAATGCTTCAACACGGCTTCTAACGCTGAACTTAAACCTGAGAAGATTGCTGTTGGAACACAGGTATACCCAGTACTTTTTATTTTAAAATCCTACTGTATTGCGATTCATATGGATCTAATCCCTAAGAGCTTCAAAAGGTACCTAAGTATCTTTACCATGGGCATATGACTAAGAATCACTTGGACACTACGTTTTTTCCTCGTGGTTTTTCCAAAGGAAGTGCCTAATTAATTATTTCATCTAATTTATCTATACCAATAATTAATTTTTTTATTTTATTTCTAGCCAATAAATAATAAAGACATATACCAATAATTATAAAGAGTAAAGATTTGATTGAGTTTGTTTACACTGAATTGGTTCCGATACAATTGGAACGATTTTCTTTCTTATACATATAAAGCTTAATTAGTTTGCGGTTGACATATGCTATAATTTACACAGAAGTCGCGAAAAAATTGCTAGTTTACCATAAGACTAAGATAGAATCAAGTTTCTTTCTTGTGTTTTTTTCTCGTCAGTGGTCGTTCTCCTAAACAATATCAAATTAAATGTAACGTTCATAAAGTGAAACATTTTGTCTTTATGGAAATATAAAAAAAAAATACTTTTCAGGCGTTCATGTTCGAATCATCGATGAGCATGGCAATCACCAAGTGGGGGGCAGAGACGTGCCAGAAACTGGAGCCCAAGTACTACGAGTGCTGGCAAAACCTGCCGAAATTGTTCTCTGATAAAATAAAAGTGTGAATTTTAATGTATCATTTATACATACCAAAAGTACATTCATTACAATACCATAATTAAATTAATGCTAGTAACTATGCAAATATATACAATCCTATAATTCTTCTTCTTCTTATTTAAGAGCTTTGTAGCTCTCGTCGATGGAGTATACGCCAAACTTCTCTAAAATAATCCTATGATTAAAACTCATAAATTATTTAAATAATCCTGACTCCCTGACATTTTTCTCTTTATACAAACAGATATAAAAGATGATATAATCAAACTACTATTTATACACGTTCTAGTCACGTTAGCCATATGTTATCTAGCAAGCACCACAGCAGGAAATGTTATTACGTGCTCAGTGCTCAGCACCGTGGGCTATACCTTGGCGAACAGTTTGTAATGGTAAATGACATCTACCCGTTGGAACTAGTTAGAAGATCATCCATTGTCCTGAGTTCCTGACATTTTTCTCTTTATTTTAACAAACAGAATGTAAAAGATGATATAATCATACTATACTATCTATACACGTTCGCCATACGTTATCTAGCACCACAGAACAGGGAATGTGATTCCGTGCTCTGTGCTCAGCACCGTGGGCTATACCTTGGCGAACAGTTAAACTTTCTCTTCTTCTGTCAAATAGACAAAAGCTCCAAATAAATAAAGATAATAAAAAAAAAACTTTCTCTTCTCAAAGTCTGGGCCCACATTGGTTGGCGTGAGCTTTGGCTGCTCTAAATTACCAGCGGACACGCACGGACAGAAAACGGCATGCAATAGGACATATTACTGAAAGATGTGCCGCCAGAGTGCACCACTAGCACATACAGTAAAAGAGGTTTGACACTGAAAAGTATGTACTTGAAAATGTCAAAGTCGCTATGAATCCGGTACGGAGGCCGTGATGCTCAAAGCTATGAATTTGTAAAATTATACATTATTCCTTTATTAATTTGATTTTAAAATACTCCTATGAGTATTTAAATATAAAAACGTATTTGTGCTGCGTATTTGTTTGTAAAATAAAGGCAATTTATTGCGACTTTGACAGACTTGTCAATGACAAACATTTGTTTACTGTCTCTGCTAATGCTGCCCTCTGGCGGGAGAACATTGCAGTATTATCTCCTATTAATAGATTACCACCACACACTCCGTTCCAGGATTTTTGCAAGCAATTAAACCGACTTCTAATAAGGGAGGTTATCAATTATTTATTTGTCTCGTTTGCAGGATTATCTGACCTTTATCTTCGTATGTAATATCTCTACGTACGAGTAATATTGTCAGAACCGCGGTTTTTGTAACTATATGTTAGGTTAGTCTATGCCAGCTAACCTGCTCAAAGAGCCGGCGCAGACTCCAAATATGTCTGTACTGTAACTCTGGGCGTAGCCAAGGGAGGTTGTTGAGGGTTCAAACATGGGATGTAGCGGATGCCGTATTTTTCACATTTAGGGATGCAGATGTTTTATATAAATAGTACATGAATGAATATTTGAAAAAATATAAAGTTATTGTTTTACCTAGGTACTCTTTTAACTTCACTAGGTATCTAATTTTCATATAAGTAAGTGAAGATCAAGATATCGTTATACTATGTAAGTAATCCACAGCGCAAACAATTAAAACTCGTTATGATTTAATTACAAGAAATAAATGGTACCCCACAACAAACGCATCGGATCTTGTCACCAATTCTTTTGCTTCTAATGCTTGTTCTCACACACGTGCGAACGGCACGTGCCATTCGCAGGTCCCTCCCAATTTGTCTCATCGCATCTTGCATTAGGTACATTCGCATCCGCATGAACATCAACGCTGATAATTGCGGATGCAGATACGGATGCAGATGTTCAAATTTATGCGGAAGCTCGCATCCATATTCGCATCAGCATCCGCAAATGAAATGCGAATATTCGCAACATCCCTGGTTCAAACCCCACCAGAAAAGTTAGGATATTAACACTTATGCCAATAAAATGCGGGGAGGCGAGCGCCATATCAGACAAACAATGTGTCATAAAACAGTTATTACGTTATGTATTTTGAATTCGCCCGCTCTACTACCCGCCGTTGCCGCCGATTATCCGATCTTATTCAGATTGAACGTCTTGGCTCTCGTTTATATGACAGTTAATTCATGCACTATTCGTCGTTTAATTTTTTGAACCCTCCCCGATACTAAAACCTGGCTACGCCCGTACTCAAATCTGTGACCCATCTTGGCGGAGTTAAAAAAATAATTATACTTAGTTCTTGTTTTAGTAGTAACTAGGTAGTTGATTGTTTGTACATATTGATTGGCCTCGAAACTACTGGACCGATTTTCAAAATTCTTGCACCTTTAGAAAGCTTATTTAATCGCGGGTGACATAGGCTATTATTTTCGCGGACGAAGTCGTGGGAAAATGCTAGTGTTTTACAATTAACTCATACATAAGAGAGCCACTACCTCAGTGCGGCGCTTGCGTCTTTTGTGCCAACATCACCATTACGAAAAACTTCCAAAAAACTGGATCGACAAAAAAATCTATGAAATTATTGAACCTGTTCTCTACATTTCACAAGAATCAAGGTTGAGAAATGGGACCTGTAGACTGTAGAGTACCTACAGCAGCCGGACAGACAACCAAGAACATTTCGCTCGCTAGGTTTTCAACTTTTTTGTTTCATTTTGTACACTTATGCATAAATTATCGATTTTTGTTTATAAATTTTTTCAAATTTATTTCGTTGAATAACTGAGACATTAAAAGTTCTCGTTTTTGAGAAATCTTCGTTTTTAGTAAAATAATGTTGTTTAACTTATTATGATTTATTGAAGTGCCTGCTTAACAAGTAACTAATCCATCACTTAGTAAAGTATTTGATTGATCTCAATTGTAGACTAGTTTACTCGCCCCTTAGCGTCAGCTGTTGGCATTGTATCAAATAGTCTTATCGATTTGTTTATCGCAGGGGAAAGACGCACCTCGCATGACGCCAGCAAGTCTGGATCTAGTTCCATGGGATAAAACATCTCCATAGTAATATAAAAGTCAGTGTTTTGTAAGCAACTGGACTAAATTGATTAATACTTATCAGTTAACATTCTGTTTCGACAAGACAGATAAATTCTTCGAAAGATAAAATTATTTTAATAATAAATTTAAACAAACTGACATGATTACAAACAAAAGGCTAGATTGTTAATTTAAATTCATAATATATTAAATTTATTGATCACATTCATAATTAAGAAATAATAGAAACGTAAAATAAGAGAAAATGTTTAAGAAATTGCCTCCCATTATCTACTAAACACCTACGTACTATTAGTACATAGGTATTCATTACTTAATTATATTATAATCATTAACGTGGTAACAAAATAAAAACGCGATAATTATCACCATCATTTCTAGGAACGGCCTTACGCGCACAGATCCGTTGGGACGCATGGAGCTCGTCGCGTAGGTCTGAAGAATGCCGCAGTCCACCGTCTTCTTCAGAACTGAGGAGTCACTTGATATCCGCATGAGGTAGCAAGTCATACCCGGCGTCACTTGAATAGATGGCCCTTTCGCGGCCAGAGCATCCACCACTGTAGTGGTATTCGTAACCGTCACACTCGTCCCATTCACAGTAACTGTCTGATTCACTACAGACGTGCTGATAGTATGTGTTTCTTTCGGCACTTGATTAATACTGGCTGTCTGTGCTTCCCATATAAAGCTGGACATAAGCTGGCAGTTAATACGCGTTTCTTCATAATCACCGTTCGATTTTCGAATTCCCAGTTTGCAAACTTCGCCTGGTCTACCCTCGTAGCGACGGTCGTCATAGTGGTGATTGTGCGCAGACATTTTTCCAAGATTATACAAAGCGAGACCAGTCAACAAAGTGTCGAATCTGCTTCCGGAGTCTCTGTATTGATAGACATAAACTGGTGGTGAGCCGTGGTACACCGGCAGCGTTTGAGATCCGTAAGTAATATGAGGCGGCGGGTTGTAATGGTAGTGGTGATGTACTTCAGTCTTGGACGTGTGGTAGTTGTTCTGTTGGTGAACGTTGGTATGTTGTGTATGTCCGTACTGCTGCTTGTTTCCAGTTCCAGACAAGCCAGTCGACTCGGGATAGGAGTGCCCACGATTGGTCCCATAGGAAGAACCATGGTTCACGTTGCTGCCGGAGTGTCCATGATGGCTAGGGTAAGTATGTGAAGTTTTTCCGTGACCGAAGCTCCCGAATCTTTTAGCTTGTGTCAAAGAAATCAGAACGACGAAAATGATAGCGGCAGTGTGTGGCGACATTTTGCCGCGAGCGCCTTGAACAGACTGGACGAATACAGGGTGATAAAAAAGGTGACGTTATCGGGTGTGGCGACGTACTCCCCATGGCGGGAACTCGTTCCCGTTAGTCGGGGATCTGCGCGCCATACTCATGCTGCAATATTCATTGGATAGATTGTTCTTACTCTGCGGTAGTATCAGATAAAAAACTCTCAATAAAACTGTCGCCATGTAACTATATTAGATAGGTACTTGTTAACTGATCAGCTTTATATTTTGATATAAACTCTTGTATATCATGTAAGCTTTACGATATAATTGACGAGCTCCGTGGCGCAGCGGTCATCACGCCTGCCTGCGACACGGATGGTCCCGGGTTCGATCCCCGGTCAGGTCAAGATGGAAAATGATCTTTTTCAGATTGACCTGGGTCTTGGATGTTTATCTATATATGTATTTGTTATAAAATATAGTATCGTTGAGTTAGTATCCCATAACACAAGTCTTTCATTAGAACTTACTTTGGGGCTAGCTCAATCTGTGTGATTTGTCCGTATATATTTATTTTATTTATATTTAATAATAAAATATCGCGCGTAAAAAAGTATATAAGCATCACATAAAGCATATTTATTCTCATTTAACATGAATCGAACAATTCAAATATACTGCAAACAACAAATAGGAATTGATATTTTAGATAAACAGAAAAGGTTTAGGCTCTCTGTCTATGTTTTCATTCCCGATGTTTTTGGTGATTTGGCCCCAGACCGCATGCGTGATACAGACGGTAAAATATAAGTTGATTAGTTAATCTGAAAGATAGGTACGCATTTACGTTAAATTAGTAATCTAATTTGCGCTTATTTTTTTACCAGATTGGACCGGAGGATAATGAATATGTATATGTAGGTATGGACGAAAGTTTGTTCCAGTGTGCGTGTAGCCAGAGCTCTGACCAATTTTCAAGTTTCAGAAGAGCTCCGTGGCGCAGCGGTTAACATGCTAGCTTGTGACACGGGGGTCCCGGGTTCGATCCCCGGTCAGGTCAAGATGGAAAAAGATCTTTTTCATATTGACCTGGGTCTTGGATGTTTATCTATATATGTATATATTATAAAATATAGTATCGTTGAGTTAGTATCCTGCGACACAAGTTCACAACTTACTGTGGGGCTAGCTCAATTTGTGTGATGTGTGTCATTAGATTCGTATTTATTATTATATTGTCTTTGCCCATAGTATCATATTCAGCAAAATATTCGATGACGTTAGCCAGAAATTAATATAGCGGACGTACTATAGTATAATGGGGTTCAAATTTTTTTTAGGTAACAAACCACTTGTGATTTGTGTAGATCACTTGAATTTCATCTGTTGAAAAATGTTAGGGTCCACTAAACGCAAAATAAAACACAGAAGTAATTATTACGATATTTTAATCATAATAATAATTAGCAGAGCTTAAAATTACATTCCATTACTAGTTTTAAAAAACCTTCATTCAGTCGAGCACCAAAATGGGCTTTCACATTGAGTACGGCCAGTTAATAAACAGACATTTGCTTAAAAAAAACTTTCTTTTTAAAATAAATTAAGAGGACATTACGTCCAGCCAGCCGTATTTTATATTGATGGTCTTATTTCACTTTTCCTACTTGTAGTTCAAAATGCGCCATCCCAAGTTTTAATACTTTCAATACGTGCATAAATTCACGTTTATTTCCCGCCAGAAAACATAAAAGTTTGCGTTGAATTCATTTCTCTCTTCGCCTTCATTGTTTCTCTTTCTAAATATTCCAATTTATGGATTTGAATATTCTAAATTACGGATTTGATAGGAAATACATAAACACAATTAACTTAACGCGCTTTCCGGCTTAAATTGCGTATTGACTTTGCGTATTGATTGAGAGTCCAATGTGCCTTCCAAAGTATATCTTCATCATCAATCTTTTATCACGTCTACCATATATACCAGCATCAGAGATAAATATAAATTGGGTCTTCGATTACCAGTAGTGCGCTCAGCGCTGAATTGTTTTACCTATTTAAGTTGTTATAATCATTTATATTAGATTAAATTAACTGTGTGCTTGGGACATTCGATATAAGAGTTTTTGAATAGAAAGCGCGTCAAAATCTTATGTGCAGACCGTAGCCGCTAACGATTCTAAATTGAGATTCTCACTATCGCTTATAAACTCCTGTTTGGCCCCTTTATCAAACTCTGACGTCATGACCAGTAAAATTAAGAGTAGATAAAGTTGTGTTACTTACGTATTTCGCATTTTAGGTAAAATGTTTGAAACCTCTAACATGTTCTTAGAATAATAGGGAAATTATACATGGGAATTTAGAGGAAACTCGGCAATATTGTTAGATCACAAGTCAAAATGTGTGAAAAATGCCATATAAGAAAACAAAATTTCTTGCGAAATTACTTAACATTATGTTACTTGGATATTTCACTATGAAGTAAGAAGTCTATTGCTGGACAGAGGCCTAGTCCTGAAATTCTCAAATGTACAGTTGGAACCGGCGTTTGTCCAGCGTTTTGCGGAGACCTTTGTTGGACATTTAGTTATGTCACTTTGAGTCGAGCTGAAGAATCGTGTTTCAGAAACATTCCTCTAACAATTACTTAAAAGCTAACATCAATATACCCTTTGCTGATTGCGGATAAAATACTGCGCAAGTAATTAATCTGGTGTTGTTGCATTCATTTTTGGATAATTTCGACTTATGGATGTTACATACTTAGAAAAATTTATTTTAATTTCATCGTTGCCAAATTTACATACAACAACTATAGATACATACATACATTTTTATTTTGTTACATACCAACACACTTACGCACATTCAGCCGTAATTTTGAAATAAAATAACGGGAGATATTTTAAATTAAAAACATTGACCTACTCTCATAAGGGGCCATAAGTATCAAGTAAGCAGATTATTAAACTGTTGTCAGCAAAAGTAAGAGCTCTTAACCCTTGCCCATTAAACTTGCGTAAACATTGGTATAATTGTACCAAAAAATGAGACATCCTCACCATGTCACCCCAAGTCATGCGTGCCCTTCGAGCAACACGGCCTCCGTACCGGACGGAGGGAGTGGGCAAAGCGACAATTTACTATGACAATTTTTCTGGCGTTTTTTGCGGGGGGAAATGTGCACACAAGTTTAGTTCCGCACACCTACATACAAAACTTAAACTGTCACTTGATAGTAATTATGACATTGTCACAAAAAATGACATAAAAAAGAAAAAATAATTTGTGTACAGATGAGTCACACACAACTAACACATAGACATGCATATGCCTAATTTTGCTTGTACCTAGACAGAGGGGAATGCAGCGTATGGCTACTCCCTTCCGTGTTGCTCGAAGTGCGTGCCATTAACTAAACTTCCCCCCCATCGCTGCTTACGTAATACTTGAATGACCCCCAATACATAAAACTTCATTATTTTATCGTTGACCAGTCTCGCCAAATGAATGCGGGCAGAGGGCAAGTGGTTTGATTAACTACAATGAAAATATTTTGGATCATTTCTTCCACTGAAATACAGGCGGCTGCCGAACAAATTAGTGTATTGTTTGTCGAGCTCATGCGTGTGTATGTGAGTTTCCGTAGAACACGATAACTCCTTGGAATCCTTACGGCCTCCAGGGGACGGACTATAGTATTTTACAGCCAAAGCAGTTTTTTTTTTAAGTATATTTCTCTACTTTCAACCGCATTACAAAAACAATGTTTTCAATTTGTCTGTAATCACGTCTGTATTTCTTTGTATGCGCGTAACACTTTGTTCCAGGTAGGTTCCATCTACCTACATTATACACACAGTACAGTACAGTAATTCTATTCAGTGTGTTATTTTGTTATGTAACTTGAGATTATTCGCGCGCCCTTTGCCCAGGGTATCCCACATAATACAATTGCGGTTTTCATGTATGTTTTAGAATAGCATATAAAAACTGCTACGTAAACCAAAATAATTTGTTCTTTGAGAGAAACAAAATAATCCAAAATATTTTCTTTTACCTATAAAAAAAGCGACTATTGATACGGACAGGAGTGAGAAAGTATTACCGTGTTACCACAAAAACTTTATCAATTTAAGGTCAAATTCAAAATGTCATTTTTAACATTCGTAGCTAGTGTAGAGTTAATCTAGACATGAACATTTAAGACACGTCTTATTTTAATTTAGATATGTATCTCCTATAGTTTGACTTAGTAATTTGTGACGACACGGTACAGTCGCCGATTCAGAGGTGCCACGGCTAGCTTATGAATATAACCAAAAATACGTCCAAAGAGATATTTCATAAGACTTAAATTGTCCACTTACCCGAAACTTTATGCTGTGACATTTGTAGTAGCAAAGAAAGGTATGAGAATTCAAATCTACGAACTGGCAATGCACACCAAGCTAAAGAGAGTCCAGTAGTTTCGGCTTTGTATAGCGTTACAACCGGTTTACCAAGCGCGGTGAGTATGAGAGTAACATCCATCGTCAGTCTCGCTACAACTACGATGGATTAAAATCCATTAAAACGTCAGCAGTAACAAATAAATAAAAGGTTCGAGCTAAGTCCTGTTTGACAAAATGGTTAGTGTGGTCGTGATGCGAAAAACACAACGCTTTTCGAGGCCAAAATTAACCGACTATCTATTTCTTTAGGTCGATGTGCACAATCGCCGGATGCTATACTTTGTATTTAGCGAGCAGGGTTTTGTTAATTGATTGCGAGCCGCAGGCACCTCTAGGATCACGTGGTGAGCTCCGGTGAAGAGAAAATAGGGCAGAACAGACTTCTATACATATAAACTGAAGTAAACGAGCCGTACGTACCATATTCTGAAGAGTTTGAAGGGAGCTAATTAACACCGTAGCGCTTAGCTCGCACCGAAACTGTGTACCGTGCAGACGCCGTCCACGTCACGTGACACGATTGCCGTCTCGTTTGGACAACTTTTCGTTTCGTAAACCTCATTAAATATGTATCTACAAAAGCCTTTTTTATATGTCATACATTTAGTGGCGTTTGAACAACCTTGTTTTTAACTTTTACTCAAACAGGTTTCCTAAACAACACTAAATGTATAAAATATTAAAAAGGTAAGGTACGAAACGCTACTTTTTTGTAGGTATGTAACGAGGTTTACGAGACAAAAAGTTGTCTAAAAGAGATTTTTAAATGTCTGTTTCTCGGAGTATGGCACGTCTACCTCAGTTTAAATAGAAGTGTTTGGGCAGAACATGTAGCTGAGACGAGAGGCGCGCTAGCCGTGGTTGACGTTGACGCCCGACTCCAGCTCCGACGCCGGCGTCTCCGGCTCCTCGTCGTTGTAGATGTTCTCCGCCATTTGCCACACCTGTTACACAAATAATTGTTACATTTTGTAGCGCACTTATAGGGGCGAGAGGGTCGCGACGATTCCACGCTTCTTTCTTATTATAGGTACTATTATATATCCTCTTCTGAAGGGGATTGACGATTGACTTTCACTCGTACTCTGCCATTCGTCGCATGCGACGCGGCATTAACATTGCCGTGTGTAGACACATGCTAAGGGAATGTATGGGTTTAGGTGGCACGGCGATAAAATGGTCGCGATTCTCTCTCTCTCTCTCGTGGTCGTAAAGGAATAAAAATTCAGGTATAAGAACTTGTGTGGTCTTTGGTGATAATCAAACCATATTATCACCTCCATCTGGCTACAATCTTAGTTGAATCATACAGTTGATGTTATGTTTTTAACAGATCACGTGTCAGCTGCTAACACAAGACATAGATTTTTATAGGCGCGACGCGTTTCAGCCCCCGTAGCATAGCTCGCGCGACGCCTTTTATATCGCGCGATAAACTATCTACTTCTCGCTCTTCAGTATTGTGAAAAACAAGATGGCTATAGTCGATATCGGTTGTCGCGCATACAGGTCATTGATTTTAAAGAAAACAGTACTTAGTTGTGATACACGCGTTATAAAAAAAAAAACAGTGCCTTTATCGCATAGTCACATTTCGTGAACCCAAAAAAAGTAAGACGCGGTTCTGTTGTTTATAAAAAATCTATTAAAAAATCCTTGAAACGCCTATCTAAACATACCTGCATAATATTGTCTTCAGAGACAGAACAGATGACCCACGGCTCGTTGGGGTTCCAGGAGAAGTCTGAGATCTTGGCGGTGTGTCCGCCGTGTATGAACAGCAGCTCTGGCGGCCCGTCCTCGGCGTCTTCCGCCGTCTGCTCCTCGCCTATCTTGGACAGGTCCCACACATGCAGTCTGCAACAATTCAACACGATGTTGATATAAATTACGACGCTTTTGTGGTAAAATGGGCAAATGCTTGTCGTACACTACAGGTCACGAAAACATTGTTTATTCTTTATTTAAAACAACCATCCTCTTTCTCTTAAAGTGTGTGTGTGTGTAAAGAGGGTTGAAAGGAATTTCAAAGCTCTTTACACATCCTATATAAATGTAGTACAGTCCGGAAGGCTCAAGTTGAGCTTTGCATTTATGTGAGTGCACATAGATAGTGTAGGTGTAACGTCGGCCTACAGCGCGGCGCATCTCCGCCGTGCATCTGTCACACTTCACCCTTGTACTGGGAGCAGCGTAGTAGAATTTTGCATATCTACTGAAACGGTCATCATGAAATTTTGCCTTGTTTTCTGGAATTGTTGTTGTTGAGTACAGAGAAGGACATAGGCTACCTTTCATCCCGGAGAAAAGTACTGTTCCCGAGGGATAGACACCAACGCGAGCGGAGCCGCGCGTGAAAGCTAGTACGTACATAAAATATTATTATAGCTGCTACAGTAAATGTCTGTTACTTTTTCACACTTTACAATTAAATAATTATTATAGAATTACCTCCTGTCCGTGCCGCTGCTGGCCAGGATGGTCTCGTTGTGCGGCGACCACTGCACTTGGAATATCTCGTCCTTATGCGACTCAAACGAATGCAGCTTCAGTTTCAGGTTCCGTAAATCCCATAGTGCTACCTGTATCAAAATCAAAAACTTTATAAATTGCTTGGAAAGGAGATTTGGGATTTCCGACAAAAGGCCGAAAAATGGACACCTTCCAGTTTACACACAATGGGCCCGAATAGGCGGCATAAGTGTGGAAAATAGCCCATGGAAGCAGTACATTGTTCTGTGCATCTATGCACATTTCAAACAAGCTAGGGAAAATACAATAAGGTATCCAAAAATTTCAAAAAATTGTTTATAAAAGAAGCCAAAATGCATCAGACGACTTTTGATGCTATTAAACTTTATTATTGATTTATTATATTATTTATACAAGATAAAAGCAAATATCAAAGATTTGAGAATTAACGGTGAATCTTACGGTTTTGTCGGCGCTGCCGGTCGCCAGGATGAACTCTGAGTAGGGGTTGAAACTGAGGCAGTTGACTTCGGCGGTGTGTGCGTCTACGGTGTGCGATGGCTTCGACGTATTGTTACATCTGTATTAAAATAGAGAATCAATTTATACAAACTACATCAATAATGATTCAAATCAAAATTGATTTTTAAAAGAAGGCAGATTGTGTTTTTATTTTTTTTATTTTGTATAATATTGTACATTGCTAAGAAACCCGCCAACAGATCTAGTCGTTTGTAGCGCAGAGCACAAAATATCGCTCGCGCGCGACAGTCACATTTTTATACTCTGTGGTTGTTGTCTCTTTAGGGCGGGTTTCGGCAACATAAAGTTTTAGAAGATGCAAATATACATATGTAGAATAAACACAAGCTTCCCTCGAATGCGGTCAGGCGCCGAAACTATTCCTGTAAACTGCAAAAAGTTGGAGGAAATTTGCTAAATTAAAATTTGTAGAAAAATATAAAGCATTTTAGACCTTATATCCATCTTAAATTCAATTTTTTTCTTGAATTGCCTGTTTTTATATGTATGTGTGATTTCGGTGAGCACTGATCAGTGCATCTGCAGGGTTTAAACATACGACTTTGAGTCTTAATATAAAAAGATTCGTCTTTAAATATTCTTTTAAGGAGGCACCCTAGGCACAGTAGCGACGCCAATCATTTTATTCCTAATACTTTACAAATAGAAAGAAATTCAAGAATGTAAATCATATAAGCACTAGTAAATAACTTGAAGTATTTTTGGAATCATGTTTTAATATTATGAGAATCAGTCATTAAGAGAAAACGTGATTACCGCCAAAAACGGCCGTTTTTGGCGGTAATCTGATTCTCATAATTCTCACTGATTCTCATCATCATCATTTCGTGTAGGTGACACGGTCAGTCGACCATGCACTCCCTGGTGTCAGAGTTCTTCGGAACCGCCTCTCGGCCTCTGACGAGGTTCCTTTAACGACTACCAGATGGCAGCCGGGACCAACGGCTTAAGGTGCCTTCCGAAGCACGGAATCATCTTTCCTATCAGACAATCAGGTGATTCATTCCTGCAATGTCCTAACCAAACTGGAAACAACTTAACAAAGTATGCTTCCCGTGGGAATCGAACCCACGACCCCCGGCTCAAAAAGGCAAACGCCTTAACCTCTGGACCAAGGAAACAGTCTACTGATTCTGATAATATTAAACAAAAATACTTCAGGTTATTTACTAGTGCTTATATGATTTACATTCTTGAATTTCTTTCTATTTGTAAAGTATTAGGAATAAAATGATTGGCGTCGCTACTGTGCCTAGGGTGCGGCCTTAAATAGTTACCCATCAATGAAAGACTTAGATTTTGTTGCGTGCGCCATGCCTTCTGTGCTTAAATAAAATATTTTTTAAATAATTAGTTGTCGGTAGATTATTGAAAAAATATTGGACACGTATTTTTTCTTTTGCCAATCAAACAAAAATTTATAAAGATAAATCCCGTTGAAGTTCCGCGTGACGTCACTGACCGATACGCTTTTTGTAGTTTACCGGCCTGGTGTGTCATGAGCACCCACTCCGCCACTTTGATGCGCTTTATCTTTTTTGTATTGAAAAATAAAAAATAAGTATCCAATATTTTTCGAGAATCTATAAGACGGACTATTTTAATAACGAGTTTTTAGGAAGCATGCCTATAAAGCATACTGACCTGGTAACTATTACAGTACGGGACTTACCGCGATTATTTTTGAGCCCCGTAGTAATAATAATAGTGATTGTGACCGCGAAAGCTTAAAATCGTATACAGTAATACAGTCCGAATCAATCTCTATGGCGGCTCAGATATTAGCTGCTCACTAAATAATAAAACACACGTCTGCGCACATCGGCGTAACTTAGTGTTAGATTTTTCAAGCTGCCTAAAGGCATCTGACATAGCTTAACAACGTTACTTATATCATCATGTCTTTCTAGTCTCCACTGCAGGAGCACGACCCTCTCTGTACTACCAGAGCCATATATTGGCCAGTGCAGTTAGGGGAATTGGCCTACACTCTCCATGCTGGCCAGACGAGTTGGAGAGGTTTTTTCGTGTTGCCAAGCTTTGTTTAGCTTGTGTTTCATAAGTCGCCTTCTACGACATCCACTGGAAGACTTGGAGTGGTCCTGTTCTACTCTGCCGGGAAACACGGCACATAACTTACATAAATGATAGTATTGTACTGACCTGGTGTCCCAAATCATGAGCTTCTGGTCGTCAGCCACGGAGCCGAACAGCGACTCGTGCAGCAGATGCCAGGCCACGTCCTCCACCACGGCGGTGTGGCCCGTGAACACAGACTTGGCCTCGATCACGCGGCCCTCCTTGGGCGTGGCGTTGATGTCCCAAAGGCAGATCGTGTGGTCGTCACTGTGGACCAACACATTGGTTTATTAGACGCGGTCCGTGGTGCAGTGGTTCATGCCAACTTGCGACACGGGGTTCAGAGTTCGATCCCCGGTCAGGTTATAATGGAAAACGATATTTTTCAGATTGACCTGGGTCTTAGATGTTTATCTATGTAAGTGTATACATTATATAATATAGTATGATACATGATATATGACATTGAGTTAGTATCCTGAATCCTGATACACTAGTTCACAACTTACTGTGAGGGTAGCTCAATTTGTGTGATATGTATGTCCCTATATTTATTTATTGTTATTAAATCTTCACACTTTTAGTAATTCAAGATTGCCTGCCACTGTCCTAATTAGTTTAGCTAGGGTACATAATTTTGCTTAAATAACAGAAGAAAGCATGTAAAATACATGGCTGGTATATCTAATACTTAATACAATAAAACTTTTTAACAAAAGTTAATATTTTAATTTGTTTTTGTTAAATAGTCAATAAAACACTAAAATATATATTAGATTGGGATTTTCCAAAGATTTATTACTCTGCAAAGATTTACCTAGTAGAGTAAGCAAATAAAAAATAATTCACCTGGCTGATAGCAAATATCCATTGAGATTAGGGTTCCATGACAAGCCATAACCTTCTTTCTGGTGTCCTCGCAACCTGAAACATTAATTTGCTTTTATTCACAACTCCAATCCAAAGGGTTGGTAACAGGACTAAAGAAATTAAGAAAATGCTATACTAGGAATTGATTGCATGGTTGTGCATTTTTTAGCTCAGTAATATAGCTAAAACTTCTAGTCTAAACTTAAGGTTCTAACCTCAGATCTGGGTGGCACTCTCCGGATGGCTCTGGCTTTGATGGATGCTTAGTGTAGTCAAACACCAACACATCAGAGGAAGGGGTCTTGGTGGCTATGACGCAGGGATTTTGAGGCATGTACCGAGCCCGGTTCACCTCTCCTTCATGGTTGATCTTGATCTCAATGTCAATCTTGCCTGACACCGACCCAAAACCACCAAATTCTGAAAACAAATCACACAGATTGAGCATGCCCCACACTTTGTTGGGAACTTGTGTCACACTAAGTAGGAAACTCATGTTGTGGGGTACCAACTCAAAAAATATATTAATTTTATAATTTTTAAATTTAATATTATAGTATAAAGTCCCTTTCATAAGAAGCTGTAAGTTATGTAAACAAATGTTCAGGGGTTCGCAACATTTGGTTGAAATAAAAATAATATTGTTGATTTTTGTGTAAAAAAATAAACCAAAGAAGAGATGGTTACAAATATTTTTTGAAAAAGAATGGAGGGAGTTTGCAGGCGACGTGATTATTTGGCAACGTAAAAAACCTTTTGCCCTGCATTGAGACTCAATAGCTAATAAAAAAAAACAATTTATAGCAAAACCTGTTACAGAAACTTTATTATAAATCAGTAAGACTCAATAGCTAATAAAAAAAAAAACAATTCATAGCAAAAACTGTTACAGAAACTTTATAATAAATCAGTAAGACTCAATAGCTAATAAAAAAACAACTTATAGCAAAAACTGCTACAGAAACTTTATTATATCTCAGAAATGCGCCAAATGTTTACATTCACGAAGTCAGACTCGTTCCTGTACCAAAAAACATTGAGCGACAGCGTTTTGTATCGTTAAAATATAACCCGACTAATTAGAGTTGGTCTTTAGTTTCGTATTACCCGTATAGCAATTTAAGACAATTGTATTTGGTCAACTCATAATATTGTCGCTAGGTAACTCTAACTCAGTAGAAGTTTATTGCTGTACTTAATTTATAGCTTCTCGGCGGGGAGTTTAGTTAAGTACATAAAATTGATAAACATTCAAGACCATCATCCCAGCCAGGTCAATTTAAAAAAGGTCATAATCCATCATGAACTAACTGGGGATCGAACCTGAAATTCACAGGCACGTGTTTAAACTAAACTAACCATAATAATGACCTTCAAATGTATGTCCAAACAAAAGTAGAGAATATCCAAAGTGCAATAGGTCAACTTAATAACAGTTTAAGGGAGTTATTTTCTTGGACTCAGGGTTTCGGTATATATGTTAATACATCTAAATGCCAAGCCATTGTTGTTGGTAGTACTGTACAGTTGGCTAAAGTTGATTTAAATTTGATTCAACCGGTAATTTATAATGGAGACGCTATTCCTTTTTCACATTGGGTAAAAAATCTTGGTCTTTTTATGGACGAGTCTCTTTCTTGGAGAACTCAAATTACTGAATAAGTCGGGCTGTCACGTACTCTCTGCAACACCTCAACCGTTTTAGAAATTTTCTCCCGATTAAAACAAAAATCACTTTAATTCAAACATTAATCTTCCCCATTATTGATTATGCTGATGTGTGTTATCCAGATCTAAATGAAGATCTTCTCAATAAACTCGATCGTCTTCTTAATAATTGTATTCGCTTCATTTTCTGTCTGCGTAAATACAATCACATTTCTCACTTTCGATCTAAATTGTCCTGGCTTCCTATTCGTTTGCGCATGCAGCAAAGACTCCTATGCTCCCTTTTCTCGATACTTAAAAATCCCGATACTCCTGGGTACCTGAAATGTAAGTTTCAATACCTTTCGGACACTCACGATCGTCAACTTCGCTCTAGTAATTCCCTTATGCTTTTCACTCCTCTCTTTCATTCTGGATTTATGTCTAACTCTTTTACCTTACAAGCTATACGACTCTGGAACGCCTTACCCGAGGACATTCGACAGATCACAAGCAGATTCATCTTTAAGAAAAAATTGCATTCTTTTCTCTTTGATATGAGTTAGCAGATTAATTCATAATTTCTTACTAGTTTGTGTATGTATATTCGTATAAGTATGTATATATGTATCTATTGTTGTTTATATGAAATATTATTTATGTTCGCTTATGTATATTGATTACTGGTAGTATATATTTATGTATGGATATATTTGTATATAATTTTCCTTCCCTCCTAAATTGGTTCTGTAAATATATTTTAAATTTGGTTCTTACTTTACCACCTACTTCTTATCTGTTTTTCTTCTCAAGGTTGACTGGGAGAGAATGCTCTTAGCATTAAGTCCACCTACTGTAGCTCTATGGGCTCAATAAGTTTAATAAATAAAAAAAAAAAAAAAAAAAACACACAAAAACAAAAGAAAATATTATTATAATGTTGTCTGAAGAATAAAAGCAATTATTTGATAGCATTTCTCATCTATACTAATAACTTAAGGCTAAAGAGTTGGTTTGTTTGGTTGACATGCTAATCTCAGGAACTACTGGACCGATTTTTAAAATTCTTTTTTATTATACCCTGAGTGCCATAGGCTAGATATGTACTTACTACTGGCAAAGCTGGCTTGCTAATACATTCATATGAAGATTAAAGTATATGAATAAAGGATTATTTTGACTTACCACCCTTGTCATTATCATAGTGGCTGGCATCAAACTGTGCGTCTTCATTGGGCAGTTGCACACTCGCAATGAGCAGGTGGTTCTGTTCGTCTGATGTGTGAGTACCCAATATCAATCTGTAAACATGACATTGGTCACAATGGGTGGTTTCAGTACTAACCACTATCTGAATTTTGAATTGTATCTATGACTGGTCAGGTGAACAATCCTATGTACTTATTATGGATCTGATTGATTAAACTCATAGATTCAGCTTCAGGTTTACATTGTGGTCGTAAGTAATAATAGAGACAAAGACAAGCTACTAATTTTCAAGTAGGAATTATATATTATAACTATTATATTATCATATATTATTACTATTATAAATTATATTATAACGTACCTGTGCACTGAATAGTCCTTCCCTTCAGGCCTTGTCACGTCTGGGAGCCACTGAGCGGTCAACGAGGGCCACTCCAGAGCATGTGTCATCACCAAGTCGTACAAAAAAGGAGTATTCTTCTTCCATATCTTATATTCTTCGTTGATAACTCTCTCTTCAACCGCATCATCAAAGGTTTCTACAAAACACGATAAATGGTGATTGAACTCGATAACCAAAAAAATTTAGACTGTCATTGAACTTACGATGTATTTGAACTTTTCACAAAAATATACAATTACCTCCATCTCCTTTATCTCCCATTTTATTATATTTCTCAAAATTCTTCACAAAAGATATTAGCTGATGATATTTTCACAAGAAATAACCGGCCTGAAAGGCGCCAAACAACAAAAATTCTTGGCGTTGCTATTCGACAGACAACAAGGTAACTTCCGGGTTGTTATTATTTGTTTACGTACTCTCTAATTAAAAATATGTAATTAATGCAAGATAAATAATAAATAAAAGACATAATATCATTTGCACATTTTTGTTGTTACGTATTTTTATTACGATTATTATGAAAATTATCAAATAAAAAAGAATGTTTCAGGAAGGAAATTTACTGCGTCATTTCCGATTTTGATAACACGTTTCGTTTCAATAATTTTTTGATTATTTTATGTACCTATCCCTTTCGTTTAATCTTCGAACGCCTTATATTTTTATATACCTAGTAAGTAACTAGTTGTGAAATTGAAGGTCATATGAAAGAATATAAATACTGGTAAATTCTATACCCTGCAGATGTAATGTGTTGTGACGTCACCAGAAAGACAAAGGATAGATATATGCGATTTACCGTAAGATAGAAAGAGATAGAAATATATATTAAAGGATAGATATATGCGATTTACCGTAAGATAGAAAGAGATAGAAATATATATTCTGCATCTCTTTCGCGTGGCCAATTTTTAAGCTGGACATTGACGATCAGTTTTGCGCGTCAGTTGAACTGACATCAATCCAAAATTTGATCGTCAATGTGGTATCATCACTCCAGAGTTTTAACTGACGACGCGCCACGAAATTTTCCGTGGCTACCTTAATCCAAGCGGCGCGTCGCGCCAAACTGACCGTGAGTGCGCGATCGTCACTCCAGACGTCAGTCAGTTGGCTCGCAGCGCCCGGCGCCGGCGGTGGTTGATTGTTGGATTTATTTGTTTTTAAAATGGCGGCATCTGTATCATCTTTACGTCAGAATTTATTGAAAAATATATTTAAAAAATTAATTATAATTATTAAACATATATTTGACGAGCTCCGTGGCGCAACGATCAACACGCCAGCCTGTAAAACGGATGGCGGGTTCAATCCCCGGTCAGGTCAAGATGAAAAATGATCTTTTTCAGATTTACATGGGTCTTGGATGCTTATATATGTATATATTGTTATAAAATATAGTATCGTTGAGTTAGTATCCCATAACACAAGTCTTATTTAAGAACTTACTTCGGGGCTAGCTCAATCTGTGTTATTTGTCCGTATATATTTATTTATATATATTCCAACTAATATTATAAATGCGAAAGTGAGTTTGTTTATTTGTTCGTTACGCTTTTACGCCGTATCTACTGAACCGATCATCGTGAAATTTTGATACACGTAGGTTTAGTGTACCGAGAAAGACATAGGCTATATATTACGCGGACGAAGCCGCGGGTAACAGCTAGTAATATATATATATTAAATTTTAAAATTCTGAATGTTTGTGGAAAGTAACGGACAAAAATTATAAAAATATACAATATCGACAAAAAGCTTAATTATATTTATATAAAAGAATTAACATTTCTTCTTCGGAGTCAGAAGCCATTTTTTTTTCTGTTGCGACACAAATTGGTAGTGCGCCTCACAGCCCAGCCAATAGAAAACTGAAGAGCCGGAGCGACGCCAGTGAATGGGGAAATTTAGTTACCCTAAAACCATTTGGAGTGACGCCACAGTTTTATGTCTAAACTGACGCGCAAAACTGATCGTCAATGCCCAGCTTTATTGTTTGTCAAGAATGCATTCTTGCCAAACAAACATGTCGGATGGTACATGAACTGTCAACTTCTGTCGTCGTTCGTTTGTTTCGTGTATTTCAATTGTTTTTCGTGGTTATTATTTGAGAAAGAGACTCCATTAGTTAAGTGTAATTAAGTTCTTTGTGTGTATCATGGTTGGGTGCAGTGTTTTAGGCTGTAAGAGCCGAAGTGAGCAAAAACTTAGTGATTTGACTTTCCACTCGCAAGTACGATATTTCTGAGATTTTCTGGTTCAATATTACATTTAATGCTTGATAACTTACACATGTTATAAAAAGGCAGAAAAGCATATCATTAAATGCTACTTTAACAGAAAATAACAGATTTTTGGAATTCATAACCTAAACGTCGGTAAAACGTAGGGTTGCCATAAAAAAAGTAAATTCCGTTCCCAAATAATTGGGTAAAACAGCTGGGCAGGTTTAGATACCGGATTTTTTTTCGATTTGTTTTTTTTCTCAATATCAGACACATTCGCCACATAATCTTATTAAACTAATTAAAACTACTTACAAGTAATCTAAGTAGTAGAAAAGAAAAATAATGCCTATAAATAAAATATGTCTCGCAGATCATCTAATCATATTTCTTAGATCATTATGAAATGTATTCAATTTTGCAGATTTCCTTCAGACCCAGTTTTGAAAAATAAGTGGGTACAAGCTACAGGGAGGTTAAATTGGGAGCCAACAAAATACAGCAAGATTTGTGCAATACATTTCAGTGATGATGCATTTACCATCAAATTCAAAAATAAAAGAATAAATCGGAATGCATTACCAGATAAACATATTCATGTGAGTACATATATTTTTTTTTCAAAACGAAACATTTCATAAATAAAAAAAAATATGATATACTCGGCAAAATAAATATTTGATTGACCTCGTTTAATAATCCAAGTACCTGTTTTACTTGGCTCTTGGTAAAGAGGAGAACGTGTTCGCTATTATTTTTTTGTTACATAAAAATATTTTTATTTGCAGTTATTTCCATCAACAGCACCAAACACAAGTCAGTCTTCTATTGGTTCCTTTAAACAACCTCTAGAATGTCCAGAAACTAGTAAACTATCTAAAAAGCAATGCTTGGTTAGTACTTTTAAGTATTTATTGCCCTCGCTAATATAGGTTTGTTATATAAATTGAATTATATAGTCGCAAATTGAGCTTTGTTGTCTCAGTAACGAATATGACACAATTTTCGGAATTTAAGGTATATACGTAAATATTCAAGTTTTTTGTTTCGTTAATTACTAAATAAATTGAACTGTGTGTGATAGAACCTGTACCTACGTTTATTTCACAAATTTCATGTCCTTTTTCTTTTTTAGATAAGTCCATCAACCCCGTCAACATCACAAGAAAGCTGTCAACCTGCAAAAGCAGGTACCACGAAACGACATCTAGAATGTCCAGAAAATAGAGTAACGAAAAAGCAGCGTTTGGTTAGTATATTTACATAATAATTATGTTTCCTTCTGATTAATTGCAATAGAATTATTTTATTTGCAATTTGTATACATGCTGCTGGCTGGACCGATTTGGATAATTTTAATTTTGAATTGTTTTAGATGTATAGGGAAGGTTCACAATCTGAGTAAAATCAGTCAGCTAGTTTGATATACATATGTATAGTAATATAGCAGCGATTAGACTACACAATTTTTAGTGTCACACGAGATGGGACGCAGCTATATGTTTGACACGATTGGAGATATATCCATTTGTGTCTAAAACGCATTGCGCTATCTCTCTCGTATATATAAATATCGTGTTGTGAATCGCAACTTATGTCGAGATATTTTTACGTAAATTATTGACTGCAATTCTATAATTTATAATGAATGGCCGAATTTAATTTTATGGAACCTTTAAACAACATTTTGTTTACTAGAGCTCCTGATTTCTTTTTATTTACAGATATCTCCTTCGACGTCCCAAGGCATAAGTCAATCTGCAGGGACCGCAAATAAAAATCAAGAATATCCGGAAACCAGTATATCAAAAGAAGAGGTGGTAAGTGTTTTTAGGGTTCCGTAGTCCGACAAGGAACCCTTATAAGATCGTTCAGTCCGTCCTAGTCTGTCACAGCAGAATATCTTCTATAGATTAAGAGCTAGCGAACCATCTGACTAACCCGTTTCCCACAAAGCTAGAAATTTTTTAAATTATATTTTATTATCTGCTAATTATAAAAATACCGGTCTGGCAGGGATATCGCGGTTGCGTCAACATTCCAAAAATTTTTGAAAATGCAAAAAAAAATTTTTTCGTAACCGTCTGCCACAATGCTACAATTTTAATATGTTATATTTTAAGTATTTTTAAGTGTAAAAAAAAATTGCCAACCTATTTTGAGGGTTGCAAGTGTGTGCCAGACGATAGCAAAGTTGTCATTGGGACGGTAATTTATAACCTGCTGCCACAAGGCTAAAATTTTGAGGGAACATTCTTTCAATTGTTTAAAAAATATATGTAAATAGCCAGACCATTCTAGTGGTTGCAAGTACCTGCCAGACGACGTAGGAGAGCTCGTGAACCACCTGACTAACCCGTTACCCACAAGGCTAAAATTTTAATATGTTATAATTTAAGTATGTTTAAGTGTAAAAAAAAATTGCCAACCTATTTTGAGCGTTGCAAGTGTGTGCCAGACGATAGCAAAGTTGTCATTGGGACGGTAATTCATAACCTTCTGCCACAAGGCTACAATTTTAATATGTTATAATTTAAGTATGTTTAAGTGTAAAAAAAAATCGCCAACCTCTTTTGAGGGTTGCAAGTGTATGCCAGACGATAGCAAAGTTGTCATTGGGACGGTAATTCATAACCTGCTGCCACAAGGCTACAATTTTGAGGGAACATTCTTTCAATTGTTTAAAAAATATATGTAAACAGCCAGACCATTCTAGCGGTTACAAGTACCTGCCAGATGACTATATAATAGTCAAGTCGCTCGACGGGAGTGCGCACAACTTTGCTATCGTCTGGCACACACTTGCAACCCTCAAAAGAGGTTGGCGATTTTTTTTTACACTTAAACATACTTAAATTATAACATATTAAAATTGTAGCCTTGTGGCAGAAGGTTATGACTTACCGTCCCAATGACAACTTTGCTATCGTCTGGCACACACTTGCAACCCTCAAAACAGGATGGCAATTTTTTTTTACTCATAAACATACTTAAATTATAACATATTAAAATTGTAGCCTTGTGGCAGAAGGTTATGAATTACCGTCCCAATGACAACTTTGCTGTCATCTGGCACACACTTGCAACCCTCAAAACAGGTTGGCAATTTTTTTTTAAACTTAAACATACTTAAATTATAACATATTAAAATTTTAGCCTTGTGGGAAACGGGTTAGTCAGGTGGTTCACGAGATCTCCCACGTCGTCTGGCAGGTACTTGCAACCACTAGAATGGTCTGGCTGTTTACATATATTTTTTAAACAATTGAAAGAATGTTCCCTCAAAATTGTAGCCTTGTGGCAGCAGGTTATGAATTACCGTCCCAATGACAACTTTGCTATCGTCTGGCACATACTTGCAACCCTCAAAAGAGGTTGGCGATTTTTTTTTACACTTAAACATACTTAAATTATAACATATTAAAATTGTAGCCTTGTGGCAGGTTACAAAAAAAAATTTTTTTGCATTTTCAAAAATTTTTGGGATGATGACGCAACCGCGATATACCTGCCAGACCGGTACTTTTATAATTAGCAGATAATAGAATATCATTTAAAAAATTTCTAGCTTTGTGGGAAACGGGTTAGTCAGATGGTTCACGAGCTCTCCCACTACTACGTTTATTTGTTAATAATATTCCTGTCGCAGCCAACGGGTTAAAATAGCCGTTCAATCAAATAGCTAGCCTTTTGACTGAACAACGCCATTCAACCACATGTCTCACTATGTCTAATTGAATAATTGAGGCGCTTAAAACGTTCAAGATTGATTCAAAACCCGCCGTATAACTGAATTAGTTCCGCGCTTCATCAATCCGACTAATAGACGTATAGACGTGTAATTGAATGGCGTTGTTCAATAAAAGAGCTAGCTGTTTGAATGAACGGCTATTTTAACCAGTTGGCTGCGACATTCCTATAAACTCTTTGGGTATATTACAAGCTAAGCAGTAATAAGTATAGGAGTTCTGATTTCTCATTATATATTTCTGTTGTGAATGTATTAATTCATATTTATTTAAGTATTAATGATATAAAAGACAAAAAACCAAATTCTAGATTCAGCTTACACAAAATAAAATAAATAAATATAAAATAAAAAGTCACAGCTTATGATTTGCGTATTAGTGCACGTGTTTAAGGCCTCATTTAATTATTTATATTAGGTTCAGTTGTTTTGCTTACAAAAAAGGAACGATCGCTGTAGCATCGTAGAATTATTTAAAATTATATATTATATAGGCACAATTTCTACGATGACGATATTAAAATTACATCAACTAGGTACACATACTACCTATTTCCTAAAATATATTTTATTTTTTAACAGATGCTGCCGATAACAACCTCGCCGAGACGCTCTGGACTCCAAATGTCCCCCACACGATTGCTGAAAGATACTAAAAAAAGTGTTTTTAAAGACGGATGGTTAGTTACCTTTATATCTAAACATATAAAACAAAATAAAGTCGTGTTAGTTACACCATTTATAACTCGAGAATGGTGAACCGATTTTGATGAAATTTCGTATGGAAATAGTTTGAGTACCGGGGAAAGATGTAGGCTATAGCAGGGCAGGCCACAAAAAAATATAGAAAACTAGGAGCAGCTAGTTTTCTATATTTTTTTGTGGATGACATTGGTGGATGTTCGTAAGCTAACTGACGACAGATGAAAATAAAATTGCGAAAAAATTGCTGTGCGCGCGGCCATAATGTAATTAAAAGTCCTTATCAAGTTGTTGCTAGGGATCCAACTGCTTTTCCTGTGTAAAAATATTGACTTTATGTTTGATTATTTACAGATGACTGAATTATCACCGCGAGCAAATTTAACGCCTAGAAAAAAGAAAATGCAGCAATCCATTATGAAGTTGAAACAACGGACAAGATTGCTTGGTAAAAAGTTACGAGCTGTGCGTCAGTCACGTAGGCGGCTTATAAAAAAAACAGCTGATTTAAAAAGTGTGCTGGCTGAACTTCAATGCAAGTTGTTGATAGGTAGCGAACAGCATGATGTGCTAGAATCAATCGGAAAAGGTAATGCCGATATTATCAAAGCAATTTTAGAAAAATCGAAACCAAAAAAGTACTCCGAAGCCGTGAGAAAGTTCGCCTTGTGCTTAAATTTTATAAGTCCCAAGGCATATGAATACGTGCGTAAAGAATTTAATACCTGCTTGCCGCATCCGAAAACGCTGTGCACCTGGTACAGTTGTATTGATTGCGAGCCAGGTTTCACTACGGAATCATTTAATGTGATAAAAAACCTGGTTGATCAGTCTAAAAGTAGAATTATCTGTGGTCTCAGTGTAGATGAAATGTCTATTAGACAACATTTGCAGTGGGATGGTCGCCGCACAGTCGGTTATGTCAACGTTGGTGACAATTTGGAAGGTGATAATTTGCGTCTTGCTAAGGATGCTCTAGTTTTTATGTTGACATGTTTAAACGGCCATTGGAAACTAACTACCTGTAGGGTATTTCCTGACTAATGGAGTCAATGGTGAACAAAGGAGCTCGCTTTTGAAAAACTGTATTATGTTGGCCCTAAACACTGGAATCGAAGTTGCTGCAGTGACTTTTGATGGATGCCCATCAAACTTTGCAATGGTTCGATTATTAGGGGCAAACTTTGATAACCCGTTGAATATACAACCAGTTATTTCAATCAATGACAAAAAAATTGTTGTCATGCCTGATGCTTGTCACATGATAAAGTTAGTGAGGAATACACTGGGGGACAAAAAAACGATTCTTGACGCAAACAATGACACTATTTCATGGGAGTTTATAGAAAAACTACATAAATTGCAAGAAAATGAAGGGCTACATTTAGCGAACAAAATAAGAAAAGCACATATAAATTTCAAAAAACAGATAATGAAAGTCCGATTAGCCACGCAGACTTTCAGTAGGTCTGTCGCAGACGCAATCACGTTCTGCAAATATGATCTTAATTTAATAGAATTCGATAATTCCGACGGAACAGTAAAATTTATCAAAATATTTAATGATTTATTTGATATATTCAATAGCCGTCGATTAACTGCCCCTGGTTTAAAAAAACCTATTTCAGAAAATAATTGGGCTGAAGTCAAAGCTACCATCGATGCAGCTCGCGAATATATACTGGGTCTGAAATTTTTAGATGGACAGAAAGTTGTCAATTCTGGTAGAAAAACCGGGTTCATAGGTTTCTTAATATCAATGGAATCATTAAATTTTATAAAGGAATATTATGTTACAGAGACAAAATATCTGAGTTATATTTCTACATTCAGGCTGAGCCAGGACCACCTGGAACTGTTTTTCAGTGCCGTGCGTTCTAAGGGCGGTTTTAATAACAATCCAACTGTGACACAATTTAAAGCGGCCTACAAACGCCTCCTTATCCATGGAGAAATAAAGAATATAAATAGTGGTAACTGCATTCAGTTAGATAATTTGAATATATTAACGTGTAGCAAAATAGTAAAAAAAAATAATGTAACAAAAAATAGACTATTGTCTATTGATGAACATATAAGTTTCCAAGAAGAATTGACAATTCCGGAATTCCCAGAAGGTCATGATTATATGGGGGATATGTGCTTAAGTAAATTTTCGGAAGAAATAGTTGCGTATATAGCCGGTTTTGTCACGACAAAGCTAGCTAATATCATAAAATGTGATCAATGCACCGGGGCTTTAATATCAGAACAATATTACGGATTTATAGCACAAAAAGATAGAGGTGGCCTGCATTATCCTTCTCAGGATGTAGTAGATATATGTAAATTTGCAGAGAATGCTTTAAGACTGGCAATAAAAGTAAATGGCCTAAGTTTCTTACATAAAAATACGTCAATGCCAGGGCTAATTTCTACGGTATTAAAAAAGTTTTTGGGGAAAGACATTTTCACCAATTTAAAAGAACATGTAAAGGACCAAAGTCCTCTTGATAATCATATGATTTTGTTGATTAAAGCAATAAGTTTTAAATATTTAGAAGTAAGAGCACATCACATGACAAAAGAAGCGTCGCAAAAAGAAGAAAAAATTAGAAATTTTAGCAACAAAATGGTTTTGTTCAAAGGGCAGTAAAATTACTTGTACAAAAAGTAAAAAGAAGTTTTTATATGATTTTCTTACATTTATTGAGTCTTTCTTTTTGTTTAAATTTGCTAGTTGTAACCTTGAATGAAAATAAATATATATGTCATATGATTTTGTTTTATTTATCGTGTTTGAAACTACAAACATTTGCTCATCAATTACACTGGACTGGTCTGCCCGGCACCGTTTTTCATTACTCATTCATTAAACACTCGATCGTTTGTACAACATGTACCTACCAAAAATCATGTACATATAATAAAAATTGTATTACAAGACATACATACATATTTTCACGTCTGTTTCCCTTGCGAGGTAGACCGAGGTAGACAGAGCGTAGGGTAAAAAAGACCCAAAGGCCACCTTTAGCATATTGGTGGGCTTATGGGTGGAAAATAGAATCAAAATAGTGATGGGCCACATCGCCTATTAACATGATTCCTCATGCCCATTCCTTCGACCGGCTTCTACGGTCTGCGCGGGAAGAGAAGTAGCTGGTACATTCTACGTTTTTTCTTTTCTCCAAGACCAGCATGGAAGATTACAAGACAAATGGTGAAAAAATTGTTACGAAATATTTGCCAGCTGTTTCATGTTCCGAGCAGATCGTTAAAACAAATCGAGCATTTTTCTGTTTTGAAAGTAGGGTAATTTCCGCCATAGTATGACAACACCTCGGGGAAACTATTGCTATCTAAAAGGGGCACGCGGAGGCTACTTCTGTAGTGTATATATTCTAAGGGTAAATTCTATTTCTGTTGTTTTTTTTTTTGTTTTATATAAAGAATAATATGGCATGGCAACTTTAAAATTGTCAAGTCACGTTGTCATTATTTACTCTCAATCCAAAAACTGTCAACAAAATTGTCAAATCGTGAATATGGCTGATGCTGCTGCTGCTCGTCGTGAAGCTAGAAGAAGGAGGATATTAGAGAATTCTAACAATAGACTTCAACTTATAGCTGGTAAAGCAGACACCGAAAGCCCCAAAGGTAAGTATAAAAATATTGAAAGAGAGGTTGTGTTGAAATGTGTCTGATAAACAAATGACGAAGAAACTTGTTTCTGTTCCAGCATCACCAATCAAATACCATAACCCAGAGCAGCCACTTGAAGTTCCCGTTTCAGCCGTTACTTCCGACAGTAGCAGCATCTGTAAATCTTCGCTAAACAATGGCGTGTTTGTAACCGAAAGCGAGTCGTTCGAGCTCCTGTCTTCGAGGCACGATCACGATACGGTTGCTGCAGGTGACACTGAGATAGCCAGCAACTTCCCATCATTCACGGCTCCAGCTGCGGAACCAGTCCAAACTCAGACTATTTGGGAAAAAATTACCGTTTACAAATATGACATAGTGTTATTATCATTGTTCATACAAATTTTATATGGTTTCTCAATAGTGCCACTGGACAATAACTATATATTCCTCCCATTTTCGATATACGCCGTTACGAAGCAGATATTTTTCCCAGTCCAGAATAATTCTAAATTAGCAAGCGCCCTCTTGTTACTTAATGGCTTGTCAGGGCAGGCCACCATCATCAAGAAGGCCCTGAATATTTCACAGTGGGCAGGAGCTTTGTTTCAAGACATATTTGTGTATCTGTTCACCATGATTTGTGTACAGTCTTTGTTATTCGCACTGAAGGACAGCTTCATTACATAGTGAATGCTGCTTGCTCCTCTGGTGAGGCATCTATTGACTGATCACTTTATAACAATAGCAGGCTAGTTGTAATGGGAATATTCCAATTTTTGATTGCTTGTGCCTTTTATGTAAGTGTGATGTGACAAGTGTGCGTTTTAGTCACATATTGCCATTTTAGTTTTAAATTAGATACAGTTTGTATATAGCAACAGTTGAAAATCTTTGATTTTATAAAAGTCAAATGTTTGCTCAATAGTTTCATTTGATACTCTAAGGTCATTTCATTGATAGGAGTAATATTTTTGTTTTTACCGTTGGCTAAATAACATTTTTGCTTTATTCTTGCATTTAATTTATTGTATTAATTTTTCTAATACTTAAATCACAATTAATTAATTGTACCTATATGAGTGTGAGTGACATTTAACTTAGTATGCCAAATTAGGATTGTTGAACTATTTTTCATGCTTTGTGTAAGTAAAAAATATAATATTTTGATATAAATAAAGAAATTGTGTATAAATTAATAGTTTGTTATGAGGCCTATCTGAAAATATAAAGAATTTAAATCTCTTTGCTTACATTCTGCATTTTCATAAATATCTGGATCTATTGTTTTGTTTAAAGATGTATAAAAACTTAAATTTTACTGAATCTGTATTTATATCTTGGCTTAGCATAGTAATTTGGTTGTGATGCAATATTCAGTAATGTTATCCCAAAATTGTTCAGTTTGCACTGGGAGGGACCATAGCAAACATAGTGCGAGCTCAAACAAAGCCACTTTTGCTAGCATTGCAATATGTATATTGTAGTTTCAATATTCTTCATTATTTGGTTGAAGATACATATGACAAATGCTACATAGTGCTAGTCTTTATGGCTTGTAGAATATGCCTTCACTTGAAAGTCTCAAGTCCTGAATATATGGAGATTAGCATAAATGTTAAGACATGATAATTGTGTGGATCTTCATACATATGACACAGACAGAGCAGAGAGACTATGGTTAGTCTCAAAGACAAGTTACCCTTGTGCCCTGGCCCTTACACTTTTACATAGGAATATTATAGGGCAATGAATTTGAAATATCTCATAATGTTAATGCAATTACTTGTAGTGATAACCATCTGAAGTTAACCAATATGCAATCCCAGCAAGTCATAAACATTACTAACAAGATGTTAAATCAATTATTAAAGTAATAAGATTTGTTATTCACAATGCTACTGCCATTTACCTCAGACCCTGTATGAAGTGTTGGTAAAAATTATTAGGCGGGGTGCATTGTTACTATTCTAGCTTTAGAACAGTGTAAAAAAAAAAACTTAGAAAACATATCTGCTGAATTCTGAGGCCCTGATCCAAATCTTTGGCTGGCAGCGACCACAGTGCCTTGCAGAAAATATTAAACTGCCACATAGCCACAGCTTAAGTTCTGGATTATTATTTTTATGCCCACCAATAGTCACACTTTTCTCATCAAACTACTTTCACAATCATTTGTAAGGGGGTGTAGTTCACTATATTAATTAATGTCGAGATTAAAAGTGCATGGTTACGTTATAACTTTATGACTAACGAAAATTGTTCAAAGATGACCATGCACTTATGACCTCAACCGTACCAATATTTTGTTTGACTTGTGTAAATAATGGAAATCGGTTATAAAATAAAGGTTTATTTTAATTATATTTTGTAACACTTTAAATTAAAAAAGTATTCAAACTGACGTTCATTGTGTTTTTATTTCGATTTTTCCTTATTATTCCCTTAGTGGTTGCCAAAGCCTGGAACATAAGAAAATTAGTTGAATGAGCAAGATACCTACCTAATTTATTTTACTGTTGACGG
The DNA here is from genome assembly GCA_963082605.1 of Rhodophaea formosa. Taxonomy (NCBI): domain Eukaryota; kingdom Metazoa; phylum Arthropoda; class Insecta; order Lepidoptera; family Pyralidae; genus Rhodophaea; species Rhodophaea formosa. The sequence goes on along the minus strand of OY720218.1, from coordinate 6,609,807 downwards.
CCTCCATGGCACGTGACATGACACGCGAGCCTGCTTCTTAGGTGGGCTGTAGGTTCGTTTCCCAGCGCGGGTAGACAGTCTGTTACCCACTGCTTTATAGCTCTTCGGTTACCCCGAGTGGCCAGCTTTAGAAATCCAAATTACTATGTACATATCTACCCGGTGGCAGATGGGAGTACCTATTCTACTGAATACGCTGAATTCCTAAATATATACATAAATTAAATACCCTATACTTAGATAATTAAAAGATTTAGGGCACGAATTTTTTCTTTTGATAATTAAACAAAATGTAAAGATATCGGTAGGTACGTTAAAATTCCGCGGACAGTTTCGATAGATAAGTACCTATAATGTCACGAGCCCCCACTTACGTACGCGCTTTATCATTTACTAGCTGTTACCCGCGGCTTCGCCCGGGTCATTTATAGCCTATGTCCTTCTCAGTACCCTAAACTATATGTATGCAGAATTCCATGATGATCGGTTCAGTAGATACGGCGTGAAAGCGTAACAAATAAACAAACAAACTCACTTTCGCATTTATAATATTAGTTAGGAAGTTGAATTAGGATAGTTTAAAATACGTGTTCTACATTTTTTAGTATAGAAACACATCCCAGGAAACTAGCCTATTCTAGGCTATGTTGGATGAAGTTTCATTCATCTAGAATTAGATGTTGGAAAGATATCCGAAGTTTCAAGAAAAATAAAATTAAAGTCAAAGGACAACTGCTTCCACCCAAAAATAGCTGCTATTTTTGGGTGGAAGCAGTTGTCCTTAATCCAGCTTCATAATACTGTAAATATATGACTTAATGATATTAAATAAAATAAATGCAAAAATGACGGGAAAAATAAAACGAAGTAATGCGAATTTTTACAAATGTTTAATGGTGGCAAACTAAATGGCTAATGCATTAAAACTTAATGTAAAATAAATCTACTGTGACTAAAACTTAAAGAAACTTTTAATACTATTCATGATAGTCTTACTCTGCTGCTCAGTATTTTTCTGAGCGTTGTCACCCGTGCTCTGACGCTCTGACTGTGGTTTCGCAAATTCAGTAGTATTAGGAACATTATTGTGTTTTGTTTGTGATTCTACACTTCGTGATTGGCTTCTCTTATCAATACTTTGTACAATATCTCTATCTTTGAGGTCAGTTTGGAAGTTATTCCTGTCAGTTGAATCGCCAGAGCACCCGAGTTCCTATTCTTTTTTCTTTGGGCTTGCCGACTTCTTTACTCGGACAGGCTTTGTTCGTACTAGATCTGTTCGTCCCATTGAAACCATCTTTAATTCCCATGCTTCAAGGTCCTTCCTGGAAGAAAATAATGGAATAATTATTATTAATGCATTGTATGTAATGAGTGACAGAGTTTGAAATGCTTGTGATGTCAGCACAGAGACTATGTGTTGTACTTATAGCTTTTATCAGGATAGGGTACATTATTGAATTATATTTCATAGCAACATAATTACAGTTTTATTTATTTGTAGCAAGGCATGAGTGAAGTGGGCCCTGGCCCACAACTCAGTGCATAATGTAAACAAGCTTTTTTGAGAGATCTCAGATTTGAAAAAAAAACAAGGCCTACATCAAAGCCACACCCATTTTAGGTCTTTCTTCCAATTATATTACAGCATGTTAGGTTCATTATAATTATGCTTTATATCTTGTTCTTTCTTAACCCTCCCATTGCCAGATTTCTTATCAGTTTTCGTGCCTCCAGTACCAGGCACAGTGAATCAACATAAAATTGGGTTTAAATATACAACACTAGCAAAATGAATATAAAAAAGTGTAAATCATAGATTAATTCAATGTTGGCTGTTAAAGTGTTAATCTTCATGCTATGCAACATTGTGTTTCCCACATTCGTATCAAACTAACTGAAGAAAATAAGAAATGGTGAAAAAATTCCACGCGGGCAGGACTTATTTTCTTTATTTAATAAATAAGGTAAAATAGCATTGTGAATGCAAAATAACATCCCATATAAAGTATGGTATGGCTTCCTACACATTAGTTGATTTCCAAATTCATTGCAAAATGAGTTGAAATCAAATACCGCACTTGTAAAAGTGGGGTAGTTGTGTTGGGTGACGCAAGCCGAAATGCGTGTAAGAGGAATGGGATATGGTGGAGAAATTCGGCGCCGGGGCTTGAAGCGCGGTGGCGTAATTGGCAACGCATAGATCGTACTGAGATCTAGACGCAGGTTCAAGTCCTGCCCGCGTGGAACTTTTTCACCATTTCTTATTTTCTTTATTTAATAAATATTGTAAAAACATACTTATATTTCTCCATGAGCTGTTGAGCCTGCTTCTCGTATTTCACCCTCTCACTCTCCGGCAGCTTTAGCCAGTCAGTCTTGATCTTCTCTTGGTATTCTTTTATTTGTTTACCTTGAAAGACATCTTTCCTTGACTGAATGTAGAGGAAGTATGAGGACATTGGTTTCTTTGGCTTCCCTAATTCTTTGTATTCCTGAAACAACAATTTCTGAGTTTATAAAGAGGTATAACAAAATCGTAGTAAGACTGCCTATATATAGGTACTGTGCTTATTCAGGAGAGGGCAACCAAAGTCTTTGGTGGATTGAAACAAAGCAGCCTTTTTCGAAATAGATAATAAATAAATAGATAAATACGGACAAATCACACAGATAAACTCCTTACAGCTTTCAGTTTCTTTTTTTCTTTGGCTGCAGCCATTTCTTCCTTGACTCTCTTAATTTCTTCTCGCTGTTCATCAGTCAAGGAAGCCTCATACATATCTTTAATTTTTTTGTAGTCTTCCAGATCTTTTTCATACTCCTTCGCCATTTGTGCTTTTGTCTGGAAATCAAGTAAGTATATTATATAATTTCACTTTATGTGAAATATAATACTATACTTGTATGTTTGTATATTAACTATAGTGAGCTCTTATATACAAATCAACAAGAGTGGTAGAGTTGAATTATGTAATAATGGTATTGAATTCATTTAAGCATAGCATTAGTTACAAATCAAAGGTTTTAAAATATACTCCAAACATTTCAACAAATGCCATTTCTGGCTTTTTTCTTTTTGACCTGACTGGGGATCGAACCTGGGGCCATATCACAGGCTGCTTTGACAGCTGCGCCACGCAGCTCTTTAAATTTTAATCAACTCAAAAATTACTCTAACTGACCTCAGCATCTAGCTGTTGCCAATGTTTGGAGCTCCATGTGATGGCCTCCTTGGACGTGATGCCCGGGTTCTTGGCCAGCAAGGCCGGCCTCATCTGCGCCATGAACTTGAAAAAAGGGGTCAATGGCCTCTTTGGCTTCTCAATGCCAAGCTTGGCTTCAGCTGATTTTCTTGTATAGTTGCATATATGTGGAGCCATCCAATTTGTCCTATAAACAAAATTCATAATTTGGCCTTTTATTGTGTTATCAGCACATATTCAATTTCATTAAATCACACAATTTTCCAAAAAAAATATTTAGCCTAAAAACTTAATGATCAAAAGTTTACCGAATATTTACAAGCATTATTTTAAAAAAGGGCATATTAGTTCCTTATACCCCTTCTCTTTACATATAAAAACCATGGATCTAAGAATAATCATAAAAACAATAAACATCGAACAGAGAGCGTCATAACCTATAAAAATACATGAAATTATTCACCTTCCATGTAGAACAGTCTTGTAGCCTCCTAGCAAACAATTACTTAAACGACTAAGCTGAGTAAATGTAGACATTTTACAAAAACATACAACTTATTTCAACGAATTGGAAATTTACAAAAATAAAACTCAGCGACCCCCGCGTTCCTTTCGATAGATGGTAGATGACAGTATTGACAGTCAAACAGTCAAATGTCTGTCACGTCACGTCAATTGTCTTGTCAGTCAATTCTCTTGTTAGGTACGTCATTTTCACGCTCTGACAACGACATTAGTTTTTTTTTGGCGGGAAGTCAAGAGTGCTTTTGGGGTTTTTCCTTAGACATTTGAAAGGAGTTTGTGGTGGGACTGGGAAGTCAAGGGGTACAGTTGAAGTTTGCCTTAGACATTTTTGCAAATTGATTTTAGTGGACTTTATAATATGAAATTGGTGTAGTTTGGTGTTATAAATACTCGTGCTCATGAACAATTTGTGAAATAGTTAAAGTGGACTGATAAATGGACTCGTATAGATTTGCCGCCAGAAACTCCCACGAGGCATCAAAGAACATACGCCATCTTTGATACTACTTGGAAAAACTTTACCGTACAACACCGATACTTAGTATCTCATTATACTGGAAATTGGCAGAATCAGTGAAATTTCGGTGGAAGCTATAATATAAAACAGAAGAAGAAGAAGACATTTGAAAATAGATTTTAGTGGACTTTTTAAAATGAAATTGGTGTAGTTCGGTGTTATAAATACTCGTGCTCATGAACAATTTGTTAAATAGTTAAAGTAGATTGTTTGGACTCATACAGACTTGTCACCAGAAGCCCCTCTAAGGCTATCAAGGAATATACGCCATCTTCGATGCTACTTGTTCGAACTACTACACCGTACAATACCGAAACTTAGAATCTCATTACACTGGATATTGGCAGATATATATATATGCCGGTTAAACTAAAAGGACAGGTCTATAAATCCATCATTAGACCTGTCCTTCTATATGGGAGTGAAGCGTGGCCTGTGCTCGAGCGGCACAAGAGCGCGCTGCGTGTCACGGAGATGAATATGTTGCGCTGGATGTGCGGAGTCTCTCGAAGAGATCGAGTGAGAAACTCCCGCATTCGCGGCAGCCTTCATGTCCGTGACATAGCAGACAAGTTACAAGAGAGCCGCCTACGCTGGTACGGTCACGTTTTGCGAAAACCGGCAAATTACGTAGGGAACATATGTCTGGCCATGCCACCTCCCCCGGGCCCTGGCAGAAGGGGGAAACCCAAGAAATGTTGGCTTGATGTCGTTACGGATGATATGCGTGCCAATGGTCTCACAAGCAAGGATGCTAAAGACCGTGCGAAGTGGAGAAGCAAAAGCCGGAAAGCGGACCCCGGGCTCCGAAGCGTTCCAGCTGAGGATGCAACTGGGACAGCGCTCAGATGAGAGAGAGAGACACTGGATATTGGCAGAATCACTGAAATCCCGGTGGAAGCCATGTGGAAGCCATAAAATAAAAAATAGAATAGAACGGGGACTGCGCGTTACTACGTTTCTTCCATAAGCTACCAAAAGAAATGTGCGCGGACGTACCTAATACTCGTAGAATAGCTCCATAATCTTAGAAGAATAGTTACCTAGTTGTTGTGGACAGGCACCCTATAAACTTGAAATTCATTTATGATTTTAATCTTTCGCGGTCAAAATTACTATTATTTTCCTACGGGACTTACTGCGATTATTATCTTACTGCGATTCAAATGCATTTTCAATTTTGAACATTTTGCCATAGTAGCAATAGCAGCTGGTAGCATGGCTGGCAGTAAGTCAAATTCTATGTAAGCCATGACCAGATCGAGCAAGCAAAGCAAAGGCGGTTTATAAATCGCTTTATATATGCAATTTTCAAGTTCGTTGGACGGCATCAAAAGAGGTTCAGTAATTTTAAGTGAACTTATTTAAATACTTTATCTTCATCTCAGCCGAGAGGACAAGCAGTCCACTGCTGGTCTTAGGCGTCCCCTAAGGGATTACAAATACTAGCCGATAGCATTCTGAGCCGATAGCGTAGCATAGCTTGATAGCTCCTCAGCAGTGGGCACGTGACGCCTTTTTGGACTGAACAGACCATCGTCCCAAATGTCGTCCGAATAGGAAGCGTAAATCACTGTTTTGGTTTTAGAGGTTTTAGTAGACTTTTCAAATCTCTTTAAGGCGTAGTGAGTTCACACACTATCGCCACCCAGCAATACGGAAACCTAAAAACGGTGAAAACTTGTACCAATAATACTACAAGTAATTTACTAGGGCATTCAGCAATTAGATTTTTAAAATTTGATGATTTAGGACTTATATAATTAATTGCTGGGTGGCGCTAGTGTGTGAACTCACTTCGCCTTAATACCAGTTTATCACGCATTCCTTCTAGTTATTCTTTCCCATCACTCTGTTTCTTTTTCGGCTGTAGATGTTATCTTCGTGGACGCCAGCAGTCAGTCCATGTTGGTGACGTACTCCTCATCCAAATCCAATTGGTGGGATTTAGACGCTGATGCAGGGCTGTAGTTAGAGCCGAATTTGAGGTAGGGCAGCAGTGGTTACAGTTAGGACGGAAATAATAAAAATATATCAAAACCACCCATTATAACAAAAAGTGACCCATTTACAGCTTTTGAGGCCTATTGAGTGCAGTTTTAATAATTTATCTTAGTTTTTCTGAGGTTTTTCTCTTCTCTTTTTTCATCTTAGTACCTTCTTCTTCTTCAATACCAACAACAAATTTTCTTAAAGTACACTGATTCATTCACTGCAAAAGTAACTTTGTATATTTTATATGGGGTTATAAAGCTATTTATGCAGTATCTAGAAAACAGAACCTAAAATGCGAAATATTTTAGTTTAACTAATGTCTACACTAAACAATAATTGTACCTATTCTAAATTTGAAGCTTCTATGGCTGCTAGAAGTGCCTTAGAGTTTTGATGATCGGTCAGTCAGGGAGTGACAAAATTAAGAACTTTGACTACATAGTTATAATTATTCCTAAATTAACCGCCGTGTCCATCCATACATGTATTATCAATTTCAAACATTATCTTATACATCAGAAATCGCATTGGGAAGACGGCCTATCAATATTTATTTATGCAGAAAGCAGTAGCAATCTCCTTTTTAAAGACATTTTTCTAACAGAAGCAAACTTGTTGGGGTGTAAATGATAACACAATTTAATTTTAGTTTTTTTATTAACATACTTACACAAATGTTTTTATATGTACAATGTCCAAAATTTTTTAAAACTAATTATTTACATTAGTAAATACTATTTTGGCAATCAGTGGGTATTATAGAGTTGTTTAACTCACATGCATCAACTTTTCAGATATTAATGGCTACAAAAACACGATTAGTCAGTTTTACTTTTTAAGTTGTGATTGTGACCATGGCAAAGTCCAAAAGGCATTTTCAAAAATTCGTAATGCCCATTAATCGCGAACAATGCGGTTTATACTCAGGAAAGAGGCATTTTTACAGCAATTGAATTAAACGAATCCTTGCCTTAAGTTACCTTTCTACCTACTTATTTGTCTTTACATACAACGTAGTCAAGTGTAAGTGTTCCCTTCATTTACAACAAGTATCACTTAATTTAATTATTTACACTTAGCTTAAATAACTACATTTCAATTTATTTACAATAAAGTTTCCCTTGAAAGTATTTATCTACTCGTAGCTCATACCATATGTAACAGTTACCTATTCCAATAAGAATTATTCCAAAAACATAGGTTACTGCTTTATTAAAACAATACATCCTAGCTTTTCATACCTCTACTTTCTGTACATCCAGTACCTTATTAAAAGTAGATATCTATTTTTTTTATACAAATAAGACAATTGTGCGTCGAGTGGTAGTAATCACTTGCATAATTGTATTTATTCAACACCATTCAACATTAATACCTACATAAAAAATAAAATAAATTAATCTAGTCGTACATTATTTTAAAGAGGATAGCCGCGAAAGAATTTTTACTTAAAAACTTTGTAGTAATTTAAAATTCGGTGGTTACAGCTTTTTTGTAACTGTTTTTTTTATTTCTAAATAAGAAACAGTAAAATGCGGATGTTTGTTTTTTGAAAATAATGATTGTCAAATGTATACCACTAAGATATATGAACTACTTAGTTGAAACGAAACACAGTGACTTCTTTTTGTAAGTTTTACGATATTCTTGAACATTCGTCGCGAAAATTTATCCGACGTGGTAAACATTTGATCTTCTTCTTAGCGTTTCGATGGCAAAAACATTAAATTGTCGCAGCCCAGAAATTAGCCACCCCAATCGCGTTGTCGGTGGCATCCATTAGGTCCTGCTGCGTGCAGTTGTTCGAGCACGCAGAGCACGAGGTCAGGTGGGCCATTGTTTGCAACGCAGGTGCATGAAAGGAGCCTCCCCGAATGACGTTCTCAAATCCCAAATTAACGTCTGGCGCACCCTGGGCAACAATCAGCTATTACTTTACGCTGATTGGCCAATCCTTTCACCACGATGGTAAAATCCAGTTCAGCCTTAAAGCCAGCTCTGTGTGTAATTTCTATTAACATCGAGGGTTTCTCAGAAGAAAAGTCAGAGATTCTCTCTGAACTATGCCGCACGACGCACTGTGACGTTTTGTGTGTCCAAGAAACCCATAGAGATGAAACACAGAGTCGACCATACATTCCTGGACTTACGCTTATCGCCGAGATCTGCCACCCAAAGCACGGTAACGCAGTGTTTGTTGCTCCCGGCGTAAGCACAAAATCTTCTAACATTTGATTATCTCCATAGATATTAGAATAGTACTGGGTATTATCTCCTTAAAATAAATCTCATTTCTGTGTATATATATTTTTTAAAGTTCAGTACTACATAAAAGCTATTAGGATTTTACTATTAAATTTCAAAGTTGAAAATTCTTTCTTGGACACCCTTAATTAATGCCGGTTACAAAAACCAGTCATGTTATATAAAAGTTAAGCAGTCAGTTTTAACATAAGTTAATGGCACTTATGAAGGTTAGTTTAATCGTTCAAACATACGTCGAACTCGTACACTAACTAATGAATAGTAAATGCGTTTCTAAGACCCTTTATAATGTCTTTTATTATTTGAGCAGTTGTTTCACATGGCACCGGTCAGAGGATAGTTTCTCCGGCGGAGTAGTGATAATGCCTGGGTTTTCTGTACGAGGAATGAACCTGAGGGGGCCTATAAGTGGCGTATTTGTGCATATGTCGCGTTAAAGTGTGAGGATGGGTTGCGTAGCAATGTAAAGTTAGAGGAGTCGGCGGTGGACCTGCTGGACACTTCGCCATAGGCTGCTTCCGAGGCCCAGCGATCATTCGCCACAGCGCCTTTAACCGCGGCGTAGCTATCCACACCGCTACCATTACGCCCAGTATCTGTGACGCAAAGATTCTGAAGAGAAACACCCAGAAAGCAGGCCTAGGGTGAGTGGATGGTTCCGACGACGGCATCGGTGCTGCGAGCCAGCTGTCTCTCCACGCGTACTCGTACATCCACGTCGCAAGAATACAAGTAGAAGGAACTGCGTATAAGGCAGCGAACGCTCCGAGTCTTAACAGGCTCTGGTCTGTGACTGCCTGAGGAGGACTGTTGAGCAGAGCTGATGGAGCAGGCACAGGGGTTGGTCGGCGAAGAATTGCTCGAAGTCCCGATGCCAGGAACACCGAGCCGAGCAGTAGACATATCGCCTCCGGAACGATCACCAGCGCTAGCAGAGACTTGCTGGACTGGTTGCCCACAAAACACGTTCCTGAAACAAATAAAACCTTTTTTAAGTAAAGAAATTCTGTGTGCTTATGGTAAATTTAGCGGATACGAATTCCTTTTCTCGACTTCTTTTTATCGAGCTGAATAACATTCCGATTTCCAAGCAGCTCTCAAAAACACCTACACAAACATACGGCGAGAAAAAAGGCTTGCATTAATAAGGCAGCGGCTAAAAGGGCCGATTTAAAATTGAAATATGAGCGTGCGAGGAGGAAAGGTGTCGTATTTAACGGCTCGAATAATGGCCGCGCATTTCTTTCGAGTGCCATAATGGACTGAAAATAATAAAAATAAAAGCACAATACTTGAGGCATGATTGAAACTGCAATATGCCTGAGAAGCGCTAGGTACTGGCACTCTGCCTCTTAAATAAGACCGAACTTGAAATGACTAACAACAAACTGGATTTCAAAAGGAGTTCCTTCAAGAAGGACTTATTTATTTATAGATAAGTACCTACATAACTTTAATGATCGTTACACAATACATATACAAAATTACAGCGAGTAGAAGTTTTCGATACAAAACTTCTACTCACTGTAATTTTGTATAGGTATTGTTTTTAAAATTGAAATCTGATAATAAACATCAATATGCCTTATACGGTCGTATGAACGAAATTTGGTTGAGATCGCGTACTGTTGTAAAACTAAAACTAAACTACGTTTGTATGGGATTTCGGCTTTACGTGGGACTCTTAAGGTGTCCAGACATTGCTTTAAACCCTCATTCACTTAATCTGAATTGATATTATACAATCGGAAAGTGTCTTTCTTAGCATGAGTGTTATTTGTAAACGAATTAGTTTCCAAGACGTACTTTCTTGAAGGTATAATTTCTTAGCGTCTTCAGTGCAGCTGTCTTTCTATGTGTGGCATGGCTCTTAATGAGTGTTTAATTGGATAGAGCATTAAATTAAGTAAACTATCCAAGTAAGACCATCTTGATTGCATTTTAACGCGTCAACCTGAATTTATTTGCAATTAAAGTGCACGCAAGCGCAGGGGCACAATATTTGCATGTGGGATGCGGCAGTTAATTCTCGTCTTTTGTCCAAGTGACGATTTATGGCACCACCTTCACGAAGCGAATGATTTATAACAGTTTTTACTGCAGCCGATTAAAACGATCGGAGTTTTAAAATATTGTGTGCAGCACTTTTTTCCTCTTACATTAACTAAGTACATATTCGTCATCTCTGCATTAACTTAAGCCTATGAATATATAATATAATGTGGAAAGTTCAGGTTCTATTTCAGATGTTCTAAGTGTGATTTTGTTGTAATATTGCATACAAGCGAGCGCGGCTATTCATAAATTAATGTTCCTACTTATAAATCTACAAATTATTAAGTATTCTTAAAAGGCCAGCAAGGAAAGTACGTTTTGGTAAGGCCCTAATTTCCTTAAAGTATAAAGTAATTTCTGTAATTATCAGAAAACACATATTTTTCAGACACCGTTTGAAAAAGCCGCAAACACAAAAAGCAATGTTATCGGTTAGCCCTTCATCATCTCGACGTATCTTTAATTATCTGGACGTTAATGCTCATTATTAATAACAGCGCCGCTGTTTACTAAGACTTATCAGCGGCGAGTCGTCTTTTTAAATTAAGGATTTAATCCTTGTGATAAGGGGTTTTGTTTGATAAATATCTAGTACCTACTATGTTATGTCGCGACCGCGGCTTCTTGTTAGGAATTAGTATAATAAAGATGTCTGTTGAAATAGAATAAACTTATTTTCTGTTTCAAGTAGAGCCGCTCTTTGCTTCTTTCAATACAAGAAGATCAGTCGGTTCCAAATATTTTGTAAATTACTTATCAGTTACAATTTTATGTTACTTATTTCTAATTAAGTGTGCTAAAGCCAAAATCATCAGTCAAAATCTGTGATGAGTGCATCTCAACTCAACAATCTCTGATTGAAATCGCAGTGCATCGAGGTCGAGGTGCAGAGTCAAAGCGAACGGATTCTACCTAAGCCCCTACTTAATTAAGAGAAAGTACAGATTAGGTTAATATTTTATGCTATTACATAAAAGACTGCGTATACTACCTTTTATTAGTTAATCAACTCTCGCATTTCAACCCCTTTAAAACCTTAAGCCATAGCTAGAATTCATGACGTTTTAAGTACTTTTAAGCCATTTTACTGAAGGTACACTTCGTGCGTTTTCTGAATTGCACAAGCCAATATCTTAGAGAATGCGATAAAGCGAATGCGACAATGGCATTTAGGTTCAATACAACGTTCAATACCTTGCCATGAATGCGTGCTCCTGCGCACTCGTACCAGATTTAATCGCTTTGAAAAAGCCGCTGATTAAACAATTGAAGGAGACCATACGAGAATCAGGCCCATTGTGGTTCGATACGGACGTGTATTAGAACTATCGATATAACAACAAAGCTCCTTTCGCCCGGAAATCTTTTTTCTCATAAAGAATTTTTAAACCATTGAGGTAGGTTTAGAACTTTTAGAAACCATTGAGGATTTAAACCTCTATAACCTCAACCTAACTTGGGTTAAGGTCAAATTGTCACTTGAGGGATGCGGGGTAGATGAGGGTCACAAAACCACATCGAAACCGTCAAATTAAAACAAAAACTAAAATGACAATGTAAAGAAGGCAGTCTTAAACAAAGCAAGTAGATAAGTGCTAAAAGTGAAAGTGGTTGTTTTTAATCGCCATAACTAAATCTATTTTTAATTCAGCTAGAAATAATTCAACAAGACGGATTTGACGAACCGCTGGCAATTACCAAATGATACGTAGGTATTATTAAAAAAATATCTCAGTATGCGTGAAAGTTCTAAAACTATAATTATTATAATTAACGTGGTAAATCTTTGCAGTAAAAGACAACTGCATTGTACCCGACCCTACGCCCATTTAGGAAAACTTTGTACTTAACTTTCCGTACTTGTCTTAGGTAAGACAAGTTTTTAACTTCAATATTCATGAAATTGGACATACGACATAAATCACTGTCATAGGACTAGATTGTGAGACTGACTAGTCTCTCCTTTCTTGGCGAAGGCGCTTATGTGCAAGTTGCTATAAAGGTATGACATGGATCTAAGAAAAATCAGGATAGGCCTCTTAGAAACATAACAGTGACGCAAATACCGATGCATGCAAACGTTAGTTTATAAGTGTTTTTATGCATTCACACTGCTATTTTTATTATATTCTTATTAACATAAACAAATCAGATATGGGCAAAAAATTCACGCCAATTCATTTTTTTTTTGCCCAGACCTATTTCTTTGTTTTAATAAGCATGCAAACGTGTCACATCACAAGCTCATGCACACATCGATATCACGAGTAGACATGAATGAAATTTCAACATTTCCTCGGTTCGAAATTCAAACTCAAAGAAAATGTAAAACACTAGCGTTTTTCAAACTCTTCCAAATGTTAATTTTGTACCTATTTATGCCGTACACTGTAACGTAAAAAATTGGCGTCACTTGTGATGTTCTCAGCGCCCGGTCCATATTATTCTTAGGTCCATGTACTAAGATAGCTGGTTGGGTTGGATAAAAACGACTTGTAGAAATGCAGTAAAGCCATAAACCATCGCTTCGTATAAAGCTAGCTGGTATATAAGCTTAGGCCCTAGGAATTTGCTTGGCGTTTATTTGCTATTAGTTAAATTTATATTTGGGAACAAAATGTTTGTTATATTGCTACAGAAGAACTACCTATTTGATTTTGTGTGCCCAAATGCTTTATTTATAGCCATAAATACTATACAGGATGTTAGGGTAAACACTTTTATCCCTCAAATCAGTTAATCAAACTTAAATAAATAACTTTTCCATTTGTCCATGTCCATTTCCATGTCTATTGATTCCGAATGCTGGGAACTCCAAAGAAAATCGTCCGTCATTTTCATTCATACAAAAATTTTCGGCCCACCCGGCATTTTGTATGAAACGTACAATTTATTTTATGTCCTTTCACAGGATTGGTCCACTTGGAAAAGTGTTTAATTTTGGCAGGCTGAGTCAAATCACAAGGCCTATGTCCAGCAGTGGACAAGTATAGGCTGATGATGAGTCAAATCACTAGTTTTAGGGATAACTGTATTTACCCTAACATCCTGTATAGTTACTTGTATACGAAGAAACGTTCTTGCTACCTTTACAATAAAATTAATAAAAAACTTGATATTTACTCTAAAACTTGTCAAGTGATTAAAAATATAATAAACGAGTGGATAAAAGACCTAACTTACTCGGAAACTGAATCGCTATTAGAAATAGGATAAAAAAAATGTTCTTTTGTTAATATTTTGGCATAAATAAAATAAATGGATATAATGAGATAAAAAAAAATTAGAATAATATATTAAATATACTTGTGTAATGTATAAACATAGTATTAACAATATGGATAAACATATTGATTTGAATGTTGATACACCCTATTCCCCCCCCCCCCCCATACATACACACACACATATATACTAAAACTCAATTTGTATTGATCTTAATGTAAGATATAGATATTGAAGAGCGGAGCCTCCTGGCACAGGCATCTTAGATAGCCTAAAAGGAGACTCCAACACCTGTAGCTAAAGATCACTTTTGTTACAGAAAATAAAGCATTTTTATTTTTTATTTTTATTTATTAAGAAGAAAGTTCTATCGTGGTTCTATTATCCTTGGATATTGGAGTAAGTTGATCACACTACATATCTACCAAATAAGTAGCCAAGTATTTTCTGTGCAAAAAAAAGTAGCCAAGTATTTTTTGTGCAAAAAGTAATTTTTTGATTTAAAATAACTTAAAATGTTTATAAACATTTTTTTGAATGGGTGAAACTGTTTTTTGTTTTATAATTTTGTTGAGTGTTGTCAATTAGATTAAGCTAGATAACGTTTTTGACATACCTAAATAGCTAAATATATAGATAGTACGATTAATTTTTGTTGGTGTATGGTTAAGTTATGATGAGGCTGACATATCTGTTTTAGATAAAAGCCTATAAATAAAGGCAGATTAAAAAAAATAACTTGCATATAGGTAAGAGTAAATTATATAATAATATTGCCAGATTATTCAGAATCATTCTGTACTATATTTTTAATGTCTTTGACTAACATGTGTACTCTGTTTCTTGGTGTTTTCTACGTTTATTGGGAACCGAATACAGAAACCGATAACTAACAAGTTCTTCGGAGTAAGTACATATTCGTACTTGTTACGAGCGTTATAAAAACAAGAAAACTTCACAAGCACCTGTAATTACCGGGCGCCGCCACTTGTTCTCGCAAGCGCTGAATATTCATGCATTTCTTGTTCATACTTTTACATGAATAAGTACCGATGATGACATTTCTGATGTTTCCTTTTACACTTCGAGATATAATTAAAACCTTCTTGGCATTATGTTAGCTTTTATGCATTGTTAAGTTAGGTACCTACTTATACAGGGTTTTTGTAAAACACCAGTAACCTCGCAAATGGTCTCTCTCTCTCTCTCTCTCTCAAAAAGGCTGGGAACTCAAAAAAATTTTCGCCATCTTCATTCAATTTGTTCGGCGGGCCAAAGAGTTTACAGCATTGGTCCCATAGCAAAAGTTGATCATTTTGACATGTGTGTGTAGTGTACCACTAGGTACTATAAGTACTTAACTAAAAAGTAAAACAATAAGCGTAACATAGATAAAAATATTCTAGTATGTACTTATCGAGCCAGAATTTTTTTCGAGATCTGTTTGAAATGTGACTTGCAGACGAGAACACAGGGACAGATGGACTTCCGTCAGGATTTTGCATAAGCTGACAAGAAGACGCTTCGATCGCGCTCGCTCATACAATAAAATCTACCCAAAAAGCTCCCTTACCGGTCAGTTCATCTGCATCGACGTCTCTTGTGACCAGAACAGCGGCTGCCAGCGCTGCAGGGACTCCCCAAGCCGCTAGTTGCAGCAGCGAGGAGTGCCTGTCGTTCCTGGCTGGTGTGCCCGCGGGCTGCGGTGGTCGCAGCACACTAGCTCGCCAAGCGCCAGCCACTACTACCCACCTGGAAAAAGATAACATATTATTGATATTAATTGAAGTAACAAGTAGCATTATTTAAAAAAACCGCTGCTTTTTGATAGTTTACGTCAGCCATATTGGTTTTTGCTGACGTTACAAATGCCCATACTATGTACTCTGAGGAAAAATACAAATCTCATGACACCTTACACTTCAAAATCGGTCCAGCCGTTTAGGCTACAGAAAGCGGCAATGAAATGACATACATAAGCGCGAAAAACCTTATAACGGTCCTTCTGGGTGGGTCGGAAGTCAGTCGGGTAAAAATATTATTCACTAATAACAAAATATTCATATGTTCGTGAAAATTAGGTAAGTTAGTAAGAAAGTCAATCAAATGAGGCCAAGCCGATGTGTTTATCTTTTTCAGTTTACAAGCCGATGGCCAGCTCCCGACTCCATCATCAGATCAGGTGTATGGTACCATCATTTAACATTGTCATCCAATTTACAAAATTATAAAAAAACATCAGCTTAATCGGTTAAGGTAAGTGTTTTCAATTTGAGTTGCAAGATTTGAACCTGCAAGACAGACAGACGGTCATCGAAGTCTTGTGAATAGATAGGGTCAACTATTTAGTCTTTGGGTACGGAACACTAAAAAATGCTTGTATTAATAGAATATTTCATTTGTCCAAGTTGCATTCCAAACCGAAGAAAACAGATAATCAATGATAATAAGTACCTAGTATACCATTAGTTTTATAGGTATTATTTCCATATTATTTTTACTTTTTATACTAGGTACGTAATTTTATAAGATCCTTAGCAGATTTTTTAAAAGATATCCATGTACCTACAAAAACAAAAAAAAACCTAAATCAAGTAAAGCGCGATTATTTGCTACGCTATAAAATGCTACGATTATGTACTAGAAAATATTATCCTAAGCTCAGTTTAAGTAGATTGTAATATAGATTACCTTACTGTTTACAGCCGAGAAAGGTTAGCTAATTAAAAGTAATTTATATAGTCGGCTTCAGGTCATTAAGGTTTTTATGTCAACTCCCATTATTCTGGAAATTATCGGCTCTGTCAGTAATTAAGATAATTGACCAGTCAGCAAATGAATTAAAATAATACGAACAGCTGATCCCAGCAGGTGGGCGCAAATTGTGTTTGTTATCAAGAATCGTATAAAATTATAAATCTTTTGTGGAATAAACGAACTTACATATGGGGCGCCTACGTAGGATACTGCCTTTTAATTATAATCACCTAGGTCGAATTAGTTAAATGATTATAGTCACAGTGGTCAAATTAATAAAAAATATATCTTTAACAAATGTAGAGCCTTTTTAAGCAGCTAACGTTATTCACATTTTTCAGGTAGAGAGCACTTTTGTTGCACCTTAGTATACGATTAATTCCTTAGAATTAAAGAAATAAGGCTTTGTTATCAGTTCATTTTAAAAAATCTTTCTCTTTAACAAATTTGTAGAGTTCCAGCATCATTACGAAATAAACATTTTCCAAATGTATGTTTATTTATAAGGGAGATTGGGCAACGCATAGCAGAAAAATGCGGTGACTCTCGCTCTGGCTCGATTCTGGTGCAAAGGATGGCCATAGCAATCCAGCGCGGTAACGCAGCTAGTATTTTAGGCACCTTTGCGCCAGAGACGCTAAGGAGGCTTTTATTTTAGTGTATTATTTTATGTGTAAAATTGATTTGACTGATAAACTGTATTGTAATGAAGATGTAATTATAATTTGAAATAAATAAATTTTTCTGACTAACCTCAAATGGCTATAGATTTAAGTATCGTCAGCCTGCATGCTCGACCTTTTCTTAGTTAAGTAACTTAAACTCCACCATATTTTTTATTTATATTCACTTCATCTCTTATCTGTGAGCTTACCAACGTGCTTATAGTTTAAAAATATGGCTTATCGTAAAACCTGTTGAATCTACCTCCGAGTAAAATTACAACCCATGTCACCCCTTACTTAGCTGGTCCTTGACAGGTAAATCCGAGTGTATGAGCTGAGGTGTGTCGCCTCGTTTAGCCGTCACCAACGTAACAAGACCTCACGATGCATTTTAAGTGGGAATAAGAAAACGGACGAATAAAATTTTAGGCGTGGACTAAATTACTAAGCAGACAACTAGAATTGCAGAGAAGGCGACTTTGGGCAAAACTCCCAATCATCATCATCATCAGGTCTTTATTAGTCTCCACGGCAGGAGCACGACCCTCTCTGTACTGCCAGAGCAGTCAGAGGATTTGGCCTACACTCTCCACGCTGGCCAGACGGGTTGGTCAAAACTGGTTGGTGGAAACTCCCAATACTTATTATTAAAAAAAAAATTGGTTCCAGAGGATAGGTTAGGTTCATTAGGTTACTTTGTGATCAAAACAGAAGCAAGCGAGCGATGGAGCGTCCCCGACTTACACGTACGGCCTCATTTATAAGTAAAATTTTTATTTATTTTTTGTATACTATACAAAAAATAAATAAATAAAAATTAAATATAAATAGCATTTAAACGAGTATACAATGTATACTCGTTTAAATGCTATTTATATTACTTCAACTACTCAGTCACTGAGCTTGGCTGTTAGTAAACTTTTCAAGCCAAAAAATAACATTCGTTAGATACAGTATTTAATTTAATGATGAATAAATTAACGGTACATCAACAGACTGCGTAACAGAAATAACAGAAATAATTTTTGCTATTTTTTTTCTCTTAACTTGATATTTATTGGAAATAGGTAAATTAAATATTTTACTTGGTTGTCCACTTCTTCATTCAATCGCCTTTCATCACCATCGCCTAAAAATTTTGTTCAAGTTCGTCGTCAAACTTGAACAAAATTTTTCAGAAAGGAGATAGAGTAATAATGCTCGTGAAGGACACCAATCCTCCTAACAATCAGGGGTTTAAGATAATTTCAAGAGGTTTATTAAGTCTGGCCGAGGGTCCACGGTTGCGTGTCCCAGCACTTGGGCAAACAAAAGTAGTTGTTTGAGTAGAGCCGAAAGTGGCGATAGTGCACACAAGAGTGTTTGTCCTGGCACGGTATTTGAGCAGCCGCCGACACATGTTGGCTAACATTCACCAATGTTTGTACGATTTGCATTGTGATAATTAGTTCTTTGAAGTTCGGGATGTGGTATAAACTTGATGTCAATTAATAAATATTTCTTGCTTTTCTTTGTCTCTCGTTTTCAACTTATCTGCAACCATCGCTTCAAGATTTCAAACGTTTATTTTCTTTTTGAAAACTTTTTAATTCTCATATTTGATTTACAACTTTCACAACAAAAATGCTGAGATTTCCGTTTAAGATGTTTGACCATCAAACACGTATTTTAACAGATTTTAGAGGATCACTAGACAGTAATCCACAAATTAATATGCAGTGCGAGCAAATTAGGCCATTAGAATCAAATTGAAAAATAGATTCCTATTCGTCCCATGTATGACTATGACTGGCCTAAGCGGGGCACCGAGATTGAGGTGCTTCCCGTATATGTTGTAATAACATAGACCGCCGTCCCAACTGCCAACGCGATTTTCTTATGTATAAGATAGTGTTAGGAGACTATAATACATGGATAGGTACTTCATTAGTAAACATAAATATCCAATTCCGGAACAATACTTCCGATTATGCTAATAAAGCATTTTCACACAATAAATCCAAAATATATATTTTTTAAATATTTTCTATATAGGCAATTAAGTATACTTTAGCAATCCCGGAATCAGTATATAATGTCAGGCTCATAATAATAAAAATAAATTGATAAAATACATTCAAAGAGGCGCTCGTAAGCGTTCTTATGTGTAAACTGGTGAGTAGGATGGCTAAATGATCATTTTTTTCGGGAATGTCCGAAAATGAGAAAATAGTGGTAAAAATCGAAACTTTAGCGCTTATAAGGGGTTAAAATTGAAAATTTAATTAAACATTTTCGAGCCTAGCTACGTCCGGTTGTACTATACAAGGCCGAATATGAGAAAGTGTCTGGAATCTTCAGCATGGAATATGGGTTTGGAGTAAGTTTTGTTTTCAGTTCTGAGGATCTTGAATTTGAAAATCTCATATTTTCACCGTATTTCTCATGTTCTGTCCGTATTTTACCATTTGGGTATGGTAACACTGCTCGTAAGGAAATGCAAATGATATTACGTGAGAGGCGCGAACAGACAGACGCTTTTAAAGCTTTTATATTTATTTTTATGCGGCGTCGCCGGCCCGGGCGGCCATTAAACGATAAGGTTATCTCGCACGAAAAAATTGCTTTCACGCCGTCAGGTTATGGGAAACCGAAAAGTATGTAATATCTGTGTTGTAATATTGATTCCATACGCGCATTCCGAATCAAATAAACCAATTCTCATTTCTATAAAAATGTTTGGTTACCATACAATATATTTTATATAAGTATGATGTCGTAAAACATCACCTATACATTTTTGCAACATCAATTGGTTCGTAAAAAATTAGCATATCTGAAGTGGTAGTACCTAAAGAACCAGTAGTAGGCTTAGATAATACAGGTCACTTTTTACTCTGTGTGAAGCGTTACAAATAGCACTCTTCACTTTACTGACTCTACATACAGAACTCGTATTGGACTCTAGCTAGAGCCTCGTAGCATATAGACAGTGCTGTTCTTCATGGTAGCATTCAACTTTATTGTTTTATGTTATGTGATTATGAAAAATCTTGAAAATCAAAGTTGTTGTAGACTTTAAGATTTTATTCCACTTCTCGGAATAAATAACCCAACGACCTAATGTGACCCACATCTAAATTAAGATCCGTTCCGCTGTCCATAGATCTAAGAACACAATAAAGTGGATTTGTCAGGTTAATTTTTTTCCTGTGTATTGTTGTGTAAGTAACGTGATATTTGATATGTTGTCGGCTAATCCGTCCGCGGCGGTTATAGGGCCACACACGCAGCCATAACGTTGTGTTCTTATTTCAAATGTGACTGGTCTCGTAAACGTCAATCCGCGTCCAACAGGGTTGCTTCTATCCTCTCTCTCTATCTTGAAAAACGGACGCTTCAAAAATAATTCTCCGATTTATGGCTAACTTTAACATTTTCAATAACTATAAAACCAACGTGTCGCCTGTAAACTAAGATAGGTCGTAAAATCGCAACACTTATAGTATGATTTTATTGAATAAGTCCCTTTTAAGCATTAAAGTTACGATAAAAACGATTAAATCGTACTTAACTACCTACGTTATATTCTAGGTATTTCTATGTATCAGTAATAAACTACATAGGTATAATTACTGAAAGGATTGAATAAGGCCTTGTAAACATCTTTCCGCCAACGATCATATCATAAAATAACAAATATTGGTTTCCCATAACCAACTGATAAAGTTTTTGTTTTCGGTTTATGTATACTTACATATACATACCTAAAGTACCTTTTTGTTCCTGGAGTAAAGTTACTTACTATGCTATCTTTGACAATTCAGCAATATATAATATACATTATATTTAGGTAGTACATAGGCGAAAAAGTTCGCCTTTGTCGCCTATGTACCTGGTAACAGGTAAACGTGTTTTCTTAGAGACGAGATGATTACGACTGTTTGTCAATCCTTCACGCAAACACTACTCAATGGATTTTGATGAAAATTTACACTGTTGTAGGCCGGCACATGTGTTTTCAGAATTGATTTTTCCCCCAGGTGGTGACACTGTGTCGAGAGTTATTTTTGACAGTCTAAATCCAACAATCATGTTTCTTTGCCGCTTTTTTGCAAGCCAAAAGTTAATCATCAATTTTGAGAGATTTTTTAAATCTATGATTGGTGGATTTTGACAGCTCGACCTCTCGACACAGTGCCGCCACCTGGGGGAATTCTATTACAAACTTCTTCCGCGTAATGAGGGTTTTCAGAATTTACTTAATTCTGAAAACCCTCATTACGCGGAAGAAGTAGCAGGGAAAGCTAGTTATTAAAATATAAATACAAAAATCGACGTAATAAGATTTTATGAGCTTTTCGCAAGTAACGTGAAGCCACCCCTCGCGCACTCGTTGGTTTGTCTCGCAGCTTTACCGCAGTAACAACGGATACGTCACACAACCGCGGCTAATGAGACGCCATTTTACGACGACTTTGTTGCTCATTAAAGTTTGCACAGCGTCAAAGCAAAAATCCTTGGGAGAGGCCTATGTCCAGCTGTGGACTTCCTGCGGCTGAAATGATGATGACTCCCGAGAATACACAAAATATCATCAGGTCTTTGTTAGTCTCCACTGCAGGAGCAAGACCCCCTCTGTCCTATCAGAGCCATATATTAGTGAGAGCAGTAACTGGATTTGGCCTACACTGTCCACGCTGGCTAGAAGAGTCCAACCATTCTTAGTTCTCTTATATATAACGGCTATTTCGTTTATTATTCGTTTAGCTTTGTTTAACTTGTGTTTCCAAAGTCGCCTTTTACGACATCCATAGGACTTGTAGTGGTCCCATTCAACTCTGCCGGGAACCACACGACAAACTAATACACAAGCTTAAGGCGCTCTTATAGAAACACTAGCGCCACCCAGCAATTGATTCATTTAATTCTAAATTATTTCGAATTTTAAAGATCTAACAAGTAAATAACTTGTAAATTACTCGTAGTACTTTGGTATTTGTTTTCACTAATATTCGTTTGATGAATTAAGAGAAAAACAGGTTAACGCCAAAAGTGGCCACTTTTGGCGTTAACCGATTTTTCTCTATAAATATGGCACTAGTAAATTACTTATAATAAATAAAAATACTACAAGTAATTTAATAGTTTTGTACTTGTTAGATTTTTAATATTCGATATAATTTAGGATGTAAAGAATTTAATTGATTGGTGGCGCTAGTGTTACTATAGGAGCGCCTTAATCATATTCGGGGCTAACCGGGCCCCCTTGTCTTGTGCCTGAAAGATAACTCAGCTCTTGTGTAGTTGCCTGCTTAGAATAGAACCACTTTGTCTTTATTCTTAGAATGTGGTCCGAGGCGACTAAAGTCCAGAACGGTATTACAGGTCGTGGTCGTGGTATAGTTTTCGTTTGTTACCTATATTTATCCATTTAAGAGACCTCACTACCAAGAAAATTGATCTCATTTTAAACTAGTTTCCAGGGTTCAAAATTCATTCATAGAAGTTATGGTAATTTCACATACATACATGAACTCTGCAAAAACTCTGGAAACTCTTGCTACTTTGGGCGATCATGAAAAATACACTTATATTTTCAGACGATACGCGCTGGGGAATTTCATACTAACTTATGTATTGCTTATTTATTTATGCAGCGAAATAGCTTTCAGAATTATAATAAACATAATGTATGTACGACATTGCAGCAGACCATAAACACAATACGCGAATCTATGCGAATATAAATAGCATGTGTCCTAAGAGGGTTAAGTATCCCATAAATAAGAAGATAGGCCATTGCATCGATACCTAACCAGGAACTCTATAAAATGAGGAAATGCTAATGCAGTCACCTTGTGGGTAAGTCCACTAGAATTCTATGATTTCAATGTGTGTAAAAACGTAATGTTACGTACGATAAAATCTCTGTTTATAAAAATTATTCCGAAATGCTGTCTATTAAAGCTTTACTAATAATGGTTTGGTAGTACAGAAGGGGTCGGGGTCCTGCAGTGGAGGCTAAATAAATAGACTTGATGATAATAAGTACACAAAATAAAACTTCCGCTATAGAAAGAGAAATTGTGTAAGGAACTAAGTGTTTCTGAGACACCAAGCTTTCTCATAATAATAGGTACGAACTTTTTTCTTGCAGCCATGCAATCCCAGCTCTCGCCGCTGCGCAGTAAGGGTAAGGATTGCGACGTGCCTTGGGGCGCGAACACCTCGATGCTGCCCATAACAATAAAATTGAACCAAGATCCACACTGCACTATTTGGGTGAACGCACCCCACAATAGGCCAAATTCTCTGCCTTCTCTGGCTATATAAATGTGGGAGGTAAAATATAAGAGTAGTAGTACAGGGATTGTCGTGCTCCTGCAGTAATGACTAAAACAAGATCTGATGATAGTGATGATTATTTATCTTGCATTTGGAATTTTGCAACAGATCAAATGATCCTAGTTGGCAGACCCAGCCCTCGCCGCGCAGTAAGAGTAAGGACGGCGACGTGCCGTGGGGCGCGAACGCCTCGTTAAGACGTTGCCCATAACAATAAAATTGAACCAACACCCACACTGCACTATTTGGGTGAACGCACCCATTTATTGCTCCGAGACGCTATTCTATTATTATTGAGATTCGGTTTAAACTGGGCTGGTGATGGAATAGGTTCTCGAAATGGGATAACTTATTCCATTTCCAGAACCTATTTTATTGTAAATTCCATACATTGGTTGAGATATTGGCTATACTCATCAAGATATGATAAAGATGTCGAGCTCCGTGGCGCAGCGGTCAACACGCCTGCCTGCGACACGGAGGTCCCGGGTTCGATCCCCGGTCAGGTCAAGATGGAAAATGATCTTTTTCAGATTGACCTGGGTCTTGGATGTTTATCTATATACGTATCTAATGTTTTCTTATGTTTTCGCGATTGTTACACATTTAAATAAAATTATTTTAATACGGTTTTTATCTTTCACTTTACAGTGTTCGTGGTCGCAGGTAGACTAAGTTGACATTTGTCTAGTATTTTATAAGAACTGCACAACTGCACACTGCTGCTAACACTGTAAAGTGCTCGAAACGTTAGGTGTATAAATAATGTAATAAACGCGATAAAAACCGTATTAAAATAATTTTATTTAAATATATACGTATCTATTATAAAATATAGTATCGTTTAGTTAGTATCCCATAATACAAGTCTCGAACTTACTTAGGGGCTAGCTCAATCTGTGTGATTTGTCCGTATATACTTAATTTAATTAGATATAAGTACTATGGCTATACTTAATATGTATTTATAAATTGTACCAAAAGCATATATGAGGATCGAAAAAATTAAGATATCTTTTGACGGTTCCATTTTATATTTCCTAGTAAGCCTTCTAACTTACATATTTCAATTCTGTGCTTCTGGTCCTCGTCATGATAGAAACTATTTTGTTTAAAGAGAACAGCATGGATACCTTAAATGCGATTTGTCCAGTTAGGATTGAATTGATGCAGACGCCTGAACTTTAACACCGATCAACTAATTATTAGAATCATACATTATAAATTAAACCTTTAATTGCATATTCGATTCAAATATATGAAAAAAGTTAGTAAGCATGATCTGCTGGTGTTCACTCCCCTCTATGTCCGTCGACGAATTTATATCACCATTTAGTGAAATAACACATCTGACTTCGCTCGATCCCAGTAAAGTTGGAATAACTCGAGTGCAGAATGCAGCGCAGGCCCAGGGGGGCTATTTCGGGAGCTCGTAAAATCGATTAGCCGTCGGGACTGGCCGATTCGTGTCTCGCGTCTCTTGCTAAACAGGATGCACTATTTCTGTAGGCGATGCTGGTTACTGATATTAAAGATGTTTGACCGATCGTTTGGAAGGCGATTAAGAAAGTGGAGATCGGTAAACGGATATTTATTTTCAACCTGTGATTCAACAAGTCAAAGACATTTAATAAAATTAATTTGAAGCACATGGATAATCTTTAGTTGTTAAGATTATATATGTACTTACTAATAATGTGTGAGTCTGTATTATTTGAAATAAATATATCGTAAAACGCGAGCGAAGCGTCTGTGTTTCAGCTTGGGCAACATGTTCTCGGTAAGTCTGTCCGGCTAGAACCTATTATACTTATTTATAATGTATTAAACTATCTACGAAGTTCTAAAAGACCTTTGGCTATCGCAAATTTAGTTTAACAGCTATATGACTCCGAAGCTGAGGAAATACTTAGTTAGGTATAATTACTTTAGTATCATGTTGGTAAGTTTTACAGAAGATGCATCAGGGTATCTTAACGTTGCTACAGCCCCACGCAGCACAACTAAACTTTGAACCCACTTAACTTGCCTAAAATGGCGAACAAGTTCACAGCAGGTGGCTAAATATGGATGCACTTAAATTGATCGCAAGGCCACTTCTAGCAGACCTACCCTGGCTCTCATTTTATATCGCCAAGTGGATGATTTGGGGGAAATCAGTCCAACGGTCGGGTTTCTGATTAAAATGGTCATAATATGCATACGCATTCAAACTGGTGAGATGGACATTGGCGTATTCAAAGATTTAATACCCCAGGCTCTGAATTGAGCTTGGCTTAGATTTTTTTTAAACATGACTATTCGTGATAAATTAAATTGGCGTTACAAAAGCTAAAGAAAAATTAAAATGCCTACAAATTTTGAAGAACCAATTTTGAAGAAATTTGCTCTGTTTCCTTAGTTGAGCAATGATTTAAACCGAAAGATTTTTGGAATCCGTTTCATTGTTTTTGAGATATGCTGAAATTTGGCACACATATTTAGAAGCTGGTAGAGATTAACATATACAAACTGGGCAATTCCGTCAATATTACATCCATACGGGTCAAATTGATAACTTTTTTAGATGACGGGTCAAAACTGTAGGTTTAGCCATCACCTTTGAATACATTCAAAGGCCATCTCATGTGATTCACCCTACATAATCTTTGAGCGATTTATCTCGTCATACACCGAAATGAATGTGACTAGCAACTGGAGTTACGATACGCTATCTTTGGGGCGTCTATGGTAGGTAGGTCTCGTATAAGCTACCTTTAAACGACGCCCGGGTAATCTACCTTACTCTTATTCAACATACGCCGCCGCGGATATATTCGATCAACAGTGTTAAGATCGTTTATGATTGATGTTTCTGAAAAAGAAAATAAATGAGCCGGGTATACGCATAACGACCCTTTTTAACACAAACATGTGCTTGAAGTTACAGATGTAATGCGCGCGCGCATGGCCGTAATAAATGAGCAGTCAGTTACCCGCGTACTCAAATTATAGTTTTGAATTATGCTCATGATGAATGAGGATGTGAAGCTTGTTTTTATAGCTGATCGCTTTTAATCGGATTTAATTAAGTATGTTTATTGCATCCGGACCAATCTGAACGCGTTTCGGCGACTTTGTCGGTCATTTTCCTTGATTTGTTTCTCTATGTGTATTGTCAAGTAATTTTTTCACCAGATAAGTAACTACTTATAAGGTACTGGAGCCAAATAAGGCCTGAAATGTAATAAAGCCTGCCTGAAAAATAATGGACTTGCAACAGTGTAAACGTCTTGGTTAATAAAAAGAACATACAAAATGATAATGAAAAGCTGACACCACTTCTCTACCTATATATAAACTATATATTTATTTTAAAAAAGGATTTAAAAAAATGCTGTTAATAAGGCCTATGTGCAACGCGCAATAAAGCCTATTCCATTGACAGAACCCGATTTTGCTGAAGATGTTGTTCATACATAAATAATAATACCTAATTAAAGTAGGTAAACAACGATGATAGCTTTCAGTTTAAAATACGATTAATAAATAATTTCTAATGGATTGACACTTTTTCGAAAACACGAAAATGGATAGGGCTTTAATAAAGTACCCGGGCCTTATTAGCCTGCCTTGTACGTGATTTTTGTTTAATTCGTAGTAAAAATTATGACGCATGAACTCATGTATTTTATTTATAACGATGTTTAAATTTACAGGAAGCATTACAAACTGATCTAAAAGTATTGCTTTTTTCAAGCAATAATGATGTAAAGAGGTTCGAAATTAAGTAGGCCTTATTTGTATCCAGTACCTTATATAATATGAAAAACTGACCTTTAGAAATCTTGTTGACATGTAAGGTGTTAATTAATCAGTATAGGCCCCTAAGAATCGTAACAGTGATAAAAATAACAATGCGGCATGCATCTTGCAACGTGTCGTGACACAAGCTCACGCACATATCCTAATAACGCATTTATAATATAAAAATTCATGCAATTCTTCAGTAAAATCTACATAGTCTATAAAAAAATTAAATGTTACTTTCTTCATAAACCATCATGTACCTATGAACGAACCGATTTAAAAACATATTTTTTTGCTTAAAAGGCTTTCAGATTTTTTTGTTTTTAAATTTGATCCAAATTTGTTCAGTAAGCACTTTGTTGAAGTCGAATTCAAGTAGCATTCTCCAGGAGCGAAGCGATATTATTTAATGTGTTATACAGTTTGTTCTAGGAGCTGGTTATAAAGTTATAAATTACTAGAATTATGAATACTAGACCCAATAATAGAACCATTCTCAACTTTTTCTATCATGCTTCTTCGTAACGCTCAGTAAAAAACTCGCCTGTTTTCCATGATTGGTCAGTTATCGATTACAGTACATACATCGTTGGCTTTACGACGTAATTGCTACCTTCACAAGTTATAGTTCTCTGTAGCACATCAATATTGATAGATTATCTTCGGGGAACTAACGGACAAGACTAGCAGTGTACTTACAAGAGTCTTAGATAGACTTCGTAAATGGATGTGCATGAAAAACATAACCATTACGAAATATTGAAGCAAATGATTGGAATAGACTTATTGAAATGATCAGTTCTTCCGTATCGGATCATATCTCCATATTGAAAAGTTAATGATAATCATTAAGATATCAGTATTGTTAACGTAAAGCCGATGCAAAATAAAGTATAAAGAAATATGTATTTAATTCGCTCGTTGGACACCCACCGACCAGGTGGTCGGACGACCTGATAAGGGTCGCATGAAGGCGCTTGATGCAGCCCGCTTCCAACCGGTCATATTGAAAATCCTTGGGGGAGGCCTATGTCCAGCAGTGGACTTCTTGCGGCTGAAATGATGATGATGATTTAATTCGCTCAGTATTCTTATTTGCTTTTGAAGTAGCTATCGGTAAAAGCACTACTAAGTTCAGAAAAATTACGTGTGCAAATAAAAATTCAATCAATCAAATCAACGTCCTAGATGTCATCTCCGTACCCCGCATTTACTCAATGGTACTCAAAGCCATTTCTTCAAACGGTTGGTCGTAGCTCCTCGGAACCAGTCGTGTGGCTTGTTATAGAAGCATTACGGGTTACGAGCACTTCCATATGCAGAACTGTCTTTTATGGTGGCTCGCACGCCGTTCAAAGCTGATTAGGTGTGTTACGGGATGACAAATTGGTGACACGCCTGTGTGGAGAGGGGGGGATACAGCTACATAGTTCAAGTTTAGAACGCTCAAGTTTATGTCATCCGGATTTACTTGGATGAGTTTTCTTAGACTGCAATTCCGCTTTGTACTCGTACAACGAACGTACAGGGCTACTATTTTTGAACGCATGACACTCGTCTTCGAACGATTTTTGCATAATCGTTCGAAGACGAGTGTCACGCGTTCAAAAATAGTAGTACACAATTTAGACGAGTTGCTACTGTAGACTAACTAGTATCGAATGATAAATAACGTAGAATATAAGGACGGTATATGAATAACGGACGTTTGCGACCGTTCGATACTAACCCTATATTCTACGTACCTAAATTTAATATGACTGTACAAGCGATCATTCTTGGTAAACGTAGGCGAAATGGGATGGAATATTGCTATAAATACAGCTATATGGCTCTATTCTTTACTGATGGCACAGATAGAAAGCGATTTAAATCAACCAAAAGCGACGTTTAATAATGATAATGCCGGGTCAAAAAACTGGCAATGCGAAAAGGCAATGTGGTTTGTAGACATAAATAAACTAAAAACTATAAATAAACAAATTTTATTTTGTACAGCACGCTGTTAACAATAGTATGGGAGCTAAATAATTATCTTACCAAAGCTTTTCTACTTTCTTTAAACCTACTAATATACCTATGTTTCATTCATTCATTATTCAATAGCTAAAACTAAAAGAGCTTAAACGATACCTCGCTTACTTACATTTATAACGGTTCGCATCATTATTTTGTAAGCGTGGCTGGTTTGGCTGTTACTAAATGAGTTTTATTTCATAAACAGGGTTAAAGTACCCAATTCTAATAGCTGGTACTTTGATTAGTGCAAGTGCGAAGGTCATACATTTCCTACTAAACGTTTAGAGTACAAACCGTTTTAACTTATTCGCACTTGTACTAATCAAAGAGTATCCCAGCCATAAGGTATTTTTATTGCGGTAGGCATGAAAAGTTTTTTTACCTATAATGGAAGTAGGCATTACGTATATTTACATTTATGCTTGTACCTATGGCCCTTACCATGTGTCGACTGCCGTAATTTCCAATGAATGATTAATCCGTCTGGCTATTATAGTTTTTACACTATAACTATTATCTTATCTTCATGATATTTTTTATACACGTTTTGACGTTTTCAGGTATTTGTACTGGGTAGGATAGAACCTATTTCTTATCGTATCCTACCTTTCTTTCAAAGAGGACTCTACATTAATCAGCGAGCTTGTATTCTATAACGTTTTATTATAGCAGTGCAACGCCCAAAGCCGAAGTCCATACCTTCGGAAGCCTTTTGACGATGTACGCCTTACAGGTTGAGAGCACTCTGCTCCCAAAAAGTCCGGTGAAGTAGCAAAAACTCACGTGGAGGGAGCTAGCTACGCAGTGCTTTCAAAACAAAAAATAAAGTATATCTGACACTGAGTTGGCTACATGGAGTAAGCTGCGAATTCTAATGATGTCCAGATTTAACTGCGCTTGTACGCAAATCTTGTTAGATGAAATTGATGGTCGCGAATTCGCGCCACTAGCTGTGGACATTAATCTGAGCTGGAATATTTTCTCTACTCGTTAAATGTGACTATGAATCACGCCAAACTAATGAACTGTCGCCTTTGATTAATTTTCAACTGAGTTTAGACGCAACAAAACGGAATATGAGGACTGAATGAAACTAGCACGCTATAGCTGCTATAGTCACATTGCTTTGATAGCTGTTTACTTTTTTCCTCTGTGCTTTTACTATATATGTTGAGAACAGGACCCATCTGAATCAACTGTAAAGTAGACAGTAAACAATAACTTATGTTGACAACACAGAGGTGGTCCCGTTATCAAACTACATTTCAACGATATCCTTAGAGCTGTTTTTGAGATCATTATTTTGTTTTAAAATTGTATTATTTATAAACATCAATAAATGTACCAGCATTGATGAAATAAATCTCTATCTCGTGTGTACCTTCCTAGCAGGGATTATCTGGAAAGAAAGCAATGGCAATGGCCATCCTCTTTTATTTTTACCAAGAAAGTAATTATGAGCGTTTGTTTTCAAACACAATGAGAACTACAATAGAAAAACTCTTAAATGTCAGAGAAAAAGAGAAACTAACGTAATAAAATATTAAGAGTTAAGTTCCAAGACTTACAGGAAACGCAGCCTTTAAAATATTTCCCACTAAATCCATAAAGACCAAGCGTTTTAACTGCGCTTAGACATATCTACCTCCACGGCTTCAGCATATTAGTATTAGTAACCGTAAGCTTGCATCGCTAATCGCTACTTAAAGTAGGTAATTCTAGTGGCTCTGTGAGTTGTAGACCTTGCGACTCTGTATTTGGATATATACTTATAAACTGAATATAATAAAATCACCGCTAACTCACAATGGCCATAGCGCCACCAACCTCGGTGGCGCTGGTAAGTACATAGTATCTAATACTATTGCAAACTATGCCATTTCGAATTTTTTCATTGTCATTATTGAACCTTCTTACAAAACACGAGAATCTGTAGAGGAATACGACCTGGAGATTATTTTTTGATTGGACTACGTAGCTAGCTCCAAGTGAGCTTTCGCTACTTCACCGGACTTTTGAGGTGAGAGCGGAGTGCCCTCTACCTGTAAAGCAAACATCACCAAAGGGTCCCCGGAGGGATGGACCTCGGCTTGGAGAGACAGCAACCTCTCATATGCCATAGCCTGAAGAGGCGAACTGAAAAACAATGGCAAAGCCTTTGGAAAGCAGAAACTCTCACGTTTTGCCGTATGGGCAACCTGTAGGGGGGAAAAGCAGACTCTTCGCGTTTGTTCGGCCAATTACTTGGAGTAGCCTGATGATGCGTTGATGCGCATACCGAATAGGAGATTTGCATGTTATTTTGCATTTCATAAATTAGTGTTAATTGCTGCTTCGTGGGATAGCGAATATGTCGTGCACTTTAATTTAAATATTCGTGCCTTCAATGGAATAAATATAGACACTTGTCGAGTGTACAGAAGATGACGCTTTTTCGATGTTTTATTCATCTTTTCCACGGTTAAATATTCAAAAAACACTAATTTAGGAAACTAACACAGTCTCTGCAACGAAACTAAGAAGTGATTGCTGAAAATTTCATACTTATAGAGCTAATGGTACTCGAACGCCATACTAAAAAGATATAAAAAAATAATATCATACCACATAGGTTCAGCTCTTCTGATAATTAGTTTAACCCGTACACGACAAAGGTATAAAAGTAGTTATTACTCATAAATAATAAAGAATTAAAGCAGCCGAGTCTGCGACAGTTAAATAAACATAAAAAATGCAGTAAATTAAGTGTCAAATAAAAACTGATGTCGCGTAAAAGATATTTGCTTTCGAAGGCAATCTCATATTATTTGCCGACCGTTTGCAGCCTCGTAATTATCAAGTTATTGACTAGGTGTCCATTACGCTGCCTTCAGGCTGTAATTGCTTGCAAGATTGATGAAACAGGCCAACCCGCTCGACGGGAAGATAATATTAATAACGTGGGATTGAGAGGCAGGCAGCTCAACCGGCAAAGTATTGGTTCTTGACTAGTTTCATAATTCTGTCTGCTAGCAAACTAGACACGCAAAAAGTCTTCAAAGGGCACGTCAAGTAGTCTGACGAAGACTGAAGGGGAAATATAATTAGGCTTATTAAACATTCGCGTGAAATAAATACATCTAAGCAATTTATTTTTTAAACCTTTTAAATGGAATGTTTTTTATATTATTCTTAATAGTATTAGCGATAAATAGGATGACTTTTTTAATGTGGCGTAATAAAATGTTAGTTAGGTTTCCTGTTTTATATCTATCATGAACTATTAATGAATCCTGGTGTGTATGGGAGGCGTTGGCAAGAAGACAAATAACAGTCATGCCTATTATAATTCAAAGTATAACGACACTTTACTATAAATAAATATATATGAAACGTTGAGCTTCATTAAGGACTATTCCTACTTTTTGTAATTACTTATAATGATTACTTGCATTATATGGTTTCAACATAACTTTAACGAGGGGTTAGTTAAGTTTTATTTAATAAAACTAATTAATGCTCATGTACTTAGTTAAAATTACAATTATCTCCGACCAAAAACTATATTTTTTCTGATATAACATGATAATTTTCTAACGTGTGAGTGGATTGGAGATGGTGGTGTGGCACGCTATCATTTTTATTTTCGATCGAAACAATCAAAATTCTATGTAAGTACCTACATCTATTAGTAGTAATGTCGATATCCCTTTTCATATTTTGATACTGGTTATAAAATGTGTAAGCCGCAGTGGAGCACCCTTTATATTAACATTTGTATGATTTGGACTGTCCCTGGGGGCCCTTTGGGGATGTTCGACTTACAGGTTGAAGGCCAGAAGGAAGAAGTACCAGTTTTCGTGATCAATGCACGATATTTCCTGCAATCGAAAGCACTTGAGTTGTCCTCTTAAATGGTAACTAGATTTGGGACTTCAAAGGTCCGACAGAATGACACGAGTTTTGTCGGCTCTGGCCACGACCATGACTGGCAGTAGTTTATTGTGGTCGGATGGAGCGCGAGCGAGTGTTTTTTAGGAGATATCGAGTGCTTCGCGCCTCGTCTCGTTGAGCTAAAGTAAGGCTGTGTTCAGATGAGGATATTCTTTAAACAACCTCAAAATATGTAATGCGTAATAAATGCGTCTATAGGCGATGTGGCTAGCAATTCATTTTCACAGATATTCGTCCATGTTTTGGAGCTACTCAATGAGGGTTCTCGGAATTTGTTCTTCAGAGGTCATTTTGGGTCATTAGAAGTATCCATCAGTGTGATTTGTCCCTATATATTTATTTTATAGTTATTTTCATTTTATTTTAGGGTCAATTCATACTAGCGCAGAGTCGAAGCGAAGCGAAACGATGTTAATATGGCAAACTCACCTTTAACTTAACAGCGTAATGCTCATAGTCCTTTTGAAATCGATATAATTGACGCGAGAATACGCAAGACTGCGCGCGAATTTCGCGCTTCTGAATCTTAGGAATCTTAGAGGAAAATGAGCATTAAGATCTTGAATTAAAGGTGCTTTTGCCATATTAACATCGTTTCGCTTCGCTTCGACTCTGCGCTAGTATGAATTGACCCTTATTCAAGCCTTGACGTATTTTAAGGAAAGAAAAGAGGCTTATATTAACGAAGAAAAAGAAAATAAATATGTATATACAAAATCAACGGTGAGCACACAGCCTAAGCTTCCAATTGCTTTCCGAGCGGTGATTATCAGTTTGACGGATTGACGCGCCGACGCGGTAATCTCCAAATTTAATAGCCTCGCCTCGACCACAACAAACATAGCAACATCTAGTTAAAAAAAAAGACACCGAAAAGGTTCGGATTCCGTTTCAGCCAGTTTCGGTAGAAAAGTAGTATCAATGATAGTTTCGGTTGTGGCTGAAAATCGGCCGAACCTTCGGCCTAGCCGGAACTCAAGAGTTTGGGTGAATTTGTGTTTTCAGTAAATAATAATAGAAGTCATTGTTATTATTCATATTCACACATTTAAATAGGAGTTTCGGTTTCAGATTCAGTCAAAACTAAGACCCAAACTGAAGGTTCGTTGTTGGTTTCGGTAGAATATCCTCTTGGTCGGTCTCTAGTTAAAATATCAACTTGGACGGGAACACACGAAGAATTCTTGATTCTCTGAACATTTAAAGATCTGTTAAATATGTCTAAACAAAAAAAAAACATCTCGCAGGTTTGGAATACCTGAGTACACACTTTC
Source organism: Rhodophaea formosa (assembly GCA_963082605.1). NCBI lineage: Eukaryota > Metazoa > Arthropoda > Insecta > Lepidoptera > Pyralidae > Rhodophaea > Rhodophaea formosa. The sequence goes on along the minus strand of OY720218.1, from coordinate 6,575,255 downwards.
CAATCATGCCATGTAGAACGTTTACTTCATCAATCACAATTTTAAGTATATACTGTCGAACCATAGTATTGAATAGCTACTTCTAACTTTGGGAGTAGACACGTCTCTTTTAATTAAAGAAAGGGAAAATTTTATTAAAACATAACTTAGTAAATTAATTTTCCGAAGTCAGGAGTTTCAGTAACACACGTATAGAACCTAACCTCCATAAAACCTTTTGTCAGTTTATATTCACAAAATAGTATTATTTTTGTGACATAATCCATTCAAACTTAGAAGTAATCCAGAGCTACTATAGTAAGTTAAAAATCTGTTCACCTTTCTGCATTCTCAAGAATATTTTTACCTAAAAACTGGTGCATTTGAGCCAGCTTCTGAGAAATCGTTACGAGTATCGATTCTTATTTGTCGAGCGTCCTGAATCGATTGTAACGAGGCAATCGAAGGCTGCGAAGGTCTCGTTTCCTCAGAACGCCACTTTTTTCTCTCTCTTCTTGTTTGGTCGGCGCGGGAGCATTGCCTTCGCTATACTAAACAAGTGCGCCACTGTCACCATCAGTAAAAATTTTCACGGACAAAATGCTTTTACTTTTTTTAATAGAATTGACTAGTGACTGATAAATGTATGTATTTTCAACATATAGTTTAATTCAATAGATAACATTTCAGCTTTATATGTAGTCAAAATTTTTTGAAGCTGTGTGATTTCAAGTCATTTATTAATTATCCGACGGAAGTACCAAACTGCCTATTCTCAGAGCCTGCGTTGAGTTTTATATTTTGATTACACCTGAATCTAACACTGTCAGAGGATACCTCGATGGGATAGGACTCTATCTTCCCCGGTGTTAGAGTACTTTATGGCCACCCTACAATTAACGCGTGGTCTTTGCAAGCTTAAGAAAATATCTCAGGTATTTTTTTTTTAATCTTCCCTCTATTCCCTTTCTTTTATGATCACAGTGGCCAGATCACAAACAAAAAAACTTTGCAGCATCATATCATCCAGCAAAACATTTCAAGCAAATTGCCTTTCCATCCAAGCTCGTCATAAATTAAATTTATTAAATACTTCGCAAAAGCCACTAATCTCCCTGGCATTTAATACGAGGCGTGAATTTCTTCGCTCGATTATCCTGAGAGCCGTGACGGAGTGGTGACTGTACGCGAGGGAGACAGCCTCAGTGTGCGAGGGAGACGGAGGTACGCCAGTTTTACAGGTGTGAACGAGACACGCGTGGAACATACTTCTTCGCGAGGCTGCGGCGGTCCTCAAATTGTTGTCCGAGTTTTTATTCGGCCAAAAATGCTGGAAATGTCAAGCGTCTCGGTTTGGTGACCTTTGGATTGATATGTGTTATTAAATTACTGTGACAGTGGAAATATTTACAAAGCTTGATAGTGTTCATTCTTGAAGATAATAATATTTAGTTAATGTTATTTTTGGCAATGGAATAGAAATAATTCAAAATAGGGACAGTAACCAATATGGACCTATATCACTAGAGATTACTGAGCTTCTCTAGAAGCTATTAACTAACATTTAAAATTATAAATAAATTGAATACATTTAAAATAATCGTGGCTACATGACCTTCTTTAACTATTTACTTAAATACTTACAGAAAAGTCGATTTTCATTCTCCAAAAAACAATATTACTTACTTGAGCATCCAAACGGATTACAATATAACATTTACTTTGCTTGAGAGAAGAGTTGTTTGTGAAAGTTTGAGCACCACTGTAAGGCTCGTGCTTTTCCTTCGCTTCTCGTTAAGAGCTTTTAACGAGCCGACCTTGCCGTAACGACTAGAGAGGGACGGCGCATCGCCGCGCACACAACGCCCCAAGACAGACAAGGAAAAAAGAAAACGTGGCCAACAATACGCTTACTAACAAGATAGAGTTACGGAACACAAAACGCCTTAAGCGCCGCAATTATACTCTGAATTATGCAGCCTATTTGTGTTTGATTAAAGCATAATTTTGAATAAGCAAACACGGCCGCTTGTTTGACAGCTGCCGACACGTTCGCCTGACTAACGAGAATGACTCAGGCGTTGATGTTTTGTTGTTTTTCTGATATAAACCTTTCAGTCAAACAGGAGGGTTTAAATTAGGTTGGGAAGCGCTGCTCCGCGGGGTTTTCTAATAAATGCCTTTTTGAAATTTATTTAAATTGGTTTTTCGCTGCGTACGAGTCGGGTACGGAGATCGAATCTATAAAGAAGGCTTTATGAGATCTTTCTTTCTGATAGTAATTGGATGTTTTCTAATGGGGTTTGAGACACGTACTGTTGTTTAACTTATAATTCTAATATAAGTAGTTACGATGTTTTAAGACCTTAAATATAATGTAAAATATTTTTTTTTGTATATAAATTATTCTTAACCAATATTGAAGACGTTATTTCACATAACTGTGAGCCGCAATACAAAAATAAATAAATATACAGTGAGCAATAAGTAAGGTTTAACGCGCGACGCGCCATATAAAAGACATCAACGACTCCAACGGTTTCACCACATACCAAACCTTATCAAAATATACTAAAAGTTGCTTGCGTTATTATCTGAATTTAATATAATGCAACAACAAATATATAATAAATAAATATATATATATGGACAAATAATAAAATATATAGAACAAAAAAAACTGTTAACTTAAAAAAATCCTTAAATAATTTGACGGACATATTACATGCTTTCAAAATGTACGCAGGTCAAAGGTTCAAGCTTTTCGTTCGTTACATAAGTTTTTCGTGCCACCCATCAATCTATCTGATAACTGGCGTGATAACCGCGTGCGCCGGCGCGTTTGATCTCTATTTTGCATCTAGACGAGGCGGCTACATCAAAGTAATGGACCAATAGTTACCGCGCTTGCGGTCTATTGCACCCATCAAACTTCGAAACACCTCGTAACCAATAATGTATACAGTATATTAATGATAAGGTTTCAAACGTTTATTTAATACGTTTCTTTGAACACATATTCATTGTCATATTTTTGATTTCACAACTTTTACAACATGTATATGTTTTTCTAAAGCGAAGTGCAGAAAATCGGCAACAAACGGAACGGATATAGAAATGAGATAAAGAGATAGAGAATATCTTTGTTTTGTACCAATATATATTTTTATTTGTTATGTAAAAAAGAAAATAATGAGACAGGTCATAAGAATAATTGATATAAACATCGATTTTCTGTTTTCAAAAACATCCTTATCGTCTAAAGATATATTGCTAGTATGCACTTGGGGTGAAGAAAGGATTCAAACTATATACCACACATTCACAATCTATTCAGGCAGAATTTATAACAAATGTCTAAGTTCCGTTGTGTTTCTTTGCAAAAGCTAAAGGACAAGTAAGAGTTAAGGAATCCAAAAGTTGAGATAATAAAAGTTGTATGACTGCGTGGCCTTGAAAGCTTTCCGAACCACGTTATAGAACTTAATACCTTGTGCGCATGAAGTATCTTTACAAAAGCTAAAGGACAAATCTAGAAGTTTAGAGTCCAAAAAGTTGAGATACTAAACGTTGTATGGGTGCGTAGCTTTGAAAGCTTTCCGAACCACATTATTATGGAACTTAATACCTTGTGTGAATGAACTGTGATTAGCAGCGGACGTGTGAAGCCGGGCCCGAGGGAGACTTACAGCTTTGCCCCTTGCAAAGCTCTTGAGTGACATAAAAGTTAATGATCTGATCTAAATGATAAGTTATAAATAACAATTTCTAGAAGCTTCTGTCATATACCACATAGAAGTTAATTAAATGCATCTTTTTAGGCCTTATAAAAATATTGTCGGTGTAGAAACCTAATTTTTCAATCACGGAATTCGTATGACGTATAGTGTTAATTTTTGTTGGAGCCAAGTATCCAAATCCACATCTCAATTGTTGTTTATGAATACGTGAAAAAAATCAGGGGTGTAGCATATACGAGACCTATAACGATGTTAAAAGAAAAACTACAAAAGCTAAGTAGTTCATAGTAAGTAAGTTCACAAATCAGAGTTACGGGCCACGGGCCACGGGCCACGCGCTGTTAGGATACCAAAGATATTTAGGATTAGGATATACAATTTTTTTTTTTTAATCTATGCCGTATAAGGTATCCTAACTGCGCGTGACTCGATTATTTTTCAGACAATGTTACAAACATTGCCTGAAAATAAACCGGGCCACGATGTTAATGTTATGGAAATAGGAAGAATGTAAATAGGTGATAGAGTAATGTAGATAGTAGGCTAAAACAACGTGGTACTTATTTTTCTGTTCTGATTTCACTGCACTATCATAAGGTCCTTATAAAAATAACAATGTACGCAGCAATCTACCCACACATTAAGAAAGGGCATACCAAATAAATATCGAACAGTACAATCTGGTCGGATGTTTTCCATCAACATTTCCGACGTTACAAGCCGCGGCCTAACGAGGTTTGACGTGACAGCCATGTAACGATCCCAAAGATGATGGCCGATAGAAATATTTACTATACCGACTTGCTAGCGCTTGGATTCAGAGCGTATACTAGCATTATTTTTTCAATAGGGTTTCTATACAAATGTATTTCTCTATTTTCTCGCTGAAAACTGATTCTAGAGCCACAATTCTTTTTCCATAAAATCTAGTACTAAAATAGAAATGCCCCTATTTTATATTTTTTCCAAAAAAAACTGTTTTTGTACAATATTTTCTTTCTTTTAAACAGGTTTTTTGAAAAAAAAATAAAACGTAGGGACATACCTATTTTAGTAATAGATTGTATGTAAAAATAATTGTGCCTCTAGAAGCAGTTTTCAGCGAGAAAATAGAGAAATATATATGTATGGAAAACGCACTGCTAGTATACCCTCTTAAGGCCCTTAAATAAGAAGCACCTCTGCCTCGGCTTCGATTCTTATTTATATTCTCTGTTTTTAATAAATAATAAATAAATATATAGGGACATATCACACAAATTGAGCTAGCCCCACTGTAAGTTGTGAACTTGTGTCGCAGGATACTAACTCAACGATACTATATTTTATAACATATACTTATATAGATAAACATCCAAGACCCAGGTCAATATGAAAAAGATCTTTTTCCATCTTGACCTGACCGGGGATCGAACCCGGGACCCCCGTGTCGCAGGCTAGCGTGTTGACCGCTGCGCCAGTTTTATATCACTACATCTTATAAACTAAGTCACAGTAAACCTAAGTCCTCCGCCGCACTATCTGTCTGTCTGTTCGCGAAAAACTCAAAAACTACTGCGCTGATTTTTATGTGGTTTTTACCAATATATAAAGTGATTCATGAGCAAGGTTTATAGGTATAATACATGCCCAGGCGGAGAGCTATTAAAATCTAAAAGCTTTATGATGAATTTTACGGAGAGATCCATTGACATCTATTTAATTATTAATACCACTTTTATTTCGTCAAGCTGAGCTGACTTTCGGCTGACTGGGTACTCTGTTTTTAAGTCATCTAGCTGATTTGCCTTTCAGATATCTAGGTACCCTGCTTTCACATCATCAAACTGAAATTGTCTTTCAGGGAATTGGCGAATCTGATAGCGACCCATACATTTTTAAGCTACTTGTAACATTAGTAAAATATTGAGAACTCGTGGTTTTATCAACAAAATTTTCAAGGTAGACAGGAGTGTTATAAAATTCTAATGCAAAATGATATCAGAAAACTTGAAAGTTAAAGAAATTGCGAAGGCTTCACTAACCATTCAAATTGCAATCGACAACAGTAGTTAACAGCCTGTAAATGTACGTATATGGCAATTAAAATATAAAATACCTTAGTGCTTTGCACGGCTTTCATTTACCAGTCTACTAAAGCGTTGGAAACATTGAGTTGCATACATTACAAACAATTTCTCGTGTTATTAAATAATAACGATATGGGGTGAAATGCAGATGATGTGTGGAGAACGCGTGAAATCCTATAACCGCAGCGAATGGGGAAGCGCGGGCGTGCTTCCTCGTCTATTGGGTATTGGAGTGAGTACGAGTATTACTTCCTTGTTCACGTGTGTTAGTGGCTATCAATCAGACTTTTCAGCTACATAAGTTGACAACAATGATGGTCAGAATAATAAAGACGCCGCATGCAACCACTACCACTAGATATGCTTGGCTGGCTGATCTGGCTAATAATGTAGCCAGATCAGCCAGGGGATTTAGCCTACACTCTCCACGCTGGCCACACGGGTTGGAGAGGTTTCTTTGATGTTTTCAAGCTTGTGTTTTCTAAGTCCGTCATCTACGACATCCACGGGAGACTCGGAGTGGTCCTATTATATTCTGCCGGGAACAACACGGAGAGATATGCTTACTGTGGAAATCACATAAGAAATGGTAACAGGTAGACATCTATCACATTTGATTTGCTAAATTTAAAAGTAACGCCCTCTGGTCGACATAGATGATAGATGATCGAGGAGCGAGGCGAGAGAACTAGCTGACATTTTTTCATGCACTTCCACACCAAGTTAGACATAAAGCTGACTTTTGAAAAATAAACCACTAAGAAGAATAGGGGACCTCAAGCTGGCCCAGGAGCGCACCAACCGGCCGGATTATAGCAGGTATTAAAGTCATAACGCAGTCGTTCTCAAAGTTGAGAGAGACTACGAAATTGGTCCTTTAAAAAAGGCGTGAAAAGATTTCTTCAGGGTCGGCAACGCGTGAGTAGCACCGCTGGTATTGCAGGCGTCTATAGGTTGCTTTCCATCAGGCGGACCGTTTGTCTGTTTGCTTACTCAGTAGAATAAAAAAAGTTGATGATATCGCCCCCCTTGGAGGCTATTGCACCAGGGGTTGTATCTACGCAGGGGGCAAGTGATGACTGAGAGGCAATTACAGCCATCCTTCTCTATATTCCAAGATTCAAAGTTTGAAGTTAAACTCGCAGTTTTCTTTATTTTGATCACCAATTTATCATAACTTTTCGCATCCGAATCGAGTATTTGGCTTTTATTTGCGTGAGATAAACTTTGGATTCATCAATCAGGTTACTAATTCTTTAATCTAGTTAAAAAAAAACAGGTCGCAATTTTAAGAGGAAGTCAAGCCAACTTACTCTTAGTTTGAATTGCACCCAGTGCACATTTTGTAAAAAATGTTTGAGAACCTGTGTCGGAGGCTTTAAAAGTTTTACGGTACCTTGTTAGACCAGTATCGGAACGGGCGCAGATAAAAATCCAATCGGTTAAATTGGACAGCTATTTTTTTATCATATAAAAATTACTGTGAAGTGCTAAAACTGGTAAACACTTGACCTCTGCCGTAATTGTTATCGTTCGTGCCTAATTGGGGTTTCTTAAAAGGAATAAGCTCGGTTTTGTAATAATATTTTTTTTACTCCATTGCAGCTGCTGCGCTGCCATATTGTGGCGTTACTGATGACAATTTTGAATATTTTTAATCAATTAATATTATAAATTTTATTTTTATAGAGGTTTTCGTGAAAAACCAATTGGGTAAATAAGTTTCTGCAATGTTTTTTGCACACGGTTACATCTACTCTTAGAAGAATGAAAATATACATATAGTTACAGTATTTAACATTGCTAGTATTTAATAATAATAATAATAAGGTTAGGTTTCTTTCTCTGGTGCCCTGACCGCTGGTAGCTTGAGCCTTGCTCCGCTGCTGGCGGCACTCTAGGTTTAGGTTTTTATAAAGTTTTTATGTTATGTATTACATTTTTATATTTTACTTTTTATGTCAATTTTATAAAAACCTAAATCTAAGACTAAAGAAATAAATAAAGAGAATAATAATAAAATAATAAATAAATATATACGGACAAATCACACAGATTGAGCTAGCCCCAAAGTAAGTTCGAGACTTGTGTTATGGGATACTAACTCAACGATACTATATTTTATAATAGATATAGATAAACATCCAAGACCCAGGTCAATCTGAAAAAGATCGTTTTTCATTTTGACCTGACCGGGGATCGAACCCGGGACCATCCGTGTCGCAGCCTGGCGTGTTGACCGCTGCGCCACGGAGCTCGCCAATTTGGACCTATCACTGCTAGTAGAAATAAATTTAAATTATAATTATATGAAAGTAATAAAAAATAATTCCAGCAAAAAATTTGTCATTGTAGGCGAATCTTTTCACACAATTACACCAACAAAGGCCTACCTCTTAATTAAATCAGATAGAGAAGGAATAAAATTATTAAATACGGGTCTATTAGAATTTTACTTATACATACTCTACATATCTAACATCCTTTATTGAATCGAAATGATAATGCATTTACCAATATCCTGATAGGCGGGTCTCGCCGGATTTTCCTCGAAAGGATCTCGTTACCGAACTATGTTTATGGCGCGTTTATAGCAGCTTGTTTTACATACAATTGGCTCTCGCTTCTTTGCGATGTAAATAAACGGGTTATCGAGCCCTTTGTTGTGAGGCGAACTGAGATTCTTTACGACTGGTCCCAGGTCCCTTCTCTCTAAAGCTTGGCCCGATTTTATTTTGTCACTGCACCATTTTCACACTTATGTTACTTTATGTGCGGTTCAAAACATGATGAATGTTGGTCCAATATTCTTCACATTTCAAAATAAAAACTTAGCCTGATTTCATTTGTTTATCTTATGTTTTTTTTATGGTTAAATATGATTTTCTCCACATTTTTTTTATAAAATTATCTTTAAAGTTAAAATCTGTTTCTGAGAATGTATTGTAGGTATGTCCGTTAATTTACTTACAAAAGCTTTCTTTCGGTGCCCAAATTGAATATAAATCAGTAATCAGAAAATACCGTAGGTATTTACTTTGTGGGCTTTTATTTCGATACTTGGCAGAGCTATCTTATTTATTTATTCTATTTATTTAAAAAACCGGCCAAGTGCGTGTCGGGCCACGCGCAGTGTAGGGTTCCGTAGTTGCGAATGACAACTTCGAGTTCACACTATTCACACTCGCACCTTACAGTTTAAGAAAATTACAGCGAGTACAAGTTTTTGATACGAAACTTCAACTCGCTGTAATTTTGTATAGGTATTGTTTTTAAAATTGAAATCTGATTATAAACATCAATATGCCTTATCCGGTCGTATGTACGAAATTTGGTTGAAATGTGCTTAACTTTCATTGATTGATTGGATTGCGGCCTTACGTGGGACTCTTAACGACCAATAACATCTTACAATGAAAATAGTATGAAATTTTACAGTTTATAAGTTGGTTGCCTATAACTTTTTAGTTTGTACTTAGTACCCAGCTCTGATAGTTTTCCTTTAAACTTCAGTATATATACTACTGCTGTAATTTTTTTCACGAGTCTATATATAACCGTTTAGCAGATAGAGGGGGGGGGACACTTACGTCTAACAAAAATTCGCACTTTAAAACCAAATATTTCGAAAACGGATCCCTAAATCGAAAAATGGTGTTCTCAACCTCACAATATTTTTAAAAGACCTTTTTAACGATACCCCACATAATGGGTAAATAGAGAAAAAAAAATTACTCCCCCACTTTACTTGTATGGGAGCTAAGCTAAAAAAATTTTTTTTTCAAGATTTTATTCTACCACTTTTTTGCCATGATTAATATACATACTCATACCAAATTACAGCTTTCTAGTACTTATAGTCTCTGCGCAAAACCGCGGACGGACAGACAGACAGACAGACAGACATGGCGAAACTATAAGGGTTCCTTGTTTACTACGGAACCCTAACTAGGGCATGATGAATATATTTTAAGGAAGCAACACTAACTTTTCGGGCCATGAACTAAATTAGCCCGAATCGGGACGACGATGAGCCAAAATACATAATTCATTTCGTTTAATAATCTGATTACACATTTCCAATATTAGAAGCAGCGGGCGGTGTACATGATACAATGTATTTTTAGTGATTCACTACTGCTTTAAATAAAAGTAAGTAAATAACATACATATCATCATCAGGTCTTGGTTTGCCTCCACTGCAAGAGCACGACCCTATTGGTACTACCAGAGCCACATTAGCAGTCTGACGATTTGGCCTACACTGTCCACGCTGGCTAGACGAGTTGGAGAGGTAATTATTAATTGGATGGTATTAATTGCAAAAATAGAAACAATGATACATTTAAGTATCTCTTCCAAAGTAACTATTAATACAACATCAAAGTGATACAAATACTGCGTATTTATATTCTATATATAAATAAACTAATATTATAAAGAGGAAAATTTTGATTGTTTGTTTGTTTGCATTGAATATGCTCCGTGCGACACTACGGTATCGATTTTCAAAATTCTTTCACCTATAAAAAGCTAGTTTATCTGCGTGTGCAAGATATAATTCAAAATACGCGTTTCAAACGAAAACATATTTTAAAATGTAATCTTTATGGTTAATAATTTTTAACTTGTCGAAAGCATGTTATTATCTAAGAATAGTCAAACCAAGTCGTTACCAAAACAACACACAGTCGTACGTAACAAACATGCTACAACATGGAGCAATAAAATAATTTGTAGAACTCTGATGTGGCGTCCTTTTCTCTTGAACCTGACGTTTTGTGGTGGGAAAGAGATGGGGATGGTAGTAAAAGGATAGATATCGGGATGCAGGTACCCCGGCGAGCAGGCATGTGCATCTGCTTAGCGAAGCGGCTTAGAACAGAAAAGGAATGGAGTTGCGATGGCGTAATTTGTTTGATTTGTTCATTAATCTAGGTTGATATTGAATTTAGCTTAAGGTAAATTAAAAACATTAAAAAGGTACTATACTTACTACTTAAAGCAAAACATAACGTTTGAGAAAAGAATAACACAGCGAGTTGATCTCTCAAAATGTCTCAACAGGGTAAGCTTCATACAAAAAAATCTTTTCTACAAAGTCATGAACTTATTCACACTGTTAATAACTCTCTAAGACTTAACCAATTGTTGGATTAAGGAGTTCCTAAATAACAAAAATGAGCTTAAAAACATCTTCAAAACTTGAAAAATATCTGGAAAAAGTAAATCCCATCGAGCACACAAAAGTTGGGTAAAATATACACCTACATAAATATATGCTCCCACAGTAGATTGTGTTTATTTATATTAGTCAATCATTGCGTGGATCCATTAACCAAAGAAAACCAAAGCATCAGCTAATATCGATTAGATATCCTGCAAATGCATCATCTTTTCATCGTCCGTCTAATCGTATAAATAAATATATTTAGTAGCCGTACAATTACAACAGACCTGTCTAAACATTTCGCTGTGCGTGTTGGAAACATTTCGGCTTTTTGGTTTGGTGTTTAAATTACGGCCGTCGGGATTTCTCCATGCGATCAATAAATCAATAAATATATACGGCTATGTGTGCCGTCCGTCTGGACATTAATGGAAATAGTTGTTTGTTTAGGACCGCGCTATCCTTGCCCAGCGCCCGCGGATCTGTTATTAAACGGAAGCCATCTTGCAACACTTCCTGTGAAAATATCGAGAAAATAAAATCACTTAATTATTTAAAACTAACTGTTATCTGCGGCTTCGCCCGCGTTATTTATAGCTTATGTTCTTCTCAGTATCCTAACCTATGTGTATGCAAAACTTCACGATGATCGGTTCAGTAGATTCAGCGTGAAAGCGTAACAAACAAATAAACAATCAAACAAACTCACTTTCGCATTATAATATTAGTTAGAAGTTAGATAGTTAGATTAGATTACTTTAAATTACTTTAAATAAATATATATTTCTTTGAACATCTGGTAATTATATAGTCTAAAACAATGTTTAGAATATGTACGAAAGTGAAAATTGAAAGATGCCTATCTTTTTCATGGAAGCAGTAAGGAAAAAGATAGAAATCCTGTCGTTTCTGTGATATACTTACTAAAAACTGAATGTGAATATTCCATCGCCAAGAATCTAAAGCTGGAATCATAACCTACCGAATACTTCCTTATAACTAAACGGTTTTTATAATCACCTATACCAACATTAACAAATTCTAATTTCAGCTAGTACAGTTCACGAATCATCTATCTTATCTTCTCAGAATACGAGTTATCTAATGAGTTATTATACTCTGTCGATGCAGCAAACGGTCCTAGCAGACATCCACAAACTACCGTTCCGAAACAAAAACCGCTGCCGATAATAAATTATGCATTTTTTCAATCCCCGTGCACTGACGTTTTTAAAAAAAAAACTACCTGCTTTGGCGATGCCCGCACAATGGGCCCAACCACCATTTATTTGGGTGAGCGGACTAACATTTCACGTTTTCGTATTGGCCACGAAAAAGGAACAACTTGCACAAAGAATTCCGCATTTTCTGAGAACAAAAGTTGACCTTGTCTGAGAAACAATATTTTACAGAGTCGTTGACGGCTGCCCTGAAGCAGGAGAATATTGAAATATTTGTTTCGGGATTCTGCACTTTTACATACAATATAAAGGCGTTTCAATGTTTAAGGTACTAGGCAAAAGATGAAGTTGGTTTGGGTAAAACTTAGCATACAGATAGTCCATAGCCTGATTTAATAAAAAGTAACCTTCAAGATTTCTGATGAAACAAAGCGGTCGGGATCGCGGAATAAGATTCAAAACCTGGAGTGCTATTTTTGAACGCGGGCCACTCGTCTTCGAGCGATTTTTGTATGGAGAAATCGTTCGAAGACGAGTGGCACGCGTTCAAAAATAGTACCCCTGTACGTTATAGTGTGAAAATGACCCGTGAAAGCTTTTAAGACAAGCGCTGGAGCCTTGTTTGTGCGAGGAGGCGCTAAATGGCCACCATCGCCGGCGCGCCCACGCTACAGTCACCACACACTTTGTAGAGCAATCGGTAATTTTAACTAATCAGCATTTTTAATTAATGGTAAAGTTGTAGATAGTATCAAGGCTTGTCACATCAATTTGATTGTTCCGGACCCATATTCACATATGTAATTACGAAGTTAATTAGTTTAAGTCTAATAATTGCAATACAATGATTTGGTTGATTTTACCCAAATAATAGTAGTCTGTACCTATCTTACACAAGTTTTAAAGCCAGTCTCAAATCCAATGTTTTGGGCATTAAGACAGATGTAGGAATTTGACTAACCATCTTCATTAGCAGTGACCAGAGATCTTAGAACAATATAGGTAGATACTCTCTAATACACCAAAAGGTCAGTAATGCTAAATTAATAAATTGCACCCACATACATAAAATTGCATTATTCCTAGTTTAACAAAACAATCTTCTTTTCTCTCGTTGCCTAGAAAGTTGCCTGGGTTTTATTCAAAATGTTGTTACTCATCTAAAATGATATTGGTATCACCTCACAACACACTAATAGGAAGATTAAAAATGTATAGTATCCAATAGTATCGCACGTGTCCCTAAGCATGATGACTCATGGTGTTCCGATCGCCAGACCGCTGACCGGCAAAGCGTCGGAGTCAAGTTACAGCAGCTTGCACTTCACAAGTACGCTGACTTGGATATGCCATTGTCTTCTCTATTACGCTTTCATACTACTATATATTATCAAGCGCAATATGCGGTAGTAAACGAGACGCTTTCTAAGAAAAACAATCATCATAAAATTAGACACAGTACTGACAGGTGAGGCTACGTATATAGATGTAAAAGAAAACTACCCACTTACATGTATCGCAAAAGAATTGCTTAGTTTGGAATCAAGTTCAACCTGTAGTAGTGAGTACCAGTTCTAATCTGATGCAATTGGTACACAATCATACAGTAGGCACAGAGGAAAAATATTAGTATTAACTTTTATAATAATGCTATCTGTTATCCTTAGCGAAATATATTCATTTTATTAAAAGTTAATGCAGAGCCATACTAGAGTACCGCAGGGGTTATTACTAGATTCTCTACTATTTATGATAACACTACTAGCAACAATTTTACAGATATGATTGTAGCTAGTGCCTTGTGCTAAGCATTTGCATTCAATAGATATCTCCACTACACCTCCCGCTACGCAACTTGGCACATTTCTAACACAAAAGAGGAACAAGTTAAATATTTGTTAAAATTATTGTGAAAAGACATATACCTGTTCGCAAAGCTCACTAGAAACGAAATTCTGAAAGACTATTCACTGCGACAGCTTATGGTCCAGACAAAGGCGTTTGGATGTGTGAATGTGTATGTACAGTTTGTACAGTACCGGTGCGTATACACGTGTACAACTGTTGACTTAACAAAACGTATTGGTATTGTTTACCGACTGCACTAATGCAGTTCTCTGCGCACCGTTCCACGAGAACCGAGGAATTTTGTGTAACGTACCTTGAGGTTATAGCAAAATATTTCAAACATAAGATATTTCAATTCTGTCAACTGATTATCACCGATGATAAAATATAACCAGTGAAGTAATTCATCAGATTGCGACCGACTAAAACCTTTTGTTGTTACAAGCTTTTATTAAGTTTACTCTGTTAGTTTTTCTGCTAGGGATAAATCTTGCAATTCAATTTTGAAGCACTTTAGCTCGAAGCTTTATATATTTTATCCCCGACCTATATAATGTATTCGATTTCGATATTAATGATTACTAAGAAAACAAGCTCATATCCGAACCAAGTTTCCTTATAGGTTTCTCAAACCAATGATTCTTAAGTTAACGACAAGTATGGAGTTAGTAATTATGAGCGACCATAAAACTGCCGGTTATGTACCAGCCAATTTAATCGGCGACAAGATCGAAAAATAGTGAATGTTGTAACGTAAGTACTAGCGATCGATAATAAGTCTTATTATAATAACTACGTAGAAATTAAAGTCAATTTCGAAATTCTCCAGCGGGCAGAGGAATATAATCGGCCTTAATTACACGGCTATCCATCATCGAAAACCAACAAACGAGGTGGTTTCGGAAATAGGCGCCCACCCACACGGCTCGGGCCAAATTGAACATGGCTTGACCTTTATCAAATAGACAGGGTGGTTAAATGAACATGGAGAGTATTCATTAAGGGTGCGCTAGTCAGGTGTTTCGCCATACAAAATCTGTAGGGTGATGACTCCGTTGTTCGGTATCGTTTGTTTAAAGTTTTCAATTCTATTGATTTGTTTTGTCGTTATCTATGCTTGTATGGAATCATAATTGTAAAATTATAAGTACTTTAAAAGTTATGAGTCTCAAAACATTCCGTTTTAACACGTAATTTTAACGCATCTTTGGGCACAATTAAATACCGGAAGGAGTATAAAATCTCTAAAACAAAATTCATACAAGCATAGTTTGGTTATTAAAAAATATAAATTATTTTACTTTAAATAAAAACATTCAGCTATTTTATCACAAGAACACTTCTCCCAAACGCATACTCGCGAATTTTTAGACGACGAAGATTTAGATTTTCAACAATATTTGTGTTTGCACACACTAGACTGTTGTTCCGATGTGCTTATACATCAGTGTGAATAGTTCCGGACTGTTCAAAACCGAGTCTATCCCTTTCTCAGCGAAATAGCACGCATTTTAGCCACGTGCGCTGACGAGTTCGAGTTCCCGACTAGCGCATCCTTAAGTCAAGGATATGAAAAGCAATTACTAGTGGAGAAATAACGTTCTTCAAAACGCTGTAATGCATAATATTAGATGGTATTAGTACCTATTTCATAACGTTTGTAGGTATACTTCCGGCGAAGGGAAATATCGGGAACTTGCAACCAGTCAGTTTTTAATTATTGTGTGATATTTATGCTGCAGATGGCACATTACGTCGATTACTTGGGTTAATGTTAATAGATGGCTATGATAAAGCACCTTGCTACACCATACACGTGTAAACATAGTACCCAAATACAAGTCATTTAAAATTTAAAATTTTAACCAACCCGCGACATGAAAATCTCTATCTTGTTAACGGTTAAACCGATTTTGACAAATCATGTCTAAGAGAAACTGCCAAGAAACCTGCTATCAAAGAAAAATAACTGCATCCAAATCGGTTTACCGTTTTAGAGCTACACAGAGCGGTCAAACTAAAAACACCCCACTCTTTGCGGGGTTTAAATATTTTTAACCGCCGCAATTAAAATTTTGCAAAGCCGTCAAGCTTTTTCTTATTCGTCATGTAAGGAGTAAAAAAATCAGGAATCAAGAAGTGACCCTGGTGAACTTAGATGTGCTTTTCTTTGTTCCAGAAACCATTATTAATCTCAAGAATTTCTTAGAATGTGACAAGAGATTGTGATACTGTCCGTCAGAGAAGCGAAGGCAGATATGATCAGCGGTCGTGCTAGGGCTTCGCCCCCGTATCGCGCGTGCATCGCGGCGGCTAACGAGCTATGGGCGTTTCAGGTAAATCCTGCCGGGATAATAGGATTGTTTGTGGAATAATTGCAGTTGCGAGTATGCTTTGGCCGGAGGGATGCCAATGTTGTTGAAGTATTTGCTGCTTTGTTGATGCAACAGATAGTTACCAAAATAGTCTTCGTTCGCTAAAGAGGAACTTCTCTAAAAAGCACCTTCGCTAAACGGCAGTCTCTCTAAACGACATACAATCAGTCAATGCAGAGAATGTGAAAATGTGAAGGTGCTTGCTTCATGTATTGCACAGTCTTTTTCAAAAATTAACTTGTCCCTATGCCAAATTGAATTGAAGAGACGCGGTTTTGTAAAACGACGAACTGTAATATACCTTGAACTTCGTGTGCCAGCTTTATCTTTCTAGGGTTGAAATAGAACCAGAAAATATGTGCCACTTAATAGCAGTAATAGTGTAGATTTTCCTAAATGCCAGTAATTCACAATAGATTCCACAACAAGCAAAACCGTACTAAACCCGCGATTGTCAGCTCGTGTTTCAGTAATCTAGATAATCCGGCAATTCCGAGTACTATTTGCGTCCGAGGCCCGGCGAGTCCAATAATGAGGATTGTTCGATACGATCTCGCGGCTGCGCCCGCGCCGATCTCTCCTCCAGATATACTCCTCGCTCCTCGCTCGGTGCCTTTGTACTGCAGGATAAACACGCCTTCTTTCCGAAAGTCATTACATGGACCACATATTGTTAATACAGCATTACTTTCTCAAAAAAAAATACTTGCATTAACAAACAATGGCGCAACTAATCGCGCCAACTTATCAATTTTTTTTAACTTGGTCTGTTTTTTCTGGTAAGGACAGATGCACTCATATTTAAATGCACGATTAAAATTGTACGTTGAAAAGAAATATTATGATATTTTCACAAAAATAAAACAGATATGGCTTGATTGATGTGAAGTGTAATTCGTTGTAAGTACTCGTCAGTCTAGATAAAAATATTTATAGGCAATGCAAATAGCATATCGACAAATCATTTTTATAAAAAGAAAAGAGTCTGGGTGGGTTGTTAAAAATGAAAATGATTCTGCCAGCAAACTACGGTGATTACGCCAGGCGGGCCAGCCTGAGGGATCTCCGCTTATTGCCACATGATTGAAGACTCCGCCGCCTCCACCGCCGGCTTTCTGAAGTGTGAGCGAGACAGCGAACCTCACGGCCATAAGACAAACAAGGATGGGAACAGTTCAGCATCTGATTAGCATCCCAATTACGGCGCGAGCGCAGTAGGATCGAATCTTTGGTTGTAGTGTTGTACCTAAGGGTTATCGATGGAAGAAAGTTTTTTAGCGCACTGTTATTTAAACCTTTGAAAGATTAATAAAATATTAAACCATAGGCGGGTTACTATTATCATATATTTATTTATTATCAAAAAAATATTGACTTTCAAGGAGAAAGAACCATGGCTGAATTACGTTTAATGTGTAAAATTTGTTCAGCATATAATGTTTATTTGCGAAACAGCAATTCAAACGATATGTTAAGTACCATCATACACAGACTACTCAATGACTGGTGTGCCCCTTCGAGCAACACGGAAGGGAGTAGCCATACGCTGCATTCCCCTCTGTCAAGGTACAAGCAAAATTAGGCATATGCATGTCTATGTGTTAGTTGTGTGTGACTCATCTGTACACAAATTATTTTTTCTTTTTTATGTAATTTTTTGTGACAATGTCATAATTACTATCAAGTGACAGTTTAAGTTTTGTATGTAGGTGTCCGGAACTAAACTTGTGTGAAAAATTGTCACAGTAAATTGTCGCTTTGGCCACTCCCTCCGTCCGGTACGGAGGCCGTGTTGCTCGAAGGTGTGCCCCCAAGTTGCATTTATATATCTAACTAAAGCTTCTTCGTATACTGAAAAGCTAAAAGGCAAGATTATCCAATCGCTACGAGTAGGGCAGTAAGTATCATAAATTGACAGTTTTAGCAGTCGATCATTTAAAGACTACTTAAGATGCCTTTTCGGCAATAACTCGTATTATGCCTTACTGGTAACTTCTCAAGTAACATAATTATGTAACTCCCTTGCATTAGTATAAGAAGATATGTTCCTGAAAAAAAAATAACTTATCGACGTCGATTGAGGCAACCCTAATAACGAGAATAGCGGTCGTCGCAAGGCGGGGCGCTCGTGAAGAGATTACATCAGCAGCAAGGAAATTTTAAATAAACAAGAAATTATGAACAGACTCAGATTATACCCTCCATGACTCGGCGGTGGCGGCAACTAGCTGCGTTTGCGCAGTTAACTCGATAAGCCTCGTGACTTCCAAATTGCTCTGTCAAGAGGGTAATTTTCTTGAAGTTACAGCCAGCTTTTTATATATTTTTAATTATAAAGCTGAATACAGGGAGCTATTAAAATATCAATCAAACAAGACGGTCTCGCTAGTTTGCATATATGTATCATGTTGGTATGTATGTGCAATTGGTATTTAAACGAAGTTTTTTTCCCTATCTGTTGATGTTATGTCTCACTGCTGAGCAAAGGCCTCCCCCTGAATGCTCCAATCAGTTCTATCCTGCGTTATTCAGGTGTAAATCTATCCATATCATCTCGCCATCTCATCTTCCTGGTCTGCCTATACCACAGCGGCCGTCCAGTTTTGCCGACCTTTCTGGCCGCATGCGAAAAACATGTCCCACCCAGCCCCATTTCATACCAGCAGTTTTTGCACCTAAGTATATCTGCAATTTTCGTCAGGGAGTGCAAATAGGTGTTCCTAACTTTGTCTATAAGTCGCAAGCCTAATATGCTACGCACCATTGCTTACTTACTTTTTTTAATTGAAGGTGACCTGCAAATGGCAGTCACTTTGATATATATTTATATGTAATTTGAGATGATAGTTGTACGTGCAGAGTTTACGACCGCGTCGAGGCATAGCAGCGAATAAAATAACAGTTGTTATGAATGCCGTGGTAAGAAAAAGGAAATTCTCAACTTAAGTTGAACTATAACTGTTTTACTGTCTGTAAGTTAAGTATTTTATATACTTAAACATTTATTTCCACAGATGGTGCCATTGCTGGTCTGGGTAAAAATAAAAAAGTAAGCACAACATGTTTCTCCTTCATCCCATTGGTAGAGGGAATGGGCGAAAATGTCAATTAATAAATGCGGCTAGCAACCCATCACATTAAACACGCCTACCAGAATGCAAAACGCGCCCTTTGTGTCTAGTGGTCCTAGGCTCTGTCTAGCCGTAAGAGATAAAGACGTGATCAAATAATATCTGGTGTGTGATACTGGCGCAATGAGATGAGATGAGAAGTAGGTAATGTTTATAACGGAAATCTCAGGTAAATTTGATTTTTTCCAACAGTCCGTTAAAGTCTTCCTGCTAGATCATATCATACAGACCAAGGTTTATTTATTAATTGAAAAAAAAAACACCCTTTTCATACAAATTTACCGGCCAGCTAAACACTTTTGTATCTCAGGTTAATTTGAATTTTTCCAACAGTACATTTAAGTCTTCCTGCTAGAATGTATTATACTATACTTCAGACCAAGGTCTATGTACTACAATATGTTATTAAAACCATGTCCGGCTGAACTTTCATATTCCTGGAAATTAAAAAATATCAACATTTTCATACAAATTCCCGGCCAGCAGAACACTTTTGAATAGGAATGACATTTTTTTTTACTTTCCAGCTTTAGTCCCATAGGAAAATTGTTCATATAGACGGACTTAGTTGCCCTTTTAAGGATAGGACAGGGTTTTATTAACAGACTTACTGTATATTAACAGAAGTAGCTAGGCTTGCAAGGATTATTTTTCGAAGATATACCTAAAGTGATGAGACTCTTTTCACCGTTTGTCAGCATTACCCATTTTAAATTGTTAATTGCTATAATATTAAGTGATTTATGGACACGGCAGTGACGCAACGTTGTAAAGTATGAAAATTCTATGGCTAATTAATTCAAAACCTTAATAAGGTCCGTCAGCGTTAATGTTAAAATATGCATACATAAAGTTTGATACACAGAAGTTTTTAATTGCCTTCATATACGAGTATATCTTATTTGGATCTAAAGTAATATAATTTTTAAAAATTCTTTCGTACTGCTCACCACAGGCATGTAAAAAAATTTTTTATTGCTCACTTCCGTTATGAAAGGTACTGTACCAAATTTCAAGTTTCTTAGTACAGTAGTTTTGGCGGTGGTGGTGCGTTGATATACAAGTCTGTTTTGTATATAAAGATTAATATTTTGTTAGGAAGGATTGTATGCAGCGACATCTATAGCTTTGCGTTGCCACCCCTATTGAAAATAGAACCTTCTTCTGAGCGACTGAACATAAACGAACGGTAACGGAACCCGAGCCTCGTCCGCTACAACTCACCACCAGCTCACCACGGCTGAATACAAACCAATTTGACATTAGTCATTACCCGCGACCACAATATGCTCGGCTAACTAGTTCCGTGCCCGATCTGTTATTATGCTGATGGCTGGTTGAGCAACCTTAGGGTTACCAAGTTGCCGTGTCGGTTACTTCGAACTATTGATGTATACTAGCTTAAAAACGACGGAAGTTTGCGTTATTCTTTTGTTTCAATTATATAAATAATTAAATATAAAAAGAAAAGACTTACACAGTCTAGATATGAGAGCGATACAAGTGTATATTTTGCAGAAGCACCACATATACCTTACTTAACTACTGGTGGTAAATTATGTGAGTATAACATTCGTATATTACAAGTAAACATTTTTATAAAAATGTAAGTACCTAGTTGACAAAATTGTGTTTTGTAGAGCCATGCACAATATTGCTCGCAACCACAAAAACCACTCACTAAAGGTTTTGGCAACACAACACACAAAACTAGTTTTACTAGCAAATGATGCTTCTAACAACATATGTGTTTGGTATTAAACTAGCGATATTTAAGTTCAGCATGCAGACAGTTCCATAGTACTTTGAAACCTACTGATCGAAAATGTATGGAGCAGGTGAAATTTTTTCTCAATTTTAGGCTTGTTCATAGAACAAAAGTTATTAGTTTTCATGTTGAGAACATATGTAGCTTTAAATTTTCTTTAGTTCAATACCAAACACATTGTATAAAATGTATGTAGAACAAATAACATCAAGTTCTTCTATCTGACGTAGGCTTATGAAATTTCCAGAGGCATATTTGAGACCACACTATTCAACTTGTCATTAAAATAATATTCAATAGTTGACCTTCGATTTATGGGCATCTCTCAATAGAAGAGCCACTATCTCCGTGCATATTTATGAATATAAATTGGCAGTAGGTAGCCCTGCGGAGGCTTCGGACATGCTCTATTCATAAGAAACAATTAACCGGCCCCTTTCATGTGTCAATAAAACGCGATAACTACTTGTAATTGGTGGTGTAACTGGTGTGCGACATCCACCATTGTTATTGTAGGTATTGAACAGCCATCGACATCGAGTAATTTACAATTTTTCACATTGATATGTTGGGGAAGGTGAGTCGAGTGGCGAGTAGTTCGAAAACCATTTCATAAGTGAGAAAGAACTCTATTAAAATGCTTTGGAGTTGTTTAATTTGTCAGTGTAAACTGTCTCTTCTCACCATGGAGGACACTAGGCACACTAGCGACTCCTAGAAATAATTTTATTCTTTATACTTCACAAATAGACAGAAATTAAAAAATGTAAATCATATAAGCCTTAGTAAACAACCTGAAGTATTTTTGGAATCATGTTTAATATTATCATTTTTAATATATTTAATTAACTGACATTAAATTAATACTACTCTCTACTTTTACTATTACTTCAGACGCAAGTGACTCTACCAGTTTATTTTTCTTGATTTTTCAAAACAGTTACAAAATTGGTCTTTTACAACTCGACTCGCCAATGCTCGAAACCATAATCTTGGCTCTACCTGTGTAAGTTTGTTTCTCTCCTAGTGTTTCTCGAATAGGTTACCTGAGGAATGCCAATGGTCCTTCGAGCCGGATACGAGGAATAATTTGCGACAGTGGTACCCATTCAGTAATGGTGTGTTATTAAGTTCAACACAATAAAATTTCAAAACGCTTTTTGTAAGCTGCTAGACCTCATTGACAGCAATTTGAGTAAGTATATTAGTTGATACTTGGTTGGAACATACTCAATAAGTTTTCTGTGACAATAAATTAAAATGGTCTTGCTGCTATATAAAAAGTACCTAATACATGTAGATCTCAAACTTAAAAAGTAAAAGGTAGTACCTAATAAGAACTAACTCAGACACAAAATAGACTCAAAACTTACTTGTTAAAGTATACCTGGGGTAATAGTGATTGGACCCTTTAAGAAGTGATTTAGCCAAAGGATTAGAACAATTTTTCCTAAGGGGCTAATATTAGGAAATCATTTTTTTTTTATTTCCATTTAAAATATTCAATCGGGTGACTGAATAATTTGAAATATATGTCAATTTGTATGTCAAAAGATGAGTTTCCAGCATTGGTCCCATAGGAAAAGTTGTTCAAATTGACGGACTGAATGATCCCGTAAAGGTTCCAAAATGATTAATACTCGTATTTCACGGCGTATTTAACTCTATGAGTCACTTCTAAAACTGCTTGTAAGTAATAAAACTAGTAATAACCTCGTTTCTAGATTTTTATATTTCCAATGAGATGAGATGGACGGATAGACAGATTTTATCATGCTAATAACTGTCGCGGGGTGACCATCAAAGAAAGCCGCCGTCACATAAATCCCCGAGAAATTATCATAACGAGTCGGTTTTGTAACAAAATTGTGTCTTTCTGAGAAATTAATAACACCCGCTATAAACTGAGATTTACAGCGTTCCGACTGTTTGACTTCGACTCTACGACTCGCACTGACCTAATATTGTCGTGGAAAAGGCACAGGAAAAGTAAAAATATAAACAAGCAAGACCGAAGTTAATAACATACTGTAGTAATTTAGTAAACTTGTTGCTGCCAGCGGCAAACATAATTTCCAAAGATCTTTTCTTTTTTGTGTTCATTGATACTCAAGAAAATTGGCCAAGTGCGAGTCGAGCTCGCTCATGAAGGGTTCCGTAGATGCCAGCTTAGATTAGCCAAAAAGCTCTATAATTTTATTTTATTTTTAAATAAGAAGAAGGAGATTACTCGGGCGAAGCCACGGGTATATATATATTATAACAGCTAGTACAGAATAATTCAGTACATAGCTTCATTACAACAAAATAAAAAGTGCGATTTTATTTCGTAGTGATTTAAAAAAATAAAAGACTAAAATTTTGCAAAATTAATTTTAGACGTATGTGTGTTACTGGAATTGGCAATCTCCTTTGGGCAACATTAGACTAGTAAAATTTTTTGACATACAAATAGTAAATACATCATCATCATCATCATCCCCCAGTCCCACAAATTCTGTCTAGAAATCGACCTGCACATGAACTTAAGTCAGCTTCAATAGCAGATTTTCTGTAGAACTGTGCATAATGAACGCACACATTAATATATGAAAGAATAATTTCTCAACACAGGAAACACGTAGGTACTAAGTGAATACAAATTGTTCAAAACATTGGCTGACTATGGCCTTTCTCCTAAATACGGTCTAATGAAACTATGTTAACAGCGAATTCAGTCCGAAATACTGAACAACTTTCCACATGGAACATATTATGAAATACCTACTTATTAGGTATTATAAATTATAATGTAATAATATTTAAATGCAATAAATCCTTTATAAAAGTTACAAATCCGAAAGCGACGGTGTCTCTGACCTATTCACGCTTCAATTACTGAACCGATATAGATGAACTTTGGCTTGGAGAACACTCCGGGGAAGAATACGAATCTAATGACACCTCACACTTTAAAATCGGTCAAGTCGTTTCGGCTACAGGAGGCAACAATGGAACAGACAAAAAACGGGTCAGCCGGGTAAAAAGCTGGATCAGAAGTTCTAAGTTTTACGTATTTCGCTACGTTTTATAATTTATCCTGATATTTCTACAGTACCAATTAAGACTGCCACAAAAATAAATAAACGCTACACATGCGCGAAAAGCATTACCCTCCTTCTGGATTGGTCAGCCGGGTAAAAAGCTGGATCAGAAGTTAGAAGTTTTACGTTTTTCGCTACGTTTATTTATCCTGATATTTCTACAGTATCAATTAAGACTGCCACTAAAATAGAAAAAAGTTAAGTACTTTTGAAATGAAATGAAATGATATTTATTGCGTTAAATGTGGTTCATACAATGGTGGTACAATAATACTAGTTTCACACATTAGTCATTTCTGACATGCAACAGACAAAATAATGTCAATATACATAAAATAAAGCTAAAATAAATTGAATTAAATAAATTGGCGCTTACATTAGGAGGATTTAGGACTACCCACCCCCGTTCTCGAGATTAACTTCAAAGCTCATCTACTTTTGGTTAAACAGCCATATTAATTGGGTGTAGTAGCATCCGCGGAAATAATAAAGGAATGCCCGCTTCTCGCAGCAATTAAAAGTTTAATCACCCTCGTAACACCTCGCGATACAGCCATGATGAGGTTTGAGTTATAAGCAACCGTGATGGCGTTGCTCGCAAGACGTGTTGCTGATATAAATAATTTAAGATATTTTTAACAAAAAACAAAAACCGACTTCAACCCTATCAATTTATTTAAATAAGCGTAAGAATAAAATTTAAAAAAGTGTAAAACGAACGGCATACATGTAAAAAATTTTTTGGTTTTTGTGTATTTTTTCAAAAAGCGCTCGTCATATTTCGGTAAAAATTTAATGGGACCATCTGTAAAGTATTACCTATCGAACAAATCGGTCCAGGCGTCTTCGAGAAATCGGGACATAAAAAAAATAAAGATTATGACGAATTGAGAACCTCCTCCTTTTTTTGAAGTAAATATATATTTTTTTAAATATTTTAAATATATACGGACAAATCACACAGATTGAGCTAGCCCCAAAGTAAGTTCAAGACTTGTGTTATGGGATACTAATTCAACGATACTATATTTTATAATAGATACATATATAGATAAACATCCAAGACCCAGGTCAATCTGAAAAAGATCATTTTCCATCTTGACCTGACCGGGGATCGAACCCGGGACCTCCGTGTCGCAGGCAGGCGTGTTGGCCGCTCGGTTCATAAATAAATACTATACACAGTTAAAGATTTGTACAGCATTTCTAGTTATTTGTTATAACTCAAAAAGGTTAATACAAATTATTTTTTGACCTTTGTTTCCAAACTAGACAGGAGCCTGCATTTTGGAATCCAGTGGTGAAAACACTAACAAAAGAAAAAAATAAATACAATAGGTAAGAGCTTCTTTAAAATACTATGTACTTAGCTTTCAGTGATCGCTGCTTGGGTACTTGTATTTTAATACATCATTTCAGTAGAATGTCTCGAAACCATTATAACACTTCCGGGACAGTCTCACCTGTAGACGTAAATCTATTCTTATTACTATGGTTTCTGTTGGTTATGTCCGCAACCGAGTTAAAATAGTCTTTTTATCCTGTAAAAATCTGCTAAAAATGTTTTCCATTATCATCAAACATATAATGGAATCGGGTTAAGTGCCGTTCGCGTTTACGTTTACAGAAATGTTATTAATTTTTGTATTCAGTGTCTTGTGACTAATGGATGCCATAAGGCGATTTTATTTTTAGGGACAAAGAGATAAAATCACTTTTCCTTTTTTAATTTTATTTGTAGCTATCAAAATATTGTTAGATCTGCGTAGATTTATAGCCTATGCCGCCCATAGATAAGTTAGCTTTCTATAAGTGAAATAATTTTGAAAATCGGGCCAGTAATTTCGGAGAAGCTTTCCTTTTTATAATTAGTATAGATATACATAAAATAAACTTTACACCTTTTTAGGGTTCCGTAGTAAACTAGGAACCCTTATAGTTTCGCCATGTCTGTCTGTCTGTCTGTCCGTCCGCGGTTTTACTCAGAGATTATAAGTACTAGAAAGCTGTAATTTGATATGAGTATGTATACTAATCATGGCAAAAAAGTCGTAGAAAAAAATCTTGAAAAAAAAATACAAGTGGGGGAGTAATTTTTTTTTTCTCTATTTACCCATCGTGTGGGGTATCGTTAAATAGTTCTTTGAAAAATATTGTGAGGTTGAGAACACCATTTTTTGATTTAGGGATCCGTTTCCGAAATATTTGGTTTTAAAGTGCAAATTTTTGTTAGAGGTATGTGTCCCCCCCTCTATCTGCTAAATGGTTATATATGTATACGTAAAACAAAAATTACAGCACTAGTATATATACTGAAGTTGAAAGGAAAACTATCAGAGCTGGGTACTAAGTGCAAACTAAAAAGTTATAGGCAACCAACTTATAAAATGTACTGGAAAATGTAAAATTTCATACAATCTTTATTTTTAGATGTTTTTGGTCGTTAAACTGTGAGGTGCGAGTGTAAACAGTGTGAACTCAAAGTTTTCATTCGCAACTACGGAACCCTATACTGCGCGTGGCCCGACACGCACTTGGCCGGTTTTGTTCTCGCCTTGCAATAGCAACTTTTAAGCTTCATTGCGGTGCAACGCACCCGGCTGCTGAAAGCTTTACATGGAATGAGAAGAATTCCCCAAAGGGTGTCATTTATTAAGGTAAAGCCTTCTTGATAAAAAAATCGGGCAGTAAGTGCGGTGCTGGCATAGCTCGGATGCTGCCCACCGGAAGAGATTACTCGTGGATGGCATGTTGATGAATTTATCCGACAAAATCCGGGGACTTTATCATGAATCGCTGAGTATTTTTGGGTTTGCATTGCAGCCAGTCACTCTGTGTATTAAAAACTAGCTGTTTCCCGCGACTTCATTGATGACAGCGTGAATTATAGCCAATGTTTGTTGCCCGCTGTTGATGTATATAGCTTTAAAAGAGTAAATATTTTTTTTATTTAAGTAGCTTTATTAGGTGAACGAAATCCAATACAAACAACATACACAAAAAGTAAAAACTTTCGTCTAAACTTTATAATATTATCTTTATCACCTATCAATTTACTTTGGGGCTAGCTCAATCTGTGTGTTTTGTCCGTATATATTTATTTATTTTATTTATCAGGAAAACACTATTTTGCATGTTTGTGGGCATTTTTTTTTCACAAATAGTAAAGAAAAAGGATGGTGATAATTATATACGCAAGGATAGTGTAAAATGTACGAGAAACTACTTGTTGTGCGTTCAAGAGAACATTTAAAGCAAATTTAATTTGTTTCATTGTTTCTGATCGATCCATTTAGGTTTCGAAGATTCTTTACAATTTAGGTATAATGGATTTTCTCTTGGAAGATCTATTATTACTTTAACCGAAGCCACTATTTAAACAATACACCATTCGTATTCCCAAGCGTTTTTGCTGTAATGGCCATATTTCTCAGATGGCTCGATCGCGACCAGTACGGGTAGTTAAGCCAATATTTATGTAGAAATGCAAGACTGCAAGTTTTTACGGCGCATCCACATCGGTTACAGATTTACAACCTTCGTTTTACAGCCATTTTGAACCTTACTCGTTTACAGTAAAGCCTAATATCGACGGATACACCATTAAATCGAAGATGGCTAACGAACAGGGCTAGTTTTTCTGGGCAGCGTCGACAAAGTGTATTTTGTTACAACCACGTGAAGTTTTACAGCTGCTTCGTGCAAAAATACAAATGTTTTTGTGGGCCGTAACTCATTTCCTATGCAATGAAAACTGTCACTTATATCACAAAATTGATGAGGGTGCTTATTTCTTAGAAGCCGTAATGATTGCTGCATTAAGTTTAGATATAATAAGTATGTAGCAAGTGCATTGTATGAGAACAAGTTATTATGTATTGGAAGGAGGAAAATTAGACTCGATACCTAAGTATATAAATATTTTCTCGTATAAGTATGTACCTATAGTTAATATTTAAGGTTCCCTAATTTAGTGTACTGATTAAGAAGGTAAATGTCATGATAAAGTTTAAGACGTAGTAACTTGTACCTGATCAGCTTGTATTAATACCTTAACTATAACGTTAGTGTGATTGTAGGTACTTTTACTAAGCGTGCAAACTCTAGAGTCTCCAGGAACAGGCAAACCAGACGTGCTTAGGTTACATGCGTAGTGCAATTTCGCAATGCAATTTGCAACTCACATAGGTACATAGACCCACGCATCTATTTGTCTGATCGAAATGTTCGCTGTAGTAAGCCGTCCCACCATAGATGCGACTCAATACTTCTTTCAACTAGCTCGGCTCGGCACCGGTCGTCGCCTTCTGTGATTTATTGGGCCTCGTTTATTTTATTTCCCAATTCGTTTTACTTTATGGCCCAACTTCTTCTAATCTTTTCGAACGGTTCCCCGAACATGCCTGATTTATTCTCTTGCCGTGGAAATAGAAATATTTAACTCGGATTAAACGTGATCTTAAACATGGTTTTCATTTGTGTTTGTGACAATGTAGCCAGCCACTATACTTACTCGTATCTACGGTTTTGGTGATCCAAGATTTAATACCATTTTAATAACCTTATCAAAGAATTGAAATAGATTGGTATGTAATAGGTGTTGAATTTCTCTGACGTAGGTAAATATATAAGTAGAAATAAAGAGCACTGTTTGTTACTAATAGAGTCAACCTATAGGAATATGAAAAGGAACTATTTATTTAGAATAGTTCACGTCGGAGCAGTTCCCTATAAAACTTGGCGGAAGTATAAAGGTAAACCTTTCAAGTGCTGCACGTGGAGCAAGTTTCATTGGTTCCAGGCCATTCGAAGCCGTGACTGATCACCAAGCAAACAATGCCTGGTAGCGGCCGCTCGAATTCCACCACGGCTTATTCTATTCAATTTTGAGCACTTTTGTGTTAGCCCTCCCGGCCTGACTAGAAACAATACTAATTATTTTTAATTTTGTATCACAAAGAGCTTGGAAAAAAGTTAAGACGGCTAAATTACTTTTGAAAGCTATGCAGGTAAATGTGAACATCCATTTTGATTTTGTAAGCAAGTAGGTACTTTATTATACTGCTACAGCTTTCGGAAAAGTAGGGATCTATAGGACAAGTGACAAAGCATAATTGATTGGCGACAAAGTTAACGTCCGGGGGTACAAAAGAGGCAGGTATCGGCCTCGGACAAGTGAATGACAAAGCCAGAAATGTATTGTGCCGGTGCGATCAGAGACGTATTGTTGCACAGTGCAATTTTTTGCTGTTGGTTATGCTTTCGCGTCTGCCAACAAAGATTTAAAATTTGTATAGGTAGATGTAAGCTGTAATCCGTGAATTTAGGTACTTGTAAAATGCAAACTTACCAAACAGATGCAGCGAGCCCGAAGTAATATAGGAGTAGGAAGACAACAGCACAATTCGGATTGGCTAATCCATCGTGAGCTAGCAGCATCCTCGTCGGTATGGCTGAGTCCTTGGCACAGCCGGCGGCGGAGCGCCCGGCGGCCGCCCGGACGCCCCAGCCGGCCGCCGCAGCACATCGGCACAGCGCCACCAGCACCAAGGCGCGCTCGCCGGCGCCACCTCTGTCTCCGCACGCCAACTGAGCGCCAACAGCAGCCAAAGTACACGCAAAGCTCAACGCAGCCCACGTAGCCAACCACACTTCAGCCGCTCGCCTCTCCCCAGCTTCCCACAGTACTTCAGCCTCACAAAATTGCGCGCAACGTCCTGACCCCCGCACCCACACCCAACTCTTGGGTTTCACTAGACGCTGACAAGCACCCGAGCCTCCCCCACTGTTGTCGATTGTTACTGAACCTACAGGAGGTGCATGGTCGCCCGGTCCTTCCATACACATGTGTTCATGATTATTTTCGGCGGGAAATAATGAACAGTCTAACTCTGCAGGCCATTGAAAACCGAACCCTTGAAGCACGGGATAACATCTGGCGTACACAGTCTCACACAAACCTCTACAAGGGCCGATGGGTAAGGCGACTTTATCTGTACACATCGGCACGTAAACAGTGCACAAAAACAGATCCAGTTGGGGCGAACAGCCATACTGAACGAGTGGGCTGAAGGTCTGCAGCGTCACATCAGCATCTGCTTGGAGGGTATGACGAGCCAAATTGGGCATCCCAGTCTGATTATATCCAATGTTCTTACACATTGCCACTTTAATAGGTTCACATGTCCGCACAGAGGCCTCGGTGGCGGCACCAGTCACTAGGGTCACAGTCACAAGGATCGCGATGAAGAACTTCATTTCGATAGACGATATCCGGCACGTCAGATGAAAGATCTCATTGTAGTCGTGAATATTTACGCGCGGACGCAACGGGCGCGCGGAGTACGTTCATGCGTCTTGAAGCGCGTCTCAAGACGGTGTGGAGCGTGCGCCCGCGGTCCGGAGCCCCCCTCGCGGCTGCGGACCAACAAAAAAAGGACCGCAGGTATGCGCGATAGAGTGGCGGAGGGAAAGGGAGAGAAATTAGTGTGGAGTCGTTGTGAAGCGGGATGCGAGCTCGCGGGCGACCCGCGTGTGCTCGGGCCTCGTTACCGGCGCAACTGTCCTCGCGGCATTCTCGTTATCGACTCTTATCAATAGGGAAGGATCCAAATCGCGCTTGACACCGCTACTACTGTCCCATATTACTTTCCATATCGATTTTCTAGATAAAGAGAGATTGTGTGTATCTCGTGGATTACATCGGTATGATAGATTTATTTCCAAATGGATACTTACAATAATAATAAAAAAAAATCTTATATTACTTATTTGGTTTTATTCCATTTAACATAATTTACTCGACACAATCTTTAAGTTGGCAATATACACATTCTGCCCAAAAACACTTGCCGAAATCTCAGCAGACTTATTCTTTATTGCCCAAAATACACATGCTGGAAGGAGAGTGTTCATTTCTAAATCTGGAACAATCCATGTTGTCAGGCCACTTATAATTTTTAGGAGCATGACATTCGGCCTTCGCCTTCTTGCACAGGCCTTGGCATGGTCCAATTCGTTCAGGCCACTGATCAACACACATGGGGAAGTATACAGCACATCCAAAAAGACGCATCCGTGACGAGCACTTCAGTGTTTCCATTAGCTCCTGAATGGCGTTTTCCGAGATCTGCTGGTAGTGTTGAAAGTCCATTTTTTTCGCAGTGTAGTTATACCCGATGTTCTGGCATAAAGAAGTCTGGATGGGTTCACAGGTATTTGTGTGCGACGTCGGTTTGGAAACGACCGCATTGATGATCACGGCCATCAAAATAATTAAACATTTCATAGTGAATTATTTTGTTAGTTAGCTGTAAATTTTTGCACTTTTTCTCTGGATTCTCCTGTATTTTCTTCTTGCTTGACACCGTAGTTAAGATTTTGAAGAATAAATTGTTACTTGGATTTGTATTTCTCTTTCTAGTCTAATTTTTTTTGCCGTTTTCTCTTTGGGGTAAGCTTTGATAGCATAAATGTAACTAAACGTGGGTAGTTCCAAACACACACTATATACGATCACGTAACTACCCTAAGACAGGATTGTACCGAAGCGCAGACCACGGTCAGCAATTAAAATAAATTCAAATATCTGTAGGGGGTACCCCAGGAGGGTTAGTTTAAGGTAGGCACCCTGTTCTGAAATTTAACCCTTTGACCTTCAGACTTTATATTAGTTCTCGTGCCTCCAGCGCAAGGCACAGTGAATATAATTTGGTCGTAAATATACGACACTGACGAAATAAATAGGTACTTACTCCTTCAGGGAGGTTACGTCCAACAGTTGATTTCTTGTGGCTAAGATGATGACGATTGACGAGTAGGTGTAGTAAGGCTTTGCACTTGTTCGACAGTCGATCACCTAGTCGAAAGTCGTAGTAAACGGGATATATTGTATTTTTTTTCTTCAAATACACAACATTATATACTAATATTATTTTTGTTTTTCGTGTGTGTAGGAGGCCAACACTAGTGTCAGATTTTCAAGCTGCCTAAAGGCATCTGATACACCGAATACTATAAACACTAATATTATTTTAATAAATGCGGATTTTCACGTTTTTTCCTTGCGTGTCTACCTATATTCTTTTAGGGATTCTGATTCCGAAGTTGTCTAGAATCACTCTGTATTTATTTATAACTAGCTATTTCTCACGACTTCGTCTGCGTGAGTTTCGGCTTTATCACATAGTATTTTTTCGAATTAAAAAGTATCTCCACTATATATGCTTTCTCAGGCTCTAAAATTCTAGACTATCTGTATACCAAATTTCATTTAAATTGGTTTAGAAGTTTTGGCGTGAAAGCGAAACAGACAGACAGACAGAGTTACTTTCGCAATTATAATATCCTAAACCCACGCGGACGAAGTCATGGGAAACAGCTAGCTATAAAAAAATATACAGGATGATTCTGGGCAACTTGGCAATATTTAAATGACGGAATCAGTCCAATAGAATATAGAGCCGCAAGAAAAAAAGTGAAAATCGGCCAAGTGCGAGTCAGACTCGTGCATGAAGGCGCCGTACCATTATCTATCGGGGGCGCCTTGTCTCACATAACATTTTAACTCCTATTATTAGTAGGTAGTCCGAAATTTGTTTTCATACAATTTTACATCCTGATGATCACTCTTCATATTTGAACCGACTTAAAAAAAACCGGCCAAGTGCGTGTCGGGCCACGCGCAGTGTAGGGTTCCGTAGTTGCGAATGACAACTTTTGAGTTCACACTATTCACACTCGCACCTTACAGTTTAGCGACCAAAAACATCTAACAATGAAAATAGTATGAAATTTTATAGTTTATAAGTTGGTTGCCTATAACTTTTTAGTTTGTACTTAGTACTCAGCTCTGATAGTTTTCCTTTAAACTTCAGTATATATACTACTGCTGTAATTTTTTTCACGTATCTATATATAACCGTTTAGCAGATAGAGGGGGGGGACACTTACCTCTAACAAAAATTCGCACTTTAAAACCAAATATTTCGGAAACGGATCCCTAAATGGTGTTCTCAACCTCATAATATTTTTGAAAGACCTATTTAACGATACCCCACACGATGGGTAAATAGAGAAAAAAAAATTACTCACCCAATTTACTTGTACGGGAGCTACCCTAAAAAAAAATTTTTTTCATGTTTTTATTGTACCACTTTTTTGCCATGATTAATATACATATCCATACCAAATTACAGCTTTCTAGTACTTATAGTCTCTGCGTAAAACCGCGGACGGACAGACAGACAGACAGACAGACAGACAGACAGACATGGCGAAACTATAAGGGTTCCTTGTTTACTACGGAACCCTAAAAAGGAGGAGGTTCTCAATTCGTCGGTATGTTCTTTTTTGTATGTTTGTTACGCGATTACTCAGTCGGTTATGAACCGATTTTAATGATTCTTTTTTGTTTGATAGACAATGCTTCAAAGGTGGTCCCATATAATTTTTATTGAAACATAACGAGCGGTTTTTAAAAAATCAACAAAAACCAAAAAAAATTGTACGGGGATGCCGTTTGGTTTAATTTTATTTATGTTTAATTCTTTTGCGAATCAGGACAAGTTGATCACACCCACTAAAAATGAAAATAAAAAAAATTTAAAAAAAAAACTAAAACCGACTTCAACCCTATATACGTAAGTGTACAAACTGGAACTAAAAAGTAGGAAATAATAATTTAATTACTAGAACTAAGCGCAATAACCAAAAATATTGATACTTTCATAGGTACCTATTTACAATTTATAATCAGTTTTTATTTGGAGTAGGTGCTTGCTAGTGCTAGCCAAAGTAAAAATAACCTTAAAGCTACCTCGGTCTGTCTTTGTTATATTTCCAAATATTTCGATACCATTTTATATTTAAGAACATATAAAATGGTATACTTAAATAAACATCCTAGGCCAATCTGAAAAAGAACGCTTTCCATCATGACCTAGCCGGGAATCGAACCCGGGACCGCTCGCCACGCAGACTGGCGTGATAATCCAGAAAGACGATTTTTTTTAATCTATGTGATAATCACTGCATTTTGTGCCACTGAGCCACGACGGCGGCTGACTGTTACTTATTCATACATACATCCCCATAGGTTCTATACAACTGACCTGTACATGTACAATAAGATAATTTTCTCCGCTGGAGGGCTGAAACTTGTATGTGTTTAGTGTAAGTGGCCAACACTGGTGTCATATTTTCAAGCTGCCTAAGCGCAACTGACATATAGCTTAGGGACTGACATCGAAGCCGGGACCAACGGCTTAAAGTGCCTTCCGAAGTAGGGACGGGCTCGAGATATTTTTATGCCACTTGTGATTACCCATCTAAGTGGGCTGAAACTGATGATTAAGTATGTACTGATATAGGTATTATCAAGGTATTATCATAAGTTTCGGAGCCGGGACCAACGGCTTAAAGTGCCTTCCGAAGTAGGCACGGGCTCGAGATATTTTTATGCCACTTGCGGTTACCCATCTAAGTGGGCTGAAACTGATGATTAAGTATTACTGATATAGGTATTATCAAGATATTATCATAAGTTTCGGCTTAGTTATAGATGGGTATATTTCAACAACTTAGGGAACACTAGCTTATAAACATCAAAGAGTGTAGGCCAAATACTCTACTCGTAACTGCTCTGGCTAAAATATGGTTCTGGTAGCACAGAGGCCCTGCAGCGGAGACTAAAAAAGACCTAGTAATGTTGTATTTGTGAAAGATTGGTAGGTACCTACCTAATATATTATTTACTGAAAGATTGTTATGTACATACACAATTATATATTTATCCTTTTACAAAGGTATTGATTGTTTAGGTGCTTGTACGGTATCAATGCGATTTCCAGATGATTCCTTCTTAACTTCTTCATCCCGCCCGGTGAGGTTTAAAGAACACATATTGATCCAGTAAACAGTAGTGAAGAACATGCTTCCTCTTGAATTTTAGCAATAACACTTAGATTGACGATATTCACTGCGCTCGCGGTTAGTAAGCGGGAACTTATATTTTATCTAAGCAGATACTGATCCTGAGGACTTCAGTGGAAACTAATTGTAATAGATGGCAGTAAGATGTGTAAAATTACAGTATAAATCTTTCTGAAGGTTCTGTTCAGCAGTCACCACGTTAGTAGACTATTTTGCTGCTGATCAGTTATGTTTTGAGAACCTCAGTAGTTTTCCTGTTGAAATGACGGCAGTTAATATGGAGAATTTCAGCAGTTCTATTGATCGGGTGGCAGATTCTTTGGTGAATAGTCAGTCTTATTCTCTTGAGTCCTCCTGTTCAGGTTGAAATGGTGGTGCACAACTCTGACGCTTGAACCAAAAACTGCAGAAGCAATTATTTGCCAATATTAATACTTTTGGCGATTTACGTATTCACGAAAGATAATAGGATCAAAGTGTTAAAATCGTTGCTTTTTGTAATATTGCATGACTTACAGTCGAACAGTTGATTTTCGTCGTACTCGCAGTTCTTAACGAAATTCTCGGTAGGTATTGCGATTTCAGCCGTCGCTCTGTTGAAATAAGGTGTGCGTTTTAGAATAGCATAGGACGAATTTAGATATTCTGTTGATTGGAATCGATAGAATCACTTTCCTCTTTATAAAGACACTATTTTTAAAGCGATGGGTCGGGGTAGTTTTCAAATTTTAGGATTTTTAACTTTCATACTTTACATCCTACTAGTTGCTATTTCCCAAAACCACAAACATAACTCAAAATCACAGAAAAAATGAGCGAGCCAGCATCCTCAACTAAGGGCGAAACCCCAACTTTTTTGTTACCTACTTGTAAGAATATACCTAAGTGCAATTTTGTATAAAAAAATAATTACGTCTCCGCGCTTTAAAAATTGTTGAGAAGAGCAACAAAGCACGTTCTATTAGTTCCAATCCTCAGAAATAACAAACTCGTGCTATGCTATACTAAAGCTCACCCGAAATAATATATATGACCTGATGTTGAAATAGCGGTAGGTTGACAACTAGAGTTATGCTCCCGCACTTCCAGCTCCACCGCTACAGTCGCAGAAGCAGTGCATCAAGACCAGAAAGACTGAGATTAAAGACAACCAAACAATAAATTTCATGGTTATATTTTTCAAGTTTTTTTGAACTTCTGAATGCGCTATTGACAAGAAGGTTTTGACTTATTTCTGGCATTTATTTGACAGACCCTATCATCTCCGTGTTACCTACGTTTGTACCACACTATAGTTCTGTGTACCACACACTCAGATTAATAACTAAACCACACACAGTACCACAGAACTAGAACTAAAGCAAATTTGTACATAATAAGGTCAGTGTATATCCTCATATGCAATCTACCTATTTTGATCAGACCATGGAGATTCAGACAATGTACCGGTTGGAACTTGGCGAGCTGATTTAATCAGGGAGGGGCTTCGATATAGTAGATGGCCATAGTGTGGGCAAAGGATAGGTATCTATTCCAGGCATATCAAATTTACCTGCTTCCTTTCCTAAGCCCTAAGAGGTAAGATGAGTTTAACCTCAGAATGAGATAAAGAGCAAATATATAGGCTTTAATTATTTATGGTCAGTATGTAGGTCACAGAACTATAACTAACAAAATTAAATGTAGGTTAACGCAAGATAACATAAAATACTTTTTTTTTTTAAAGCCTATATTAATCTAGCTCGTTGACATTATTTTTCTGTTATATGATTTCTAAAATGTATGAAAAATTTCAGTTCAATCGGTCATAGTAATTGGGTCTACGGACTTTAATATATACACAGATCCTCAGGTGATCTAAATAGAGCTTCAATTTTATAACAGCGCCAGTAGCCACATACTTCTATCCACAAAGGTATAATTTCTACCATGTTCTACAAACTGCTCACAACGCAAGGGTGTCAACAGAAATACAAATAGTTTTGAAATAAATTTATTGTACATAATTTACTACAATAATATTTAAGCAGTACTGTATAAATTTTACGAAATAAATCTATAAGTAGGTGAATACGGGTGAATACAAGTAGTACAAAATTGGACCAAAATTTATAAGAGGGGATTAAAAGCGAGGAGATGGTCAACTCAAATATTTACACGAGGAAAAGTTGTACCGCAGAACGTCACTTTCGCAAAATGTCAACGCAAAGTAATTGGTCACTTTCGCAGATTGTCAGTCTCGCAAAAAGAACACATGAAATCAGATTTTTAGAAGTTTTAAGAATCAATTTTCAAATAATATAGGCCAATGGTATGACGTTTATTTAAAAAATATTTCACCGGGCCGTTATATTTCTTTTGCAAGACACCTTGGGCAATTTGGGCATCTTTCTACAAATAGCATGGCACGTTGTAAACTAATAGAAACTGTAAATTGCTAGGGTTATAAATTTAAAAATTAATTTATTTTTTAAATAAAATTAGAAGTTAATTTAAAGTATAATTCGATCGTCTATAAAGAGTAAACTCCCGTTATGCGTCGGGGTTGACACACACACAATTTTCATATTTTCGTTAAAAATATGTACCTAGATATTTCTTAAAGTGAAAGATAAGGAAACGTGACATTTTGCGTAAGTGACCAATTTTCGCAATGACAAATTGCAAGAATGACGTTCTGCGAAACAACCGTGGATAAGACTGCTCCTTGGGAATATGATATCCTTATAGTACGACTAAAATAAAAGATAAATACTTTTACAACAATCTTATATAATACAGGGATGTTCACTCAATTCAGCATTGTAATTTTTGTTTACAACATCTAGCTTGCGGTGCGAGGCACGGCGTCTAACTACTTACAATACAGTCGTCTCAACCAGCTTTCTGGGGGCTTCGGTACGCGATGGATGACGGAGTTTTACTATACTTTCATTTGTGATAGAGGCATGTACTGTATTTTTTTTTTCAAGCTGCCGAACTAAGGCTTCGGACATACCAGGGTATTTATACGTACTGCGATCTGTAATAATAGCTGAAACCATATGGTTATGGCCGGAACCAACGCTTTCTTGTGTTTTCCGAAGCACCAATCGAATTTGAACCTAATTCGCAGTTGCTTAATATGGTAATTAGCGTTATGGGCCTATTACACGGAGAGACCCAGACCCCCAGAGACCGAGCCAGTACATAAGCAAGTGATAACTATTGGTTGCTTAGCTCCTCGGCTTCATGTTGTCGTTTACCCGAAGCCATTCAATTGGCTTATTGGTTCTGGCTTACTGATCTGGCTCGGCTTTGGCCTTCTCTCAACAGCCTATTAGAAATATGACACCAGTGTTGGCCACTTACACATACGAAAAAAAAGCGTTAATAATCTGTACGCCCGTTTCAGGCCATCGAGTTCCTGAATCCAGACTTGAGTTAACGATAATACAGACTACATCTCAGTGAAAGGGTATTTAAGGCGATATCTAGGATTACACGATAATGAACCTTCATCAGGCACCGGTACCGAAGCCTTAGGGTCTATGCACACAAAGATTTTCATAGGAAAATTTAATAATTGATAGATAACGCTTCACGCGACGTTGTAGGTTCTTTCATGCACCGACTAATTCGCCAACCATATTCATTGTGAATTCAACCATATACAAGATAGATACGACATATGCGTAATAAATCAAACTACGGGCTATGCTAGATCACGGCATGTAAAATGGTGGTATTATCTTTGACGTGTCCAAGAAGTTTCATACATATGATTATAAGCTTTCGCGGTCACAATCACTAATATGTAAGTTAGTCTGTGAAAAGGGCAGCTGCAATGTTGTCGAAATATCAGACAGAACTCAAAAATAATCGCGGTAAGTCCCGTAGTGAACATAAAAGTTTCATACAAACTTGAGTTGCGTCGGAGCGTCTTTACACAGATGGCGCTCCGCTTTAATAGATATTCATATAACAACTAAAAATCATTTTTGATTATTGTATTTGTTCAGATCATCGACCTAAAAGACGAAAGGCGCATATTCGGTCAGTCAGTTGTTCGGCCAGTTGGTGCTCAAAAAAACGTAAAAGTGCCCCAATGTGCTGACACGCTTGTTTCGTATGAAATGTATTGGAAAGGCGTCTCTTTCTTTCTTCTTTTTAATTATGGCTTCCACCGAGATTTCAGTGATTCTGCCAATGTCCAGTATAATGAGATACTAAGTATCGGTGTTATACGGTATGTGGCATCAAAGATGGCGTATGTTCTTTGGCAGCCTCGTGGGAGATTTTGGCGACAAATCTATACGAGTCCATTTAACAGTCTACTTTAACTATTTCACAAATTGTTCTCGAGCACGAGCATTTATAACACCAAACTACACCAATTTCATATTATAAAGCAAACGACAACTGAACCCCTTGACTTCCCTCCAAAAACTCCAAAGGCGTCTCTAGTACCGCGCGAGCGACAGTCACTTTCCCTGCTTTGTGGTCTAGCACAAAGTTACTAAGCTCGTGTGAAAGAAAGTATTAAAAATCTTCGTGTGCATATCCCCCGCGTTCGCATAGCCTCCACACTTTTCTCCGTCTTTTTACATTCGCTATACTAATTCATTTTATACAACATTCACATATTTCAACAAATACTCGCGGCTGGTGGTACTCCGTGTTTTTCTTAAATATTTTTATACAATAATAAAGCAAATTACAACATACGTAAACATAAGGAATGCTATTCAAGCAATAAGCGCCACCCAGATTTTTATTATTTTTTAATAATTAAATTTTTAAGAGCTTTTCAATTTGCACTATTTCATAAGAATCTTTATTTGCCAAAAATAAATATTTTGTCCTTTCACATTTTGTGTTAAAATATGGTTCGATATAAATAATACATTGCATTTAAAATTAAATTCTGATACACAACTCGTAAATAAAATAGTGTTAGCACAACCATCAAAACACATATTTTTATAACATTTAAAACAAAATGGCCAAATGTCCTTACATTTTGTAACATTAAATATTGTCTCTTTTGGAAGGGGTAAGCGGCTGTTATTGTCAGTGGTCGGAACATACTGAGCATATTTACCTAAACTTTGAGGGAGCGGATAATACGTACGAGAGTGGTACGAGTTCGACGGTGGTATTATTCACTCCTGCTATTCATCTCTCAAAGTTTAGGTAAATGTATTCTAAGCATTCCGACCACTGCTTATTATGTATTTAGTATAAAGTTTGAAAACAAATAATGTAACATTAAAAGCATATGAAATTAAAACAAAAATTGTGACCGAATACTATGTGATGATAATAGGTATGAGAAATGAATATAAAATACTGTAAACAGCGATATTGGTTAAAATTTTACGATAGCCTCTTATATTAAAAATTATGTAAAAATATTAATGATATATGAAAAAGTACCTTTTTAAAAAACTGTTTAGCCACGCCAGCGGAAGCTTCGGTGCTCGTCGGCGGAACCGGAAACGGATACGGAAACGACAGATGAGCGTCGTCGGGGGCGCTCGGGTAGCGGGGTACACTATCGCTATCCATCGAACATTATATCGACTTGACGTACAACGATACGACTGAGATTACAGTGACGGTTATAACATAAGGAACGAAAGAGACGGGCGCCACGTACGTCAGCGGATCATAAGGTGCTCCCACACAGCAGTTATTATAACGGTATATGTGTAACACAATAACATTCTTGATATTGTATAGTGTTATAGAATGTTATCGTTGTTACACATTGTTAAATAACGTTATATAACTGCTGTTGTGGGAGCACCTATAGATTTGTATAGCATCGGGCTGCAGTCCGTGTGGGGCCACTAGACGGGCGTGGAGTGGGCGTCGAGGCGCACGCGCAGCGCCTCGCGCTCGCGCTGCACGTCGGCCAGCTCGGCGCACAGCGCGCGACACACGCGATGCAGTACTGCGTTCTGCTCCTGCAGCGCCTTCACGTCGGGGTCCGCCTCGCTCGACGACTCCCGCGACGGCTTCCTGTACACCTCGAACGCGCCGTGCATCTTGGGCGCGTCCTCGCGGTTGTAGCCGAAGCCCTCGCCCTCGTACTCGCGCGGCGCGAACGCGTCGGGCGGGAACGCCGGCTCGCCCTCGCTGCGCTGGTTGACGAGCGCGCGGCGCGCGGGGGGGGACGCGGCCGACGGCGACATGCGCGGGGGGGGCTGCGGCGGCGGCTGCCCCGCGCCCTTGAACCGGTTTAAATCGAGCGAACTAGACCTCGTGTGGTTCCGCAGTGGTCGCGGCGGCGGAGGGGGCGGCGGTTCTTTCTTCGGCGCGTACTGCAGCGACTGCGGCCCGTCGTCCGCGTGCACTGAGGATTCTCTAGCTGGCGGCGGAGGGAGTACTCCGGCGCTCTTCAGGGGTTTCTTCGGCTGTGGTCGCTGGATCGACTTGATTTCCGGGTTGCCGTTGGGCGGCGGCTCCGACGGTGGTTGAGAGTTGAGTCGCTTGGGGCTGGCGAGTTCGAACGCGTGCGCAAAGTCGTCCCTTCTGGGCGACGTGCTCGACCTCATGTCACCTTCGCCGTGGGTAGGTAAGGTATTCGCGTCGGGGGTGACTCTCAGCGCGACAGGATGAAATATCTTGGGGTCTCTCTCCAGCGCTGATTTGTGGAAATCGAAGTTGACCGGTTTGGGCCCGGGGCTCGAGACACTGGAGGTTGGAGAGTCGACAAACTTAGTCCACTCCTTGTTGTTGACCTGCGGCTCGGGTTTGGGTGAGAGCGAGGGCGGCCGCTCGTCGGGCTTCTTGGGCTTGGCGTCGTAGGGGTCCTCGGGTTTGTGCACGAAGCTGAAATCTGCGGAGGAGCCCGAGCTGAACATGTCGGAGCCGAGGTCCACGAGGTCTGTGGTCACCGCTTGTTGAGAGAATCGGGAGTCGACCTAAAAAAATATAACAATATTGAAGTCACGATTCTATGTATAAACTTTCAACTTGAAATCACTAAATATGTACTCATAATCAGCCTTCGTTTATATGTGCCATAACATGCATGCGTGAAGTGTAAACAAAAAATTCGAGTATAAAAAGCCACTGGCAAATGCAGCACTTCAAAAACCGACACTGCAAAAAGTGGTCGGACGACCTAATAAAGGTCGCAGGAAGGCGCTGGATGCAGGCCGCTTCCAACCGGTCGTATTGGAAATTCTTGGCCTATGTCTAGCAGTGGACATCTTACAGCTGAAATGATGATGAATGCAACAATGCTATTTGTAGATAACAGCTATAAGGAGATACTCAGTTTACTAAGATGGCCTGCCTTCCTTATAACGCTAGTAGTATAAAGCATACCTTGGGCACGAGACAGGCGGGCAGCGCGTCGGGCACGGGCATGTTGTTCCGGCGCAACACGATCAGATGCATCGCTATGCTGAACTCCTCCAGGGTGAGTTTGCCGTCTTTGGTTATGTCGGATAGCTGCCAGATTTTCCTCAGGTCGGGCACAGACAGTCGAGATTTTTCGAAGAATAATCTGAAAATATTAAATTTGTATGTCAAATACATATTATAACCAAATTAAATCGAAACTATGCCGTGTGGTTCCCGGCAGAGTAGAATAGGACCATTCCAAGACTTTCAGTGGATTTCGTAGAAGGCGACTTAGGAAAAACAACCTAAACAAAGCTTATAAACATCAAGGAGAGCTCTCTAACCCGCCTGGTCAGCGTCGAGAGCGTAGGCCAAATCCTCTGACTGCTCTAGCTAATATTTGGCTCTGGTAGTACTGAGAGAGGCATGCTCCTGCAGTGGACACTTAAAAAAAGAGACCCGATGATGATGATGAACTCTAAACTCTCAATAAATGTGAAAGTCTCTATCTGGCTGTTGCCATTTTACGCTTAAATCCCATCAACGCTGAAGAACTCACAGGGAAAAGCTATTTTTGATTTCGTAAACTAAGCACTTAATTTATATTATCCTCATTTAAGAGATAGAACAAGGATAACTGTTTGCTATAATTAATTCTGTGGAATGTTGATTGACATAATATTAAATGTGGGTGGTAAACTTGATATGACATGTAGTTGATTCCGCATTTATAATATTAGTTGGGATGGGATGGAGTGGGATGGGATTGGTATTAACTCACTTTGCGGTCTGTCCAGAGAGATAGCCGCACTCAGGCCGCAGTTGCGCAAACTGCGCAGCGTAGTGGCGCGCCTGAGCGTCGCTAATTGCCCAGATGTCTTCACTGGGGTCTACATCGCCTTCCTCCTCTGAGGAATGCCGGTCCGAGGACTCTTCTTCGGTACCTGAAATTTAGAATTTTATTTTCTAAAACTGGTATTTAAAATAAAGAAGAAACGACGAACAAGCGGTAAATAAATAATTTAGGACGTCTATCTTTTATTCATCTTGTAGATAAATTCTCGTAAATCCAAACGTTTGTGTTTTCATACTCACTATAATATTAATTTTAATACACACGAGAGAAATACAGTCGACTAGCTCAAAACCTTTGAATGGCTTTTAATATTTGTAGAAGATAAACATAGAATTATGCACTGAGTCACTGTAAGCTATTGTATATTATTATGTCCTAAGTCTTAATAGAGAATGAATGGAACAAAACATCATAATTAAATATACAACATAATCATTTGCATATTTCTATGTCAAACACAAATACATGATCATAACATTGCCATCGGAATGGTTTCATACTTTTTGTACTACTTTGTTCTATTTATAGTTTGGTGTTTGATATCATTGAAGTG
The DNA here is from genome assembly GCA_963082605.1 of Rhodophaea formosa. Classification (NCBI taxonomy): domain Eukaryota; kingdom Metazoa; phylum Arthropoda; class Insecta; order Lepidoptera; family Pyralidae; genus Rhodophaea; species Rhodophaea formosa. The sequence goes on along the minus strand of OY720218.1, from coordinate 6,531,232 downwards.
TTAATAAGTCGGGTCACATTGAGAATACAAAGGCGTACTTCTTTTTTTTTAATGGACAACGTTGCTAGCTCCAAGTGAGCTTACAAAGGCGTATTCAAGGCTGCCGGTTTTTATTATAAATAGCAGGTGCAATTGCACAAACTATGGAAAGTGTGGAAATAGAATATCATACAGCATTTGGTGTGCCAACCGTCACATAAGAATTTTCTGTGACGGTTAGCATGAAAACACGAGCTTTACTTCTGTTATCAATTTTTTTTATCACAACTTAATTTTCACGTGTCTTAACCGATAATCCCACATTAAGTAAGTATATTGTCCTATTGATAGTGTCTTTTTACAAATGAGTCAGTGCATTGATGTCGTACTGGTACATAGCACGTAGTTTAATTTAATTAATATTTGGAAACCGCAATAAAGATATACTACGACTATATCCCATAAATATTTGAATACACATGCATACGTAAACCCTTAAAACATTACATTACCTACATATATTTGAGGACTCGTGTGAAAAGCGCGGATAAGATACGAGCTTCTCTTCTGTTCCGACATTATATTGTAATAACAGTATTCTTTAACAAATGAGTCAGTGCATTTAATGTGGTACTAATATATGTGTACTAATATAATAAGGAGATGTAAGAAGTATCCGAAACCAAAGAGTATGCATGGGGAGTGTGATGAGTGTAGATGAATTTGTCAGGATCGAAGCATGTGGAGATCCATAGTCTCTGCCTACCCCCATGGAAAATAGGCGTGATAATATGTATGTATGTTATATAATAAGCACGCGCAAGCTCGTCTAAAAGCATTTGCTCTCTAAATAGATACCATCATCTACACATAGATAGATAGAGGTCGTTCAAGTATTACGTAAGCAATAAATCAGTTATTTTTAACCTACTGCCCCCTCTTCTAAGCAAAAGTAAGATAAGCTCTTCCCCCCTCCCCCAAGCTTACGTAAACATTGTAAAATTTTCACAAAAAATGTTTGGTAATTTTGCGAAATGTTGCTCACGTCATCATACGTTAACCCCCCTGTCCCCAATGTCTTTAAATATAAGCCAAGCTTAAAGCTTTTTGTTGGAGTCCCCACCCCCTTTCGCTGCTTACGTAATACTTGAATGATCGCATACCTAAATAAATCATAAAAAATGTACATTCCTATTAGTTATTAATTTTGCAGTCCTGCAAAAAGTGCAGGTACATGGTGAAATTTTGATCGTTTTGAATCCTTAAATGGGTCGAGCCCTTCGATAAGAACAACTTTTCCTATGGGACCAATGTTAGGAATTTAAAAAAAAAAACAAAAATTGACCGGCCGGCTGAATTGGTTTATATGGAAATGTAATTTTTTTTCCAAAAATGATCAAAATTTCGGCATAAAAAATACGAGCTTCTTTTCTGTTCCCACATTATATCGTAATAATAGTGTCGCTTAACAAATGAGTCAGGGCATTGATGTAGTACTAACACATAGCACGCGTATGCTCGTTTAATTTTATTAGCATTTATGACGTACATGAAGGACGGAAATACCTACTGCAGTTCGCGGATCTAACTAAACATCATTATTATTTGTAGAATTCATAGGCTCGTCAGTATGCTGAAAACTTGGTAGCTGATTACCGCGACTTCGTCCGCGTGGGTTTCGGTTTTATCTACAGTCTTTTAGTTTTATCTTTTATATTTATTTTGCGGTCACAATGCTATTTTACCTTATTTATTAAATAAAGAAAATAAGAAATGGTGAAAAAATTGCCCGCGTGAAATTTTTTACCATTTCTTATTTTCTTTATTTAGTAAATACAGTCTTTTTTCGAATTAAAAAGTAGTCTTTGTCAGGCTCTATCTGTGTGCCAAATTTCATTTAAATCGGTTCAGTAGTTTTCAGACTGAGAACAGTCAGAAGTTACTATCGCATTTATAATATTGGTGTGGATTCCATACTATGGAAGTATATACCCACGGGCTCATAACTGATCACCCACCATAGGATAATAAAGTTAAAAAAACGGTCATTAAACCAAAAACATTGGTATAATAATCTGGTGGTCGTGGAGGGAAAAGGGTAAAAATGGGTCACACAGTATGGGTGTGTACCATATTGAAGTTCTGGAGCTTTCAAGGAGGGTTGGGGTCAGCCAAGCCACCAGCCGTAAAAAACTTATCATGTTGGAATGCTGTCAGATACTACATCATAGCGGACTCCAGGCTATGACACACTACAGTTGAGGATACAAACATATTATCACGTCTTTATCCCTCGCGGGGTAGACAGGACCCAAGGGCATGAAAACCAAAGGCCACGATTAGTTTGTTATTGGGCGTAAAAATGGAGCGAAATCAAAATAGTGAACAACTGAGGATGCATTTGGAAAAACGCATGAAGGAAGAGGGGGCAGAGTAAGGCCACCGGAGCTGCTAGGCTTGCTACAAAACATTACTGCTAGCAATTATCACTTGATTGCGGTCTTCAAATGCCTTGCGGCGGCTTGAAAAATTTGATATTAATAACAAGCATTCAAGGTAAATTGACCGCAGACATGATTAAAATAAACGTGATATTTTCTAGCCTAGTCTGTACCCAGATGTCCAGATGTAACTCAATAGCACAAGCTCAAATCGAAAGGAATGCTTACATACAGCATAGCGCACACTAAATGTCCAGACATATTATATATTTATACACAGACATACATATATATCACATGATGTGATATATATGAAAGATGTGATTCACATCTTTCTCACTTGATCGGTAGACAGAGCCCAGGCCTATAGAAGACCTAAAGACCATGTATAGCTTTGGTGTTGTGTAGGTGGAAAACATAATCAAAATAGTGATGGGTTGCCAGACGCATCACCTACTAACCTCAGATTTTCTAGACCTCAAGATTAATTGAAGAGAAGCGCTTAAGGCGCTTAGACCAGCCAACTAGCGCCACCCCTGGTTTTATTTCTTTTACTACTAAATAAAATCAAATTGAAAAATTCTACATAAGTACTTCACTAGTAAATTACTTCTAGTATTTTTTTGTATTGGTATTATTCATTATTTTGCATTTGGTAAATCAAGAGACCTACTCATTGCCGCCAAAAATCGCCGCTTTTGGCGCCGCTAATGAGCACATCTCTCAATCTAAAATGCTGATATTCATAAAAAGTTCTACTAAAAATACTACAAGTAATTTACTAAGGAAGTACTTACTTAGATTTTTTCAATATGTTCTTATTTCGGAGAACAAAAATAAATTAATGGGTGTCACTAGTTTTGGTGGTGTAAGCCTCTTAAAGCTTAAAACTAACCCAAAAGCCTCGTATGTTCCTCCCCAGTGTTGGCGGGCCACACCCCGCGGCCCGTCGCGCTGTGCTCCCATACCGGGTGTACTCTTTCAGCTACACTGTTGGTCGGTGTTGGACTTTCACTGGCAGTGCTCCATGGAGATCCATTCTTTCCTCGGCGCTGTAAAGAATTAAAATAATTGTTATCCTGTTAATTTGTCTGTGAGAGTCGAACTTGCAATTCTATGAAGCACATATCTAATTGAGCTGAAATTTCGTGTAAGACGGATAACACTGCAATGTGGTGAAAATGCAATGGTACCATAGTCCTGTTCTGAGAGTGGAGTTGCAAGTTGGCTACAGACATTTCCAAACCAAAAAATGCCTGCAAAGGCCTATTTTCTAAATAAATGTTTTGATTTTGAAAAAAATACAAACCAATAGTGTTTGAACTCAATTTCTCCAATCTAACTTGTTGTCTATTGCATAAAATCTAATCTACAGAGAGGATATTGGTCCATCTTATATCCATAATAAAGTTACAGGATTGGATTTTGGAAACAAAAGCGGGTTGAGAATGACATAATTGGTTTTAGTTTAACATTGCTCTATAATTTCAATGTTAACTGAATAAGAAACCTCAAGCAGATAAATAACATAATTAAACCATCTTATCAATTCTCAGGTTTTAATCCCACTCACATGGAATTTTTTCACCAAATCTTAATTCTTTGTGTAATTAGATTGTGACAAGAATAGCGTTGGGAATTCAGAAATATATATAGAAAATTAAAAAGTATGCTGAATAATAGTTTTAAATTTACATCAAACATTGAATGACAAAAACGCAATGTTTCTAAACACAACATCAAAAAAAAATTATTAGTTAAGAATTAAAGTATGCTACAAATTTTCTACAACAACTCTTTATAAAGTTAACTAATTAGATAAGGCAATCAAAGGCTATAAATTTAAAAAAGTATAGTAGTGTGCTTTGACTGATAAGGGTTATCAAGAAAGGTGGATTTAATGACGGCATGAAGTGTGGTTGGAAATAACAACACTTGATTGTTGTTTACTGATCCGTTTACTGCAACAAAGCTGTAATTTTACAATGTATTATCTAGCGAACTTTTCCTAAATATATATGTATAAGGAAGAACAAGATAATTGTGTTTACCCCCACCTGTGGAAGCACTGATAAGTGCTCACCCCCATGACTGTAATTTTTATTTTTGAAATAATTTTAAAAATAAAATATTTAGAATTCTGAATTTGTCACATGTCAGCAGTTTACGAGAAAAAAAACAGTGCTAGACTCAACCGAGCGAGGGGTGAAAAGTAGCTCAAAATTTGAATTAGACAAAATGAAATTACGTTATTAAAAGGTGTACCTCACTATTTATTTCATAACTTTTTGTAGTGTTCATAATAGATTTTTTCATATGATTGATGTATAGCATGGATAACAATACATTTAAAAGTCCTATGAAATACAATAACTACATTTCAAAAGAAGTAATATTAATTCCCTACCAATACTGTAAATAAACAGAACTCACCCCATGTGAACCAGATCTTTGTGACATTGTTTCGGATTCCATCTCTGAGTCTGTACTCAATCCTTCTGTAGCATCGTGGGAAAGAGCCGGAGGGCCATCACTATCGGACAAATTGGAGGAAACTCTAATAGGCTCATAAGCTCCCAGTGTATTCCCAAAACTTCTCTCTCTTTTGGGGATATGTTGCTCCTTTGGTGAATTAGATAACTGAATTAGGTCTGCACTAGCTTCTGAGTTAAGAGCCCACGTAAACCGAGGAAGTGGCAGGTCGAGGGGCGTCGAAAGTAATTCAGGTTTCAGGGACATGTTTGTTTGGTGTGCTGCTATTAGTTTTAGGGCTGAGTAAAATTGTTTCCTATTCATATGATTTAACGCTGAACAATTGTTAGGTGCCACACTAATGTCCATGATCTGTAAACATAAAATCGTAGCCATAATAACGTTTTGCATACCGTCATTGTTGTTATACAGCAGGCCGAAGATATCGCAATTATTACCTGTTTAAGGACATCGTTGGATACATTTGAAGATCTAAATAATTCTGTTGCTTTTAAAATTGGTATTTTCCCATTGGATTCCTCGTCGCAGCATAAAAACAAATCACCGAAATATCTCATTTCGGTTTCTGTCAGATTGAGATCCTCCATTATAAAACAATCACGATTTGCGGACTTTCACACAATTCTAAAGGTTTATATTAAAACAGCCAACAAAAATAACCATTATCTGTTAATGTACACCATTATTCATTGATAAATAGACGGATTTGAAACTTGTACATCACAAAATTTACACGAAGCAAACGAAATGTCACTGACAGCTGCCTGCGGTGCGTACGGCCATTAATTTTCGGTCTAGTGTTGTATAAACCGATTTCAATCGGAGATAATACTGCAATGTTCTCCCGCCAGATGGCAGCATTAGCAGAGCAGAGACAGTAAACAAATGTTTGACATTGACAAGTATGTCAAAGTATAGTTTACCTGAGTTTACCGGAAGTGGTACTTTTTATATATGCAATCGAAAGTACGTTGTATGTATATACTTCTATATTTTTAATATATTTTTTAAACCAGAATTTATTTTTTTAAGAATTTTTGAAAAAGGGACACAAACGTAGGACTTATAAACAAATATCTGTGCCTTTATCCCTTCATTGTCAATCTGACGTAAAATAATGACATTGACAGGACTTTGATAGTCTGAGTTGCCAGATTTAGGATATTTTTCCCGGGAGTCTGGAAATTTTCTGAAGGCCTTGCCTCTCCCAATGTGAATGATAAATATCGTATCCGTTTTCACTGTTTTTTTTTTTCAGTGTAAATGCCGGCCGGAATGTTTTTCGATGTACTAACGATTTGGTTTCGCTTATTTCTTTTACCTGTTTTGTTTTAACTATATTCCTAATATTTTACCTGTTTATTGAATCACTTTTCATTCACGGCTACACAACGATTGTTATCTTGGTAAAAATCAACGTCGTGTGTGAAAATCCAAGGTCTGTTAAACGATGAAGAAATCGGAGTGCAGTGACTCAAGAAGCTAAGTCAGCACGCGAGGAGATATCGGTGTCCCGCCGGCCTATTTACTAACTCGGATGACAGGTGTCGATGCCTATCAATCAAGAATTTACTGATACAATGCGGTTTTTGTATTCCAAATAAAAAGTTCGAGCAAGCAAAACCCGCATTGTAACTGTAAATTCTCGATTGATAGGCATCGACACCTGTCATCCGAGTTAGTAAATAGGGGGGCAGAAGTCAAGCCAATGTTATCCTTATCAGGTTGCGATCAAGAATGAAAAATATCCAACGATATGTATGTACCACAGACATGAACTTTTTTTTCGTTTGTATGTACAAACACCAAACAACAACAGACTAACGAACTTTTTTGACATTGATTAGCAAAGCAGCCTTTGTTCGTTGCCTTGTAAGGCAAAATCAGTCAATCCATGTATATCATTTAAACTGAAAGGGTAAACTGTTGATACTTAACATATTGTACCATCTTTAATTTACACAGTTATGCAATAAAAAATTTTGAGTTCGAGTTTATAATGTACAATGTAATGCAAGGCAATGGACGTTTTCGAGTGTGCTGGCTGGCTGCTCACAACAGTGAAAAACAGTGAAAACGGATACGAAATTTATCATTCACATTGGTAGAGGCAAGGCCTTTAAAAAATTTCAAGAGTCCCGAGTAAAATTTCCCAAATCTGGCAACTCAGACTGTCAAAGTCCTGTCAATGTCATTATTTTACGTCAGATTGACAATGACAGGAAATAAGGCACAGATGTTTGTTCATATATTCCTACGTTTGTGCCTCATTTTCAAAAATTCCTAAAAAAAAATTCTGGTTTAAAAAAAATATGGAAGTGTATACCTACATACAAGGTACTTTCGATTGCATATATAAAAAGTACCACTTCCGTTAAAGTATATGTTGTCAATTGCCTTTATTTTACATCCAAATACATCATCATCATCATCGTCATCATCATCATCAGCCTATAATCATCCACTGCTGGACATAGGCCTCCCCAATTACACGCCATCGAGATCTATCTTCGGCTGCTCGCATCCAGCTTCTGCCAGCCATCTTGCGCAAATCGTCACTATCAAATCATCCAAATACATACGCAGCACATTTTTATATTTAAATACTCATAAGAGCATTTTAAAATCAAAGTAATAAAGGAATAATGTATAATTTTACAAATTAATTGCGACTTTGACATTTTCAAGTACATACTTTTCAGTGGCAAACCTTTTTAGGGTTCCGTAGTAAACAAGGAACCCTTATAGTTTGGCCATGTCTGTCTGTCTGTCTGTCCGTCCGCGGTTTTACGCAGAGACTATAAGTAGGTACTAGAAAACTGTAATTTGATATGGGTATATATATCAAATTACAGTTTAGGCGACGAACGCTTTTATGTCAAAGTCACTTCCTGTCAGTTGAAGTTCCTATGTCATGATTTTACGTTCCATTTGATGCTACACTTCTTAAACATTTTAAAAATTCATAATAACCTTAAAAAAGTTTATAAAAAATTCTGCGTGAAATAAGAAGAAATGAAATATTTTTCGTTGAAGGTTGGCAGCACTACCGTTCAAGCGATGGTTTCAAAAATATGGCAAAATGGCATTTTCTGACTTAGAAGACGAGTGTGACTGTAGTCGTGCAGGGGTACTATTTTTGAACGCGTGCCACTCGTCTTCGAACGATTTCTCCATACAAAAATCGCTCGAAGACGAGTGGCCCGCGTTCAAAAATAGCACTCCTGGACTTCCGTTTAAAGCTGGGCATTGACGATCAGTTTTGCGCGTCAGTTGAACTGACATCAATCCAAAATTTGATCGTCAATGTGGTATCATCACTCCAGAGTTTTAACTGACGACGCGCCACGAAATTTTCCGTGGCTACCCTAATCCAAGCCGGCGCGTCGCGCCAAACTGACCGTGAGTGCGCGATCGTCACTCCAGACGTCAGTTGGCTCGCAGCGCCCGGCGCCGGCGGTGGTTGATTGTTGGATTTATTTGTTTTTAAAATGGCGGCATCTGTATCATCTTTACGTCAGAATTTATTGAAAAATATATTTAAAAAATTAATTATAATTATTAAACATATATTTGACGAGCTCCGTGGCGCAACGATCAACACGCCAGCCTGTAACACGGATGGCGGGTTCAATCCCCGGTCAGGTCAAGATGAAAAATGATCTTTTTCAGATTTACATGGGTCTTGGATGCTTATATATGTATATTTTGTTATAAAATATAGTATCGTTGAGTTAGTATCCCATAACACAAGTCTTATTTAAGAACTTACTTCGGGGCTAGCTCAATCTGTGTGATTTGTCCGTATATATTTATTTATATATATTCCAACTAATATTATAAATGCGAAAGTGAGTTTGTTTGTTTGTTCGTTACGCTTTTACGCCGTATCTACTGAACCGATCATCGTGAAATTTTGATACACGTAGGTTTAGTGTACCGAGAAAGACATAAGCTATATATTACGCGGGCGAAGCCGCGGGTAACAGCTAGTAATATATATATATTAAATTTTAAAATTCTGAATGTTTGTGGAAAGTAACGGACAAAAATTATAAAAATATACAATATCGACAAAAAGCTTAATTATATTAATATAAAAGAATTAAAATTTCTTCTTCGGAGTCAGAAGCCATTTTTTTTTCTGTTGCGACACAAATTGGTAGTGCGCCTCACAGCCCAGCCATTAGAAAACTGAAGAGCCGGAGCGACGCCAGTGAATGGGGAAATTTAGTTACCCTAAAACCATTTGGAGTGACGCCACAGTTTTATGTCTAAACTGACGCGCAAAACTGATCGTCAATGCCCAGCTTTAGTGAGTCACGCGTTCAAAAGTAGCACTCCAGGCATAAGAAGGGCACTTTTCGTCTTGGTAACGCACTCAAAAATTCTTGATGTGTATAACAGTCCACCAACTTAGGGAACAGTGCAAGTTTTAGTAAAAGTAGTTTTTGAAATGGATACCTACTTCAGTGTAGATCAGTCACTCACTAGGAGAATTTCAAGTGTTTAATGACTTGTTATTTAAACTCACTTGAAAGAGCTTCGTCGCCAAATGTCCCTTTAGCAAAATTTTCCTTAGTCGCAAAATGTCCCTTGCGCAAAACGTCCCTTTCACAATTTTTTGGGTTCCGTAGTAAACAGGGAAGCCTTATAATTTCGCCATGTCTGTCTGTCCGTCCGTAGTTTTACTCAGAGACTATAAGATAAGTACTAGAAAGCTGTAATTTCGTATGGGTATGTATACTAATAATGGCAAAAAAGTGGTAGAAAAAAAAATTATAAAAAAAATTTTTAGGATAGCTTCCATACACGTGAACTGGGAGAGTATTTATTTTTCTCTTCTAACCCACCCATCGTGTGGGATATCGTTGAATAAGGTCTAGTGGGTGAGAGTAATTTTTTATTTTCTCTACTAACCCATCGTATTGTTAAATAGGTCTTTAAAAAATATTATGAGTATTTATGAGGTTGAGAACAGTTTTCGATTTAGGGATCCGTTTCTGAAACATTACGTTGTTGTAAATTTTTGTTAAGAGGTTAGTGTCCTCCTTGCTAAATTGTTATATTATTATATGAATACGTTTAAAAAAATACAGCAGTAGTACATATAATGAAGTTGAAAGGAAAACTATCAGAGCTAAGTACTAAAACCAATTTATTGAAATATAGCACTTTTACACTAACCGCAAAAATAACTTTGTCATTCATACAAACACTATGAAAAACAAAGTTATCTTTCCTGGCAAAAAATATAGAGGTTTTTGGCTAGCTTAGCTTGCTTTTATTTACGGAACCCTTCATGGGCGAGTTCAACTCGCACTTGGCGAATTTTCTTTTATTCGAATTATAATATCCTAAGTAATTTTATAAATGTGAAAGTGAGTTTGTTTCTTTGTTGTTCATTTGTTTGTTACGCCTCCATGCCGTAACCAGGTACTGAACCAAATATCATGAAACTAACTTTCGCCCGAGGCTCCACTCGCGTTAATGTCGGTCTTTCGGGAACAGTAACTTAAATTTCATTTAAATCTGTTCAGTAGTTTTGGCGTGAAAGCGAGACAGACAAACCGAGTTACTTTCCCATTTATAATATTATTATGGATTACTCGTACTATAGAGATTCGGAGTCCGCTATTATGACTGCATTTATGCGGTAATGTGATTTCGCATGTTAAACAGCTAGTGACTTTTTTAAATATTTGACCATAACTTTTTGATTTTACAGAACACTATATAAATCTTATATAGAAAAAAATTATTATGCTATAGGGACATTTTGCAAAAGGGCCATTTGCGCGAGGGACATTTTGCGAAAGGGACAAAAATTAAGAAAATTCAGTGGATTGTTAGGATCCTGCATATTAGATTCACACAAGGGTGTGTGACCACTTCTCGCAAGACTACCATGATCTTGGAATAATGAGCCTAGTCTCACTATTAATGCCTGACAACTTAAAATAGAACAATGATGAAGTTTGATCAAGGGGAAGATGTCAATGAAAGGTTAAATAAAATGTGAATTTGTATTTAATTATAGCACTTACATACACAACTGTTTTATATGCATCAGATTGATGTTATTCAGTAAATCTCTTTTGTAACAACGACAAAACAATAAATACACATATATGCATGACACTACTGTCAAAGTAGCTCAATAATTTAGATTACACATCTATTCTTAAAACTTAAGCATCGATAATCTCGACAAATCATAATCATTCTTTAAAATCTCTAGGGTATTTAATCCTTAGTCTGGATGTACTTGATGAGATCGATGACTCTGCTAGAGTAACCATACTCGTTATCATACCAGCTGATGAGTTTGACGAAGTTGTCATTCAGGGAGATACCTGCAGCAGCGTCAAAGATGGAGGAGTGGGTGTCTCCGATGAAGTCAGAAGACACAACTTGGTCTTCAGTATATCCAAGGATGCCCTTCATGGGACCTTCAGCAGCCTCCTTGACCTTCTGTTTGATGGCGTCGTAGCTGGCGGGTTTGCCGAGACGCACCGTCAAGTCTACGACAGACACGTTGGCAACGGGCACGCGGAAAGCCATACCAGTCAGCTTGCCGTTAAGAGCGGGAATGACTTTGCCGACGGCCTTAGCGGCGCCAGTGGCGGCGGGAATGATGTTCTGCTGGGCGCCACGGCCGTCTCGCCACAGCTTACCAGAGGGACCGTCTACGGTCTTTTGGGTAGCGGTGGTGGCGTGTACAGTGGTCATCAGACCCTCAACAATCTCAAAGTTATCGTGGATGACCTTGGCAAGAGGGGCAAGGCAGTTGGTTGTGCAGGAAGCATTAGAGATGACCTTGAAAGAGGGGTCGTAAGCCTCAAGGTTGACGCCGACGACGAACATGGGGGCATCAGCACTGGGAGCAGAGATGATGACCTTCTTGGCTCCACCCTCCAAGTGAGCAGAGGCCTTTTCTGTGGTGGTGAATACACCGGTGGATTCTACAACGTACTCAGCACCAGCCTTGCCCCATGGAATGGCCTTGGGGTCCCTTTCAGAGAAGACGGCGATTTTGTTGCCGTTTACAACCAGGTTGCCATCAGCAACCTCAACGGTTCCCTTGAAACGGCCGTGAGTGGAGTCATACTTGAAGAGATAGACCATGTAGTCAAGACCAATGAAGGGGTCGTTGATGGCAACAACTTGGGCTCCCTTCTCGATGGAGGCACGGAGCACCAGACGGCCGATACGGCCAAATCCGTTGATACCGATCTTGGACATGGTTGCTGTAAAGAAGATAAAATAAATTTGTTAAGTTTTTAATTACTAATGACAAGAACTTTCAGGATTTCATAAATCTTGAAAAAGATAACATTGCAACGTCATTTTATCTTATATTCCTACACTGCTCTGATACAGAGCACTTAATTTACTAAAATTGAAAATATGTGATGAAAAAGAATTCGCCACAGGTAGGATTCAATTAATTAATAATATACCGAGCATTGTAAAGCTATTTAAAAACCACTTAATTACTGTTCTGAAATGGTAGAGTAGGTATGTCAATGTATTCAATCGATTAAAAATAGCTGTAGTTTCAATGTCAAAAGTGCATGAACAAATAAAACAAGTTAGTTATCATAGTGCCTAATATTTGTAACTACTTAAATGATATGAATTAACACTGCATATTTAAGTAACTAGTGGTTAATAAATGGAGCACAATACAAGGTGGAATATTAATTTGTTTGTGGTGAAACATCAAACACAAATTACCCACTTTTTTATAGGTATTTTGATGAAATTAGAATTAAAATAGTATGTAGAGGTAAAATAGTTTTCAAATAAATATTTCAGACAGTAACTATTTTTCTAAAAACAGCTTCTTGCCAGATAACATGTAGGGTAGTAAGTTATCAATCTATGAATATTTTACAGTTCAATTTCACGTAAAAAGTAGTTATCTAATGTGCCATGCATGACCTCTATCGTACTTTTCTAATCTAGGACTTGTAAACTTCTCAATGAACAATATTGTGTAGGATGCCGATTGCCGGCCCATGGAGGTCACGTAGAGGTCAGGGAGAATTACAGTGAAATAACAGATATTACGACTTAATTTTGTCATAAATTACTACTAGTAGTATCAAGTCTGATGCTAATATCAAAAGGCATTCGAAATACTACCAAAAAAACCATAAAAATATGAGAAAATGTTGTAGGTACGGTGCCTACGCGATGATGTAAGTTTATGCAAACGCTAAGTTCACAAGAAAGATCAATTCTTGTACAAATAGATTTTATACATAAAATTAATTCGTTTTAACATAACAATATTGTGAAATAACCTTACCGGAATTAACTTGAAGGTCTAATATGAATTTCACTGGACACGTTTACTCCTCACAAGATGGAGTTTAAAAATGACATTTGGTGAAGGACGAGGAGACAGGCGGGGTTTGAGATTCTAGATCAATGAATCATAGAATATTATACTAGAATAGACATATGTACTATTTTGGGCACAGAACACGGCCATGTGAAATTTTTGACTTAAGGTACTTACTTACATTACAATTACAAATATTACAATTTACTTAGATTCATTATTCATTAATTTTTCAAACTACAGAGTTACTTCGTAATGATTTATTTAAATTTAAATTAATAAAATGGCATTTTATTAATTTGCCAAAAAGTGACACGGGTGTGTTCAATTCGATTCTTGGCGCGGGTATATATCATTTACATTATTTATATGACAGTGGTCCTGTGAGACCTGCCCCCCCCCCCTATTTACTAACTCGGATGACAGGTGTCGAGTGTCGATGCCTATCAATCTAGGATTTGCTGTTGGGTTGATGTCATCAGGCAGGCATCATTATCAATACTTTCGTCAAATAGTACGACAGCATGAATGAACTGAGAATGCAATCGTGAAAACGCTCAGATAAGAGAGACTCATCTAAATATTATGGGTACTTAACTTACTTAACATAATATTTGCTGAGGCTGATACAACAACAATAGGATGTAGGCATTCAATCGATCTAGTATTTCCGTAGAGTATTTCTGAAAATATTTACATTCTTTGAAGAAAATGCTCTTGTCATTGTCAAAGTTTTTTTTTTAAATTACATAAAAACTTCGGCAACGGAAATAAAAAAGTATGATTGCAGTTTTTATGCCTGTAGGTCTGTGGACTACTGCTAAGCCAAAAAGGTGGGTTGAATTATGATTTTTCTTCTTTATTGAGAAGTGCTGTAAGAAAAATATTTGTATTTTGACATGAAGTACCTACTAGACAGCAGAACTTGACAAGTCCAAGTCTATCACTTCTCAAGTCATTTGGCTGGCTCTTTTGGCACGACGACATGAAGTTCTCGACTTTTATAGCGCGGTCGATTCAAATTGTGGATTTGCATTAAATATAAATGCAAATGCCTCATAAATATCTACCAGATGATGCAGTTCTCGAGCATCAGTTATGGTCGTTAAAGTAGGCATCAATGGTTTTGGGCGCATTGGCAGGGTTATATTTAGAACCTGTCAGCAACACCCAGACGTGGAGGTACGATAGTCCTAAATACCTAAAATAGATTATTAAACTTTATTCAGTGATTTGCAAATGGAACAACAATTGTATAAAGGTACTTACATAGTACATTGTTCTAATGATTGGATCAAATAGTACCTACTTACAAACCAACAATCAACACTGTCTTCTACTAAATGAGAGGTTCTGGGTTCGATTCCCGAGAGCTGGCATAAAAGATACTTGTTTCTAGTGCCTACTTTTTCATTTTCAAAGGTAGGTATTTATAGGTGTGCATGCACTCCATGTGGTAGTACTTACCTACGATGCTGCCATAAAAGCGGAGCCCGGGCTCCTACGACTAAAGCAGATCATTCAAGTGGGGAATCTTGCAGATGATATTATGTGTGTACAATAATCATTACTTATATTATGATGTCGGTAAAGCGCAGTGCAAGAAAACGACCTTTTAGACGCCATCCAAAAGCCACGACTTACGGCTTAGCGTGCCATTCATTTCTTGTTCTTACGGACAGGTAGCAGCAATAAATGACCCCGCTATCGACGTCGAGTACATCTGTTACTTAATGAAATTTGATTCTACTCATGGAAAATTCAAGGCAAAAATCACACATACACCGAGCGAAATTTTCGTAGATGGTGAGTATAATTATTTACCCATTAGGTACATATTTGATTAAATAGATTGAAGGTTAACGAGCAATATCTACGTATTTTTATATGTTTGAAACCTTTGAAAAGAATATTGTTCTACTGGAGCTCTTAGTGGCTATTTCTGGTGCCTCCCACCCACCTAAGACATGATGCCCTAAACAGTTGCTTAACTTGCTAGGGATAATACGGCACTGGCCACTGCTCGCTTAGATGTGCCTGTACGTGGTACGTGTGACGGTTTTTTAATGGACTACGTAGCTAGCTCCCAGTGAGCTTTTGCCACTTCACCGGACTTTTGGGTGAGAGCAGACTGCTCATCTCTAAAGGGCCGCCAGGAGGAGCGAGATCCGCTTTTATATTTTTTTAAGGGTTGAGCTGCGTCTGGTATCGCCATGGAGATATCTACGTGGGCAGCACAGAATACCACTTGTCCATACTTCTATCCTTTTCTATAACTCACAACCGTCATTTAATAAATCGAGGAAGAGCGACGAAACCGTTGATTAAGCCAAGTGCGGTCTGCCTGAAGCCCTTCGGTTAGCTAGCTCCAGAACTACACAATAACTCGCGCCGGTTATGGATTCCGGTGTCCCTCGGGTAGCGGCCACGGACGGTGCCGGGTGGTACCGGCCCTCGTAATCGCTTCTCAAATGCATTAAGAAGATAGACTAGGTACTTGTAAATTTTCATGCAAAAAGCAATAACGCTTGTTAATAATCTAAACCGAATCAATAAAAAACCGCCCAAGTCTTAGAGCATTAAGGCCAATTGCGTTTCGGGCCACACGCAGTGTAGGGTTCCGTAGTTGCGAATGTCAACTTTGAGTTCACACTCGCACCTCACAGTTTAGGTACCGACCAAAAACATCTAACAAACTAGAAAGCTGTAATTTGGTATGGGTATGTATATTAATCATGCCAAAAAAGTGGTAGATAAAAATTTTGAAACAAGATTTTTTTAGGGTAGCTCTCATACAAGTAAAGAGGGAGTAATATTTTTTTTTCTATACAAACCCATTGTGTTGGGTATCGTTAAATAGGTCTTTGAAAAATATAGTGAGGTTGGGAACACCATTTTTCGGTTTAGGGATCCGTTTCCGAAATATTTGGTTTTAAAGTGAAAATTTTTGTTAGAGGTAAGTGTCCTCCCCCCCCTCTATCTGCTAAACGGTTATATATGGATACGTGAAAAAAAATTACAGCAGTAGTATATATACTGAAATTGAAAGGAAAACTATCAGAGCTAAGTATTTAGTACAAACTAAAAAGTTATAGACAACCAACTTATAAAATGTACTCGAAAATGTAAAATTTCATACAATTTTCATTGTTAGACACTGTTCACACTCGCACCTCATAGTTTAACGACCAAAAACATCGATGTTTTCTGAATCGTGAACAGTGTGAACTCAAAGTTGTCATTCGCAACTACGGAACCCTACACTGCGCGTGGCCCGACACGCACTTAAATAAATGGGTTAATAATAAATAAATGGGTTTTAAGCAGGTACTTTTTGTACGCAGTACATATAACTCCATGGTACCTTACCTAACTACTTTCCCAGTAAAATTTTCAAATAACATGAAATTAATCTGTAGATGCCAAAATCAAGATTTTCCACGAGAAACTGCCTTCAAACGTGCCTTGGCAGTCAGCGGACGTGGAGTATGTGGTGGAAGCTTCGGGAATCTTCACCAACAATCAGAAAGCGTCTGTACGTTCTACCTATTTATTAAATACCATTCTTAAACGAGTGCCAAAAAAGGAGTGTAATGTTTTTATAGTTTATGAATGCGAGTTCCTTTATTCCACCGTTAATTTCTAAATACCTGAACAGATATATATGTAGTCCACTCAGAACGTATTGAACGTGTACAGAGATCATTTTCCAGATATTTGGCATTTAATTCAACAGGCATAACGTCGAGAAATTCATACGATGAAAGACTTTCGTTTTTTGGCCTTGTACCGCTATCAAAGCGACGTCGTATGCTGGATTTATTATTTTTACAGAAAATTGTTCAGGGTATTTCTATGTGTCCATATATGTTAGATCTGATCGGTATTTGCCATAGATATCAGAATATTTACTAGGTATTTGCGTACCTAGGATACACAGTCGTAGACGGTATAAAAATGATTATTTCGTAATTCCTTCCTGTAGAACTAGATTGGGTGAACATGCGCCTATATTTAGATTTATCATCACTTACAATAAATGGTATAAGTTGCTTAATCTGGATATATTCCATGACAATCCAAAAATATTTAAGGAAAAACTCCTACTGTAATAGTCCGTATTATTGTCAGAGTATTTATTGATCTAAATATCATGTTTGTTTAAACTTTTGTATGTTTTAAGATAAATTAAGATTACAAAACAAGCTATAAATTGAATGCTGTGCACATCTGTAATTGATGTAAACACTGGTACATAGCTTTGTTCATGTATTTTAACGATATTATGTGTTTATATTGTTGGTGTGCCTTAAATAAATAAATAAATAAACAGATTTGGATAAGAGATGTATGGGGTAGGTATTCTTCATCTCAGGCGTAAGAAATCTATTGCTGGATGCCTTACTCAAAGAGTGTGTGGTATGGTAACTTAGTTTGTTAGAATCCTTACACTGGCTATAATTATTTTTAGAGACGTCGATATTTTTTTTTCCATAAAAATGCCTCTTGGACATTATTTTGTACTTTACCTTCTTAGTTTGGGGTCATCTTAGAGTTTTAGAGTAACAGTTTGATTGAACTAAAATTAAGTGTACCTAATCGTATACATATATCTCATTAATTGTTAACGGTGCTTCTAGCTCCATGATGGCAAGATACAGGACCATTCCGGTTTAGGAACGGCTGTAGTTCCATATTTTTCTAAGATTGTCAATGAACGTATTTTTTAAATTATTTTCTTACTTTTAGGTACCTACATACATGTCCGTCGTCGGTTGACATAATGCAATATTATCATGTCAGAGCTATCCGAGGAATGCTCCTTGTGTTATCTTATTTCATAAATGTTGTAGGGCCACCTAGCAAATGAAAGCGTGAAGAGAGTGATTGTGACAGCACCCAGCGTGGATGTTCCCATGGTCATACTGGGAGTCAACCAAGGCGATCTACACTCGGGTAATTTTTTTTTCTTTCAGGGAAGAAACCCTTGGTTTAATTGGCTTTTAGCTCCGTGGCGCAGCGGTCACCACGCTAGCTTGCGACACGGGGGTCCCGGGTTCGATCCCCGGCCAGGTCAAGATGGAAAATTTGTGTGATATGTCCCTTTATATTTAATTTTTTAAAAAAAGGGTAAAAACGGGATCCTGTTACTAAGACTTCGATGTCCGTTTGTCTGTCACCAGGCTGTACCTCATAAACAGTGTTAGCTATGAGTTGCAATTTTCACATATGATGTACCTATACCTATCTGTTATTCTCGATAGTCTAATGTTGTAGAAATAATGGCTGGGAACCCTTAGAGCGCGAATCGGACTCGCACTTGGCCGATTTAAATAATTTTGTACAATTCTTCCAGATAAACGAGTGATATCCAGCGCCTCGAGCACCCTGTATTGTCTGGCACCCATTGTCAAGATCCTCAATGACAACTTCGGTGTCAGCGAGGGATTCATCACCAGCATCCACGCGATGACGCCATCTTTGAAGCCTCTAGATGGACTCTGCTTGAGAGGAAAGGTCTATAATCCCAATCCCAACTAATATTATAAATGCGAAAGTGAGTTTGTTTGTTTCGCTTTCACGCCCTATAGGGCAATGCAAAATTTCATGACGATTGGTTTAGTATATATACTAAACCAATCATCATGAAATTTTGCATACACATGGGTTAGAGTACTGAGAAGGGCATAGGCTATATAATACGCGGGCAAAGCCGCGGGTAATAGCTAGTAATATTATAATGAGGAAATATTTGAATGTTTGTTTGCATTGGATTATCAAAATTCTTTCACCTATAGAAAGCTAATTTATCTGATGGTGGCATAGGCTATAATTTACGCGGATGAAGTAGCGGGATAATTGCTAGTGATGGAATAAAGAAACTCACATATATACCTCTATCTACCTACCTACATGTTTTGAGTAGTTCTCACCACGCAAATGTAACATCACTGACAAATACAAAACAACTTGCAGAGATATTCATAACAATATAATATTTTTAAACTATTAGTGTTACGTAAGAAAGGTCGCTCATGTTTCCATGACGGGTTGATAACCCCGAGCTGTTAGAAACATAGTGCCACATTGTGGATAGGTTATCTCGTATCGGTGGTATCAGTTTACTTTGGTGAGAAATGGCTACGCCCCTTTTCACGTGGTGATTTATGTACTACTAGCTTTACCCGCGACTTTAATCGCGTAATTAATGTATTGAAAAATAAATAAACATATAGGGACGAATCACACAGATTGAGCTAGCCCCACAGTAAGTTGTGAACTTTGTCGTAGGATACTACCTCAACGATACTACTTATACCTATATATTTTTATAATAGATATTATATAGATAAACATCCAAGACCCAGGACAATCTGAAGAATACAGTTTTCCATCATGACCTGCAGGCCGATTTGCTAACTCGGTGTACAACGATTTGATTGTCACTTTAGCATCCATTACGGTTTTCATATCTTAAATAAAAATAGTCATTCGTACCGAAGCCGTAATGAATATTGAAGTTACCATGAAAATGATGTTCACCGTAGCTGTCAAAAGTTAGCAAATAGGCCTGCTGGCCGGGGATCGCACCCGTGGCCATCGTGTTGCAGGCTGGCGTGTTTACCACTGCGCCATCAAGGCCGTAAGGCATTTCCTCCACGAGCGAGAGAATCGCGTTGATTTTATCGTCCTGCCACCTATTTCTATACATTCCCTTAGTTAGCATCAGTGGCGGATTTACCAATAGGCTTAGTAGGCTGAAGCCTAGGGCGGCATATTTAGAGGGGCGGCAAATTTAGCCCAAATAATAAAAAAAATATATAATTATATTTATACACATTACGTTCGTAATCCGTATATAAAAGACTAGCTGTTACCCGCGGCTACTTCACTATATCACCTACTTCACAATCATACTAATAACGGGAAAAAGTCGATGTAATGAGGACGATAGAACACATCATAAAGTAGCAATTTCTGAATAACTAAATGTAATTAATATGATTGTGAACTAAACTAACGTATTGAATTTCAATACTCAGTAGGGGCGGCAAGTTTGAATAGACTACTAGCGGCAAATTTGTAAATCCGCCGCTGGTTAGCATGTGTCTACACACGGCGATGTTATTGCTGCGATGCGACGAGTGGCAGCGTGCGAGCACATCCGTTAGAATAAAATATACTCTAATACTTAGTATAAGATAGAAGCGCGGACTCGTCGCGATTCTCTCGCTCGTGGAGGCGATCCCTAAAATTTGACAATAAACTCCCAGGTGTGATCGGCCAGGTAAGAAGTTAACCTGGAATTAATACCGGACTTATTTTCCCCCCTTATTACTCCTAGCACTGGCGCGACCACCGCAGCATCCATCAGAACATAATACCAGCGACTACCGGCGCCTGCAAAGCGCTGGGCAAGATCATCCCGCAAGTGAAGGATAAACTGGTGGGCCTGGCGTTCAGGGTGCCGATCGTCAACGTGTCTGTGCTGGACATCACTGTGAGGTGATTGGCCATTAATTCTTATAGGATCTGATAAATAACAAATAATATTTTCAACAATAAAGCAGACTACTTTCCTAGTCATCATCATCATTTCGAGTAGGTGACACGGTCAGTCGACCAGGCACATTCGAGTTCTTCGGAACCGCCTCTCGGCCTCTGACGTGGTTACTTTAACGACTACCAGATGGCACCCGGACCAACGACTTAACGTGCCTTCCGAAGCACGGAATCATCTTTCTTATCAGACAATCAGGATATTCATGCCTGCAATGTCCTAACTAAACTGGAAACAACAAAATATGCTTTCCTATAGCGTGCTGGATACATAGAGGAATAATTGGATTTGGCACGATCACATAATCGCTTTGTTTCGAAATGAATATGGGTCCATATAGCTTAAGAGTCGCCTGGAAGCGCATGTCTCCATACAAACGGAAAAAGGGAATTGTGACAATATTTGATAATTTTGGAGTAAAATTAAGCATTTAGTCAATTAATCTCATTATAATCTACGTACGTTCCTATACAGCTTGGTTAAAATACCAATGGTTTGAGAATTACAAGCCTTTTTAAATTTGTATGGAAATCTTGAGAGGCGTATAATTCTCAAACTATTGATAATTTAACCAAACTGTATAGGCACGTACGTAGATTATAAGAAGATTAATTGATTTGAAGCTTAATTTTACTCCAAAATTATCAAATATTGCCACAATTCCCTTTTTCCGTTTGTATGGAGACATGCGCGTCCAGGCGACTCTTCAGACGTAATAAAATATCCTTTGTTATTTGTTGCTTATTTATACTTACGGTCAGGGGTGTTATCCTCAATTGCCTGTCCGGTGGGTGCAAGAAAAGCATTGGGTACGCGGCATCCGGCTTTCCAAACTGCTTCTCTTTTCTCATCCCAATCCATCCGAAAAAGTAGCATCCCAGATACCTTTATTCCGTTCTCCCAGTCCAACAAACTCCTACCCTTCCTTCGCTTAAAAACGGTTTCGATGGGACATCAGCGTCAGAACCAAGATAAGCCAACTGCGCTCCCCAACCCGTCTGCCAAGCGTGTTGAGTATGGCAAAATCCCTCCATGACGGAGATTCTTGCAGGAGACCTATGTTTAGCAGTTTCTTACAGCTGTGATGATGATGACTTACCGTTACCGTTTATATAGTTAATTTATAATTCCATTTATTCTGATCATGATGGATGAGACGACGACACAGTCGAGAGTGCCAACTTAGCGATTTACATCTACTTACTTATCTTCTAGGCATAATTATCACGTGACTATCTCCTTATTAGTTGCAAATCTGTACCCTGCTTTTATATAAAATACAACTTATCTTTCTACAGACTTAACAAGGAAACGTCAATACTAGAAATCGCAAAGTCTGTGGACGCACTCAGCAGGACCAGCATGCTTAACATCGTGAAGATTTCCAACGAGGAGGCCGTCTCCTCGGACTTCGCGGGAGATCAGCACTCCTGCACCCTCGACGTAGACTCCAGCCTGCAGCTCAAGAAGAACTTCTTCAAACTCGTCTGCTGGTACGAGAACGAGTACTCCTATGCCTGCCGAGTCATCGACTTGATACTCTTCTCAGAGAGACAATTCCAACTTCCTGACCCAAGATCGAAAATGACGTTTGTCCGAACGAAAAGCCCTAGGAAACATGTTAAAAGTAATGGCGAGCAAGCGGACGATGGAATAAAGAATATTTGTCAAGGTCAACCTTGTCACCAGCAGCTACCGCAAGGACTGCAAAGCCGATCTCAACTGCGATTAACCGCGCCGAGATCGTCGACACGACCTGTCATTACGAGAAATCCCGGTTCCAGAAACTCCAAAGAAAGTAATGGAACGAGAAGTAATGAAGTTTTTACGATTTGGAACGACGAAAGTGAAATTAAGAGACAGACGATACAAAACAGAAGCTCCATGCATCACAGTGATGTTGAAATAACAGCTCAAAGCCGACTTTGCAATTTGAGAGCACAACTGCGTTTGGAAAATGTTAAAAAAGAATTTTCCAAAATGGTCAGTATTACGGAAAATCTACTAAAACAATGTAACACGATTCGTGATGCGAATAATTCCGATACATTTGTGGAAGAAGAAATTAATGTGACTCATTTTTCTGACGTTAAAACTACTATTGTAAAATCACAAAACGATAAGACTGCGGTAAGTTCCTCTTCTCAACAAAATTGTAAAATTATTTCGGATATTTGTGAAGATCTTGTAGCCAGTATCGTGGATGCAGGCAGTAGCCAGAATTATTTTAGTAGAGACCATTTAAGTTTTTGCAATGAGAGCAGCAAGAATATTTTTAGCACAGATCGTTTAAGTTCTTATCATGAAAACAGCTTGGATTTAAGTAACAGTACTAATAAATTAGGAAGCAGTGGCACAATAAATTCAGGAACTTCTAGCAATAATATTCAGTGTTCTAGTAATACCATCAAAAATCATAGTGAAGCAAAAAAAGAAGTAGATGAAACGTTCCAACAGCAAGTTGTCAAAACAATCAACAATTTAATAGACGGACTGTCAAAAAGTATACAAAATGAAGGAAATGATAGCGATTTACCGAAGGAAATCAAAGAAACTGAAGACACGGCATTTTGTGGGGAAAACGATTCTGACAGCGGATTTATGTCGCCAGCTAAAAGGAATCTGAGCCCAGCAACGATTTCTTGTAAAGATAATATATTGCCAATACCATCTCAAATTGAAACACACATTGGGGCTATTGTTAAGGAAATTGTTACAAACGCTGAAGTAAATCATCTTGAAATACGAGGCAATGAAATAGTAGAATACAACGCACATAGGACAAAAGTCGAAGCAAGGGTTGCTGATATAAAACTAGAAAAAAAATGTTCTGAAGAACTAAAGACTGCAGATAGCTTAACAACCGTGCCTGTTGAGAGTCCCAGTTCCAAAATAGAAATACCGCCAGAAATTTTGAGTAATCTAAACACAATGTTGACTGATTCTATAGTACTGCCTGAAAATGCAAAATGTGCTAGTACTACGTTGACTGCCTCAGATAATAGCGGTACTGTAAGGAAGATGGATCTTTACGACAAGTTGGATAGCGTCAGTGCCAGCGATTCTGACAATTCCTTCCAGATACACGAAAGGAAATCGCAAGTTATCAATCTAACGGACTTGTCTAACTCTATAGAAGATTTAGCTCGTCTGGACAAAATATGCAGGATTATCGAAATCTCCGACGAACTGTCCGACAGATTGTTCTCCACTCTCGGCAATACCGACAACGACGCGATAAAAAAGGCGAAGTGGTCGTTCAAAGATCTATGCCAACGAATAAAGCTGGACGAATTTTGTAACCAACTATTTGCTAATCAAAATCAGTGATGTTGTGAACAAAAATAAAAGGAAATATGTGTTTATTTTATTGAATTTTATTTTGATATGTATTCTTAATATTAAGTACAAATGCACTGATAAGGCACCGCATTATGAATTGACCGACAAAAATAAAAAAGAATATAAAAATATCACAGCAATAAGCATGATCTATATGTAAATTGTAGTAAAAACAACAGGTACTTGGTAACTCGGCTTTTGCCATTTGCTAGCCTTACGTATTATGCACTTATCAATTATTACAATAAGCTTAAAAAATATATACACACATACACATTATATTTTTGATCCCTATTCCCATTTCCTTTCGTCGTGATATATTTATTTCTAACTAAAATTACTTATTACGAACAGATACATAGAAACATCTATAAATGCAAGTGAACACTTATTATAGGTACTGTTCTATATTGACAAGCTTTTATTTAACTTGCCCTGTTTGCTTGTCTGTGAGTGAAGTTGAACTCAATTTTGGAGAAATAGTTTATGTGAGTCAGATGACGATGCAATATCATAAGTACCTAGTTATTTTTTCATTGTATTTTTTTATATTGAGAATCTGATATTATGAGAATCTAATATTATGCAAATAAGGGCCATGGTTTTGCACTCCAAAATTAAGGAAGATGAACACATTGTATTTGGGCTTGTTTGATTCCTTTACAGTACAAATCGCTCAGATAAAAACGATTCTAAAATGTTTGAAAAATCTTTTTTATGGATACTGTATGCTTGGGACAATGCGCGTAACTGTTCTTAGGGTTTGTGACCGAAAATTACTGACCCTCTGGCTACAATGACCATTGTATGTTCACCTGCAAAAGTCCATACACAGCCTTAAGGTGAAAATCAATTGCACTGATTAGGAAGACATAAATATTTTGCAATATAATGAATCTTGTGCATAATGAATAAGCTTTACCTATGAAATTGGCGTTTTGTAAGGAGAATTTTGAGCAAAGTGAATTTTTCATACTAACATTTTTAGTATTATTTCTGGTTTGATAAATTCAATAAAAATGAAATTTTGCATGTAGTTACGGACAATATTAGGCCTAATTTAGACATTCTCAAAAAGTTAGAAAATATAGAAATATGGCTACATTTTTAATTAAAACGGACAAAAGTGAAACGAGTTCTTTTCATGAGTATTTTCCAATAATTAAATACACAAAAACAAATATTTTAATGCATGCAGAATGTTAATAATGTAGGCTTATTTCAAGTTTAAATTAAAAAAAATTGTTTACTTGAAAATTATTGTCATTAGGAACAAAATGGCAAGCGGGAATAAAACGCCAATTTCATAGGTAAGGACCCAATATTTTTTTTATAATCTCCGAAGCAACAAGCGATTTTTTTTTGAAAATTCTATATGGACTTTTGCAGGTGACCGTCATTCATGTAAATGTTTGTAAAAAAAAAAACTTAATAAAAGCCGGACCGGCCTAACGCAGTCTAACTCGGCCGGACTTGCAACCAAAAAGACTGACAGTATCAAACAACTTGCTGCGCCGTGCTACACTACTAAGTGCGGGCTTACCTTAAAAACTGTCACATTGCTGCCGATAAAATGTGATGTCAACCGTTGATGTCACAGTTAACTATAGCTATGGTACACGGCGTCAGTGTTCCTCAGCAAAGACTTCTATATAAACTGGGGTAGACGTGCCCTACTTCAAGAAACAGACATTTAAAAGCAATCATGTCACGTGACGTAGGGTTTCAGTGTGACCTAAGCGCAACGGTGTGAATTGGCTTCCTTTGAGCGCTTCACAATTTGGTAAATACGGCCTGTGTACCTCAGTTTATATAGAAGTCTTTGATTCCCGTCGCTCCAGTGCTGGTCAGTCAATCGTCTTTCTCAAAATGGAGTGCTACCCATAGCTATGGTACACGGTGTCAGTGTTCCCGGTAGAATAGAATAGGACCACTTCAAGTTATGTCGTGGACGTCGTTAAAGGCGACTTAGGAAACAAAGCTGATAAACATCAAAGAGACCTCTCCAACCCGTCTGGCCAGCGTGGAGAGTGTAGGCCAAATCTTCTGACTGCTCTGGCTAATATATGGCTCTGGTAGTACAGAGAGGGTCGTGCTCCTGCAGTGGAGACTAAATAGACCTGATTATGATGATGATGATGATGATTGAAGTTGAGCTCTATGATCCTGCGTGGGAACAAAGCATCATCGAGGTCCACGAAGTCAGCGATGACGTTGACGGACACTCGCTGACACTGTTAACCATAGCTATGGTACACGGTGTCAGTGTTCCTCAGCAGCTTGAAGTTGAGTTCTATGACCTTGCGTGGGAACAATGCATCATCGAGGTCCACGAAGTCAGCGATGATGACGTTGACGGGCGCGCGTTCGGCCGCGCCCCGCGCCAGCGGCGGGCCGGGCCACAGCTCCAGCAGTTTGGGGAGCACGCGCTCTTTTACCGGCACGGCACACTTGTCTCGGAGGTTTGATAGCCACCTGAAATAATAAAGTCGGGGCTTACATTACTGCAGGAGATGCCGTGTGGTTCCCGTCCCGGTAGAGAAGAATAGGAACGCTCCAAGCCTTACCGTGAATGTCGTAGAAGGCGACTAGGAAACATCAAAGACACAAGTCCAAATCGTCTGGCCAGCGTGGAGAGGGTAGGCCAAATCGTCTGACTGTTCTGGCTAATGTATGGCTCTGGTAGTAGAGACAGAGAGAGAGAGTCGCGCTCCTACAATGGAGACTTAAAAGGAGACATGAAAAAGACCGGATGATTCTTTATTACACTTCAGAACATGGCGTGAGTCTTAATGCAGTACACAATATTAACTCTTTTGTTGCGGAAAAGCGACGGAAATTGAAAATATAGAATTTGCGGAAAAGTTCGAGGATTGAAATTTTAATTTCATTATTTTATAGTAAACCTAAACTTCGCCCGCCTGACATTCAAAGAGCACTGTTAGAAACTCACAATAAGCTATACATTACGTTGGTACAGGCTGTCATCATTGATAGCAGTTCTTAAATGATATCATTGCCTTTATGCAGTTTGAAGAATCTGACATCAATGTTGGCCACTTACACACACGAAAAACAAACACACAAACCTTATAAAAATAAATGTAGGCGTGGGAGCACAGCTTGAAAAATGAACCCAATGCCTGTGAGTAGTTTAACATACTCGTAGTCCAGAAATTGAATGTATCCTTCGGTGCGACCCTGCCGCGGCCACGGAGAAGGCATCATCTGCTACTGCCAGAGCTCTCTAACACTGCCAGAGCTCTCTAATTAATGCTATACTGGTATAACTAACTAACCTCAAAACAATAAATGTGGGTGTGGGAGTCAGCACAGCTTGGTGAACGAATCCCATGCCAGAATGTCGCTTCACATTATCTAGGAATTGTATGAGGCCAGCGGTGCGGTCCTGCCGCGGCAACGGAGAAGGTATCTGCTGCTACCAGAGATCGCTGATTGGTAATGCTATACTGGTACACAGCAACTGACCTCATAACAATGAATGTGTGTGTAGGAGTTAGTAAAACTTGGTGAAAAAATCCCATGCCAGGATGTCGGTTCACATTACCTAAGTATATTAGGAGTCCTTCGGTGCAACCCTGCCACGTCCACGGAGAAGGCATCATCTGCCACTGCCAGAGCTCACTGATTAATGCAACACTGGTATAACTAACCTCAAAACAATAAATGTAGGTGTGGGAGTCAGCACAGCTTGGTGAACGAATCCCATGCCAGGATGTCGCTTCACATTATCTAGGAATTGTATGAGGCCAGCGGTGCGGTCCTGCCGCGGCCACGGAGAAGGCATCATCTGAGGCTGCCAGAACTCACTGTTCGTGTACACTGATTGGTGACGGTATACCACTACCACCTAAAATTTATATCATTTCGTATGTTACTTTTTCAGGTGTGTATCTTAGGTTCAGGTAGTAAAGCACGTTTGTGAATAAGCATTATTTGAATTTGCGTGTACCACTCTAGACCTCATCTTTGCTTTCCATCAGATCAGAGAAGGTCAAACGATGTCAAATTATTCATAAAAAAGTGAGATATTAAATTATCGATATTTAAGCGTCATTAAATCCATTGATTATTTACGAGCTCCGTAGCGCAGCGGTCAACACGCCGGCCTGTGACACGGATGGTCCCGGGCTCGATCCCCGGTCAGGTCAAGATGAAAAATGATCTTTTTCAGATTGACCTGGGTCTTGGATGTTTATCTATATATGTATTTGTTATAAAATATAGTATCGTTGAGTTAGTAACCCATAACACAAGTCTTATTTAAGAACTTACTTTGGGGCTAGCTCAATCTGTGTGATTTGTCCGTATATATTTATTATTATTTATACCTAGGCATCTATTATAAAATATTGTTGAGTTAGTATCCTACGACACAAGTTCTTACTGTAGGGCTGGCTCAATTTGTATTTAGATTTACGCCTCCCACGTTTTACCAAAGTTAGAGATAGACGACGGAAATTGTTCGGACTAAATTAGTCTGTTGTCCGACCATGCATATTTCAACACTGTATTTGCTGGCGCAATCCTATGATCCAAGTTCAAATCAGAACTGAACAGAGCAGATTATTAGAAGAAATAGTTACGATAATAGTCGAACTTCAAAATCGGTGCAGCAGTTTAGGCTACAGGAAGCAACAATGAAACAGATATACATACTACTCTACTTCTTCAGGTCGGTAATACGGGTAAAAAAAAGTTTCGCACCTGCTGTCGCAATCGACGCAACGAGTTCAATGTTATTTGTTGTAGATCTATTTGCCTCGGCACAAGTCGGTTGCCGAACATCTTGAGCAAATCCAACATCAGCCTCCTATGGTCCTCAATGTCGAACCCGTAGAAATGCTGACAATCTAATATTACCACCTGGAAGGCAATTTGTAAATCTTTAGCTAAGATTGGAATGAGCAGAGTACATTTAAATACCTGAGTTTTAAGGAGCAAGCAGGTACAAATGTGAATTTTACCTTAATGTGCCCATAATGGTGTTCCCACATAGCAGTTATATAACGTTATATACCTAACTGCTGTGTGGGAGCACCTTAGGTAAGCATGGAGTTTAACCATAAAGGAGTAAAATAGGGGTTTAAAGTTTGTATGGAAAATCTTAAAAATCTATATCGATTTTGATAAAAATTAGATCCATACTCTTGAAAACACTTCATTTAATATGAGTATAATGGTTTATTAGAACTCACAAATATGAAAGTTTTGGAAAATATTTAAAACCAGCTCCTGTTTCCATGAATTTTGTTACTTTATTTTCTAAATATAAATAATCAGACACATATATTCCGGTTTTCTAAAATACATCTTCAAATGTTGTAAAATACGTAATACCACTGAGGATGGAAAAAGGTTTTGGACACGATAAACACTATCCAGAAAGATTTGATTGTTTCTTAGTTTGCATTTATTAGGCTCCGCAACTAATGGACCGATTTTCATAATTCTTTCAACTATAGATAGGTAATTCATCTACAGTAGACATAGGTCATCCTGTGCATGTTATAGAAGGCGACTTAGGAAACACAAGCTAAACAAGCCTTACAAACATCAAAGAGACCTCTCCAACCCATCTGGCCAGCGTGAAGAGTGTAGGCCAAATCCTCTGGGCAATATATGGCTCTGGTAGTACAGAAAGGGTCATGCTCCTGCAGTAGAGACTAAAAAAATCCTGATGATGATGATGATGCCATACATCATTAATATTTGGAAAAAAATTACACTACCTCATCAGGATGAGTGTCAATAAATTCTCTAATTTGTTCCAATGGCCTGGTGATTTCATCTGCATAGACACCGTGAGTGAAGTAGAAACTGTTGGTCCCATTCTTTGTCGCAATCCTCAGGTCAAAATATCTGCAAATTTGTTTTAAAACAATTATTAAATTATTTTCAAGTGTTCATCATCATCAGCCGATACTCGTCCACTGCTGGACATAGGCCTGATCATATATCTGTTGACTATCATCATCATCACCAAATCAAAGAGTCGGGCTCTTGTCTCCATCAACCAGCTTAGTCCGTTCTTCTTTTTCTTCTGCAAATTTTTTCACTTTCAGTTGACTATGCACCATGTTTATGTTGCTGACATATTTGAACAATTTTTTTTTTATAGGCTAATATGTATTAGTCTATAAAAAAAAATTATTTGTGCTTAGATCTAGGACAACACAAACTAGTACTTATTCAGAAGAATATCCTAAAAGATACATTAATAAAACACTCAATAATCTTATTTATGTAATTTTTTCCATTTTTTTTTCTTTTATTTCAGTAAAGAGTAGTAATTACTCATTTAACTCAATATCAATCAACCAACAAAGAATGATGTTGATGCATATAATATATTTTTTTATGCATAACATGCATAACTTTTAACGGAGTAGTCTGGTTTTGATAATTCTTTTTTAGGGTTCCGTAGTAAACTAGGAACCCTTATAGTTTCGCCATGTCTGTCTGTCTGTCTGTCTGTCTGTCTGTCTGTCTGTCTGTCCGTCCGCGGTTTTACTCAGAGACCATAAGTACTATAGCTCCCATACAAGTAAAGTGGGGGAGTCATTTTTTTTTCTCTACTTACCCATCTTGTGGGGTATCGTTAAAAAGGTCTTTGAAAAATATTGTGAGGTTGAGAACACCATTTTTCGATTTAGGGATCCGTTTCCGAAATGCAAGTAAAGTGCAAATTTTTGTTAGAGGTACGTGTCCCCCCCCTCTATCTCCTAAACGGTTATATATAGATACGTGAAAAAATTACAGCAGTAGTATATATACTGAAGTTGAAAGGAAAACTATCAGAGCTAAGTACTAAGTACAAACTAAAAAGTTATAGGCAACCAACTTTCAATTTTACAAAATTTCCATTGTTAGATGTTTTTGGTCGTT
Source organism: Rhodophaea formosa (assembly GCA_963082605.1). Lineage (NCBI taxonomy): Eukaryota > Metazoa > Arthropoda > Insecta > Lepidoptera > Pyralidae > Rhodophaea > Rhodophaea formosa. The sequence continues at coordinate 6,500,154 of OY720218.1, read as the reverse complement.
AAACTGTAAGGTGCGTGTGTGAACAGTGTGTACTCAAAGTTGTCATTCGCAACTACGGAACCCTATACTGCGCGTGGCCCGACACGCACTTGGCCGGTTTTTTTATTGGATAGGGTACTGGAAGAAGTTGAGTCCTGGAAGTTGGTCCCATATAAATTTAGAAAAATCTCCAACCCTAAAGGTAGAAAAACAGGGGATGATTGATTTGCTTTTCGGCAGTTTAATTTTGCGTTTAAAAGTTTTATTTACTTGAATAGACAGCTAATTATAATGAGCCAAATAAAGCAATAAAATGAAGACTGTTTCATTTACAATTGCCTTATTATTAGTAAAAAGGTTGTTTAAATTTTTTTTAACTTCTATCCCACCCTTCGAGCAACACGGAAGGGAGTAGCCATACGCTGCATTCCCCTCTGTCAAGGTACAAGCCAAAATTAGGCATATGCATGTCTATGTGTTAGTTGTGTGTGACTCATCTGTACACAAATTATTTTTTCTTTTTATGTCATTTTTTGTGACAATGTCATAATTACTATCAAGTGACAGTTTAAGTTTTGTATGTAGGTGTGCGGGACTAAACTTGTGTGCACATTTCCCCCCGCAAAAAACGGCAGAAAAATTGTCATAGTAAATTGTCGCTTTGCCCACTCCCTCCGTCCGGTACAGAGGCCGTGTTGCTCGAAGATCCCACCTCATTCAGTCACAAACTATCTCTGAAATAAATACTTTTATGAACGTGAATATAAGTGGTACCTAATGCCAATGCGCAGTTGCTGGAATACGTCTAGGGCTTGAGTTATGGTCCAGCGTAAGATCGTACCTCGGAACAGAGGGTACAGTCTGTGCAAGATCGGCTCCGCATCAGGAGCCAGGCCACTGGAGCGTGTGATGCCATATGTCATTGAATCATGGCTGCCTGAAATTGAGAGAGAAATTTCATTAAGATATGAAAAATAAAAACATCTCTTTTTATGCCATTAAATAGCTACGCTTGTAGTCATTGTGATGAAGATATTGATTAATCTTCACTTGTTGACTGCATTTAAACAATCTCTAATTCTGTCATATATGCTCAATAAATTTGTAGAGGTAAATAAATTAATTTTATTCTTGAATAGAGCTAAGCTATGTAGTTAAGTATTTTTATGTAAAGAATATATATATAAAAATAAAATAACTTAAAAAAATAATGTAAATGCAATTTGAAAATTGATAAAATAATGGTATGTGTTAAACATTGCCCTTTGTTTAGCAACAAAAGAAATAGCAACATTCTTTGTTTCCATACTGAAACATTGAACTGATTTAGCTAAGGTAGGGTTACTTACTTATAAATAAAATAATCTTTATGGAACTCACCAGGAATGGCTAAATAGATCAATGGCACATCCTTCAACTGAGGTGGCAGATCCCTCATCCAGAACTCCAAGTCGACTTGTTGTGCGTTATCTTTTTCCATAATGAATGCTAAAAGTACCAATTTCAGTAAAGTAAACACAAACTATGTATTTAAATCAAACAGATTGAAATATTTTCTCTCAGAATATATATATGCCACATATTTCGAAGAGACCGAGTTGTGTAAAAGTTCCAAAGTACCTTCGGTAGGTATTATTAAATCGAGGTTGGAGAACGTGATTGATAATTATCTCAGTAATGTTGACGTCATTCTGTGAATACGAGCCCTACTAGTGGATCGATTCCTTATTTATATTATAAGTTACAGGCAAATGAGACCCATTTCATTTATTAAGTCATCAGAAATGTAACATTTTACAGTAAATTTGAGTAAAGATTTTGAGTGTTTTTGAGTTAAGTTTGATGCACTATTTTGAAATAAAAATGTAACCCTAACTATTAAAGAGTACATTGTTCTTCTAGAATTGATTGTGAAGAAGTTGTATTCTTTATTTCCTCGGTTAATTGTGCATCATAAACTGTCATTGTCATTGTAACTGTCACTGTCGTTGAACTTTTTCAAAGATTTTTTTTATGGCTTTGAGCTTTTAAGCGCGACGTATTTAGCCAGTATAAAGTGGAATAGAAGTTTCCCGCGTTTTTATGAGCTTTTCTTGTAACAACAAAACCATGGTGTAATCTATTTCGTTGATTTGACGCAGTCCCTGGCGATTCACGATAATATATAATTTTCGTAGTTTGTGCTCACTAATTCAATCATGGACGACGCAGTTATGCGGATTAAGAGCTTTTCTTTTTATCTCTTGGTAGAAATTGCCACAGGCCCCGCGCTGGCCTAATCCGTCACTGGATATGGGCCCTCTTAAGAGCATAATAAGGCACCTGTTTGTTACATATTTCGATTAATATTCGATTTGTGTTTAGTTTGAGTTAAACTGAACTAAAACAAAACACAAATTGAAACTAGTAGGTAAAGGCTTCCGTGGCGCAGTGGTAAACGAGCATCCGCTCACAATAGTGTATTAGGTTATTATTTAACACCCTTATTGTAACATAATAAATGATTCCGATTTAAAAACGTTTGTCAAAAAAACCGGCCAAGTGTGTGTCGGGCCACGCGCAGTGTAGGGTTCCGTAGTTGCGAATGACAACTTTGAGTACACACTGTTCACACACGCACCTTACAGTTTAACGACCAAAAACATCTAACAATGGAAATTTTGTAAAATTGAAAGTTGGTTGCCTATAACTTTTTAGTATTTGCACTTAGTACTCAGCTTTGATAGTTTTCCTTTCAACTTCAGTATATATACTACTGCTGTAATTTTTTTCACGAATCCATATAAGTATAACCGTTTAGCTGATAGAGGGAGGGCGGGACACTTACCTCTAACAAAAATTTGCACTTTAAAACCAAATATTTCGGAAACGGATCCCTAAATCCAAAACTGGTGTTCTAAACATCACAATATTTTTTAAAGACCTATTGAACGATACCCCACACGATGGGTAAATAGAGAAAAAAAAATACTCCCTCACTTTACTTGTATGGGAGCTAAATAATTTTTTTTTTTCAAATTTTTTCTACCACTTTATTGCCATGATTAATATACATGCCTATACCAAATTACAGCTTTCTAGTATTTATAGTCTCTGAGTAGGTAATACCGCGGACGGACAGACAGACAGACAGACAGACAGACATGGCGAAACTATAAGGGTTTCTTTTTTACTACGGAACCCTAAAAAAACAAACAAACAAACATTTATACTAGCTAATGTAATAATCAAGCATTATAATGTTTAATATACCTTTGATAGGTACTACTACTAAAGAGTGATGCGTGAATTAAACAGAAAGAAGCAAGCCTTATGGTATGTTAAAAAACTGTTTCTTTTTTGTTTGAAACTTTTTTTTACGCCGCATGCTACTTACAAGTAGTTACAAGTCCTCATCACTTGAAATTTAGTTTTAGAAGCATAACGGAATACCATTGCGTGCCTGACGATGGGTTGTTTCAAACTTTTGGGTGAACTGATAAATAAAATTACTATCGCTCTGACTGACCGGAAGTTGATTATTCTGTTCGTAAAATGCTAAAAATAAAGTAAGTACCTATAGGTACACCTATTACCTTATTTATACATGGCGAAATTTTGATCGTTCTGGACTCTTAAAGGGGTGATTCATGAACCATTTTTCCTATGGGACCAATGCTGGAAACTCAAATTTTATTTCAACATTTTCATACAAAAGTGTTCAGCCGCCCGGGCAATTTGTATAGCAATGTCGAAATTTTTTTCGAGTTTACAGCGTTTGTCCCATAGGAAAAGTTGTTTAAATCGACAGGCTGAATCACCCCTTTAATGGTCCGGAACGATCAAAATTTCGCCATGTATATGACAAAAGTTTTGGCTTTGGTAGTTATATATATGTACCTACGTGTGTTTAGAGTTTTCACTGAATTAATACAACAACACTGAAAGTTTATCACTGCAAGATTTTCAGGCGCGACGCTTTTTCTTTTCGTATGACGACATATGTGGGAAAAGACATTTGAATTACTTTACTTATAAGGGCGACTCAGCCCATCAATATGAACCACTTTTCCAATGGGACTTAGGATGGAAATTCGGAAAAAAGAAATATTTTCTTGTACAGCAGTGCTTAGTCGACCGGGGGCAAATTGTGTGATTTCTTTTTAATGCCAAGCATTAGTTCTATGGAAGTTATTCATATTGATCGGCTGAGTCGCCCCTCTATGGGTCGGACAAGGTTTTATTAACATACTGTATGGACAAACAAGTGATTCAGTCAAAAAACTTGTGAAAGCACAATAGACTTGAACAGTCGTATCGTAAGCCAGAATTGGTATGGGATCAGGGGTACGATTTTTTGAATATCACCGTTTGCAAACGAGCCGTTTTTCCATACAAACATCGTTCGAAGACGGGTGGTCACACGTTAAAAATTGTACCCCGTACGTTAGTATTATATTATCTTTGCCTCAGGGCAGGGGTCCGATTTTTGAAATCTCGCCGTTAGCAAACGAGCGGTTTTTCCATACAAAAATCATTCGAAGACGAGTCACACGTTCAAAAATATCAAAAATAGTACCCCTGGTACCCATACATACACCTCGTAAGGTGCTGATAAGTCTACGAACTTTGATAGTCTGTACTCCTGTACTAATATTATAAAGAGGAAAATTTTGATTGTTTGTTTGTTTGCAATGAATGGGTTCCGAAACTAACTAAACCGATTTTTAAAATTCTTTTATTTAGGTAGGTACCTATGAATAAATTATAAATATTTTTTATCAATAGATCATTTATTGTACCCAACAATCATATAAGTAACAAAATGACTACCTCTGGGTTTCATACTAGGATTCCCTGAGTTGTGAATACCCAGAAAAAATCAAAATATAGAAAGTTGGTATAAAGAAAATTTATGCGGATGAAGTCGCTGAAAATTTTCTAGTTATATATAATTTTATAGAGAACTTAAGAAATACTTAAGACAAAAATGTTTTTACAATTTAGAAGACTTTTTACAAATATGAATTAACAAATAAATAATATATTGACCCTTAATCATTGAATTTATTGCATCATTTTTATATTATATCCTTAATTAATATTTATTTGTTTAATAGCAATCATGCAATAATTTAATTTAATTTTGATTGCCTGGCATATTTAATTCATTAAACTGAAATAATTTACGATGACCTTGCAGGGCTCATTTGAGGTCTGTGTTATAGCTTTAGATCTAATTCAAAACCAAATGATGCAATAAAGATACACAATACAATAGGTACTTACATTAAGTTGTGAACTTGTGTCGTAGGATACGAGCTCAACGATACTATCCTAATCCTAACTAATGTTATAAATGCGAGAATGAGTTTGTTTGTTACGCTTTCACGCCGTATCTAATGAACCAATCATCATGAAATTTTGCATACATATAGGTTAGGGTACTAAGAAGGACAGGCTTATAGGTACATATATCACACAGGTGAAGCCGCGGGTAACACCTAGTTTCTTATATTATAATTGATACTTATATAAAATCCAAGACCCAAGCCAATCTGAAAAAGATCGTTATTTCCATCAAGACATGGCCGGGGATTGAACCCGGGCCCCCTTGTGTCGAAGGCTGGCACCACGGAGGCTGTCTTTATCTATTGTATGCTCAGTACGGTCTGTCATTAGTATTCTTACTACAAACTAATAAACCCTAGGTTAGGATCCTTAATATAATACAAACATTATAAGTTAAGAATTAAAGTTAAGCATTGATATTATGGCTTCAGACATGTACCTTATAAAAGGCATGCATTATATTGCATGAGTTAAATACACGATAAGTAGCGCAAGCGCACATAAGACGCAAGTAAGTACTTTTAATCATCTTTGTCAATAACCTTTAATCCCGGCCTAGTCAACTAATTAACCACTTAATACTGTGTAAGACACATAGTACAACATACTTATATCACAAAACACAATTAATGAAATCCTAAGATTAATGACTCGTAAAGTCCTAAATGGTCCACTTTACCACATGCATGTTACTAATGAATCACAGCAGTTTACATAAAGTTCTTTTATTACACACATATGCAACTTCATTATACCATACTATGCGTAAGCTCTTTTCCTGCTTAGTTACCTTATTCAATAACAACATGCTATGTAAGTTTAATATTTTATGTATTAAGTTTTATATAAATATATAGGTAGTGTGCTATACCTAGCCAAACATGCTGCAAGCCAGGTATGCGAAGTTTCAAGGGAATGTCTTATTTTGGTACTTAGGTACCTACTTGCTCGTACAAGCGTGTACAACAAAGGTGCAACAAAACGTGAAATTCAAGTGCCAAACAAAAACATTGCTCTACGCTGCTTTTAATTAGGGAAAAAAATAACTTGCACCCATACTAAGTAAAGACCATGTCTATTATTCCCCATTTTGAATCGGTGGCAAACCATAAAAATAATTACTTAATAATATCCTGTTAATTTAAGATATGGATGGTAGCAGCCATCAGACCATCCAATGTGCAGGTGTTAGGGCTCTTGTAACAGAAGTGCAAGTGGCTCATTCATATATCTGATAAACAAGAGTTTTATAAACTTGAAGCACTGTATTTGCAAACACAAACGGTTTTCTCTACATATCTATATATTTACCGCTTCTTAATTTGAAAAACTTTTTTGGGAAGGTTCTAACTGGATTTCAAAAAGAAGAAAAGTTTCTAATTATTAAGTTATTAAAAAGCGAAGAGTATTAGTAATTGTTAGTACTCACATAAAAAGAAAACAAAGGGCATACCGAGTAAAACGAAACAATGCGCGAGTCCGAGCCGCATATCTGCACCTGAGTTGCACTTTCAAAAACTGCTCAAAACATGTCTTTTGCACTTTCTTCACGAAGTGACACAGAGTACCGTTAATTTGTGGATTTTATTATTCTGCTCTCGTACAAGCGTATGTACGGTCAGCTGAGATCCGAAGTAATGAACTTATCATGCTATGTTTGAGCGAATATTATTCATCTAATACTTATGTTCATCTACATTCGCGTAATGGATGCAAAAAGTAGCCACGGAGTGCCGGCGTCGCTTGATCTGGGAAACCGTGGGTGAAAGGTGACACGCTTCTAACTTTTTGTACTTAGTGTGCTTAATTTGACATTGACCTTGACTTTGTTGGTAAACGGCCATGCCGGACATGGAAGAAATATGGATACGGGGGCCGGCTTCGCCATGTACAGTGGGTCACACGGAAAGGTATACTATCCTCTTACTATTGATACTGTTGCACAAGTAACATTGGTGGTGTACTTATCTATGTAGCCACCTATAGATGTACCTACCATGAAAATTTCTTACACATATAGGTACTTAAGTAAACTTTGGCATGTGGTTCCCGGCAGAGTAGAATAGGACCCTCCAAATCTTCCCGTGGATGTCGTAGAAGGCGGCTTAGAAAATACTAGTACCTACTTACTAATAAACAAAAAAAGCTTATAAACATCAAATACTCCAACCTGTCTCGCATGCGTGGAGAGTGTAGGCCAAAACTCTGACTGCTCTGGCTAATATATGGCTCTGGTAGCACAGAGAGGGTCAGGCTCCTGCAATGGAGACAAAAAACCTGATGATGATGCTACGGAATAAAATGATACATAAAAAATAAACATACAAACGAATTAGTACGTCTTCTTTCTGAAGTCGGTTCAAAGCTTTACTTAAAGTCTTGTGATGGAATTCCCCATTACATTGATCCAGTTTTAACTGGATAGTAAATAAATGCACACAAAATACTTAGATGCAGTTCGACCTATCGGATAGAATTAACGTGGTCATTAGATTTGACCTTTATGAAGTATACTTCAGACCTTGAATAGTCGCAATGAATTAGGCATGTAAGTCAAGTTAACTCTAAGTAGGTAAATCTATAATTAATGATATATTTTTAGAGTTTATAACGGAGGAATATTATTTGAAAGCTTTTATCCCATACATCATCCCTACGGGATAGATAGAGTCTAATGCCATAAAACCACAGGCCACGTTTAGCGAGTTGCTGATACAGAGGAAAAAATGAAAAAAAAATTACAATGGACGTTAACAATGAAAATTACACAAGTTAGGCCAAAGCTCTGAATGCTCTGGCCAATATGTCTCCGGTAGTACAGAGAGTGTCATGCTCGTGCAATGGAGACTAACAAAGACATGATGATGATGGATACCTACTTACACATCAATGGTGCACAGTGTGACTGTAACTAAGGTTTTAATTTTGAGAATCTCACAGTCTTTACATAGAAGTTATACTTATGTATTTAATTTTCAATGGGAATTTCAACAAGGACAAACTTGATCGTTTACCTAACCCACAATGATGGATGGATTTTACAGGGAATACATAGAAATGTAAACGTACGTAAAAATGAATGACACAGATAATGACTAATATTTTGTGGAAACAAATCAACGAATATACCTCACAGACAGCTGTTCTAGACTTTTGTTGATGTAATGATGTTGTGTTTTGAATTATGCAACAAATAAACTTGTAATATTGCAAGTAATTCTAATTTGTTTTAAACTGCTGTTGTTAGGCAAAGCTCTATTCTAGATTCAGTTGAAATCTGCAATTTTATTATATTTAACTATTATGTACCTCTACATAGACAAAAACTATATCAAATTGTCTAGAGTATTAAAAAGTACCTACCTAGTTCGTTAGTTTGCAGTATAAAAATGTAAATGAAATGTAATGAAATTATTTCATTTAGGTTAGTAGTAGTATTAGGTCAAATCCTCTGACTGCTCTGGCTATATTGATCCAGCAGTTGTACGGAAAGGGTTATGCTCCTGCAGTGGAGAATAAAAAAGACCTGATGATGATAAGGATATTATTTAGGATTATGGAGTCTTCCATGGCAAATGTCCTATCCTATGTATGCAAAAGCTATTAACAAGTTATGGGGCCCGCTAGAAGTAATATTGTTCTGTGGTTATATGCCGCCTCTTAATCCAATTTTTGGTATTAGGTTTGCTCTTGAGCAGTTCACAATAATGAGCAAAATTACTCAAATGAAAATTTAGAAAATGTTCCAAGTTAGAAGATGGATATAACATTTATTCCTGGAAATAAAAGTCTCAGTGATGAATTGAAAGGGGGAATTGCCTATTACTACTACTTATTTAGGTCCGTGTTATGCAAGAACTAGATATCTGCGTATGATATTTTCTAGTTTCGAATAAACAACAATAGGTTTGAATCTTGATTTCTCTGTAACCCTTACTCTACTCAAATTTACCAAAGTAAGATTTGGTAATTTGGTGTTTTCCTTCTACCAAACAAGTCTGAAATGGAGGATCTGATGCAGAAAGAGGACAGGATACCAAAATACAACGCGCCGTCGCCGCCGAGTGGAGCCGAACTCGAATCGATGTCACACGAAGCCGACCAGCGCCCTACCACTATCTGGCTTGGCTTCCAACATGCGATGCGATACCGCGGTCGCGCCAGTCGCTATTCGGAAACCAGACCTCGAAACACGTACGCTCTTATACTCGAACATAAACATCCAACACACTCTCTATTCGAAGTGTTTATTCCAGTGACAATGAGTAAAATAAGATCTGGCGTGAAGTAAAAGAACATTACTTTGGGTCCAGACAAAAAACGGTGTATTTTACGCGTCCCGGTGTGATGTTTCGGGAAAGTGTTGATTGAAAAGTTGAACACGGACGTTTTCTGAGACTTATTGCGAATGTGTATTGAAACGTTCATCGCTATCCACGGGCGCACTGCTATGCGCCACGATTTGGTACATTTCATAAGACACACATCCTCTGATCACTACTGCGAAGGAAGAATTTAGTTTTTATGACGGGTAAGCATCACTATCATAAAATAAAATGTTCTCTCTTATTTCCATAAGGTTTGTTACCGAATTTTCTAGATTTAGAGCCTCGAGGTCTGTGAATGGCGCCTTCCAGTCGCAGGAATACTATATGCATTCTCTTTTATAATATTCAAGTATGCGTATCATAAAACACTGCGTCCATCGTTGAAATGGTACAAGCTATTATGGTTCTTAACATGACAGGCTTAACGGTTACATTACCACGTGCACGGCAATGACAACAGGGCATTACGAAATCAGTTTCAGTTATAGGCACACAGTCATACATAAGGCAGGTATTTATTTTAAGCCTCAGATGTGGTAATTCCCAATATCTGTAGACTAGAAGAAATAGAAGTCATTCAGTTGAAAACTGCTATTAGAGCCGAAAAACTTCAAAAAATTGCTCATAACCGTCTATCGAGGAATATTAACAAATAAATAGCAATAGGTGATTTAGGTATAACCAATAAACTGTTTTGTTAAAATTAACATCGAGTTCTACACCACATGTTCAAAATAAATAAAGCACAGGTGCAGGTAAAACTGCAGCGACAAAAGCATTGTTGCATTTTTTATCTCGCCGCCTCCTAGGAATCGGATTGCATTCCATTTGGACTATGCAGTTAAACATCTGCATGATTACTTCCAGTAATAAATGAATATGAAGTAGGTCTAGTAAGGTACCTATAAGCTTAAAGTTACAGTGACTATTGCGTAATGCACTTAACTAAGTAGTTTATTTTGACAAATATAAGAGGTTACCACTAATACTTGTCAAAATAAACATCTGGTTTGGTGTTGAAATTTTCATGTCACAGGCATGCGAAATAAATTTAATGACCTACTTCTATCGGTGTAAGAATATTTCTTATATAGATGCCACCTTCTAGCAACAACCATTTTGAACAAGTTGAGAGATAGGTGTCAACCTTGACTAGTTCATCAGCATAATCATCAGGCCGTTCCCCTGCTAAGTCTTTTAGATATTCACATATACTTCAATAATTTTTATTCTTTTATATTTTCATTTACTTTCCTAAGCAACCAAGCTTCAAATTTGTATAACTGACATTATTTGAAGCATGATTGACTAGCAAAGCGAATGAATGCATTAGATGCACTACTGATAAACAACAATAAACAATTAGCTGCCGGCGGCAGTTGACTTACCTAATTATCTCACATTAAATGACGTTACCATATTTCAAAAGCCGTATAAAATCCAATTTAGTCCGGTTCTCGACGGTTCAAGATGTGGTTTAGGACAGGCATGTTGGCACGAGGCCAAACTACTATGTTGACGAGTGGAAAGCCTCATGTTTATATGTAGCGCCATGCTGATGGCTCATATATCACTGCTAATAGCAATAAAAACAATCAGAACTTATCAGTTAAGTAAGTAGGTACTTGAGTGTTACGATACTTTAGTCGTCACGTCTGAGGAGAAAGTAGAAAAACAGGTTTTTATGATTACAGCTACCTTAATGACAAGTGTGTAGTTTAAAAGCCATTCTTCCTAAATTATATGGTGTTGAAGTTCTGTTGATGTCAAAGAAAGTCGTTGTAAAACATCTTGTTATATTGGTGCAACTTTATACTATGGACAGAAATGGAGAGCCGCAGTTGAAAATCTATGACCGCAAGAAAAAGAACGATGAAAGAGAGTTATTAATTTGCAGAGCAGCGACTTCAAATAGTTATGATATTCCTGGACAATTCAGCTAATAGTTTCACTGCTATGGTAAACAAAACAATCTTAGCGACGCTTACTTGTAAAGAGATGCAGTACAAAATGGACGAAATTATGAAGACAACTTTATATTCAGTAGTATGGAATGGACAGAAATGAAGAGCCGCAGTTGAAAACTTATGACCCCAAGAGGAAAAAAGATGAGAGAGAAAAAAGATCTATTTCTTTGCAGAGAATTAGCTCTGGCTACAAATAGAATTCAAACAGTTAAGATATTCCTGGACAATTTTGTCAATAGTTTCACTGCTATGTTAAACAAAACAATATTAACGTCGCTCACTTGTAAAGAGATGCAGCACAAAGTAACCGAAATGATGAAGAGAATAAATAAAGATTAGATATGTTATTCAGCGAGCTCCGTGACGCAGCGGTCAACACGCCTGCCTGCGACACGGAGGTCCCGGGTTCGATCAATAGTCAATAGTCAATAGTCAAAAATTTTATTCATCTTAAGATATTTTAAATATCATTTGTTGAACGTCACTTTACATTTACAATTGGTTTACAATGTTATGTTATTGTTAACGTCAATAAATTACTTAAAGCTAAGTTTACACCGCTTCCAAGGCGGAGTGCAGAAGAAGCGGCAACAAACTGCACAACGCATTTTCTCCAAATGACGTCAACTTACAATCTACGACATACAAGTACCTACTTAGAACTAATATGTGGACGTGAGCTTACATTGTCATGTGATAATTTAAAATTCAATTAAATATGTCAAATAATAATTTAAAATTCAATGAGAGATGTCAAATAATAATTTTCGAAAAATGAATAATTAAATAAATGTAAATTTATGTCAAATCAAAATATGATAAGTACAAAACGTACCACTTCGTGATATTTAATACATATAAGCCATTATGAGGGTCCGGCGCCAAGCTCCAGCCAGATATTTTTGTCGTTAAGAAAATCATCAGTCCTGTAATAAGCCTTTTTACACAGTACTTGCTTAACATACGCTTTGAATTTTCTATCAGGCATATCAAGGACTGATTCTGGCAATTTATTATAATAGCGTATACAGTTCCCCAAAAACGAATTTCTAACTCTGCTAAGCCGATACCGCGGAAAAAACAATTTGTTTTTATTACGTAATGACCTATCTGTGAAATCACAATTTTTTTTTGAAAAGTGAAATATTTTTCCTTACATGCATTATGTTTTCAAATATATATTGAGAAGCTACTGTCATTATATTTATTTCTTTAAACAATTCTCTGAGAGATTCTCTCGGACCTAGGCTGTAAATAGCACGGATCGCTCTCTTTTGTAGTACAAATATAGTATTTATATCGGCAGCTTTTCCCCACAGAAGTATGCCATAAGCCATTAAACTATGAAAATAAGCAAAGTATACAAGCCTAGCAGTTGCCACGTCTGTCAGCTGTCTGATCCTCTTAATAGCATAAACTGCAGAGCTAAGTCTTTTGGCTAGTTTAGATATATGAGCGCCCCATTGCAATTTAGAATCTATTGTAATTCCTAAAAACGCAGTATTTTGCACGAAATCTAGTTTTTGACTATCTATCAGTATGTCAATCGAAGGTTGTCTCACATTAGGGAGAGCAAACCTAATGCATTGGGTCTTTTTGGCATTTAATATAAGGTTATTGGCTGAAAACCAATTTGAAATTCCAGACAAGGTACTATTCGCCGCACTAGTATCATCGCTATGGCGGTCTATTTTAAATATGAGAGATGTGTCATCGGCAAACAGTACTATGCCAGCTTTATTCTCAACCATATAAGGCAAGTCATTGACATATACTAGAAAAAGAAAGGGTCCCAAGATTGACCCTTGCGGTACGCCGAGTTTGAGATTAGAACCCTTTGATTTTATGTTATTTATATCGACAGTCTGGAGCCTATCTGTTAAATACGATTGAACGAGTTCTAATGATTTATTATCAAAACCATAATGGCGAAGCTTGAGCAAAAGTGTTTCATGATCTACGCAATCAAATGCTTTAGATAGATCACAAAATACTCCGAAAGCATCCTGAAAATTCTCCCATGCATCGTAAATTTGAGTAACAAGTGCTACTCCCGCATCGGTGGTTGATTTTCCGCCAGTAAAACCAAATTGTTGGCTATGGAAAAGGTTAAGAGTCTTAAAGTGGTATTGCATTTGATTAAGCATGATCTTTTCAAACACCTTGCTCAAAACTGGCAAAATAGAAATGGGTCTATAGTTTCCTGGATCTACTTTTTCTCCTTTTTTAAATAATGGAATAAATGTCTGGAAATATGCCTTCGTCGACGCATTCATTAAAAATAAAAGCTAAATCTGCTGCAATAATATTAATAATATGTCTTACAACACTAACTGACATACCCCAGTGGTCTTCAGTTTTTTTAAAGTTTAACTGTTCAAATGCATCAACTATATCACTAGGGCAGATGTGATCAAATTTAAATTTAGAATTACAATAAGGGACATTACTTATAAGTATATCTTCAGCACGCTTAGGGCAAGAATTTACGTTAGATGTAAGTTCAAGAGGAATGTTTGTAAAAAAGTTCTCGAACGTGTTGACTATATCTTTAGTAGAGGTAACTGTTTTATCGCCACATTTAATTTTGCCAATATTTTCTCTTGATTTGAATTTACCTGTCTCTTTATTTATGATGCTCCAAGTTTCTTTGATTTTATTAGGCGCTTCATTTATCTTCCTTCCAATAAAAATACACTTAGCTTGCTTACAGACTCTTTTAAATAATTTAGAGTAATATACCTAACATATTCAATAAAGCTGGGATCAAAATTATACTGTTTTTGCGCATATAAATCAAATAACCTTCTTCTGCTTATATAAATACCTATAGTAGCCCATTCACTGAAATGTAATCTACTACGTACTTTGACTGGTTTTTGTTTAAGCGTTTTTGAATATTCAGAAGAAATAGTATTAAATAATTTGGTGTAGTGCTCATTAGGATTACTACCTGTGTATGAGATCGAACTTAGTTTATTTTCGACATTATTTTTAAATTTTAAAATATTATCCCCGGTCAGGTCAAGATGGAAAATGATCTTTTTCAGATTGACCTGGGTCTTGGATGTTTATCTATATATGTATCTATTGTAAAATATAGTGTCGTTGAGTTAGTATCCCATAACACAAGTCTCGAACTTACTTAAGTCCGTATATATAAAAAAATATATATATATTATATGTTATAGGTAGCTATATTGCTAGTGGAATTTGAATTGGCTTACGTCCGTTAGCAGCGCAATATATTTTGGCGAAACCATTTCCGGTAACATCGACATACATCCAAGTAAGTACTGCAACCTGAGACGTGGTATTGAGTATGCTGTAAGTAGATCGTGTGACATTACAAATAACGTATTACTCAACCGGTCATATAACGGTGTTGTGTTTCTACATAATTGACATTTAGCTTGATATTGATAATGCATTTTGTGTTCTCTGTGAATATGGAAATAAGCAAACGCTAGAGCAACACCAAAACACGAATGATATAAGTTTTGCTACGCCAACATACAGAAATTTTGTGCGGTAATATTGACTGCTTTAAGAATATTTATTTATAAAGATGGGGTAGATGTCCATATATTATGTAATTTGTAGAAAACAGCATCCATAATCACTTTATACTTTTATGTCTAGAGTTTCCCTTTTAATTTCAACTCTTTCCAATCTTCTTTACTTCTCTTAATTTTTTTAATAGTTCCCAGAATAAGCCTGTATTAAGTCATCAGGAATCAAAGTCTTGGCCTATTTTCACTATCTGTTTCCAGAATTTCTATGCGTTATTTTGTTGCTGACATTTTGCAAGATCAAATGTGTGCTAAAATGGACGATATCTATTCAGGGCAATAATTGACCTCGACTCATAATTAGATATTTTTTTATTTTGCATTTGTATTTATCAAATTAGCTTATGACAAGGCAAATGAGCTATATAAAGAATAAAAATTAGACAAGCGAAAAGTATACTTGATGAATATGATATATGTATAAGTATACTCGTAAATAACGCAACGAAACTCTTCTTAGATGAAATTCTGATTTCGGCTCGTTTGGTGTTCAATTTTCACAAACATATGACTTGTATATTTTTGTGAGAATAGAACACCAAACGAACCGCTCACATAAGATTTGGTCCTACTTAATTAAATACAACTTGGGAACAATAGAAGAGATAACGAATAAGAGAGACCAATAAGTAACCTGTAAAACTCCATTTCAGTTAAGTATATATACCTCGGCGTTGAATGAAATATCAGAAATAAGCTTTTATAATGCATCTAATGAAGAAGCATGAATGAAGATGATTAAGAACCGAAAGTCTTTATTTGTGCCTGCATCCAGTAATCGTGGAATCACCTTGTGACACTACTAAGGCGTTAGAAGTAAGCACCACTGCCGATCAAGCCGCCACATAAGATTCGGTCCTAATTAATACCATTTGGGAAACAATATATGAGATCAGCAATAAGAGAGAGACTAATAAGAAACCTATAAAACTCCATTTCAATTACAACTTGGCGTTCAATGAAATAACGGAAATAAGCTATAATAGGTAATAGTTTTAATTAAGAAGCGTGTAAATGAGGATGATTAAGAACCGAAAGTCTATATTTATGCCAGTAGATATTTGCATCCAGCGAACGTGAAGTCACCTTGTGAACACTTGGCGTTAGAAATAGGCACCACTGACGCCAAACGTGCTGTTGTTGTCGTCAATGATGAACGTCAAAACTCTGGAGAATCAGACTGGAATAGCACTAAGTTCGTCCATTGCCCCCACTATCACATCAACTATTGTAAAAATAAATTTAAGTACTAGAAGCCTTTTTATCGATAAACGAACTTTTTGTGTGTACCTAAATAAGGATTTTGGAAACGGCTGCAACAATCTCGATGACATTTTATATAGAAGGGGTTTCGGGGACGCAAATGAATCTAGCTAGGTTTTATCACTAAGGAACTTTTTTCAGCAAACCTCGAATACCCAATACTGAGTCATTAAGAACAGAAATGATATGCCTAATGTTATTTACAGTAAAGGAATGCGTGAAAACATGATTGAGGTGCTAGAGATGCACTCATTTTAAATTGCAAAGCAAGGCCTTAAAAAATCACGAAATATTATAAATAGAGTGGATCTCTTAGTCAGAGTGCCCTTTAAATAAAGTATAAAAGACTATAAAAATAATGGAATGGATACTGTGTTACTCGACATTTTTAATGAGGTAAGCTCAAAAGTTTACAAAGTTATGTTATAATTACAAATTTTGAGCGAAGATGATCATCGCATTTGGTACGATTCGAGGCAGACTTTTTGAGTAAACAGATGGCCAATAATTTGTAATTATTGTTTTATACTTATCCCAGATCTGGAGAGAGAAAGGTCGGGAATCACAATGCGCTGGGCCAACGGTATCTCACAATTATTGGGCAAGACTTGAATGCACACAGCGCAAGACCGGGTTAATTGGAAAAGCCATGAAGAGGCCGATACCCAACAATGGGAGAACATGGGCTGAGAAAGAAAAAGAAATTAGTATTTGTTAGATGTTTTGTGTGTTCCTACACGGATAAAAAATGTTAACTTACATTTTATAACATGACATCGGCCCACAGGGATTTGCCTTCCGAGGCATCGTTATACGGTGTCACCTGGATAATTGTTTACAAACAAAACGTAACAAATGTTTTATTTTGTTACAAATTGTTAACTAATAATGTTGATGTATACTAACATTACATAACATGATACAAATGTTTGTTGCAAAATGTTTACTAATATTTGTAAATATTTTATAACGGGAATACCATCACACTTCAAAATCGTTCTAGCCGTTTTTATCCGAGGAGGAGGAGAAGGCAACAATGGATCAAAAATACTTACATTCATTGATTTGATATGTACATAATACGCGCGAAAAACATAACGCTTCTTCTGGGTGGGGCAATCGGGTAAAAAAGTACACACAAAGTAAATGTATTAGCAATCATATATGTACATAAATTATTTTTTATTGGCTTTATACACATCCCAAAGAAAATACATACTCTGGCAAATATATTATTAACAATTTTTAGTACGTAAGTTAAATTTTCATATATGCAGTATGCAGCTGCTAGGTAACTTCATACGTAAGTGATGTAACTTCATTCAAGTGAAAATTCATACGTAAGTCTGCGGCATGTAAGAACCTTGCACGAGAAGGTACGCACTGCCACAAAAGCTAACTAAGTAGTTACTTAATTCTTGAGTGTTACAAAACGTCTACTCCATCCCAAGTACGCGAACAATGTTAGCTCTTGATTTTAATATCTATGATAGAGTTATGTTGCTTCATCATCATCAGGTCGTTTTTAGTCGCCACTGCAGGAGTATGACCCTAACTGTACAACCAAAATCATTCAAATACAATTTACTTCAAATTCACTGCTAATACTAATCACGTCTTTGTATTTAACGGGGTAGACATAATGTAGGCTATGTCTACTCCGTTAAATACAGATAAGACCTAACAGTTTAGCGTGTTAAATATAAATATTGAGCTAGCCCCAAAGTAAGTTCTTAAGTAAGACTTGTGTTATGGGATACTAACTCAACGATACTATATTTTATAACAAATACATATATAGATAAACATCCAAGACCCAGGTCAAGATGAAAAAGATCATTTTTCATCTTGACCTGACCGGGGATCGAACCCGCGGGTTCGATCCCCGGTCCCGCGGGACCATCCGTGTCAGGCCGGCGTGTTGACCGCTGCGCCACGGAGCTAGTGATCGTGTAGATGGAACACGGAATCAAAATAGTAATGGGTTGCTACTTCTAGCCGCATCTTATAAATAAATGATTGGTTGCCAATGGAAAATTCAGTGACTTGTCTTTGTCTTCATTGAATATTCTGTATCCGTGATATTGATGTGAGCAGTGAAACAAGGGAAACTAGTCACCAGCATGAATAAAACATGTTTAAGTAAATTAACTTGTCCACTAGTAATAGGTGAAGTATAGAATACTTATAGGATCAATAATAACGAAATTTCAAATCTTCAATACACCTCCCCTATGGATTAGTGGATTTACACATTTGCCGCTTCTAGGAACTACTAGTTGTAGCGATGCTGCTTGATTCCTTCACGCTGCATGTTACTTTTCACCTCATTTGTCAATCATCGTTACCTTGTTTGGTTAGCCATTCCTCACTTGATCTCAACTCTTGCTCGTAGACACACATCTAGAGAATTATTGTTTTATTTACATTTAAAAATAACTATCTGTATTATTTATACCAGTGCGAACAGTCTTGTAAATGCGTGAAACAGTGAATAACTTAATAACTAATAATATCTAGTTATCCTATATGCTCCTATGTGCTCCTATGTTTTCTAATTTCCTATCTACTGCTATTTGAACTCTATTTCTCTATCTGCTGAGCAACACCTACCTCGTCTATTTTATGTGAAGCCCACTTAACAGAGCTGGTTGAGCTGGGACCTCACATAGTCACACAAAATGCGCCAATTGCTCTGGATACGCGGCTGCCCTTATATCAGCATAATACAAGAGAAACAGGTCGTCAGTATGAATAAATCATTAATTTACCTGTCCTCCATCGCAGCCATTACAATAATAGGTTTCCAGTTACGAGACGAATAGAATTGGATCAAAAACAAAATTTATACTTACAATCACAGCTTTTTCCTCTACGGGGTAGACAGAGTCTAATATCCTGACCAAAAGTCACACTTAACCGGCCTGCGTGCGTTTTCCAAAATTTTAACGCTATATATAGAATATGGGTTAATTTTTTTTAATCGATTTACTTCAGGGGTATAAGGAAGATGAGGAGCAGCAAATATATTCTATGTATTTTGTTTTCTTCCACACTAGCATGAACGACAACTAACAAATAGAGGCTATGAATAAATAATGAGTTAAGAGGTTATTGGAAACAAGTAACCACGATAAGCTCGGATAACACGCCGACTGTCGATCTTTGTCTGGAGCATGTCTGGAGCATTCTGGACGCGCGAATATGCCAACATCTGAAAGACACACATACATACTATCAAGTCTTTTTCGCTTGCGGAGTAGACAGAGCTTGAGATGGGATTGTATGTGGAGAACGGGATCAAAATAGTGATAGGCTGCTAGCCGCATTTTTTTTCACGTATCCATTTATAACCGTTTAGTAGAGATAGAGGGGGACACTTGCCTCTAACAAAAACTTGAACTCATCAAAAATCAAATATTTCGGAATCGGATCAGACAGACAGACATGGCGAAACTATAAGGGTTTCTTGTTTACTACGGTACCCTAAAAAACTTCTACTCTATTTGACAGTTTGCATCCGCCATATTGATTTTTTGTTGACGTCACAGTCCATGACATTCCGGTGAAGAATATGAATAGAAATTAAGTCTGGGGTAATTTTGAACCTAAAACGAAGGCACAGAATTAATAATTGTCTAACGAAGGCTTGCGTCTCTTTACACAATTAAAATTATTCTATAGAGTTATACATGTGATTTTTACTGTTTAAATAATTTACCAGATAAGTGTAAAATAAAATACTACTGATTTTCAGTCAGACAATTAAATATTACAGTAATCAGGACAAAAGACATCAACGCGTCACAGTTTTTCATCTATTCCTGAAATTGTATTTTTTTTTGTTATTGTTTGTGTTTTTAACTTCTCAATGTTATTTAAGTCTAAATAAAGCTTAAAAAAATATTCGTTATGCATTTTTAATTTTAGAATGCTTGAAACATCGTTTGGCAGGGCAGCTGTTTATTGGCCATGCCCTTATGATAAATAACGTATCGGGGTTATTTTAGCATTGATCACTTTGTTGGCTTTGTTGCTGTTATTGTTCAAGGCCCTGTCTGTCTATATCACGAATAGCTGAAAGTCTATTATCACGTTATTTCGTAACGTACGTTCATTCATCCTTTCAGAAATAACTTGCAATTCTCACGGAACTATTTTTAACAATGTCGGAATGAAGAAAATTTATAACCTACTTAAAGGCAGTACCTAAGTTTAGCTTCTAAAAGGCAAAAAATACTTCTTTATACTAGAATAGATAATGCCATGAGTTATAGAGCGCCTTTTTAGTCGCTTACTTCTTAAAAAATTAAAAAGAAATTAAGGGTTAGATATTGAAACCGTTGATTATTGTTCTACTCATTTTTCTCAGAGCTGTGTCTTTAACAAACAGTTAGGGCTGAATAAAAGTTACAGAGTGTAATTACTCTATTTCAAAATTCAACGTAATTTTTTTTGTTTCAGACCGCAATTGATGGCGTTACTCAGCATCCAAGGCGATTTTTACATATATTTTTGGCTTTTATACTGCAAAATATATTCGGCAATTATATGGTTGTTCGGTAATCACTGCCGTGGAGCTGATAAGGTGCGCTCGGTGATAACTGCTGGAGCCGGCGTCCAGTCCTCGGGAAGCCTCCACAGAGCACGCACGCGTCGCAGGAAAGCGCAGCAACACCGCTCCAAACACATAGTCGCTTTAGCAAGGAGACCGTCGCTCAGGAGAATAGTTATGGCACCCGGAGCCAGCGCCGCACACGCCATGATGGAAGACAAGGAGAAGACCCTCCACGGAGCCTTGGCAGCCGGTGAGTTCATTTCCAAAATATCCTTGCGGCCTTTGTGTTGCTATTGTTAAAACATTACACAGCACTTGTCGAGAGTGAGCTGAAATCTTGCGAATGCCTTAAATTTATTGAGCAGTCACGACTGGCAGATTTCTCGAAGTATTTGGGACACGCGCCTCTGAGATTTGTTGAAAGCTTAAGTTAAATGTCATTGACATTCTCAGTTCTTCGAGGCAGTAAATAAAAAAGTGGCTTGGAAATTGATTTATAATGCGAATTAGATTTGGAAGACCATTAAGATTATCGGCTTGATCGATTAACGGTAAATTGTCAGTAGATTTCGGACCTTTGTGTATTAATAATACCAACAAAAAGACTGCAAATACGAAAATAGCAGTACTGATTCGGCTCATTATAAATAGGCAGTCGGCTATAACCACTCTCTTCCGCCTGGCCACTTCCTTATTCGTTAACATTGGTAAGGCCAATATTGAATAAAGAATTTGCTCGATGAAAAGAAAATTTTGTGGAAAACTAATATTGGGATTCGAGGAAGCATCAGGTATTATAAACAGAATAACTCTGAAATGGCTTTTAAAACAGACTTCTTGGCACAGCATCAATTTGATAAAATAAACCCAATTACAAATTCGCTTTGGTCTTGTCAGCGACTAAAATATAGTCTTTACCATTCAATCACTCTCTGAGTATCACTGCCGCTGAGTTGGCAGTTGGTTCAGGGCTAGCCTGTCCAAACGCAGTCCAAGGTACAGCACACGTCTGCCATTCCCTGGTCATCACCCTGGCAACAAGCCAAACACTTCACCTTTGCGTGGTTAGCGAATTCGAGAAACTGCAAAATTTTGGCTTCCGATATCATCATTCCACGCTGTCAATTCGTGATACCTATAAAATCATTGTTTTTTACTGGATTGATCTGATTATGTGGAGTGTCTTCACTTTATATAGTATTAAATGTGATAACTTTATCAGTTACTTGAATTGTACGCCCACTTGCGAGAAGATGTAAAATATTTATGGATAAGTAAGCAATCTCAAAGTATATATGTACATAAGAACAATTTTTCATACAAACCACATGTGGAAGTGTGTAATTTACACTACATTCACGTCCAAAACTTATGGGTGAAATAAGTGGAAATGGATAGACTACAAGTGAATTTTTGAAACACTTATAATTTACTTTTAGAAAGATACACTACATCTGCCTGCTTGTCTTATCAACCATAATTAAACATCTACATATAATGTAATATGAATCGATTATAGGTATACTCTACTTTTTACAAAATAAATCGGACGGAATACATAAGTTTACAATAAATAAAAGTTTGCAAATATAAGACAAATATAGATCTTGGAACTTAGGACCAATAGCTTTAGTTCTAGCTGTATAGCTGTTTCAAAACTATATTTGGCGAGAGTTAGCGAGACAGAAATAAGTACTACATACTTAGTTGAACAGCTACAGAGGTTGTGTATTGTGGGTTGGTCAACGATAAAAGATCACAAACATGACCAAGTGAAATGGCAGAATAAATATTAGTTTTTGGCATGCATGGGTTCTTGGTAGACGAGGCTGTTTTTGCAGTATGTTTTCTAGAGTACTCGTAGCATAAGACTGATTCTCCTATATCACTTATACCAAACTTGTTCAAGATTAAGCGTGTGACATAACAAGATCATACGACCTTATATATAATCAGTGTGAAGTGTGACAAACTTATTAAAATAATCGCGGTAATCAAGAGAGGATTGCCACATTCCACACTAGGTACAGTTACCTACTTTACTACTTTGGGTCGTTATCATCAAGAATTAGTGAGTGTAATTGCACAATATTTATTTATTGATTATGAACTACTTTTGATAAGTATAAATAAATTACAAATTGAAAATTTGTATTGAAAAAATTCAATAACAATTTTACCGATTTTAAAAGAGAAAATCACTTGTTAAAAGCTATATTAGCGATTTAAAGATATACGAGTATGTATGACAAATGACAAAAGTTAATATCTAGTGATACGTTAGTATTATATTGTCTTTGCTAGTGATTAGATTCACAAATTCAAATTCAGGAAGATAATTTGTATCGACTTTATAAGAACTAGAAACTAACAATTAAACCTACCTAAGAAATAAAATGACTTATAAATAAAACCTAGCTATAAATAAAAAATGTCCCGCAGGTCATTACCCTGCGGTAATGTGCCCAGAAGACTGGCAGCATTGCCACGTTGAATGGCAATGCTTATTCTTTGGGCAAGATAGTGACCAGCCCTCTGGTCATTCGACACCTCGACCAGCCTTTTGCTCACAAATTTGAATAGTTTGTGAGCTGAGGGGCCCCACGGACCCAGTGTCTCGACCCCAAATGGCTCAAAAATATATGCGTCACCCAGGCATATATATTTGCGACGTTTGAGGGACTCTGCGGTAGCTGCAGCCATGCCAGCCTTACAACTTGTGCCGTGGAGATGGGAATGCGCGAGAGTGTCGACGCATGTTGCATCCCACACCAGCGGCCTTCCCAATCTCCAAGGCACCAGTGTCATACCATCCGGTCTCTTGCCATCCTCCCGGGCCAAGCCAATTGGTTCCAAAATGGCTGGCATCTGTATGGAGACAAGAGCACGGTGGATGATGTTGTTTAGGCTAGCATGACGAGCTATGCGTCCGGCACTCCTAGAACAGGAGAGTCCGTGGTGGCCGAACTGGTCGACTGTGTCGCCGCAGGGACAACGATGCGGGACATTTGCTTTTTAATATTTAAGATAATTAACAATCAACATAAGTCGGGCAGATCTAATTTAGTCTGCAATGTAAGCTTAATGTAGCCTTTTGCCCAACCCTATATTTGTATACCTATACAATGGCCAATATTGACTGCGGGTGCCCAACATAAATATAAATATGTCGCCATTCATACATGGAAAATACATATGTCCAATACTCTACTAATCCAGTGATTTTGAAATTAGTCTTCCTTGATATTTAGACATAACCACTTCCAACAAAGCTTTCCATTTGTTTTCTCTCGTACTTTTCCGCAGATATCTCCAGTCATGAGTAGGTACTGTGATAGGATGGGCAGCAAGTCAGAGATCGCCACTATCGGCAGCGTGACGACATACAAAAACAATCTTACGTGGTCCCCGACCTCCAAGTTGGCCTTAATGAATTAAATTAAATAGAAATTGATATTTATTCAACGAAAATTACTCCAATTCACAAAGTTTATAAAAAACTCTCATCTAAGGAGACCCGCTCTTCACAGATTTGCAACGTAGAATGTACCAGCTGCTGTGTTTCTCTTTCCAAGCATACCGTTAAGGTGGTCGAGGCAGTGAGCGAAATCTAAGGAATCATCTTAAGAGACGATGCATCACAGGTAGCTTGAAAAATCTGACATAAGTGCTGGCCACTTACATACATGAAAAACAAACAAAGACGCTAATTTGGCCTATGGGTCTTACTAGGCCATTTTAAAATTTTGTTACCAGGCTGTTTGCAGCGTTACGTTCAAACAATCATTCAATTTACATGTGCGTGAATCTTTGCCGTGTGGTTCCCGGTAAAGTAGAATAAGACCACTCTAAATGTTCCCATGGATAACGTAGAAGGCGACTTAGGAAACACAAGCTAAACAATGCTTATAAACTTCAAAGAAATCTCTCCAACCTGTCTGACCATCGGGGAGAGTGTATGGCCAAATTCTCTGACTGCTCTGGCTAATATATGGCTCTGGTAGTACAGAGAGGGTCGTGCTTCTGCAGTGGAGACCTGATAATGTGAAACTTTAGGTCTATTGCACCTACGTCAATGTGCTTCTAATTTAGCTTCTCATATTTTAACGACCCATAAATATAACTCTGATACTACGTGATAAACAACAATCAAATAATGTTACTATAGCAAAAACAAACTCATATCTTTGTGATCAAAATCGCATATAAATCTAATTTAATCATTTAAGTACATATAAGTACGTGCCTATGTGCAAAGGAAATGGCAGAATTTTGCAAGATTTTCCTCAATTGTGTTCATAAAGGTAGGTATAAATTAGGCCTTATCGCTGTATGCCGATGCAGAGACGGCTGATTTACGTAAAGAACTATGTGATTGTGAGAAATTTTTAGTTCGGTAATGATGCCGAGCAAAATATTCTTACATGACTTAATGGCAACTGCGTTCAAACCGCTTCACCAAAATTAAAATTAAATTAAAAATACATCATATACATCACAAAAATCAAAACCGAGATATCTATTGCTTATATTATTATACCATTTTTAGCAATTCGCCAACATGTGGATTATATAAAAAAATAAAAATTCCGCATCCTTTTTGTCTACATCCGCCATTTTGTTTTTTTTTGCGGACGTCACATAGCCTATATCAGTCCGGGGAAGAATACGAATCTAATGACAGACAGACATAAAGTCCATTAGGCTATTGGAAGCAACAATGGAACAGACATACATACATAGATATATATATATACATATGCGCG
The DNA here is from genome assembly GCA_963082605.1 of Rhodophaea formosa. Classification (NCBI taxonomy): domain Eukaryota; kingdom Metazoa; phylum Arthropoda; class Insecta; order Lepidoptera; family Pyralidae; genus Rhodophaea; species Rhodophaea formosa. The sequence continues at coordinate 6,474,390 of OY720218.1, read as the reverse complement.
AAAAACATTACCCTCCTTCTGAGTGGGTTAGTCGGGTAAAAATAGGCATGTTCTTATAATTCAATTTATTTCATTGTTCAAATTGAGAACAGGCATACGTCGGCATGACGTAGAGCCACGCCTCCGGTGAGGCCACGCTCTGCGCTAGGAGCCGACATGCCGTGGCGGAATACGAGTTTCCACGAACAACAATCTAATAATAACACTACTGACAATTAACACCTCTTTAAAATATATTTAACTACACTTCTGTTTGAAAAACTAAGCTTATGAAATTAATAACAGGGCCCTAAATAAGTTATAATTTTCAATCCCATGGAAGCCAAATATTTTTACTAGTTGTAGACATAAAAGAGGTCATTTGATACTTTATGTATTTCCACTGAGTAATCAGGTAGATATATATTTATCTATTTAGTACCACTACCTCATCATCTTGTTTCATCAATCACACTTGCAATCTTAATTGCCAGAAAAACAACTTTAGATTAGTGTTGCAAGTGTTTATTTAATATAATCATACCCCCCGTATCGGTGCGAGTGTGTCCTATTATCTATCAAAGCAAATTGTTTACATTTTCGGAGTATAACAAAGGCGTCGTTGAAATTATACAATTAAAGCTTATTGCGATAAATTTTGTTTTTCCCAAAACGCGTGGCGACAAGAGTATTTTTATTGATGAGCGTTTTGGCACTTGGTGATATATTTTATCGTATTTTTATTTGATATGATCTTTGATCACAGATAGAATCAATTACAATATCAACTTAAGTACATACTGCTACTTTCACACGTTGCTTGTAGTTTATTGCTTGTAACTTAAGTATATTCATTGAATTCATGTATATGATAGCCATATCACATTCAGATCTTGGATCAACGTCTATATTTTTATAGAAGTATTTGTGTATCACCTGCTGTTGTATTGTAAAATTATTGCATCGGAATCACAATGCACACAACAATTCTGAACTCACTCCATAACAACAACGTGACAGACGAACAAATTACGTAATACGTAAATATTTGATGTAGCAACGATTCTAACGCAATGCTCCCATTGATAAGATAGCAGGGTCTGTTTATGATTGTAATCCATTAAGTGTTCGTTTATTAACGCTATTGCAACACTTTACTTCGAAAAAATTGAATTAAGTACACCAACAAAATAAATTTGGTATGCCTGAACTTCTTTTTCTACTTAAGCCTCTCAACTCATCACCAAACATATATGTGTTTAGTGTAGACAATGTACTTATTTCTAATTTTAGTAAATCTTTGATTTAACTCATACGATGTTTCTCTCCAATGTTTGTCTCATCTCAAACATCGTTCACTATAATTATTGTATTGATTACACTTTTCATTCCAGTGTCTATACCAAAGATTAAAAAAACAAATCGATGGAACAATAATCTGAAATGAATTTGTTTATAGTACCTACTATTCCAAGATCCTAATTAAATTTCCTTGAACCTAATTGGTAAAGTATTGTAATTTTCTACTCAATTTCAAATTACTTCTTAACTTCACTTTATTGTAGCTTTCAAATTATTTTGAAATTGTTGTACCATTGTTGTGCCATATGTAAATCACTGAATAAAGATTTTTCCATTCTATTCTAAATAAAACCTATATTACGACTCTAGTAACTCTACTTCGCATCACGAGTCGAAAGTTTTCCAACCACGTTTCCTCTAAAAACAAATCATGTCTATATTTATCGTGAAAGTGTGATTGATCCACGGGGTCAGCGGAAAATGCGTCACACTAAACGCAGTCATAGGTCGATAAATTGCATTCGAGCACGCTCAAACAGCATGCAAGTTATGGCTACGATCGTCATTCATTTATTTAGCACAGTGGCCCATATAGAAAACTATACCACTAATAACACTTGTTAAATAGTGCCAAAGTATGAGGATAGTATACTTTTATATGTGGCCCACTGTACGTACATCGTCCTACTCATCATCATCAGGTGCGTTTTTACTGTTGCATTCTCAGCTGTGATGCGTCAAATACTTTTATCAAAAGCTCAGAAATTAAATGTAATGTAATACATGGGACGTCAGTTGTATTCACAATCTGCTGCTTGAAAAATCTGTTACCTACCAGTGTTGGCCATGTACACACACGAAAAAAAAAACAACAATCTGTTTGTGGTTATGAAATAATGTATTTTCACCAAATCACAATACAGATGCTGTTATGATAATAAAAATATTTGTAACTGGATTGTGATTTGGTCAATGTTTTTACGGCAAACTGGCTGCCTGACGCCGATCCTCTGGGGTAGCTCTATAACCGTAGAATAAAATACGACTTCATGTAGGTATGTATGTATAAGCAGAGTCACTGCTAACAGTTATTCTACTCTAAAATTTAGGACGTATCTAGTACATAGTTTTCCACGCTCGAACTGTGTCGCTCGTTAAATTTGCAACAAGAATATATTACATTAGTTTATAGGTTGCATCAAAATAGAATAAATCAATACACTATTTCCTAACCACGAACCTTCTACGAACAGATGATGAAACCACCTAACTTCCTAGATATTAATTTGCATTTAATTTGTGTGAAAAGCTCAGCATTAGCAATATTGATAATGACCAGCCAATGATTCGTTCGCAAGTTTTCTGAGCTTTTAATAAAAGCAGTTAATTTAAAGCTACCTAGTTTTATCCAAGGAGTAAGGACCTTTATTCAAACATTCACCTTCAGTTATACATACCTTTTAATTCAGTTAAATCTAGGTCTAGATGACTACCAATTTTCCGCGACCCGCCATGAATTCGAGCTTTCTATCGGTGAAAGAATCTTGAAACTCAGTGCAGTAGTTTCGGAGCCTATTCAATGCAAACAAACTATCAAATCTTTCCTCTGAGTAATATTAGTATAGACAAATTAAATTAGGGAAATCTATCGTGTTTTCACCACGTCCGAAAGGTAAAACTGGTAAACAATGTTGAGCATTAAGTTATTGCTTATTACCTTTTGTGCAAAATCAATTGATTTTATGATCAATAAAAGATTTTGTTCTGCAAATTTAATTTTATTTCATAAATCAACAGTTGTATCAAAGTATTCAACATAGGGCACCTTGTCAGAAATGTTTACATCTATTTCATACCGTCTATTACTAAAATTTTATGTTCACATTAGTTGCTAACTCTTTCTTCGTTCACAACACATTCGCGTGTATTTTCGTCACAGTGGAGGCGAGGCCCTACGCATGTCTGTGCCTACCGATTGCCCAATGTTATCATTGGACGTCCCGGATCGCCGGCATGCGGGCCGCAACGTGACCGCTGGGGGTTCGGCCCTGGAGATAACGAGGAGGGTACTTATGCTGATAATGCTGCTGTTAAATTCAACAATAGGATATTTCTAAATACATACTTATATTAAGCCCAGGTAGACTCTACTAGACTAAAAGCGTAGAAAAAATTGTGTCCAACACATAGTCTATCATGAACATACATCCAATTTGACGGATTTTGATGGCCTTAATTGACAGGACACGTGTGCTAACACAAAGCTGTCACGCACACAAGCATTGAAAAATTGGCCAGTTTTTTAATCATTGAAATAAAGGCATGACGGTGTCTAGAGAGTATACATATAGTCAAGTACATATTAAAGTTTAAATCATCAGATTAATAAGATTTAATTGCAAAAGTATGAAGTCGTGACCCAAACGTCCAGCATCCAGATATTTTAAGCCCGCTTCAATTATAAAGAACAGCATGTCTCCAGCGGTTGAGATCATGGAACTATAAATAGTCAGTTGGCGTGCCGATTCCAATAACACTTATTATGTCTGTGACATTTGCTACGAGAGATATAGCTCGTGTCACCGACAAAGCAAGTGCAACCGGTTCACACAAAGCTATTGTTTTTGTCCAGGACACGCTCAGACACCCAACATTATGAATATGACGTCACACGCGCAATGTGCGGCCATGTTGGTTCCTGTATTTAGTAAACGTTGGGGTGAATTTGAGGACGAAAATAGATTTTGAAGGCTGTTTATTGTTGTGTTAATTAGACGTGGAGACGCGTTGCAAGTTCTCAGTTATCATTTCAAACAATGCATTGAAACAAATTATGGGTGAAGATGAAATCAAGTAAAAACTGTAAACGAAGTCAGTCTTAGATAATTTTTATATGCCAAAACCAAAGATGAAACTTGGAAAGGAAAAAAATAGTAAAATTCGAATAACTGTTTCTTCATCTAATCGCCGTGAATTAAAAAATATCACGAATAAAACTTAGGCAGTAATAGTGATAATCTGTTTTAGTGGTAAAAATGTTTTATTTTCTGTGTCACCTCACCTGCTCTTGCCAAGACCTACATACATCACACTAATTACACAGAAAAATATAAAAATGACTTTTCCGTGAACTCGTAGATGACCAAAATACCGTTAACCTTAATTTCTGACGTGGCACCAACAAAACTCACAGACACACCTCCGTATCTGCCGATTATCCTGAGCCTCGTAGCTCGTAGTCAATAAGGTTCATTATCTGACAGCAACTAGCCGTTAGATCGATCGCTTCCTCGATCAGCCGTGGCCAGGTCCAAAGTCCAAGCGCGCTGGCAGCTCTCTCTGCAAGGGGCCTTGAGTTACGACGACCCGGTTAACTACAGCATGCTTTGTAGTATTTACTAAAGATATTAGATGTTGGACAGTCTATAACGCAAAAGAGTTAGCAAATAGGTACATGAAAATGGTAAAAGATTTCAAAGAATTAAAAATAAAGAGAAAACAAAACATTTCTAGTTATATTACCCGATATATGTATATGATGAAAAATGCCGGCTATCGAATAAAACAAAAAAGTAAACATATTATGATGCCTTACAGCTGCTGTTTCGAAAAATTAACAACTTCATTGGCTCTGGCTCTGACGATTAACTCGCCAAACGCAATATTAAGAGGATTAACTCTTTGGAAATTAAACGTAAAGAAACACAAATGACGACTACAAAAAAGGTCGTCGTTATTTTAAATTCACTGATTATAATCTTAGGTTGTTATTTCCATAACAGGATGTAGATAAGATAATCTTTCTAATGTTGTCTTTATAACTTCAACTCTAACCTTCTTGAAACTTGTTTGCTATAAAACTGCCGAGATTGCGTCTTCCATAACTATAATATTTTTAATAAATTCATGACGTGGGCATTCGAACAAAAACATCGGACGATGTGGAATTTTAATGAGGTGATTGTATAGAACATTTGAGGGCGTGTCTCTGATGCGAGTTTCCATTGGCTGTTAGAATGTTATCGGATTCTGCCATTTGTATAAGTGCAATTCAGTAAATACTATGTTATTGTAAAACTTGGTCGTTGGAATTTTATTCTTGGGATTTGAAGGCATTGACTCATTTTATTGACAGTTATTTGATAGTATAGTTAGACTTGCCCATATTTTTTAACCGACTTAAAAAAAGGAGGAGGTTCTCAATTCGTATGTATTTTTTTTTGATGTTTGTTACGCGATTACTCAGTCAGTTATGGATTAATTTTAGTGTTCTCTTTTTGTTCGATAGGTAATGCTTCAGAGGTGGTTCCATAAAATTTTTTGTTGCAAAGTATCAAGCACTTTTTGAAAAAAATAAACAAAAACCCAAAAAATAGTCATAGGATGCCGTTCGGTTTAAACATATTTGTGTATTAATCTTATGCGAATCAAGACAAATTGATGAGAATGTTACTCCTCTGTTTTGACTGAACTGCAAAGGTGGTCCTATAATTTTTTTATCGAAATGTATCAAGTGCTTTTAGAAAAAATCAACAAAAACCTAAAAAAGAATTGTAGAAGTATGCCGTTTAGTTTAATTTTATTTCTGCTTAATGTTTCGCGAATCAAGACAAGTTGATGAAGACGTTGTTCCTCTATTTAGATTGAACTACCACACCCACTAAAAGCTAATTTTTAGTTCCAGTTTGTACATTTACCTATAGGGATGAAGGCGGTTTTAGTTTTTTGTTAAAAATAATTATATTATCCCTAGATAAGGAGTATTCCGTATCGACGAATAATTTATGTGTTACTTGCAATAGAAGAATTTTAAAAACAAAAATTGTTAAATGAGGTAAAGTAACTCGAGCCATGACGTCTTCCAACGGCTACTATCTTGGTGTGTCAATGACAAAAGAATCAACTGGAATGCTATCGTCAATTTATTTAACATAGTTAAGATCAATGACAAGCTTGACCCGGACTTGTAAAAGATAAAACTTCTATGTGTGAGTAAGCATTCGTTATCTGTGGGCCCCGCCCAGCTACATAATAATATCTATCCAGCTACATAAACGATGTTTTTATACAAATTAGACTGAACTTCCTTTAGACCCAAACTTTGCGCACAATGGTCAATTAACATCAACTGAAAATCGAGACAATGCCTACAAGGTATAATTTATAATAAGATCTTACTAATATTTAAAAACAGAAGTCTGTAAATCAAAATTTTAACTACATTGACATAGTACATAATTGACTAAACTTCAAGTATCTATAAAATCTTCTTTGAGACTGAAAAGTTCAGTGTACTTTTTGATTAGTGCGAAGAGTCAACAGAACATAATAATTGTATTAATTTGTAAATTCTAAATGCGGTTTCTTTGTTTGCAGTTTCGATGCATACCCGCCGGATCAGTCAGTTTGCACCTCTTCTAATCGCGCTGGTGGGGCTACCCGCCCGCGGCAAGAGTCAGCTGGCCCACCGCCTATCCAGGCATCTCAACTGGAATGGAGAGAGCACTAAAGGTATTGACATTGACACTACTCTAGTTTACGATTCTTGTAGACTGCGTCTTTGCGTATAGCGATAAAATCGTACTCGCTTGTCGCAATCCATCATTTTAATTGTTTAACTTCACTAGTAAATTTTCACTAGTATCGATTTTCAGCAGTACTCTCATTGCTTTGCATTTTCATTATTGCTAGTTGGCGGTTGGCGGCCTCTTAATCAACAAATGTAAAGCAAAATATCTAGAAAATGTTGTTTTAAATCTTCTACAGCAAATCAAGTTTTCAATTGGTGTTCTTGTTTTGTTCTTGAAATCGTATCTTTTTAATTTCAAACCAACTTCATATGGTAGAACCAAAACTACTGCATGCTTAATTTACAAATACCTATACCCAAGTTCAGTAATATTGAACTGTAACTGGAAAAAGGTGTGTCTATGAACAGTTGGGGGCAGATAAACATGACCCCCTATAATTTAAAATCTGTCTGTAGGGATCAGGTTTATCTGCCCCTGACTAAGTATACATACCTACATACTCAACAAATAACATTGTTAGCGGGAACTGTCCTACCTACGTTATATTAATGTCACGCCATGACCCAGATGTCTGATCTTGAGAGGACTGATCACGCCCCACTTATGTAACTCTATTTGCCGGAGATTAGTTGCTATCTCATCGCCATGTCTTACCCGTCCTATCTGCCGGAATGGGACCACGGTCTCAATTTTAATGGCCGAACCTTGGTCTTGTCAAAAAGTAAATCAGGACAGATAGTTTAAACAGTGAATTGCAAGAGAAATAGCAACTGATAACAATATTTATCCTGTACGAGTACAAATTCCACACACAATTTTAAAAAATCCATTTTTTTTATCTAATTAGAGATGTTCTTAATGTTTAGGTGTTGTTATATCGAGTCACATGTACCAGGAAAATGTATTGAATATCATGTCACGTGTATTCGTTTGAGTGCAAAAATATAGCTAACTAACAAGTTTTGAAAAATTCCTCATCTTTATGCTTCACATATATATCTTATTTGTGATTCTATATTTTTAATACAAGTTTCGGGTTGGTGAGAAACTTGTACATAAAAGGTAGTTTCACTTCACTAAGGTAGTTACAGCATCCACCAGACATCAAATGTTTGTTGAGAAAATGGATATCTATACATTCCTTACTTCTTGCCACATTACTAGCCTTCTAAACTGTTCTGTCCTTGCAGTGTTCGACTGCAGCCAGTACCGTCGCCGCCACATGGCCCTCTACGGCAGCCACGACATCTTCCGCGCCGACAACCAGCATGGCTCGGCCATCCGCCGCCAGAGCGCAAGGGAGGCCGTGCAAGACGCTGTACTCTACCTCAAAGACGGGAATGGTGTTGCTGTAAGTTATATTTTATCGTTTTGCTTCCAATTGATTATTCTATCCTTGTTCTTTTTTTTTAATGGACTTTGTAGCTAGCTTTAAATGAGCTTTCGCTACTTCACTGGACTTTTGAAGTGAGAGCAGAGTGCCCTCAACCTATAAGGAGAACATCTACACTAACCTCGAGAAGAACTAAGACGATGTTCGTATTTGTTCTTCTCGAGGTTTGTAAAGTTCTCAATAGCTGAAAATACTGGTGATTGATAGGGAATTGATCTCCTTTTTGCACTCCGTACAAATAAAACGTGTCAAGCATAAAGATATTCTAATATTATTGTAACTATTCCATTCTGTAATGAATGAGATAAATTGTGAAAAATAAGTTGTCTATGGATAGGGATACTTAATATTACAGAAATTATACAAAGATCAAGAGGCAAAGAACTGTTTCTTTGACCTTCCAGTAATTTATCGGTCAGTGACCAAATCGGCAATTTGTTTATGTTTTCAACGGGTATCGTTAAATGTTTTCGATATTTTAGTAATGCGAATCAAATGAGTCCGGCCATTGCCATAATAATCCATCCAGTATTCCTAAAAGATAATACGGTTTATTATCACTGACAATATACCTCAAAGTCAATTATACTATCATTAACACTGATGATAATATATAACACACAAAATAAGATTATATTGTTGTGAAGAAGTTTGTTTATACTTTAACAAGATTCATCTACTAGGTGCTCCAGATCTGTAAGCAGAGTAATAAAGTTAAATGATTAACAATTAAATCTATTTATTGCATTAGACACTAATTATGACGCACTGTCTGGAGGTTAGGATATATTATATAACCCATGACCTCTTGATTGAACGAGATTCGTCGCAGATATACTCATCTTGGTTTAAATACAGATGTTCTCTTCCAGATCTTCGATGGCACTAACATTACCCGCGAGCAACGTCGCGAGCTGAATGAGTACTGCCTCAACGAGATGGGCTTCAGGATTCTGTTCATCGAATGCGTCTGCGAAGACCAGGAGCTCCTCGAGAGGAACATCATTGAAATTTTGCATTACTCAGCCGATTACAAGGACATGAGTGAAGAAGAAGCAGTGGATGATTTGAGGAAGAAGTTAGAGCACTACATGAGACAGTACGAGCCTATCGACGCAGGTCTAGAAGACATCAGCTTCGTACGTGTCGAGAACATGGGGGAAACTGTGACAGCCCATAAAGTTGCTGGACAAAAGGAATCCGGAATTCTTGGATATTTGTCTGGTATGCGGGCTTTACCGCAGACCTTATACTTCACACGGGTAAGTTGATGATTACGTAACTAACTCAAAGAATTGTATCAGTTTGTTGTCCTTAATTATTAATGATAGAGTTCATAATGATCAAATTCGTCTAGTCAATTGCATCATCAAATTATTTACCCATAGGAATGAGTACTTCCCTCGCCAACTATGAACTTGCGGATTTTCCGATAAAACACGATAGTTGATAAATATGTTATTAGCTACATTTCTATTTATATTTGAGACGGATATAATTATTTATCCGACACGTGGCTTGTAAACATAGCTTACATGTAACGTCTCTAGAAAAACAAGTTAGTGTTGATTCAGTTGGAGCTATTCACCGCTGCTACATAACATTTCACATTCGGTTCTGAAACGTGACTGTCTGTAACTACCAAGGTGTATATGTATTTTAAAATAATTTTACTAAATTTCAAACGTAAAACATTGTAGTAATTAGAGTTGGACCTGAAAAGAACACCTCTGCTGATGCCAACTGCGACACCGAGCCTAAAGATATTTATAAGATAAAGTCGTAGTTTCTACTATCAGGGATAAACATGGAATTAGCATGACGCGTGTATCAAATTTAGATATCTTAGATTAGCTTCTAGAAATTATTAGTTGCGAACTAAAGCTGATAAATCACCAGTAATAGTTTCAGATATGTATCTACTTAAAATGATTATCACTATCCTTTTCTCTATACCATTCAATACATTATAAACATACAGTATTATAAGACACAATACTTTCTTCAACTAAATACGAAGCTGCTCTATACTTCAAAGGTTTTACCAAAGTGTCGTAAGCATACTCATTTCAACATCATCATTGTTATCATCTCCAAGACAGGATCACTACACTCTCTGTACCTACTTAGAGCCATAGAATTAGCCCGAGCAGTCAGAGGATTTGGCCTACACTCTCAACGCAAGCCAGACAGACGGGTTTGAGAGGTCTTTTTGATGTTTATAAGCTTTGTTAAGCTCGTGTTTCCTAAGTCGCCTTCTACGACATCCACGGGAAGACTCGGAATTCCTATTCTACTCTGCCGGGAACCACACGGCATCATTTCAACAATTAACTCGTTAGTGACCACTAATTTCGACTTTGTACTCGAAGCTTTTTCTTTTCTCTTCTTTATTCAGGAGTTAGGTAGCCATCATGTATCATCATAATATCCAACATCTTATTTTACGAATCGCAAAATTATAAATAGGTATTCTTTATTCCCTAGCACGGTGAAAGCGAGTACAACGTTCTGGGGAGGATTGGCGGGGACGCGTCCCTGTCGGCGCGCGGGCAGATGTACGCCCACGCCCTGGCAGAGCACATGAACGCGCTAGCCTCCCGGGAGCCCTTCACCGTGTGGACCTCGGAACTCCGCCGCACCAAGCAGACGGCTGCTGAGATCAGGGCGCCGAAGCGGGCGATCCGGGCGCTCAACGAATTGGATGCTGTGAGTACACTTATTGAGACACATTTAATTGTTTTAAGTTTTTATATACGACTAGCTGTTACCCGCGGCTTCACCCACGTTATATATAGCCTATGTCGTTCTCAGTCCCTTAACCTATGTGTATGCATTTCATGATGATCGGTTTAGTAGATACGGCGTGTAAGCGTAACAAACAAACAAACTCACTTTCGCATTTATAATATTATACTAGCTGTTACCCGCGGCTTCGCCCGCGTTATATATAGCCTATATCCTTCTTGGTACCCTAACCTATGTGTATGCAAAATTTCATGATGATCGGTTCAGTAGATACGGCGTGGAAGCGTAACAAACAAACAAATACTTAAACAAACTCACTTTCGCATTTATAATATTAGTTGGGACTAGCTGTTACTCGCGGGTTCGCCCGCGTAATATATAGCCTATATCCTTCTCGGTACCCTAACCTATGTGCATTCAAAATTTCATGATGAAAGGTTCAGTAGATACGGCGTGAAAGCGTAAAAAACAAACAAATAAACAAACAAACAAACTCACTTTCGCATTTATAATATTAGTTGGGATGGGATGGGATTGGGATTGGGATAGTTTGGTTTGGGATTGAAAAGAGGGTGATTTAAAACCCCTGCAAATTAGAAATCAGGATCACTAAGTAAAAGAATTCAAAATTGTATGAAAAAAAGTGTTTCAAACCTTGAAAATGACAAGCATTACAAGTATGGGGGTGGACTGTATATTTGTGAAAATATGGCGAGATAAAGAAGTGATATAGAAAATTACGATCCTTAAATTATTTGCAACTGGAATGTACAATCCAAACTGACAAAGTCATTATATAAACAAAATACATTTATTAAAAGAGAAATTATCCAGATATAAAACCAACGTTCAGTAAATAAGTATCAACTACAAACAACTTGGGTTGTAAGTTAGTTTAAGGACTAAAGTATTTTTTATAGATGTGCTTTATTTATTATTTTATCATTAATTTAAGTATGTAAGTTAATGACACTCCTTTGTACTCTTAATAGGTACATGTAGAACATAAATTGTCTTAATTTGACTTACTTATTGACTTCTCATCTGAATATCAGTGCACACGGTTGATTAATACCAATGTAAACAAGTCGATCACAACAAAAACAAAGTAATTCATTAAAGTCGTACGTATGACACCGCAATCTCTATATCATACCCTATCTTAGTAAGTACTTGAGTATAGGCTTGCAAATATATTTTTCAGTATTCACGTGCAAAATGCTGATAATGTGGCTGAGTCATAAAATGGTAGAAGTTTCAATTTATATTTGTCACGAAGAGATAATTCATGTATCCGTGACCGTGACTCACGACTTGGAAGTGGTTTTTATGTAAGCTCTAACAGTCCACCCAGCTTCGCCCGGGGGACATACGTAGCCTATGGCATAACGTAACTATACAAAGATGAAAGAATTTTTAAAATCGGTCCAGTAGTTCCGAGATCGCCTTCAGACAAACAAACAAACTCTTCAGCTTTATAATATTAGTGAGTATCCTATCTAAGTCTAAGTAATTCATAAATGCGAAAGTGAGTTTATTTGTTTGTTACGCTTTCACGCCGTATCTACTGAACCGATCGTCATGAAATTTTGCATACACATAGGTTAGGGTACCGAGAAGGACATCCTAATCCTAATCCTAAGTAATCCTAACTTCCTAACTAATATTATAAATGCGAAAGTGAGTTTGTTTATTTGTTTGTTTGTTTGTTACGCTTTCACGCCGTATCTACTGAACCGATCATCATGAAATTTTGCATACACATAGGTTAGGGTACCGAGAAGGACATAGGCTATATATTACCTTAACTATATATTACTACGCGGGCGAAGCCGCGGGTAACAGCTAGTAGATTATATAATTATAGAAAATCAGGCTATAAAAAGCTAGTTTGGAAAAACTATTTCTCTCACTCTCTCTTTCTCTCACACTCTTTTGCAACTTATTGTTTGATCGTATCTACGTAGTAAAACTAAAACGTAGGTACTTAAGAACAAACATGAACAACAATCCCGCCCTTTAATTTATACAGTATGAAGTTGCTCATAAAAGCTTGTCATTCAATGTAATTTTTAGATAATAAAATATTTATTCTTGCCTTGTTTACCCACTTAGTACGGGATCATACGTCGATGTTTAGCGATGAATTTGATAAGGCAATTGATCCGGATACGCTAATGATCGAGTTATCCGTGTTGCTATCAGTAAAGTTGAGAGTGGCGAGATACTATGCCTTGATAGTAGATAAGTATGTACTAAGATGTATATATGAAAAACATATATTCCTTCGTTTAGGTACATACAGCTGAGAGAGAGACTATTCTTTATTTCACTCTCTCAAAATCATAAATCAAATCTATGGCCTAAACATATATAAATCAATACACCAAGTCTATCATTCAAAGTATGACTGTGTAGTGTTAAAAATAACTTCATTGCAATTTCAAATAGACCACGCTATCGCATTCATAGTAGATTTTATTTGAAGGCAGAAATAGTATGAACGGTAATATAAATTATTTTGTCATTAGATCGTGTTTTCTATGTCTAGAATCATAAACAATATAATTAAAAAAAATTCATTTAGTAGATTCTAAAATTAATGTGACTCAGGCTTTGAACTCTTATCATGATGGTAAATATTATATGGCGGAAGAATATCACGATTATTATTTTCTCTGATAACTTTACATACAATGAAATTATTGCACTTATAAATTGTTTAAATAAGTTTTACAATTGATGTACTTACTTTACATAAATCTTAAAGATAGGAGCCTACAGCAGAGAATGTGAAAATAAAACTAATTCTACGTTGAATGATTGTCTGTAAAAAGTAGATTAAGCATTAAAAAGAAATCTTTCTTATTTAATTATTCAACACAAGTATGAAAAGGTATAAAATAAAATTAATTGTGACGGTCATTCATTGGTAATTATATGTGATGAAATATAGAATGAACATTTTGAGTAGAAATTGTATCATAAAGGTTCATAAATCTATATCAATACTATGTTCATTGAATACCTACAATTAATACCTACACTACAGCGTTCTTGAAATATCACATTTGCTTGTAAAATCTAGAAGTTAGATACGGCTTATTGTTGACAAGAACAATATCATCGATCAAAGTCGCGTGACCAAACATCTTTATGGTGATACTAGGAAAACATGAGACAACACGTATACTATTTAGCCTTCTCACATTACTGTAACCATCAACAAGTTCTATTTAAGATGCCTGACAGAGCTATGCAACTGGCGTGCTGCGTTCCATTGATTAACGATTGTTTGCGCATAGCACTGACCTGAAAATATGCAAATGACGCTGAGCTGAATAAATATGTTAAGTATCCGCTGTTGAATAATATAGCCGATTTTCTATTTATTTAATAATCATTTGTTCTAATTTATAACTAGCAATCGACTGCGGCTCTGCTCGCATTGGAGTAAATCCTTCGGAGAGTTCGCAGACGTCTTTTTTCCGAGATGTTAGGTGCCTTATATTCGTATACGTGACAACGAATAAATAATGTTTTATTTAATATTCAGTTACCTAGTCTATCGTAGTAATATAAAATATACACATCAATACACCTAAACGGTGACCTACATAAATATTTAATAACCGTTCGTGTCTAAAACAGTACAAGTGCTGAAGCATTTCAGAGAAAACCCTCATTAAATTTAGAGGGGACACGGTGTCTAATACTTGGATGCGATTCAGGAATTGGTGAAATAAATCGCTTGAGAATATCTAGAAGTGTGTGGAACGGAATATCACTGCGCGTGAATAGCTGTTTGTTTTGAATAACATATATATTAGCAAGCAAATACGCATGCATATTATGGACTTGTTATGGCTATGCTTTGACAAATAGAAGCGTTGGATTACATTGCGCAATGCGTGCGTGTTCGAATTCTTTGTCATGATTAAAACATTTTGTATCAGTTTCTTTAGCTATTTCGTGTTATTACTTGGTTTCATGTTGCGTCTCATTCACACGTCCCATTTGTAAACATGCCTAGTTCCGTTAGATAAGTACTTTCTTCTTTTTTAGGCTTTCGGTTGGGCTTGTACTATTATGTATTCTGTGGGTTGGGTCCGGTATAAGATTTCGTTATGATATGTGTACGTACTTATATGTATAAGTAACTACGAAGACCACCATTTCAGAGAGAGAGACTGAAGATAAAAAGGTACTTACCTAGTAACCAACTAGTTAATAATAATGGTAAACTATTAGCTTGAAAGGATACAACCTAAACGAATCGACGTCACGTCTATGTAAGTGGAGCCATTTACTATATCAGGGCCTATCATACAATTTATCCTTTCATGTGATCTGTCACTATGAGCTCGTTTTAAGTATTAACTATGTCAACTACGTCATCGACAAATTGTATTTTGATACCGTTCATTGGATTTGATTCGCCTTGATGGATCATACGCATTATTTGAATAATTCTTACCTCGAAAACCGACATCATTTTTTTTAAATCGAAAATTTAAGCTTAGTGTCACTTTTTTAGTTACACTTGCACTCAAGCAGTATCTGCAGAAACTTTACAATATGAAATTATCTAAAGGGAAAGATCAATCCTAAAAACAAAAATGATTAATTTTAGTGCACTACTACAGTTTTTTATACGACTTCCATGTACTTATGTGAGTTTTACTTTATTTCACGATAAATTCTAAATGCCTCCGCGGATTAGGACAGTCGTTAGAATCTTATTTATATCCTTCCGAGTGATATTAGCTGTAGTTTTTTGCCAAGGTTGTCCTAGATATTTTATATTCAGCTTGTTTACAAGCTTTTATACATGTAGCTTACTGTGTAACTGTGTACAAATTTAAAAGCCAATTAGAGCCTCTTCCTGACGTTCGATGGTCTCATAATGGTGTCATTAGGTGGCCATGGGAATAAGAATATTGTGTAAGGGTATTCATGTCATGATTTATTTTGGCAAGCATTTCATCGTTCAGTCTGAATTTGTTCAATATTAAAGCTTGTCACTTAATTTTTTATGATAGATATAGGTAATACTTAAATGTTTTAATAATATTGAAGCTTACGCGAGAAAAATAAATTATAAAACCCGCTTTACTCACGTTTCATTTCGTTGGCCAATTAAGTTAACAGACTTAACTTAATCGGTGAATCCAACGAAAGAACGAAGTACAACAGAAAGTAGTTACGAAGACCAAAGTAATACTGTTTTATTAAATGTTATCCCTCTTTGTCCCCAGGGCATCTGCGAAGGTCTAACCTACGAGGAGATGCAGGAGCGCTTCCCGCAGGAGTTCGCGTGGCGTGACCAGGACAAGCTGCGCTACCGCTACCCCTGGGGCGAGTCGTACATCGACATCATGACGCGGCTGCGGCCCGTGCTGTCTGCGCTGGAGGACGAGCACAACGTCATCGTGGTAGGCCACCAGGCGGTGCTGCGCTGCATGCTCGGATACTTCCTCGATGCTAAGCTTGGTGAGTTTTAATTAATTTGATCGACAGCATTTGCTTCCTGCCGTGTGGTTCCCGGCAGGACAGAATAGGACCACTCCAAGTCTACCCGTGGATGGCGTATAAGGGCGACTTAGGAATCACAAGCTAAACAAAGCTTGTTGACAGCAAAGAGACTAATATAAAATAATGTGGCTCTGGTACCTACAGAGAGTGTCGTGCTCCTGCAGTAGAGACTAACAAAGACCTGATGATGATGATGCGGAATCAGTACATTCCTTTCTGTGAATTGCAAATAGTGAGGGAGCAATAAATTGTATAAAATCTAAAGTAAACACTTTTAAAATGGTTTGGCCGTTGTATGCTTATTAATAAAAAGTGCAAAGGTGGCACTGACGCAAATATGAATATATACTTACTAGTACAGGTGACTGTGTCCAAAACAAAATAAAAGAGTGTAGTATTTATTTTTTCTTGTTGGTCGATCTTGGGTTGGGATTATATTTTTATAATTCAAAAATATACTTTATAAATTATGGGACATCAAATATGATGCAAAGTAGATTTGACGTACCCAAACAAATTGGCCAATTTACTGATCAATTTTTTGTTGGTATGTTGAATTTTCAAATGCTCAGAGTTGGTTCCGGACTTAATTCAAGTTTGGACAGGTAATCCGAGTATATTGTATAAACAAAATAAAAAGAAACATATGAAATATGAAGTAGAAAGATATCTTTACAAACCCTTCTTCTTACTACTTTGAAACAAAAAAAACACGCCGCCTAACGCGACTGATGGATTTTCATACATAATTTGCTGGCGTGTATTTGGCCAGTACAGCAATATCGATTTAATCCCAAACAAGGTTTACGAAATAATGTTAGAATTTCCAAGCATGTTTGAGAAAGCAAGTTGTAACAACCTACTAGTTAGTAGGTACTCGTAATTCGTGAAACTTATCAATAATGTTGATTTTCCAGACGAACTCCCGTACATGACCGTGCCTCTGCACACCATCGTGAAGCTGACGTCGTACGGCTACAAGTACAAGGTGGAGATGATCAAGATGCCCGTTGAGTGCGTGGATACACACCGCATGCAGCCTAAGGTAACGTATCTTCAATTTCCATTCACTTTCAATCAATAGCATTTATTTTCATGAATACATCACATACAGTTCTTGATAAAATTGGTGAGTCTAAGTATTCACCAATCTTTTCCAAGCGTGCAAATTGTTTAAATATAAAACGACGACATTAAACATAATTCATATAAAATATTATGAAATAATAAAGATAGTTAAGTGTATGCACTAAATATTACTTTATTTCCGAACAATACCTAGTTGACAGAAAATTATTGCGGCGGAACTACTCGGGATCTAAAAAAAATAAAGGGATATCTGTGGCTTTAGAGAGAGGCAGTAAAGTCCAGTTCAGTTACTTTCCGATAAGAATTTAGCTTAGATTGCCCTCTAAACAAGAAAAACAAGCATACCTAATTAGACGCTGTTAATTTCAGATTACCTTGTAGTTCGTAAATCTGACTTTTAGTCTTTGACTACATCGCTAAAATAAAACCAAAATCTCAAGACATCTCAGCCAGCTAGGTTTTCTCATAAAATTAAGCCAAGGTAAACAAACGTTTGTTCAGATAAAGATTGCAAACAGTATCGCAAGGAAGTGTTATATGATTAATGGGAAAGATAGCGTTCTCTTATCAAATTATCCGCTGCTATTTGGCTAAATAAATCTTTTTCTTATGAAATAAATTTTGGTTAACTTCCTTGTTAACTTAATTTCAAAACATTTTCCGTTAGTAACGTTAGTTCCGAAAATTTAAAATTTACTTTTTAGTGATCTTTATAAGAATTACTATAGAGTACCTACTTACCTATCTATTCTACATAAATTCCAGTATGATTAAAAATAGCTGCGATCTATGAAACGTGTAGATACCTACTCATAGGACGTCATTGGTCAAAAACTTATCTAGGTATAGATTCACGTTTTATTCCACGTTCTAAGAATTTGATCTTGCCAAACTGTCAATGACACCTATCCCTTCTTGGCACATTGCACTTTAAAAACATTATTTCATATAATCAAATCAAACATATTTAATTACTTACACTAAAACTAGCTCTCAATATAATATGTCTAGTTTCACATGTACGCCATATGATAGCATGCTTATATTATTAAAATCTTATTTATATTTACATAAACTTATATAAATTGATATGATTGTCACCAAATTAAGGTTGCCAAGAAGATATTGAAATGTTACATGAGCTAAAGAGGCACGCACAGTTACATTCATGATTTAGTATCAGGCGTTTTAATTTAATATGAATGTCATTTAATAGTTGTTTCCGGTTTTCTGAATATATACCAGACAAAACGCCTAATCTCGTTACCATCAACAATGTAAACAAACGACTGTTGTAAAAAGACTTCCGTGAACCTTGAAATAATTTTTGACAGAAAGTTTGGTGTTTAGTAAGAAGTTACGCAAATTTATTCGGAGAAAATAGTTACTCAGAAACTAAACAGTTTTAAAATTTGTAAAATTAATTACATAATACTTAGTAATTTTGGATAACGTACAAATATCGTACCACCAGTCATTAAAATCCGCTTTATGCCAATGGATAGAACAAATGCTAACGATTAATTTTCCTGTTACAGAACTGTTCAATCAACCGAACAACCGCCGACGCACTGGTGACGGTTCCGTCTCACTACGACACCCTCCCGTCGAACCTCTGGCAGAACTCCGCCGAAACACAACTTTAGGGGCTGCGGCGCGACCCTCGGGGTCACCGGACGTTACCACATCAGCATTAGAGGGCCTCTTTCCCCCTCTCCCCCGCCCCATCGGGCCACGTTCACGGTTGTGAAAAGCCTGGACGGAACGCGACGCCGCGCGGTCCTTCGAGTCTCTCTACGACTTCAACTAGAAAGGACTCCTGTGTGTTTCACCAGTGTGTTGCATTGCGTCGATGTAGCATTTCTAAGACTAGTTTAATTGCACGAGTGTCGTCAATTATGACGTGCCCTTAGTATTTCCGTTCACTGTAGCTCAAGGGATGTACAAAAATGTGACGAAATATTTCGTGAGGCATCGTTTCTTCCAATTTATGATAAGACTGAGAAGAATTCTTACCCAATCCATGATCATCCATCGAATTCAAATTCATATACCTAAATCATTATTCTAATGTGTTCTTTTAGTTCGTAGACGACTTAAATATTTGCTTTGTTTAGTTTAATATTGTTAGGACGTAATTAAGATCTTTGAATTGAAAATCTACATGTGTTACTTTTAAGTTTCATTTTAAATGTTAGTAAAGTATAATAGGTTTCCGCTTGATCTTGTCTGGCGATAAGTTAGTCTTAACTAAAGCATCTTTAGTCATTAACATTGCTTATAAGTTGTTTTGTATTGAAGATGGTATCATTTGATGTAAGATAAGTCGTGTGCGATAGTTTATCATTCATATTGCGTTATATTTTAAATGAATATCGTAAGCCGGGATCTGTTTCGCAATTTTACTGTTATGCTATCACTTGCTTACTGTCTAATGTTACTGTTTAGTACGAGACGATCGAAGTTAGTGCTATTTGCGAAATGGAACCCCAATTTTTGTTCTATGATCTTGAATCTTGGATTCAGTCTTGGCCAAAAATGTTGGGGCGCAGCTTCGTCGATGGCACTACTCGTATTTCCCTTGTATCTCTTAGGTATATGATGTTGAACGTACTTAGGATAGCAGTCTCCTAAATAGTTATTATCCCCTTGTCGGGAACGTAATAATATGTAGAAATAATATTAATGTACGATGTTAATGTACGGATTCGTTAAGGATTGAGGTAAGCAATTTGACATTGCAGCAGCAACTGCTTATGTAAGGTTTAAATATATTGATTGTCTTTGATGACATTGGGATTTTTATATAAAATAAACGTAAAAATAAATAGTTTTATGAAACCCTGGTTTTATTTTGCATCTTTATGTGTATTACACAAATATAAAAGAATGGCTTACTAGCATCAGTTTGTTCACACTGTGTAGAGGCCCTTTTGCTAACTTTATACATGAATAGTAGTTGAAAGTAAAGGGTTAGGCGTTTCTTATTATATTTATTAGCATGATCTGAATAAATATTTTGGAACTAAGACATTCATGCATTACGCATACTGAAATTTTGCTTGCTGCCAAGTATGAAAATAGAAAAGTAATCACACCACACGGTCGTTGTCATAACATGCTCTACAATTTATTTGGTTGTTTTCAAATATCTTGGTGATAGAGGATGTTCTTAGGTATATCAACAGAACTTCCGTCACATCGTCGGCACCTAGCATTCGATTTTTTTTTTGCTTTTATTTACTACCCACAACTTTACACGTTACTTCTGCTACAACGCAAAGGAAGAACTTAAAAAAAACATAAAACATATTAAAATACCGGTCTTATTTGAGATTTTGCTGACATCACATAGTCACATTACGCAAAAAAATACAAATGTAATTACGTTTAAGCCGTTTAAGGTTACAATTGGGCAAACCAGTTTTTTATTAGATTTCTTCCGCTATATTTTTTTTCTGGTAATGTCACATAGTTAGCCTGTGAAACTCGGGGGAAGTATATTTTATCACACTTTGGAATTGGTAAAGCTACTTAGGCTTTGTCACCTCCTACAAAGAAACAGGCATATTTACATATATACATACAAATATACCCTCCCTCTAATATGGTCAAATTTAAAATTTACTATTTCAATTTAAAACATAGTAAATAGTTTGTCTGTTAGAATGTCCCCAGCATTTTATTGGCTTGGGGGTCAATACGATCAATCACTGCGAAGGTTGTCTACGGAACCAGATTAGTCGAGTTACACTACGGATTTAAAGTTTTGCAGCCTCAAATACGCATTTCGAAATCAGTAGCGTATAATTTTTTACGAGCTTCGAAGTGCGAGCGTAGGTCGAAGATTTATTCCTTTTACAAACGACTAATGTGTTTACAAGATAGTGGAAAATACTATCTGTGAAAAAATTGTGATTTTCGAACTTTGAAAATAATAATTTATCTGCGGGTGACATGGGTTATAGTCTATGTGGACGAAGTCGCGGGAAAATGCTAGTAATCACACACTGAAACTTAGATGCTATTGACCATTTATATGTTGCCTTACGTGTTGCAATGGTGCTTGTCTATTAGTTATTGATCAGAACATGAATGATATAAAGAGAAATTTATAATAGATACAAATATATATCCAAGAACCAGGCCAATCTGAAAAAGATAATTTTTCATCTTGACCTAACCGCCGTGAGCCAAATTCAAAGCCCTGCGATTCAAGCGCACTTGAAGTCCAATTTGACCTAGTTCCATTGAACCACAGAGGTCGTCAAGGGGGTGGTTGACTTTAGGTAGACGGCCGAACCGCAAATTATTCGTCAGCTCACCAATATCATCTAAAGTTTGGTTGCTCCAAAGCAACCTTCAACTTTAAATTCTAATGGAAGAGCTGCGCAAAAATATTGGGCCCCATATTTTTCCTTGACCCTTTTTGGTAAATTGGTGGCTTGGCCGATATGAAATTTTACAGTTTATAAGTTGGTTGCCTATAACTTTTTAGTTTGCACTTAGTACCCAGCTCTGATAGTTTTCCTTTCAACTTCAGTATATATACTACTGCTGTAATTTTTTTCACGTATCCATATATAACCGTTTAGCAGATAGAGGGGGGGGGGGGGGACACGTACCTCTAACAAAAATTTGCACTTTAAAACCAAATATTTCGGAAACGGATCCCTAAATCGAAAAATGGTGTTCTCAACCTCACAATATTTTTCAAAAACCTTTTTAACGATACCCCACACGATGGGTAAATAGAGAAAAAAACCCCCCCCATTTACTTGTATGGAGCTACCCAAAAAAAAAATTTTTTTTCAAGATTTTTTTGTACCACTTTTTTGCCATGATTAATATACATACCCATACCAAATTACAGCTTTCTAGTACTTATAGTCTCTGAGTAAAACCGCGGACGGACAGACAGACAGACATGGCGAAACTATAAGGGTTCCTAGTTTACTACGGAACCCTAAAAAAGGCTAAAAAGAACTTTAAAATATTTTAAGCAGGATTGTTTTTTTTTACGAATGTAGCCGAGTATACAAATATCAATAATGTTATGGAGTTGAGATTTTTCACACTTCTACGGCTGAACGTTTCAGACAATTCGATGCATTTACTAGGTAATTGAAACGTATCGCTTCAATTTTACGCTATAAGTATACACTTATAGCGTGATTGTAAACGCTGGCTAATTTAATGTTTTTACAACCTTTGCGGCTTGTTTAGTGAGTTGAAAAAGAATTCTAATTTATTAAGCTTTATACGCTGTTAACACAACCATGTGGTCATATTGATCATTAAACTTGACTAATATGGCCTGGTTTATTTAATTTATAAACTGTATTTTCTTATTATTCTTAAAACATGTGTGCAAAATGGTTGTGGATTTTTAACGAACTTTTATTTATTTTTATATTTACCAGACGAGCTCAATCAAACGCGCACATTTAGGTAGCTGTATGTACTTCAATTATTGAAGATTTAACGTGTTATTAAATTAACTTCACTTTTTTAAGTGCCGAAAAGGTAGGTACTAAGAATTTCTTTCCCACTGGAAAAAGTACATCACCGAAACCAAACCAAATATCGTAATCAATCTTGACAGTTACCTGTCAGCGGTCATAGAAATCGTTTCTTTCTGTGTTCTGTGGTTACACCAAACGACGTCGTGACCGGTTAAATGCCTCACACAAGCCCATAACAAATCGACAATTATGGCACACCTTTGGCATACTCTCTATTCACATATGATAAGCCTGATTGATTGCTTAAAGATTAGCCATATTTCATGTCCATTCATTGGGCGCGCTACTCGTAAAACGTAGGCTTCAACAAGTGTAAGCGAACGGACCAACAAAGCAAAATAAGCATAGACGGTTACTAAATAAATCTAATAAATAGTTAAATATAAATAAAATATATAAATAAATATATAGGGATATATCACAGAAATTGAGCCAGCCCCACAGTAAGTTGTGAACTTGTGTCGAAGGTTGTTGAATTGGATCTAACAAAAATGAATCACTGTAGTTGATGTAGTTAAGTACATACCAGCATTACCAGCCTCGATCTCCATAAGGTCAGGTGCTGCGACTGTGACCGGAGATGCTTTCTTTTTTCTTCAAGTTTCTAAACATATTTTTAGAGCTTATCTAGAACTTTACTATCTTGGTTTGGTTCAAAACCGATGCTTTTCTACACGAATAAAAGAGTTTTTATAGTTTCGGTTCAATCCGTAATTTTTATTAACGTAGAAATAAATTCTGCCTTTAATACATATACATAAGCAGTTTTTATTTCTTCTTTTAATTGGTATGTAGTCTACCGACTAGGGCGTAATAAGATGATTATCACAGGATGATTATCATTTACATGTACCACACAGTCATGCTTATAATAACAAATATTGATTACAAATCGACAATTATGGCACACGTTCTTTGTAAACGGATGTGATTGGTTGATATTTTATGCCTCTTCATTGCAATAGCGTGTATCAACTACGTACATATAAACTCGTATTAAACCCCACACAATTTTAATATCATAGCATGATTCTAGAAGAAATGTGACGTGCTCCGTGTAGTGGACGCCGTGGTCCAGTAGTTAAAACAAAGTCTGCGCATGAGAGGCTTTGGATTCTAATTCCCCAGCGCGGACATGAGAAACTAACTCTGAAGCCTTTGGGGAGCAGCAACTCAAGTCTCATCCTTTGTCTTATAGGCCGAAGGTACCTATATATGTATACCTTTTTAAAATCTATGACGATATAGGTCACACTCCCTCGCTGGTCTAGGAGAAAAGAAAAAATGTAGCATGTGCCAGCTGCTCTCTTCCCGTGCAAATCGTAAAAGCCGATCGAGGGAATGGGCGTCAGGAATCATGTCAGTAGGCGATGCGGCTAGCAAACCATCACTATTTTGATTCCGTTCTTTACCTACAAGCCCATCAACATGCTAATCGTGGCCTTTAGGTTAAACCTCGGTTAAACCTAAAAAGAGGTGATATTATGTATATATGGACTATATAGGTACATCGATATTACCGCCCTTATGTCATTCATTGCGAATTCATCAACTGTAGGCGAACAGAACAACTTCCTACATTACTGACACAGTTATACTAGTACAAACTTAATTTGAATACAAAAGACCAAGCACTAGCAATTTACATACTATTAAATTTATAAATTATAGTGAAAATTTCAAAAAAAATAAAACATTGAAATTCACTTAACTATAATATAATAGGGTTTTTTTTTGTATTGAATGAATCTCAAAATCTGAATTGATATAAAAAATTCTTACCACCAGATATTATAAAGTTTAAAATTTATTTATTAATCTAAATAACAACTTTCAAATTTTGTCTACACTTATATCATCATCATCATCATTATCTCAGCCACAAGAAGTCCACTGCTGGACATAGGCCTCCCCTACGGATTTCCAATATGACCGGTTAGAAGCGGCCTGCATCCAGCGCCTTCCTGCGACCTTTATCAGGTCGTCTGACCACCTGGTCGGTGGGTGTCCAACGCTGCGCTTGCCGGTACGTGGTCGCCATTCGAGAACCCTTCTGCCCCATCGGCCATCGGTTCTTCGCACTATGTGCCCCGCCCACTGCCACTTCAAAGAGCCAATCCACTGAGCTATGTCGGTGACCTTTGTTCTTCTACGGATCTCCTCGTTTCTGATTCGATCTCTTACACTTATATACAATTTAAAATTACATAATTATAAATATACACTAATAGTAATTAGTATTTGTAAAAATGAATACAATTTTCATTTAAATTTATCGTCTACGCAATAATTATATTTTTCTTAAACATGCTTGGAAATTCTCACATTATTTTGACAACCTTCTTTGGGATAAATCGATATTGCTGTACACGCCAGCAAAGTATGTATGAAAATTCATATCTGTCGTGTTTTAGCGGCCGGCAAAGTAGGTAACTATGAAAACTTATATCCATAGATTTAAAAAAAAAAATTTCGTCACATGCTTATATCTGCCGTGCTTGTTATTTAAAAATGGAACGACGAGTTTGCTGCGACATAATTCAACTACAGAGGTTACAAATTCGAATTTCAAATTTGATCTGACTAGTAAGAAAACAAGAAATTAAAAAATTCAAGATCTTGGCACCATAATTTCTACATATTGTGGTTTATGAACATTTTATAAATATTTATTGACTTATTTACATCAATATTTCATGCCGGTCTAGGATAAAAGAAAAATCTTAGAATATACCAGGTGCTTCTCTTCCCGTACAGCCCTACCGTAAAAGCAGGCCAGAGGGGACGAAAACTTAAGGAGAAGAATATGTGAATAAGTGATGCGGCTAGCAACCCATCACTATTTTAATTGCATTTTCTACATAGAAGCCCACTAATACGCTAAACGTGGCTTTTGGGGCCTGTCTCACATGCAAGGGTTAATGTTTGTTTGTCTATTTTTTTTTAATTTGTGCGCAATATTTGAGAAAAGTACTATACAAGCCTTGGCCGCAATTAGGCATTGATGGTCCATCAATGCCTCTATTGCCGGCCGCTGCAGTATTGTACTATTTTTGTAAATAATAATAGAGAGGGTCATGCTCCTGCAAAAATATAAAGAGAGAGGGTTGTGCTCCTGTAGTAGAGATTGGAAAAGAGCTGATGATGATGATGATATCCTAAAAGAGTTTATGTCACTTGGCAATTTAATGTATGCATTGAATGCCTGGTATTGAGTACTATGTTGTAATGTTATGCTTTAGCACCCACTTACGAGTACTTACACATTCCTATCTCTCTGTGTTTGTTTCTATTTTAGGCGAGTATTTTTAGGGTTCCATACCCAAAAGGAGGCCCTTAACTGAGACTGCAATGTCAGACTGATGCCTATACAA
Source organism: Rhodophaea formosa (assembly GCA_963082605.1). Classification (NCBI taxonomy): domain Eukaryota; kingdom Metazoa; phylum Arthropoda; class Insecta; order Lepidoptera; family Pyralidae; genus Rhodophaea; species Rhodophaea formosa. Next base: position 6,447,914 of record OY720218.1, on the reverse strand, counting down.
AGTGGAATAAACATACCCGTAATAAATCGACCCACGGGCTATACTAGATCACTTTAGTATATTTCAATTAAGCCGTGTGGTTCCCGCCGGCAGAGTAGAATAGGACCACTCCAAGTCTGCCCGTGGATGTCGTAGAAGGCGTCTTCCTAAGACGCGATGACTTCCTAACACGAGCTAAAAAAAGCTGGTAAACATCTAACAGACCCCCCGACCCGTGTGGCTATCGTGGAGAGTGTAGGCCAAATCATGTGACTACTTTGGCTAATACGAGTATATGGCCTTTGTAGAACAGAGAGGTTCGTGCTCATACAGTGGAGAGTAATGAAGACCTGATCATGATCATGATGATAATTGATACAAAGCAAAAACAAAAGGCAAAAGCAATATCGATATAAACTTCCTTCCTTGTACGTGAAGCAACATCACTAAAACAAAACAACACAAACAACACAAAACTGCTATGTTGACCTGTCGCGAACAGAAGTCAGTTTCTTTATTCCAACATAACTTCAAAATGCCTCATCCTATTTGGATGTCAAGGATATCTTTAGAATTCGTATACCCTCACGAGCGACATAGGCTATATTTTTTTAGAAGGGCTGTCGTGTTTTATTATTTTCTTTGAAATTGTTCAAAGAACTCGTTGAAGTCTCTCGTAGCCGTTTCGTAGCATGTTCGTAGACCCAAATTTTCTAAATGAAATATTAAAAAAATGCAGTGAATAATTTAAGTTACAATTTCTAAGCACACGATTGTACTATTTTTTGCTATAAATACAACAAATGTGGTAGAAGTTGTGCTTTAAAAAATAAAAATATTTAGAAAAAATGTGGTCAAATTATCATGAATTACATTGTCAATTTTTAATGCTACGCCAGCTACACTAATTGCTACAAAGAAGCTACGAAATTTATAGGTCATTCTAGGTTCAGAAACTTAAATATCAAATCTGCTTTCATCCAATTTAAGTGGATAAAAAAAATGTTTTTTTTTTTTCTTCAGATTCAGCTGACTTCCGTGTCCTCAACAAATTCTAGAATCCATCACGTCGGCAAAATGTTATGGCCATTATCGTAGTCACTAAAGTTTTTTTATGAAACGCAGACCCCAAAGTTTTTATGATAGATTCCTAATGATTGTAACTTCAATTAAGACCTTGCAAAAACACTAAATAATTTTGACCTTACACATCAATTAAATCAAATGTTTACATCCATCAGTTAGGTAGTACCTATGTATTCGAATCACACTTAACATTTGAGTAGTGTAAGCAAGTCATTAAAATAAAAGTTACATACATACATTTAATCATGCCTTTATCCCTTGTAGGGTAGACGGGACCCAAGGTCTTAAAACTCAAAAAGGCCATGTTTAGCCTGTACGTAGGCGTTAAGGTGGAAAACGGAATCAACATAGTGATGGGTTGCTAGCTGCATCGCCTATTAACGTGATTTCTTAGACTTTCAAATAAAAGTTTCCTTTTCTAAAATTGCACTTCAATAATTTCCTCTCGAATCCAATGCAGTCGGAAACAGGTGAGAGGCTTTTATGACCGTGACTTACATTGCCTGCTGGTGACCAGAGCACGCCGGCCCGCCGACCCTGCGCCACGCATTGTCATGCTGCAACCGGAGGTGTTCACACGCGCGCGGTCGAACACACATACTCAGTCAATGTTATGAATTAGTGTATTGGTGCTTACTATTCGTACTTCCACCGTCAGGTAGGTGCAGCTTTTATTGCTTTTAAATTAGCGTCTTTTAATTATTATTTCTAAAAAAAATATATGTGAAAAATATAAAAATAATTATCAGAAGTTTTCCCACAATAGTAAGTAATTGGAATGGTGGATGTGTAGTGTATGTCGTCTAATCTTTAATTAAAGTAAGTTGTGCATTGAGGGTAATTATTATATTTTCTATGACATAAACAACTATAAGTTATTAAATCAATGTCAAATTTTATAACTAGTTTTTTTGGCAAGTAACATCTATTTTATTTGTCGATCATTCAAAAACTCGTCGAACGTGTTTACGTGAAATGACGTAAGTTTTTAGACGATAATGTTTGGGCAAGTAGTTACTTTAGACATGACATACGAGGGAGTTTCGGTGTTTTATCTCTTGCATAGGATCTGTGCATGAATGATTGTAGTGTCGTACGTAGTACGTACGCACGTGCACAATGAGGAAATTCTAAGCATTTCACAATGGTGAATGTGAATGAATAACATTAATACTTTAGTTTCTTACATAAACTAAGATATAAGGATGTGTCATATCTCTATGCCTTATATCGTCACTATCACTACATATTATAAAACAATGTCCTTCACTGTGACTGTCTGTAAATAAATAATAAATATAAATAATAAATATATACGGACAAATCACACAGATTGAGCTAGCCCCAAAGTAAGTTCTTAAGCAAGACTTGTGTTATGGGATACTAACTCAACGATACTATATTTTATAACAAATACATATATAGATAAACATCCAAGACCCAGGTCAATCTGAAAAAGATCATTTTCCATCTTGACCTGACCGGGGATCGAACCCGGGACCATCCGTGTCGCAGGCAGGCGTGTTGACCGCTGCGCCACGGAGCTCGTCTGTCTGTTTGCAATAAACTCAAAAACTACTGCGTTTTCGCCAGATCTAATTTATATACCGTTTTCACTGAAGATAGACCCCCTTATTCTTTAAATAATTAGGTATTAAAAATGTCTAAAAAGAAATAAGTCGCATGGGAGCTTTCATCAAAAACGCTGCCCAATCTCATCGAGATATAAAATAAAACAATTAATAATTACTGAGTTGTGAATGCAATAACAATGCATGGTGAGATATGGTCAGACAGTGGTTTTACACCAGGGCCCTAGTATAAATATTTTCTAAACCACTTTTTATTTTGATAATGAGCAGAATCCACTAAGTAACATATAAAGTAGTGGCTGTCGAATGTCACTATACCTACAGCTGTTTGGCAGTGCATGCAGTGCACGCACAGCAGTGGTAAATGCCGTATTAAAATTAAATTAAAAGTAAGTACTAACACTAGATTTTAAGTTCTCTTTCTACTAACAAAATGTTAATGAGTCGTGTTGCTCGAAATAAAGACATATTATATTTTTTGATTAAAACTGACGTGACATATATACATTATTAAAATACGTAACGACGGGTTACTCACGTAAATAGTCAGCTACTGGCCGACATGTTTCGACCTCAGTGCGGATTGGGATGACATCGAGCGCGCGTCTCGATTCACATTCGCCCTGAGGAAGACCTCCGGATGAGGTCGAAACATGTCGGCCAGTAGCTGACTATTTACGTGAGTAACCCGGCGTTACATATTTTAATAATTACATATTATATGTATTATTATTATATTATAAAACAACATCATAGAAATATTTTAAAGTACATTGTTGTTTCAGTTTAAATCTTTACCAAATTCAGTAAGAGAAATTAGTGAAGGCTAACTAATTAAGGCATAATAACGTAAGTTAATACCTCATAAGTACATAACTAATTAATAACCTACTTCATTATTAATAAACGAAAAGTTTAAGATCCCCAGTTCAAAGGAACTTTCTCACAACAAGTCGTTATCTTCATAAATGAATAAAGCATTTTCTACGTACGTAATTAATTTTCTCAAAACATTGCTAAGGAGTTTGTATAAAATACTACCTACTAATAACAAAACAGGTAGGAAAGGAACACACACGTATGTCCATAGATTGAAAAAAAAAATTTCGTCTCCGTATGTCATTCTAACGTCTGTTACTTAGAACTGGCTCACCTATGGGAATAAAAAGGTTTTCTACACCCTTATACACTCTTATTTTAAATTCAATACACAAACTTTAAGAGGTGACTCAGCCCATCAACATGACAAGACTTATAATGGTCCTAATTCTCCAAATTAAATCACCACCCATTCCTTGAACCGTCTTTTACGATCTGTGCGATAAGAAACCAGTTAACTACCATATCTTTCGTCTTTTCTTTCGTCACACCGACATGCTACGAAGTATAACCCAACTTCCCAACTAGGTATCCCAACTAAGTAAGTAAGTAATATTATAAATGCGAAAGTGAGTTTGTTTGTTCGTTACGCTTTCATGCGCTATCTACTTAACCGATCATCATGAAATTTTGCATACATTACATTGTCGAGGGTACGGAGAAGGACATAGGCTACCTCTTATCCCGCAGAAAAGTACTGTTTCTGAGGGATCGTCACTAACGCGAGCGGACCCGCAGTCGAAAGCTAATAGTCCATAATTCAAACAATTCCACTTGCAAGCGCCTACTTGGGCCAAGTGCGCCACACCTCCACAGTCCAACCTCCGTCCGTGCACGATCCGTCATTTGCGCCACACATGGCGAATAATTAAATCGGAACACGACACGACCGACGTGTTTACCTTGGCTGACAACTCCCTCCCAATCAATTTTTATTTCGTACTTATCAATTACCACTGACCTCTATTTCTGACGAGTAAGGCTCAAAACTGAAGAAAATAGTTTATCGGCAATATTTTGTGTGGTCTCAGGTATATTGACATTGAGATATTGAAGGTGGAAGTTGGGACAATAAACGTAATTCGATATTGCTGAATAATATTTGGAGATTTTCCTCCTATCAATATAGGACAGTGTTCAATTTCCTTACCTTTTATAGCTTTATATACATACATACATACTATCACGCTTCTTTCCCATGGGGGTAGGCAGAGACCAAGGTCCGCCACTTGCTACGATCCTTACAAAACTCTTTTGCTTCATCTACATCCATCACTCTTTTCATACATGCTCGCCTGTTTCGGGTACTCCTGACTTGCCCCTTGACAAGAATGTCCGCAATCTGGTCAAGGTATGTGCGACTAGGCCGGCCCTGCAATAGCCATAGCCATAGCTTTATATATTGTGGGCAATAGTTTTTCTCTGATCCCAATCCTGGAAATGATTTTTATGGTTTAATTTTAATGTTCATTTAAACTACTTATAATTTTCATTTTAATGTTCATTTAAACTACTTAAAATTTTCATTATAATGTTGCTTTGATTTGGGAGAAAAAAACATAGAATATACCAGCTGCATTTCTTCCTGCGCAGACCGTAAAAGCCGATTAAGGGATTGGGCGAAAATCTAAGGAATCACTTTGATAGGCGATGCGGCTAGTAATAGCCATCACTATTTGATTCCGCTTTCCACCATAACGCCCATGCACTAACAAGCTGCCAAACGTGGCCTTTAGTTTTATGATCTTGGGCTCTGTCTTCCCCGCAAGGGATAAAGACGTGATAATATATATGTATGTAGATGTTGAAGATGGAACTTGGGACAATAAACGTAATTCGATATTGCTCAATAATAGATAATTATGTTTCCTTTCTTTCTAATCTTAAGATGATTTTTATAGTTCAATTTTAATTTAAATTACTTAAAATACTTATGACTATTTACATTGTAATATATATATATATATATATATATATATATATATATATATATATATATATATATATATATATATATAGATTTATTTATATATTTAAATATATAAAAAAATCGATAAATAAAAAAAGAAACTTGCAGGTTGTTGTCATGTCTAATCTCAGTGTCTAATCCTATAATATTATCAAAGTCAAATTTATATGTTGTAAGGTTTTAAACTTAGGTAATTTATAACTTAAATTAACTATGGTTCAGCATCACATGGTTATCTGTCTTTGTCAAGATTTTCTTTTCAGTAGCACTTAGTGACATGCTTTAAGTGTTAAATAATCTTACTAAACAATCTCCATTATGAGGTGTCTATATAACTATACATCTATTTGCTGCCAACGTGCTTTAACTACAAAGCAAACACATTAACATCCGCGTTGGCAAACGAACGTTTAGTACCTACCACACTAAAGGCTGGGGGACTGCTTACTACTTAGGTATATATATATACCTGGAAAATTTAATTTACTTCGAAATGAAATGAAATGAAATTTTTATTCAAATTTGGATATCATGTATCGCTTTTTGAACGTCATACTTCAAAATATTTAACTGCTGACAAAAGGTCACAGATGCCAGGCAAGGAGTTGGTACAAAAATTTAGGTAGCTCATGCTTGTAGCATGATGGGACAAAGGACAAACATACCTACCTACCTAATGGTTTTTGATGGTGAAGGACACCTTGAGGTGGTTAATTTGCAAAATCCCTTTTAAATCTTTACTAATATCATAAAGCTGAAGAGTTTGTTTGGTTTTTTAAACGCGCGCTAATCTCAGAAACTTCTGTACCTATATCAAAAATTCTTTCACCCTTGGATAGTTAAGTAATCCCCGAGTGCCGTAGGCTAAGCAAGTACCATGCATGAGCGAAGCCGGGAGGACTGATAGTACTAAATATTTGCACTATCACGGAGCAGTTTTGAAATTAATACCCTAAATTTTTGGTGGCTTTACCATTTTACTCGGTATCCGAGCTCTTGTCAACCTCCTCCTTTTTGAAGTCATTGAAAAATTACGGGATGCACATATTAGAATTACTTTATACACCTCACCATTACTTAATACACCTCCCTAAAAATAATTCGGCCGGCCGGAACACAAGTTGCCGACTTTTTAGAATTCCGTAGCGAAAGGGTAAAACGGGACCTTATTCACGAAACTTCCCGGTCCGTCCTTTGGTATACCAGTCAGCGTATGTAAAAATATTACCATTTATAGTGACATGTTACGAAAAAGTGTGGGACCTAATACACTTCCTTGTGATACACAGTATGTCAATTCTGTGCTTTCATTAATGATATCGCCATCAAGTTTCACCCTTTGAGTTCGTCCAGAACGGTAGTCCCTGAAAAAAGCTAGTTGCCTTCCTTTAATACCCATCTTTTCTCTTTACTTTGTGCAGAAGAATGGAAACAGTATCGAATGCTTGTTAGATCTTAAAAGAAGGATATGCTTTTAGTATCATTATTTAAAAAAATAATAACTGTCTAAAGTCAAATTGTGAGTTAGATAACATTTTGTATTTACTCAATTAATTTAAAACTACTTCTTATAAATAGGTGTGTGTGCCATATAAAGGAAGGTTAGATAATGTATCCTTGGTATGTATTGTGGATTTAGGTAGGTACTCCTTCGTTCATTAGTTATCTTAGTATCAGACGAAAATGCATACGTGAAGATAAGTATGGAGCCTCAACCTCATAAACATTTTCGCACCCGGCGTGTAACATGATATAGTTACTTAGTGCCTAAAGTAATATAGGTACGTACCTACCTCTACATTATTACAATTATTCCGAAATAAGTAGGTAATATTTCATTTACAGGATGAACGAGCAAGACTTGATGGTGGCGCGGGTTTTGGCCGCAGAATCAAGGGAAAATTCTCCAGGTGGTTCCCCCGGACCACTTAGGAAGACTCCGTTGAATAAAGTGGTGGATAAATTAAGAACATTCAGGTAAGAAACCACTTGAGCAGATAAATATTTTTTAACAGAGGCATCTGTATTATGTTGCGTAAAACAAAACGTTTTACCAAGCTGTCAGCTGTCTGTCATGCATGTTATTACAGGTCAAAGTCAAGTCCTAGGAGTAATATTGTTCTGTGGTCAAGTCACTGTCAATGTCAAGTCTATTTTCGTGGAGAAAATAACCTCAAAATGTTTAAAGAGAGTCGCAAAAACACTGAAATTTATATTTAAGCGGCTATCTAGAGCAAATTCAAGGGGTTTTATTTGTTCAATAATGATACTGTTTTATTAGTGTGGTTGTTAAATCCTAGTAAGATGGATAATAAAGTTAAGCTGAAGCCTCCTTCCTGTTCAAGCTCAAGCAAAGAAGCAGCCGAAGAAGAGGAAAGGTAGGCTGTATTCTATTATTTAATCAAAGAAAAGTCTAAGCTTTAGAATCCCTAGGTTAAGAGTTGCAATAATCGAGAATGATGCTAATTTGTTATTGTAACTTATGTAAACTGAAGTTACCTTGGTATTTGTTTACATGTACAAAATTTATATACCCTTATTTACTAGCTTTTTCTTGCGACTCCGTCCGCGTGTATTATTTGCCTATGTACTATTCTGATATGTATGAGTTATTGTAAACCTTGTTCATCAAGACCCAGTCACTCTTTTCTTTGCTTGAAGGAGTGAGAAATTCTTTTAATTCATATGTTCATCCTAACATACCCATACATTTAGACCATTGCCCATTAGTATCCAGTATTCTTTTAAAAAATTCAGTTGCCATAATTCTAACACCTCTTATCTTGTATTCTAACACCAATTTCTGATAATAAGCACCAGATGGAAACCATCTTAATTTTTGCATACATTTTGTTTGAAGCAGTGGGCACTCTACGATAATTTTTAAGATTGTATAATTAATTATTAAAAGTTGAAACAAGAATAACAAATATTGGAAGGATAAAGAAATTAAGAACTATATCATTAAAACTAACATGATATAAAGATATTATATATAACAACGGGTCACTCATGTGCTATTGGTTGGTAATCCCGACAAATAGCATGTGAGTGACCCGTTGTTATATATAAATTAAGAACTAGTCCATCTCCTATTTGTAATTATCTGTAAGTTTACACCCATTTTAAACTGTCTATCTTTCACAGTATAGACAAAGGCTAATCTATAAGACTCAAAAGCCATGCTTAGCATTTTGGTATACACTGTTATAGTAGGAATGATTGAAATGGATTGAGACAAGTATTAACGAAATGCTTATTACATAAGGCTTTGGCATAGACGGTCAGAAACATTTCATCCTCAGGAACTAACAAACTAACTTATGAGCTATTTAAACACCAAGTCCAAATCATCAACATCATCATCATTTCGAGTAGGTGACACGGTCAGTCAACCATGCACACCCTGGTATCAGAGTTCTTTAGAACCACCTCTCGGCCTCTGACGTGGTTCCTTTAACGTCTACCAGATGGCAGCCGGGACCAACGGCTTAACGTGCCTTCCGAAGCACGGAATCATCTTTCTTATCAGACAATCAGGTGATTCATGCCTGCAATGTCCTAACCAAACTGGAAACAACTTAATTAAGTATGCTTTACGTGGGAATCGAACCCACGACCCTCAGGTCAGTAAAGCAAACGCCTTAACCACTGGACCACAGAGGCTGAGCCATATCCATAAGTAATTATTGTTTTGTTAAGTAAAATGTAACAAAATTACATACACTTGTTACTTTAATTTACGATTTTTTAAGGGCGATTATTGTTTTTTATTTAATCAATGTTCTCACCAGCGCAGCTCTGTAGCTTCGCTCGCGTGAACCGTCACCCTTAGCCCGTGCTAATGCTTGTATAATGATTTTTAAATTTATTTATTAGCCTTTTACTGCTGACTAATATTGTCTTGAGACACAAAGGCTTTCTCCAACTTCTTCTTGCTTAGCCATTGTCTGCCACAGTGTCGTCAAACCAGCTGAACTGAATGTTTCGTTTGTCTTCCTCTTTTTCGTTTGGTTGGAAGTAGGTACCTATATGGTCTTCTTCCTGGTCGTATCCTCATGTCTGAGGGTCGTAACCACCAAGTAGCTCTTCTTACTACATCATTCGAAATGGCGCGGTCTTGTGCTAAATGTATGGCGCCCTGGGTGTTGGTGCGGGTTAGCTGTCTGATTGCGTCAGTCCATCTAACTGGCGGTTTTCCCTGACTCCTGCGCCCAGGGACATGGCCCAGCAAAATAGTCTTTTCGAGACTATCTGGTTCACGTCGCGCTTTATGACCGAAGAAGTGCAGAAGCCTTTGGAGACAAATTGTAGACCTATATGGTAGCATGATCATCATCATCATCTCAGCCACAAGAAGTCCACTGCTGGACATAGGCCTCCCCTAAGGATTTCCAATATGACCGGTTAGAAGCGGCCTGCATCCAGCGCCTTCCTGCGACCTTTATCAGGTCGTCTGACCACCTGGTCGGTAGGTGTCCAGCAGCATGATGATAAAAGAGTGTAAATGATAAATTTAACTAGCTAGCTCTTCTCCTGAAATTCGGTTAGGAAAAAGATTTTCTAGTTAAATATAATGAATTTTAATCAGAGAAAAATATAATGTTAAATTTCGATTATGTTATCTAAGGCCGTCGGTTATATATATCATAATTTATTTATAATTTGATTTACTTTGATAGATGAAAAAAATCACAAACATTGGTCTACTTTTGACGGAATATGCGTTTTTCAAGTACTAAACATCATCATCATCACGCCTTTTTAGCCTCCACTGCAGTAGTACGACCCTCTCTGTACTACCAGAGCCATTAACATAGTAAGTGTAAATTGAAAATTATATCAAAACGGTTGTAATTGAATAGCTAAGGCTGTCGGTCGTCAAAATTCTATTTATTTAAAGCACATTTTTACAGTCTTCAAAATTGAACTGTTTTCCGGCCTTAAGTATGGGTAAACAAAATAAGTTGCTCTATATTGTATCAATCAAAAAGAAATAAAACAGGCAAGTGTAGTGTGGTATTTCGGAAACGCCTAGCGTATTGTAAAAGCAAATGCTCTGCATGCAACTAATGAGAACATATGTTCAATTACAGGGGCACCAATTCTTGTCCACGATTCGGGTTATCTTGAACAATATTTTATTTTCACCACTATGATATAAATTTTATTTATTTAACTACTAGCTGTTACCCGCGGCTCCACCCGCGTGATATATAGCCTATGTCCTTCTCAGTACCTTAACCTATGTGTATGCAAAATTTCATGGTGATCGGTTCAGTAGATACGGCGTGAAAGCGTAACAAACAAACTCACTTTCGCATTTAGAATATTAATTAGGATATAATAATGATTATAGCAACTAGCAGCCTTTCCCGGACGTAAAGTATACTTTTATAAAACTTCCCGGAAAAAGGCTCTACACGTTAGTTTAAACCCTATCGAAATCGTCCTAGTTGTTCCTGTACAAATGGACAAATTACACATTTATGTGTATTGATATTGATTATATATATATATACGGACAAATCACACAGATTGAGCTAGCCCCAAAGTAAGTTCTTAAGCAAGACTTGTGTTATGGGATACTAACTCAACGATACTATATTTTATAACAAATACATATATAGATAAACATCCAAGACCCAGGTCAATCTGAAAAAGATCATTTTTCATCTTGACCTGACCGGGGATCGAACCCGGGACCATCCGTGTCGCAGGCAGGCGTGTTGACCGCTGCGCCACGGAGCTCGTTATATATCAATGTCATAGTATATCCATGGGAAGACCTGGATTACAATGGCTATAGATAGAGAGGAATGGCGCAGACAAAAAGAGTTTACCCAGCGGTGGGTCAAAGAAAGCTGTTGATGATCATAGTACATAAAAAAGTCCTTACTTATAAAATATTTATTCAATTAAATTGTTTCCTCCTTAACGTTGGGCTATCAAAGTTAATTGGCAAAATATTCTTGATTGGAAATTAAATATGCTCAAATAATAGTAAAGTCGGAGGATTACTCAATATAATACAAAATAACTGTAGAAGACTTTCCACTGATTCAATCAAGTCGATGGAAAAGAAAGGAATTTATTGATAAACAAAACGGTATCGATACAAGAATTCCAGCTCTCTAAATGTTTCACATTCCGATAAATCGCCGAGGGACTACAAAAAGCGACGAAGTATGCCAGTAATTTTAACGGGCAGTCGGGCCCTTCCGCTATACGGACAAGTGCCGAGGGCTCCGCGATCTATCGAGCCCCTATTTTTAACAGATTCTGATTATGATCATCGTAAAAATAAAATGTTTGCATTGAACAAAATCAACCTGTAAAGAAAGGAGCAGAGCAGTTATTGGTAAACAAATAAACGGTATTGATACAAAGTTTGAGCTTTAGAAGTTTCCGATAATGGTGATTGCCCCTGAGGGATTTCAAAACGAGTCGGTATACAAGTAATTTTTACGGGCAGCCGAAGCCCGCTTCTCCATTGTCTAAGCCGCCGGGTCCATAGGGTCCTCTTATTTTTACCGGTCTACCAAACGATAAATCATAATTAATACCTAATTAGGTCGATTTCGATAAATAACAAGTAATTCATTGATAAATAATTAAACTCTATATAACAGAATTCCAGTTATGTAAATGTTACTTATTCCAAAAATGGTGATTACCGCCGACTAACTACACTACAAAAAGAGGCAAATTGTGCAAGGAATTTTAACGGGCAGCCTGGGTGCTCGTTCAGTGCCCATCGTAAAGGCCCAGGGCCTTGCGATCCATGGGGCTCTTTCTTTAGTTTTGTCAGATCGATCACTAACCGACACCCGATATTTGACTTTGGTTTTTAAAGTAAGTAAGGGTGAAAACATATTTTTTCTACCCATCTACTGTTCCACAATAATTCTCGAACAACTTTACTACATTTCAGGTGAAATTAAGACGCATGTACCTAACATTTCGATTATTTTCATGTTCGTTGGCCATTTAAATTTGTTTAATTGTTTGGGATATTTAAATAAATCGCGAAATGGGCGAAAGAGAAAAACAAGCTACGTAGTTTCATAGTTTATTGGTTTTAAGAGCCTTCTAAGCTTACAACTATTTTTGGTTGCCTTTAAAAAAACCTCCTCTGTCGCTTCATAATTAAATAAAAGGGGCTCAATAATCTAAAGTACCGAGGGCCGTGCACAACTAAGGATGATGAAGAATGCTGGTCTCTTAAAGGCATTACTAATGAGACCATTGCCTGAAACGTAGGACAACTGATACTTCCTTGTATTTTTTATTATAACTGTTTAAAACTTTAAAAAATTACGATAAAAATCGTCGATTTTATCATAGTAAATTGTTTGTTCGTTTTTTTTTTGTTTTTCGAATGTGTAAGTGGCCAACACTGGTGTCAGATTTTACAAGCTGCCTAAAGGCATCTGAAATAAATCATAGTAAATTGATTAAGTATCTTTCGCCGTCCGCGGTTTTACTCAGAGACTATAAGTACTAGAAAGCTGTAATTTGGTATGAGTGTGTATATTAATCATGGCAAAAAAGTCGTAGAAAAAAACCTTGAAAAAAAATTTTTTTTTGGGTAGCTCCCATACAAGTAAAGTGGGGGAGTAATTTTTTTTTCTCTATTTACCCATCGTGTGGGGTATCGTTAAAAAGGTCTTTCAAAAATATTGTGAGGTTAAGGACACCATTTTTCGATTTAGGGATCCGTTTCCGAAATATTTGGTTTTAAAGTGCAAAATTTTGTTAGAGGTACGTGTCCCCCCCCTCTATCTGCTAAACGGTTATATATGGATATGTGAAAAAAATTACAGCAATACCTAGTATATATACTGAAGTTGAAAGGAAAACTATCACAGCTGGGTACTAAGTGCAAACTAAAAAGTTATAGGCAACCAACTTATAAAATGTACTGGAAAATGTAAAATTTCATACAATCTTCATTGTTAGATGTTTTTGGTCGTTAGACTGTGAGGTGTGAGTGTAAACAGTGTGAACTCAAAGTTGTCATTCGCAACTACGGAACCTTACACTGCGCGTGGCCCGACACGCACTTGGCCGGTTTTTATTAAAACTTATTTTCTCCCTCGGGAATATTAAAATTTTCCAGGGTAAAGGATATCTATTAGATTCAACGTTAAAAAATCATATGCAAATTTTCACTATGATCGGTTCAGTAGTAAAGGCGTGAAAGCGCAATTGGATAAATGCTTGGCATTTATAACTTCGGCAGCTCATTTCCAACCTAACGTTTTAATCTATGTTCAACCACTCCCAACTTTTAAATAAAAAAAAATGGTTTGATAATAATTTAAGTACCTAGGTATTAATTGTAATTTTACTTATCTTGGAATAACTGTAAAATAGTTCTACTTGGTTCTACAAAGACAAATTGTGTCATATTGTTGCAAATTGAAAGTATTCGACCCAGTGATATGCCTGACGATACCGCAGTATGATTCATGTCAGTGGTTCCGCATGATGAGATGTAATAAACTCACACCCAAGCTTATAACCGTTTTAGGACAATGACTTGAAAATAAGTTCAATTATATTATGAGCAACTAAATAGGTCATATTATATAAAGCAAGGCGTATAAACGGTATAATCTTAGAGTATCAATATAACATAATCCTGCCTGTCACACGGTCCTGGCCACAGAGCAGGGAATAAACTCAAAAACTACTGCACGGATTTATATATGGTTTTCACCAATAGTTCGAGTGATTCATGATCATGAGGAAGGATTATAGGTATAATTCATGCCCGGGTGTAGCCCGGGTGCGCCTGCTGGCCAACCGCCTCCGTGGTCCAGTGGTTAAGGCGTTTGCCTTGTTGACCCGGGGGTCGTGGGTTCGATTCCCACGGGAAGCATACTTTGTTAAGTTGTTTCCAGTTTGGTTAGGACATTGCAAGCATGAATCACCTGATTATCTGATAAGAAAGTTGATTTCGTGCTTCGGAAGGCACGTTAAGCCGGTGGTCTCGGCTGCCATCTGGTAGTCGTTAAAGGGACCACGTCAGAGGCCGAGAGGCGGTTCTGAAGAACTCTGACACCAGGGTGTGCATGGTCGACTGGCCGTGTCACCTACACGAAATGATGATGATGTTGCTAGTTTCTTATAAAATAAGCGTGTCAGATCAGAGGGCGCACGGGCGTTACCGTTTTATTAGGTTTTAGTTTTAAGGTAATTAAATAAATAAAATAACAATTTGTTTATTCTGATCATGATTCTGATAAACATCCATTTAGTGTAAGAACAGAACTTACGATATGCAAAAAATATAATATTAGAAATGCAAAAAGCTACTGTTTTTACTTACTTGTGGACCACAAGTTGGACTTGTGGTCCACTTGTGGACGTTCGAAAATGTTCGGATTAGGTAGTTTTCGCGTAAATTGTCTTACGTTTGTATTTGTTCGTGTTTTACTTTCGCTGTTTTTATGTTTTGTTTTACTTATTAATCTTATTATCATACATTAAGTATATGTTAATAAAAAATGCCTATCTAAATAAGAGAAAAAAATATTTCTGCATATATAAATTATCCATATTGTTTAGGCATGTTTTATGATGTGCACCACCAGGTCTTTGAGTCACGAGCCGCCACTGCTTGTGGTAAAAAATACATCAGAATTTTGTTTACTAACTTTTTACTGTAATAATGATACTATATCACAGCAAATTTTATAGAGGCATTTAAGCCCGCGTAAGCGAGTAGGCGACTTTCGCCTACTCGGCGGGCATGGGTTGACACGCGGTATTTATTACTATCGTCTCTAGTAGGGTGCGAGTGACATTCCGTGCCATTATGAGATGTAATAAACCTAGTAAATATTCTGATATCTATGTAATAAACTCACGCCCCAGCTTGTAAACAGTTTTAGGTCAATTACTTGAAAATAATTTTAAGTCCGACCAGGTGGTCGGACGACCTAATAAAGGTCGCAGAAAGACGCTGGATGCAGGCCGCTTCCAACCGGTCATATTGGAAATCCTTGGGGAAGGCCTATGTCCAGCAGTGGACTTCTTGCGGCTGAAATTATGATGATGATGATGATGAAATTTAATGATGTATTTATTAGCAACTAAATAGGTCACATAAAGCAAGTCGTATGTATAATCGGTATAATCCTGCCTGTGTCACCGTCCTGGCGGTTCCGCATGATCAAGTGACGTGACGCACTCGCCCCACCAGGAGTGTAACAGTTTTAGGACGATGACTCCTGACCTATGCTCGAGAAACAGACTGCGTGTTTACTTTAAAATTGGTGTGTTTTGTGCTATTTTTTAAATGCCGATGTAGGTATTGTATGACCTGATACCTACACGTTGTTGTCTTTATCTTTTGCGGGACAAACAGAGCTTCAATCTCTAGTCAAAGCTCCACTTTCGATCGAAGATCCGATTTCTAGTGGGAGGTGTAGTAGTGTAATTTTTTTATTAATTAATAATTTTTTAGAAAGATGACTCCTGACCTATGCTCGGGAAACAGACTTCTCCGTGTTTACTTTAAAAGTAGTGTGTTTTGTGCTTTTGTTAAATGCTGATGGAGGTATTGTATGACCTGATACACGTTGTTGTCTTTATCTTTTACGGGACGAACAGAGCTTCAATCTTTAGGACAAAACTACCCTTTGGAATATCCGATATCTATAGTGTTCAATCGTTTGTATTGCATTTGTCTACAGGCAAACTTTTGGGGTGTTATTTTTTTGTTTATTAATATGTTAGGACGATGACTCCTGACATATGCTTCAGAAACAGACAACTGCGTGTTTACTTTAAAAGTGGTGTGTTTTGTGCTATTTTTAAATGTTGATGTAGGTGTTGTGTGACCTGGATACACGTTGTATTTATTTATTTATACAACGGGTTTTTTTTATTGCCTGTGGTACTATGGTAGTACCAGTCACTGGTCAGCGAAATCGTGTTATTACTACTGCACAGTAGTGCACAGGCAACACAAACGGATACGTAAAGTGTTTATTTCTTCCTAATCTTGGATAATTATCTTTATGCGTTCATGATGTATAGATTTAATTCTGTTATTAAATAATTACAGTTGATTGCATTTGGGTGATTCAGAAATCGCGTTATGCGTAAATTTAAAGGACCGTTTGATTAATTGATAACGACTTAAGTCGAAAAAAGTTAATTACTGTAATATAAGTAACCTTCTATGGTAGCTGGTAGAATAGAAAAATATGCACTATAACTCCGACAATAAAATCCTATCAAGAGAATGATTGAAAATCCAATCTAATCTATTTTTAATTTATGGCTTCGAACGAGGTTTCGGTAATTCTGCAAATTTTCAGTTTTACGGTATTGTACGGTATTCAGAGTTAAGAAGTAAAATTTCAATTATGGCGTATATCTCCTTTGATTGCTCTATAGGAGCTTCTAGTGACAAATCTATACGAGTCCATATGACAGTCTAAATTAACTATTTCAAAAATTGTTAATGAGCACGAGCAAGCGTTGGTTTCGCAGTCTTTAATTATTTCCATTTCCAGCTTTCCGCCCATCATCTCGTTAGATAGGAGACAGGTCGTCATTAGGCCTTATGAGTTATGACCGAGCCGGTGTTGCGGAACTATGGAACTATCGATAGTTCCGCAGTTGACCTCAAAAACAATTCAGGCTATTGATAGTATCACCATGTGTCAATCAATACTATCAATCAATATTATCAATATTATGAGCAGAGCAATAAGTATGATAAGTGCAATACTATCGATAATTTTGCGTCCGATACTATCGATAGTGTTGCCCTTATTAATTAGTATTGCTCTTCTTCTGTTTTATAAAATGGCTTTCACCGAGATTTCAGTGATTCTGCCAATGTCCAGTAAATTGAGATACTAAGTATCGGTGTTGTACGGTAAAGTTGTAACAAGTAGCATCAAAGATGGCGTATGTTCTTTGATGCCTCGTGGTCGGGAGTTTATGTGACAAGTCTATACGAGTCCATATAACAGTCCACTTTAACTATTTCACAAATTGTTCCATGAGCACGAGTATTTATAACACCAAACTACACCAATTTCATATTATAAAGTCCACCAAAATCAATTTGCAAAATCGTCCAAGGTAGACCCAAACTGCACCCCTTGACTTCCCACCACAAACTCCCCTTAGTATTGCTCATAAACTCCTATCGCTATTATCGATATTACCTATTGACTGACACGTGGCAATACAATCGATTATATTGATCGGTCCAGTGTTGGCTATCGATGGTCCAGTTTAAGGACCATCGTTAGCCAACACTGGACCGAGCTATGTCTACGCAGTAAGGGATAAAGACGTCGTTTTGTTCGAGTAAAAACAATGAGTCAAACATTGCCTTACTTTCGCGTATCATGTGACTTCGTGAACGGTAAATAGCACTTTCATTATTGGGTGACCTTTAATTTCGCCGGGAGGGCTGTGCCTTACCTCGAGCACTTTCTCTTGGTGTTTCAAGTTTTCAGTATCTATGGCATAGACAGGCTAACCAATATTTATTTAAAGTTGTTTATTTCCTGCTAAGAGATGATGCTTTTAGACTAGACTAGATACTTAAAAAAATCTATGTAGGTTATAAGCAAAATTTTTTTAAACAAAAAAATAAAAGAATAAGTACACTGAACAGAAACTGAAAAAAAATTTGTTTACAAGGTTTTATGTAGCATGCCTTGTTACTCCACAGAACACAGAAAAACATGTCTTTCTGTGTTCTGTGTGTTACTCTGTGGGGGTCAAATCTTGCAACTCTTGATTCCATCGGACATTATATTAACCACAGAACAACAATTTGTTGTTCTGTGATATTAACTATACAGTGTTATATAAATCGTTTAAAATAAGATTTTGTTTGGTTGGATTTTAAAAAACGTACCAGTAAACAAATAGACCCGAGGTTGAACCACATTACATCATCAAGATATTACTTCAATTGTGTATCGTTCAACGACTCAAGTAATTATTTAATCAAATAGGATTATAATTGGCGAGGGTTCACAAAATGTTTCAGGTTTTTAATAAATCTGTTTCATCTAATATTATAAAGCTGAAGAGTTTGTGTGTTTGGTTGAACGCGCTAATCTATGGAAATACTGGACCGATTTAAAAAAATCTTTTACCGACCGTTGGATAGTTAAATTATTCCTGAGTGCCATAGGCTAGGTATGTACCACGGGTAAAGCCGGGGCGGACTGCTTAGTATTTAATAGTTTGAGGAGTAGGTGTTTGTGACACTCGGGCTTGTGTGTGAGACATACTAGTTTGTTGAACTACACCTGCAGTTCAGTTTATTGAACGTTTATTATAAGTAATGAACTTACTTTACTTTTACTCTATGAAAACCTTCAAATTCGTTCAATTATATATGAGGCATGTGCAACTTAAAGGAAACCCATAAAAACATGGCAACAAATACGGTTATAAAAAGCATACAATGTTATGTGATAATTCAGTTTTGAATTTGATTGCGAAATGTGGATATTTTTGGCCAGATTACCTTAGAAGGGAGTTGTTGCTGTAGCTGGATAAACAATGCATCTATTTTTGCAATCTTTTAAAAATTTTAGATTTGTACGAAATTTCCGTCGACAAATAATAGAGACAAGAGCAATTACAAGTTTCGGGTAAAGCACTGATTGACGTTTTGTTACTTTGAAAATGAAGGTGGGGGCCCACCTTAATTTTAATTACTTAAAACTTAAATTAACTTAGTTTCTTTCCAATTTTTGAAATCATTTATTAAGTTATTGTGTGTGACCCAGACATGTTTTATTGAAACAAGTCACACATAACTCTACAGTCCTTGGTCAATTTGTGGAGGAATGTTTTAATTATGAATTGTTGTTTGCTGTTGTCGCCATGGGAAAGGTAGGGCATTGACTGAGCTTGAGTCATCACACATTTCTTTACAGGTCCAAGTAACAGTCATCAGGAATAAATTTACATTTTTATATTATCCTGCAGTTTCTCTGATACCAATAAGCTTTTGATCTTTTATATATATCGTTATGTGATGGAAGGATTATTGGTTAAACTCAATCGTCTAAATTTGTAACAGACTAAGAAGTGACAAGAAGTAAGACTAAACTTGTAACAGACTAACAAGTTTTCAATTTTTTTTTTAGGGTTCCGTAGTAAACTAGGAACCCTTATAGTTTCGCCATGTCTGTCTGTCTGTCCGTCCGTCCGCGGTTTTACGCAGAGACTAGAAAGCTGTAATTTGGTATAGGTATGTTTATTAATCATGGCAAAAAAGTGGTAGAAAAAAATCTTGAAAAAAAAATTTTACCTATACAAGTAAAGTGGGGGAGTAATTTTTTTTTTCTCTACATACCCATCGTGTGGTATCGTTAAAAAGGTCTTTGAAAAATATTGTGAGGTTGGCAGCACCATTTTTCGATTTAGGGATCCGTTTCCGAAATATTTGGTTTAAAAGGGAAAATTTGTGTTAGAGGTAAGTGTCCCCCCCTCTATCTGCTAAACGGTTATATATGGATACGTGAAAAAAATTATAGCAGTAGTATATATACTGAACTTGAAAGGAAAACTATCAGAGCTGAGTACTAAGTGCAAACTAAAAAGTTATAAATAAATAAATATACACGGACAAATCACACAGATTGAGCTAGCCCCAAAGTAAGTTCTTATGTAAGACTTGTGTTATGGGATACTAACTCAACGATACTATATTTTATAACAAATACATGTACTTATAGATAAACTTCCAACTTATAAAAACAATCAACATAAACAACCAACCAACCAATATAAACAACCAACTTATAAAATGTACTGGAAAATGTAAAATTTCATACAATTTTCATTGTTAGATGTTTTTGGTCGTTAAATTGTGAGGTGCGAGTGTGAACAGTGTGAACTCAAAGTTGTCATTCGCAACTACGGAACCCTACACTGCGCGTGGCCCGACACGCACTTGGCCGGTTTTTATTATGTATGTCACCTCATAATTTCGTAATTTACTTGGATTTACATGGACTAGTAAAAACGAATCTCCAATTCCGTTTTACGTGCTATGTATTCTGTGGTTTCAGTTACTTATTTCTGACTACATTTTGACTCCTTTCGATCGACACTAGTTTTCTTTGTTCTTAATATAATTGAAGATTGAAGAACACTTTCTTTTTAAAGTCATAAAGTATTTATTTTCTCCAAAAAAGACAACAAAAACGGTCTGGGCGCGTTTCGTGCGTCGTTGATTTTTTGTAAACAAGTAAATTAGTCGCGATTCGGGCGTTCAACAAAATGTAAAAAAAAATGCCTCCGCCGACTACTCGCGTTTCGTGCGCTCAATATTTTGTAAACAAGTAAGTTGGTCGCGATTCGGGCGTTCATCAAAATCAGTAAAAAAATGACCCACCGTCTACTCGCGTTTTGGGCGGCTGATTAATTTTATTTATTTTGACTGTCAAATTAGTGCAAAGAGACATAGAGTTAGATACGTTTGGACATGACCACGACCAGCGCACAATGAAACGGAATCACAAATTTGAGATTTAAGGATTCGTAGACAGACGTCATTTGCTTGGGTCCTCCCGGCCAGATCGGTTTTCTTAGACAAACAGTCATCATTGCCAATCGGTGGACAGTGTCATTGCATTGTAAAGGTTGAGGGGAGCGGGGTCCGGAAAATTTCCAAATATTGGTATAGCAAAAAACAATACGATATCTTTGGCAAACACAATATACAGAATACAGAATCGAAAAAAAAGTGAAAATTGAAAAATAAAATCATGATTCCCATAGAAATTCGTCCAGCTGAACGGTGACTTTGTATGGGAGGTTTAAAAATGTGTATGTTTTGTTCCTTATTTTTCTTACAATTCTGTATTCTATTAAAGATTCTGATCCCGAGATTGCAATATAGTTCATAGTTTAAAATCAGCCTGTATTTATTACATAGTTATAATTTGTAGTAAAAATAATCAACAATATCAAAAAATTATAACGCACCTACTCAAATTCTTATTTAAATAATCAACATCGTAAAATACAAGTTAACAAGTTGTGTTGTCTTTTTTAAATCCAATTTCTATATTTTTAACAAAAATTGGTATAGCAAAAAACCCTGAGTAGCCTACAAACACACTATATGTGTTTGTTATAATTTGTAGAAAAATAATGAACAATATCAAAAAATATAAAGCACTTACATTAAAATTGGTATTACTAATCAAATCTAAGCAGTCTCTCAAATTCTTATCAAAATAATCAACATTGTGAAACACAAGATTTACAATTTGTGTTATTCTTTTAAAAAATCCAATTTCTAAATTCCTAACAAAAAAGAAACAATAATTGGTATAGCAAAAAAAATATGAGTAGTCTAAAAACACAGTATATGTTTTTGATATAATTTGTTGTAAAAATAATCAACAATATCAAAAACTATAAAGCACTCCCATTAAAAATAAATATGTACTTAAAAAAAACACACATATTGTTACCCTTGGATTTCACAATGTTGATTATTTTAATAAGAATTTGAGAGATTGATAGATTTGATTTGTAATAAATATTTTTAATGTAGGTGCTTTATATTTTTTTGATATTGTTGATTATTTTAACTACAAATTATATCAAACACATATAGTGTTTTTTTAGACTACTCATATTTTTTTTTGTTATTCCAATTTATGTTTCTTTTTTTGTTAGGAATTTAGAAATTGGATTTTTAAAAAGAAAAACACAAATTTTTAACCTTGTATTTCCCAATGTTGATTATTTTAATAAGAATTTGATATTTTTGATTATTTTTACTACAAATTATACAAATACATATATTGTGTTTGCCAAAGATATCGTATTGTTTTTTGCTATATCAATATTTGGACACTGTGCGGACCCCGCTCCCCTCAACCTTTACAATCCAATGACACTGTCCACCGATTGGCAATGATGACTGTTTGTCTACTGATTGGAAAACCGATCTGGTCGGGAGGACCCAAGCAAATGATGTCTGTCTAAGAACCCTTAAATCTCAACTTTGTGATTCCGTTTCATTGTGCGCTGGTCGTGGTCATGTCCAAACGTATCTAAATCTGTCTCTTTGCACTAATTTGACAGTCAATATAAATAAAATTATTCGGCCGCCCGAAACGCGAGTAGACGATGGGTTATTTTTTTATTGATTTTGATGAACGCCCGAATCGCGACCAACTTACTTGTTTACAAAATATTGAGCGCACGAAACGCGAGTAGACGGTGGAGGCATTTTTTTTTACATTTTGTTGAACGCCCGAATCGCGACTAATTTACTTGTTTACAAAAAGTCAACGACGCACGAAACGCGCCCAGTTCACAAAAACACTGGATGTCTTTACGTAATAACAATAAAACTTCTATCAAAATCCTAACTTAAACCTATCTTATAAACCTTATGTTAAGAAAATTCCGAATTTCCAGACCTAGTTCGACATTGTTTGAAATGATAATCAGTATTCTTAAAAATTTACGTACTGGTTTCTGCGAAAGTAGCTCTACTCTAGTCATACGTATTCAGAGCGTCCCTATTAGTTAATCTGTCGCACGCACTGGTATGCGTATTTCTTAAGAGGCGTGCTTACTCATATTGATGCAAATCTAAAAATAAAGAATTGTTGTAACGCACTGCAGGTCTGTTAAATGTCAAAGTTACTTTGGTACTGGGGCACGAATCTGTGCCGTGCTATGATCCAGGTCAAGATTTGTCGCTCAGGCTAATCGCGCGATAACGGCGCGTGGCGTCCAGACGGCTTTTGTTTGCGATTTTCGAGCACTCGCCGTCGCCGTGGAGCTCGGCCTGCGGGCCTTCTAGCCAGCCCTACCCACGAGTCCGCGAGACTCCTCGCAGTCCGTCGTCCGCGGCTGGCGAGCTCTCACGTACTCGGCTCGCGCCCGCTACACGTACATACGTTTCCGTGTAACTCAATAATTCACAAATTGCTTGCACCTCCCGCATAGCCTTGCAATATTCAACCATCCAGTCGAACAAGCTTCACGTGTCAGAATTTTGCAATGCAATTTCGCGCGCCGCCTCCGTAGCAGAAGGTTGCCGTGCCCAAAACATTGCAGATTGTGAAATTTTACTTAAATTTTGCATTTGAACGTTCTAAAATTCGAACATATCATCGCCGCTTGCTGTTGTAACAGTGATGTGATAGGCGAAAGTTGATCGCGTGACCAGGTTTACTTCGTTACGGAGTGATGTACTGAAGATATCCTAGAACAATGTTGTCGATGGAATCGTTGTGGTGTGGATCGGAGAGTGAGCTGTCGCGGCTGTGCAAGAGCACGGCGGAGAGGTCGGACTACCGGCTATGCAGGAGGAAGCCCTCCAAGAGTCTGATTCCGCAGGGCTTGCTGCACGCGTCGGAGCCCCAGCCCAAGAGTCATAGGAGGAGGCGCTCTGGGACATGGCCGTAAGTTTTGGATCACTTGTCGAATCGTTCTACTTAGTTCAATTAGACCGCACTATGCTCTTAGCTCACGTAATCTAGTCAAGTATCGTAGGCTCATGCCAATGGGACAAAATTCATAGGACCACGAAAAATGGTAATAAGGAAACTAGGTATCGTTATAAAAAGTAACTTAAGATTTATTTCTTTTTATGCAACATGCTACAACATATCCATAAAATAACTAACCGTCAAACCTCGCCCGCCGTCTGATATCAGCCCGAGTGATATAATTTGTTAATAACACGACGACAATTAAAAATAATGATACGGATATCAACTTTATCTGCTCCAATTATAAAGATATCATGAAAATTAAAGTAAACCTGATGCCAAGTCACGTCTGTCAATCGGACTCAATCGTAACAGGTATGTCGTTGTATTGTGTAACACATACGACACAATTTTCTCTAATGCCTAGTACTTCCTTCCGCCGCGAATGTTATATATAGTAGACGTAGAGAACACTTAATATAGCTATGAACAACTGAATATTATGCTTCAAATTTCATATTGTGAATTCTGATTGAAAAATTAATATTTCCAAGGAGCAGTTCTATAATGTTGTCCTCGTACAGCAGTATGACATACAGAACTGGTTATATTTTATGATGTACCTACTGTGTAGTTACAAGAAGTTAAAAATGTTTATGAAAACTTTAATGCGTTAAGATATTGGTATAATCAGAGAAATCCCATAATCACTAGTTCCTGGGTCAGGTGCAAGAGGAGGTAAGCTCAAGCTCGAAGGTGGAATGAACATTTTGGTAGATTGCAATTCACTTTGTGCCGACTATAATCTCAAATTTCCAACGTTTTGATATTTTGCCTAGATATTTCGGTCAGCCCATCTGATTCTGGCGACCCTATATCTCGCACCGTGTAAATGCACCGAATAGGGCCACATTACCACAAAATGGCATTTACCAACCCTTGGTTTTATTACCAATCTCTTATTTGGATCTTGTTCGTTGCGCGTTGACTCGAGCGAATTATGTTTGTGTTGACCAAATTTTTGCTCCTTACACAGAGTTATCAGTAGCATTGTAAAGGTCCTCGTGTGTGCCGGTGGTAGGACACGCAGGGCAAGGCAGAAGATGTGCCATGGTCTAGTACATGGACAGGAGATTTCCGAGCTGTAACCGCACCTGTTCATATTCTATTTATATTACTTATTTGGATCTATAATCTAGGTTAACATACAACTTCAGTATGTTTTTCCACAGGGTTCACTTATGTTCCTATCAGACGAATAACAAGCTTGTTGACTTTCCCTTTGATATCTCGCGCCAGGTAAACGCTCCAAACGGTCACATAACCACAAACTGGCATCAGCCGACCGTTACAGTTTTAATATCAGTACATAATTAGGATCTACTAGATTCTTGCCAGACTTGTTTGAATTACTGTTCATCCTGCATGATTAACACCGATACACATAAATAGATCGGAAATAGTAATGATATTCATATTGGCCTGGCATGGAACATTCGCAGTAGTATACGATTTTCTATCCCCAAGTAGCTAAATAAATTATGACGAGCCTATTACTCTCAGACAGGATTTATTATTTTGCCAAAAATGAACATTACGTGTAATACAGCGGATATGTCATTCTTATGACATCCCAGGGAGAGAAAACCAAAATTTCAAGCACTTGGAAGTTTGACCTCATTGAATCTAGGGTACAATGTATCTCATATATATTTAGACCCCAAGACTTGAGTATAAAGTGTGGATAGTCTAGCGAAAACTCTGAACGAAGTCCTCGTCAATTGCAATTTGTTATTAACTACCAACAGTTAAAGTAGTGTAATGCTAAACTTTATTTGCTGGCTATTAGTAATGGAAATATTAGGAATGTTAATAATTATATGGAATAAATAATCATACAGTTTCTATATGGATGTTTCATATAAATTCAGCGGTAATCGAATTTCTAATGAGAGAAATAAATGATTTCCTCATGTCATGTATCACGGATTGAACTTACTGTTAAAATCATACATAAGATATGTGAGTCTAAAATGGCCACTTTGCACGAATCCTTAGATTGTAGTATGAAGTATTCGGAAGACATTTTAAACCGTTGTCCCGGCTGTCATCATTGATGGCAGTCGTAAAACTGTGTCATATGCCTTTAGGCAGCTTGAAAAATCTGACGGAGTTTGTGGTGGGAAGTCAAGGGGTACAGTTGAAGTTTGCCTTAGACATTTTTGCAAATTGAGTTTATTGGACTTTATAATATAAAATTGGTGTAGTTTGGTGTTATAAATGTTCGTGCTCATAAACAATTTGTGAAATAGTTAAAGTGGACTGATAAATGGACTCGTATAGATTTGCCGCCAGAAGCACCCACGAGGCATCAAAGAACATACGCCATCTTTGATGCTCCTTGGAAAAACTTTACCGTACAACACCGATACTTAGTATCTCATTATACTGGACATTGGCAGAATCACTGAAATTTCGGTGGAAGCCATAATATAAAACAGAAGAAGAAGAAGAAGAAGAAAAATCTGACACCAGTGTTGGTCACTTACACTCACAAAAAACAAAACAACAGTGAAAGCACGAATTATAATATGTTTCCAATACTAATTGCGCGTGGTAAAATTTTCACAATTCAAAAATCTTATTAATTTCAATTCATTTTCAGCAATGACAGTTTTTAATGAAATCGGCAAAACGCCTTACATTTTGCTTACATTATATGAATTCCATAAATGAGGGACGACATTTTCCGTCATATAGTAGAATCATAAAAAAGCTACTAAAAACACCATTTTTCAATTCATCCTGCATGTATTTGGAAAAATACGTAATATTCGTTTGTTGTAGACAAATGTAATATGTAGACGTCGTGAATTGACTATTATAGACAAACGCATGTAACGTAGAGTGTGTATCAACTGCTGGCTAAGAGAAATTGTAATAAAAAATAATTTGTTTAACTTTTCTTACCCTAACAAATGTGTGTAGTAAACGTGTTTTATAACTTCTATTGAATAAGTATAATGATAAAGTGAGAGAACTTTATGACTATAGTGAAAATTTTATAATGTTTTCCGAAAGCAAAATATTGAGTATAAAATAAAAATATATTGATGATGAACGAAGAGTGTATTTTACTGTTTTTAGGGTTCCGTACAAAAGTTGAAAAACGGAACCCTTATAGGATCACTCGAGCGTCTGTCTGTCCGTCCGTCCGTCTGTCACAGCCGATTTTCTCCGAATCTACTGAACCAAATTAGATGAAATTTGGTAAGATAGTGTAATCCTATGACCCAAACACGGATGTGCAAAGTAAAAAAAGATTTTTTTGAAATAAGGGTCATTTTGAGGGGCCCAATTACAAAATTTTAAAAGAAAGTTTTGCAAACCTTACTGTGTCATATATCAAATGAAAGGGCTCATTATGAGGATCTCAAAAATATTTTTTTTTGTTCGGGTAAAATCAATACTTTTCATTTTATTCACGAAAGAAGGCAAAAATTGACCATTCCCCCCCCTGATCTCCGAAACTACTGGGCCGAAAATTTTGAAAAAATTACAAAATGTGGTTCATTCCTTGAAGATTACAGGAAAAATAATAAGAATTCTATCACTTGAAAATAAAGCGGTAAACTCACTATAATAAGTTCATCTAGGGAAATAGTTCACTAAAATACCACTAGATGGCGCTAGTCAATTGAATAAAACATTTTTTGCACATTGTGTGTGTGTTCACGAAGCATATTGTACGGAACCCTCATTGCGTGAGTTTGACTCACACTTGGCCGGTTTTTTAGGGTTCCGTAGTAAACTAGGAACCCTTATAGTTTCGCCATGTCTGTCTGTCTGTCTGTCTGTCTGTCTGTCTGTCTGTCTGTCCGTCCGCGGTTTTACTCAGAGACCATAAGTACTAGAAAGCTGTAATTTGATATGAGTATGTATATTAATCATGGCAAAAAAGTCGTAGAAAAAAATCTTGAAAAAAATTTTTTTTTTGGGTAGCTCCCATACAAGTAAAGTGGGGGAGTCATTTTTTTTTCTCTACTTACCCATCTTGTGGGGTATCGTTAAAAAGGTCTTTGAAAAATATTGTGAGGATGAGAACACCATTTTTCGATTTAGGGATCCGTTTCCGAAATATTTGGTTTTAAAGTGCAAATTTTTGTTAGAGATACGTGTCCCCCCCCTCTATCTCCTAAACGGTTATATATAGATACGTGAAAAAAATTACAGCAGTAGTATATATACTGAATTTGAAAGGAAAACTATCAGAGCTAAGTACCAAGTACAAACTAAAAAGTTATAGGCAACCAACTTATAAAATGTACTGGAAAATGTAAAATTTCATACAATCTTTATTGTTAGATGTTTTTGGTCGTTAAACTGTGAGGTGCGAGTGTAAACAGTGTGTACTCAAAGTTGTCATTCGCAACTACGGAACCCTATACTGCGCGTGGCCCGACACGCACTTGGCCGGTTTTATTATTTTTTACTAGCTGTTACCTGCGGCTCCGCCCACGTGATATATAAGCCTATTTAGCATACACATAGGGTACTGAGAAGGATCTCAGTACCCTAATCTGTGTATGCTAAATTTCGTGATTATCGGTTCAGTAGATACGGCGTGAAAGCGTAACAAACAAACAAACTCACTTTCGCATTTATAATATTAGTTAGGATTAAGATAGTTAGAATTTAGACTAGGATAGGATTAGAATTATTTATTAAAGGCGGCAATATTGACACCAATATGAATTGAATCGCAGATGAATGAGATTTTGTGACCAATTTGCCTATGAGACGAATTGCTAATGACTGTGTTAATGATCTGCCAGGAATTCGTAATACTTGCTTTTAAATCATAATAATTCCTTTAAAAACAATTGCTCTGCTCTAAGTGGCCATTTTAAACCCATGCCGTCTTATTATAAAATGAGGACTAACTTTAGTACATGGTTTAAACATAGAGCAAGACGCAGAGGAGTAGTTACACGCTTCCTTCCCCTTTGTCAAGGTACAAACCCAGTTGGGCATATGCATATTTAGTTGTGTGTGACTCGTCTGTACACAAATGTCTATGTTTTTATGTAATTTTTTGTGACAATGTCATAATTACTATCAAGTGACAGTTTTAAGTGTTGTATGTAAGTGTGCGGAACTAAACTTGTGTGCACATTTCCCCCCGCAAAAAACGCCAGAAAAATTGTAATAGTAAATTGTCACTTTGCCCACTCCCTCCGTCCGGTACGGACGGAGGCCGTGTAGCTTTATGGGTTTAAACCATTATCCGGCCAAAACAAATTGACAGTGACACTTACCAAATGTCAAAGTAATAAATGTTGACTTATTTTGGTTGGATAATAGTTTAAACCTGGTACTAAAGATAGTGCTTGTTTAATAATTTGATGATGTGTGATTAATGCGACACAGTACATGTCTTTATCTCTCACAAGGACTACATAACCAAAAGTAGTTTTTTGAATAGGGCAATTAAACCATACATTAGCTTGAAATCATTTGCGAATTGAATAACGTCAATGGTTATGCTAATTAACAATTAAGTAATTTAATATTATGCATAGGTAATTATGAATTTGTGCCTTTAATGTTTGTCATAAAAGCTTTGTATTTATTCAAATTTGTTATATCTCAGAAGTAATATTTGTTGCCCTTCAGACGTTCCATGAATCATTGACTTATTTCAATAATGACAATGTGCAGAATGCAGATGACTTACCCCACAAACATGATTTTATTTTTGCTTTAGAAAGACCCAACATAAACATTCATTTTCATAGAAAGTAAAAAAAGTCTTTGTTACATTGAAAATTATATGTTACTAGCTGTTACCCGCGGCTTCGCCCGCGTAATAAATAGCCTATGTCCTTCTTGGTACCCTATTTTATGTGTATGCTAACGGCATGAAAGCGTAACAAAAAAAAACAAACTCACTTTCGCATTTATAATATTAGTTAGGAAGTTAGGATTAGGATTGTTGCAATTTACAGTGATGCACATTCCGTAAAATAAATATTTCACTGATTTAGTTAACTAGTATATTAATGGGTTTGTTTTTTAAATACATACAAAAACTCACAAAAGATTGAATTGTAGAAAAACTGTGTTTTTCTTTAATTTGTATTTACTTACTAATTACGAGGGTTGAAGCCGGAGGGCGCAAAAAAATATAAGATTTGGAAAATTAATTTAATTACTGAATAAAAATTATTACATTATCTTATAAAATATTGGACGTGACAATTGATCGATGTGAGATACAAAAGTGACGAATACGTTTCCGAAGATCGGGCGGTGGCCAGGTGCATCGAGGCGGGGCTGCTGCGTCAGCGACTCCGCAGGTGGTCCGCGATCGGGCGATGTTCCGATAAGTTGACTAATCCTCATGCTCGTGACGTATCAGCAAAAGTAAGGGTGGTACTACATGTAACACCTCCCCCCATAGATGAGCAACTATTCTCGAACGTTTTTGGGGATAGTTGCGGGGATATTCTTGAAGTCTACCCTTATCTCATTAGGGTTGGTTGCTCTGGGCGTTATAATTGCTTCGTTCTTATTATGTAGATAGCGTCTTCGTAGGCGGTAGCTTGCTGCGGCGGTAGACAGCGCAAGACCAATCAGAAGTACCACGTATAATGGGATTGTGGTATGATATAGTGATTGTTTGGCGACTTTGTTAAGATGTACTGGAGCCTGGATAGATATCTTCCTATTTGCAGAATGTAGGTTTTCTAGGTTTATAGAGTCTAACACGATGGATGGATGATCCAGTTGCCTGTGCTCATCATACAGAGGCATTTCCATAATCTTCACGACGTGTCCTTTGATATGCTCGTTCATATTAGCAATAGTGAAACCTGGTGCTTTCAGCTGGCAGTGCAACGGGATAATAGCTAGGAAACTTCCATGAAGAGTCTTGTACTGTTCTTGTTCACAGGAAATTTTGACTTTAGTAGGCGTAGGGAAGTACATAGTGTAGTGCTTGTCGTCTAGCTGCTCAAGGGCTTCTTTCATCATGATGACTGGGGTCTGCTTACAGGATTTATGGAGTTCCTGCTTAACGATGAGGTGTTGGATGCAGTCAGGTTCATCTAGGAGTCTATCATTGGGCTTCGCTTGGCAGAAATATGACGAGTTAACTTTCAGACATTCTGTCGCAATGTACATGTAATCTGTTCCAGATATCGCTATATAGGGTAAGGTAGGTATTAGGACATTTTTATTTTTATTAGGGACTATGGAAAGTCTATAAAGGATGTAGGAAAGAGGATAGGCAATCGGCATCTTAATAACTACAACTACTCGCCTATCGGTATAAAAATATCCTAACTTAATGATATCATAGAAATCTCTGTACTCGATGTCAGGGATTTCATCTTTAGCATATAAGGCCTTAATTTTAGAGATTATATTATTAAGATTATCTAAACTAACCACAGAGTGTGGAGTGCTCGATGCACGGATAAAGGCTAGAGTATTCTCTAGTTTAAATAGTTCTTGAGATAAATATTCGATATTATCTCCTAGTATTAAGAAGTATTGCGCCAGATGGGCATACTTAAGTAGCACTGATTCATTTGAACTATCATTTTCCAAAACCGTATTAAGTATTTTATTAAGTTTTTCTTGGTTTTGAACTATGCTGTCTAGAATTTTTGAATTGTAAGATATCCATTCCTTATTTAGAGTAACGTGATTATTAAATTCTTTTTCAAGTTTCAGTTCATTATCCTGGAGGTCCTGAATGGCTCTATCATATTTAATTGCATCCGTGTAATCTAAGTTTCCAGAGATGCTCTTAATTATAGATCCTAAACCGTCGATGAGGCCTCTCTTAGCACGGTGTGGCTCAAAGGTAAGTAATTTATCAGATATATCATTAATTTTAAGGTTGAGATGCTCAATGTGCGGGTCGAATAGATGTAAAGTTCTATTATTAAATTTAGTCTTAATTTCAGATAGTTGTAGCCTAACCCTATCAACTTGGGTGCGAATATCATCGAGGTCTACATAATTTAGGAAGGAATGATAGTGAGCTATAATTTTCGTAGGTCCTAGTTGAAACGGGAGTAAACCTGGTCCGTCGTCCAAGGAGTCAATCGTTACTTCTTGTCCTCTCGTCAGCTGGAGTAGTGTCGTTAGTAGCAGTAGCCTGTAACAATGACGGGTCTTTAGGACTACGTTTCAGCCGAGATTTTGCAACGGGCCCACGTTTCTTTTTAGTATAAATGTGGATAGGAAGATCAGCGAGTACTGTATCCTGAGTATATCTAGGTGCCAGTTTTTGTCTATTTGCCATAGGGTTACGTACAAAAACTTGCTGATCTGGGCTATACTCTTTTTCAGGTTCACGGTCTTTGTTCCTGTTCTCAGTAAGTTGAGTCCTGTCATGTAGTGAAGTCTGATTAATAAGGTCATATACATGAGTCATTCTATTCTTATGCTCTTGTGAATATTGTTGTAAAAGATGTTCAGTGAGGTTTACATCTAAAGGATCGCGTGGATCAAAATGACCTGTGATCAGATCAAGGGGTCTACATTTAGTAAAGCTATGGATAGAGCTATTGTAAGCTAATACTGCGTATGGCATGAGGTTAACTACAGGTTCATTGCGTTTTTCTAGTTGTAATATTCTAAGATGTTCAAGGATAGTAGAGTGGAAGCGCTCGACCATGCCATTGTCGTTGGGAGTATGTGCAAGAATTTTGTGGTGTTGAATTTTATGGAGCCTTGTGAACTCAGAAAATAGCTGGTTAGTAAATTCAGGGCCTTGGTCCGTTATAATTGTAAGGGGAACACCATGGTGGGTAGAAAATTTTAGGAGGGCTTGAACTACGCTTAAAGCTGTTCCATCTCTAAGGTGATATGCTTGAGCGTATTTGGAGAAAGCATCGACTAGTGTCAGATATTTCTCGTTTTGTGCTGTAAACAGGTCTAGGTGTACTATTTCGAAGGGTTTTGATGGTGGAGGAACTATGCAAAATCTTTGCCTAATAGGGTTCCTATCATATTTAGCTTGGCCGCAAATGCTGCACTCATTAATATATTTAGTTATATGTTCCCTCATTTTAGGCCAGTAATATTTAGAAGATAAAGCTAGGTAAGTTTCATTGATACCACGGTGGTTTGTCTTACCCACGTGATATTTTTGAATTATTTCCTGCTGTCTCAGGTACTCTTTGACATTCTCTAATTCTACTTTGGTAAGTACTAGGTTCATAGCAGAGCTTTTGAACTTTTCCTGAATAATAGGGATTATTTGGTACATAGCAAGAGGAGGGTGGATTATAAGACCTGTTTTAACCTTGGGATTCACAAATTCTTTGATAGAATTAATGACGTCCTCTTCCATATTGGACTCAGATATTTGAATTACTGTCCTTGTGTGCGTCTCGAAAGGTTTGGTCACTGAAGGTTTTTTCTTAATGTCACCTACAACTACTAGACAAATTTGGCGATTGAACTTATTAAGAGGTTCATCTGAGATAGGAATCTCTAAGATGGGATTTTCGGCATTAGTGTGGGCTGTAACTGTGGTAGAACCGTTAGCAGGAGCCGTTACAGTGGTGGAACCAGTTTCTGAAGGAGGTTTTTCCGAGACATTAACTGCAATAGAGCTGGTCTCCTCATTATTAATCTCTATTCGGGAAAGAGCATCGGCGTTGGTATTATGTTTGCCTTGCTTATACACTGTAGTAAAGTTATATTCGCTTAGCTTAAGGCGCCAACGGGTCAGTCTAGAATTGGGTTCCTTAAGATTCATAACCCACTGCAAGGGTTTATGATCTGTAACTATCTTGAATTTTCTGCCAAATAGGTAAGGGCGAAAGTACTTGGTTGCCCATACAATTGCCAAGAGCTCCTTTTCTATGGTGCTGTAATTTATTTCACTTGAATTTAGAGTTCTTGATGCATAGGCTATCGGCTTATCGCTACCAATCGTTCCTTGTGACAAAATAGCACCAATTGCATAATTTGATGCATCAGTCGTAAGTATGAAATCTTTGCTAAAGTCAGGATACTGTAAAATCGGGTCATTTGTGAGTAGGGTCTTACAAGTCTCAAAGCTGTTAATATAGTTAGTGTCATTATAAGTAATTTTAGATCCCTTTTTTAAGCATTGTGTCATGGGTTTAGTTATACGGGCAAAGTCCGGAATGAATTTTCGGTAGTAGCCTAATAATCCTAGAAACCGTTTAATTTCTGTAGCTGTTTTGGGCAAAGGAAACTTTTGAATCGCTTTAATTTTGTCTGGGTTAGGTTTTATACCGTCTTTACTGATTATGTGTCCTAGATATGCTGTCTCTAATTTTAAGAATTCTGACTTATCCATCTGAATTTTGAAGTTGGATTCTCTTAATCTTTTAAATACCCTTTCTAAATTTACCATGTGCTCTTGTAAGGAAACGCTAAAGACCATAATATCGTCTAGGTAGACTAGACAAATCGTGTTCTGTAGATCTCTGAGGACATTATCCATCACACGTTGAAACGTGGACGGGGAGTTTTTCAAGCCCATAGGCATACGCAAAAATTCATATTTCCCATGTTCTACATTAAACCCTGTCTTCTCTATATCTTCAGGATTCATTTCCACTTGATAGAAACCACTCGCTAGGTCTAGGGTAGTAAAATAGTGACAGTTACCTAATTTATCAAGTACGTCAGCTATGTTCGGTATTGGGTATTTGTCATCTATCGTTTTCTCATTTAATTTCCTGAAGTCTACAACTATGCGCCATTTAGTTTTTCCAGACGCATCGGCTTTCTTTGGAACAACCCAGATGGGAGAGCTCCATGCTGATTGGGAAGGCCGAATAATACCCTGAGATAACATTTTAGAGATTTGCTCTTGGACTTCTTGTCTATGAATAAATGGGTATCGATAGGATTTAGTGTAGACTGGTAGCTCGTCAGTTGTTCTGATACTATGTTTAATTTTATTTGTGAAGGTAAGAGGTTCTCCATCAATGTAGAAAATGTCAGCGTATTGAGCACAAAGGTTTTCTAAGTTAGCTCGCTCTTCAGGATTCAAATGGTCTGTACGTAGTCGAGAAAGGACTTCAGCTACGCGATCAGGTAAGGTTTCAGAACATTTGGATTGAATGTTAAATAGTTCTGCACTAGCTGGTCTATCCATAGAAAAAACTATGTCATGTCTAGTCGGGTTAGTCACTTCTACTATACCGCGATTATTTTTTACAGTCGTTATACAGTCTTTAATAAAACAATTAGATATCACTTGCTCAGATATCATAGCTTCACCATCATGAAAGTTAACTGGGATTCTAGCCAATTTAGAGGAATTAGCTGGGATAATGTCTTCATAGAGATTGCAATTCCTAGAATCATACATTAATAAGGGCGTAGAGGAATGCCGTGTAACTAGGATCTTATTCTTTAAATCAATAGTAGATTCAAATTTTTCTAGTAAATCTAAGCCAATAACTCCGTCAAAGTAATTATGAAATTTATAGATAAGTAATGTAATGTCTTCTTTTTCGTTAAATTCGTTAAAACATGGTATAGTTATTGAGTGATCACTACGCGTCGTTGCATGTATATTCGTAATTTCAAAAGGATCGTAGTTACATGGTACATCCGAGTAAAAGGTGCCTACAGCTTGAGGGCTGATAAAAGACTGATTAGCTCCCGTGTCTATTAATAGTTTAAGAGGTGGGTCTAGTATCTGTACGTAGGGTAATTGCCGTTGCGTTTGTAGGTTAATTTCTATTTTAGTTTTTCTAATTTCGGACCTTTCTGAAAATCCTGATCTGGATTGGAAGAGTGAGGGACTTCCTCATGAGCTTCTTCAACTGTAGCTGGTAAGTAATCTGGAGAATATGAGGACTGCTCATATGTAGGGTCATATGTATAGTCAGAGTAATCGTAATAGTCTTGGCAGTCACCATAGTAGTCACCATAATATTCATTATAATAGTCGTAGTCATAGAATTCGTTAAAGTTAAGTTCTCTAGTCTTGAAATAGTTCGAGGGTGGCGGATTCCCTGATTTGGTCCAGTCATGGGGCGTGCGAGGCAAAAAAGGCTTAGATACATAGTGACTGACGCCACTCATCGGTTGTGGGGCATTTGCGTTACTAGCATTTGCGTTACTACGGGGTTGAAAATGAGGCATTTTAAAAACGTTACTTTGGGGTCTATAATTAGGTGGGGGAGCCGCAAACATCTGTTGAGTACGGGTAGGACCGTTATGGAATGACGTTTGGGGTCTCCAGAGAGGCATAGGCCTCTGCGTAGGGAATGGCCTGGAAGGGCCAGGTACACCAGGCATATTAAAGGGTTTCAATTGACCGGGCATATTTAAATTAAATGGCTTAGGCGGGATAAAATTAAAATCTTTTGGGGTTGTAAACGCGTTAGTGGTGCTGAAAGGAAATTTAGGCTGGTTAAATGAAGACGTAGACTGCAACTTCCGGTGAGGCAGGTGTTCATTGCGCTGCTGCATGTATAGGGTGTTCATCTCGTTGTGAACATATTCAAGGGCCTTTTCCATTGTGTCAGGCCGCATGCACCGAATCCGAGAGCCTAGTGGGTCACGAAGCCCACGTAAGTATGACTGAAGGGTTAACTTCTTATATAAGGCACGTTTAGCTTCAATGGTGCTCGGTAT
The DNA here is from genome assembly GCA_963082605.1 of Rhodophaea formosa. Taxonomy (NCBI): domain Eukaryota; kingdom Metazoa; phylum Arthropoda; class Insecta; order Lepidoptera; family Pyralidae; genus Rhodophaea; species Rhodophaea formosa. The sequence continues at coordinate 6,411,285 of OY720218.1, read as the reverse complement.
CGTTTCATGCAAACTGACATACGTCATAATTACGCTAAATAGGTTTTGACACTGTTCATAGAATTCCTGTGGGGTCCCTGAACCTTGCGTAAGAAGGGAAAGATCATTGTACAGTGAGGTCTCATCGCGTTGATCGGCAAATGTATTTATAAGAGTACTACGTATAGCCTCCCAGGTCTCGGGGATACCATTGGAATTTATAGTGCGGGCCGCGGGCCCAGTAATCTTATTAAGGATACCGTTAATAAGTGAAAGATTACTTAACTCGCGTCCAGCCTCCTTTGAAATATACTGTGAAACTAACTGATCACATAGGTGCACAAATCGGGTTAACACGTTTGAGTTCCCATCAAACTCCGGAACTAGCCTAAGGGCCTTATAGATATGATCTACGAGAGGTTGTGCCATCTCGTTAGATTCTAACTCTTCTACTTCCTGAATACTACCTAGATCTCTGTTTGAGTCTAGCGCTAAAGATCTATTACTAACACTAAAACTAGAAAACCGAGATTGCCGTGGGTGGAAAATCTTGGAAAATTTAAAGGAAATCTTAAAAGGAAAGGAGAGCAACACTAGAGAGATTCTGATGTACTCACATATGCATCTTATATCCTTCTGCCGTATCGATGTCTGGATACACCCTCTGGACTGCAACACGTAGATTCTGGACCGTCGCACACGTCACTGGTCACTGACACTATGTCTATGATTTATGAGTCCCGACGATCCTCCAAGACTGCGCCAATTACGAGGGTTGAAGCCGGAGGGCGCAAAAAAATATAAGATTTGGAAAATTAATTTAATTACTGAATAAAAATTATTACATTATCTTATAAAATATTGGACGTGACAATTGATCGATGTGAGATACAAAAGTGACGAATACGTTTCCGAAGATCGGGCGGTGGCCAGGTGCATCGAGGCGGGGCTGCTGCGTCAGCGACTCCGCAGGTGGTCCGCGATCGGGCGATGTTCCGATAAGTTGACTAATCCTCATGCTCGTGACGTATCAGCAAAAGTAAGGGTGGTACTACATGTAACATACTCAGGATTTGGCATTTCTTTGTTTACAAGTTTTATTAACATTTGGGACTTGGAGATTTTAGAATGCCATAAGCCTCACATGTTGTATCTGCTACTTTACACTTTTCATTTATCTGTGCTACTCATACTATATCTGTGTTTTAAGCCTTGTTTTTACTTAAAAAATAATAACGAAGCCTTAAGTACTATATTTGATTATACCTTGCATAGTCGTAAATTAGAGTAAGCAGCCCGAATAAAGGCCGGGTCAATGCCGACAATAGGTGCGCCCAGCTAAATTGTTTATGGTGGGCCTTCGCTGAATACGTAATCTGTTGTGAAGCCTTCGGCTTGTGGATGTTTTAAATTGTTTTTTTTTTTCTAGCAAAGCAAAGACTGGTTGCTTTCTACAAAAAATCATACTTTATGTATTCGTATAAATTCACGCAAGTGGCTTTGCGGGGGAAACGCTAGTTTTATAAATGTTCTTATATAGAGTGCATTATTTTATTAATTATGGTAATATACATAAGATCATATAAGTAATAGACGCACGCTTTTTTAGGGTTCCGTAGTAAACAAGGAACCCTTATAGTTTTGCCATGTCTGTCTGTCTGTCTGTCTGTCTGTCTGTCCGTCCGCGGTTTTACGCAGAGACTATAAGTACTAGAAAGCTGTAATTTGGTATGGGTATGTATATTAATCATGGCAAAAAAGTGGTAGAATAACACCTTGAAAAAAAAATTTTTTTAGGGTAGCTCCCATACAAGTAAAGTGGGGGAGTAATTTTTTTTTCTCTATTTACCCATCGTGTGGGGTATCGTTAAATAGGTCTTTCAAAAATATTGTGAGGTTGAGAACACCATTTTTCGATTTAGGGATCCGTTTTCGAAATATTTGGTTTTAAAGTGCGAATTTTTGTTAGAGGTAAGTGTCCCCCCCCCCCCCCCTCTATCTGCTAAACGGTTATATAAAGATACGTGAAAAAAATTACAGCAGTAGTATATATACTGAAGTTGAAAGGAAAACTATCAGAGCTGAGTAGTAAGTACAAACTAAAAAGTTATAGGCAACCAACTTATAAACTGTAAAATTTCATACTATTTTCATTGTTAGATGTTTTTGGTCGTTAAACTGTAAGGTGCGAGTGTGAATAGTGTGAACTCAAAGTTGTTATTCGCAACTACGGAACCCTACACTGCGCGTGGCCCGACACGCACTTGGCCGGTTTTTTTTTTAATTTATGCCAAGTATAATGCAAGTTAAACTCCCATTATTAACAACATGTGAAGTTACAGAACAAAGAAATGTGAAGTCATGCATGAGTAGGTCAAACAAGTTATTTAAATGCATAAATATAACAGTTCAGTGCATAAATCACATGGCACGCTCACTTAGTTTATCCATTGGAAAGGTGACAGATACGATAATAATGTGATTATTTATCCATTAAATCCTAATAAACGTTTGTTTTTACAACTATCAATGCGTCAAATGGATGGTAAAAACTTGGAAATATTAAAGTCGTAAAAGTAGAACAACTGTGCAAACATTACATTGACATCAACAAAATAAATATTGACACAAGCACAGGATTAACTCAAAGTCGTCACTCATCGTCTCAATGTATCGGTCTAATATTTAAATATACTACATTCATACCTTTGTTTGCCATGCCAATGACTATTGCAGCTATATTTGTATTTTGATGTAATCATCTGGGCCATGATGCAAACATAGGTTACTACTTCCGTTACACATACATATTAACGCATCTTTATCCCTTACGGGGAAGACAGAGCCTGGGGCTACGAGTCAAAAGTCGTTTAACGTATAAAACGTAATGAAACCATTAGAAATCGATGAAATTCTCTCATTTTATTAGACAAGTGAGTATTATGGCCTGTTTGAGTCAAGTTACCATACACCGCGCTGCTCCGGATTTGTATCTGACTTGTACGGTTTCACCTGGCCACCCTATTTCCAAGCATACGTATCGACCCAGATAAACATCGATGAGATATTTGGCCTAAATCTATACTAAAACAAGGTTCAACTAAATAATAATCAATCAAATATTTGAAAACCTAATCCCCTTGTTATATAGAATTAAAAAAAAAACTGTTAATGTGGTGACCACAGAAATAATTTATTTCCCCGGTGACGTAGCCCGACAATAGTACCAATGTTGGGAAATCGCAAAGTTATACGACATTTCAATACAAGTGGTGAGTGGTCCGGGCAATATGGGAATGACGATTTTTTTGTTTTCCTTTCATTGGCGCCATAGGTAAAGTTTTTCGAAATGACGGGCTGAGTCGCAGTCGCCTTAAAGCATCAGACAGGGTTAAGTTAACATGAGCGAAGTGTATTGTGTAGACAGACAGTAACCGATACTAAAGTATCATATAACTTTCCTACAGTAATGATTTATTCATCGTTGCCCACTACGTTTATCCATTTCCTCAGTGTATAGAGCCACCCCATTCCCCCATTTTACACGATGGCTAGAATATAGTGTATTGTTTTTTTGAGTTTATACAAAATACTCGTATGTATTATGCTACGAAATTATATGGGTTTCCTTATTCCACCATATTGTATCGAGGTATCGTTAGAGTCATTCACCATCCCAAGTATCATGGGCTTTTATTTTGACAGGGCCGTATTGATGATCATTTGTGGTTACACGCCAACCAATGACTTGGTTGAGTTGATTGAGTGGCGTGCAAAGGCTTGCAAATGTGCCTGACTAGCGCGCAAGTTTAACCGGAATTTTGCCGTCACTTCGGTCAATGAAAATAACCATACATCCAGCCTTATTTCTGTTAAAGTTAAGCGTAGTAAATTTTATTTACATCTCGCACAGCCATTGGTCCAGTGTTGTTAATTATCATTAAAAGACGATCATCATTATACGTGTAGATGTAGATGATACGGTCAGTCGACCATGCACACCCTGGTGTCAGAGTTCTTCGAAACTGCCTCTCGGCCTCAGTCATGCAAGTCTAAGCGTCGGCCGGCATACGAACAACAAATATAAGCAAATAAATTTTACATGAAAAATTGCGATAGCTCTACCAAAAAATATTAAAGCCTGTTTTATACGTAATATTGTAATTATATTTAAAAACGGGTCACTCACGTGCTACTTTGCGCGACGCCGAAGTATCCCGGGCCCTTACTGCAGTAAGGGCCCGGGATACTTCGGCGTCGCGCATCCCGAACTCGCCTTGAAAATGGACTCCTGATGAGTCCGAAACTATAGTCGGCAATCCCGACAAAGTAGCACGTGAGTGACCCGTTTTTAAATATAATGTATTTATCTCACGTTAGTTTCAATGATATAAGTAATATTGTAAGCCAACAATACCCAATTCCACGCTAAACTGTGGTGTTCTTGATGTGTACTTAGAATACTGTAAATTTATACACTTTTGTATACTGTCTGAACACTTGTGTATACTTATGTACACTGTAAGCACATCACGAAAAAAACTGAAAAAATTTCACTCCTTCGCTATGCAGTTGTGAAGTGTAGAAAGATGTTGATTCACATGTTTCCCTCTGCTGCGTTTTCACCCCGAGCCAAGTTTGCACCGACCCAGATACCCCCCGAAGCGTGGCAGCAGCCTTCGTGGATGTCGGTCATTATTCAAGACGTTCTGTTCTGTTTCATATGCCTTGGCTGTATCCTTGCTCGCTTCCCAGGCGAAAAGGCTTTTATGAAACAAATCTTTTGTGGCAAATGGATGTCAGAATGGTCCCATTAAGTCAATTTATTCATCAAAATACATACCTTATTTATTTAATTTTATGATTGATATCATCATGGAAGGCAACTATTATTTTTGCAGTTAGTATCTTTTCATTAAAAATTCAATTATTTTTTATACTTTTGCTTTTTTGTTACGATCAGAGAGTAACGCATTTCATACACTAACCACCTGCTTAGTTCATTATTCTTCCTCGATGGTCCGACATTAAAATTTGTACGCGTGTAGTCATCCGGAGGTGTATAATTGAGGGTTTCTGAAATTATTGGCGCAGTACGAAGGGTCGAGTCCGGTAAACTACTCGTATGTGTCAACTGTTGTTGCTGCATGTCTCAGCGCTGCTACCTGGCGCTAAGAATTTCTGAAAACCTTTGCACACGCAGGTCAACATTCACAAAACATCCTATATGGAAATAAAAAAGCTGTTTATTGCCAAAGTTTAGGTGATTAATGATTATGTATACCTGTATGATTCTGAAAAACTTCGCAATATTTTAGGGTCACCATCAGAATCCCTAATAGAATATACGCCTGCAAGAAAATGTGAAAAATGAAAAGAATATTGGACCTCCCATTCAAAAATTCACTAATCAGGTGGTCTAATTTATATGGGAAGTCCTTATATTCTGTAAGGTATACTGATTCCATCATTAAAATATGGCCAGTTTGTTCAGGATTGCCATGTAAAATAAAATAAAGCCTGCAGAATATATCTTGGTAGTTAGTGCTCAGTGACAGAAGCAATGCCATTGCATTTACAGTTAATAGAAACCAGTTAATTGGTCTGTCGCGTTTATCGCGAGTGTCGATGGAAAGCCGTGCCCGGCCAGCTTTCCCGCTTGCCAATGCATAGAATATGACCTATCAACGTTTGTCATTGAACTACTAGTATACTTGTCGAGGAATAGGAATATCTTTGCATTTATTTGAAAAATAATGAGGTTCGGATTTTAAAAACTTTTTTTGCGAATTAATCGCACAATTGAGCCGAGTCAGGTTTTGCATTTAGGTACATGTTCATAGAAAATGACCTTTTAACTTTTGGCAATGAACTGGTATTACTCGGCAAGGTGTAGGAATTATCTTTGTACTTGTAAAAAAAATGGTAAAGTGAGTTTCGAAATTTTATTTTTTATTCTTCTTCTTTTCGAAGTCAAAATGGCTTTAATTTACACTAGTCGTGACCAAAATTTGGCCACCTCAATGGCACGATCGATCAAACAGATACTCCAGAGTACAAGACGTGGGGCAGTTAGGGCAACTCATCAGATGGGCCATCGTTTGGACAGCGCCGCATCCGCACAAATTATTGTTCGACAAACCTCACCTAACACGGCTGTCCTGGCATCTTCCAAGACCAGTCCGAAGTCTATTTAACGACTTCCAGACTGCCCAGGGAAGTTTGCCGCCCGGTAAAGTTTCTCAGCAAGTGGAACAGTTTTCGGTTTTGGATGGTACAGAGTTTGCCAGGTTTTTTGATTTGTTTTTAGGTACTTAACTCATAAGAAAAGTTAGACACAATATTACATGCGTACTGCAAATTTTGAGACAAGATCATTCGATTTTCATAATATAAACAATATCAGCTAAATCGAGCCTTATGAAGCTTTTATTAAGCTTCCAAAATTTACCCACTAAAACTTACTTAAAATGTTGTAAAAATAAGTAATTTATATTCCGCAAGCTGAAAGTTACAATTCGCAATTCGTAGTCCTTCGTATTCGGAGTGCACCGTGCGCGCGTCTCAATTCACATTCGCCCTGAGGAAGAACTCCGGATGAGGTTGAAACATGTCGGCCAGTAGCTGATTATTTACGTGAGTAACCCGTTGTTACGTATTTTAATGATGTCTGTATCTTTAGTTTTAATCATATTTATACAATTGCAAAGATATTCTTTTATGCCTCGGCGAGTGTACAAGAAATGCATAGTAAATGCCTTCATCATTTGCAACTGCGAACTACTGCAGTGTGCTGAATTTATAGCACTAATTTATAATAACCTGTGTTCTTTCATTGCATATTGGAATTCAATTAATTCTGTTTGTATTGAAAATTTATTTTTACGACACTGGATGGCGTTTTGATTTCATGTGGCTTTAGGTTTATGTTTGGTTTTAGTAGTTTATGGATATGTAGACTAGTGAATAGATGTTCTATATCCCTTGTTAAGTAGGTAGGTAACTTATTAAACATTTGAAAGAGTTTGAATTTCGAGTTAGTTTAAAATTTAGAAAAAAATGCATGTATAATAATTATGTTGATGTGTGCGTGAGCTTGTATCGCGCGGATTCGCTCGCGACTCGTTTGCATCCATTGGTACTTGCGTCACTGTTCCGTTTCTTGGGGCCTATCCTGATAATTCTTTGATCCATGTGTAAAACATCATTCTAGTTTTATTCACATTCTTGGCTCCTCGTTTGATATCAAGTCACGAGTCAAGTCCTTTTTTATGGACGGATTTTTGCATTATATTTGCATGTTCGTACATGTGACCGTCTGTAGCGTTGTTTTAGAACTACGCTAACGCACCGGTTTCGGATAATAATTAAATAAAACAAGGAACAAGGTCACTTTATTTCATTCGGCCTTAAAGTTCTACACTGATATTTCCAATGTTCAATTACAAAAATTAATGTAAAGCCCTTTCAGTCAAATCCGCCCATGTAGTTTTCAACATTGGTCGCGCAGGGTGCTAATACAGGGTTATTTGTAACACATCAATAACCTCTTAATATCGAAAGCAGAATCCCTACCATAATATAGACCCACAAAAAAAGGTGAAAACCGGAAAAACATACTTTGAGTGCCTATAGATACTCGAACAGCTGATCAGTGAATTTGTATGGGAGGTCCAGTTTTTTTTTTCTTATATTTATAGGAGTTTCGACCAGCACCTGCCCTAAATCCCTATTTGCACAAATTCTAGCACAATTAAAAAACAGTTCTATTGGTTCCATAATCCAAACCGCTCTCCAAAACTGTCCTTGCAGCCTGATTTGGCAGTGCGCTCCTGCAGGCCGATTTGCTAACTCGGTGTACAACGATTTGATTGTCACTTAAACATCCATTACGGTTTTCATATCTTAAATAAAAATAGTCATTCATACTGAAGCCGTAATGAATATTGAAGTTACCATGAAAATGATGTACACCGTAGCTGTCAAAAGTTAGCAAATAGGCCTGCTGGTCATTAGTGAGTCGCGTAACTTTCAAGGCTTCGATATCGTCATTTGTTTGCACTTTCTGTACTCGAACCATAGACTCGCGACGACGCTAAACAGATGACGACGCAATATTGTATATAAGTTCTTTGGGATCAAGTCAACAGTTTAATTTGTGGACTGAGGCGCCAATACACCAACACGTTAATTTCTTTTAACTCGGGGTTCGTCGCTACCGGGTAAAAAATACCATTTCTACATAACTAAACGACTTGCCACTCATGGTACGTTTTTGCAAAAGACCAATATATATATTACCCCCGTGACTGTCAATTCGGGCCACAAACTTGGTCACAACAAAGGTCTTAATACAGAATGGGTGAAAAATATCCGGTAGCGAGCGTTTATGTACCTACCTTATGGGATTAATGCTGGGAACTTAAAAATAATTCGTCATTTTAATACAAAAGTGCTCAGCCACCCTGGCCAAATTAATGAGAAAGTCAAAAAAAAATTCAATTTCCCATCATTGATCTCATAGGATAAGTTGTTGATATTGACGGTCTGAGTGACCCCTTTAAGAGATTTCGAGAGTCAAGTTACACGCTGTATATAGCATAATATAGTAAAAGTTATGTTTCTATATATTCGTGTGAATTTAAATGTATTTTGCACGTCTGTCCGGCTTCTTTTTCTACAGGTACGGCCGGTTTCTCGACCGATTCTGGTGAAATTTGTTAGCAGCCTAGGTTCTTTCAATTACATACACACATATAGTTATATTTTGGCTAATCTAAGCTTACTACTACGGAACCATTGCACTAGCATTAGCACTTGGCTACTTTTTTTAAATATCCTTTTTTTCCATCGAGTTTTAAGGTTTTCTATATAACTGTGATAAATTCTATATTAGCAATCATCTTTAAGCTTTTTTCAAGGTGCGTGGTAAACATCTATTCAGTCAAGTCATCTGAGGGTGTTTTTGGTTACATCCCACCGAAAATCACGCGGACGATGTCGCGCACTTCAATAACTACTGTAATTACCTCATTTCTGCAGATACTACTTGGTGAATATAACTATGAAATACTAGAATTTTAAAGTGATTAATCATAGCAACAGCATGGCATTAGGTATCTAACGTAAATGTTAAAATAGAAACAAAAAAACTTGTAAACTGGTTTTTCTAGAAGTTGTTATGCCAAAATAGATTTTAAGTTCTTTTTATTCATGATTAGATCGATTTATGATGATATTTTTAGATGATCAATTTATAACTATTGTAAATCTACAATGTATGGAATTCATGCTCGTCTTCATCAAAGGGATATACGGATTGCATCCTCAGCTGTGTGTAGACGCGCGGATCCCGGGGTCCGGGGGCGGATTACGACAGCCATGTAGTCTGTTAGTAATTCATACTGTAATATAATTTGGCATTTTTTTTACAAGAGGCAGCCTCCATGCGCCAACCCTCCATGGGTGCATCCAGAAATGTAAATAAATACCTGTAAAAATAAGTTAAATTATTTTCCCCTTTACGATCGAACAATCGCGAACAAAGAGCCTCTGGCTTGGGTAGCAGAGTGACGTTGTAACTACTGCGCCCCGACCGTCAATGTGAGGATTCAATATTTACTGAATTCGCAGGTTTTTCGATTAAAATTTTCATCAATAATTTCTTTGTGACTATGTTTTTACCGATTCAAACATCTCTTGCTTGGGTTGCAGCGTTGTAATCACTGCGCTCGGACCATCAATGTGTGGATTCAGAGTGTTGAATTGTGTGGGTTTACAGATTCAAATGTCATCAATAATTTCTTTGTGACTATTATGTTTTACCGATTCAAATGTCACCAATAATTTCTTTGTGAATATATCTACCCATCTATTGAAATCAACAGATGGTACATGTTCGTTTTGTTTAGGAATTGGTTGCCATGGAGAAACGAAAGCCTTCGGTAATAAAGTACAATTGTACAATCAACACAATCGTAACTGTTTATTTAACCTTCAAAATTTTCGATTTTCACGAATTTTCTACATTCAATGTAGAACATCGTGAAACAAATAAAATACTTGTTTGTTAATAGGTTTTAAGTTTACATCCTATAATAAAACAAAAAATTATGCACAGCCTTACGGACTAGAAACGCTTTTAGTGGCCATTTTTATAAATGTCTATTAGGTGATAACTATTATTTGATTGTTTTATAACGCACATCAATATGACACTTGCTTTGCCTTTAACAGATTATTTCATTAATGGATAGGGCCATCATATTACTTGACTAGCAGTCCGCCCCGGATTCGGATATGTACCAAACATACCTAGCCTATGACAGTCAGGGATAACGTACCTGTACAACAAGACAAGTGAAAGAATTTTTGAAATCAGTCCTTAGTTCCTGAGATTAGCGCGTTTAAACAACAAACAAACTCTTCAGCTTTATAATATTAGTATAGATTTGCGTTTATGCGTTTCTTTCTTACCAGATAATTTCTTAACAATTTTGTAAAATTGCAATCGCCCAGCACCTAGTAGGACCATAGGTGAAAGTGGACATGACATAGACATGTCTAAATTATTATCTACTAGCAGCCCTCCCCGGCTGCGCCCGGGCATGTATTATACATATAAACCTACCTCTTGAATCACTATCTATTAAAATAAACTGTATAGTTTTAAAGATCTAAGCAGACATAGGGACAGACAGACATCGGGAAGCGACTTTGTTGTATACCACCTAGTGATACTTGTTAGAATTATTTAATAAATAAAATGAAGCCTGTAGAATAGATTCCGATATTTTCAATTTAGAAAGGCTAATGTTAAACTTATCACCAGATATAGTAAAATATAACGTACAAAAATAAACTTTTACTGCCGAAATAGTAATTGATCGCGAATTCAAAAACTCAAATTAGAAATCTCAGATTTTTTCTTTAGCTTGTCCTAAGACTTTAAGTCTATTTTTCATTCTCCTACGATAACAACAAGCATCCTATAGGTGTTGATTAATTTGGCACCGTCTCCACATAAAAAATGATTATAAATTGTAAATAGGTATGAAAGTATCAATAAATTTGTTTATTACCCTTGGCTCAAAAGTAGAAAGTAATGATTTTATCACTATAAAAGTGATTAGATCATTATTTTTCTCTTTTTCTAATATCTTTTTATAGTCAATAGTCAAAAATTTTATTCATCTTAAGGTGAACGTCACTTTACATTTCCAATTGGTTTACAATGTTATGTTATTGTTGACGTCAATAAGTTACTTAAATCTAAGTTTACACCGCTTCCAAGGCGGAGTGCAGAAGAAGCGGCAACAAACTGCACAACGCATTTTCTCCAAATGACGTCAACTTACAATCTACGACATACAAGTACCTACTTAGAACTAATATGTGGACGTGAGCTTACATTGTTATTTCATTACATTTTTAGTTCATGTTGTACACTTTTGCATAGGTCGCATCTTGTTTTCTTTTTGTTTAAAAATAATATTATCATGAATGCGCTCTTTATCGGTAATAATTTAAACATTGTAAGATAGTAGTGCATGGGTACGTTATCAATCATTTTATATCATCGTGGTTCGTGGCGTGAGTTCTAGAGCTGTCCAAGTGATAAGTGCTGTGCTCTGGGTCACTCGAATGATTGACTCAGTGCATGATCAAAGCCGTGCGTTGGTCTATATCAATCAATCAATCAATACTATAATTTCTACATTTATCTGTAATCAGATTTTACAGTAAGGTAAAAGTAATTATATGGAAACCTGTTGCCCGACTTTACTCAAGTTATATTTTCGTCGGATTCGCCGAAAAATTTCAGTCTGTTACGAAGACCATCATCGTGGAGGCACGACGTTTTCGCTTCCCTCAAAGCACGGCGACGCGCATTGCCGAAACTAGTCGGCCGATCCGACGAAAATAAAACATGAGTTTTTCTATTATAAATTAGTGTTAATTTTAACCGGATGTCTTGCGTAAGTTTTTAATTATTGTTACAGAAGGGACAAGACAGGGTCGCTGATGATGTGGCTTTTGTAATTAAACACAGAACTTGCGCGTAACAACGAGTATTTTAATCCATTATGGACACTCAGATTAACACTCAGCATAACAATATAGTGGCTAGGCTTATGTTGTGCGGTCGGCAGCTCGGCAAAAAGTGACGCGTTCGCTCGGCGGAGCGCGCCGCGGTGAATACAACGGCGATATGGCGGGCAGTGGGGCGAGCTATGACGTCACGCCGTATCGCAATTCATTCGTTGCGTTACAATCGGCCATCCTGCAACAATTGCTCCCGCAATGAGAGCAATACACCACATTACTCAAAATTGTCAAAATCCGACTATTTTTTAAGGAATACTCTAATAGACAGAAATAAGATCAAGACTAGGACTCATGGATTGAACGCCTGGCTTAATGGCTTGGGCCATAGGCTTTTCTTAGGCGACACACTTGACTGTGATCCATGACTTGGGTTGGATCCCCGACTTGGCTTGGATCCCTGACTTGGCTTGGCATGGATCCTTGGCTTGGCTTGGCATAGACCCATGGCTTGGATCCTTGGCTTGGCTTGGCATGGACCCTTGGCTTGGATCATTGGCTTGGCTTGGCATCGACCCTTGGCTTGGATCATTGGCTTGGCTTGGCATGGAACCTTGGCTTGGATCCTTGGCTTGGCTTGGCATGGATCCTTGGCTAGGCTTGAGCCCTGGCTTGGCTTGAGCCCTGGCTTGGCTTGAGCCCTGGCTTGGCTTGAGCCCTGGCTTGGCTTGAGCCCTGGCTTGGCTTGAGCCCTGGCTTGGCTTGAGCCCTGGCTTGGCTTGAGCCCTGGCTTGGCTTGAGCCCTGGCTTGGCTTGAGCCCTGGCTTGGCCTGAGTTCTAGCTTCGCTTGAGCTCTAGCTTCGCTTGAGCTCTTGCTTCGCTTGAGCTCTGGCTTCGCTTAGGCCCTAGCTTCACTTGGACTCTGGCTTCACTTGGGCACTGGCTTCACTTGGGCTCTGGCTTCACTTAGGCTATAGCTTCGCTTGGGCCCTGGCTTCACTTGGGCTTTGCATAGGCACTGGCTAAGCTTAGATCCTGGTTTCACTTGGGTCCTACTTTCGCTTTGGCTCTGGTTTCGCATGGGCCCTGGCTTTGCTTGGGACATGGCTAAGCCTTGGTCCTGGCTTCACTCGAGTCCTGGCTTAGCTTGAGTCCTTACTTGAGCCATAGGCTTAGTATAGCCTACTGGCTTGGCTCAGACCCTGGCTTTACTTAGACCACTAGCTTGGCTTGGACCCTTGCTTTACTTAGACCACTAGCTTAGCTTGAACCCTGGCGTAACTTGGATCACTAGCGTGCCTTTGGCCACTAGCTTGGATTGGACCATTGACTTGCTTTATGACTAGGTGCCTATACATATACTGAACGCCTCTTAATTACTTTTTTTTTGCAATAATACTCATCAGGCTAGTAAATAACAAATAGCTAGGAATATAGTCATTAATTTAACGACTAATTTGGCTAGGAATTAGCAACAAAATTGGCTGACCTGATAATTTAATTGGCTGTTCCTGACTCTGCTCTCGTCGAATGCAGTCTTTTCACTGTTCACGCTGTGAAGCTCTTGCAATCCTCGCAGCCTCGCGGTGGGAAACAGCCGCGTAGTGAAGCTCGTGCAACCCTCGCAGCCTCGCGTTGTGATGCAGCCGTTGGACGACAGCTGGATAGTCCATGTTGCTCGAACATTCCGATGCCAGAAGCGTGTTCATGAAAAGAAACAAATAGTTTATTCTCCGAAAGCAAAAACTAGCAGCACATAGGTTTATCTTTTACTGAATATAAAGCACACAAAACGTGTTCTTTTTAGGGTCAGTTCTTGAAATGCTAAGCAACTTTACGACTGACCTTTTTGCCGGAAATTTTTAAACGATTTTAGATGGAAATTGTGAAAAGGAAAACTTTTATTGAGACTACGGAAAATGAGGGTACAATACAATTGACTAATTGAATCAACGTTAACGGAAAAATGTAAATAAATTAATAGCATCTCGGCGGCAATACTTAACCTGTGGTGAAAAATCCATCGGCGTGGTGATGAAAGACGATCTTTTTCATCGTATCCCACTTCTGATTGTTACAGAAGGGACAAGACAGGGTCGCTGATGATGTGGCTTTTGTAATTAAACACAGAACTTGCGCGTAACAACGAGTATTTTAATCCATTATGGACACTCAGATTAACACTCAGCATAACAATATAGTGGCTAGGCTTATGTTGTGCGGTCGGCAGCTCGGCAAAAAGTGACGCGTTCGCTCGGCGGAGCGCGCCGCGATGAATACAACGGCGATATGGCGGGCAGTGGGGCGAGCTATGACGTCACGCCGTATCGCAATTCATTCGTTGCGTTACATTATTGAGAAAAGTAATTATAATAACATTGATATTATTTCCATATTCCAATAGTCAAACAGAGCCAAACCATATGTTACGTCAACAGATCTTCATAGCATAAATATCAGAAGTCTGTCTAAATCTTAATATCTTACAATATCATCTACAAGTAATTAGGTGATGTCAATGACTTTAAATGATATTGATTAATGATAGTCTAGTTTAAGTTTTTGTGTTATCAACATAATAGTTCTTTATGGGCAGACAACGTCATGGCCGTCTCGTGTCGTGATTGATAGCGTTCCTAATTGCACTCATTGCTTTCGCGAAGTAGATATTGCAGGTAGCTCTTCATTGTTAAAATATTGGGTCACTGACTAATGGTTTTTGTCATTAATAACATTTTGAAGTGCAGTTCGTAAGGACTCCAAGCCTGTATTTTATATTGTGCACTGTCCTTTATTTTTTTGGCTAACATAACTAGTCTTAGTCATGCGTCATTATACAATAATGCAGTGGCTCTGTAAGCCGTTGACCTAGCCAGTCTTATCCCAGCTATTCCCTGCCTTTTTGAACAATTTCCTAAAACTGAATCTACAAAAAATATTCTTTGTAATTATCGAAACTCACAAAATTTCATGAAAGCAGAGAAAGAAATAATGAAAAATTTAAACAGAACTCAATGTAAATATTTTCGAATCCCAGAATACAATCAACGAAAATTGGTTTGAACAAGATATAGACAACAGTTTTTTTTTTAGATAACTTAGCACATTTCATAAATGGCAGATATATTTTCTGCAAGCGCGTATACAAATATTTTGAAAAACAAAGTAATTAAAGTGAAAAGTAGAAAGTGAAAAATTATAGTGGTTTTACTCTAGGTTAAGTGAATACCCTATATCTATGTTTTCCCTGCTAGGTGTCAAATTGCTCATATGCCGAACATTAATCCGATTTTCACGTTTTTAATACCATTTGCTGCCTTGTTTGGCATACCGATAGCTCTAAATCGTACACAATGATTTTGATGCTTTACCTCAATAAACGCTCCACAAGGAAGTTTATTAGGCCCTTACCGAATAAAATATAATAACCAACTTTTGCAAAGCATTTAATATTAGACAATAGACATGCATGACGATATATCGCCAGGTAGTTCCACAAAATACAAATATGATTAAAGTGCTATTTTTTTTACTCTTAATAAGTAAACAAACGAAACAGTCCGCGGAAAAGTTTCGAGTTGCGCGAAAAGGAATGGCAAAAGGAAAATAATGCTTGAAATCACTCTTCGACAAATAAGCGCAGCGAATGGATACGCCAGAAAAAACTGAGAGTATAGTCACCGTGTGGTTCCCGGCAGAGAAGAATAGGACCACTCCAAATCTTCCCGTGGATGTCGTAAAAGGCGACTTAGGAAACTAAAGCTAAACAAAGCTTATAAACATCAAAGAGACATCTCCAACCCGTCTGGCCAGCGTGGAGAGTGTAGGCCAAATCCTCTTACTGCTCTGGCAGTACAGAGAGGGTCGTGCTCCTGCAGTGGAGACTAATAAAGACCTGATGATGATAGTCACTACGATCGCGATGAAGAAATGGACTTGGGATGGACATATAGCCCGAATGGCGAACGATCGTTGACTAAAAAGAGTCTTGGAATGGAGATCACGAAACAACACAAGAGGAAGAGGCGACCGCCAAAGCGATGGTTGAGACAGGCACAAGACCGCCAGACATGGTTGAAATTCGAGGAGGCCTACATCCAAGACTGGATTTGATTGGGCTTGTAATGATGATGATGAAGTAAACGATACGCTCCGCAAAGATCTCGTATCCTAATAACAAATATATTACGCCTATCCTCTACACGTCATTTTTTATGGTTACTTATCACCAAGTACACTTTCTTTAGTGGACCACAGCTTTGGGTGCATGGAATGTTGGGGATGCAACTGGGAACACGCTCATATTAGTGAAATAACCAAGTTGTCTTCTAGAAAAAAAAATCCCAACTAATATTATAAATGCGAAAGTGAGTTTGTTTGTTTGTTTGTTACGCTTTCACGCCGTATCTACTGAACCGATCATCATGAAATTTTGCATACACATAGGTTTGGGTACCGAGAAGGACATAGGCTATATATTACGCGGGCAAAGCCGCGGGTAACAGCTAGTAGGATATAAATTGTTATTTTTAGGATCTTTATGTCTGTCAATAAATGATATGTTACACAAGGATGTTTACTAGTCCCTTCTCGAATAACTAATTTGATGTGACAATGTATCGTCACGTCAGGTTGACACGAAAAACATATAAGATTTAATTGCTAATTTTGTTTACGCTTAATTGAACATGCCTGTGTTCGTGCTCATTATGTCGGCCAAGGACCCGGAGTCAGTGAATCCGGGAAAAAGCTACTTGGTAACTTCATCTTTGAACTGTATATTTAAATCCGGCACAAACTTTACATATTGTTATGGGTGATATAAAATTTACATTCTGCATTCACTAGCTCTTTGGAGGTCATATAAACCATTAGGTAAAAGTAACGTAACATAAACACGGCTAAGCAACGTAGTTACAAACACGCAAATACTTCAATCATTATTAAAGTCCTTTCTGGAAAAAATTGAAACTATTGTTATGAACACATTCTGTATGGCATTAGGAGAAAAGAAATTGTTATTTTATGAAACACATGACATTTTCTCACACAATCATCACGTAGATCCAAATGCGATAAATAATAAATAGGTGCATGACGTCAGCGTTGCATACTTTACGGAACTGCTGACTTGAAGGTCCTGACTATATTTGAAATGTATTTGCCACTAGTCTGCTAAAAAGTAGAATTTGTATTTCTGCTCAACCGGAAGATAACGCAAGTTTACATGATGTATCAAGGATGTCCTTTTTTTGTTTGTTTTATTTTTCTTTGTGAGTTAGAACCGGTAGCCAGCAATTCTTTCAAGGGTCCCTATAGACCTCGCAAGATTTGCAATGTTGTCATTGTCACCTCATCTTCACTAGATGTAACTATAAGGATAAGGGCACATCTCCAGGATATTTACACATCTGTCGAAAAATATGCGCGATATACTATCTTGGTCAATGCCACGGTTTTGTCACTAAATACTTTATCTCTACTAGCACTTTAAGGGTCAGGACACATATCCAGGGTTTCTACATACTCTCAATGGTAGATTGATTAATCTAAGTCAAAATTTCCGCTCTCATGGGCTGTTTCGGTCAACTCTGTTGTGATGTCTTCTTATCATCTCAACTAGATAAAAAATGTAAGGGCAAAGCACATCTTCAGAGCATCTACGCACTATCGAAGGTCCCATCAATGGAAGGCTGTGGTGACCACATGACGAAATCGCCGCGCGATGCGCTATCTCGGTCAATGCTACCGTGTTGTCACCTAACACCTCAGCGACCTTGCCGTCTCGAGCTGGATTATCGATATTAATCATTATTGTTTTGATAGCAATCTTCGGTCAAGTATACTTGATCGAAGATAGCAAATGTCTATATTTTGCACTAAACATAGCTTATGCTTTCGTATTACTTTTTATGAGGTTGTTTATGTATCGATGATCTATTCATTTTTAAAAAGCTTTTGTTTGAATTTTGTTTAATCTTTCTAAAAAAAGTTTCTTTTTGATATTTTTCTTCTTTTTTTTTTAGGTTTCATGAACTGCATGAGACACTTCATTGAGAGATAATCGATACCAAATGTTAATGTTTAACTTGTGTACTCAATATTTGGCTAATGTGATGCTTATCGCCATAAATTACCACTTAATTGGTTTAATCTTGTTCCCATATGTTCATTATTATTACCAAAACTAAGATTCATGAGAATAGTAGGATAATCAAATATATACACGCAGTTCAGTATTTTTTGCTTCATTGTTAAACCTCATTAGCTCCAACAGCAGACATGTGAATGTATCTATTGTCACAATCACGTTTCTTCGTCACTAACTAACTTCGTTTTTATCGCTACCGTTCTCTCTCCGCGCACCTTTACTCCTGGTTCATGGCTTTACGATTCCAAGGCTTTGCGGTGGGGTCAAGTCGTTATGCTCGGAGTGATAGATCACAGAATGTGTCTAGCGAACACTTGGACTTCGGACAGATTATCTAATCCACACGTATCGCTCACGTGTCGATACAACTTTCTAAGACATTCTGCATGTTTGGTTTACATTTCACATTGAGAGGACTGCAATGACTATTTCGCATTATACGCAAAACTTGATAATCGAAATCGCAAAACAAAACTGGGAAAGTTGGGACCACATGACAAAAAAAATGCCTGTGCTTGTCATGTGGTCCCAACCTCTGATTCGTACGATTTTTAGGCAGTTGCACATAGATGGTACCACTGGTAATTCATTATCTCATAATATGGGAGATACAAGGTTGTGACGCTACAAGTAGTGCCATCTGTGAGCAAATGCCTAAAAAAACGTATAATTAAAATGTTGGGACCACCTACATGGTATTATATTGTCTTTGGTTTTGAAGATTCGAAGATCAACTGTATGATATGACTCTGAGGTGAGCAAAGTACTTACCAAAAAGTCGCTTTTGAACAGATAACCCACGCGATATTGCCTAGGTGATCAAAGTGGAGTAGAACAATGGCAGATGGCACAGTCCGCTTACGTCATAGGAAAATATAAAGATCCTTATTTTTAACCTTTCACATATGTAAGTTAGTTGGTGTCATATGATAAGTGGTTACAAGCGACGATATGTGAAAACATATAAAACATGTAGGCTATAGTATGTAACTTAGAATATTATTGCAACGCCCCTCGTAAGGAAGTTAACATGTAAGTGTTAACTTTCTGCAGAATATTGTAACAGTTATGACTTATGTCAAAGTTATAACTGTTGCAATATTCTGCAATGTATCACAGGAACACATTTTACACATTTGTCACAGGTGTGTGTGAGAAAGTTAACACTTACATGTTAACTTCCTAACGAGGGGCGTTGTTGTTAAATATGTACGGTCACCTGCACTAGTTAGAAAAGCATAAATATTTAGCAATATTATAAACCTTATGCCACAAACATAAAGTCGAAATAGTTATCATTGTTACTACTATACACAGGAGAGTAATGTTTTCCCGCTTATATATTTATGTACTTGACCAATTTTATAGTGTGAGGCTCATTAGATCCCCGGTGTGTCATAGGCTACATAACGTCAGCGAAAAATCAATACATATGTTGGACATAAAGTGACAGAAAGATTGTTTATTACTTGAAATAATGGTTTGAAACTTGCTTAAATAATATAGTTACACACGACTTTTGCAGTTGACCGTACTTGGTACACTGAAAGTAGGTAATATTTATTACAGCTAGCTGTGTTAACGCATTGTGCTGAAGTTTGTTGGTTTTACCTATTTTTTTCCTATGTGGTTTTACCCACTAAAAAAATACATAGTCTCTAAATTTTTGGCCGAATAATAACGGAAATATTTAGAATATATCATGTACTGTATGTTTTTTTTATCCATACACACAAACCACGGTTTCTGTTTTCGTTCTACCTATCTATCAATATTTTTCTTGGTAATGGCAGACCAGACCAGAGTTTAAAAAATTCACAAATAAGATATATAATATTGAAAATTGCAAGCAATCCTCGACGCAAAAATCTCTTGTATCCTGTGAACTGCAGGACTGATTTTGATGCCTTAGAATCATCGCTATCATACTTATCTGCTTTTAAATAAAATGAGTCGCATTTCAATCTATTCACCTGTTTAAGAGTTACGTTGACGTATCTGTTAGAATTTAAATAAATATGTTTTTTTTAACTAAGTAAGGCCATAGACTTAATTCTATGTATGTGATAAATAAGAGTATGGCCACCCCAGAAAAGTGGCAACACTAGATTTAAAGTGGAGTATTTTGACGTGTTGACAGCGCGGTTCCCGCTAAGAAAGAGAGGTTTTTGTTGTTGTTTTTGCAGTAGTTTGAACTGTGTTTTACAAAGAAATAGTGAGTAAAAACATGTAAAAAGGTGTTTAATACAAGAAGTTCAGTGAAATAAACTCTTTTTATTTGCCTGCCCTCGTCAATCTTTCAGTCAGAAGTGGCAAAATACCCTTACGTAAAGTTGGAAAAATGGATGACGCTAAGGATAAAAGACACAAAAGGAAAAAAGACCGAGCCTCAATGTATAGAAATAAAAAGAGAACTAAGGATAGACAAGACTCGCGTTCTGATGCCAGGGATAGCATCCAAGAGAAGGCTAGTCACAAAAGGAAAAGAGTGACGAAATTTGATGGCGAAGGGCAGCTAACTCCACCATTACCGTGCCCAAGTTCCAGACAAGATGACATTGAGGATATTGATGATGAATCCCAACATTCACTTTCGTTTTCGGGCTCGAGAGAAAATGAGTTTAGATCAGCTGCTAAATCTGATATATCAGCAGAAGCTGTCAGTGTATTTTTCAAAGAATTTATGACATATATAAAAAGTTCAAGTGACAGTGTTCGGAAATTTAATTTTGATAAAAACATGGTTCCTGAATTTGACCCCAGTACAAAGAACCACAAGATAGAAAACTGGCTAGCAAAAGTCAATGAGTGCAAGGGAATTTATGGATGGTCTGATGTACAGACCGCTCACTATGCATTGCCTAGACTTTCAGGGCATGCCAAGCAGTGGTATGAAGGTTTGCAGTCGATTAAGTATAGCTGGGAAGAGTGGCAAGATCTGTTAAAGAAGGCATTTCCATCAGATGTAAATTATGGTACTTTACTAACTGATATGTTAAATAAGAGGTTCCGAGTTGGTGAGTCTTTAGATGATTATTATTATAATAAAATGTTTTTATTGAATGCTTGCGAAATATCAGGCAAAAAGGCAGTTGAATGTATAATTCATGGCTTAGACGACCGCACTCTCAGAGCAAGTGCATCATCTGGGAGGTTTAGTCAGCCTGAGGACTTATTAAAATTTCTCAAAGATATTTGTAGGGAAGTAAATTTTAAAACATCCACAGATAAGATGGCTAATAAAACTAATCAATCATATTGTATTTCTTGTAAACAAGTAGGACATTTATCTAACCATTGTAAAACAACTTGTTATAATTGTAAATCAATTGGACACCGTTCTTTCCAATGTTCAAAGCCTCTAGTTACTTGTGAGAAGTGTAGTAAGAAAGGGCACAATAGTGAGCACTGTTATCTCAACAAAAATAAAAAGTATGAAACCATCACATCAGAGAAAAGAGTATTAATTGTAGAAACACTTAAACAACAGAATAGGGATAACAAATATTTTAAACAAGTTAAAATAAATGAGGCAAATGATTTTATTAGTGGTTTTATCGACTTTGGCAGCAACTGCACTCTTGTTACGCAGTCTGTTGTCGATCAATATCAGTTAAAAAACAAAACAGGCCTTTTACCTGTTATTAAGGGTATAGGCGAAACAAGAATTATTCCTAAAGGAAAAACTGAATTTAAAATTTGTATAGATGAAGTAGAAGCTTACATATGTGCATATATTGTTGATAATGAGCACCTGCATGTGCCTATTCTAGTGGGACAGAATTTTACTGAACTAGCACACATTTTAGTTGTAAAAACAAATACCTCACTTCATATATTAAAACGGTCTGTATCTGATGCTTTACCATTGATTGAGAGTGAACAGAATTCAACATTGATGCTTTATTCATTCAAAAACAGTTATTTAGAAGAAACAGGTACTATTACATGTTTTTCTACAGATATTAAAGAATGTGCGTTGTACATTCAAGACTGTTACAGGAATATAAATGGCGTTGAGTATTTTATTCTTGAGGGTCTATATAATTTGAGAGATTCTAAGTGTGACATTTTAGTGGTTATCATTCGTGGTCCATTAACATTTCCTGCTAAGAAATTATTAGTCCGGGCAGAAATTATGAATGATAAAAATCAAACTAGTTACAGCTGCTTAACTTTAAATTCTGAGACACAGACAAATAATTCACATTTAAATAATTTACAGTATATTAATGAAACTGAAATAATATCCAATTCTAACTTATCTACTGAAGAGAAAGATGCACTGCATACTTTAATAAAAACCTATAGGAAAACATTTGCACAGAATCTTTCCGAGTTAGGGTGCACTAATTTATGTGAAATGGAAATTAAATTATCAGACAATACTCCAGTAGTTTACAGGCCATATCGTTTAAGCTATAAGGAAAGGGAAACTGTTCAAGGTATGATTAACGAGCTTTTGCAGAATGATATTATAGAAGAGTCCACTTCATCATATTCTAGTCCAATCTTGTTGGTTTCAAAAAAGACAGGTGGTCAGCGATTATGCGTTGATTTTAGGAAGCTAAATAGTAAAACCATCAAGGAACACTTTCCACTTCCTCGAATTGAGGATCAGATTGATCGTTTGAGAGATAGTCAATACTTTACGTCACTTGATATGATGAGTGGCTATTACCAAATACCTATCAAATCAGAACACCGTTATCTCACTGGGTTTGTTACGCCGGATGGATTTTATCAGTTTAAACGAATGGCCTTTGGTTTGGCAAACGCCCCATCTGTATTTCAAAGGGTGGTAACTAAAGCTCTTGGGGTAAATATTGGAAATGCTGATTCCAATATTTCAGGAGAAACTTGGCAAAAACCGGCAATAGCTTACATGGATGATGTCATAATACCATCAAAAAATTTCCAAGAGGGACTTACCAAACTTGAACAAACATTTAAACTATTAAATGCTGCAAACTTAACGTTAAATTTAAAGAAATGCCGATTTTTCCATACAGTGATTGAATATTTAGGATTTGAAATATCTAGTGAGGGAGTTCGACCAGGAGCTTCAAAAATTGAAGCAGTCAGAAATTTTCCCCAACCTAAGAATGTACATGAGGTTCGCCAGTTCATCGGCCTGGCCACGTTCTTTCGAAAATTTATTAAAAATTTCTCTTTAATCGCAAGACCTCTAACAGATTTAACCAAAAAGGATAGGCAGTGGGAATGGGGGAAAATACAGGAAAACTCTTTTCATACTCTTAAAGAAAATTTAGTTCAGCGCCCAATATTAGCTCTCTATGACCCATCATATATAACTGAACTGCATACAGATGCAAGCAAATATGGTTTGGCTGGTATATTATTTCAAAAGAAAACAGAAAGTGATCCTCTTAAACCAGTTGCTTACTATAGCAGGAAAACTACAATAGATGAGGAGAAATTTCATGCATTTGATTTAGAAACTTTAGCTGTTGTTACATCATTACACCGTTTTAGAGTATATTTACTAGGAATTAAGTTTACAATAGTTACGGATTGCAATGCAATCCGTGCTACATTTATTAAAAGAGATGTCTTACCAAGAGTGGCCAGGTGGTGGCTCTTGTTTCAAGAATACGATTGTAATATTGTTTATAAAGCGGGTCATAGTATGAGCCATGTTGATGCTTTAAGCCGCAACCCGATTGATGAATTACAACAAATAGATATGGAACCAAGAGTGATGCAGTTAAGTGAACTAGACTGGCTATTAAGTGTGCAATTATCAGACACAAAGTTAAACCATATTAGAGAAGTATTAGTTGATCCCAAATATAGTGATATTGTTGATATTAAACAAAATTATACTATCAAAGACAATAAATTATTTCGTATAGTCGGTAACGAATTTAAATGGGTAGTTCCAAAAGGGGCGCGATGGCAAATATGTCGTCAGAACCATGATGACATAGGACACTTTTCTACAGAGAAAACCATAGCTAAAATAAAAAAAGATTATTGGTTCCCAAAAATGAACAAATTCATTAAAAAATATGTAAAATCTTGTATCCAATGTGCTTATGCCAAGGAACCAGCTGGGGCCAAAGAGGGCTATTTACATCCCATACCAAAGTCAAATAAACCTTTTCAAACTGTACATATCGACCACTTAGGACCGTTTGTTAAAAGTTCTCATAGTAATTGTTATTTACTCCTAATTGTGGATGGTTTTACTAAATTTTGTATAATAAAACCACTCAGAAATGTAAGGGCGTTGCTTACAGTTCGAGCATTATCAGAGGTTTTTACTACATTTGGATACCCAGAGCGTATCATTTCAGATAGAGGATCAACATTTACCTCTGATGAGTTTAAAAAATTTTGTGAAAAATATAATATCATACATGTGTTGAATGCTGTTGCTTCCCCGCGGGCTAATGGTCAAGTAGAAAGATACAACCGTACAGTTTTAAGTGCCCTCAGTGCATATGCAGCAAAATATGGTGAAAATAAATGGGATAATAATTTAGGTGATATACAGTGGGGTTTAAATAATACCCTTAATAAAGGAATAGGAAAATCTCCAGCAGAGGCCTTATTCGGTAGAAATTTAAATTTTCGATCCGAAAATTTAATGAATGAGGTTTTCTCCCAAACTCGAAACAAGTCTGTTGAACTAGAAACCATACGAAAAGATATAGAGAAATATATAAAAATTGACCAGGAGAAACAAAAAAATAGGTTTGATTCGACTCGTAAGGAATCTCACAAATATAGTGTAGGGGACCTAGTAAAAATTAAAAAACATTTTTCTGGCAATGACGGACAAAGCAAAAAGCTTTTGCCAATTTTTTCTGGCCCATATCGTATTTCAAAAGTACTAGATCATGACAGATTTGAAGTTTCTAGTATTCCAGGTACTAATATTGGAAACAAAAATTATTGTAATGTTTGGGCTGTCGATCAGATCCAACCTTGGATCAGCACATATGTTGCAGATGATAGTTCTGATAGTGAACAAGATGATAAAACAGAATAATTAAAAAAAAAAGTAATTAAAAAAGAAAAAAAAAGTTATTTAGTAAGCTGATGTTACAGTGACCCTTGTTTATTTAGAGGGCACATGAGTTTGTATTGAAACTTGAGAAAGTGTACTTATATTTTAAGTAAAGTTAGTATTGTTAGAAATATATGTGTGTGAGTGATAAACAAGAATATTTAACTAATAATTGTACCATTTGGGCTTTGGTCATTGCTTGTGGTTGTGATTTGTTGTAAATTTAAGTTGCTGTGAGTTTTTAAAATGTAAATACTTAAACAAAAATTTAAGTAGAAAAATATTTACCTTTGTTGATGTTTATTAAGCATTATGTTTCAGTATAAGTTAATTGTAAGGTAGGCACAGCATGATGAGAAATTCCGTGCTGGAGTAATATAGAATACAGCATGATGAGTAAATTCTGTGCTGGAGTAATAAAGAATACAGCATGATGAGTAAATTCTGTGCTGGAGTAATAAATAATACAGCATGATGAGTAAATTCTGTGCTGGAGAAATAAAGACTATGCCATGGAGAGTAAATTCAATGTTAAAAAAAAAGGAGGGTAAATAATATGATGTGTGGATTTTGTGTGGGAGTAACAATGTATACAGTATGATGAGTAAATCCCATACTGGAGTCGCGTGGCGTATATTCCACGTGCGAATAATAAGATGATACAGTATTGTTAAAGTAAAACTAGAAAGAAATGTTTAAGTCATGTTTAGTTAATATATTAGTAAAATAATATTTTAGTGATGATTATATATTAAGAGGAATACCAATTCTATAAGTTTTAAATTCCCTCTCTAAAGATAATAAGCTTTAAGATATTAGCATTGCCAGATCTCATGTATTAGTGATTTTATATCTCTTAAGGTCGTATTATAATTAAGACAAAAACAGTGATAATTAACGAAACTTAGTTCTCCAAGCTATTTAAACAAAAATTGTTAGAACTAGTTATTAGATATGATTTCAGCATAAGTTTGAGGACAAACTTGATGTCAGGAAGGGCGACTGTTAGAATTTAAATAAATATGTTTTTTTTAACTAAGTAAGGCCATAGACTTAATTCTATGTATGTGATAAATAAGAGTATGGCCACCCCAGAAAAGTGGCAACACTAGATTTAAAGTGGAGTATTTTGACGTGTTGACAGCGCGGTTCCCGCTAAGAAAGAGAGGTTTTTGTTGTTGTTTTTGCAGTAGTTTGAACTGTGTTTTACAAAGAAATAGTGAGTAAAAACATGTAAAAAGGTGTTTAATACAAGAAGTTCAGTGAAATAAACTCTTTTTATTTGCCTGCCCTCGTCAATCTTTCATATCAAACGCACAACAAGATAGTTATAGCGATCTAACTTGCAACTCCCCTTTTTTGCGTCAGGGGTTAAAAATTATGCATTTGTGATGGTGATTAATTATGATCATGATCAGTGAGTGACAGACTTAGGTATACAGCTGTCTTTGAATCAATACTCATGTTAGTGAATAGGTTTATACATATCTATATTCCTATTATCGCACGTCTTAGCCGAGCTCCGAATTCGCAAGTCACTTATTTCACATGCAAATCTTATCTCGAATTTTTCTATGGGCTCAATAAACACAGTATTCTCTGGCACTAACCATAATGCTATTTAAAAATAGATAAAACACTCAGGTTATCGACCTACATAAATAATGTATGTATGTGTGTTACCACGATAAGATCATACACGGAACGATTCTCCCGTGAAACTGCCTCGATAACCGTGCCTTGCCCCAAGGTCAGAACTGTCACTCAAGAGGTTTGTGGAGAGTTGAGAGGTTCGCTGCGCGTGCGACAGTCGCCTGCGCCTCTCCGCGGTACTCGTATACAACGGACCAAGCTACCCGCGTCACTGCTAAAAAATGCTCAACAAATGAAACAATCTACAATTTCAAAATAAATAAAATGTTTATAGTGAGGTGATATAGTTATGTGTTTTGTTTACAATGTTGCGCCGTCAGTATTCTCATGAATCCGGGAAGTCGGAGTTGGTTAGGGCCAAAGAGGATTTCGATCGGAGGTAAGTTGTTTAGCTAATGTAAACCTTATGTTTTTGATGTCATAGTTTGTTTCCAGTGATCTCGATTGCTGAATATTTTATAATTTCAACGTATTTGTTCATAGGTACGGTTAACATTGCATACATCGATTAAGCACTGGTTTTAATTCTAAATGGAATATTATAATTAGAATGCTTGATGCATACTTTGATAGTATTTATAATAAATTTGCAGATAAAAAAATATGTGCTTAGTCTTACACGAGACCGAGATTATTTTAAATTGTTTTTAATTAATCAGAATGTTAATACGAGTAGCTAAAACATGTAATGAAAAAAATATTTTCATTTTAGTAACCCACTACAAATACTGGAATGGGCGAATCATCCTGTCAAATTGAACAATTGAACAACTCGGTAAAAAAATACATTTCCATACAATAGTGTTCGGCCAGCCTGACAAATTTGTATTATTTTTTTTGTATTCATTAAAAATAATAGTGTATAGGAGGTGTAAAACTACTATATCCGCATACGCAGATACTTACCTTAGAATTTTTCCTACGACCCAACCCAACCTACAGCCAAACACAACACATTAATCTATTTTGTTAAGTTAGATACTCATAAGAGGCTTACATCAGCGAAACTAGCTACACCCGTTATTTAATTCTTGTACTCCGCAATAGAAACAAATTGAAAAAATCTACGTAAGTACTTCGCTAATAATAAATTACTTATAGTATTTTTAGTAAAACTTTTCATTTGAGATTGAGAGATCTACTCATTACCGCCAAAAATGGCTGCTTTTGGCGGTAATGAGTTCTCTTGATTTACCAAATGCCAAATAATGAAAAGTAATACCAAAAATACTACAAGATACTCACGTAGATTTTTTCAATTTTATCCTATTTTTAGGGTTCCGTAGTAAACAAGGAACCCTTATAGTTTCGCCATGTCTGTCTGTCTGTCTGTCCGTCCGCGGTTTTACTCAGAGACTATAAGTACTAGAAAGCTGTAATTTGGCCTGGGTATGTATATTAATCATGGCAAAAAAGTGGTAGAAAACAATCTTAAAAAAAAATAAAGTAAAGTGGTATACTTTCCCATCATGTGGGGTATCGTTAAATAGGTTTTTAAAAAATATTGTGAGTCGATTTTGGGATCCGTTTCCGAAATATTTGGTTTTAAGGTGCAAATTTTTGTTATAAGTGTGTCACCATACTAATTTATTCTGGGTGAGCTTTTGAAAAGCTCAGCATGTATTTGTAATTTTTGAGGATTGGGTCTAATAGAATTATTTTTCTTCAAAAATAAGAACAAAACGGTTCTTCTTATTTTTAAAGCACGAAAATGTTATTAAAATATTCTTACAAAATAGCACTTAAAGAGCATTATCTTAACAAGGCACAAAACTGTTGAGGTTTTACCCTAAGTTGGGGACACTCGCTCTCTCGCTCTGTTTTGGTCACAATGTTACCTAACGAGCTAACCTACCTACTGTGTCCAACTTGTTTTGTCATGGTGGGGGCTTCGCCCTCGTGCCCCTTGCTGGGAGCGTTGCGCATCCACGCCTCCCCTGTCGTGTTTAATTATTATAAATACTATTAGAAAAGTTCTAGAGATGTAATTTGAAAATGGCGCGACTCCAAAATGGTGTCTTAATGAAAAGGAAAGTGAGTTTTAGCGTTTCCAAACCTCAGAGTATCTAAATTCGTGCTAAGTATTATAAAAAAGCATTTCTTTACACAATCATTTTTAGTCATTTATAAAACAACACAGGAGCCCATATGAATAATGCGCATTTTCCAGCAAGCTCTCTGATAATTTTATGATTACGGATAATTTCAACTGTTATGGCTTTATAATAAACATAGCGCGAAGAACCGATGGCCGATGGGTTTCTTGAATGGCGACCACGTACCGGCAAGCGCAGCGTTGGACACCGACCGACCAGCCCCCCTATTTACTAACTCGGATGACAGGTGTCGATGCCTATCAATCTAGGTTTTTGTATTCCAAATAAAAATTTCGAGCAAGCAAAACCCGCATTGTAACTGTAAATTCTAGATTGATAGGCATCGACACCTGTCATCCGAGTTAGTAAATAAGGGGGCAGGTGGTCAGACGACCTGAGGCTGATTTGCTAACTCGGTGTACAACGATTTGATGTCACTTTAGCATTCATTACGGTTTTCATGTTAGCAAATAGGCCTGCTGATAAAGGTCGCAGGGGCGCCGGTTGCAGGCCACTTCCAACCGGTCGTATTGGAAATCTTTAGGGAAGGCCTATGTCCAGCCGTGGACTTCCTGTGGCTGAGATGACAATGATGATGAAAAAACTATTTAACTCCAATACAGCCAAAACAATAGGTACCGTAAATCATGTAATACTTTCAAGTTGATGTAGGTATTTCCGACATACACTGGAACGACTGAAAAAAAACAACAAAAAACTCATACCTAGTATTTAACGTTTTCTGTAATTTAATAATTTTCGTGATACATACATAGTTGAATTATCATATTTGTCAGTACGCAGGCCGCTTCCAACCGGTCATATTGGAAATCCTTGGGGGAGGCCTATGTCCAGCAGTGGACTTCTTGCGGCTGAAATGATGATGATTTGTCAGTACGTGATACCAAAATAGTACTGTTATCTTTTAGTGTTATGTATAGTTATAAAAGTGGTCAGCGTGAGATGGACTCGCAGCTCCTCGTCTGATTATTTTACTGGTTATATTCTCAGCTATAGTGCGGTGGAGCCCGGGGTGCGCTATTGTGACAGCACTGAATTAATGGAATTGGATTTTTCTGTGGGATACCTGTGAAAACTAAGTACACTTGTACTTAGTTTTCACAGGTATTGGGTTTGATTCCCAAGGCTTGCGGCTAATACTTATTAGCCGCAAGCCTTGGGAATCAAACCCATCATCTAAGACCAGACCAGCCGTCAGGAATCGCAATGTTATTTATTTAAAAAAAAACATGCATTGATACGAATCTTTGATCCTTGGCAATCGATTTAAATTGTTTACGTATAAAGGAACAAGAGTTTTTATTTACTTTATTCTTATAAATTTTTTGTAAGCGACAAAAAGCCAGTTCAAAAAATACTACCCTGGGACGGACATACAGACGTATGTATGTTTCCTTAGTAATTGATCGTTGAAACTCTTTGGTTTCGGAACCCCACCCAAAATTTCAACGTAAAACCACTTGATATTGAAATTGCTCCACCGGAGGAAGCTATATGGTGCTTGAAAATAATCTTATCTCAATCACTGTCTCAAGTAGATAAATCAATGGGCATAAGTTTATTTGTTTATACGGTTTCAAAAATATACCAACACTACTGGGACGTAGCTCAATCTATGTGATTTTGTCCATATATATTTATTTATTTACACTTAGTATAGTAGAAATATAATCCGTTATTATTTTTTAAACACATTGTTAAGGCTTTCTAACCAATTATATAAATTTTGGCATATATTTCAATTGCAATGCCGTTATAAGATGATGGTTTATTAATTAGCTGTTTGTATGTATATGGCTAACAGTTGATTTTTCAAGCGGCATTAAGTTCTTTGATTTGGCTTAACGACTGCCATATATAATGCCACATATAAACTTATGTATGTATTCCGTATACCCCCACCTATTACAGTGGGCTATTTCAGTAGTAAATAATTTATATTCACATTTAATTACTATAAATGTGGCAAAGGCATAAAATATCGAAGGTTTGTTTTCATCGAACGCGAAGAGTTCTCTTTGGTTCATACTGTTCATGTTTTACTCATTAGGAAGGTCGCAAGGTCGAATTCGACTTGTATGCATATAATACTGTATGTAATTTGAATAGTATACAGCGTGAATTGTTTTATGCTTCAAACTTCCACCAATCACGACGACGGCCTTCGTAGCGCTGTTCGCAACACAAGGTTTTGATTCTCAGTGTGGGCAAATACTTGTACTTACATTTTCTGTGGTTCTGGAGTAACCTAATGAGGACTGGCGGCTGGCTGTAATAAGATTCCAAATCATATTACTGCAGGAAGCTGTCATAAAAGCGTACTTTGGGTGTCAGAACGCATCACAGCTGGGATGCAACCGGGGTTTGTAATAAGATGCTTGGAAAAGGAGGACTGGTATTAATCACGTGAATCTTGAGCCGGATCCAGTTGAAGAACATGATCGTAATGTCGCTACTTAGATTAGTGTAATACCTAACTGTAGTAATTGCAGTTACATATAGAGTGAACAGGAAGTTTTAATCGGAATGATTAAGTCCTTGAAAAATAAATTTTTATTTATTGCTCTTATCGTTTGCACGACTAATAATAAAAACTATTTACAAAAAAAATGGCGAAATATAAAAGCCAATACCTTAATTATCCTGTTTGTAGTATCTAAACATAAATAAACGATATAGCTATTTACATGAATGACCATATTTTCTAGTTTCAACTTTTACTATATCCTACGCACCGACATATTTTTTAGTTTCAACTTTTACTATGTCCAACTCTACGCACCCACATATAATTATTGAATTGCTGACTGTAAAGATAATTTATAAACGGTCCATTGACTAATTTGTAAATTTATACCGGTTCTTGGACTTGCCTAAATAAATATAATAACATCACACTGTAGCTATTTAGTGCGCACTGAATGAATCGAACGGGTTCCAGCCAGTGTCACCACTGGTGCCTTCGCGAGTGTTGTGAAGTGTAGTTTTCATACCAACATGTTCATTCGTTCAGGTACCATTCTTTTCTCAAATAAGTCCCTTCTATCTCTATCTAAGTGGTCCTACTCTTTTCTGTTTATATACGTATAAAAATATTTTTTTTGGAAAAATAAAATTTAAATATTACCTTTGTATTTTAAAATTAATATTTTTTACTGGCTGATTGATGGTTGACTATTTGTTTTTTTTTTGTGTGCTTTATTGTACGTAAAACAATTTGTGCTATAAACATTAATAAATTCAGAAATGTATTTTTTTAATATTAAATTATTTTTTCCATTCGCTTATGTGGATATCATGACTTATATGACTTGCAAGTAATTTAGATTCGATTACATTTTTGTGCAGCCAAAAGGAACATTGTGAGTGCATTAAAAAAATACATAAAATAAAAATAAAACTTAGCATTCGCGGGTGAATAACATTTTGAAAACAAATGTGTTTCCGCTGAACCTGAATATTAAAAAATATATATTTATTCAGTACCTACATATTGTATGTTATTGTTGCTTTTCTTCAGTTCAAGTGGCTAACACTGATATCAGATTTTTCAAGCTGCCTATAAAGGCATCTGACACAACGACTGCCATGAGTGATTGCAACCGGGGCCAACGGATTGTAAAGCAAAGTTTGAGATATTTTTATGCCACTTGTAGTCAACCATCCCAGTGGGGACCGCGCACGGATGTTTATTGTTTACTGCTGTTTTAAGGTATAAAGAAATAGCTTTGCTCAACCTATTTTTTTTTTCTTTTTCAGGAGAACCAGATCCCTGAACGCCCCATCGCCCATCCAACAGTTCGGACCATGCGGCAGAATAATGAAGAACTCTGCTATGGTAATGTAAGTATTGATACCAGTATTCTATCTGTTGAATATAATATACATTATGATCCTTACTAATATTATAAATGCGAAAGTGAGTTTGTTTGTCTTTGTTACGCTTTAACGCCCTATCTACTGAACCGACCATCATGAAATTTGGCATACACATAGGTCAGGGTTAGGGTCCTGAGAAGGGCATAGGCTATATATCACGCGAGTGAAGCCGCGGGTAACAGCTAGTGATAAATAAACGAAGGAGGGCTGCGAAAACGGGACAGATCACAAGAAGATGGCGTAATAAGTTGGTTGGGTATCGTATGTATGAGTGGACATAGGTAGACCTCTCCCAAAGATTTCCAAACTGACTGACAGCAGTGGTTGTTATGATGATGAGTGATTAACTAACTAGTACCCACGATGAGGTTTTTTTTTCTTTTTATTGATTGTAAACAACACAGTAAATACAATTATTCAATATTGGTAATTAAGAAATAATTATGTTTGAACTTAACGTAAAACGTAACCCAAAGATTAGACGTGCGTCTGATTTATAATCGGCCCCAATGAAGATAAGAATGAAGATGTTTGAACACAGCTTACCATAGATTACTCAAAAAATACAATTATTTCGAGCTAACATTTGAGAATGTTGCATACAATTTTAGTCACGAATTTTTCTTGTGAAAGTAAAGCCAGATGTTATTGTGATATCTATGCTATTAAAGAGGACTGGAAACAAAAAGGAATGGTCTTAGCCCAGCAGTGGGATAACCAGGCTACTAAATAAATAAATAATTAACATTAGTTATTGATTGAAATAGAATCATACAAGAAGTACCTATCTAATAAAATAACCAATTTTCTGAATAAAAACTAAACATTTACAGAATATATATTTTTCTAAACAAAACCTACATTGAAAAATATATGATAAGATCTGGAATAATTTGATATTCATGAAGGTCATGTTTTGCCATTGACATTTGTTTCCTTTGATCATGTAAGGCAATTTATTAATAATTTTTAATGTTCGGTAGACATTTTTGACAGTACTTCTCACTTGTCAAAAATGTTTTCAGAAAATTTTCAAGAAAATTATAGCTACTACCAAATACGTATTTTTCAGACGTCTCACAATAAATGTCAAGCATTATTTTGAGTGACAACAAACAGTATTTAAGCATATAATGTCTTGCGAGTGTAATTAGAAATGCTAATTGATGCAAATTACCTGTTACCCATCCAGTCGCGACGGAATCACAGACTTTTTGCTGACTAATCGTAATCGACGTTTTTATGTGGCATTGTCTTCTAATGTATTGTGGCATTGTCACCAAGGCTTGGCTGTTTCAGTGCGCCGTCGATAAAGTTTATATCGCGCTTCAGTTTGTCGATTATTGGCCGAACAGCAGTTGAAGGGAAGCAATTGTTCGCTTCCGCATGTCACTTGTCTGCTTTCCTTACTTGACAACAACAAGTGTGACTTAATTTTTAGCTTTAATGTGGCATTGTATTCTAAATGCATGCATTATTGCATTGACCCCACGGCTTGGCTGTTTCAGTGCGCCGTCGATAAAGTATATATCGCGCTTCAGTTCGTCGATTATTGCCTGAACAGCAGTTGAAGGGTTTATAGAGCAATGTGTTCGCTTCCGCGTGTCACTTGTCTGCTTTCCTTCGTTGATAGCAACGAGTATGACGTAATGTTTAGCATAGCATATGTCATTTTCTTCGAAATGCATGTATTGTGGTATTGTTACCACGGTTTGGCTGTTTCAGTGCGCCGTCGATAAAGTTTATATCGCGCTTCAGTTTAATTCAAAGACTTGGACTATGCCAACGGGCTATAAACAACAAACGTGTCGTTTAATGTTTACTTGTTTGTTTGGGCGTGAATTATAGCCTACTAGCTGTTACCCGCGGCTTCGCCCGCGTGATATATAGCCTATGTCCTTCTCAGTACCCTAATCTATATGTATGCAAAATTTCATGATGATTGGTTGAGTAGATTCGGCGTGAAAGCGTAACAAACAAACAAACAAACTCACTTTCGAATTTAAAATATTAGTTAGGATTTCACCCGCAGATAAATTAGCTTTATATAGGTAAAAAAAAATTAAAAAATCTGTTCCGTATTTCGGTGTCTATTCGATTTAACAATTAAATAATTCCTCTTTATAATATTTTTCATCATCATCATCATCATCATCAAAATAATTAATAATAGTTTGAAAACTAAAAAACACGCTTTTAGCACGCACTAAAAATTACAATATGTATTGTCATCAGAGCTTGTGCAAAAATTCATCCTAATCGAAGACCGGAAAGTGGGTCAAATTAAGATTTCAAGATTTTCTTACAACCATAGTTAACAAGTGAAGCTAATAAAAGCGTGTTAATTATCCCAATGCGCATATATTTTTTCTTGAATAGTCGTAAAACATGACAAAAATGTTATTGCATTGAAGTGGAAAAGCCACGATAATGGATGCAAATTACTTGTAATGCATCCTGTAGTCAGTAGACACGGAATCTTTTTTGCGTCGTAATCATATCTTAACAACGACGTTTTTATATATAATTGTACTTTTTTGTTCAAAAAGCTATAAACACAAGTTACAAAACAAGAAGTTACGTCTTATAGCGGCAGACATAAATTACAATAATAGAACATACGATTGAATGATTTTATCGACAAAAACATAATCATACGTAAGTGCATGCTAGTTGGGAAAATGTATGCACTTCAATTTAACCTGCTTTATAGACTCAGCTATACATGCTTAGTGTGACCTTGTCAATCTATTCAGAACTGGGCTGTTGTAAAAGATGTTTGGTTAGATTATTTATTGGCGTAATCTAATATATTTTAACCCTCAAGGGAGTTATAAATTTCACAGGTTAATCTGTCAGGAATTGTAGCTGCGAAACGGTTAGTTTAAATGCGGTTTTCTTTATTTGAAACTCAAGCAAGCTATCATCATCAGGTCTTTTATTATAATAGTCTTTACTTTACTGCAGGAGCACGACCCTCTCTGTACAACTTACAGTCTTATTTCTACTCTCCCGGGAACCACACGGCGAATTAGCAGATTAGCTCCTTAGCTATTGTTAGTGGAAGTTGGACCACTTTGAACAGCCATAACAGAGCATCTGAAACATAGATTTTGTACTCAAATGATTTACATAGACGACATAATGATATGACTTTAGAAGTATGTTCAGGAAAGTACTAAGTTACTGAGATAAGTTGCTTCGAAACTTTCAGGCAGATCCAGGACCCTGCGTCGCAGCGGCTGACGTGGTACAAGCCCCCGCTGACGGTGCTGGTCATCAAGAAGGTGCACGACGCCACCATCCTCACGCCGTTCGTGCAACTTGTGCATTGGCTGGTTCATGTAAGTAAATAGGTGTTGCAGTGGTGAACACGCCAGCCTGTTACACGAGAAGACTTAGGTTCGATCCCCGGTCAGGTCTTGATGAGAAATTATCTTTTTCAGATTGGCCTGGGTCAAGGATGTTTATCTATATACATATCTATTATAAGATATATTATCGTTGAGTTTATTTTTCGAAACAAGTTATATGTCCCACCGTCTTACCACAGATTACTAATTAGTTACTATGTATCTTACTAAATCTGCGCCCCTCAACCGTATTAGAAAACGTGAGATTTGCAAATCGTATCCACCAACATAACGGTAGTGATTGTAACACAGTTTTCGTGATCGTCTAGTTAGTTCGCAAACTGGTTAAAACCCCATCAACTCTTTTGAAGGGTTGTTAAACAGTTTGCGAATTAACCCAACAACATCTACTTTTTGCCGACAAGTCCATAATTAGCTCAGGGTGTATTGGCGAACTTGCACGAAAATTAGCTAGTTTCTTACTGATTATGAAAGTTTCGTTTGAAGTTATAAGAAACTATTTAAGATACTTTGAATTCGTTATCGATACATTAAGTTTGGATTAAAAAATTAAAATAATATGTAAACACAAAAAACTTAACGTTAAATTATTTTTTATAAATATCGAATATGACGAAAATCTCCCATAATTTGTACCTTCCGGTGTTCTTTCAAAGATTCCTTATTCCATTTTTATGAAGTCCCACCTGACGTATTAAATGTGGTAAAAATTTTAAATATAACAAGATATAGCAAAAGATTCTGACTTAAGTCATTGCCATTTTCATACGGTTGGAATAATGCAATTTACATCTTCTGTATTTTAATCATATGTCTAGATTAACGTAACCACTGAAAAGTCTCTAAATTTTAAATGGCACCAATGAATCACTCCCCAAATACAGCTGCATTTCCTTGAACGAGAACTGAGTGAATTTACAGTTCATTGTCGTCCCATGTGCGTGGGAGGTCCATTTGACCACAGTTGTTTTCAAATTGGGGTAAACCTATTATAGAGCGACTGCTTTAAAAGTGGTTAGTGATTCATTAGGAATACTGAGTCACAATGACTTCTTTTTAACTTGTTAATTGGTCATTTGGCAGTGCGTGCAGGTGCTAGGACACAAAGGGCAAGATAATAAGTGTGCTATTGTCAGGGGGGTGGCACCACAGGAACAAGAGATTTCCGAGCTGTGGCCCCATCTGTTCATATTCTTCTTGCTTCGGCCGACTTGAGTCCGGAGTCTGTTCAAGGACTTCCAAGTCAACCAAGGTAGATCATGGCCAGAGGGGAGATGCTCTGATAGTGGGATAAGGGATGCTGTTGGATATGTCGCCTTTTAGATTTTCAGCCTGGATTTATTATGTACTAAGTATTTTATATTATTTTTATTTTCAGGACAAAAGCATGGTGGTGTTCGTGGAAGCCGCCGTCCTAGATGATACTCTACTAAAAGAATACGGTGACTTCACGTCGGTTCGGGAGAGGTTGATGACCTTCCGAGCGGGCACCGATGACCTCACAGATAAGATCGACTTCATCATCTGTCTGGGGGGAGACGGGACTTTGCTACACGCTAGTTCGCTATTCCAGGTAAGATTTCTAAATAAAGAACATAAAATTACTTATCGCTTTACCCCTTAATATACAAAGAGTTTCTGCCAGTCTTGGGAGGGTTGATGACCTTCCGTGTGTGTACTGATGGCCTCTTAGATAAGATTGACTTCATCGTCTGTCTGGGAGAAGACGGGACGCTGCTACTCGCTGTTTTGTTTTCTAGTTAATAATTATAAAAATACCTGGCTTTTACTCACATAAATATATGTAAAGTATCATCTTGGTTATCATTATTGATGGCAGTTGTTTGGCTACATCAGATGGCTTTAGCTGAAATCTGTTGGTGTTGACCACTGACAAACAAAACATCAAATATCGTCTAAAAAAGTAAAGTAAAACGTCAATTCGATGCTTAGTTTTGGCGTGAGGTGAAATACATATTTAGAGACGGATACTTGATGTTTTGTTCTTCGTGTGTGTCAGTGGATCCGTATCCGTACGACAAGAATAGAGAGAATTCACCAACTCCTCTCTTTAACATGTCATATAGATCATAACGTGAACGGCCTAACGTGATCACTATCACGTTAACGGACGAGCCACTGCTTAAGACTGCACACTTTCACAACTGTTTTATTTGCAATCGATTCAGGCGTTACTTTGCGGAAGGTATGGCGGATGCCCCTAAACTAATTTAAATTATTGTTTGCGTGTTTTTTTGCTCCTTCAGCAAATTATTAGGTACTCGCTTCTTATACGTAGTTGATTTTAACCTTTACTAGTGAAGATAACTTTGCAAGTAAAGGTCAAACTGTTGCTGTTGAAGAAAGAAGTGAAGAAGAAGTTAATAACGTAATCGTCTCTCTTTCAGCAATCTGTCCCACCTGTGATGGCATTCCACTTAGGGTCCTTAGGGTTCCTAACGCCTTTTGAGTTCAACAACTTCCAGGACCAAGTTATGAACGTTTTAGAAGGTAAGGAACAACTATTTAACTTACGCGTCTATTAACTTTTATTGAGTCATACTTTAACCTACCGTCTTTTCTCGACCTCTGTGGCGCAGTAGTTATCACGCCAGCCTGAGGTACGAGTAGTCCCGGGTTCGATGCCCGATCAAGTCATAATAGAAAACCTCTGCAAACATTGCAAATTCATACTTTGTAAATATAGGTAAAAATTTAGCAGATAAAGTGAAAAGACAGTCGCCTATTTCACCTTCAAGTCCAACCCCCTGCCGTTCCCTCAATTCATTTGTGTTACTACACACAGATGAAACTGAGGTAGAAGCGATTATTTCGAACTTAAGGGATAGCTGTGCCACTGGGTGGGATAATATATCTAATCAAATTCTCAAACATATCCTTGTCCACCCACTAACTCATATTTTTAATAAATGCCTATCAGAAGGAGTATTTCCTAGATGTTTGAAAAAAGCCGTCGTAGTTCCTATTTATAAATCTGGTGACAAAGACCAAGGGTCGAACTATAGACCTATTTCATTACTGCCTTCTATCTCAAAGCTTTTGGAAAAAATAATAAACAACAAACTTATTACTTATTTGGAAAAGTACAATTTATTATCAGACATGCAGTTTGGTTTTAGGTCCAAGTTATCAACAGCGGATGCTGTTCATAGTTTAACCGATTATTTAGTACAGGAACTCGATAATGGCAAACAAACTATAGGAATATTCCTTGACCTTGCAAAAGCTTTTGACACCATTTCCATCCCCATCCTATTGCGCAAGCTCGAAAATATAGGTGTAAGAGGGAATGAGCTTAAACTCTTCGAAAATTATTTAGATGAACGCACCCAGTGCGTCAAAATAGGCAATATATTTAGTTCCGACCAAAGAAATATGTGTTTTGGAGTTCCCTAAGGAAGTATCCTAGGCCCAATATGGCGAGTGCGTAAGTTAAACCATTGAGATCGATACCAGGATAAGTGATGATTTATTAGAAATGCTACTCATAACTTATATACTAAGGAAATATACATAGGTATCGCATTGGTAGGGGAGATCGCTGATTTAGGAATACGTGTATATTCTTACGTGATGTACGTGTCTTGCTAAGTTAACAATATTTAAACACTTCCTGCAGGTACATCACGTTCGTATTCCTAAGGTCGCAATAGTACTCCCCCTTTTGTGAAAAATAAAAACAATTAACAATAAAATTAACAAAAATGTAAAAACTGTAGCGAACGCAAATATACTAAATATATCCATCAATTGCATAGTGCACGTGCTGAAAAACGCTGTGTAGGCAAATATTTCTGCGCGGCAAATTATGCGTTTATGCATTGACATTGACCCTGTGTATGGGTATTTCTTCCTTATAGTTGGTAGATATTGAAATATCTCTTATGTTCTCAATATGGTCTTGATGACAGTCTGAGCTTCTCGTAGAGATACGTTTTCACTTGCCAGTTGCTTCAATCCCAGTGAGTCGGGAGATAATTTCTGCTTGCTCGTAGTCTTTTGTGAGACTGTAGAGAGCGATGTCGACTAGCGCCGGTGGAAGTCCTGCCGAAATGCTCCGCTGAAGAGTGGCCACTCTTTAAAAATTTCTAAGCGTGAGCTCGGCGGCTGTGCCGGACGTTATAATTGTCGAAAATAAACATTGTGGGTGCTCTGCTCAGGACCAGGAGCTCGGTGCGTCGGCAGCTGTGGCCCTGAAGTATGACCCGTTTGCTGGCTTGCTCTTGAGACTGCTTGCTGTGAACCATTTGCTGCATCTTGAGAGACGTAATTTTCAGTTAAAGTAGTGCTTCTGTGATCGCCATTTTACTTTAATGTTTTCCTGTCAATATGTTGATCGCTGTTCCATCTTAAAGTTGTTCGCTCTTTTGCTTGCAGGCTTCAAAGTTATCAATTTATTGTCCTTGTTTGCCATGAAATCTATGTCATCATATAGATATCAGCTGTTCACGTTGCGTAATTGTTTCTATTGTATTTAATAATTTCGTTGATCCTCTGTGACATCATTTTCTTTATAATTCTGCCGCTCGCGATGAATTTTTCTACTGTGCATGCGCTTTCTTATTTTTCTTGAAGTTGACGGCTACAGCTTGCGGTTGCGCTGATATTTCCCGGATTTTTCTTTGCCTCGGGGCGGGGTTGTCCATTGTGGTTGCCTGGTAGTTCCTGTGCCTCCTGTTTTATAAGTTTATGACCGTTCAGCTATGGTGCAGGATTCGATCAATGAATCGTGTGAGCCGGTGTTGATTCCTTTTTTCAGCGTGGTTGGAGCCATTTTTGATGGTCCTTGTTGTCCTTGTGGTTCTGGTTACTGCCGGAGTTCCTCTTGCATTTTCAAACCGGTGAGACCCGCTTGTGGGAAGCCGGTGAAAATGTGCACGTTGATTTATTCGTTCTTCAGGCTTGCGTCGTTTGGGTCTTCGGTTGAGGCGCGTATCCATCGCGTCGGACTACATCACGACGGCCTGATCACGTCGGTTAGATCACGTCGGGTAATCACGTCGGGTAATCACGTCGGGGTCACCAATTATGGCGAGTGCGTAAATTAAACCATTGAGACTGATACCAGGAATAAAGTGATGCTTTATTAGAAATGCTACTCATAACTTATATACTAAGGAAATATACATAGGTATCGCATTGGTAGGGGAGATCGCTGATTTAGGAATACGTGTATATTCTTACGTGATGTACGTGTCTTGCTAAGTTAACAATATTTAAACACTTCCTGCAGGTACATCACGTTCGTATTCCTAAGGTCGCAATACCCAACACTGTTTTTAATCTACATCAATGACCTGTGTAATTTAAATATAAAAGGGGGGAAAATTATCTCGTATGCCGACGACACAGCTCTTTTGTTTTCCGCTAACTTAGTTGATGAAGTATATAACTATGCGCAACATGGTTTAAACGTTGTAAATTATTGGCTTCAGCAACACCTACTAACTTTAAACACAGCAAAAACTAACTTTATTCCGTTTTCCATGCGTCATTTGCAGTCATCTCACTCAAACATGAAAATATATGCACATCACTGCACAAACCCAACGACTAACACGTGCGACTGCCCTGACATCTCTTTCACAGAAAAAACAAAATATCTGGGTATTGTAATTGACAAAACTCTTTCTTTCAAACATCATATTGAAATCTTAAATGGCAGAATCCGTAAGTTAATATTCGTATTCAAAAAACTACGTTCTATCGCGGACTCAAAAATAATTAGGCAAGTTTATTTTGCCCTATGCCAGTCAGTTTTAACTTATTGTATTACATCCTGGGGTGGCATAGCCAAAACATCATTACTAACTATTGAAAGAGCTCAGCGAGCCATTCTTAAGGTTTCAACTTTCCGCCCTTTCCTTTTCCCTACAGAACTTCTCTATAAATCCTGTAAGGTACTTACAGTTAGACAATTATTTATATTAAGCACAATCCTCAAACAGCACGCCACACTGCCTTTCAGCACTCAATTTACTAACAAAAGACGGCAGGATATTGTTTGCAAACAGTTACAAATAAAACATGCCTTCTCCTCTCGGTTCTTTCTATTTCTAGGTCCACTGCTTTACAATAGACTTAATAAAAAAATAGGTTTTTACCCCTTTAATTATAGAGCTGCTAAAAAAGTTCTGCGAGAAGCCCTTCTAAATATGTCATACGATGAAACAGAGGAATTACTAATAGTTTTAAAATAATGTGTGTTTCTATTTAAATGTAATTTAAACTCCAAGTGTAATTGTTTATTTTTTTGTTTTCCAGTTTTTAAGTACAAATAAGTATTGTAACGCCTGAAACACAGGATGATTATCATCCTAGCTCAGGCACCATTCTTTCATATTTCCTTTTATTTATTAACAATGTATTTTAAAATGTTTAGCTCTTAATTATTTGAATAAAGATTTATAAAACTTTTTTTCTAAACTTGCATGTGTACATTTGCAGGTCACGCAGCGTTAACGCTAAGGTCACGTCTGCAGTGTGTAGTACTCCGGAAGAGCACGGACAACAGCAAAGACAAGAAGAAGCCCACTACCATACTAGTACTAAACGAGGTCGTGGTCGATCGAGGTCCGTCGCCCTACCTGTCCAATATAGACTTGTTTTTGGACGGGAAACACATCACTTCGGTACAGGGAGACGGTAAGACCACTTTAGAGCACAGAAAATCTTAAATTTGAATCTCACTTATGATGTGTGTGTCACGTGTCAGAAGTGGGATGCACAAGATTTTACACCATATAAGACTTGAGACAATAATAAGAGACATAAGAATTAAGCTAGTATTTAGCGTGGTTGTTCTAAAGTTATTAAAAACGTAATAAATTAATTTCTGCTATAAAGGTTCATAAATCCTATCTTAGGTAGTTTCAACTTCGATGTTGGGATTCGTTTGACGTTATCTAGTATGGGTTTTTGAGCCAAATCTTTAGGTATATTACTCAACAAAGGGCACCGAGATAGCTCAGCGGATTAGCTCTTTGAAGTGGTAGTGGGTGGGTTACATAGCGCGAAAAACCGGTGGCCAATGGGGCAAAAGGTTCTTGAATGGCGACCACACAGTTATCGTAAGTTCCTGACGAAGGTCGCAGATAGGCGCTGGTTGCAAGTCGCTTCCGACCGATTGTACTGGCAATTCTTGGGGGTGGCCTATGTTCAGCCGTGGACATCATGTATCTGAGATAATGATGATGTTCTTAATTGTGCAACATGTAATTTAGTATAATGCATAGCGCGCAATCATGCAAACTTTAATACTCTATGTCGCAGGTCTGATCGTATCAACGCCGACGGGCAGCACGGCGTACGCCGTAGCGGCGGGCGCCAGCATGATCCACCCGTCCGTGCC
The DNA here is from genome assembly GCA_963082605.1 of Rhodophaea formosa. NCBI lineage: Eukaryota > Metazoa > Arthropoda > Insecta > Lepidoptera > Pyralidae > Rhodophaea > Rhodophaea formosa. Next base: position 6,367,679 of record OY720218.1, on the reverse strand, counting down.
CGCCATCATGGTCACGCCCATCTGCCCGCACTCGCTGTCCTTCCGGCCCATCGTGGTGCCCGCGGGGGTCGAGCTCAAGGTAACCCCTTTCATCTCAATCGCTAGGATATATTTTGTACACAGGGTCAGACGATATGAAGCAGGATAAATCCACCCGTCCGTGCCCGCCATCATGGTCACGCCCATCTGCCCGCACTTGCTGTTCTTCAGGCCCATTGTAGTGCCCGCGGGGGTCGAGCTTAAGGTAACCCCTTTCATCTCAATCGCTAGGATATATTTTGTACACAAGGTCAGACGATATGAAGCAGGACAAATCCACCCGTCCGTGCCCGCCATCATGGTCACGCCCATCTGCCCGCACTCGCTGTCCTTCAGGCCCATCGTGGTGCCCGCGGGGGTCGAGCTCAAGGTAACCCCTTTCATCTCAATCGCTAGGATATATTTTGTACACAGGGTCAGACGATATGAAGCAGGATAAATCCACCCGTCCGTGCCCGCCATCATGGTCACGCCCATCTGCCCGCACTTGCTGTTCTTCAGGCCCATTGTAGTGCCCGCGGGGGTCGAGCTTAAGGTAACCCCTTTCATCTCAATCGCTAGGATATATTTTGTACACAAGGTCAGACGATATGAAGCAGGACAAATCCACCCGTCCGTGCCCGCCATCATGGTCACGCCCATCTGCCCGCACTCGCTGTCCTTCCGGCCCATCGTGGTGCCCGCGGGGGTCGAGCTCAAGGTAACCCCTCTCATTTCAATCGCTAGGATATATTTTGTACACAGGGTCAGACGATATGAAGCAGGATAAATCCACCCGTCCGTGCCCGCCATCATGGTCACGCCCATCTGCCCGCACTCGCTGTCCTTCAGGCCCATCGTGGTGCCCGCGGGGGTCGAGCTCAAGGTAACCTCTTTCATCTCAATCGCTAGGTTACATTTTGTACACAGGGTCAGACGATATGAAGCAGGATAAATCCACCCGTCCGTGCCCGCCATCATGGTCACGCCCATCTGCTCGCACTCGCTGTTCTTCAGGCCCATTGTAGTGCCCGCGGGGGTCGAGCTCAAGGTAACCCCTCTCATCTCCGTCGCTTGGATATATTTTGTACACAAGGTCAGACCATATGAAGCCGGATAAATCCACCCGTCCGTGCCCGCCATCATGGTCACGCCCATCTGCTCGTACTCGCTGTCCTTCCGGCCCATCGTGGTGCCCGCGGGTAACCCCTCTCAATCTACAGTACTTCGTGAGGATTTACTTACATAGGGCAGGTGTGGATCAGATGAGCAGGACAAATTCGTCCATCGGTGCCCAACATCATGGTCTCAGGGCTATCAGAGGACCTCACGTAATTGGTGGGGAATTCATCATCACCATCAATCCTTAATGGTTCCGTACAGTACGTTTTAAAAGGAATTTTCTTTCTCTTACGCTAATGTTATGGGTTTCTTCAAAAAGAGGTGAAAATTTTCGATCATTTTCGGGTACCTCAGTCTTCAAAGTAATGTTTAACTGAGCTTAATACTAAATACTAACTCAAGACTACTGACCAAGGAGTGTGATTATCGCTGGCGCGCTACTAGAGATGCCGTTCCAACACATGTCATATGAAACAAACGTATCCACGGGTGGCACCGTTTTGGGTTTCAAGGTGGTTGTTGAATATGAAAAAAAAATCTACATTTTTTTACTTGACTGTGATATTTCACGTCAGAATTTTGTTTATTAACCTTTGTAATGTAATTATGACACACAAACTGACAGGCCGAGTTTGCGACTTTCGCCTACCGGGCGCGGGTTGTCACGCGGTATTATTATTATTACTTTCGTCTCTAGTTGGGCGCGAGCGACATTCCATGCTCTGTGGTCAAGATAAAATTTAGACTACTTTGCCGTATGAAACAGGACGGTTCCCATTTTAAAGAAATTTTTATCCCTGCCAGTTTATCGTATTATATTGTTATTTTATATAATTTTCTTGTATTTTACTGACAATTTTTTTTTTCAGATTCTTCCAAAAAAGTTTTATTACTTTATAATATACTTTATGTTCACTTTGTTTTACTCACTTGCACTTATACTATGAAGAAATTTACACAAGTAAAATTATTATAAAGTATCATGCATAACGGCTATGTCGTAGCCACCTTACCCAAGCACGTATTAAACAGTTGTATCATAACCCCTTTACGAATATGACAAGGATGATACAATATAACCGTTTGACGTAACCGTCACTAAAAACGCCATAATTCCTAAGTAGAAACTTAACACTGCAAATTTTAGTTTCCAGTTTTCCCATTGCTTCCCAAATGTCCCACTCTAAAGTCCTATGTTGACATATCATGACATTTTAGATCGCACTATCACCGGAGGCGCGAAACGCGATGTGGGTGTCGTTCGACGGCAGGAACCGACAAGCCCTGCAGCACGGAGATAGGTACATACTGCCTATACGACTGGACGTAGACTCCGCTTGACGTTTTACTTCTGATAATGTAAACTAAAATCGACTTTATTGCAATGAGTATAAGTCTGATATTTATGCTAATAGATACTGCGCAAAGCTAATTAGTAGGTATGTAGATGTCGCTGCATACGATCTTTCGTAACAAAAATATGAATATCTGCATAAGAATAGCAAAAAATCATTAGACCTTTTGTTAAAAAGTGTATAAACCTTATATTTATTCCCTTGACAAAAGATTTTTGGGTATTTTGCAAGCCTAAGCCTTATCGGTTTGTCGGAAAATAGCTGAAATAAATATTTCAATAGTATGATTTTTTTTTTAAAGTCAAAAGTCCATACATTTGACACTTTGTTTCGGAACGACCGTTAATAACGCCACTTTTGACAGTTGCCATGACCATTGCTAGACTGCATGTCTGGCAATGGTTTACATAGATGTTGCTGATAAAACATCATTGTCGCTCGCGTTCATTTTACTCGAATTACCATCTCGTTCTCTCAGTTTCCATATAAAGCAGAACATTGTGCTCTGCTAACGTATGAAAACTAAGCCTTAACTATGCGTGTGGTAAAGATATGGGTTAGTCCATTATTGACATGCGATCTGACAACGAGAATAAAACTAACATTGTACTCCAAAAGCATTAATATACTGTAATATCAATTTTATTTTTATTGCAATAAAGACTATTTTAGTTTATTTTGTCAGATGTGAAATAACAGAACGGAGTGTAGACCCTTGACACGCTTCCATATGCTTGTGTAGACCGCTTATTGTAACCTGTAGTGAAACCACCTCAGTGTAGTTAGGATGTATCTTGTACATATGATATTCTCGACGCGGGGACGCGATGTTGAATGACGTGGTCTGGTTTTTTAAATGATCGATAAAGCCCTTTCTCGCATACTTCCTTTAATTCTATACCTAGAGTTAAGCGCACGTGTTATGGGTGAGATAAACAGGCCATGTGCTTTAGTCACGACTACAACTTTGCGATAGACTGGCAATATTTTACCTCAAATAAATACAGTACCGGCGTTAGCATTACTAGTGTCCTGGGCAAGATTTCAATGCCAAGATTTCCAAACCAGCGCCCCTGGCCCCTGGCCGCGGTCGCCCAACCGCGCCCCACACTAACGCCGCAACTAGTAAATCTGTAAATACATGCTAAAGTGACTCCGATCAAATATTCACATATTTGATTGAAGTAAAGGGAATAGCAGTTGCGGACGAATTCATTAAAACTCTGTGAAAACGTACGCTTGTTGATCGTTTCACTTATACCGCGTGCCTAACCCGCACAAATAACAATTAAATCGTTGTAAATCAGATCACCGTTCAACTTCGTTCAACATTTAATGATTTAAAAAACAGCAGAAGCTGTTTTTCCTCCAAACTAAGGCCCATTCTGGAGTATGTCTTTGAGATATGAGGGCTTGTTTCAGATAACGCCTAGCCTAGAAGCGCGAAACTCAGCCAGTGTCTCTTTCGACGGCCGCTCGCAGCAGACGCTGAGGCCGGGCGATAGGTAAATCTATGGGACGCATTAGAAACACTTCTAGTTGCCATTTACTGTGTTGAATGCTGTCGTTGACCTACGGCTACTTGTATCTTTTGCTTGCACAAAGGACTTTATATTTTAGCAGGACTGAGTACCCATAGTAACTTTTGGCATAAAAAAATACTGATTCGTGTCCCGCTCGTACATATGCAATTGTATAAACACTATGGTTATAGTTACGAGTATATAATAGATTATTGTTTATGTGCAAGCGGGACACCAACCTGAAGCCTTTCCGTCTCACGGTCAACCATATGACCATATATCTTTGCACAGAATTATGATCTCTATTATAAGAAACATGAGGGTTAATAACGAATATCAAAATTTAAACAAATCTATCAGGGTACTAAGGATAAGACGCTTACTACATAAATGGCTTGCACACATTTATGTATTCTTGTAGTGCTGTCCCCTATACTCAACCGTTTCACCTTATGCCAATATGAATTTGTGGTTACCAACAGATATCTAAATACGCGTCAATGTCCGCTATGTGACACGCTAAATGGCAACTAGCGTAACTAATAAAGAATTTTTTCGTTCATGGGGAAGTATCGAGGTGGTCATAGACATTAATCATGCTTCTAACATGCCTTTTTGCTATCGCCAAGTATCCATTTACTTTTACTAATATTCAAGTACTATTAAACTTGACATTATTTTAAATATTTTTTTTAATTTACAGCTTATATGTAACGACGTCCGTGTACCCGGTGCCGTCGATATGTGCTCAAGATCAAATCTCAGACTGGTTCGACTCGCTGGCTGAATGCCTGCACTGGAACGTTCGAAAGAAGCAGAAGCAGATAGACGAGCTCAGCGACATGACGCACTCCTCAAGCGACACGCTCGAAGAACTGGATAACAACCACCACGACGAAAGACCCGCAGATACATGACCAACATTCAAAAACAAATTTAATTTGGTTTTTTATTCATATCACTCAAAAGGGCATTCGTCGTGGACATCCGCGTCTGGCGTTCAAGTGTTCTACAGAGAACCATTGTATAAATATGAGGTGTATGAATGGATAAGAATATTTTGCTTGGTGTGCGGTAGGAGTGTGATTTTGTGATATTGCTATGACATACATGTTCAAAGTTAAGTAACATTCCCTCGGACAATAAAGTATGATTTTGTTATGTCTTTCATGGGTATGTGTTGTTCCTGTTTTGTTGAGTAATTTAATGTATAGTTTCAATATTTTTTTCAAATGCACTGCGCGTGTTGACGATAGGATTATCAAACAACTTTTTTACTGCCATCTTTGTCATACTTATTATAATGACAAATATAGCTTTAAAAATACTATGATCCCTATGCTTAGTCGAAGCGCAAATTCTTATTTTATTTTTATGATCTGCTCAATCGGTATATATGGAATTATGTATGTATTTAAACACTTTATCTATTAAGATGATAATGTTAAAGATACAGACTTTTGTTCCAATAAAGGTGCTACCAAGTTTACAGTGCCAATAAATGAATATAATATTAAGGTATCTTTGGTGTTCAGCGGGAGCACAAAGGGTAGTTAGATTATTTATCTCAAAATATTCATGAAGCTTTTATACCGGGATTGGATATTATAGATATTAAGGAAATTTGAACCGTAATATCTAAACACCAAGGAACTTTATTTATTTTTTACAAAATGATTTATAGGTTGACTGTGTCAATACTTAAAGAAAATATAAAATGAATTCTATGATTTCTGAATATTATGTTTGGTGTTTCACAATTTGTTAAATGAATGTATGTATATAGAATGTTTTATTACAAATTATACAAATTTGACTTTACTACTGGTTTCCTTTATTTTTCTTCCCATTAAGTTCATCAGTATTGCTGATGAAAGAAACATTCCCTGATTTTTGCAAGGTTTACTTCTACTTCTATGCCCATAGTCACTAACTGACCTTATTTGAATAGAATATCGGAAGGATTGAGAAAGACAATAATTCCAGTTTGAGCTGGAGAGTGATCATATCTCCCAAGCTGGACTAGAAGAGAGAAAAAAACGAAGAATGTAACAGGTGCTTCTCATCCCGCACACGCTCAGACCACAAAAACCGATCTAAGGAATAGGCTAAAGTATGAAGAATTTGACTTATACGTTACAATATCAGATTATGCAGCCTATAATCAAAATTAATCCTATGCGTTAAGATGTGCCCTTTAGATCCTAGGGGTCGTCCATTAATCACGTGAGGCTTGAAAAGGGGGGAGGGGGATCGGAAAAAATCACAAAATATCACTAGGGGGAGGGGAGTGTAGTAAAATATCACGTGTATTTATTTTTTCCTCAACTGCGCGATTTCCAAACGGCGTGTAGTGTAATCTTTATTCGCCGTTGTCGTTCTGTCCGAAATTTTTATCATGATCCTTAAATGTCTAAAATAAAATGAGGTTATACTTTATACCTATTTTATAGATAATGTTCTAAAAACTTTTAGGTTTTTTGTAGGTACTAAAAATACACGTGATATTGGGTGGGTTAGGGGGGGTTCAAAAATGCTTAAAAAAACCTCACGTGATTAATGGACGGCCCCCTATGGGCCTTGGCGCAAGCAACAAGGACGTGATTAGTATGTGGTACCTATGTAATGATATACTTACATATCATCATGCCTACTAGATTTATCGTCAGAAGTTGACGTTAAATTGTTACGTAATTGAATGAATCATATTGTTTTTGTCTAACTAGTGTGTAAAAAAAAGAAGGGGAACCGTTTCTAGTCACAATTGATACTCTGAGGTCACTCTAAGGTCTATCTAGGTTCTAGACCAGAGAACGAAAACTTGTATCTAAAATATGTATCTCTCTGAGATAATGTAATCGAGACTTTATGCAGCCAGCGTCACTTTCAGAAGAAATAATTATAGACTTCTGACGATATGTACCTTTAACTACATGCTAAAAAGTGAAGGTTAAGAACATTACACCCTTTTTGGTAATTCGGTAAAAAGAAAAGGTAAAAAGTTGATACGGCTTTACGTTTTGATTTCTCGGCCAATGAAGTAAATCAGAAAAATAAGTAGATGTGAATGTCACTCAAATGTCACTGTCACCGACGTAAAAATAATAACTAACCTCAAATGTTTTTCCATAAAAATAAACATCCTTTGAGGATCCATAATAGTTTGTAAAATAATAATTGTAAAAATTGCTGTAGAAAATGTCGAAGATCACCACTTTAATTAACTTCATGTCCAAGCGAAGTATTTCGCTAACAGTTCCACGAGAAGGAAAAAGGAATTTCCGAAAATTTGTAATCCCTAACAAGAGAGGTTCGTATCTCCACAAACAGAGGCAAGCAGGGCCTAATCCTGAATTGGAGATAGACAAGAGAGGAGTCCGCGATACAGGCTATACATTGAACGGACGATTCGTTCAAGTACCTGAAATGATACCCGAGTTGATTGTGCCTGACTTGAAAGACTGCGATCTGAAGCCGTATGTGTCCTACAAAGCTGAAGATGTCATCCAGAGCGAGTTCACAGCCCAGCAACTGTTTGACGCTGTATATAGTAAAAAGATTGTACTGGACTACAAGGCTGGGAAGCTGGATGCAGAAGGAATGCCACTTGAGCCATCGGAAGAGGAGAAATTGAAGCCAGAAGAAGCTGTGGCCAGAGCTAAGAGAACTGGCTCAGATATATTTTAGTTAAATCAGTAGATTTGTAAATAAGAATAGTGTTATTTCAATTAAAGTTGTTAGGTATTATCTCATCTTTTTCTTTCATACATTTATTCTTACCATTGTGTTGTAGCAGCAGTTGTATTATTCATTGGTAGCGTTTTATAAAAATAAATATTGAAGGTGAAGGATTGCAATTTTTCAACACTAGTTTGACTTTACACAGTTGCCGGAAGAAGAAATTTGCTTGTCACTAAATATAATATTGTCTTATGAGCAATATCCAGAATCATACAAAGATTCATAAGGAAGGAGACAAAACTCTTTAGAACTATATGTATACATTCTCCATTGGTCTACTTGTCCAAATGGTCCATATTACTTGTTCAATTGAGCGGATCATAGAGATGATCCAACAATGGACAGGAATACAGAGATGGACAAAATGGTTTTTTTTTTTTAATTTTAGATAACTACCATGTGCATTCCTGGAGCAGATTGGGGTGTTCCTCAAAGGGTTGGTTAGGTAACCCTAGGAATACGGGAGATCTCTGCATGCTATAAATTCGCTGGCCCCAAATTCTCAAGCTTATTATTTATATTTCACTTTATTTATTTACAATCTTAGGATTAGGTTTTTATAAAATTGATATAAAAAGTAAAATATAAAAATATAATACAAAACATAAAAACTTTATAAAAACCTAAACCTAGTTCGCCGCCAGCAGCGGGGCTGGGCTCAAGCTACCGGCGGTTAAGGCTGCAGAGAGAGGAACCTTTTGACTTTGACAATGCGTGCCGTGTCTAGAAGTACCGCCTTCTGTATCTGGCCCTTGATCCATCCATCCAGCGAGAGTCTCTTAAGATGATGGTTGAGACTCTTCGCTATAAGACCGTTATATTTATTATTTATTATTTGTATCTCTCTGAGACTCACGGGTGTTACCCCGGTCCTTTGGAAGGCTTGCGTGGGGATATAGATCCAACACGTAGAGGCCCTTTGGAGAAGTTGATGTAATGTAGGTCTCCAGCCAGAACCCATTCCTGGAAATACCAATGAATGATATGTCCTCGAACAGGTTTTGGCCAGAGGTGGGACTATTGTATTAGGAAAAGGGAAATTAATGGGCTATGGGGCTGAAATATGGGTGGACTTAATGCTGGGTTATTGCAAACGGTCGGACACCTGCCACAATCATGATAACTGACTACGATTGGCAGGTGGTGGCTTGCCGCCCACTAGATGGGCCCCTCAAAATAGCCGACGATTACTGCCGGCAAAAGGGGCAACACCGGTGCGGGCGACTCAGGGGTGTCGAGAGGTGTGCTGCGTTTTCTCCGAAGTTACTCGCGTCGTTAGGCCTTTAACACTTCCACCCCTGGAGCAACAGCTCTTACGACTCTTCTCTGGACGGCCAACTAAGGCAAGCCAGAGCTGAGAATCCTGCGAGCCCTCTTGGGTTTCCACCCCGACCGATGAAGACACGTCGGGGGCGAGGGCTCTGACCGACTCTCTGGAGCACTCGGGTCCGTGGTGTCGTTACTCACCAACAGCTCGCCACAAGCTGCCCTGCGGGCTTATTATTTATATTTATTATTATTATAATAAAAACATATTTATCAGTAATGAATCAGCACATGCTTATTGTGTTCGGAATCATTAAAAGAACAGAGATAAAAATTTATAAAAACATGCTGTACCTAGATCTCAATGGATACATTCAACGAAAATTGGTTTGAATGAGATATAGACAGCAGTTTTTGAGGTACAGTACATTTTCTTAAATCACAAACTTTGTTTTTCATACAAACACTATGATAAATAGTGGTATTTTGTGTGATCTATGCTTGCTACACGGAACTCTTCATGGGCAAGTCTGACACATACTCGGCTACCGAGTTTTTCACTTTATTTTTAAGTTGATTCCACTTTGACCACCTAGGTGATATCACCTGGGTGAACAAAGTACACTCGTTAAGTCCACGTTGTTCACCTCGGAATTTGATCACCTAGATGATATCACCTGGGTGATTAAAGGCAGCTTTCTTAGTGTACTTTGTTCACCTCGGAAGCATATCACCTAGGTGATCAACGGCGACCCTTCCCACGCTAGTGGGATTTGATCACCTTAAAATGCCAAAGATATTATGTGTTTTCAAATAACAGCATAATAATCAATTTTTTTTATTTGATCACCTATATGATTCCGAGGTGAACAAAGTACACTAAAAATCGCCTTTCATCACCTAGGTGATATCACCTGAACAAAGTGGACTAAAAGAGTGTACTTTGTTCACCCAGGTGATATCACCTAGGTGATCAAAGTGGAATAAACCACTTTTTTTACCTTAGTGCGTCAAAAAATACGTAACACTATCTCAGTGATACGGAGGAGCCCGATGGTCCAGTGGGTGTGAGCTCTATGAGCGCTTACGTATGTTAAGCAACCCCTGGTGCAGTCCCTACTTGGATGGGTGACCGCAAAGTGGCATAAAAATATCTTGAGCTCCTCCGTGCTTCGGAAGGCACGTGAAGCCGTTGGTCCCGGCTGTCATCGTTGATGGCAGTCGTTAAGCTATGTCAGATGCCTTAAGGCAGCTTGAAAAATCTGACACCAGTGTTGGCCACTTACACATACGAAAAACAAACAAGTGATAGGTACGTAATTTTTGAGTCTTTATACCTAAGTATAATGTTCATACACAATCCACCGAACGATTTGAAACCTTAGAGCGGCCGCATATTATCAGAAATCCCTGTTAGAAAAATTCTGACGCTCGCCGGAAGCTTGCCGGAAGCACCCCGCATACTATCAGAAATTTTGATCCGGCAGCTTTTGAGCCCAGTCGTGTTTCATCTGTATGCTTACGCACATCTACCTATATGAATGAAGATACGTATGTTATTGCTCTTAGCGCTTTTTTTATTTAAATAAAACAAATCGGCCAAGTGCTAGTCGGACTCGCACATGAAGGGTCCCGTACCATTATCTATACAACATTAGACTATCGGGCAAAAACTGCAACGAAAAACATGTTCTTAGTACGACCGCCATTAATATTTATTTAATTTTGATTTAATTATTTATTTTTAAAGCGATGAATAAACAAATAAATATTTTGTGAATATCTGAAGCGTCTACCTGTTGCCGTTATAAATAACGAGCAAAAGATGGCAAAAAAATCACGTTTGTTGTATGGAATCACCCCTTAATTATTACCTATTTTATTTTGATTCTAGTGTTTATTATTATAGCGGCAAAAGCAAATAAGTACCTACATCATCTATGAAAATTTTAACTGTATAGTAATCACGGTTTATGAGATACATCCTGGTGACACACGGACATCGAAATCTCGTAATTAGGGTCCCGTTTTACGCTTTGGAACCCTAAAAACCTTGATATTGAAATATGGATTTCAATACTTAATTAATATTTGGCATATTCGCTCCATATCTAAGTCTCTGTGTATTTTATTCTGGTAATTTTCATCATCGCGTTCCACAAACATGGATATTTTTACACATCGGCAATTAAATCTTGAATTAAGCTCATTTTCGTCAAAAACGTAGGTTCCTAAAATACAACCAAACACGTGTGGAGCGTACGGCGGCGGACGGTAAACTGACGCGAATTTCTGATAGTGTGCGGGGCCTAGTACAAAATGTATGGAAAACACGCCTTCCGCCATTTCTAACAGAAAAAATTCTGACGTCCGGCTGAGGTGCCATCCGGCGGGCATCAGAAACGGACGACCCGTTAGAATTTTTCTAACAGTGTGCGGGAGCTAATACAAAATGTATGCAGCGAGTGCCTTCCGGCGAGCGTCAGAATTTTTCTAACAGAAATTTCTGATAATATGCGGCCGCTCTTAATCGGTCGGTATATTCCTTCTTTTTCAAATAGGTACCTAACTGTTTATTTATTGAATTATTATATTGTAGTCCATTACGCATTTCGTATTTAATTAATTTATCAAGTTGTTACACAGGTTTGTGGAACAATGTCTGGGCAAAACTTGTCGTCACGTCGTGTTCGCTCGTTTTAATCATAGGTCATACACGCTTCACTCTCGCTTCATTAACTGCGTCTGCGTCTCAATTTGATAAGATATTACTTTCTTAGAGATCCTTACTAAAATTGCCATGAAACAGTTAAAATTTCAGAGAGCCAAACTTCAGCCAAAATGTTTCTGATTACTGTTTCTAAATAATCTTTAGAATAAACTATCAGTTTGCGAAAGTAGCTGTATAATCACACCTTAATAGGCTTTATATGACTCTTATAGTAATGTCTCTTTTTAGATTACATAATAGGTAATAACCAATGACAGGCACCATCAGTCGTAAGTAATTATCATATCTGCCTGATGCAAACGCAAGTTTACATATCCTTGCTGCTGAGCAAGTATTGTCTAACTAGAACTTTGCTAGTGAAAAACAAGGAAAAACCCTGAAAAACCATATACCTATTTAGTTAAGTTGGATGGAATGGGAGGTATATATTTTAGTAATCTAATCTACGTATGAATGTGCGCTATGTAGGAATGGTTCTAGCTGCATTAAAAGTAGGTAGGTACCTACTGTTGTTACTATATCCCATTCCCTCGATAGACTTTTACTATATACCTTAGAGAGTAAACATTATAGGTAACTATAAAATAAAGCGATGAAATTCGCTATTAGGTTTTAATTCCACCTTTTTATCTTCCACCAAAACAGACAGAACCCGTTCTAGTAAATTATTCACGCGCTAACAAATGAGTTGGACTTGGCGATAACAAGTTGAATATCTACCCGACAGCGGTAAATAAACAGCCACGATCATCTAAGTTTATCTCAAATATACGAGGGTTCATTTTAAACGAATATTCATTCGCACACATTTATCATTTAAACTAGAATCACCATTTCGCGCGGTTGTGAGGCGCGTGCGCAGTTCGACTCAATCAGGTTTCAACATATATCTAAACAAATATAATGGGAGGTAACTATTCAGCAATGAATCCAATGGACGTGTCTGTCCCGGACTTGCCGAAATTATTAGAAAGAGATGGATATTTGAAACCATATGAACGGGAAATAAGGCGCAGGTAAGTCAGAATTATAATTCATTAAATTTGTATAATTTTTTTTACGTTTTTTGCGGTATTTAAGAGCTAAAACATTTTTATTTTAATAATTTTGAGGTTATCTCTGTGTTTACAATTTCTAACCAATGTAGCGCTGAAGCGCTTTCATACTTGCGCTCTGGTGTATTTCTTGTAGACAACTATATTTTAACAGTTATAGATTGTATAATTATATAAACTAAAAGAAACATACTTAAAATATAACCATACTTTATTGTCAAACGGACTTAATAAGATTATAGTCACATAATCGATACTAATGCAGCGTTAAGTTCCAAGTTTCACGTAAAGCGCTGTTAGCGCTCTTTTTACGCTTGACTACTTTCAATGTCAAACGTAAGGTCAATTTGATGCCTATTGATAGGTTAAAGTTGGAACACAACTTGAAAGGAATTCCGTTAGGAAAATAAGTATATATTTCGATCTTGAATGAATCAACGAAAAGGTAAAGATATTCTTTACCTCATGAATGGAAACCAATGAGCCACTGATTAGGTTTCTTAGATCGTATATCAATATCAACTTGTTATTCGCAGCCGCAACCGCAAGTGCTTCTGAATATTTACATGTGCCTTTTGAACACTATATCTTTGCATTGAAATCACATATTTTTAAACTTAAGGGAAAAAAACCACTAGTTGGATTTTTTTAGCATTTCCCTTGAAGGCCTTTTTTACATGCTCGGGAGGTACATTTGTTTCTTTTATCTTGTAACTACTTGTAGGTACATATTATTATTATTACAGATATGCCTGCTTCAAAGACCTATGGAACCGTATGGAGTCTTGGGAAGGTGGGGTGGATACGTTCACTCAGGGGTACAAGTATTTTGGGCCACAGTTCAACAATGATGGCTCGGTAACATGGCGCGAGTGGGCGCCTGGTGCATACTTTATGCACCTTCAAGGAGACTTTAGTAAGTAATGCTTTTATAAATCTGCCCTTCTTATTCCTTGTCCTATATAATATTTCACGGAAATTTGTATTTTTGACAGTCTTCAATCTGCCACTTTTTTAAAAGAAAAAGCGGCTGAGCCGATTTTAATGAAATTTGAATGAAGATTGTTTGACACCCTGGAAAGGACATAGGCTACTTTTTCCTGCGGGAATATTTCACGCAGACAAGACTGAATTGCTGCTGAAGTAAAACTTAATGAAATTCCAATTTGATTACAGATGGCTGGAACTCCAAAAGCCATGCATTCAAGAAGCTCGAATACGGAAAATGGGAACTCCACATCCCAGCCAACCCTGACGGCTCCTGTCCCCTGAAGCACGACTCCAGAGTTCAGATCATCGTGAACGAGAACCTGTACAGGATCTCCCCCTGGGCCAGCTATGTGAAACCGTTTGAGGGTTTCACCTATCAGCAGTTCATTTACAGGCCAGACAATGTAAGTATATTGTGTTTTCAATTGAAGTTAATAAGATGGCTTTGTACTATCGTTTTTACGACGCGACGGACGGAAATTTTTTAGTCAAACACGATATTAATTCAGAGAGATAAGATATTACATAATCCATTTACTTACTCGTATTATTTATCAATAATCTATATATTTACTTATACATAAAAAATGTAAAGGCATATTAAGAACGACAGAATCTTGAGATTCAAGTTTACGAAAATTACTTTTTGTTCACAATAAAACAAAAGAAATCGCCAACTAAAAAATATGTTACTGCCATTCTTTTTCAGCAATATGCGTACATTTATGTTTTCAGCCCTACAAATTCAAGCACCCCAAAGTAGACAGACCGAAATCTCTGAGGATATATGAATGCCACGTCGGCATTGCCACTTCAGAGGGAAAGGTCGGCACTTACAACGAGTTCAGAGACAATGTGCTGACCAGGATAAAGAGACAAGGTAGGTAACTAACAGGTATTCTAGAATATCTATAACTTAGTAGTTTAAAGTTTTAGATTGACTTGATTTGTTACTCTCGTTTGTTGTCTCTAGGGCACGTTCTTGATTTGTTCGTTATGTCAGTTGCACCTGATTGTTTCCCTACTCCATTAAAATATAATATCTTAATTACTATTTAAAAAAAACCTGACATTAGCGATGAATAATCTCTTTTTATTTCAAGGTTACAATGCCATCCAACTTATGGCTATCATGGAACACGCTTACTATGCTTCATTCGGTTACCAAGTAACCAGTTTCTTCGCGGCAAGCAGGTAAGTCGTATAAAAGATAATCTAACCCAATTCCAGAGGTAGTGCAAATACCTCGTTTGAACAAAAACTTCTTCGTGTTAGAGGTTTTAAATTACCTACCTACTTAAATTACTTACATATTTCCTCCACAGCCGCTACGGCACACCCTGTGAGCTGAAACAGCTTATCGACAGAGCGCACGAGATGGGCCTATACGTGCTCCTCGATGTGGTTCATTCGCACGCGTCTAAGAACACCCTGGATGGGCTGAATGAGTTTGACGGCACCAATTCTTGCTACTTCCACGATGGCCCTCGAGGTACCCATTCGCTTTGGGACAGTCGTCTTTTTAACTATTCCGAGTAAGTATAATGCTTCTTTCTCACATATTTGTATAAGCATATAAACTACAGACGCAGCGTTCTTTATATTTGGTATAGCCATCATAAAGTTGTTTTTAAAATGTCAATT
Source organism: Rhodophaea formosa (assembly GCA_963082605.1). Taxonomy (NCBI): domain Eukaryota; kingdom Metazoa; phylum Arthropoda; class Insecta; order Lepidoptera; family Pyralidae; genus Rhodophaea; species Rhodophaea formosa. Next base: position 6,352,234 of record OY720218.1, on the reverse strand, counting down.
AATTTCAGGACTGAAGTATTAAGATTCCTGCTGTCTAATTTGAGGTGGTACCAAGAAGAATACCAATTCGACGGATTCAGGTATGAAGCAATTTTTACATATGTTTATTACTTGTCTGAAAAAATGTCACTTTTTTGTCCAACGCAATAAAAATCTTGATTTATATTTACAGATTCGATGGTGTAACATCGATGTTGTATCACAGCCGTGGTATTGGTGAGGGTTTCTCTGGCCATTACGATGAGTACTATGGCCTGAACGTAGACACCGAAGCTCTGGTCTACCTCATGCTGGCCAATGAGATCACGCATACTATTGATAGCCGGGCTATCACCATTGCTGAGGTAATGTATTGTATAATTAAATGTCAACCACTTTATTTTATTTGGTTTTATAATCAGTAGTTCTTCTACAAATCTTTGCATGATTATTATTTTCGATTTGATACATAGACAGAGCCCAGGTCTATAAAACCTCTACAGGCCACGTTTAGCGATGGGTTGCTAGCCACACCGCCTGTTGACATGATTCCTCAGGCCTCGATCGGCTTTCACGATCTGCGCGGAAAGAGAAGCAGCTGGCACATTCTACGTTTTTTCTTTTCTCCCAGACCAGCGTGGTAGATTTGATATGATTAACAAACTTAAAAGGACCTTAACTAAACATTAACAAAAAAAAATAACTTGTTATCTTATTTATTTTCCATATCAACGGGAATTAGCCTATTTTATCAATCAACGTATGTATTTTTTCAGGATGTATCAGGAATGCCAGCGACCTGTCGGCCTGTACAGGAAGGTGGCAGCGGTTTCGACTATCGCCTCGGCATGGCCATCCCTGACATGTGGATCAAGCTGCTGAAGGAGGAACGCGACGAAGACTGGAAGATAGGCCACATCGTCCACACACTGACCAACAGACGGTGGATGGAGGGCACAGTGGCGTATGCTGAAAGTCATGACCAGGTATAATAATAATAATCCTTAAACATTTTCACGGCCTCAAACTCCTTGATCTGAAACCTTCTACATACATCTTACATACCCATGCAAAAAGCCGCTATATTGAGTACATGCCGTATTGTAACGAAATTCCTCCAAATTGATGAAAACGGACAGATAGATTTAGGTAGGACTTTAATATGCATACCATTTACTTGGATTACGCCCGTAGGTAATTGGTAGAATGATACCACCTTACGCTGAGCATAAAAAAACACTTAAAAATAATAATAAAAACTCTTTATTGCACCAAGATTTCATACAAGAGATTATACAAGGTTCATTCCTTCTATTACTATTGATGATCATTTTTATATACGGACTTAAGTTTTCGTTAATTTTATGGGTTTTATATCATACCTTTAGATTCAAGTACATTGGCTGTAATGAATGTGATGCTAAGTATGATTATATATGGGAACTTCATAAAATATAACTGTCGGTACGTTAGTCGTATAAAGTAGTACTTAAACACTATTACTCGACCTTTATATGACTAAAACGCGCTAATAACTCAATACTAATATGTAATGGTAACCAAAAATGCTGCTAGTACTCTAAAAAACTTAAAACCCTAGTAAAATACTTGGGTTCCGTATCTCAAGGGATAAACGGGACCCTCATATTATTCCCTTATTATTTAATTACAGGCGTTAGTCGGCGACAAAACCATCGCCTTCTGGCTGATGGACGCGGCCATGTACACGCACATGAGCACCCTGAGCGAGCCCAGCTCTATCATCGAGCGCGGGCTGGCGCTGCACTGCATGATAAGGCTGATCACCCACGCGCTCGGCGGCGAGGCCTACCTTAACTTCATTGGTAAGTCCTCCTCCTTACTTATTATTCATTAATCATTTTGAGCGGACAGGGTTGTTGTAATCCGGGTATACACTAAAGAGCAACTGCGGAGCAATCTGTGGAACTTGACCATGAAGTGCATTATTACTGTCAATTAAAGATGAAGGGTTTACTTAGAAAAGGCATTTTAAGGGATCTGATTTAGAAACATTTATACAGGGTGTAAAGGCTAACACCGTTGTCCTTCAAACCATGGATACGTAACTCTAAAATATAATTATTAAGAAAATATTTAAAAAGAATACACCATTCGTTTTATAGAAGTACCACGATTTGTTATTCCGATATATTGCGTTATTTCATGGACATTACATGTCTCAGCGACCTTTTGATAGGCGCCGCCGCCGCTCCGGGGCGCGGCTTCATTGACAATGCTACATACCTAGATTACTACGCGCGTGTGTAGTAGGTACCTAGCGTAAGGTATTCGGGTGAAGTTTGTTTATGAAAAAGAAGGACTTTTTTTTCGAAAATACATTCTGAATAACTGGTATCAAGGATAACGGTGTTAAACTTTACACCCTGTATTATCTATTAATTAATATTTAAAAGCGAATTACTACTGTTTCGGAACCGACGAAAACAGAGAAGAAACACGGAAAAATCATTTTTACAGTTTTGTTTCTACTCGCCCCCATGAAGGACGTTGAAAAGATCAAAGATGACACTATGCAACGCAAACTAGTATACAGGTCAATTATCTACCTAGGTACTCATTTATTTGGTATCTAGGCGTAGGAAAACTTATGCTAAGTACATTCTTACACGTTTCTGTATAAATATACAAAGTTTTGTTTGTGGTGGGAAACGAAAACTGAATCTGATAAGAGCCTAATGCCGTGTGTGCTTTGCTGTAGTGGTTCCCGGCGGCAGAGTAGAAAAGGACCACTAAAAGCCTTCCCGTGGATGTCGTACAGGCGACTTAGGAAACATAAGCTAAACAAAAGTTATAAACATCAAAGAGACCTCTCCAGCAGCCAGCGTGGAGAGTGTAGGCCAAATCCTCTGAATGCTCTGGCTAATATATTGGTCTGGTAGTTCCTTAGTTCAGAGAGGGCCGTGCTCCTTCAATCGATTTAAAAAAAGACCATGATATATGATGCCTAATACAACCTTATTGTAAAGGTAACGAGTTCGGTCACCCTGAATGGCTGGACTTCCCCCGCGCGGGCAACAACTCGTCCTATCACTACGCGCGAAGGCAGTGGAACCTGGTGGACGACGAGCTGCTCAAGTACAAGTTCCTCAACGAGTTCGACAAAGATATGAACAATTTGGAGGCTAAATACGGCTGGTTGGCTGCGAACCCCGTGAGTATACATATACCTACTACCCTGAGTAGAGTAGTGATACCTATTATCAGTGTGGGTCCGGTGTTGCAAAGACTAAATTGCATTGGTTCGACAGATGTCCATATCGTACTCGACAAAGAAAGAAAGAAAAATAATTTAAATATTACAATCGTTTAAGTACAAGATTAAAAACTACATAATCAAAGTAAAACAAAATGGTGCCACTCAGCATAAGGCAGTGATAACACCACCGCTGGTCTTCCGTATAACTGCAGCACCAATTATAATTAAGTTTTTATTTTACTGACTAAGCGAAAGATGATAACGTGCTTCGGAAGGCACGTTAAGCCGATTCCTTAAAAATGCTTAAAAAAACATCATGTGGGGTTCTTCAAAAAGGGCGTGAAAAGATTTCTTCAGGGTCGAAAAGGCGCTAGTGACACCCCTGGTGTTATTCCGCATTCCATCAGGTGGGCCGTAAGCCTGTTTGCCTACTTAGTTGTATAATAAAAACAAACAAAGATGTTACCTTTTTGTTCCTATATTCCAGGCGTACGTGTCGTGTAAACACGAAGGCGACAAGGTAATAGCGTTCGAGCGCGCCGGCCTGCTGTTCGTGTTCAACTTCCACCCCTACCAGAGCTTCACCGACTACAGGGTTGGCGTCAACGAGCCTGGGAACTACAAGGTATATTCACATAATTTGATCCACTCACTAGTACGAGCATCAGGGGAGAGAGTCCAGTGAGCGTGAGCATTATTAGCGCTTACACAGGTTAAGCAACTCTGAGGCAGTCCCCACTTGCATGGGTGACCGGTCAGGCGGTCACCCATGCACACAAGTGGCACAAAAATATCTCGTATTCATATAATTTGATCCACTCACACAGTGTTCGAGCCACGTAGTATATAGTGGAACGAGCTTCAGGGGAGAGGGACCAGTGGGCATGAGCATTAGCGCTTACTCATGTTAAGCAACCCTGGGCGCAGTCCCCACTTGGATGGGTGACCGCAAGTGGCACAAAAATATCTCAAGCTCCTCTGTACTTTGGAAGGCATGTTAAGCCGCTCGTCCCGGCCATCAGCCTTGATGGAAGTCGTTATGCTATGTCAGATACCTTTAGGCAGGCAGCTTGAAAAATCTGACACCGGTGTTGGTCACTTACACGAAAAACAAAGGTGTATATCATAAAAATTTTATGCAGCCAGTTTTGGCAAATGTTATGACAGCATTGATATAATGCAAGAAATGAAATGTTTTGGTATAGAGCCAGATTAAATAATATTCAGTGTCATACATATGTTTGTCTTAATAGATTCATGATTTATTTTTATTATTTATAGGCTGTGTTATGCTCGGATAGTAAGAAATACGGAGGTTTCGGCCGCGTGGAGGCTGACGGAGAGTCTCACTTGACGCAGGGACAACCATGGTCCAACAGAAATGATTCTCTCCAGGTTTGTATACCAAATAATTTTATCTCAGCTTTGTGGTACCATATGGTACAAAGCACTCACGCCTTTATGTTAAAAAGTACCTCGAAGGTAGTACCTATTATATTATATGACAGGTACCCATTTTTTTTTTAAATCTATAATGATACCAGATCAGTCAGAGGATTTGGCCTACACTCTCCGCACTGGCCAGACGGAGAGGTCTCTTTGATGTTTATGAACTTTGTTTAGCTTGTGTTTCCTATCTGTTTGCTCTGGCTAATATATGGCTCTGGTAGTACAGAGAGGGTTGTGCTCCAGCAGTGAGACTAAAAAAGACCTGATGATGATAATGATACCAATACTAGCACATTCATCTAGCCTATGTATTTACTTTATTGGGTTAACCTTTTGTGGAGTCTCTCGATGATTTGTTACTTATACATATAGAACAGAACTATTCATGATTTAACAAAACATTTTATGCATCTTTCATCATCAGTTTTCATAATTATCATTTAAAGTAAAAGTTTGATAACAGTAATATTTTTTCAGGTGTACATCCCCTGCCGCACTGCCATAGTCTTTGCCCGTCATTAGAGTTAGAATATTACATAGTTTAAAGTAATATGTTACTGTGTATGCATGTTAGACTATATATTCATTTGGTACTTTTACAGGTTAAAAGAATTGTATGCTCAAATGAATGAGTTTATCTTTATTATAGTATGTAATAAAATCACAGTAGTGTTAAGAATTTTGGGATTTTAAAGTTAAAATCAAAGACTTGAATTATGTTACTAAATTGTATATTTTATAAAATTTTGTTACAGCAATAAATGATCTGTTATTCAATTGTTTTTCATGATTCTTTCAACTTTTTTTTTTGCTGCTAACCCTTTAGGGTTAGCAGCAAAAAAAATCGTAAGTTCATGGTAAACCCAAATAGTTTTTCATGATGGAACACCTATCAATAAATTATTTTTAGGTGTGCATGTCAAAGGTTTGAGTCTTGATAGAGTGACTCTGTAGCCAAATTCTTCAGCTAAGCGGGCTCTGTCTGAGTCTATGATAGCCATACACCTTGCTCCTCTCACTGTAAGTGGATGCTCCTCATGTGTTTGGTCGGCTGCATGACCAATACACAAATATTTATCTAAAGAAACATTACTAAACTTATTACTCCTAGGGTAAACCAATCTGTCTGTGGCATGAAGAGATCCATAGCAACAAGGACATAACACAAATTTAGCATTTGCTTTCAAACATTTATCTAGTACTAAGTCACTAGCAATCCCACAGGCATGTAATGCTATCCCCACATCAAACTTCCCAATAAAAAAGTCCAAATTGCACTGAAAGAAGAGCACATTTGTCAAACCCATCTCATGTACTCTTTTCCTAGCTCTTAGTAATGACTGTTCTTTATTTTCCAGCAAAATAACAGTACATTTGGGTAATAAATGAGCCACAAGGATTCCTAAATGGCCACTGCCACTGCAAAAGTCCACTATCACATCCCCATCCTTAGCTATTTCAAGGACTGCTAATGCTAGATTTTCTAACTGTTGAGATTTTCTTATAACCCTTTCATCAGGCAGGTGCCCAGCAGTCGGATTGGCCCCATCAGGGATATCGTTCCAGTTAATCTCAGAGATGAAATTGTGATTATCTACATCAAGTTCCATTCCATCTAGAAGAGCACTCAATGCATTCTCAACATCCTCAGGTTTTGTGAATAACCTCTTTTTAGGATTATGCCTTTTTGGGTCACATTTGTACAAACTGACATCTTCAGTCTGTGGTTTAGATACATTATCAGATATTGCTAAATGATTTATTTTTATTATCTTACTAATAAATGGTTTGATTGCTTGAACTTCATCAACGTTCATAATATTGCTGAACCATTGAGATGTTAGTGGCAGTAATGAGTCAAATTGGGACCCAAATGATTTGATAATAATGTGGTATGAGGGGATAAGGATCAAGTCAGCTAATGTAAAGAAAGGTCCTTCTGCAAATTCATGTGTTATCCCTAAGTCAGTGATATTAGTAGAGCAGTTGATTTCGAATTCCTTCTTAGTGTTTGACTTCCATTTTCTAGTTTTAGGAACTCTAGTTTTATCTTCTGCAACTTTTTGTTCTTTACTTTTATCTTGCTGATTCGCTTCTTTCAAATTCTCCTTCTTTATATCCCTGGCTATTTTATAAACGTTATGAACTCGGACAGGTTTACTTAAATGATTTTCGAAACGCACTAGATTCTTAGGCACCATCTCAATACTGTCAAGACTGAGGATTTCCTTCACTGTTCTTATAAGGTCAACTTCACAAAACTTTGTCCAGATGGAAACTTCATTGGGTGCTTGCAAACAGCTTTTGCGGAAACCGAGTAAACCTTCTTCATGTTCGTTGCAGCCTTGTTCTGAAGCTCTATATTTGCAAATATGTCTGGCGACGGCACACAGCCCCGTGATAACTGTATCCCCATACAGTACCACAGGAAACACACACGCGGATACTTGCCACGGAATATCATGTAGCTGTACGAAGTTTATGTTGTCATCACATAATTGAACTGTATTTTCTCCCTTTGAGTTAGAAACAGGAACAAAGTTAAGCTTTAAATCCTTAGGAGAGCAAAATTTATAAACAAAATAAGTAATAAATGATTCCACTGATAATGTAACTTGTTGGGATTCCTTGTACTGGTCAATGGTAGAGAACAATTCTATATACACGACGTTTTCCATTATAGGGTATTGTAACTTTAAATTAACAAATTTATAAAGTTGAGGCACTTTATTTTAAAACCTAGGTACCACAAAATGCAACTTGCAACAGCTGTCATCTGTCAACATATATAACCTTAAAAAGTTAATAGGTTGTTCTTTTTTTATTGCAAGGTTGGTAATCCAATATGTACCAACATACTGAACTGCGGGGCTAATAGGCACCAATATTTTTGTCAATGCTACAGCACTAGTAGGGCCAATTGGGAATTGGGCCCTCCCTTGTATATTGTCTGTCAGTTTGATGTGACATTGACAACTAAATTCATTGCGCTAATTTGTTGTTGATTCCAATTTTTTTGCTATTTAATCTTGATGTAAAATCCTATAAACTGGATCATTAAAGCTAAGCATTTAATATGTTCCAATTTTTTTTGTAACAACCAAAGTATTAGCAATTCACTAAAATGTTGGAGGTTATAAATGGATTTCTGCTGGTATACTTCCTTATTCTATGTACCTTGAGTGTTCTAGTGCCCTATCTTACAAAGCCTGTAAGTATAACAATCCTTACTAGTCCACAAATAGAAATACTTTAAATTCAGTAAAAAAATTTAAACACTACTTGCAGTATCTGCATTTGTTAATATGAAATTTATTTTCAGATTATAGCTTGCTTTGTCAGACCTTCCAATGAAGAGCGTACTGTTTGGGCGGAGATTGTAAAGCTGAAATCAGCCCAGCAAGGAATTTCTATGAAGGAAGAGTTTGCAGCATACTCTAAGATACAACGGAAGATCAATAAGCTCGAATTGCAGTTGAAAGATGATTCACAGACAAGAATGAGCAAGAGCCTGGCGATCAAAAGTTCAGCGCAAATTGCTGTTCAGGTTGTAGTGGCCGTGGTGACAGTCATTTCTGTGATTTGGTTTCGCCGGGAGCCCATTGTTGCTTTGAAGGGTGACTTATTCCCTCTTACAACCATCCTCCGCTATCCAAGTGACATGCCAAATGCGATCTCAACACATATGTGGGTACTTATTTCCAACTTTTCTATAAGGACTCTCCTGAAACCTGTTTTATCATAGTAATTAATAATTTATTTTCGTAGTGTAAGATATTTAGCAATAAAAAGCATTGTTATTTTGATCATTTATTTGTTAAACAAAATTAATATTTTACATTCAGTCCATGTCTGACCCTAATAATATTTAACAATTTTATAAGATTTATTTGTCCCATTAACATGCTTTTTTTATTGAAAACTCAACCAATATTTTCAATTCCCACTTTGACAAAACAGTATTCTTGTGGATAAATGTTACATTAATTAAAATCAGTTGACTGAATATAAACCAAATACACAGTAAAAATAATGATATACAATTCCCAAATGATGTGTGGTTTGACAATAAAGAAACACCAAAAATGTGTGCATGTTTTCTTTTAGCGATTTACCTCCAAACTAATATTTACAACTTCTATATCACAGCTTAAACTTACTTCGTGTGCTAAAGGACTATATGGAATCTTAAGTACTATATGACAAAGAAGTAGCGACTTTGCGTTGACTAAGCATGCTATGGCAACAAATCATGATTCAATTTGTGCTGTGTGCTCACAACATTAAACACTTAATTTCTAAAGGCACTTTGAATCAACTGATAGCAAAAATTATAAAACAATAACAGAAAAGCAAAAATCCCCAGTTCTGAACCTTAACCCTGTACTGCCAAACATACATGTTTGTGCTAATGTACACTTTTTCAAGACTAAATAGTTATGTATTTGTTTTATAAGGATCTGTTATTACACACAGATACAAAAAGCTTTCGTAATACTTTAATAGACAGATATAACATTGTTACAGGGCAACCACTATTATTATGTTATGTAACAGTCAAATTTTTTTGGATATATTCTCAATATGGGACTAGAACTATGACTACAATATCAATAACACAATGTCGCTTAGAAGGTCAAAATGATATTTTTAAATCTATTTACAGTTTTCGCCCACGTCTAGCGTTTGGCTGACTGCAACTAATTAAACATTGATTTATACATACTACAACCACATAAGCAGACAACTTAAAATTTTGCTCACATTGTCAAAGCGTTCTTCATTATGCATTTAACGAGATTAACTTGAATTATTTACAGTGGTGTTAAAATTTGGAAAAATGTTTCTTGGCTTTTAACTTTTACAGATGTTATTTGGCAACATTTAAAAATACCACTGCATATGCTACTTACTGCATTACACTCCTAATATTCGAACAATTACGAATTTTTCGGGTATACTAAATGACAGTATATCTTCAAAATAAAGACAATAATTTGTAAAATCAGTCACATTACGTGGCACAACGTTAACGACAAGCAAGGAAATCGACTACAAGGAGCGTTGTCTCGAGTCTCGATACATCGGTTCGAGACAACAGATGATATTCGTGAATCGAGTCGGTGTTTTTCGATACCTCTAGAGGCAAGGCGTCCGAGCGGGTCCTACGTGCGAACCTCTGGTCCGCTAAGTATTCTCGTAAAAGGAACTATTGAAGTGGGTGGTGAGGAGGTAAACCACTGCCTCGTATGTTGACATCATGATGGCTGTGTTTGGTATTTGGCGTACGAGTTGTGTGCCGAGCCCCCTGGAAAATAGAATTTATATAAATTAAAGACAAATAACATTCATTAATTGTTCCGACTCGATAAGCTACAGTCTTTTAATTATGGAGGGAATTGTTTAATCAGACATGCCAATCTTTAGTTTGCCCACTGACTGTCCAAATTTAATATCCTTATGTCACCAAACATTCGAAGATAAATTTGGAAATAATAATAACACCTCTCTAATAAGTTCAAGAGCTGATCATACAGGACTGATTCCTATATTGAAATGAACAAACCTGACTCAACTACTCCAAACGACCTCTACATCTTGAATCTATATCCCAACGCAAGCCTCTCAATGGAACAGGAACCCATGAACCGAAAGGAGATGCAAATAGTACTATTGACTATTGCCAGTTGACTGAAAGAGATCACTTTATGGAATGAGTCCACCATTGTATATTTATTTTCTTATGTTTTGTATCTGTTTCTTTCTGTGTAAGTACAATATCACAGTGTCGAGCAATTCATTGTCACATCCAGCAAAATCAGAATACCTCATAAGGAGGTGTATCATGTCGCAAAGATAAATTTTATACTAGAGGTCTCCCATGACGCTGGCATAGTCACATCAAGTGCAGTGGCGGCTCGTGACTTCAAGGAGTGGTGGTTCATTTGCTTACCTATTGTCTCTTAGGAGCTGCGCGCTAATGAATATTCTAATACGTAATTAATTCAGGTTGAAAAGCACGAGGTTTCAAAAAAACAGATTAGGTGGCATACCTCCTAAATAAGCCATAGCCTATTTTCTTTTTTAGTTCTTGTTCAAATAATCCCATTAACAACACACTTTAAAGCCACTTTCAACCACTACACTTTGAAGCACACACAAAGTAGAAAAACATAACTATAATTAATTATTGGGTAATTTCGCGCGTTATCTATAAATATATATAAATATACACAGTCACAGATGCGAAATAAAACAAAACTGATTTGAGTAAGGTCAAGGACACGCCTTCGCAACAAAAATCTTCAACGAGCGAGCGAGACACCCCGGCCGATGCCGCCCGAGCGAGCCCATTCGGGAGTATTCGGGACTCGTGCGCCGTCCCGATTTTTTTAATTTTTGTCATACATTGAGTACAGATCATCTTCCGTTTCACCTGCCGGGGCATTTCTGTCTCATTGCATATAGTTTCTATGGAGACGGTTCGTGCGCACTTTGAAAGCGCTCGCCCAATTTTTGGTTTAGCTAAAATGAATCTTAAATTTTAGGTAATAAAGATCAAGCTTGGTTGAAAATAATTTTTTAATATTTCTTCAGTGTGTAATTTAAGTTACATACTGATGGATAAATAATATTTGAGTCGAAAAAAAAAATGGGAAACATAAAAATCTGGTAGTGCAGTGCACGAGTGCACTTAAGAGGGCTTTTACATAAAAACGCATTATTAAGCATTTGAGCGTTGAAATTATATGCTTTATGTCATGTTATACGAATAAAACTTGCTATATAACAAAACTTCAATTCTTTGTCTCCAATAATAACGTACTACATTTTAGATAGCTCTTTTATAAATTTCGTAATTATTTTTTTCCGACACGTGTTTTAGCAAAACTTCATTCAGACCTTAATTCAGAGCTCTAATTTGAGGATACTGTTAAAAAAAGACAACCAAATAAAATATATTTGCATTGCAAAAATACTATACATCAATAATAATGAAACATTTTTTAAGCTTTTTGTCATAAAAGATGAGAAAAAAAATTAACCTTAATCGTTTTTTTACCAAAAACGTGACGAAATAAAGCAGTTTATTTCCACAAATGTTCATTATTTTAACGAAAATTGTGATTGAAAATAAAGTTAAACATTTCCCGAACGTATAAAATAATTTTTAATATTTTTTTATCGCGAAGTTATTTTAATACAAATTTATTAAAACACTATATAACTCACTACGCCGCCGACGTAAATTCAGAACGCCGCGCGCGCTTGTCAAGGTCGGACCTGTGCAGCTTCGTTCCCGCGCTTCGCATGTGTGCGTGTTATCATTGTGTGCGACAGTTGTCGTATACAGATACAAGCTTGAACACCGTGTACTGTGACTGTGAATTTCGATAGTTGTATTTTTTTATTACATGTGATATTATTCTAATATACATTGATTATTTTACTACGATCTTTAACCAACTTCATAAAAGTAGGATAGATATGTAATTGAAATAATATATATTTTTAGGGTTCCGTACCTCAAAAAGTAAAAAGGAACCCCTATAGGATTACTCGGTTGTCCATCTGTCCGTGAGTCTTTCTGTCGATTTTTGAATTAATTCACTTCTTCCCTTAATAAACGAATTATTATTAGTAAGTACCACATATTTTTTCATTTATTTAAGATTGTTATCATATATCTTGTACACAAAAAAAAAATATTACTTACCAAATTACTAATTCATTTTTCCAATTATTACGAATTAATAATAACCGCATCATACATATACGTATAAAACTCTCCTGGCTTAAATTTTTTTAGTCGAAAACTTAGTTAATATTGGGGATGTATAATTTTAGGAAGAAAGATTAATTTTTGTGACTAGCTTTTATTACGAGCGAATATTCTCATGGTACCTATAAAATATGGTGACTGGGCCGATCAACACTGAGGAGTTCTTCATCATCAGATCAGCTCGCTCGCTTCATAATATTGCATTGGCATACAAAATTTCAGCTTAATCGGTTGAAAATATCTATTTCAAAATTGAATTCTAAGATTCCATCCGAACATACATACAAACATAGAAAGTTAATTAAGAGCTTGTAAAAATGTAATGATTTAATAGGTACTAAACGTAATTTAAGTAAAAGTCTAGATTACGAAAAAAATTTGATCTACGGATCATGATTGTTTATACCGCGTAGAGCGGTAGCTCGCAGTGCGAAGGATCGCTAGCGTGGGTCATCGCTCGTTCAGCCGATGAAATACCTAAACTAGCGCGGCGCATAAATGTGAAAGCGCTCTTAAGGAGCGGCCGCCACTGATCAAGTGTATTGAAGCCTCGAAAAAAAAATAGATAAAAAGTACAATATAGCTTTACAAACAAACAATCTCTTAACTATCTTGAGACAGTCTACCTACATGTAATCTGATATGTGATGTTTTTACCTGTAAACCCCACGGTAGCCCTCCTCCATCCAAACAGTGTGCAGCGTCTGCCAGAACTTGCGGTACTTGTCACCCTCCTCTCTCAGCCGTGTTCTTGCTACCTCTGCAACCAAACAATACAATAGGTACTGGTTTCTAAAGGCACGGTGACTCCGATTCGTCCAACCCTTACTTTAAAATATACCACCAAAAAACACAATTTATTGATTTACTAATTTGGTTAAAGTAGTTTTTTCTTATTTGAAATCTTAATTGGACTTCTTGTTGCTGAAATGGCCAAAAACCAAAAATTATGAATGATAAGAGACGTTCACAGTGTGGATAAGCAATGCACGAAGTCACGGTCTTGAAGAAGGCGCCAGCGCTCATAAATTCCAGGAAGTCGCGCGAGGAGCGCTGGTCGCTGGGCACACCTTCCACGTAATTTTGGTAGAAGTCGTTTTTTAAAGATAATTTGCACTTATTGTTACACAGACCGAATGAAACTTGATGGCGGCTCGGATATTTAGCAGCGAGCTGCGCAGTACGCGCCCCGTCTCCCCGCGCGCGCCCCGCTGAACTGTACTGCGTATTAAAGATAAGATTAAAGATAAAAAAGTATAATTTTGTATACTGCGTATCGACTCGCGCGATGTTCTGTCTGAGCCGCCATAAAATTTGAATTAGATTAAAATGATGAATGACATAGAGCCGCTTACCGTATGGACAAGCAATGCACGAAGCCACGGTCTTGGAGAGGGCGCCAGCGCCCATGAACTCCAGGAAGTCGCGTGGAGAACGCTGGTCGCTGGGCACGCCGTTCATGTCCATTTCATATCATCAAAATCAGTTGAGTAGTATGGTAGCCAGTTTTTTTTTGTACTCTTTCTATTTTAAAATGTGGAATGAAATAGAGCCACTCACCGTGTGGATAAGCAATGCACGAAGCCACGGTCTTGGAGAAGGCGCCAGCGCCCATGAACTCCAGGAAGTCGCGCGGGGAACGCTGGTCGCTGGGCACGCCGTCCACGCTACGAGCAGCCATCAGGCGCGCCTTCACGCCCTCGTACAGCACGAAGTGTACTACTGTCTCGCTGATGCCCATGTACGATGCCGTTATGCCTTTGTAGAAGCCTCTGATACCCTGCAAGGAAAATGGCAATGTTGACAGCCTCGCAGTGGTTAACACGCCTGCGACACGAGAGTTCGATCCCCGGCCAGGTCATGATGGAAAACGACTTTCAGAATTACCTGGGTCTTGGATATCTTGTGTGTTTTGTTTGTTTTACCTACAACTTACTATGGGGCTAGCTCAATTTGTGTGTTTTGTCCCAATAAATACAATTTATTATTTTATAGGTTGTTTGCACTTGTTTTATGGATTAGAGAATCTGCCCTGTCCTGTCCTAGGGTAGAGCGAGTCGACCGGTCGCTCTAGCCTCTAAGTAAGGATAGCGGGTCTATGTGACAAATTTAAAAATATGGTGGCGCCAAAATATCCCCCAGTCAGTGCATGACCACTGTTATAAAGCTTTTGTTTGTCCGTACACCAAATAAAATACAGGGTGATTCTAGGCAAAGTTGGAGATTAATGTACTTATCTCCTAATGTCTTCAGGAACGACCCAAACTAGAGCAATGTCTTTTAATTATGTAAATAACAGAAATAGTATTTATATTGTTTAAGTACCTACTACTTAATGGCGCTTACATAATCAACTACTTTATAAATAATGACTATGACTATCCAGCTAGATAAACGCGCTGGCGCACGCAAGCTATAAATTAACTAGACATGACCTATCATCGCCGATGCGACACAGTAAGATTATGTACGCTCGTGGACTCGTGGCACTTAATCTAATCTCTTCTGTGCCTTGAACGAGACACGTTAAGCCGTTTTTTAAAGCTAATATCTGGCTGTCGTCAAGGTATATCTACCACCTAAAAATCATCTGTGTAGTCTGTTATAGAGGAAATAATAATATTAAAACTTACGTGAGATAAATTCATTATGGAAACCCGGCTTTAATTCTCGCCCCAATGATGGTCTTCGTAACATTTTCATTTATTTTTTCAGTAAACAATATTTACATTGTATTTGAATATATCTGTACGTATAAAATAAAACAAAGCAAAATTTAGTAAAATAAATTAAAATTATAAAACAGACTAGACAGACTGACTAGTCGGCGAGTTAAACTAAATAAAATGTGAGTAAAGCCAGGTTTCCATAATATTATTGAAGAACTTGATTTTATGTACCGTTTTCGCATATATCCTTTTGATGCACTGCAGTGCTGTGACGTTCTGACCGTCGAGCTGCAGCCTCGTCTTCACGAACCAGATAGGATTGGTCATCGTGCAGGATACGAACCCTGAAATACAATATAAATTAAAAAACGACAATACGCTGTCTCGCTATCGATTGACGACAGAGTACCTATCTTGGTACATTCCATGTCTTGTCAACTATACAAAACGGTCTGTAACGCGACCCTTTGATTGTTAAGTACTTTTGAATCAGGGCAAATGTGTGATACGTAAAGGATGGAACCGACATATGCGTAATGAATCAAACCACAGGGAGTACTAGCTAACTATAAAATGATTATTACAGACAAGTAAACAAAATATAATATTCATTAAAAAAGAATTCAATCTTCTGTAAAAGAATGGTAAAATCCTGTATTTACTACGGCTGCGTAGAAACCAAGTAGAATTGTTACTGAAACAATATTTATTGGAGTTTCAAAAGCTAATATTTCACGACTGGATTGAATGAATTTTTGCATACCATTATTATACTATATGGACTATATCCACGAGTATCATTACCTGCTGCACTGGCCGCTGATAGATGCACAATTGGCGTATCTGGGGGTATGTTCTGGTTCAGTATAGCCTTTGCCTGGGAATACGTGCAGAAATATATTGCTCTGGACGGTGCCACACCTACGATGTTGGGCCCAAGCCCTTTAAAGAGTGCCTTCGGTCCTTCAGTCTGTACAATATGTCTGAAAAATAAGATTTGATTTTAAACTATTTACTTTTCCTGTTTCTTTAAGCTGAGGTGTACCAAAAGTAAGTAAATGATACTATAAAGATTAAACGATTTAACCCCGAACTTGTGTGACGTCAATCATATCAAGTCTCATTGATACTGTAATATAAATATCAACATGTTGGTTATTTATGTTTACTCTTATCTAAGCTTTGGAACTTATGTCATGGAACATCTATAGACCAATGGACGTCGAAAGAACGAACTTTGGGCACATTTTTCACGGAATGTATGAGTGATAAACTATCAACAACATGGGCAAAGTTACAAACCGAAATTGAATTAGTACGATAAGATTACTTCCTGTAATCTCTGGTTAATTGTATACCTTGCTATTTAGGAAATAACAATGAGATCAAAGGTAGGAAAACATTTATAATTTCCTCTATTTATGTTAACTATGTAAATATTGTAACAGCCACAGGTCCTATATTTACTGTTTTAGGTATTGAAGGTCCTTTTCTCATCTTCGGTTTGCTAGACAAAGTGCTTTCAATTACCTGCTGGTTACATTACGACTGTCATTATGAAACGAATTTTCTAATTTACCGATCACATATTCTTAATTTTTATCACAACCAAGTCACAATGGTAAGAATAAAGAATTAGTGGAGAAGGGCAAGCGTTGCAGCCGTACAAAGGCTACGTTAGCTACTAAGCAAAGTAAGTATACATTACTTATAGCCCACTCAATGATAAAGAAAAAAGAAATGTAATTTGAAATTGAAATGTTTTTCAAATGACTTTCACATTTCCCATTCTTCTTATTTATAGTTTATTTCATGTAACCAAGGAATTATAGCAATTTCTCTAAACTAGCTAAGATGTCGTATAAACTTGGCGGCGACAAATCCGGCTCACGCCTTCTTCTCGTGACAGCCGAACACATATTATTATGGCTCTTATCTATTAGCGTGTTGATAATAATTCAGTTACAAGCGGTTTCAAACATGTTCTGTACGCCAGCGGGAGATCTTCATTTATACAATAAATAATATATTGCGATAAGTTCTGATAAGTAGCATTTTTGCTAAATTTTCCTCACGATTCTGGACCAGTGTTATATCTAAACGCCGTTTCATCAGCTGATTAAAATACAATCTAAAGTCGACAAACAGAAGTCATGGATATCCGAAAATGTGAGAAGAGATAAGTAACCTTCCGCATATTTATTGGGCAGCAGCAGTGCGGAACCGGGATCTATGAAACTTTAGCGATAAGCCTTGACCAATTTGTAGCAAGATTATAAACAATTTAGTGGTACATTTGTTCCTCACAATTTATAAGAACCACGAGAAAGCGATTTGACAATTTAGTATTCAAATCTCATTGATTTTAGTTGCCTCAGCTATGGACTGAAATATCAGCTAAAACTTTCTTCTTCAGCTAGAGAGTATTTATAGTAACCTTTAAAACTTTCAATATTGGATTTTACTAATATAGATCAAGCCAGTAAACACACTTACTAGGTAGTTTGTTATCCGTCGTACTACCGATTGTCTTATCAGTGGTACGGCTGTGGAATTATAGTATTTAATAGTACGTCGAAAAAAATATTCTACAAGACATACATATTTGTGTATTTACAGACAACTAATAAGATTTTACATTGGATATTGTTTCGACCATTTCAGCTGACGAAAGTAGATATAAGAAAGCAGGAGCTCCTTGTCTCGACATCGATAACTTCAAGCACGCGATGGCTCACCGCCAAAACGTCAATTCGCACAGAATTGTACAATGCTCACTACACATCACCTATAATAAAATGCATATTTCATTTGCTGATCGAAATAGGTCATGAATTTCGTTGAAAATTTGAGGACTTCTTAGTTAATAGAATTTAATACAAGATGAAACACTGTTTCAAATTTAGCGCATGAGCAACAACGATCTATAAATAAAAATAGACTAACTCCTACTTAAATATTTCTAAAGTAAAATGATATGGATACAAGACAATTTGGTCTAGTAAAGTCGGAGTAGTGAATTCTCGACCACATTATCAGACTGATGTAAACGGAATATATATGAGTTTGTCCGGAGTAAACGTATATAGATTAAAAAAGATATAATCTGTAAAATAAAAAAAAGTTGTAAAAGGGTAATTAAACTATTCTTATCTTTCTTACCTAATGCACTGTATAAGGCTCATCCTGGCCGTGGTCCTGGCGTGGCCGGCCCTCGCACACTGCTGAACCTGACAATTGTACGACATCAGCATTCGATCGGCCTGCTTGCTGTATGCGAACATTGCACCCATGGTGCGCCTGTAGCCCCATTTGGCTTCCTGCATTACATGGCCAATGTTACGAAAACACTAAACTAAGTTAGGACACAAATAAACATACAATTTCAGCAAAGCGAACTTTAAGGTGCCATTCCGCCAGGGATATGCGAGTTGCGTTGCGAGTGATGTGGTTTTTAAGACCCAATAGAATCTCGTCATTTACCTAGGCTCGCTGGGCGCATTAGCGGAGCGAGGATTTTTACTTAAAAAACAAGCGATAGGTGGGTGTGAGAGATGTGTGCGAGGGACATGTGCATGCAAGAGATGTGTGCGAGGCCACATCGGCATATGCTCGTATCTGCCGCGACACATCCTCACACCGCTTGTCTGAGCACCGTTTCACAACATGGCTACACAACCTCCCACCTCTCAGCGGCCTAGCACATCTCTGGTGGGAAATATTACATCGCTTCACATCTTCTTCATATAAGCAATCCCGCAAATCTTTGGTGGAAACGCAGCCTTAGGGTGTAAATAAAATAGTCATGGCTCGACCCGACAAAAAATATCTATTTATTCTAGGCAAAATTGCCAACTATCTATGAAAAACCAATGTTGCGGGGTCCGAACCATCAACACAAGAAACGGAGTTACTTCATCATCATGTACAGTACACAATAATACGAGTTAGGTACTTGCTTTTTTGTTTTGGATCCTTACCAGAGACATTATATTAAATTCAAATAATGATATAACATGTCATATTAATAGGAAATACCTACGAAGTCATTGACATATAGTTATTTGAAGAATGAGTGCTATATTGGTCAGCATGGGTAAATAATTCTTTTTTAATTAAATGTAATCAGGATATTACATATTAAGAAAATTTTTAAATGACAAAGCATTTTCGTATATCTTGAATTTCAGCGCCATTTTGTGAATGTATTCAGAACTCGAAAGTCCCAGAGCCCGCAGACGGACAGCTCGGTAAACATTTCACTGCGGTGCGCCAGTTGTTTTTGTATTCAGAAATAGAACCGTACCTAGGTGCACAATATGTACTTAGGTACAAGAGAGTAAACAGCGATCAATTTCATCGTGAGATGTGGTTCACATTGGTCAAGTTTTATGAGCGAGTCGAATGGCGAATGGCTTGACAGTTGAGTCAGTTAGAATGTTAATTTTGTGAAATCATGTGGAAAGGCGCGCAGGGTTCGTTTTATTTTTATTAGAAATCATAGAGCGTAGAATGCAGGACTAAAATATTAAATTTCAATTCGATTTTGGCGAAAATTATCATAAAACATGAACAACTTTGACGAGCTCCGTGGCGCAGCGGTCAACACGCCGGTCTGTGACACGGATGGTCCCGGGTTCGATCCCCGGTCAGGTCAAGATGAAAAATGATCTTTTTCAGATTGACCTGGGTCTTGGATGTTTATCTATATATGTATTTGTTATAAAATATAGTATCGTTGAGTTAGTATCCCATAACACAAGTCTTACATAAGAACTTACTTTGGGGCTAGCTCAATCTGTGTGATTTGTCCGTATATATATATTTATTTATTTATTTAACAACTTGTAACTAGCTTTATGTGATTGATTATATATGTCATATTTTTATATACCTCGCTCAACATTACAGCAGGCTTTTTTAATGAACCTAATATAACGTGATCTTTTACTAGGTTTATTTCTTCTTTTAACTAGTACTTACTGGACTAAAAGTAGATAGGCAATGTAACAGTACAACTGTACCGACTGCCATTATTCTTCTTTTCGTGTCGGTGGCAAACCAATTATTTTAAATTTATATTTTTTGCTCCCAAAATGCAGCCACTGAAAACTCGCAACTTGCATATCGCTTTTATGCTCTCCCGAGTTACTCGCCCAACATGTTAAAGGCTTTCTATATAAACCTAATATAACGCTCACGATAGTGGAAAATTCCTGACATGAGGCAAAGCCCTGCAAGTTAATGAAACGTGTAATGAGTTATCTGATGAAAGGCGAAGATAACGTTCCTAAAATAGTTCATAATGATTTATTGATATGTATAGGCGACTTGGTGGTTTGTCATTTAGGACAAGGACTGAGAAATGCTACCTATTTCTATAATTCAAATGAAATGAAGAAGAAGGATGACACAAAAATCAGAACGTTGATACGATTGTAATTTGCCATTACTCATAGAGCGTGTAAGTAACGTGTGCGTGCACAGTAGTAAGTTCAGTAATTATTGTAATAATCATGTTTTATAAATTTAAAGATTAGATTAAGAGTTAAAATACTATTAATCAGTAGATTAGGTATAAGAGAGAGAATATGTTGTAAACTAATTGAGTCTATTGAAGTGTAAATTTAACTCAGTTGATAGAGTGTTAAATTAGGATTCGGGTTTAACATTGCTATCGCATTAGTAAATAGTCGAAATGCAGTAGATGTGAGATCTACTCTGCATTTTGAATGCATAAAAAATTATCGTGTATTTTGTTAATGAACTTCTTTATAGGTAATTAAACGCAAATTACCGTTATTTAGATAACACTGCGCTACTATATAAGTGGGCTCCTATTATCCTCCAACTGCATAGTACGTATTACTATGTTATTGTTACATACATTATGTACTACTACATAGCTACGCTGTTCAACTAGGGTTGCCAAAATAACAGATTCAACATAATATTATTCTGACCTACGTATATATATGCAATGATTGATGTATTTTAAAAGCCATAGGAATTGGGGGCGCTGCTATTTATCTCGTAGAACTACAAAGGATTTTTACTTTTTATCCTTTTCCGACGTAAATGATTTTTGAAGAAAACAGATAAACATGAAATAATATTCAATCGGAAAATATTAAAATCAGGTTGCTAACTAAATATCGCAGTGTTTGTTCTCTTTTACACCATGATAGTAATTAACTAAGTGAAATAAATAATGCAAGTAGGCTGAGGTAGTACAGAAAGAGTCGTGCTCCTGAAGTGGAGACTAAAAAAGACCTGGTGATGATGATATTGTAACTAAACAATTACAAAGCGGATACCGACTGTTTTTTTTTTAGGCACAGCCTCGTTAAAAATTGCGAAATACTACGCCCATTTGTTCAGCAAATAAAATAGATTATTGCTTTAATGATTAGTAATATTTAATTCGCGATTGTTACACATTAAAATAAAATTACTTTATAGCTTTATATACAGTTTTATGGTGTTTACATTGATATGTCACAAAGAATATTCAGCGTTAACACCGTTAACCGTACTCTACAAATAGAAAGAAATTCAAGAATGTAAATCATATAAGCACTAGTAAATAACCTGAAGTATTTTTGGATACATGTTTAGTATTATCAGAATCAGTAATTAAGAGAAAACGTGATTACCGCCAAAAACGGCCGTTTTTGGCGGTAATCACGTTTTCTCTCGTAATCTGCGTCGCTGCTGTGCCTAGTGTGCGGCCTTAAAATTAGTTTTAATTAAGATATTTTAATACGTAAAAAGATATTATTATATCGAAATGGGGATGCAACCAAGAACACTTTCGGATGTGACGATCATATGTACATACATTATATGTCTTTGTATAGCTTGTATTGTTCTCTTGGCATCCCTAAGTGCAAAACGTAAATAATGTTTACGAGCGTGAAGCTATAAATAGAATCGGTTCGGTTTGAGACATGGCGGTTATCGCATGCAGTTTACACACAGATGCACCGATGGAATTCCTGATTGCAACGGTGTGCCATAGCCTTGGCCTTAATGGCTTGGCCAGTAGTGAAAAAGGTACCTGTTTAATGAAAAATAGGTATGAAGATCTAGTAATTATTAAATATTCAGCTTGGGTTCGCCACTACCAAGAATAGGGCTAGAAACAAGGTGGCCTTTTAGACAGGAACATACCTATTATGAGCAATGCTAAGTACATTGTTTAGGTATACTAATATACTTACTATAAATGAAATAAGTTTAGTTGGAAATAAGCTACGAATAGGAAATAAGACATATATTGCATAAAAGTTACACACAGATGCAAGTCCTGATGCGACGCGTCCTTGTTCCGAGTTGGGTTCAACACATCTTATGACATTGCTAAAGGTCGTTTAGAATTACGACTGTTGTTACATTTTCGTTCTATTCATTTCTTTAAAAAGTTAATTAAAATACCAATTATGGGAATTGTATAATGTGTAATAAGCTATAGACAAACTGCGCATTGGGGAAATTAGATTAAAAAGCAAATTGTCTGTTACTCATAAAAAATTGGTCTTTATGCCAATTATTACTAATATTAACAACTCAATATTTTCATAATACGAGTATCATGAATTCATGACTTTCATGACTGCTGATAGACATAGCGTCACATCACACATCTTTTATGTCATCAAAAATTGCAGGACGATACGCATCCAATGAGTAATTTGGTATTCACACCATGCATAGTAAAAGATGATCTTTTCAATACAACAATTAACCATTAAGTAAATTTACATTTTTCTCTGTCATCATCACTTCACATCATCCATAACCTTTATTTTTTATATTTGGAAAAGAAAATTATAATTAAATAACATTACATTAGTGCTCATTATTTGTATACACATAGGTATATCTGATTACATTTTCCGTTTTGATACCCTTGCATTATAGGTAGACGTTAATATATTTCTTACGTAATCAATTCAGTCAACTCAATTAATACTAAATCCGGTATCCGATTCTGGCCAAATAAGCAAGTCAAAACATACTCTATGTTTATATTACGGCGCATTGAATCACACTGTTAACGGTCAAATTGGTCTCGGAACTGCGTATGATTATGTGAATAACAGCTCCAATCATTGCCCTACGTCAGACAGAACGCTAGTCGGATCAGCGTTAGAAAACATATCAATTTTATCGTAGGAATGTTGCCAAATATTACTTTTGATGTAATTTTTAGGGTTCCGTACAAAAGTTGAAAAACGGAACCCTTATAGGATCACTCGAGCGTCTGTCTGTCCGTCCGTCCGTCTGTCACAGCCGATTTTCTCCGAATCTTCTGAACCAAATTAGGTGAAATTTGGTAAGATGGTGTAATCCTATGACCCAAACACAGATGTGCAAAGTAAATAAAGATTTTTTTGAAATAAGGGTCATTTTGAGGGGCCCAATTACAAAATTTTAAAAGAAAGTTTTGCAAACCTTACTGTGTCATATATCAAATGAAAGGGCTCATTATGAGGATCACAAAAATATTTTTTTTGTTCGGGTAAAATCAATACTTTTCATTTTATTCACGAAAGAAGGCAAATATTGACCATTCCCCCCCCTGATCTCCGAAACTACTGGGCCGAAAATTTTGAAAAAATTACAAAATGTAGTTCATTTCTTGAAGATTACAGGAAAAATAATAAGAATTCTATCACTTGAAAATTAAGTGGTAAACTCACAATAATAAGTTCATCTAGGGAAATAGTTCACTAAAACACCACTAGATGGCGCTAGTCAATTGAATAAAACATTTTTTGCACATTGTGTGTGTGTTCACGAAGCATATTGTACGGAACCCTCATTGCACGAGTTTGACTCACACTTGGCCGGTTTTTTAGTATATTATGCCAGTCTCTCAATGCAAAGTGTTCGTAGTTGGTCCGGGAATGGAAAACAACGTAAAGCACACTTCTCTTTGCTAAATTGGTTTTTGTTTTGTAACTTTGCCTACCTCGTTACGGTTAAAGTCGTGATGGTGACAATATCATAAATGCATGGATGAAATAGCTTGTTTTGTGTACAAATATAGGATATATAGATTTATAAAATTCGTAATAAAAAAATAAAAAAAAAAACCGGCCAAGTGTGAGTCAAACTCGCGCAATGAGGGTTCCGTACAATATGCTTCGTGAACACACACACATTGCAAAAAATGTTTTATTCAATTGACTAGCGCCATCTAGTGGTGTTTTAGTGAACTATTTCCCTAGATGAACTTATTATTGTGAGTTTACCACTTAATTTTCAAGTGATAGAATTCTTATTATTTTTCCTGTAATCTTCAAGGAATGAACTATATTTTGTAATTTTTTCAAAATTTTCGGCCCAGTAGGTTCGGAGATCAGGGGGGGGGAATGGTCAATTTTTGCCTTCTTTCGTGAATAAAATCAAAAGCATTGATTTTACCCGAACAAAAAAAAATATTTTTGAGATCCTCATAATGAGCCCTTTCATTTGATATATGACACAGTAAGGTTTGCAAAACTTTTTTTTTTAATTTTGTAATTGGGCCCCTAAAAATGACCCTTATTTCAAAAAAATGTTTATTTACTTTGCACATCCGTGTTTGGGTCATAGGATTACACTATCTTACCAAATTTCATCTAATTTGGTTCAGTAGATTCGGAGAAAATCGGCTGTGACAGACGGACGGACGGACAGACAGACGCTCGAGTGATCCTATAAGGGTTCCGTTTTTCAACTTTTGTACGGAACCCTAAAAATCAAAAATGTTTATTTCTGTAAGTAGCACAGTTACTATAGTCAACTAAGTATAGTAGTTGGAGCCTACTTTTAAGTATGAGAATACTTGTGCCAGTAGACTCCGCTCCTCCATAGCGCTAAATTTTGTAACTACCTTCCAGGTAGTAAATCTAATTACAAAAAAAATATTAGTGGTTCGTTACAAAATATTGTGTGTCTGTGTGTGTGTGTGTGTGTGTGTGTGTGTGTGTTTGTGTTATCTTTGTTGCCTGTCAGGAAACTGCTTAGTACCAATGTTAATGTTAGGTGTTACATAAAATTCAATTACTTATGAAATTCTCCACTTCATCATAACTCAATAGTTTAAGCCAGTTTATTAGTAGTAATTTACATTCACGTAAAGTTTTGTTGTATATTTTACTAATTAAAATACGTAAGATAAAATTTCACATGTCATGTTTTGAGTTGAGATCTTCAGAGGAATTTGTGACATGGCAACGTTTGCCTTACATCTACTGATAAAACAGTAGCGGTAATCATTACTGTAATCATTAGCATAGCGGTAGAGAACTTTGTGATTCTATCTTGTTCTCAGTAGTCAGTACTCTTATCTCGTGCAAAAGAATAATAACTGATAGAGCTCTTAGTATAACATTACTTTGTTAAATAGACTAATTTTGAGGTTATTTTAAATAGATTATATATATTTTAATTATATTTTCCTTGACACTATTATGTCAAATACACATTAAACATATTCTCAAAATATAATTAATCTTATTCAATGTGGTGACAGATTGGTTTTGTCATAGAGTTAGCTTTTTAAAAACATCGCTATTGATTATGTTCAATTAATGAAAGATTGCCTTTACGGTATAGTTACACCAAGGCCAAGATAAACTAGAGCTTCAATTTATCAGCCATCCAATGAAAGGTTCGACCTTTAGTGCTATTAGTGAATCTTTACATGTTTGTGTTCTTGATACATGCCATTATGGCGTAGGAAGATCAAACATAGAAAATGAGACTCATCCATCATATTTTGGAAGAGATAATTTTCAACGGTCACTACGGATAAAATTTACAACTTTGCCTGACTCAACCAATTTCTAGATTCGCACTCTATAGTATACCGTCTCGAAACTCCCAAACCAAGCAATTTAAATTTTTAAGGGAATTTAGTCTTAATAAATAAATAAATAACCATATCTAAAATTTTACATGTTTTTTTCAAATTCATTGTAAAATGAGTTTAATAAATCAAATAACTACCATTTAAATAAAATTAATTTAATACGGTTTTTATAACGTTTTGTCACATTATTTATACACCTAACGTTTTGAACACTTTTCAGTGTCCGTGGTCGCAGTTCTTATAAAATATTAGACAAATGTCAACTTAGTCTACCTGCGACCACGAACATTGAAAAGTGTGTATAAATAATGTAATAAACGTTATAAAAACCGTATTTAATTAATTTTATTTAAATGGTAGTTATTTGATTTATTAAACTCATATTACAATGAATTGAAAAAAACGTAAAAGTTTAGGAAGGCGTAAAATAGATTTTAAGGGTCTTTTAAGCAGTTACTATGCTTTATCAACGTAGTCTTATAAAAAAAAAGCATTTTCTTGGCGATTTTCGCTCAATGTTTATTTGGCTTCCACCCAATGCCTTACTTAGCTCAAAACAAACAACAGTTTCTATGTGAAAGAAAAAAAAACAATGACGCTCCCGGTCAATTATTTTATTGTTGCGTCTGCGGCATTCATAGCAGTTATCATTCTTTGTTCTTGATTAGAGGCCCCGCCGTCATTAATTGTGGCGACAAAAATGTGTTTCTTTGTGTTTCTAAAGTAACGGATGCTCTTTTTCTCTTTGATCCTAACTTATATTATAATTGCGAAAGTGAGTTTGTACATTTGTTTATTTGTTACCTCTTACATAGGTTAGGATACTGAGAAGGACATAGGGTACCACCTTTCATCCCGGAAAAAATACTGTTCCCGTTAGCGGTAAAAGACTCTGCAGATTTGTACGCGAGTGAAGCCGCCTGGTAAAAGCTAGTAATTTATAATAAATAAATATATTCGGACAAATCACACAGATTGAGCTAGCCCCAAAGTAAACTCGAGACTTGTGTAATGGGATACTAATTCAACGTATTCCCTCATGTATATGATTCATTAAAATTATAAAAAAATATCATTCCTATACCCCGTTCCCCTAGTCCAAATCGATTTTGGTGTAACTCGAGTTTGGGCATATTAGACTTGTCTTGTGTAAATCTGTCGTAATAAAACGAGCGATTCACACAGTAAAGTGAAGAAAGCTTGAAACAAAAATGAAATTAAAAAAAAAAACTTATTCGTTGATATGATCGTTGTGTGAAAGGATGCGGGCTATTTTAGTCGGCGGCACATGTGCAAATGTTGCGATCGGATCTATTTTGGAATCATCATCTCTTTATTAAGTAGTTACGCTCATTGAAAAACATATATTTGTTGCTTATCTGAGAATATCGTTGTACCGATAGCAAAATACACAAAAATATTTTTTTATTAATTTTGAACCATATTGACGCGCCGGCATCGGGCATGAAGATCTACGAGTATTATGCTCTACGTCCCAACTTAGATGTTTTATTATATTTTTAGCATCCGCTGCAGATGTAATTAAATGATTTAATCATATTTACTGTTTCTATACTGATATCAAATTGGTCATACTATGATGAAATAAAATTAAATTGTAACGTCAATTAAATAAGTACCAAGTTAATCGATTCATAAGCTTGTACATTTTATCTTTGGAATCTATTACTTTCCTCAAAAATTCCAAGAGTGTTTTTGACAACGCGTCATATTGCTTATCTAAAGAGCACACATATTATTCAATTTCTCGATAAAACATCGTCTAGACAGGTGATACATTTACCCGAACGATGTGAAATTGGTAGCTTAGCAACTAACCTTTGATAATACGCTATGTTATAATACGTTACTATACCAGCTTATAGTGCTCAAATCACGAGCACTAAAAGTAGATCGAGGGGCACCACCTTTAGCCTTTAGGCCTAGATACTTTATTCGCAAATATTTGGTTTTTAAAGATGTGAAATGTACTGTGTGTGTACCTACGACAATTAAGCCATTATTAATATCGAGAAAAAAACGGTAAAAATATACTTTTGTTGAATGGAAGCCCCCTTAAGGCGCTCCTATAGTAACACTAGCGCCACCCAGCAATTAATTCTTTTAATCCTAAATTATATCGAATTTTGAAAATCTAACAAGTACATAACTAGTAAATTACGTTTAGTATTTTTGTATTCATTTTCACTAATATTCGTTTGATAAAATAAGAGAAAAATAGGTTAACGCCAAAAGTGGCCACTTTTGCCGTTAACCTATTTTTCTCTTTAAATATGGCACTAGTAAATTAGGTACTTGTAATATACAAAAAATACTAAAGTAATTAAGTAGTTTTGTACTTGTTATATTTTTAAAATTCGATACAATTTATGATTTAAGGAACTTAATTGCTTGATTTAAGGAACTTAATTGCTGGGTTAAATATTATTTTTAATATTGTTATTATTGTGGCAATAAAAATACAACATCTGTTAAAAATTTAACCTCCTTGCTATTACGGTTCATGAGATACAGATGCAATAAACGCCAACAATTACTCTGTTGTGTATGGGAGCCCCCCTTAATTATTATTTTGATTTTAGTATTTGTTGTTGTAGCCACAATAAAAATGCATAATCTGTGCAAATTACAACTGTCTAGCTATTACGGTTCTTGAGATCTAGCTCGGCGAGTGGTAGCCATGAAAAAGGGCTAAAATATCACGTTTTTTGTATGAGAGCCCCCTTAATTATTATTATTATTTTATTTTTAGAACTTGTTGTTATAGCGGCAACAGAAATACACAATCTGTAAAAATTGCAGCCTGGTGACAGACGGACGCATATCGAACTTCATCAAAGTCTCGTGAATTGGGTCTCGTTTTTACCCTTTGGGTACGGAACCTTAAAAATTGTAAGAATACTAAGGTAACTAATAAATTGCACATTTAAAAAAAAAATTACAATATAAATAATTTAAAAATAATAAATTTACACATTTTTCACATTCAAGAACAGCTCAAAAAAATACTTCAAACACTTTGATAGAGGTCATTACTTGACATTAAAAACTATAAACAGTATCGTATTAGTAAGTTAGCTAAATTTAAGCAAAAAATAGCAAACAAAATTATATAAAGAAATATTATATAAAGAAAATATCTTATCACACAGGTTAAAATATGAAATCAATCATATGGCGCATTAAGAGTTTTATTATCTAAATTGCCTATCCGAAGTAATTATGGTCTGCTATATAGGTTCATATGATACTAGCAAGTAGCAACATATACATTTCTTATCATTCGATCATGATAAGAAATAGTGATAACAGAATCTTATCATGGCTGGTAGGGGGTGGAACATGTTTATTTAATGAGTATACATACATACTATCACGTCTTTATCCCTTGCGGGGTAGACAGAGCCCAAGTTCATAAAACCTACAGGCCACTTTTAGCATCGTAGTGGGCGTAAAGGTGGAAAGCGGAATCAAAATAGTGATGGGTTGCTAGCCGCATCGCCTATCAATGTGATTCCTTAGATTTTCGCCCAATCCCTTGACCGGCTTTTACGGTCTGCGCGGGAAGAAAAGCAGCTGGTATATTCTATGTTTTTTTCTTTTCTCCCAAACCAACATGGAAGAGTATGACATGTTATATCACAGCTTTCGACTATTTGTTAAAACACGCAAATTCCAATTTTGAGAAAATAATTCAATATCCTTTGATCACATTTATATCAATATCATTCTTAAGTCTTTGAAACGGAATAATAGAAATATTATGTGCAAACAGATTTCTAAATGCAATTATAGGTTTTTTTAATATTATGTGTATAGTTATGCGATTCTAACTAGGAAATATTTATTCTCTAATTAAAAAATTACATTTTTATTATTCAAGCCCAAGCTGTGGCTTCAAAACCATAAAATAAGAATTCTTATTAATGCATGATGTGCAAAATTACTCGTAATTTAGTGAAAATAAAACAATGAAAAAAACATATCCAAAAAGTCCAGTTACTATTGTAGCAAAAATTTCAAGTTCTAATTGTAAGTGATTTTTAATATGAGAACTTAGTAATTTAATTATATATTTTAATAATAACAAAAAACAATTTATTATTAAATTTAAATTGAAATATTAAAAGCCAATAATGTAAATAATAAAATGGTCTCTGGTAAAGAAATTCAACAAAATAATAGATAAAGAAAGTAATAACATAACAAAAAAGTATTCACCTGATGTTTAGGAATTTTAGAACAAACTTTTCTGGTGCTGGCTGTGTCGGACGGAGGAGGCTGAGAGGGAGGCACTCCAACACCCTTCGATGACTGTAGTCTAGTCTTCACAACTTCTAACGGACAGGTCACTACCGCTCCTGCTGTCCCTGCAACCCTGTTGGCAAAGAAAAATCTGAATTTAAAAGATTATAGTAATAACTACCTACCAAATTTTCCATTTCCAGACAATTGACCAAGTATTTTTTTAAATTTTTGTAGCAGTGTAAACTTTATAGCTCTAGTAGTATTGATTTGATGTGTGTGTATGATTAGTTTGTATATGTACCAGTTTGATTTTAGTGGTTTATAAATTTTTAAATATGATTAAAATAAAAAATAAGTGAGTCGGTAATTTAAACAAAATTTGAAATAATTATAGGTATAAGTGGATTGTAATTGATTTTACACAAAACATATGCAAATGCAATGTGCATAGCAGAAAGAAATTTTTTTTTCAAATCTATGGTGCATAGTTAGTCAAGTAATCCTACAAAGTAAAATTTTTTTGGTATTTATTACAAATGCACCAAGTATGTTTTATATTCTTATGCCAACATACAAGAAGTAGGCAAATAGACCTTATTTTTATCAAAGGGCTTGTTATCATTCACAAGGCCATCCCAAGGGAATTCTGCATCCAAGATACGTAATGAATATGAGATATTAATAATAGATAAAAAATAGTTTTGTGAGAAATAGCAACACTTTTAATTTTTGTTGTATGAATGGATAAACACTATGATACAAACTTTATTAACACATTCCGTATAATACATTTTGTATATAGAAACTTATAATAATAATAGTAATTGCTATTAACTTGACACAGTAACATCCAGCTAACCAAAAAATCATGTGTTTATTCTGCATCCAAGATACGTAATGAATATGAGATATTAATAATAGATAAAAAAATAGTTTTGTGAGAAATAGCAACACTTTTAATTTTTGTTGTATGAATGGATAAACACTCTGATACAAACTTTATTAACACATTCCGTATAATACATTTCGTATATATAAACTTATAATAATAATAGTAATTGCTATTAACTTGACACAGTAACATCCAGCTAACCAAAATATCATGTGTTTATTATTTTTTCTTGCATGAAGTTGCACAATTTAATAAGTACATTTCTATTAGGCAGATAATGCAAGCACAAGCACTATTGTGTAACATTAAATTGTATCATATTTCAAGTAAATAAACATTAATACCAAATAAAGCCAACCTGGGCCAAATGTGTTTCATTGAATACTTTAAACTGATATCTGTGTACTATTCAATGGAACCAGTTATACACCTACAACCGCAGAATTATAATATCTACAACTGAATAGTACATAAACACACATATTTACCTATTAAAGTGACTAGCAATTTTCCAATGTAAATTATAGCCTATCACCTGCTCATTTATCTGAGTTTTCTATGGGTGAAAGAATTTTGAAAATCGGTCCAGTAGATTTGGAATTCAAATCTTTCCTCTTTATTTTATAAGTATACAGATTGATTCTATCCATTATCTGTAGACTGATTTCAATTATTTTTTTAGTATTGTAGGCTACATTTTATTTTGAAAACAATTAGGGATCAAAAACTACAAAGTAGCAATAATTTGGCCATAAATCTCATTATTATTAGTTGAGCTCTGAGAAAACTAGATCATAGGTATTTAATGTCTCCGTCATCAGAGTGTTTCTAATAGCATCCTTACTTGAGATTGTTCAGCACCCCGAGTCGAGACCTAGGGCCAAGATAGATTGCCTTGATAAAAACCTTAAACCCTACTTTGTATCTATTGAGGTACTTATAGGCTTGTATTTCCCATCAAAGATGGAATTCTGTTTATTTAGTGGTTTCAATTGTTTATCTGATGAAATTATTAGAGATTTTATATTAGTATCAAAATTGCTAGGTCACATAGGTAATTTTTACTGATTTTTAGTAATTCTGAGCAATGTATACAAATTGCCTATTTAAACATAGATGGTTTTAATGTTGCAATACAAGTGGGAAAAAATACTGGCACAGAGCTATCGTAAACAACGTCTCGCCACATGTGGCGCTGTCGATTGCCATAAATTAATTAATGATAAACACCAACGTAATGATAGCAATGATAACAGGGCGAAGTCATATTTATCTCCCGTAAGCCCTACGACACTCACCCGCCGGCCACTAGGTGTATCGCTGTATCCTTCTGAGACATTTTAGCGCCACAGGAATAATTACATGACTGCAAATTGCGACTGTCTATAAATAAACAAATGCACTAGCACGAACACATATAGCGACCAACACAAGTCAATATATTCAAATACAAACACTTATAAGGAAACTTTACTGAAGTCGCAAGGACTTGTTGTAACAATTGATATTATCCAAGTTTAAAGATGATATTTTCTGCAAATAGAAATAAATATCGGCGAGAAACCTTCACAACACCGCACTCGCACGTTCAACGTCGTAACAATTTTACACACACACACCACGAACGAATATTTTTACGTCCGTACGCTAGGTCAACTCACACATATGAAACTGCCTACTGCCTACGTGACGTACGAGACGATGACAAAAAAAAACTGCGGTTCAGCAAAAACTGCCTCGCAAAAGTTATTATATTCATTGTTCCATATATTAATCGAAAAGACAAAGTAGTAAAAAAGGACATTCAAATTTGATTACATTATATTTTTATTGTGTACCTAATAAAATAAAAAATGGCTCTGTTTCTATTCACCCCGTTACTTATCTCACCCTTCAATCGACCATCAAATCGAAATATGGAATCGATATAACTCAACTAGGTTCTTGGCAGCATGTCAATGACTGACATTGACATATCAATAATCGATAACTTTGTTGCATAATTTTGCACTAACAGCTGATTTTTATTATAAACCGTGTACATATTTCGCCGGCTATCTAGTTTCTTCTTTGGTGTTCGAATTGCAGTACATCTTATCACCAGCTACAATGTTTGCCTCTAGAAGAATCGGAACCTTCATGTAAGTTGAATGTTTATAAAGAATTAATAATTTAATTTGTTGTTTGTCTACCTGCGTTTTAGTTTGTTAAAATTACAGTGTTTCGTATTTGTTTTTACAGTCGGGTGGCAGGTGCTTCCCGTCAAAAGCACACACTTCCAGATATGCCTTATGAATACAGTGCTTTGGAGCCGGTGATCAGTCGCGAGATCATGTGTCTTCATCACAGCAAGCATCACGCCACATATGTTAACAACTTGAACGCGGCTGAGGAGAAATTGGCACAAGCTCAGGCTAAAGGTAATCATTTGAACAATCATTAGGTAAATTAATTTCTTAATTCGACAATCTTAACTTAACCTATAACACTATCAGACAACTCAATAAAATGTGGTTGTCTCGATCATTTGCCAAGGATTTCCCTTTAACTTTTACAATTTGTAAATAGCCTGAAAATATACTTTCTTGTCGTAGTTTCATGTTTTTCTCAAAGTCCCTGTAAATTTAATAACTCTGTATTAAAGTGATATGGGAAAATAAAATCACAAGGCCTCATTTTATTTGTACATCTGTTTTTATATTCTTGCCTGCCAATACCTAATATCTGCAGGGTAACCATTGTATAAAAGATGTTTTTGCTCTTAATGGTGCCCTGGGAGTATCCAAAAAAATTTTGCTGAACATGTTCTGTTAATATTTATAAATGTGGTCTTTATAATACTTTATACCTACTTGTTTAATGTTTGTTAGTGGTAGTTGTAAAAGTCTCATGTTAAAGATCCTCATATGGATACAGATAGGGCTACAAGAAATATAAACCATGATTGGCAGACAGGAAGTAAATAGTACAAAAAAAGCAAACAAAAAATAAAATAAAAATATGTTTATTGTCGGTTGTCAGTTTCTACATTATGTTTACAGTAATAGTACCTAAGACTAGCTTACTAATACGTACCATACCATATAGTTTTGAACAAACCAAAGTTCATCCATAATTAGCTGCCCACCATCGAACTAGGAATAAACCTGTATCTGGAGTGGTGGGGAGAGTCATAAAGGATTCAAGGGTGAGTCCGATACAGCGATAGTAAGAAACCTAAAAGTAACTTATGCCTATGAACACGCTGATTCCCAAACTAAATTTCATAAATGCATTAAAAATAAAATAAATTTACAAAATCTTTGACAGCAGCAGATACGACAACTTTACTGGGCCTTCTTAGTGCCCTCAAGTTTAATGGAGGCGGACACATAAACCATTCAATATTGTGGGAAACTCTGTCACCATGCAGAACAAACCCTTCTGAATGCTTTTTACATGGTGTTGAT
Source organism: Rhodophaea formosa (assembly GCA_963082605.1). Classification (NCBI taxonomy): domain Eukaryota; kingdom Metazoa; phylum Arthropoda; class Insecta; order Lepidoptera; family Pyralidae; genus Rhodophaea; species Rhodophaea formosa. Next base: position 6,317,642 of record OY720218.1, on the reverse strand, counting down.
AAGTAATTTAAGTTTTTGTTTTATTGTTTTTTACAGTAGTGTTGTGTGTTGTGTAATGTATATTGTAATTTAGTAAATATGTCATATTTTTGTAAGAGTATTTAGCAGGTATTAGAAAGGTTTTTTTAGCAGGTATTTTGAAGATAATTATTTTTTTTATTGCCATGAATACTATTCTTATATTCAGCAAAATCAGTATAGTATAATTTTGCTAAGATAAATTGTACCCCCATGAGGCTGGCAATAGTCACATCAAGTGTACTGAAGCATCGAAAAAACTACCTTCCACTATAATACCATAAATAATATTATTCAACTAGTTAATTCTTATAATGACTTTCTTGGAGTCTGAACTTACTTATAGTTTGTCTAGTATAAGGGCTAAAATCTTCTTCATTTAGGTATTTGTGAATTGTATCATGTTGCATAATTTTCTACAGGTGATATTGAAACCGTGATCAGTTTGGCTCCTGGACTCAAGTTCAATGGTGGTGGTCACATCAACCACTCAATTTTCTGGCAGAATCTCTCCCCCAATGGTGGGAAACCCTCCGACACACTCGTCAAAGCCATTGAAAAGTAAATAGCAACAAATTTTGCATGCTTTTGCTATTTTTTGCAACAAATCTTGCGCTTTTTCTCTAACTAGTGCATTGGTTAACTACTAAGTACCTACTTCAGACTACTTGACAAAATTCTTGTTACCAATTTGTGTGCAGATCTGAGTGTATTATGAGTGTTTTGACACATTTAAGTACATTAAGTAGTGTAAGTGTGCATTTGGCATGTCTGTTTACTAACCTTCACAATGTTTATTATTGTGTAGTTTCACTGCACAGCAACAAACTTTACCATAATAATTGATGTTTTGCCCTTTTGTTATCATTTTTAACAGGTCGTTCAAACTAACTTTCGTGATAACTGCTTATCTTGAAACGTGAACGCTTTCTCTTTAGACTTTAGGTGTGTTTACTTGCTTTTGATTATTTTAATTAAGACACTTAATGTAATTTATAGACAATCATTGAGACAAGGTTATCAATTTATTTTTGTGCACCTGTAATGTTGTAACTTTCACACAATTTTTTTTCTTCTATAAGTACATTAATTTGTCATTATTTCACCCATTACTTATTTGCTTGCTTCATAGACGTAAGAATTTTAGTAGTAGGTATACTTTAAGCACTGGAACAGCACTACTACCTATAAGTAAGTACGTGAGTACCTACAGTAAAACAGACTGTATTAACAATTTAAAAAGGTGTAATATTCCATACGGAACTGACATATCACCTAGCTAAGCTATATAAACCTATCCCGGATTTCTCCTATTTTTGTACACATTTACTTTGACCCCTTCATTTAAAACTAGCTTTTTACCGTGGCTTCGCTCGCGTCATTGTTGATCCTTCTGGAGCAGTACTTTATTTCCGGGATAAAAGATTCAAGATTCAAAAGATTCAAAACGTTTATTCAGAAAATAGGCCCTTGCAGGCACTTTTTCACGTCAAATCACATTTAAAATTATCTTATTAAATATTATGCATTTACTCATTATTGTTCAAAAGCTACAGACTACTAGCATTTCGGAACCGACCACTGCAGAGAAGAAATGCCGAAAGAAACTCTTTTCAACAGTATAGGTCGCCTACTCGCCTGAAGGGCTTTGTATGATTAATGATTATATTATATTTCTTTCTTTTTTACTTTTCTTTTTTTTTCATCTGTTTTCATTTAACAATATTATTATACATTCATTATTTTTGGAACATGTTTATGTTTACGATCGAGTGAGCAAATCAAAAAAAAAACAACAGAACATGTAGTAGTCTCAAAGAGGCCGACCAGACCAGTCCCCACTGGCAGCACCCGTTCACGAGTTGACGTATGGGTCAGCCATCGTTAAACTCAACCATATTAGAGGGAACTAAAGATATGCCTATGTGTCGTATGTCCTTCTCTGTACCACAGACAAACCATTTTGCATTTCATAATGATCAGTTCAGTTCTAAAGGCGTGGCAGTGTAAAAACAAAAAAAAAACTATAGCCTTTTTACATATTACTAAGAAATGTAAGTTTTTTTGTTAAAGTATTCCTTAAAAATATTGCAGAGATTTTGGCTCCCTGGAGAACATGAAGAACACATTGGCTGCTGCTTCCGTGGGCGTGCAGGGCTCCGGTTGGGGCTGGCTCGGCTACAACAAACAGACTAAGAAACTTCAGATCGCCACCTGCCAGAACCAGGATCCGTTGCAGGCAACCACTGGTAAGTCTTCTTCCTTACCTTTGCCCACTAATATGTGGTGTTGGGGAAGTAGAAGGCGACTCACGTGGTCTTCATCATCATCATCATCAGGTCTTTACAGTCTCCACTGCAGGAGTACGACCCTCTCTGTACTACCAAAGCCATATAGCCTGAGTAGTCAGAGGATTTGGCCTACACTCTCCACGCTGGCCAGACGGGATGGAGAGGTCTCTTTGATGTTAAAAGCTTTGTTTAGCTTGTGTTTCCTAAGTCGCCTTTTACGACATCCACGGAATGACTTGGAGTGGTCCTATTCTACTCTGCCGGGAACCAAACGGGGTCTTACTCAACGCTAATAGCGTACGATATGTTTTTTATCAATAAACAGAGGTTCAAAAAGGAATAAAACTTTATGTTGGCTCGGATATTAGCTGTGAGCCCCGCCTCCCCCCGCGCGCCCTGCCTTACTTAATATTGTGTCATCCAGCGTGGTAACGCGGCTGGTGTGATGGGTACATTTGAGCCAGGTACTCTCAGAGGTGGTCTTTTCGACTAGTTTTTCAAATTTAAATTTTATTTATATTACTTTTCTTTCTCTTTAGTATTAGTTAATGTATATATTTTTTCATAATTTATGTAATTTGTTTAAATTTTAATTAAGTAATATTTGTAAGTTTATTGTCTTTCGAACATTAAATGGAATATTGTGTACAGCGCATCTAGTCGCGCTATGTTCCAAGCCGCCATAAAGTTTGATTCGGACTGTAGCTTGCACACAGAGAGTAACCCCCACTTCACAGCAACAAGGGTACTATTTTTGAACAGTGACACTCGTCTTCGAACGATTTTTCCATACAAAAATCGTTCGTAGACGAGTGTCACACGTGCAAAAATAGTACCCCTGAACCATGTAGGCACAGAGTCACAGAGCAGGGAAAGTGACTGTCACTCGCGCGCTACTAGAGAGAGACGCCTTTTGAACACATTTCATGCGAAACAAGCGTGTTAGGGGGCGGTACATTTTTTTAAGTTTTTGGGTTTCAATGTACCTAATGGAGAAATGCAAAAATCAGCTATTTTATACTTGTGATGTAAGTTACATTAATATTTTGTTTATTGACCTTTTTACTGTAGGTAATTAACTAATTATGATACCATGTCACAGCGCATTGCGGCACTTTTAAGTTGTTTTTGAGCACGAACTGACAGGCCAAGTTTGCGACTTTCGTTTACTAGCCGGGCTCCGGCTGACACGCGATATTACTTTCGTCTTTAGTAGGGCGCGAGCGCATTCCGTGCCCGATGCATGTAGGGGACAAATTGGTAGTTAATATTTATCAATTCTTATTTTCCAGGTCTCATTCCTCTCTTCGGCATCGATGTATGGGAACACGCTTACTATCTGCAATACAAGAACGTTCGCGCCGACTATGTCAAGGCGATATTCGACGTGGCGAACTGGCAAGACATCTCGGCTAGATACGAAAAAGCGCTCAATTGAACTGTTTACTGCATTTTTAGATTTTAATGAGAAACCCGCTGTAATCACGTAGTGAACAGTGCATTAATATATGTGATTATATTGTTTATAAAGCATTTTAAATTACATCTAAAATATTTTGTTTTATTCATTTCCTCATTATTTATAGATCGAGTGAGTGCGAATCGTCTCTGCTTAAGCTTAGGTCAAAAAGTCTAATCCACGTCCAGTCTGTCCGGCTGGGCTGTTCTTCTATATTAGGTACTTAGGTCACAATGGGCCAATTTTCGTGAAATTTTGAAAAATTGCATGTTTTATGGTTTTAGTTCTGGAAATATTTCAAAATGTCGGAATGCCTGTCTTATATAAGGCTTCGTATACAGTGACTCGGGTAGGCCGCCCGCCGACAATACATGCATCTGGCGATGGAGTTTTGTGTTTGTAATAAAGACTCGCCGGTCTGAGCAGCGAATAACACGGCAGGGGATGCAGCAACCAATTCCGCGTGCCTTATCTGATGTACTTATGTAGGAAGGAAAGGAGAGGTGAGGAAAAAAATAACTTTGGTAGCCGCAAAAGACTTCGCGGTATGTGCCGCTGCGGATGACTCCCCAGCTCCTTCATAAACGAATCCACTTGTAAACATCCGTTTGTCTTTGCGCATGAAAGGCCTCATTTTATACAATAGCCGTTACATGATTGATACGGAACCTTTGCATAAAATGTGTAGGTATCTGTAATCTGTATAGGCAAAGACAATATAATACTAACGGTATAGGTAAGTACTATACACAAAAAGGGTTGCAGATTGTAGCATAGAATATTGACTATAACATCAGGAAACAGGGAACAGGTTGTTAGCTCCTGGACTACTTACGATCTCTAGGTCTCGGTAGACAGAAATTGACCCATCCAAAATCCAAACCATTGGCTAATAGAAACTCTCAAGAGAGAGTTATGAGAAAAATCTTTATCTGAATGCTATTAATTTGAGTGTCTTGTTATCAAGAGTCAGTCGTTTTGGGTTTATGATATGAGTGGGTCGCAAGAATAAAAACTGTTATGATAATATGCCATGGATTGCCACGCCATCCCAGAGTCTACTTTAGAAGGGCAAGCCGCTTTTACCACGTGTGCTAGGGATGCATGATACCAGGGCATATAAGCGGGCGCCAGGGTAATAGGGACCGTCTCAAAAATTCGTAGCAGCTTATTGGTGAAAAAAATTATCCATATAAAATTATTACTGTTTTGCATTCCAACAAAACAGGTATTATGTGACCGAAAATACAGAGCGTTGTCGATGAGAGACGCGCCTGTAGACTTTCCCGTTTATACCAACCGATATACCATAATTGTCGATGGTTCTCCATAAATAACTTCATCACTAGCAGCTGCTGGCAACTCTCTTGTAATGTCAAATAACATTGACAGCATTTTTCATAGAAGTCTTCATCCAGCAAGAGCCTTGCTCCAACGCTCTGTATTTTCGGTCACATAATACCTGTTTTGTTGGAATGCAAAACAGTAATATTATGTTCCCTTCCAATACAGAGCGTTGTCGATGAGACCTGTTTGTTATCTGCTGGTGATGAGGAATGAGCAAGAGACACAAACGCTATGTGAATGAACAGTAAAAGAAGCTGAAACAAATAAACTTTCATAAATATTATACACAAGTAAAAGTTACCTATCAAGGTAAACTTGAGCCATGTAATTTAAAATAATGTGATAATAACAGCTGTTTTCTAAGAATATTAATAATTCTAGGTTTGATTTGCAAAAATCTAAATAAATATAGCAGCAATGATTTAAATCTGAACACTCTTTCAACTGCCTCCTTACTTTTCCTCTTAAATGTCTTAACTTGATTTTAGTAGACAAGTAATAGTAATGAAAATCAAATATAGATCTTAAGCTGTTACCATCAACTTTTTTCCACAAATACATGAGCACACTCTGTATTCATTTATCATCAGATCGCATGGTATATTAATGCCCTATTCAGCAATTTTAGGCAGGATAAAAATCATAAATGAGCCTTCATTCCTAGGTTTACAATAAAACTGTTGTTCAGGTGTATAGTAAAGATCTTTACGCATCTTTTGATGTCTAATGTATGAGTCCATTGGTTTTATTATATAAGTTTAGGATTTTATCATGAAAAGTTTATCCTGCCACAGCCTTTGTAAAATCTACAAACATATATATCTAGTAACTAGTTCTAAATTAGTGAAAATTAAATCTGAGGATTGAATCCTCAACCAATTGTAAAATGTTTCTTCAGGATTTATCATACTTTTATTGGTTCATATTTTAAACATCTGCCCTAGAATATTTTGATCCTGGAAGAACAATTTGTGCACAAGAACCTTCTGCAGGTTCCTGATCTGGAATAGGTTGAATAAGATGGTAACTTATAGGCTACTTAGATCTCACCAAACATTGAGTCTCAAAACAATACTCTATCAGAGTTTATTTCCATCTAACAGAACCTTCCGCAAGTCTGTAAGTATGTGAGCCATAAATCCAACAATATATCAGAATACTGTTTAGTCTACCATAGAGATAAATTAATAGGACCTTCCACATGTCTGTGTTTTGGAGTAGTTTTAATAAAGCTGTGGTTTCTAAGTCCTTCAACCAAACATATTTGATTCTGAGAGAATAATTTTCAATTTATGAACTTCTAAGAAGTACATATTAGAACCTTCTGCAGGTCTATAATTCAATAAAAAAAAAAAAAAAATTTGGGTACAAAAAAGGTACTATCAGAACATTGTTCAATTTATTGCGACCATAAAGGACCTTCTGCAGGTATGTATGTTAATCTGAAAAAGCTCGGACAGGCTGTGTGACCTGTACGTCCGATAGCCTAAATCTTTGTTCAATTTATTGAGTTCGTAGAGGACATATTATGACCTTCCACAGGTGTATAAATCTGAAAAAGCTCGGACAGGCTGTGACCTGTTGTCTGATAGCCAAAATCATTGTTCAATTTTTTGAGTCCATAGAGGACATATTATAACCTTCTGCAGGTCTATTAATCTGAAAAAGCTCAGACAGGCTGTGACCTGTAGGTAGGTCCATTAGCCAAACTCATTGTTCAATTTATTGATTCCATACAGGACATATTATAACCTTCCGCAGGTCTATTAATCTGAAAAAGTTCAGACAGGCTGTGACCTGTAAGTAGGTCCACTAGCCAAACTCATTGTTCAATTTATTGAGTCCATAGAGGACATATTATAACCTTCCGTAGGTCTATTAATCTGAAAAAGCTCAGACAGGCTGTGACCTATAGGTAGGTCCACTAGCCAAAATCATTGTTCAATTTATTGAGTCCATAGAAGACATATTATGACCTTCCGCAGGTCCATTAATCTGAAAAAGTTCCAACAGGCTGTTACCTGGTAGGTCCACTAACCAAAATCATTGTTCAATTTATTTAGTCCATAGAGGACATATTATGACCCTCTACAGGTCTATAAACACCTTCCGCAGGTTTGACTGAAACGACTCTGTGGTCTGTTAGTCCCATAACCAAAATCATTGGATCCAGAAAAGTAAAATCAAGAGTGGATTGTTATTCTATAAGGACCTTCAGTAGGTCTGTGATTTAGGGTGGCTCAGACCTATTTATACTGGCTCTGGCCTATAAAATAACCAATGTAGGTTTCATTTTAATCTGTAGATTACAAAAGCCTCTTGTTACTTATACAGCAACATGTGTCTAAGCTTACACTTAGTATACTGCGTATTCAGTTATTAACTAATGAATATTACATATTCGTTTTAAACATGGCCTCCGTGGCCTCAGATAGCCAAGTGCCCCAAGTCTTGGACTGGTTATCCACTGACGGCTAAGATTTTCTGACATGACATGACAAACACAAATTGTTTGTTGTGCCTATAATGCAATGAGAAAAATTACTTTTGTATTCTCATGTATTGATCAAAAATAAGAATTTATGCCTTATACTATAAGTGGTCTCTGGGTACTACATTCCTGGGCTCTGTTTGGCCCTTAAGGTATAAAAACGTCCCAGTATGTATATGTGGAACAATAATCCAATTTTAGGACTGTATTAGATTTTTTACAGGTATTTGACTACACAAACTGTACTAAGCACTATTGCCAGAAATCTTAGACTACCTGAGTTAGACTCATTTTTATTTTCTATATGTGGAGGATGCATGCGATGCGCCTACAAAGTAATGAACAGCTTGTCTTTTGCATGGTACATAAGTTACATAGCTGTTGTGGAGTATTTTTTTGATAGTATGGGCACCATAAACTCTATCTCCCCCCTCCCCCCCCCCCCACTTTTTTGTATGTGTAGACTTAATTAAGAAAAGTCATAACTTCTGCATGAAATATAGCACTCTGTGAGAGTAAGTAGATTCTAAAGTTATCTGTATAGGTAAAGGTAGGTAGGGTAGGGTTGAGTTGGTAGGGTTTTACTATTATGGCTTTACTCTGAAACTGCGTGATAGATAACTTAGTGAAATTGACAATACAACAATGGTTTCACTTAGGAAGGAGGTGTGATATCTCCACGGTATCTCCTATCAACAGAAGACAGAAAAATCAACACCTTCTGTTCACACACAGTGGGCCCGAATAGGTGGCCGAAGTGTGGAAAATAGCATGGAAGCAGTAGGCATCTCTTTACTTGAGTTAATAATTTAATTTATATTATGATGAAGATTACATATACATATGTATAGAGAGTAATTCGGCAACATATTGTTGTTTACATTAGTTTACTTAAAAATTCCAAATCAGATAGTTGAAGTCACTGCCACTAATGGTAGCTAGCAGAGTATTCTTCTAGTAGTCTCGGAGAAAAATGTCTCCAATCCTCAGGATTTCCGCAATCCAGTAAGAGGAAAAAATGCAAAATGTGCAAGGGCTGCTAAGTGGTTAGCGCAGCTACACATCATTGCTTTTAAGCATGTGAGGTTGTTGCCTCTGTATGGCCCATCACACTTTACCTCACTCATTATACTTTCAATTTAATTCTCCATATAAATAATTGAACTAGCTGCATCACCAAGACAAGGTAGGTATCCAATGTAATGTTATTGAATGGCAGTAACTAGGGGTATTTAATAAGTTTGTCATTGCACAAATAAGTTCAAGTCACAAGGAGCAGTGCTGGACAGTATCAACCCTGTCTTGCAGTCATGCAAATGTTTTGTCACATAATTATTTGCATTATTATTTTTAAACACAGTTTACTCTAAACGGATACTACAATAGTAGTCCTATAAAGATAAGACATACCTGATTTGCTCAAAATAAAGTTCCATATGATAAAGATAAATTTACCTTTATATTGATAAAATTCTCAAAAACTTCCAATGGAATAATGACCTGGGTTATGATCCAGGGTAAAAAATTAGGATGGCCTTTTTTCACGTGCTTTTTGTCAGCAGACAGAAAATAAATAATATGAAAATATAATTTGTCATGTGATAACTTTCGTTATTGGTATCTAAAGTTTGATACTTTGGTCAGCCATAGTTTTTTTCAAGTACCTAGTCATCTCAACAACAAGATAACTCTCCAATCATAATGATATTTTTATTGGAAACGTACTTACATCTTTGTAGCTTGTTCGGCAGCGGGAGCGGGCTATTTGTCTTCCGGAGACAAGACAAGTTTAGCCGTACAAGCCCACAAAAGGATTTTGCTCTGTTGGGTGTACAAAATTTGTTCGCATGGTGCATTCGCGTATTCGCCTAACCACGCACAATTCACCATAATTCAACTATCCGTAGATAGTAATCAATATTTTGTACTAATATTGCTAGAAATGTACACTATATCTAACTTTTCAATAAAGTTTTGAAAGATTTTCTTCGCTTGAGAACCGTTACGCGGGAAAATCACAAACGCTATGAAAAATGCTGTCAATGTTATTTGACATTACAAGAGAGTTGCCAGCAGCTGCTAGTGATGAAGTTATTTATGGAGAACCATCGACAATTATGGTATATCGGTTGGTATAAACGGGAAAGTCTACAGGCGCGTCTCTCATCGACAACGCTCTGTATTGGAAGGGAACATAATATTTTTGTTTTAGCTCTTGGCGTGGCACAGTACAATTTTCTTTTTACGTAGAACGGAGCGTAATAAATGTCAATTTGACGTTGTTGTTCACTTCTGTCAGTCAAATCAACTTGTCAAATCACTCAGATGATTGTCAAAGTTTTCGCTTTGTTGCAGTTCGTGGTGCAAAATAAATAAATAAAATTAGTTTTCTGACTAAGTAAGCTCTAGAAATTGAATATTGGTGGTGCGCTGTCTCTGTGTTTCACGCCTGTGAAGAGGTAAGTTTGAGTTTTGTGTTTGTAATGCGTAATTTTGTAAAAGAAAACTCGCCCCTTCCCGTGGTGTCGTTATTGATTTTTCAGTGAAGAGCCTTCGAGGCACAAGAGTCGAGTCATTTTCTATAAGTAAGTGTAACTTTATATTAGTGCTTTTATTTACCTGTGTTAACTACAGATATAAGGTAACATTATTTGGTAATATTCGAGTTATTGCAATGTTCGTGTCTGATCTCTGAAGGTCGATATTTCAGTGTTTTGAAATCGAACAGAAGTTCTGCTCATTGCGTATCTAGGTTTCGATTCGTAGACAATGCTTATAATATCTATAAAAGTGATTTCTAAAATTTCACATTTAAAATTATTATTTTATTAAAAGTTTAAGTTATTGTCACTGTTTTTGTGAAAAAGATTCTAATAAGAAATTCGATATTATGATTTAATACTTTAAGTAAGTTATGTGGTTGTGGCATATAAGGATGTTAAGAGAATGGCTGAGAACTGAGAGACATGAAAAGTACTCCACCTACAAGAACACAGTTCTTAAATTATTGATAGATAGATAGGTACTTATCCCAATCCCATCCCAACTAATATTATAAATTTGAAAGTGAGTTTGTTTGTTTGTTTATTTGTTTGTTACACTTTCACGCCGTATCTACTGAACCGATCGTCTTGAAATTTTGCATAGACATAGGTTAGGGTACTGAAAAGGACATAGGCTATATATCACGCGGGTGGAGCCGCGGGTAACAGCTAGTATGTAATAAAACAAAAAAATATTAAATTGAAGAAAATGGAAAACATATTCATCTTACATACAAGCGGCTTAGTATAGTAAGGAAACATACCCAAGTCATGAAAAAATGAAAAGTTTTATTCGTAAAATTATTTAATCTAACTTTACCTGCTAAATAATAATCTAGCAAAATTAGTGTAGATTATTAATGACATTAAAAGAACGAAATGAAACGAACGACATGAAAAGAAGAAGAAGATTTAATAATCAAGGGTAGATTTTTTTGTTTAGATTTATACCTATCTGCTATTAGCCTGTAAAGTGTAAAATCACATTTAGTTATACTAAAGACAACATTTTATTAATTCATATTGCAAAGAAAGGAAATTTCAACATAAATGGTAGTTGGACTTCATTGACATGACACTAATTTAAAAACTTAACTCCCCACAAGCCCTCATAAATTTGTGGATAGTGTACTACCCTTAGAGTGGACTACCCTTGCAATACAAGTACAATGATTTAGTTGTTGGTGTACAATTTTTTATAAAGGAAGGAACTTTTGCCTTTAACAGAGCAAATTAAATCTTCTATGCTAACCCTACAAGAAAAAAAAAATTAGATTGTACTAGCCGCCTTTCTTCCTACACAGACCATAGAAACCGGCTGGAGGATTGGGTGAAAATCTAACAAAGCATGTCAAACTAAGGAAGCATATGTGATGGGACTAACAATCCATCGCTAGTTATTTTGATTCCATTTTCCACTTATATGCTTACTAACATACTAAACATGGCTTTCGCGTCTTAAGGCCTGAGCCTCAGTCTTCCCAATAACGGTTAAAGATGTGAATATGTTCCTGTAACAGAGGCAAATAGGAAGTAAAAATGTTACATTAATCCACATTGACCATAGTACGTAGTAGTAGCTTCCTAAGCCATCAGGTGAAGCATACTCATTCATTGATTTAATAATTCCTACCAGCATACACCTGCTGTCTATTAATCAAGGTTAATTACTACATACTAACCTAATCCAGAGCTGCATATTCCAACCGTGTTAGTCATACATTGCATAGAACAAAGAAAACTGGTGAGCCGTGTCAAGATCATAGAATAAACAAGCACAGGCATTGTTATTTATTTATAATTAACATTGACAGTGTCATTAATAGTTGGCAAAAAATGCTTTGTATGTCCAGCAGTCTGGCCAGCTGATATCATTGGTATTTTAGTGATTTTGATTGACCTGGGTCTTGGATGTTTATCTATATATGTATTTGTAATAAAATATAGTATCGTTGAGTTAGTATCCCATAACACAAGTCTCGAACTTACTTTGGGGCTAGTTCAATCTTAGTGATTTGTCCGTGTATATTATCTGAATAAAAATATGATCTGAATCGATTTAATGATCAAAAATACTTTTTATTGTTAGGTAGGTTGTATGAATCGTGGAAGGAAGATTTAACCAGCATAGTATTCGAAAAATTCTCTAAGTAATCTACTAGCAAAGAACTACCTAATTAAGATTTTTTTTAATTTGATCTCATTTTGGAGTAAAATGATGTATGGCATTAGTTTCGCTCATCTAAGCCTTATAAAGGCTTATGTTAAGTCTCCTTTGAAGAGGAAATACAAATTCATTAGTTCACCACTTTATCAAATATTAGAATGTAGAACATTCCGCAGAGACTAAAATCTATGTGAAACGGAGCCACTGCAGCGATGGTTTATCGTGTTTGGCGCCGCACGCGATGCCTCGGCGGTGAATGCACCCTGGAACACCCCGCAGGGGGTACTCATCCATAATTGAGGCTCTGGGTTTATTGTGTCTTTTGATATTAGGTATCTGACTTTTCAGGCCTGTTACGGTAGGTTTTGCGTACTAATCTAATTGTTTTGTAGAGTAGATAGGACAAAAGAAATACGATAAAGAGGATTCCGGATTGTTTAACACAAGCATAGTTCGACTTTAGAGTTATCTGACTGCTGGCCGTTTTCCTGCATGTAAGACATAGTAGGGCGACGCAGAAATATTCTTACATAAAGTGGCTGTCATGCTATGTCGTACTGTTTAGTGTGATGTAATAGCTCATGGAATCAATACTTATATTGTAATATGAAGGTAACTCTCTTTTTCTCTCACATCTGAATGTTTTCGCGGTTGCAACCTCAGCCGGTGTCTATTATTATGCTCTAATTTGATTTGTCGAAAATGCCAAAGCAACACTCCAACATGATTAACACGCCAGCCTGTGACACCAGGGATCCCGGTTTCGATCCCCGGCCAGACGGCCGATCATGACGGAAAAACGATCTTTTTCAGATTGGCCTAAGTCTTGGATGTTTTTAACAAAATGTTTATGTTGCTATTATAAAATATAGTATCGTTGAGTTCGTATTCCTTTACATACATTTCAAAATTTCTGTGGGGCTAGCTTTATCTGTGTAGTTTCTCCCTATATATTTTTATTTATTTAACTCTGTCTGTCTTTTACCTAAGCACACTTTAACCATTCGTAAATCCATCCATCGAAAATTCCAAATTTAGTATTCGGATTTGGATGTATGGGAAGGTAGTAATCAGGTCATTGGAATCAAGCTTTTTAAAATTATTATTATTTAACACGATTATTTCTGTTTTTTAATTTCATTGCAAGGAAGGATCATTATGTCGTCAAAAGTTCTCAGAAAACATAGACTCCTACTGAAGTTGAGGCAGGTCTATATCGTGTGCTAATTTAATTGCCCTGATAGTATCATGTGAACTTTTTCAACGTAACACGAATTGCTTTGTTTTTTAATTTCATTGCAAGGGAGGGTTATTACTTACGTCGTCAAAAATTCCTAGAAATCATTGACTCCTACTGAAGTTGAGGCAGGTCTATTTCGTGTGCTTATAAGGTCTAAACCGTCACCGTTACACGGTCGTGTAAGTAAGTTGGTCAAATGTAATGTGCCTTCAAGTAATGAGTGTTTGAATTTCTTAATTTTTGTGTGTTTTTAGGGGACAATACTTGAAGGCTAACATATTTTTATAAATCTATGTATCATCATCATAAGCCTATTGCAGTCCACTGCTGGACATAAGCCTCCTCCTCCTCCTCTATGTATGCTAAACGACAAAGCTTCGTCAGATGCCAATGGGCAACTTGAAAACCTGATACAACTCTATTTTCTTCGCCCTGTGTTAGTGGTTACTACACAGGGGGAAGGAAATAGAGTTAGATTATTATGTCCTACAAAGATTTTCATAGAATAATTAACTCGGAGGCAAGTCCACGTATTTTTAAAGTGGACGTTTCACCGCAACACGAATTGTTTCTTCGTGTAACGTAATGTTCGCTTCACGTGATTAGTAATTGCTTCCTCTTTCTTATATTTTTAATTAACGAACGCCCTAAGAAAAGGAAGTCGTACTACTTCTAACACTTTTGGCTTACGGTAGAACTTGGTAGTTTAGCGAATTGTTCATAATGTAGGTGTAGATGTAATGACATGTTTTGTAGCTTATACAATCTCTCGTATTGTTGAAAATATACCAAAAGTAAAAACCTACCCGATTAGCATCAAAATAGGAGGTCACGCAACGCATTTAAGCTTTACTAATACATATTATACAGCTGAAGAGTACTACTTAGTTCCTGAGAGAAGAATTGTTTAAATCGATCTAGCTTCTACTAGACCGACTATAACAATTCTTTCACCGTTGAATAGGTACGTTGTCCCAGAGTACCATAGGCTTCGTATGTATCACGGGTGAAGTCAGATAGGATTGTTAGTTAAAAAATAAGTAAATCTTAAAGTGAGATCCAAATGAAAACTAATTCTTATAAGTAAGTACCCAAATTCTTCACGCATCAAAACCCGTCAGGAAGCAGTTTTAGCTGCGGATCATGGGCTCCGAAGCATTCCGACTAAGCATACAACCGGAAACCTTTCAGATGAGAGAGAGAGAGAGAGAGAAAGAGGGGCAGGGTCCGTATATATTTATTTATTTATTTCTTACCTACCCATTGACTTATTAATATTATGGCCGCTGAGGACAGGTGCGGCATAAACTCTTAGGTTCGAGCTGTAAGAGCTCATGAAAACAACTTTTAGTTTAAGTGAAAAATCTTCATCATCATTAGGTCTTTTTTAGTCTCCAATGCAGGAGCATGAACCTCTCTGTACTAACAGAGCCATATAACCTAGAGTAGTCAAGATTTGGCCTTCAGTCTCCACGCTGGCCAGACGGGTTGAAGAGGAGAAGGCCAGTCTCTTAATCTCTTTGATGTTTCTAAGCTATGATTAGCTTGTGTTCTCAAGTCGCCTTTTACGACACCCGCGAGAAGACTTGGAGTGGAGCATCCGGGAACCACACGGCACGTATATAAAATGTCATTAAGGGGGAACAGTAGGCACAGTAGCGACGCCAATCATTTTATTCCTAATACTTTACAAATAGAAAGAAATTCAAGAATATAAACAATACAAGTCTTAGTAATAACCTGAAGTATTTTTGGAATCATGTTTTGATATTATGAGAATCAGTCATTGAGAGAAAAAGTGATAACCGCCAAAAACGGCCGTTTTTGGCGGTAATCAGATTCTCATAATTCTCACTGATTCCGATAGTAATAAACATGATTCAAAAAATACTTCAGGTTATTTACTAAGGCTTGTATTGTTTATATTCTTGAATTCCTTTCTATTTGTAAAGTATTAGGAATAAAATGATTGGCGTCGCTACTGTGCCTACTGTTCCCCCTTAAGTAATATGTGATTTAAGTTTTATCTACACCGATCACCGTAATGGAAAACTCATTATTTGTTAAAATCTCAGCAACAAATTAACCGAGTTCGTCGCCCGAATAAAATTGTACATTAACGGCCTCTCGATAAGAGATCCCCACGGCTTTGGGTTTGATTGCGGGTCGACGAACTACTTGACCTTATGTAAGTTGCTTAGTCTTTATTATTAACTTACTAGATTTACATTGACTTTATCTGCTTAATACATATCCCAGAACTGACTCTAGATAGATACAAAAGTTATCTGTAGGATTTTCGCTCTCGCCTATACCTGCTGTAGGGCAACTGTGGTTCTCAACTATGATGAACTACAATTGCTGCATTCGATCCAAAGTTTAGTAGAAAGTTTGAACGGTTTACATGCGCACATATTTTTGTCGAAGACGAGATTAAAATATAGGCAGGATACAAAATCTCCCTATATGTCATTAGGTCATGCTATAGGCATGTTATCAGTATACAAAATCGATGTATTCGTGTAGTGCGGTCCTCGCTTAACATGCCTTATGCTACCGTCTTTCACCTTCCTTTGAAAATTCTAATATATGTTCGCAGTAGATGGCATTTTTTGTTCTGAAAGTGTCAACAAACCACCTCATCCGTTATAAAAGAAATATAACATCTGGATTTGGCATTTGTGGAGCTATTTATGGAACCGTCACGTCAGATCGGGTTCATCGCACCCGGAAATTTGCGGGGAAAAAATTACCATAGCTTTTTCGACCTCTGTTTACTTATTACCTTATGTAAAATAGGCATTCAGCCGTAATCTTATTTGTGACTTAATTTTACCGAAGAAAATGTACCTCAATCGTGAATGGCGAATTGTTATTGATGAAATTATGTTATGTAGGGTAGGAGTAAATTATACAATGGCGGTATTTGCTGATTCATTATTAATCTATTTTTATTCTGAACTAGCAGCCCTCTCCGGCTGCGCCTGGGCATGGATTATATCTATAAACCTTCCTTATAAATAGTCCGTCAGTAAATCCGTGCAGTAGTTTTTGAGTTTATTGCGAACAGACAGACAGACGCGGCGAAGGACTTTGTTTTATAATATGTAGTTATATCATAGAGAAAGAGAAAATTATTGAAGATATAGAAAAAAGCTCGCTTTCGATAATTTTAAGTATACAAGGGTTCTTGGGGGCGAGAAATCGATCAAGACAGGTCTGGGAAGCTTTTTCGGTCACACTAAAGGTAGAAGCCGTGATATTTTTGAATCTTATTGAATTGTTAACTATTTAACTGGTATTTTTACAAGACCCCGATGCATACTGTTAATACTCAAAATAATAAACAAAGAAAATTGACGGAATATATTATTTATTGGCATTTATATATGTGCACCATAAAGCAAATGTAAAACATTCTCGTTACATGTTAGTCTCACTTTTAATAGGGTAAGTTGTGCACTTTTACCCTCGATGCTTAAAGTTTGCACATTTTGCGTTCGATAACTTGCGCCACGCGATTCTTCGACGCCCTTTTACGGTCTTCCCGATTATGTGCACTTGGTTTTACAGCTTTTATAAAACTAGAACGATGGGCCATATAGGCATAAACATACATAAATATACCTACATACTGCTAAAGAAATAGAGTATTATATACAAGTAATGCTAGTCTTTCTTCGTAGCCCGTGACATTGAGTTGTGACGAAAATACTTTTTTTCTTATAATGATTATGAAACCAGTGCAGTGAACCAATTAAAATGCAAAAATTACCTGAGTATGTCGCTAATATCAGAGTAATTTTCAATTTCTTTGGGTATGAATATAGGTTAAATATTTTATAAGCTATTTAAATAAAAGCGAAGTCCATGTTCGCAGCGAACATTTAATATTCAATTTGAAAACGTTGTAAAAAAAAACCATTGCAGATATATCTTAACACAGATGTATCACACTCAAAAAAGATATGTTTCACGTCCTCGTCACATACTAGTCTAACTTTTAATAGGGTGAGTTGTGCGAATTTCCCCTGCTGCCTATATATGAAATAAGTATGCATATTTTGCGTTGGATAACCTACCTGCTCTACGCGATTCATCGACGCGCCTCTGCAACTTTGCCGACTAGGTCAGGATACACTTGATTTTATAGCTTTATAAGAATTGAACGATAGGCTGTATTACATACATACTGCTGAAGAACATAATGATTATATGTTGTTCCGTCGTGATCATGGTTTATGTAACTGGATCGAAATATCGAAAACTCAAAGAATAATCACGCTAAATATCCCGATATGTTTTATATTTAAATCTTTTTCAAAAGCTATTTGACGAGAAAAATCTTGAAAACCTATTTTCTAAATAAACTTTTGTATCTTTGAATCAATGATAGTTAAGTCATCATCTTAGGTGTTGGATAATGCTAGAGCGTTACGCACCCGCCACACATTCTGCTATCTATCATTTGCTGGTGCCTCTGTGGTGTAGTTCTTAGAGCGTTTAGCTTTTACTGCAGACTGCGAGACTCTTCGATTCCCGGCGAAATCATTGGAAGAAAATTGCAAAAAAACCTGATTGTCTGATAAGGAAGATGATCCGTGCTTCGGAGGGCACCTTAAGCCGTCGGTCCCGGTAACTGTCAGAGGCCGAGAGGCGGTTTCGAAGAACTCTGACACCAGGGTGTGCATGGTCGACTGACCGTGTCACCTACACGAAATGATGATGTTGACTGTCTTTGAAAGTATTCGTTACCCAAAACCATGTCAGAAGCCTATAAGGCCGTTTGAAAACTCAGATACCAGGGTGCATCGGGTCATTCTTTGATCTAAGAATTCACACATTGCAGTTTAAGTTACAAAACCTCTTCAGAGTTTTCCATACAACGCAGCAATGGATAATAACTTTGTGCATTTTGAACAAACGCCCAGAAAGAAATGTGCCTGTAATGAGCATTTATTGGCTTTAAATTTTTTATGATACATTATTTCTAGGCCTTTATATCCATTTTACCAGTGGTGATCATTATTACAATAGCAGATACAATAACGCATTATTTTTAAATAATGAATAACACTGTTATTGGATATTTAAATAATGAGCTATCATTATTGCCTGACGCCTGTTATTGCTATGCACGGCACGGCAACAGGGCGTAAGATCATGCGCTATCGTTAGTCAGGCGTTCCGCGTCGCAATCGTCCGCTGTTGCTACATTTTCTATAATGTTCACTCACTCACCTGTTACCTGTGTTAATGTTATTTGAATAATTTGAATTTAACTTAATTAGTGATTCGCGGGCATGGCTATTGCGTAAGCGTGCCGATTTTTGCTATGCAACTTTCGTGAGTTATTGAATTGTGTAAATAGGTATATTTCTTTGCTAAGTGTGAAATTGTACTTTTGGGATATTATTGTAATTGTGTTTAATTAAGTGTGATGACTTGGCCGTGTGGTTCCCGGCAGAGTAGAATAGCACCACTCCAAGTCATCCCGTGGATGTCGTAAA
The DNA here is from genome assembly GCA_963082605.1 of Rhodophaea formosa. Taxonomy (NCBI): domain Eukaryota; kingdom Metazoa; phylum Arthropoda; class Insecta; order Lepidoptera; family Pyralidae; genus Rhodophaea; species Rhodophaea formosa. The sequence goes on along the minus strand of OY720218.1, from coordinate 6,298,576 downwards.
AGGCGACTAAGGAAATACGAGCTAAACAAAACTTTTAAACATCAAAGAGACCTCTCCAACCCGTCTGGCCAGCGTGGAGAGTGTAGGCCAAATCCTCTGACTACTCAAGCTAATATATGGCTTTGGTAGTACAGAGAGGGTCGTGCTCCTGCAGTGGAGACTAGAAAGACCTGATGATGATGATGATGATGATCGTACAGTTAGTTTACTGTAGTGACTTTAGTGTAAATAAACATTATAAAAATGTCTAACAGGTGAATAACCGCAAATATTTGGAACTATTTTGACGTCCATGATAAAATATACCTAGGTACATTGTTATTTCAGAATTAGCTGTTATCTTTAAAAAAATGAATGAACTATTTGACTATAAAAATAACAGGTTAACAATAACAGTTTACAATAACAGTTATTGGTAAATAATGTAGCAGTGTTATTCATTATTTTCAAATAGCCGTTAATGCCATCACTGCATTTTACCGATCCTTAAAAGTTTTGCAAGCTTTCAGTGTGAGCCGTACTTCAAGTTTGCACATTTTCCGTTCAGTAACCCACGCTACGTCGAGGCTTTTATACAGAGTGGTAAACAATGGTTGATTTAATGCTTCTAGAACTTTCCGATTACGTGAACTTAGCTTGACCGCTTCGAGAGAAGTATAATATTCTTTTACCAAGCTGATGATTACAATGGCATTATATTTTACAATGTGTTTATGTATACTATCATCATCATTATCTACAGGCTTTAACTATGGGACAAGCCATTGCGGAATTAATGAACGTTTCTTTCTCGATCTTGCGCTATATAGTCTTATCAATTTTGGTCCCACGATGTTTCTAAATGCGTCGCTGCATGCTCCCTCTTGCTACCGTCCAACACTGGCTGTATCAACGAGTAATATAAGTATTTTATGAAATATGCTTTTTGATTTTGCGACCTTTGCTTCCCTGTCTATACTTCTTGACCAAGGCTTACTCTGTCTTACCTATAGCGCTGAATGAGTTAGGGACTACTTACATTGGATGGAGCATTATGGATCTGTGAAGCCCAAAAATTAAGGTGAGCATGAATTTTTTCGGGGTCTAGAGCTGCCCTCATTTAAAAAACCTATTTTGAAAAAACGGAGATAGTTTTAAAAATTGTTCCACTAATACCTTAATAACCATGAAACTATTTTATGAACTACTATTGACAAAATATCGTTTATTGTTTATTGTTATAAAAATCACATACAGATTTACAGTTATACACCAAATCATCTGCATGCTAGTCGGTAAAATAAGACAATAATGTTTAGTAATAATTAGCAATTCAAAATAAATAAAGTCAAGAAATAAAATAAAACAGCAATAAAAATGTGCACATGTCAAGTATACAATTATTATTGTCAATGAATCTTAAAATGTCAAATTAATCGAATTTAAATAATCTATAGTCTTATTAAAAAATAAATTAAATGAATCATTAAATATATCAATGTCATTGTTACTGACGAGCATGTCACTGAGCAGTTGCAGGGCTCTTCTCTTAGCGTTGGGGCATTCTTTGCGTATGCAGTGCGAACGGAGGGAGGGATGATCAGGCGGGGCCGCCTTCGCGGGGCCTCCAGAGCTCCACCACCCTGGAGCCAGCGCGCAGGAATACGCAACTGTAACCTTTCAAGAGCAGACTTGTTTTTAACTTTGCTTGATCATCATTGAGAACGTAAAGCGTTTTTTGCGGTTTTGTCGAAACCGTCCACTTTTAGGGAAAACGCTTAGTAAAGCTTCACGTTAACATTTTATAAATAGTAGTTCATAAAATTGTTTGAAGGATTGTCTAAGGTATATATTTATTTTTATTTATATAATTGAACCTAAACTAAAATTAAACGGAACGGCTTAACAGAATTTCCTTTGAATGGCGTATTGTAATAGCGGCTCTTTGTTGCGAGTTTTAAGCGGAAAATAAACGAGTTCTCGTATTCCAGCATTATGTCGCACTCGTATCGCGTGACAATGGACGTGGGAGATACTGAAATTATTTTCACTGGCCCTACTATTTGTTGACATATGCATAAATAATTTACTGTTTTTAATCAGGTACTCAGTACATATTTACATTTTTGAGTTTTACCATCAAACTTATATTTTTCAACCGACGAAAGGCTGGAGGAGGTTCTCAAGTAGACGCATACTTTTTTTTATCTATCACGACGCATTACTTTTAACAGAGAAATCCGTTTTTAAAAATTTTCTTTTTATTGGTAAGGGTATACCCTGAAGTAGGTCCCACATAAAAAATCACGTGGTATTGATTTTTTGCTTTTCTGTTTGATTCGGCGGTTTAATTTTGTAGTGGATATCCATGATTTGATTAGCAATCCGTGTATTAATTATTGCTTTTTGTAAACGCTCGATGGCAAAATTTTGCGAGTAATTTCGTGCAATCCTATTGGCGGACTTTTATATCGCTTTTCGCTTCGTCACCTCGCTCCATTCCAGTGAACAGGCATCCTTAAACCGCGTTTTGTTTCTCTTGTATTGTGATTTCCCCATTGGAGATCTGAGATACAGGATATGTAAAAACAACTTTAAAAAACCGGGATCCTAGCTAGGCTTTGGCAAGTTGGCAACGTTGTAATTTGAATAAAATTATAAAATTTTCGAGTTACAATGGTACACTTAGTCAAAGGCTTAACTGGAGATGTGAACATGAACATGACAGTATTTCGTAAACCATTGTTTCCGAATAGAATAGGCTTGCCTCAAGCCCTCTTTTGTGTTTCGTCTCTCTGTACGCCCAGATACTATTGCTACGTGGAAACGCCACAAATTACTATTAACTATGTGCCTCTATTGCAATGACTTAATACACAATTAGTTAGAATAATTAAAGGATGTTTGCGGTTACATTTCTTCCTGTTGCGGTCAGAGTTTAATTAAAAATTATATGGAAAAATGATTTGCTTATCCACAAACCTTTTGTGTTTCATATAACTAAGTTCGTCCCTTATTGAGTGTGTTAAGTATCCAAACCAAATTATTTGGATGTTCTAGTACATCAACCTAGAATTTTCCCTGTTATATATAAATTATGGACACGGAACATTAATAAGAGTTGTAGAACAGAAAAAGTCAGACTTTATAAAGTGAACTTGTGCGCATAAAAGCAGGCTGTTATAACTTTTATGGTTGCAGACGCTCGGAAGCGTCGGCGTAGTAAAGTGCAATCGAAAGAGTGCAGTTGGGCTTAAACCCGCCTGTAATAGAACAATAACAGTACGGAGATAAAGCTTCTCATAAAATGCGCTGTTTTTGAGAATGCCTTTTAAATATATAACACACCACAGAAAGTTGTGAGGGTACATAGAACACGGCTGTTATATTTTTTATGATACATATGCTACAAGCTGCAGCGTCAGTGTCGTAAAATGGAAACAAAAGAGTGCAGCCTGGGTTATGACTCTGTAATACAACAATAAGAGTATGACGATAAAGTTTCTTTTAAAATGGTATGTTGCTGATTTTGCTTTTTAAATACACAACCGCACACAACACAGAGAGTTATGAACGCATATATGTATTATTCTCTTATAAATTTTGTAGTTGCTGACGGTACGAGCAGCGTCGGCTTCGTAAAGTGGAATCGAGAGAGTTCAGTCAAGCTTAAACGAACCTGTATTTAAACAATAACAGTACGAAGATAAAGATTCTCATAAAATAATTTGCTGAATTTGCCCTTTAAATGAATCTCGATATGCCATGGGACTTCGCGCAAGCTTTTTAAGGGTTCCGTACCCAAAAGGTAAAAATGGGACCTTATTTACGAGACTTCGATGTCTGTCCGTCTGACATCAGGCTGTATCTCATAAACCTTGATAGCTGGGCAGTGGATAAATATTTCAGATGATGTATTTCTGTTGCCGCTATAACAACAAATACAAAAAAGTGTAAGCCAAATCCTCTGACTACTCAGGCTAGTATATAGCTCTGGTAGTACAGAGAGGGTCGTGCTCCTGCAGTGGAGAGTAGAAAGACCTGATGATAATGATGAAATATACTTATTGCATTATTCAGCTTATTTTCCGTAGTCTTGGTGTTTCACGAGCCTGCGGGCTGCAGACAGCCCTCGCTTGAATCTTTTGTGATGCGAGCGCCGGCTGACGTACCCTGCGTTACTTTGTTGTACTTGTTTCGTAGGGATTTTTAGTCATATAACAGTGTGCACGTTGTCGGGTTTTCGTTTGGTACTGCATCATTAAATATGCAATTTATCCCATTCATGCTCGCTAGAGGAATTCAGTTCCAAAAATGCTCTATATACGAGTATTTGCTTATATATGAAGTAACACTTCTTATCCCTAGTGTCATACCTACATTCCGTTCAACAAAAAATCCTCAATATAAACTATTTACTTAAATGTTAATGGGTAAAATTCAGTAAAATCAATTAAAACCATGTAAAAAATGCGTTTTTCAAAGAAGAAGCATGCGTGAGAAATTTCGATTTCTTTGTTTTATTTTGCAACAAAGTTTACACTATAACTTTTTGGCAAAGCAGCCATCGTAATTGTAAAAGCTTGTTAGGCCCATAAAAAGCTAGCAGGCTTTTGAAGCTCGTCGACGAGGCCATTGAGACGCGACGCCTGCTGATGCAAATTTAATTGCCTGCTAATTGAGCGCCACGTTTGTTTACAGCTGGATTTTTACTGCACCGTTGCTTGGCTCTGATTAGTACGTAGAAGGCTTCATACATCCACTAGTACCGTCTTTACCATAAGGTCTTCTGAGGTCTGACATAGAGCCCCGTGTGGTGTGAATTATGCAGATTCTTAATACGAAAGGCTCTACTTACTTAGGGTTGTTCGGTGCAAGTGTATCAAACAGCGGTGTACCAAATGTCAAAAGTACATGTTTTGGTGATGTGAATTACAAAATTGTCCAAAGCGCCTAAAGATGGTTATCGCTTAATTTTTAGGCTTCTTTCTCCTCTGGGCTTGGCCATTTCCGGTTCCATCTTTAGTTATCGTTTTTCTTCTGCTGAATAAGTCGTCATACGTAACAAGAAATATAGTAGAAAGAGACGTTTTCTTGTCTGGGCTGGAAACGAGACATATTTCCTTGCCGTTTTAGACCTACAAAAGCTAGCCGGCTATTGAAGCTCGTCACCCAGGCCATCGAAACTACTAATTACCTTTTTATTTTAAGTAGCCTGCGGCATGTTTACCACTGCCCCACGAAGGCTGTCTCTTAAACGCTAACAAAATAATTAAGAGGAATGTGTATGAAAAATTTTAAGGTAAAATCCACTTTATTTTTCTTATATCATAATGAAAACCATAAATTAATTTGCGTAAGCCTTGTACAACATTTTTGTCTTATTATTTGCTAACCGAGATGGGTGATTTTGGATTAATGTCGCTTAACAAAATGCAGGTTTCTGGGTATTTTGCCTAATCCTTATATTTCAGCCCCAACTCGCCCACGATGCCTCCGAGAATCGTACAAATTCTTCTTATTTAATTTTGCTCTGAGTTTTTGTTTTCTTTATAAGAATTTTCAAACTCCCAGTAATCACACTTTATACTAAAATATTTTGAAGAATAACTCAAAAGAATTTTGACTTATTCATGTGTTTAGAAAACTGAATTTTTACTCAAAATTATTACGCTTTTTTTTAAATTGTGTTTTGAGATAAAAAGAAAACAATTTAGTTAGTTAATAACAAGACTCGTCCAGCTTGTGGTATGTTTGAGGTCGCCATGCCATGAAAAAAATTTAAGATATTTTTATTTTAAGTTTTGATTTTTGTACATTTTCTTTCAAGTGAAGCTCAAAATCGGTAAGACCCCGACACTAATAAGTTTATTTATATTCAAGCCGCACTACGCCAAAGTGGCGTAGTTCCCAACACGCGTTATCAAATTTCCATTACATGAACTTCTAATATTCGCCCTACTTCGTACTTCGTCTCTTAAAAGTTGGCCGGACGTGCGGTTCTGTTTTCGTATTTATTACTGCAATGTGCCTGTCCACGGGAAGGTGAGTTTTATTTACTTGTGTTTCGGTTTGTTTTAGTGTGGCAGGTAAGAGAGGAAAGTCTGAGGTGTCGTTTAGGGAGCTTACTCGGGTCGCGTTATTAGAGTCTTGTCCTTCTTTATTGGAATATACGAGGGGCTCGATCCCCCCGCCCGCCGCGATGGTGAGAGGCTGCGGTGTTCTTCGGTTTGGGGTTCGACTGACAGCGAACGAGTGAAGCGAGCAATGTTTTTAAGACGAGTTGTAGTGGAAACACATTTTTTGTATGTTACATACATACAAAAAATGTGTTTCCAGTAGTTCGTGTGCAATCAAAATCGGTGCAATAGTTTATAAGGGATTTAAAAAAATGTTCGCAAGGTCCAAGTTCACTAATACTTACCAAATATTTTGACGAATAGAAACTGTTTTATAACTTACGCATATCATCAAAATAGGTTCATTAATTTTATAAAAGATGCAGATATTTGTACGTAAAGATTAATTACAGAATTTATTAATAGAAAGCCTCTTAAAACAGAAACTGGAATCAAAAAGTTGTCACTACACAGACCACACCCTTACGCTGAGTTAAGAAACTAAATCTTGACCTAGCACCTAGATTGGGAACAGCAGTCAGACGATCGACATACCCCATCTCAAGAAAATAAAACCTTTCTGCAAATGTCTAAGCATTTGGTTCAAAAATACTTCATAATTTCCTATTAATATTATGCATATCAAAAGTGATGTGGGGATGTATCGATGTAAGGATTTTTGTAATTTCTTAAACCTTAACAGATTAATGGATTTTCAGTATAGAATGTATCCAATAAATTACGCGCTTGATGTCGCGGTAAAATTTTACGGGCTATTATTTAAACGTAGGTACGTATTATGATATGACAAGTAAATTGCAGAAACCAGTTTTTAATTTTGCACACTCGCCGTAGATTCTACGGCGTAGCATTTGCTACGATATCAAAGATGCTACGCGCTTCTACCATGCCGTTTGCTAAGAGACGTCTACGACAGTCGACAGTATTGTGTAATCGACTGATCTTTTTTGAACTAAAAAATAAATGTGTTGTACGATTGATTAAATGTACATACGATTTGTTCGTTTCCTCAGTGGTCTAAGAACGTAACCCATAAGAGAAAGGTCATGTCTGAACGCTACCCGACCGATTTGTGCAGCCTCTGAGCTTGTAGCACAATAAGACTCAACGTGATCATATTCATTGATCACTTCTGTTAAAGTAAAATATAGTAACAATATCTGCGTACTGGTGTCTGTAACTGAGTCCAAATAATCAGAACGCTTATTGGCAAACAACTCCAATTTTCCTGCTAAAAACTATTCGTTGCGTATATGTACCTATATGTACTTTCTGTTTGGATACAGGCCGCTTCCAACCCGTCGTATTAGAAATCCTTGGGGGAGGCCTATGTCCAGCACTTCCAGCAGTTGACTTCTTACGGCTAAGATGATGATTATGATTGAGTTCCTTTCCATAAAGACAAGAGTTTCCTTTTAAAATCGGATAATAATGATATTAATAATACATCTACAACGTGTAAATTGACCTTCGACACTCCCTTAAAATACCAATGGTTTGAGAATTACAAGCCTTTTCAAATTTGTATGGAAATCTTGAGAGGCGTATAATTCTCAAACTATTGATCATTTAACCAAACTGTATAGGAACGTACGTAGATTATAATGTCATTAATTGGTTAAATGCTTAATTTTACTCCAAAATTATCAAAAATTGCCACAATTCCCTTTTTCCGTTTGTATGGAGACATGCGCGTCCAGGCGACTCTTAATACTTTTGTATAAAAATGTCGAATTTTTTTGAGTTGGAAAAGTTGTTCATTTTGACGGACTGATTCACCTTTTTAAGGGTATGTCGAGGGTCAATTCACATGCTGTAAAAAAGTTAAAAAATATTTTCTCTAGACTGTATCAATGTATTCAAATTCAGGCCTGCCGCTGCAGCTGCGCCGTAAAGCCGACAGCTGTAAACGAGTTACTGCCGGCTTGAAATATAGCCTTTTACAGACTTTTAACGCGCCTGTAACTATGTTATTCGGTACTTACTTGGTCTGTTAGGGTTGCCTAGGTATTCTTGTTTAGGTTAATGACAATTTTAGCACTATTAAGCAGCAAACAAATCGGTGATATTACATACCTAAAACGTATTACATTTTATCGTTAGTCGGATAAACGCAACAAAAAAGACGATTCGATTAAAAAATCGACTATGCAGGTGGTTTTATAGGCGTCCTTTCTTTGTTAGTCGGATAAACATAACTCAACAATAATTTAAGATATTTTAACCACAAACAAAAACCGTCTTCAACCCTATCAATTTTTTTTAATAAGCATAAGAAAAAAATGGAAATAAGTGTAATCCGAACGGCATTTTTCAAAATGCGCTCCACACAATTCGATAAAAATTTAATGAGACCATCTGTAAAGTAAGTACAAAAGCAAATAAATAAATATTTTATTCTATTCTATCGAACAAAGAAAGAATTTCTTAAATCGGTCCAGGCGTCTTCGAGAAATCGGGGAACATACATAAAAAAAATTACGACGAATTGAGAACCTCCTTCTTTTTTTGAAGTCGGTTAAAAAGACCATTAGATAGATTATACAATCCAATAAACCGGTGGTTTCGTAGGCGTCGCGTAGCTTGTGTGTAGCGTGCAAATGTGTAGCACCATGCATCGTAGCAAGATCTACGTCGTAGACTTAACGGGTTTTCAAATTGTATGAAAATCTTTTAAATTACAAATTCAAGAATGCAGAATCTTTTAAATTACAATTTCGGGGATAATCATTTGAATTTTTTTCAAATAAAAATTCACATGGATATCCCCGAAATATGCTGACATTCAATTATTTGCTTTTAAATCAATTTCGAATGGATTGCTTTTTTTTTATTATTAAACATTTCCCTTATTTGCTCACATTTATCTATCAATTTGTTTAAAAATCTCTCCACTTACCTACTTGACTAATGGATCCATATCGGGCTAAACTAATGGTTTTTTTATAAAAACCTGTCTGTTTTTTCTCGTACGAGTTGAACTCGCGCACCGAGGATACCGTACCAAATAAAAATGTATTTTTTTTTGTAATTTTTCAGATTTTTTGGTTAACTTGTGCTGTAAGGCAAAAGTACCGTACCGTATAGGTTTTGATTCCCATGCGGCAATATAGCGGTGGATAGCAAATTCTCAAGTTTGTGACATTAACGGCCATATCTATTGATTGCATTGCCTTTGAAGTTTGATTTTTTTATAGATATCTAAATCTGTCATATTTATTTCAACTTGATACGTCCACGCATTCTTAAGAAAAAGGTCTTGACAGACCTTCAACGAGTGATCCTCTAAGGTTCCTTCTGAGATACGGAATCCTAAAAAAAGAATGTTCTAATTTTATACTCAATTAACGATACGAATATAATAATAGAAAAGAAAATCTACTGAAAACGTTAACTGTAAGTTTTACAATAATAATTTATATTTAGTTTAAAAAAACTAGCACTTTAGTATTGTCATCAGAACTCAGAGCGTGTGCAAAAAAACCGGGAAGTGGCTCAAATTTTTATTACATACAAGTAAAGCTAAAAAAAGCGTGTTAAAAATACATGCAGCTGCAAACTCCAAACAAGTTAACAACATCTCAAGAGCAATTAAAAACAAATGCGCTTTTAGTTACACAAAAGCAGATTTTATAACGTGTAGAGCGGGCAAACATTTTTATTTCATAGCCTTACAGCGCACAGAACTGCTAACCACTTTTAGTTTTTACTCACGCACGAGTCGCCACAGACGGAGAAACGTGTAATTGAATTTCAATACAAACTTAGTAACTGCATTGCGAATAGTTAAGGTGATTAACGCTTGTAGGTATAATTTGCGACTTTTCAACTGAGGAACGGAGGTTATAAAGTGGACTTGTATTTTTTTTTCTATGCATGACCACGCATAACTTTTCACAGAGTTGTCCGATTATTATAATTATTTTTTTATTGGTAAGGGTTGGCTTTGATGTTGTTCAAATATAAATTTGGAAAATAAAACCAACCCTAAGGGTAGAAAAACAGGAGATAATTGATTTTTTTTGCTTTTCGGCGGTTTAATTTTTACATTAAAAAGTTTTATTTAAAAAGAAAGAAGTTGATTAATCTCCAATTACTTTAAGAAAAGTAGATTTTATAAGGTGTAGAACTGTCATATATTTTTTATACCAATACTGTTACAGAACACAGGACTGTAACTACTTTACTTCACAGCCGAGCTACAGGCATATCAACTTGCTTGCTCCAATTGAATTTCAATTTCTACTTTACTTAGTTACTGACTTGGAGTAGTTGGAGCAATTCATTCGTATGTACATATGTATCCTTGTAAATTGATGTAAGTTTAGTAGGCTAAGAGATGGCTAAGACGCAGTTTTATTTTTTTCTATTTGGTCCGTTTTTAAACTCTGCCGGCGCAAGAAAAGGGGCGTCATAAGTATGGCGTATGATTGTGATGTGTGTCTGTGACACCTTAGGTCTTAAACGAGTGAATCGATTTTAGTGCGGTTTTTTATTTGTAGATTTTCTGGCGATTGATCTTAGGCACGTTTTATCGTTCCAGTTGTGTAAAGAAAATTACGTGTCGGGCGTTGCTTATTTTTTAGAAATTTATTTAATTAGTCATAGAGAAGTTAAATAAAATGTGTCGAGCGCTCCTGAGCGCGACATCTAAAACGCAAAATGCCTATGTATCAAAATTTCTGAAATTCATAATACCTGAAACGTATATTGTCTGAAATGGAAAATACCTAAGTAGCAAAATTCAAAAGTGGTTAAGTGCATATTAGAGAAACAGAGCGTATTTTATTAACTTATTAGTTTTAAGAACTGTCAATACCTCTACGTCGAGAAAATGCTAATTTGGATCGCGCCCAACCTTTTCCATGAAATTCTCGTCGATCAAGTATAGTACTTGATCGATCCTTGATCGACGAGAATTCTAGATATGTTCGTAACTCAGGTAAATTAAATATTCTCGTATAGTAGACGACACACCTTTACATATTTTTTTTATGCCACATAGATCGATTAATAATTTATTTTTCATTGTTTCAGATGCCAAGGAATTAATTGGCATCTCATTAAAATAAGGTAAGTACTTTCATATAAATATAAAAGGCGTCAGCTTTGAAATTATTCAGAATAAAATATGTAATTGCCTTCATATACTCGTAAAAACTGCATGAATATAGCAAAATGGCCAATAAGAACTCGGCGCAGGTGGACGTGGCGCCATCTTTAGGCGCAATAAGAAACCAATTAGCGCGCACACCTGAGTGAACGGCTTTTTGGCGGGAAACGGTAATTAATGTGTCACAATCATTATTAATTGGTGGCTTAATAAGCTTTAAGATTAATCTGTTTCTATTCATAGCTACATTTTCCTAATAAAACAAACAGTTTTCTTCAAGAAACCTTTCTCTATCTTTCAGAGCAAGTTTGGAACCGAGACAGCAGTTTCTTATTAACTTTGCTATATTTAAAACCCCTTTTGGTTATGCTTTCTATAACCAGATGAAAGTGCTTCCGTACTTAAGCCACAAGGGTGGAACTCTCCAGGTAGCATATACATATAGAAAAATATTTTTTTGTACCCAATTATTCGCTCACAATGTTTATCGCTTGTTATGTCATATTTTGGGATGAAATGTAGTCATAAGTGTATATGAAAGTGAATGCGTAACAAACAATCAAAGATCTTTAAACTCACTTTCACCGTTCTGCATGTATAACAGTTGGAATAAATAAATATGACCGACCATATTTATCATGTCATTGAAAATATAGCTAGGTACGATATAATTGTTAGGTAAGACTTTCTGTTGATAAAGCACATAATCACTAGGTATGTTCAAAATCCTTAATGAGTACCTTATGAAAATCTAGTTTTCAGAAAATGAATGTTGCTAATTGCAAATAGCAGGCGTTCAAGGAATTCCTATCTGACATCGCTGCAATAATAGTCCAACGTTCTGCATACTAGGTAATTTGTCGAGTAGATTACATTGCTCAAGTAAATGGAAGATAGAGTATGCAGTTAAATAGATACATATGCTGACTGTCTTATGCTTGTATCTAATCCAAGCTAATTATAAAAGAACTAATTATAAAAGCAGTTTATTTGAATGTTTGGTGACAGCACAGGTGATGGAAAACAGCAGTATTCAAGGATTTCCTATCATATGTTTCTGGGGTAATGGCATAACGTTAGTTAAGTAATTAAGTACCCAGTTAAACGGAAATATGTACTTAATTTCTTGTGCTTGTATCAATAAGATGCTAGATCTCATAGTAGAAGTGAAACAGGCATAACAACTTTGGCACTTCAAACCGATTACGATCTAGAAATCTCTCTCTTGTCGGCTTGTCGTTTTAGTTTAGAAAAGTAAACATTGATTGTGTAAGTCCCACATTTGTACGATGGAAGTAAAATGGGCGTAAAGGAAATCCAGAATAATTTTTGAATAAATTATATTATTTACAACTTGAAATATTAACATTATAACCGTATTGCGGATGGTGAGTGACTCACAACACAATTTCACTTTAATAAGGAAAACGTCATACATTAAAACTTCTCTTTTTCTTTGTTAAATCCATTCGAACCTCACGGACTCATAATAGATTTAAAAAATACCAAATAATTAGATAATAACAAGATAGTGTGTCTTCTTCTTCTTCCTTGCCTTTTTCCCTATTTGGGGTCGGCTCTGTATGAAACAAGATAGTGTGTGGAAAACAATAAAAGATTTAATGTGTATCTTTTTGTTTAACAGATAACAATTTCTAGATGTTGAAATATAGATCAATAACTGGATAGTGCCTAGAATTGATTCAAGGCTCTATCCAGTAATTGTACCAATGTGAACCTTCGCAAAGCATGACCTATAGAGTTAACCCTCAAACGACTTTGTATAAATACTGGTTACGTAGGTTTCAGACGCTCCCAGTTTGTCCTGTGATCTAGATTTGCGTCATAGATGCGACGCATTGGCGCCGGGGTTTGTTGTGTTTGTACTTGAAATTAATTATGCTTCAATAATTATATTGGTTTAGTAATTACTTGTGGTGTGACCCGTAAATGTTTTATTAGGCACTAGCTTCTGCCTGCGGTTTATATTGTGCGGCTTTCAATCAAATCTAGTCAGCTGTTATTCGTTTCATAACATTATAAAAAATAATATATTTATTTTTTATGTATGGGGACAAATCATACAGATTGAGCTAGCCTCACTCTGAGTTGTGAACTTATGTCGTGGGTCATGTATAAATAATCATCCAAGTCCCTAGCCATACCTGAAAAATATCGTTTTCCATCTTCTGGGGTTGGAACCCGGGACACTGCGATTCAATGACACTTGCGGCCACTGAGCCACAGAGTTCGTCAAACATTCTTAATAGGGTCTAGTAATAAAGTGGCCCTTTTTTATAAATTTTTGCTCGTCATCTACGAAAAATGTTAGGCAGCAATACCAGTCACCTCTCTTCCTAGGCGAAGAGGCGGGAATTTTTTTACCAAAAATTTTAACAAATTTACCAAAAAACGCATGTTAATAAAATAGTACCTCAGTGAGGGTCTTTTCATGCATGACGTAATAGGACTAGTATTGACATGAAGTTTATAATGTAAACTGATATCTTTAGTACTGTAAATAATGTCTTGTGGTTTTGGCATAGTATAAGGTAAGTAACTTCATTTCTTTCCCCAGAAGTAAGAAGCGACTAAGGAAACAATCATCAGGCAGGAGTAACAATAGCATTCCCAAAATTACTAAAATTGGTTTGTGCCCTGAATGTCAGGCAATCGCCTGATCTAATCCGACGACTAAAATAAAAGAAGTTATTATAAAAAACAATATTATAAGAAAATATTTTACTATGTGTGCATTGGCGTTTTCATAGAATACGAAATCTTTTTATTCTATACACAATGCGAGGCACGCGCGCCGTGGACGATATGTCGTAGTTGTTTATACGTTAGCCGCTTCGTTGTTTCTTAGAGAAACAAGTAAATATTTTAAAAAGTCGCCTTACGAGTATGTTACCAAAAATAAATATCAAATATACCTGTAACAGGGATAAAAATTAAAGCAAGAAGCAACATTTCAATAAATAAAAATATCCCTGCTGCCTTTTCTGACAGTTTACGTCCGCCATATTGTTTTTTTGCTGACGTCACATTTAGCCAATGTCACTCCGGGGAAGAACACGAATCTATTGACATTCAACACTTTAAAATCGGTGAAGCCGTTTAGTTACAATAGGCATCAATGAAACAGTAATAAACGTCTGTTGTTCTGTGCGTATATGTATATATATTTTTATACATATACGCAAAAACATTTATTTTCCACAATGCTCGTCAGAAATGCTGGTAGTTTGACTTTTAATAATAAAAGTCAAGCCACGGCGCCGAATTTCTCCACCATATCCCATTCCTCTTACACGCATCTAGGCTATTGGCAACGCATAGATCGTACTGAGATCTAGGTACGCAGGTTCAAGTCCTGCCGCGTGGAATTTTTTCACCATTTCTTATTTTCTTTATTTAATAAATAAGGTAAAATAGCATTGTGAATGCAAAATAAATCCCATATAAACTAATATCCCATATGAGCAAAAAGGGCGTGAAAAGATTTCTTCAGGGTCGGCAACGCGCGAGTGACACCTTTGGTGTTGCAGACGTCCATAGGCTACGTTAACCGCTTTCCATCAGGTGGGCCGTATGCCTGTTTGCCAACTCAGTTGTATAAAAAAAAAGTCAAATTTCTTGTAAATAGTCGTGTGACCGAAAACGTAAGAAAACAATAAAGCAGTCAATTTAGAATAAAGTCACTTCAAAAAGTAAATCTTGTCTACTAGTTTTTTTTAAATACAGAACAGATGAATCGAACTGGTTGAACAAATCTATTTGCTGCAAACAGTTCTTCAGAGTGGGAGTAGAGGATCAATAAGCCCGAGTTTACATAGCGCGTATTTTATACCTATACAATGAAAGCCTTTATAGTTACTTCTAGCAGGTAATTTATAATAAAAATCGTATTAATAGCTCGAGTTTACATAGTATGAATATTATACACTGAAAGACTGTCACCAATGTAAATAAATAACGTTGAGTTCAAGTTGCTTTCCATTATAATCGTAAAGTTTATTACTTTTTCAAGTAATAAGTATTTAACTCACCGGACCAGAAATAGTTTATCTATAGGTACACTGTATTATTCTTTTGGGACTCCTACAGAACAGTACGGGCCCCAAACACGATAAAAGATTCCAAGAACAAGTTCTTTCAATGAAAAATAGAACACGACGACCCTGCCAAAACAATTATGGCCTATGTCACTCGAAAGTTCGGGAGAGTGATTGATTAGGTCTAAATTCGTCGAGGAAGAAAGAGAAGAAAGAAGTTGTACCCACATACGTGTATAATTGTGTAACTAAAACAATACACATCGTTTTTGGCAGTCGTGTAAGAGAAACAGAATTACCCGGCTAACACGAGTACGATCAAACTCGATGATTTCAGTGAGTATTGCTATTTTCTGTGACGTATTTTATGCTAATAAGATTGAAGTCTGAAACGGTAACTATAGTTTTCAAGTACCTTTGGCGCCAGATCGGCGGGCGAGCGTCGAGTTGGCCAATCAACGTCGAGTATCAACTTCACCCGTGAATTTCAAGCACGCAACGCGACCGCCACATAGAGACGCTACAGAAAAATTCATTAATCTAATAAATAAAGGAAAGTTGAAACATTGATTCATCGTTTTTAAATTTTGGTGCCAAACTAGCCGACGCGCGTCCGAATAGGTGACTAACTTTAAATATTTACAAATAAAGCAAACTAATTTAGTTCGTTCCGAACTTGGACCTCGCGAAGATTTATTTAAATATCTCATAAACTACTGAATGAAACTACTTAAAAATTGTACTAGTAGTACATACATACATTTTAAATTTCATTGTATTTTGAGCACCGGTTCGAGAGTTATTGCGGAACCAATATATCTACATAGGTACATACGTACAAAAAATTGTGTTATCGCCTGTCTGATCGACTTGAAGGCCTTGCTCGTTTTCTTCTTCTGCTTCGCTCGGTCAATTAATTTAAAGCATGTAACTACCTCTACTCCCTTATATGTAAGCTGTAACAGTAATAACGTATGCGCTACATAATCTCAAATCCTAACCAATATTATAAATGTGAAAGTGAGTTTGTATGTTGTTTGTTACGCTTTCACGCCGTATCTACTCAACCGATCATCATGAAATTTTGCAGACACATAGGTTAAGGTACTGAGAAGGACATAGGCTATATATCACGCGGGCGAAGCCGCGGGTAAAAGCTAGTTAAATATAAAATTAACACTGCATATTGTACATCTTCAGTGTCTTCGCAAGTCATAGGCAAAAATATTTCTCTGTTTACAAAAATATAAATAACATTACTTTGTTATTTATTGCTCTGAGTTAATTTTCGTGATTTTTGTAGCGAGCGACAAGTCTGTCTTTATGCCAACTTTGATAACTTTGTATTTCTTAATTGTTGCAATAAACTACATATATTCTATTCACAAGTGTCTTAACTTCTGTAAATACTGTATTTTGTATTCGACTACCTACTCACGTATTACATGGGGCCGCCACAACCCCATGCATTTCAGGAAGGGTTAATAGTACCTCGTTCAGCAAGGTCAGTTACATTTACTACAATATTGTATTCATGGACTGCGCCTCGCTCGACTCAACGCTATGTCTCATAAAGTATTTGTTCTGCATACTAAATTATGCCCTAGTTATTTCTGTTAGAATAGAATATCGAGATAGAGGAGTTATAAGTTATTCAAGGTTTAATTTTTCAGTATGTACATTCTACAGGTTTGTTTGGAGATGTAAGAAGTACCTGAAACTGAAGAGCATGCATGGGGAGGATGATGAGTGTAGATGAAGCTAGACGGATTTTTTTAATATATAAATATATACGGACAAATCACACAGATTGAGCTAGCCCCAAAGTAAGTTCGAGACTTGTGTTATGGGATACTAACTCAACGATACTATATTTTATAATAGATACTTATATAGATAAATATCCAAGACCCAGGTCAATCTGATAAAGATCATTTTCCATCTTGACCTGACCGGGGATCGAACCCAGGACCATCCGTGTCGCAGGCAGGCGTGTCGACCGCTGCGCCACGGAGCTGTCAGGATCAAGTGGAGATCCATAGTCTCTGCTTACTCCTATGGGAAAAAAGCATGATAATATGAATATGAATTTATTTTTTAATTTTCCAATATAACGTCGTACTCGTATATTCGCGATGATTTTAAATATTTTATTTTTACTTTTTAACTGACTTAAAACAGGACTCAATTTGATATATATAAGTATATATATCATCATCATCAGGTTTTCTTTTGTCTCCACTGCAGAAGCATGACCCTCTCTGTACTACCAGAGCCATATATTAGCTAGAACAGTCAGAGGATTTGGCCTACACTCTCCACGCTGGCCAGACGGGTTGGAGAGGTCTCTTTGATGTTTATAAGCTTTGTTTCTTTGTTTAGCTTGTGTTTCCTAAGTCGCCTTCTACGACATACACGGGAAGACTTGGAGTGGTCCTATTCTACAATGCCGGGAACCTATATATAAGTATATATGTGTTTTATAGTATATGTGTGTCCGCGGATAACTTCGTGGTTTATGAATCGATTTTGATTATTTATTTTTTATGAGCTGATGATGGCATCTCAGAGAAATCGAGGGGAACTTTCGAAAACGGTTTTTTTTGTTTATTGTTTAAGTAGGTTTTTTTGTTAAAATCTGTTGATATTAATAAATTTGGAAAATATTTTGTGTGACAAGCAAATAGGCTTGTAACGATGATTTCTAATACCTAATCTGTTGACAAACTTACTGTAACCATTTACTTCTAATCGTTTAAGATATTTCAGCATAATGTTAAAAACGTGCAGTCCGTAAAATTTGATTATTGTGATAGATAACTTATACAGAATTTGTATTTCTTTACAAAAGATAACAGTCAGCTCGGAAGAATTGCACAGCAAAACATTCTCACAACGTCTTGATAATGCATAAATGATGCGTTCGCTCAATGTGAGACGCATCATTATTTCCACTTTTGATTGCATCTGTCTGCTGCCGCCAAGGGAACGCCTTGATGTGCTCACCAGCTTCTCATAAGGATTTATGGGATTTCCAACTGATATACTATTTCCCACTCTTTCAACGTCCCATGGAAGCTTGATGATTGCTTTCTCTCTGCAGAGGTCGGTTCTGAAAGGCTAGTAGTCCGTATATAGCTTTTGAATAATAATTAATAAAATACATAATATTTAATAAAATAATTTCAAATGTGATTTGTCCTGCTGAAGTGCCTGAAAGGATCTTTTATCTGAATAAACGGTTTGATTTTGCTATTTTATAGGCTTTTGTTTAGTATACGATGTACGTATGTCTATGTATATTCAAATTAAGCAAACTAAATTTTTATTTACTTTTTGGTGAAATGTTGTTTACCCATGTAGGTACATGAGATGTAAATGCAATGAAATAAATAAATATATAGGGACATATCACACAAATTGAGCTAGCCCCACAGTAAGTTGTGAACTTGTGTCGCAGGATACTAACTCAACGATAATATATTTTATAATATATACTTATATAGATAAACATCCAAGACCCATCTCAATATGAAAAAATCTTTTTCCATAGTGACCTGACCGGGGATCGAACCCGGGACCCCCGTGTCGCAGGCTAGCGTGTTGGCCGCTGCGCCACGGAGCTCGACTCAAACATTCGACAAATCATTTCGTTAAATCCCCTAAACGCTGCAAATCTCAGTCACCAAATTATGCAATATTAATTCGCACGCAATATAAACCTTTCCCTATGTTTTGAAAAACAAAATATCAGTAATTCAAGCAGATTTTTTCCTGTTGTTGCTTTCTGTTCCTAAAAAGTTGTTCAGTAACATCACATTATGTAATCTGTGGTGACATATTGATAGTTACACTTAAAACAATTGCATTTATGTTAGTATATATACGTTTTGTGTTTTCCTTCTTGGTAACGTTCGAATTTCGAAGAAAATTATTTCTACGTCTAGAAATAAATCTCTTAGAATTTCAATTACCCGTGAACTCGTTCGCGAACTGTCGCTGAAATCCCACGTTAATCGCTTATTTATATAACTTTGTATTCAATAATTCTGTCAAAAAACAACTTTAAATATGTATAGACACGTGCCAAAGTTTCCTTAATGATTTCTTATGTTGTTGATGTTTCTTATTTTAAGACCTCAATTTGTTGAGTTTATGGCATGAGGTTTTAGTAGGTAATGCCTTATATAATCAAACAAATATGCGTCTAGAAATAACACTCTTAGAATTTCAATTAGGTACCTGTGAACTCGTTCGCGAACAGTCGAAGCCCACGCTAACCACTTCTAAATATAACTTTGTAATAATTCAGTAAAAAGTCTATTTTGAGTACAAACGTGTGGCAAAGTCACCTTATTGATTTAGTTTTTTTTAAATGGTTTATAATGTTCAACTTGTTTGCTTGGTAAAGTGGTTGGTGAATTTTTATAAAGTAAGCCTTCGCAAACGGATACTATTTCTTTCTTACCACAGTCTCATCTATTTTACCCGTAGAAACAACTTTGTTCCCAATTGTTTTGAAAAGATTTCAGTGTACATATATTTTTTGACTTCAGCACTTTGAAATATTCATTTGTATAGTGTTTACTTGGGTTTTATTTCAGGGAGTTCAAGTCTGGCTAGCTTGTGTTTACATATCAAATAAAATGAAATGAGTTCTTCAGAATCTTTAAGTAAATTGTTAATTGATTCACCAGAGGATATAAACCCGCACTTTTTTAACTGCTTTTTCATAAGCCTTCTTAGATCCTCTTAGTCTAGCGTACAGAAGTAAGTTAGTTGGATCTGTGGCTGTAATACTACCATTCAGAAGCAGCCCCGGTTATGTTCCTTCAGGGACCGGAAAACCTGTTTCGGGCCTAATATGATTAATAAAGAAACCCTATGATATGGTTAACCCCTTCATTGGGTTAACCCTATCATTTGGTCAATCCTATCATTGAGTTAACCCTATCATTGGGTTAACCATATCATTGGGTTAACCTTATCATTGGGCTAACTCTATCATTAGCTTAACCCTTTCATGGGGTTAACCCTATTATTAGGTTTACCCTATCAGTGTATTAACCCCATCATTGGGTTAAGTTAGTTAGTTAGTTAACCGTATCAATCGGTTTAAAAAAGGTTTCTATCAACTGTGTTGCCTGTCTTTTTTGCGCATTTCAATGGTTTTATTCAAAGCTCCGGCATTTATCATAAATGTTCGGAATTGAAAACACGCGGACGGCTTCGCTTAGGTATACTCTGTCGATTGTTGAAAATTTAACAGTTTTTCGTTTAAAAGTTTTAATTTATTGGAATTCGATTTGTGTTTCTAAATAATTAGTACTTATTACTTATTACACACTAGCTGAAGCCCGCGACTTCTTTTGCGTGGACTTTATGACTCCGGAGCATTAATATACCTCAATACGAACTAATGTCGATACATAAGAAAATACTTGCAGCAGTGTTGTATGTTTAATATAAAAAGTTAATAAATATCAACGTATTTCGCAAAAAAAATTATCTTGGAAGTATCCTTTGGGTTAGTTTATTTTGGCGCCTGATTTCAGCAATGATGGTTTTCATTCCATTTCACTTCGCACCAACAAATCAAATCAAATATTTCCATTTGTTCTGCTGTAAATTTGACCTGCTGACATGCTGCTCCGCTCAACCTACAAAGCGCACATCTCTAAAGGGCCTACGGGAGAGACGGACCTCGGCTTCGGGTGGGCTTGGAGAGACAGCAACTCTCACGTTTTGCCGTACATGCTGAAAGCTACGTTGCCAAAAGGGCATATCCTAGTTGCGAGTGACCTGGGACCGCTGGGCGGTCACCAGAAATATGAGCTAATCGTACTCTTCGCACTCTATCCCCGTGGAGAGCGTGATTCTGTAAAATTGTCCATATAAAATTTGACATGGTTCTGTATCGGATGTTCTAAATCTTCGATTTTTATACCTCTACAAAAATACTAATCAGGCTGAACAACTTTTGCTACAGTGTAATTTTTAGGGTTCCGTAGTAAACAAGGAACCCTTATAGTTTCGCCATGTCTGTCTGTCTGTCTGTCCGTCCGCGATTTTCCTCAGAGACTATAAGTACTAGGAAGCTGTAATTTGGTATAGGTATGTATTTTTATCATGGTAAAAGAGTGGTAGAAAAAAAATCTAGAAATTTTTTTTTTAAGATGATAGATAGTGACAGATGGAATTTGGAAGAGATTAGAAGGTGGGAATGAAAGTCTTTTTATGTCAACAGGCAATTCATTCTAGATTCCAGAGTCGTGAAGTTAGGGGGGTAAATAAATTTGACATAAAATTTGTCCAAAAAAGGGGTATGAGGGTATGAGAGTGTCTACTCTCCATAACCCTTTTTTGGACAAGAACGCGGCTGCCAGTCATGTTTTTTTTTTATGTCATAGGGCGGCAATCGAGCAAGCGGGTCACCTGATGGTAAGTGATCACCGCTGCCCATGGACTAATGTAACACCAGGGGTATTACAAAACCGTTGCCGGCCTTTTATTTCCCCTCTCCAGAGGGGAGGGGGGATAGGCCTCCGGCGCTCTCACTCACCGAACGAAGCATAGAAGCTGTAAAGCTACTACTCAAACGTCGATTTTCTGTGAGAGTGTGGTACTTCCCCGGACGAGCCGGGCCATTCATGCTACCCGCAAAAGTGATTTTCGCCGGTAGCCTGGCTCTACCACAACTAAACATGTCAACAAATTTAAATTTAGATTTTAAGTAATCGGGAGAGTGAGTTCAGTTCAATTCAAGTCGTAGGTGCCTACGTTGACGAATTGGAAGCCATTTTAGAACGATAATGTTTAATCTCAGAACGATATGCAGAAACGATAGTACTTACGAAGGCAGAAAATGAAAAGGATATAATTGTTGACGAGACGATCGAACTTATTGAGAAGATGTTCGTTAACATCGGGGCAACACACATCAGCATAATCCATAATAGGAAAAAATAAAGTTTTCACAAGTAAGATCTTCGTCTATAAAGGCATAAAGTTCCTGAGACGGTTGAGTTGTTGGAGAGTGGCTGTAACAGAACGATTGCTTTCTGTTATATGAGTGACCCAGCTAAGTGTGGAGTCAATGAGCAAGCCAAGGTTCTTCACGGATTTACAAAAGGGGATAGCGTTATTATCAAACTTTACCGGTGAGAGAGCATCAAAGTTAATTTTATTTACTTGTCTTATGCTTCCCACAATTTAGCCTGGCACTTTTAGGGGTTGACTTGTATGCCATAATAATTTCACCAAGATAATATCGATGAAAAGGCTGTAAACAATAAATATATTCGATTCCAAGTCCTCGACTGACGACTGTGCATAGATTTGAAGATCGTCTGCGTAGAAATGATAAGAGCAACCAATTGAAGAAGACAAGAGATTCATAAAAAGACAGAAGAACAATGGTGGTAAGATTCCACCTTGAGGTACGCCAGTAGACAAATCTCCATGCCGACGGATCACGATCCACACGAACCGCTTGCTGTCGGTCTCGGAGGTACGCTGAAAACCAATCCACCACTGAGGACGACAATTGCAGATGATGGAGAATGGCAAGGAGAATATCATAATCAACCATATTGAAGGTGTTAGAGAAATCGATTAGAACAAGAGTGGTAACCAAGGTATTCCAATAACCAAGCGGATGTCTTCAGAAATTTTGAGAAGTGCAGTACTGGTCATGCACGACTGCCTCGAGGATTTTGGAGAGGAAGGAAAGGATTGAAATAGGTCTGAAATTATTTAAAACTTGAGGAGAGGAAACTTTGGGCAGAGGTATTATTATGTAAGCCTTTCGCCATAAAGACGGCAAAGTCCCAGTGGCTAAAGAAAAATTAATAATGTGAGCTAAAATAGGTATAACTAAATGCAGTATGTTATTTATCATGTGCCGACTCACATCGTCACACCCAACTGCTTTGGATTTAATTGACATGACAATTTTACAAATCTCATCCTCAGTAGCTGGAGGAAAAGAGAAAAGTCCTATCGAAGGTTTGGCCATGGAAGAAATTTTAGAAATGATAGAACATTTGATAATATGATCGAGGAAACTTGATGAAGAGAAGTGATTGTTGAAATCATTAGGAGAGAAATTAAAAGAGGAGCAAGAGAGGGTGGACGCTAGATTTTGATGGCTTTCAATGGAGCATGAACATCATAAAGACTAGTTATGGTGGAATAAAATTTTTCAACTTTATCATCTATGGTTGTTGTCTCGATAACTTCTGAAAAGTCCAACTTAGCTGCATCACTTAACTTTTCATGATCAATATTTGTCATGTTACGCATTCATGATTCGTATATGAGAACTAGCCAAGTCAGACCTTAGGCTACAATATATTATCCTAAGTTATAAGAAGAAATGATATTTTATGTTGTAAATAAATAAATTTCAGGACTGACCATTGAACTTGGCACCCATTTAGATCTCACTTCATTTGTCGTCGAAGTTAGCAACCTAGGCATAAGTATATCATAATATTGAACTATGTGGTGCTGGCGACGGCTTCTCAGAATAAGTTGGACAGCCCACCGCAGTAACATCTCCATATCGAAAGAATTACGAATAAAGAAAAGGCTCTCGTCGATTGTGCAGTTACGAATCCTTAACTTCTTCGGTCGTGTCACCCTCAAAGAAAACTCTATGGAGCGTTTAGTGTTTCAGGGTCGTAATGAGGGCAAACGTTCACGTGGTCGGTCTCCAACGAGGTGGCTAGATCTTGTCAAGCTGTAACAAAGTACCAGCAACGGAATGCACCAAGACGGCTGCAGATAGAGACATGTGAAGAAAAATCGCAAGAGCAGCGGCCATGGACCAACAACCCAATCCATATAGTCTGGCTAATGAAAGCTGAACCTCGTCATTTTTTGAGTTGCAACACTGATACAGATGACTTTGACATTACAGTTGTCAATGCCTGATTTTATTCATTCATTCACCCATGTGTTTTTGATACTCATAAACAAGACTTTGAATAAAGAAGAAAAATAGTAAAGGAATCTAAAATAAATAAATTTACCGGCACTGGGCACTGTTCTTTTATATATTTTTGATCTTTCCGTAGAAAAATTGTACGTATCGATGAATTGGTAAATCACTTTTTTGATGTAACGTTTTAGCATGTCTTCAATTATGATTTATGAATTACTACTAAATGTTTATAGTATTTATTGCTTACTTTTAAACAAACAAACCTTGCTTAATTTCGGAATACAGTGAAGGTAGGTATTTAGTGTAGTGAAGTAGTGCGTGAAGGAGTAGCGTAGTGAAGGACTACGGCCGCAGTGGCATCATCACGAATATCCCAAATACCATATATTAAAAGTGTATGGTATTTATATAATTATATTGAATTGAGTCCTTAGAAGTTAGTATGAAACAAATTAACTTACATGTTTTGGGCAGTCATGTAATAAGTATCAAAAATATTTTTCCTACTATAGACTGTATGGCTCGCCCGTGAATTTTTAAACTTGCCGCGTTTTGTGAGGTTCAGCTTTTGTTGGTCAGACTTTAGTCACGCACGACCACTCTGTCTAGAGCGTACCTACGACTAAGAAGAAGAAGAATATTGAACTTGGCTCTCATTTCACATTTATGTTTTTGATTGGATATTGCCTACCTACGTAGTCATATTGTGACTGTATAATTAATCATATATTTTTTATCTTTACTAATATTATAAAGAGAAAAACTTTGATAGTTTGTTTGCATTGAATAGGCTCCGAAACTACACGAATGATTTTCAATTGCAAGTGAGTGACATTGGCTTTAATTTACGCGGACGACGTCGCGTTGTAAAAAATACAGTTTGGTACCAAAATAATATTTGAATTATTATACAAAGTGGAAGAGACACACCCGTAATAAACCGAACCACGGGATAAACTAGATCACTTTTTTCATTATATGAGCGGCGGTTGTTCTC
Organism: Rhodophaea formosa; assembly: GCA_963082605.1. Taxonomy (NCBI): domain Eukaryota; kingdom Metazoa; phylum Arthropoda; class Insecta; order Lepidoptera; family Pyralidae; genus Rhodophaea; species Rhodophaea formosa. The sequence goes on along the minus strand of OY720218.1, from coordinate 6,273,342 downwards.
GGTGGTGCCATTTATTACACAAATTAATAATTAACACTTAGTTAAGTTTGTTTAAAAGAAGCGCATTACACTCAAGGTTCGCATGCATAAAAACAACACATGAAGTGTTTAACACTCCGCACCCGAACCTTCCGTACGCGCCAGATGCCGAAACGATTTCGCGAATCTAAACAAAGTTTTTGTATTTTGTGCATAATCCAAATCAATAAAAGGTCCATTATTGTCTGAACTCATGCAGCGTGGGGCCCTACCTAATCCCCCCCCCCCCCCCCCCTCCACCCCGCGCCGCGTGTGCTGTCTTGCTAGGTCTTGCAATAGGCTGAATGCCTTTGTCAACAAAGATCGAGATGGCTCGATAGTGTTCCAAAACCCCTTGATAGGGTTTTTAGTATCGGGTTAGCGCGTACCATTCAATAACCGTATTCTTTTGGTTAGCCTTTCATCAAGTTAACCCAATGAAATGTTTACCGTATTAATGAGGTTATTGTTTTGATAGGGTTACAACATTGTTAATACTAACCCTTTGTGCTAACCGTATCGATGGGGTTTCTTTCATCAAGTTAACCCGATGATATGCTCACCGTATTGATAGGGTTACCGTATCGATAGGGTTACAATATTAATACGCTTACCATATCGATGGGGTTTTAGAAAACAATTATATGAAAAACCCTATCAGAAACCGCGGTTAAGGTAAGCGGTTCCGGTCCCTGGTTCCTATAAATAGTTTTACAATTAACAGTACTTTTCTCCGATCAATTCTCCAGTTGCATCATCAGCTTCTGCATTGGTGAGCGTCGGTGCTCAAGACCTGCTATTATCACAACATGTTAGTTATTTTGGCAAAGCTTTTACAGCTGGTCGCCTGCCTAACGCCAGCCCTCGCTGAGACGCTTCAAAACCGCAAACAAAATTGTCTTGCATAGCAGATTAGCGTGTTAACCATACTGAGCTACACCATCAATTTTACGCATCATCCTCACTAATTTCCTATCCAGCGCATATAAACAGTTATTATTACCTATTAGTCACTTGATTATGCTTGTGGTATTCGTATAATTTATCGGCGTGAGATTGCCTATGATATCATAAAAGTAAAACACAAATATGCTGCGTAAACACTGAAGGTTGAAATAATATCAAGACGCTTCGTGCGTGTGGGGAATAACGCAAGGTACGTTACATTACATGCGATTTATTGCCGTTTTTTCTGAATTTGTGCTTCGTGGCCGGCCCCCGGTGGCTTTGGGGGCGTATTTGAAGCGTGCCAAATAAAATAAACAAATATTCAAACAAGTTTTATTGAAAGATAAATTCAAACACGACGGCTCTGCGAAAAAAAACAAAGCCTAAGTCACAAGTTATGGCATTTACAACTTAGAAGTTACGGTCGAGTAAAGAATCTCACTTATATACTCGAAAAGCAACACATTCCTACAACAAATATACAAACTCACTTTTATAATATTAGTTAGGATTAGGATTAAGTTTCAGGTCAACGTAAATAGTTATGTGCATATCTTGTAGGTATCTATGTAACATGTTTCATTAAAATGATTAATGTCATCAGCTAGATATCACCTACTAGCTATTCGCCCCATCATCGTTACTCTTATAAAACAATTTTCCCCTTCGAATATTTGTTCTCAACTTACGTCTCTTTTATTTTCTTCATTTGTACTGTGAATTTTATTCACGTATACAATAGGCTTTTATTGTTTGGTTGTCCTGGGCTGTGTTATCTATAAGTACGCCACTGACTGCTTTTAAATAGGGCTGCTCTGCCGTTTATAAAATCATTTAACCGAGAGAGTTGAACGGCCTTGAAAATTTGGAGATTAGAATTCCAGAGAGAGAATGTTTCAGGCCTTTAATTAATGTTTTAAATCTGAATTCAATTTTGAACTCGTTTGTTCATTTTATCTTCGTTCTACATCCAACGTCTATAGACAATTTTAGAAACTTTTTATTTGGTTTAAAATTTTACTGGGTGGTGATTGTTTACATTACAAAGCTCAATAGAAAACAAAGTTAAAGCCCCTACATAGAAACTAGGCGAACGGTCGATCGATTTGTCTACGAATTTTGCTACAATGGACGGATTTTAACTCATTGTTTATCAGGCTTCTCAATCACACTTAATAATTCATATTGAATAATATCATTAAAGCAAATAATACAGCATGTTATGGATAACCCACCTGATGGTTTTAAACCAGTATTTGATACATGTCTAAAATTATCAAGTGCACAGACAAACAAAACAGGTCAGGTTTAAAAAGCAGATAAGTGCATAAGTTATCGCTTAAATTGAAAACAGCCACGTTTTGCCCCTTTATTGATCTTTACAATATTTAATTTTTACTTTATTTATTTGGTTCGTCAAGAATTGTTACAATATAACATTCAAATATAAACAAACCTAGTAAAAAGTTTACTAATTGTACAATCTTTTATAGACAAACACTGCATGCACAATCACTGATTGAGTAAGTGTAACGCCTTAACTACGCCAATAAAAAACAAAAAGAAAGTTTATCAACTAATCAAACAAAAAACAAAAGAAACTAGAAATTAACCTAATATCCATATAAAAGTGTTTAAATAAATAAATTAAGAATAAAACAGTTTACGAATTAGAGCGACGGAATTTGTAAAATCAATTAAATTGCTGTATTTATTATAGAGGCTGCATAGACGTGGTATTGGCGAATTCTGTACCATTTTTGTTTTACGCAGAGGAGGAGAGAATGGAGATCCGATCCTTTTACGAGGGTAGCGATATGGTATTTTAATTTTTATAGTACTCAGTAATGATGAACAGTCTATTTTATTTATCGAAAGTTTGGCGAAGAAGGTAAGGTCTATAAGATCACGACGTTTATCTAGACTGATCATCTGATACTGCTTAAGTGTGTCCTCATAAGATTTGATTTTTTTGGCCATACTCTCGGAAAATACAAGATGATACAGGAAGCGGTTTTGGATTCTCTCAATCCTCAGCATATGTGTTGCATAGTGAGGTCTCCAAACAACAGCACCATACTCCAAAACACTTCTCACTAAACTATTGTAAAGTTTTCGCTCTTTTAAATTCTTTAATGTTACGCAAAACAAGTCCCAACATTTCTGTATGTGTGGGACGAACGTTAATTTACTATCCAATATTAATTCCCCAAATCTTTTACTTTTTCCACCACTTTGAGAGTTGAGTTGTTCATTTTATATGTATAATCTAGTTTTTTACGTATTCTGCGTGTAAAATTAATGTGTATGCAATATTTTCGGAACAATAATCAATGGCTTATACCTGAGACAAGTAATAAAGATAAGAAAACAAAAACATATTAAGACACGCAATACGACACCACTATCAATATTCGGCCAGCAAATTGATGTTGAGGTAAAGATATTAGTACAATTATTTGTATTCTGCCGGAATACGAGAGCAGCCCGCGCCGAGCTTGAGTGCGGTGATAAAGAAATTATACCAAATGAATCCGTGGTACAAGTACTAAGTAATATTGATACGCACGACGGTTATTACAAAATCATTGATGAAGTAATTGTTCAGAAATCATTGAATATTTTGTCGGGTGAAAAGATTTTGCCAGGAAATTCTAGCTCCATATAAAGCCGTAAAGTAATAGAGTCTTGTAAAACGTAGCACTTCGTTCATCATATATTTTACAATAAAACTGTAACAAGTTGATTTTACACTAATCGTGTCCATCGCCATGCTGATTGGATTATAATATTTATGCCCATACTGATCACCGCTCTTTTTATCGGATTTTATTTAGTTAGTCCACTTTATTTGAAGCTTTTATTTAATTTCACTTGTTTCTGGGGGTCGGCTCGGGGACTCAGGCTAGCTTACAAAATTTGATTGTCTTAATTTTGCATACCCATGTAAATTGAACGAAAATGCAAATTATGATCAGCCGGTTGCCGGCTGGTCTGATAATCCAAAACTTAAAGTTATGGGGTACGTTTGGCTCACAATAAAAGCTTATACCGATTTTTTTCTTTTCTTTTAGTCAATGTTTGTGCAATGTAAACCACTATTGCTTTGAGTACAACTTTTCATATTTGATTTTCCTTTTTATTAGCTTGTCGGCACTACTCTCCAAATGTGTTCAAAAACTGGATGCCATAAAGATACATCCTAGACGGCGGGAATTTATTACGAAACAGGCGCGTAAAACAAGTTCGCTGGCGTAAATACGGGAACACCCTCGGATGGCTGCTGCTTCATGTAATTAAATTTACATGAGCTGGTCTTATCACTTTTCAAACTATTTTGAAGTGCAAAACTATTTTAGCAGCGTTTAGCAGTTTTAGCGGATGGAAAATGTTGGAAGTTGCGTCCCCAATTCCAGATTGCAATGGTCATGGTTAGAGTAGCTGGATTGTTCAGTGGTAAAGCAACCTCCGCATGATTCCGATGATTGGTTTGGTTTAAAAAATGACCATTAAGCGAGTGACAGCGGTTGTTAAGCTACACCTAAATTTGACGTATGTTTCTAGCAAATTGACTCGAATGTGGGCTTCTAACTCAAGTGAAGAAAATAAAACAGTAATAAATCGAAATTTAAATCTATGCGAGCGAAACAGTACAAATGCAATCAGGCGAGAGGAAATTGCAATAATGATTTATTCATCTGACTCTGTATTGATATTGGATGCGATTAATATTGAATCAGATACGTCTGTGAATTTAATATTATTATGATTGATAAAAAATTGTAATATGGAATGAGTAAGAACATAACAATTAATCTTTTTTTGCTTCAGCAAGATATTGCATTTCAAAAACAGACCGCAATAGAAATATAGACATGTCATAGAACTGTTTTTCAAATGGCTTTATAAATACCTCATTTGTACACATAACTCAAAAGCAATGGCATTAAAATCTTCCCTCGCAATGGCAATGAAAAATAAAGCTTTTAATCTTCCACGCAACGCAACTATCACGAACAAAGGGCGCAATTCAAATCCATGGACGAATGACATTTCGATGTAAATTTTAAGCCCGCATCCAATGAACCTCGATTAAGGTTGGATTCGCCGGAATTTTAATTATAGCACTCATTGGAGCTCGCAGATAATGGGCGGCGGCGAAGTATCGCTTTTGTGATTAAATCCTAAGGGTTCAGAGTTTGGGACGTCAACCTTTTCCTATTCAGTGGAAGTATGCCGCCCGGCTGCGGCTGAGCTTATTGGCGGTTAGAGGATTCCAGGCTTGGACGAGATTCCTAGAACTAAATTGCGACATTAATATAAAATCGGAAACGCTTTTAATCTTTTCATCTCACCTACCCTTAAACAGTGTCATTAAATGCAAGCAAAGTGGGCTGGATGGTCGCTATTACGACAGTGGGCTATAAGATTTCATACAAATTCCATAAAGCCCGAGAGCACGTAAAGTATTTTTTTAAATTTAATAGGGCACTATACCATGCACAAGTATCAAATCTTCTACATCCAATAAGTTTTCTAGTCGAATATTCAAATTTTGAATTGCTAGTGAACCCGATAAAAAAAAAAACGTCTGAACTATACTGCGAGAATTTTGTCCTTAATTCAAATTTGGAATTGTTGACGGCCGTGTTGGCTGGCTGTTTGAATTCATCGATCTTTGACTTCCACTTTTTGGATAAAACATTTTCATTATCTGTGGAATCCTCGGATACATTTTCTACTCACTGCAATTTGTTGCTATTTATTTTTAGGCAAAATATTTATAAGTAATCGTAATCTTCATTAATTTGCATGAGCTATGATAAATAAATAGATGATCAATAATGTTGATATAGGTAATATAATCAGCCAGCTTTCACGCATAAATATTAATTTTCAAGGTAAACTATATTTATACTATACAACTTCAACCAATATAATATAAAAAAACATTTTTTTACTCTACTATTTATACTCAGTGAAATGAAAAACATTGTGTGTATCACGGCTGGTATTAGACATTACAAACTCGGACGTCGCTCGTTTGACGTAATGTCTTCTATACCGCCCTTGCTACACAATGTACTATTATAGACTTTAACTTTTCGTTCGTTTTGCTAGTTAGCCAAGTCATGACCAGTAATACGGAAATGGCCTTGGACATAGTGTCTAAGAATTGTAAAATATATTTTTTCCTAGAAGGCAGTTTGGGCAAACTGCTATAAAAGTAGGTATTGACAGATAAGTTTGGTGTGTCTATTAACCTTTTTTATGTTCTTTAATTTGTCATGTTTTTAAAACATGTTAGCTTTATCGTCACCTTAACTATAACTTCAGATGATCTTCAAAGTAGTAAGTAACGCAGTCCCTGGGAGTTCATTTATTTTGATAGGTAAATCGGTAGATATCTGTAGTGATAAAAATTGGCTTATATCCTATTTATTCAAATTTAGACTGGTTAACAGTAACTGATATTCCCTGTAATTCCGTACATACGCCAATAGCATGTGACATATATCCACTACACCTTCAATTGTACCCCACAAACAACAATTGTTTGAGTCCATTTTTTTAATTTAAATGCAAATCTATATGATGGCATGTGTCCGGAGAGAAATCTAAATTCAGTGTTAATAGTAACTATTTTAATAATTATTTTCTCACAAATAACAAAATAGAATATCTGCTCCGGCAGAAAAATTGATAAAAATATTAATGTATTTAGCAATATGGAATCACTTTGTATAAAATCCATGGACAACTCGAGTTGCCAACATCAATACATGTTCTTTCTACGTCTATTTCTCTGACCTGGCTTTTTCCCAATTTAATTGGGGTCGGGAGAAGATTCACACAGCATGGAGGTCATGCAATGCACGTAGTTTGGAGTTAAACTAGTTACGGGCGACATTGCGACGTAGATTTACTCATAGTATGATAGGATTATATTTTAAGACGGCATAACAAATAATACATTTAAGGTTTACGTGAAAATATCACATCTTTTATATACTTAAAATATACTGTTTGAAAACATTAACCAAGACATATATCAAAATACCAGTTACTATCGGGATTTTCTGATGATGCGTATAAGAGTAAAACACCCAAGGAAGGTTTGCAGCCGGCCGATAAAATTTTTGACAAATCATAATATATGATGAATCACGTCATAATAGCGTCCCCTTGTCTCCGAAGCATCACAGCTGAGGACGCAACCGGAAAACGCTCGTTTGTAGATTATGCGAATTCGAAAATTTCTCTATTTATTACTTCTCGTCGTTTGTTTCATTATCTTGTCATTACAATTTCACCCGGGATAAAAAAAAATGTGCTATGTTTATTATATAATAATGTCTTGTGCTTACTGGCGGAGAAAATTGCAAAAAAAGTGAGTAATAAAGTGTAATAAAATTTAACAATTACTTTGACAGATTAAAAATTTATTAAAAAATAACACTAAGACTGAATACACTACCCAAGCACATTCACCCGCTTTAAAGTTGTTTAAATACAATAAAAAAAGTAATGATTCATCCTAAATCCATCTAAGAAAAATATTGCATTTTCATGTAAATCACTATTGCATGTTGGGCTACATTGTAACGGGCTCATAATAATTCTGTATAAGAATATGAGGTTAAAACGGCTTGGCGCAATCTGCTACAGGCAAGGAGATTGATGGATGTTGTTATGAACAACAGAACGTGTATACGTACATGTATGTTCTTACAGGAGTTGTTATCGTAGGTAATAATGCAAATCACGCTAGAAGAAAAAAGGTTTAGTCCATATTCTCAATTTTTCATAATCTAACCAGCTATGCAACCAAAGTTTTGAATAAGCTTAAGAAAAAAAAATTGCGCCTTAACGAAAAAAAGGGCGTATTGAAAATAATAAAAAAATGCAAAACTTTATCAAAGAATAGCTATCTAACAAATGGCACGTTAAAAGCCTAACCCTTTAAATATGCCGAACAAGATCAAATTAAACTAGGATGAATTTCGGCAATCCTTTCACAACTGAGCCGAAATTTCTGACAGAAAGTGATTTTAAGTTAGTATTGGCATCGGCATCGATTGTGTGCGTCGGTACGATCTGTTTGACGTACTTTAGTTACTTAACATTGACCTTGAATCGGAGTATTATCAAATTATCTTATTAAATAAATTTTGATTAGTTCGGTTATTATGTTGTGAATTATTTACTAGCTGTTTAATTAATAACAGCTTATGGGTTGAAATATATGTGTTTGTTTGTGAATTCGTTTTCGTACATTTATACACCAACATACACGTAAATAAAACTAAACTTAAAAGCTAAACAGAAAATATGCACAATAGCAGATCTGTTTCTTTTCATCCACTCAACAACCAGGTATCTATAGACCTATTTGCTAGCTTTTGACAAATACGGTGTACAACATTTTGATGGTCACTTTAAAATCCAAAGCGATTTATATTTATATACAAATATAATAAAGAGGAAAGATTTGATTGTTTGTTTGTTAGAGACAATCAGATAGCTAAAACATTAGGACTACTAACTGATTTATCTATTTTACATTGAGTTATTATTATTTAAAAAATACATACATTATTAACATCGCTCTCGTCTCTAACACCTATTAAAACTGTTATTTTTCAAAATATGTACAGAAATAAATAGGATCTATGTAAAATTTGATTACCATCGTTTACGCCGTCTGTCTAGCCGTCTGACGAAGTGTCTGTCCCATCAGAGCTAGGAAATGCCATTCGGAAGCATTCATTGGATCTATTTAGGCGTATTGACTTTGCTTTCTCCTTGTCAATGGATGCGTGGGTGCGAGAAATTACGTAGGTGTTCCTTCTATATACCCATGGTTTTAATGATTATAAGACTAAAACCAATAATTAAAAGCGTTGCGAAATATAAGAGATCTTACATTCAGTTTAAGTAATGAGTAGGTCAACGCATATTATTAAGTCCATCAAAATTCAAAGAAGTCAAATCTTTGAGCAACGTTAATTACCATTACCAGATGGAAGAATTAATAAAATTATCAAATTGAACGGTGACTTTCGTCAATCCTTCAGCGAGTCTGTCGACCAATCATGTCGCAGTTTAGTCGTGGCGCATGCGCGTACGTAGGCGTCGGGTCGATACGCCACGTGACGTCACATTGGCCGACCAATGGCGCCTGGCCGTCGCACGTAAATCGATGTGAACGATTCAGCCGCCTTCTATTTCCTTTTGTCTTTATGAATCGGGCGTCATCGGTGTCTTATTAAAATAACTTTTTTTATTGCTTTTACTTCAAGGGCGACTGCTTCAGGCAGTCATTAACTTCGAGTTTTGATTTAATTACTATTTCATTGTGTCCAGTTGAATTTTATAAAGACCTTTATGCTTAATTTCTTCGTACTGTTGTTACTTCGAGTAGTCATTTTGTTTTTTCACCCACACTGATTGTTTAGATCGCTGGCATGGTCTGGCATGTCGCTTTTTGATTAGAGATTTAGGACGTTTATTATCACAATAACAAAGATAACGCGACGGGATCGCAAACACTTTTATCTCATGAATCGTAATGTATCGCATAATAAGTGTCCTTTCCAGGGGTTTTTGTGTAGCTACCAACTGATGCTTGAAGGGTAGGCATTCTCCCTAGACCCTTTCGGAAACATTAAGCGAAACCTGGGATCCGAGGATAACAGAATTTATAAGTACTTACGAAATATTCTTTCAAAATTCGTTTACGTATAAAATTGCCGGCTTTTATGGCATTTTTCCCTGTGAAATGAAATCGTTTTAAATTTTCAACAACAGGAAATCTTATTTTCAAATCTGTGACTTTTGTGGCTCGTAAAAAGAGTTCTTTGAAAGTTCTCTCACTTGTTACTGCCTTTTCAGACACTTTATGAGCTTTTCTGTGGCTTCACTCAGTATAATTATTGTCTATGGGCCTCAAGTCAACGTCCTGCCAGTTTTTTTTATAATTACATGGCGAAATTTTATCGGTTTGGATCCTAAATGGGGAAATTCAGCCCGTCGTTATGAAAACCTTTCCCTATGGGATCAGTTCTGGAAACTAAAGAAAAAATTATATTCCCGTAAATATTTACCTTCATTTTTCTGCTGAATGCTGCCAAATCTTGCGGCTGAATATTTTTATAAGGAAATGGCTTTTTTTTGTGTTACCAGCATAGGTCCTACAGTAAAAGCTTTTCATATCGACAGGCTTAATCACCCTTTTAAGCTAAAGCGATCAAAATTTCGCCATGTATATCTCCGTATCTTATCAATCAAATGTTGATCAAATTTCAAAAAATGCCACCTGATACAGACTTAAAATGGTTATTGATTGACAAACTGTTATCTTCATCTGGTAATCAAACCATTGATATGAAATAAATATCCCTAAAGAGAAATTGTAAAGCCATATTGTGAGAGTGCTAGGAATAAATCAGGTATCCGTAAGTACCCACCTAATGTCAGATGTCGAGCGTAGGCGTAAAGTGAACCCGGGATGTGAATTACATTACAATCTAGAAATAGCGAATTTATGGAATAGTCTAGAAAAATTATGAAAGGAATTTGTTCCAGTAAACGAGCGCAAATTCTACACGGCCTTCTGAGACTTGAAGGATGAATTGCTTTTGATTTATTTACGCGCGGATGGAAAGAGAATACTGCAGCTAGTAGATTTATACTGTTTTGATTGCGTGGCGAACTCAACACAGTTTTTAACCCCGGACGCAATAAGGAGTGTTTTAACTTTGCACGCTCTGTGTTTGTGTGAGTGTTTCTGCCTGAAGCACCGAAGCTCAAAAATGGGGTAACCGATGTCGATGCGGTTTTTTATTTAAATGCAGTTTCTTGTCGATAATTCTTAACGTGTTTTTACCAGAATTGGTTCAGCCGTCAATAAGACAGAGGGATTTTTGCGTCGAGGGCTGCTTTAAATTTGTAATTTTATGTAACTATTCGTTTGGTTTGATTTGAGTTTTATTGTTGATTACAAGCTCTAGTTCATTAGTTCTGAAATGTATTGAGTTGGTTTTATTTAGCTCTGAAGTTAATTTACATCAATGATCGGACCAAGAATAGTTATTGTTTAGATCACCTTCTTCAAAACATTGTCATCGAAATCATATTTCAAGATTTCAAGGTTTCTTTGAACAAGAGTATGTTGCCGCTTCTTCTGCACTCCACTTTGGAAGCGGTGTAAACTTAGCTTTAAGTAAATTATTGACGTCAACAATAAATAACATTGTAAACAAATTTTAATGTAAATTTACGTTCACCAATTTAAGTTGAATAAAACTATTGACTATTGACTTATTAATTGTCATATTTGATTACGCAACATTCACAACAATAAAAACTTTGCTACTTCCTACATAGTTTTGAGTCTATTCCACAGCAAATTTCCTCCATCGTAAATCAAGCAAGTAGACAAATCATTCGATAAAAAACTTTGGCGCTAGTCACTCTGGATTTTGATAGATCGCTAACTTTAATTTGTTTGGTAACTTCTCTAAAACACAAACTCAATTATAAATCCCTTGTCAAATCTCACTTCTTGTCCTCTTTGTAGGCACTTTATTTCCTGTCGCGTGTAGTTTTAATTCCTCTGCGTGTCATCAGTCAGATATACTTATAGTATGTATGTATTTATGTATTTATATTATATATTTCAGTTTTTTTTTTATTTTCAAGTGATTTCCTTATTTCTTAATTTTCGCGCCTTACCTGTTGTGTTTTTTTTTCCTCATACCCTCAGGTTGCCTGGAAGAAATTGCATTTAGCGATAAGGCCGCCTTTTGTATTTTCTTTCGTCGTGTTTTTATTAAGTATTTGTTTTTAGTGGTGCAATAAAGAGTTAATAAATAAATAAATAATGTGATCTGTATTGAACTAGCGATGATTTAAATTGACGTTCTCAACATAAAAACGAAAAACTTTGTTCTGTGAACAAATCTGAAGTCAAGAAAAAAAATATCACCTGACCCATACATTTTGGATCGATAGGTATTGAACGTACTATGGAACAGCCCATTAATTTTTCTCGATTTCAGACTTGGTCACACAACTAAAGTTATTCGTACCTATTCATGTTGAGTTCATGAATTTAAATTATCGCTAGTTCAATACCTTTGATTTATTTCGACATTTCGACCATGCCGACCCTGGTGTCAGATTCTTCGGAACCACGTCAGAGGCCGATAGGCGGTTCCGAAGAACTCTGACACCAGGGTCGGCATGGTCGACTGACCGTGTCACCTACACGAAATGATAATGATGATGATGGTAGTTACTACTTGCAATGATATTGCTTTTTGTACGTTTTAAACTTTACGTAGTCATCATTACACCCCGTGAGATGTTATTTATTCGACGTAGTAACTTGTCTGACATGAGAGGCAAGATTAATGTGCCATAAATTATGCTAACCTCGCTAACCTCTGTCTGACCCGGACCTCTAGACGAGGCAAAGTGATGAAAGCTGACACAACAGCTTCGTTAATCAAGAGCTAAGTACAGTTTGTACTGAAAATAGCAGTGTGAGTGAATAATAAGGTCCATCTACTACCAAGTTATATGATTGATTAACATCAATCTTAGAAATTGGTAGTAGATGGTAGGAAACTGATTCAGTGGAAAAATATTTCAGATGACCTTATTAACTTCCATCACATATACATACTATCACGTCTTTTTCCCTTGCGGGGTAGACAGAGTCCAGCCCCCGTAGCATGGCTCCTGCGACGCCGTTTATATCGCGCGATAAACTATCTACTTCTCGCTCTTCAGTATTGCGAAAAACAAGATGGCGATAGTTGATAAACGTTGTCGCGCGTGCCATGCTACGGGGGCTGGTCTGTAAAACCTTGAGGCCACATTTAGCATGTTGGTATGTCCATGTCCTCGATCGGTTTTTACGTTGTTTCTTTTTTATCCCAGACCAGCATGGAAACAATATCTATAAAAGTCTCTGTGTTTATTATTTATTACATAATTATTCATTACATAAATATACATAGATCATTTCACACACTCCTCTGCTACGTACTTTATGTTATGCGTAATTTAGATTTACACTGGAACCTAAAAAGCTCACTTTATAAAGTCAACTCATATACAATTATAGTTTTATAGTATGTTTCTCATTCCAAATAAATAAATAAAATACTTGAAATATTGTAATACCATCTTTTTAGGGTTCCGTAGTAAATAGGAACCCTTATAGTTTCGCCATGTCTGTCTGTCTGTCTGTCCGTCCGTCCGCGGTTTTACTTAGAGACTATAAGTACTAGAAAGCTGTAATTTGGTATGGGTATGTATATTAATCATACCAAAAAAGTGGTAGGTAAAAATCTTGAAATTCTTTTTTAGGTTAGGTCTCATACAAGTAAAGAGGGAGTAATATTTTCTTTCTATACAATCTGATCGTGTTGGGTATCGTTAAATAGGTCTTGGAAAAATATAGTGAGGTTAAGAACACCATTTTTCAATTTAGGGATCCATTTCTGAAATATTTGGTTTAAAGTGTAAATTTTTGTTAGAGGTAAGTGTCCCCCCCCCCCTCTATCTGTTAAACGGTTATTTAAGGATACGTGAAAAAAATTACAGCAGTAGTATATATACTGAAGTTGAAAGGAAATCTATCAGAGCTGTGTATTTAGTACGAACTAAAAAGTTATAGACAACCAACTATAAGTTGTACTCGAAAATGTAAAATTTCATACAATTTTCATTGTTAGATGTTTTGGTCGTTAAACTATGACGTGCGAGTGTGAACAGTGTGAATTCAAAGTTGTCATTCGCAACTACGGAAGCCTACACTGTGCGTGGCCCGACACGCACTTTGCCGGTTTTTATTTCTTTATTAAATAGATATGCATATGTATTTCTTTGTTTTGTACTTTTTATGTTAAATAAAGGCCGTACCTACTATTATTCTTATTAGTATTTTTTATAACATTTATTCTTACGGCCTGGCCACGGGACATTCGCCGTGGCGAATTTTCGCGCGGCGCGAACGACGAGTCGACCGGCGAGTGAAACAAGAGAATAAAAAATTACCGAGCATGCCACGCGCACCGGCGACCGGCGACGCGACCGACGAATTGTATCAGGCGAATCGCGCGGGCGACCATCGGCGCGGTGGGCGAGTGAAACAAAATCGTGAATTCGTCGGCGCATGCCACGGGGTCGAGGCGGCATTCGCGGCGAATAGTACAAGGAACAAATGTTTTTAGTCGGTTTTGAATGGATGGCGAAATTTTATCGCGGATTAATGAGCTTGGCCAGCTACGTCTGGCCAAGATAAATTTTAAAATACCTATACATATAAAAAAACATTGTCCGCACTGACTCTTTTCCACCGACTTCAAAAAAGAAGGTTTTCGATTGGCCCGTTTGTATTTTACTTTTATTTTAGCTTCTAACACGTGTGCCAAATTTCACACGAGTTTTTTTCTATATTTTTAGTTTCTATGTAGTCTGCTTATACCTTTGTTTTTGTATGATTTTGTGTAATTTCGTATGTTTTATATGATTTTGTACGTTTTCATATATTTTGTATGTTAATGTATGATTTTGTATGTTTGTCCAGGCATATCTGGGAACTATAAGTCAGATGTTGAAATTATTTTTTGTGGTAGGTAAGGTACTGCAAGTTTCATCAAAATCGGTTGAGTAGTTTTTGAGATAGATTATATGTGTACGAGAGAAAAATTTAAGTCGGTTTTTTATACTTTTGTGTCCAATTCTAGTTGAATATTTTCGTTCGATTGTTCTCGAAATAAAATTTTTAGTAGGTACGTTCTATATTTTTTGTACTTCTTATGAATTTTCCATCTGCCTATACTCCGACTTCTATTCAAATCATGTACTCCACAATCTCTTCCAAATAATATGTCTTTAACTAAAAATGTTTAATTTCTTAGCCAAATCGCGATAACTTTGATAAAGAAATTAGGCTCTCAGATCTCCGTCTATTCTGGTCGCCGCGGCGAACGCGACTGCCCCGTGGCATGCAAATCGCGCCGCACAATTAGTCGATTCGCCCGTCGTGCCGTCGTTCGCGTCGCCCGTCCCCGTGGCCAGGCTGTTAGGCTTATTTTTTATAACATTATTAACAAACCAAATATAAACGTATTACCCTCTCTTATATCTCATTCAATCATCATCAACAAGCTTATGATAATCCAACACACTCAATCGTAAGCCCGCTGAGCTGCTGGTGTCAGCTGATAAATTAACCACTTCTGTCCTCCAGAGGTATTATCATTGTCTTTGTTATATCTCACTCACACTAATATAGACTTTGCGTTAATGTGTATGTGTGTAATCCCAACTTCCCAACTAATATTATAAAGGTGAAAGTGAGTTTGTTTGTTTGTTTGTTACGCTTTCACGTTGAATCTACTAAACCGATCATCGTGAAATTTTGCATACACATTGGTTAGGGTACTGAGAAGAACATAGGCTATAAATAACGCGGGCGAAGCCGCGGGTAACAGCTAGTTATGTATATTCTTCACTATTTATAGATTACGATACATCGAAAAGAATATAGATCAGATAGTTAATTATTAACGCTGTAATGCATAAGAAAATTCGCAAAAAAATTGTTATCAGTGGATATTTTTTTGAAAAATATCCGCTGATAACAAGCTCGTTATATAAAAGGGGTGGAAGAAAGAAAAATACATGGGAATGTTTAGATGTATGTGTGGAGTGAAAAACTGATAAAATGCGGAATAGGTTAGGTATAAGGGAAGTTTGAAAGTTGCGTCAGTAACATAAAAGCTCCATAGTCATACGCTTAGTTGGTATGGACATGTGGTGAGAAGAGAAGAAAGCTTATTTATTTAAGAAAATTTACAGCTTACTTGATAAAAAATATTAAAATAATCGGCTACGTCGAACGTCTAATTCACTTAGAATTACTAGTTTCACGATTGCTTTCGGAACAAGTCCCTATTCGCATAGGGACCACATTTAACATTACGTCTTGTTTCTAAACTTTATCAGAGCATGTCGATACTGAAAACAAAAGTAACAACAAATATTTATTCTCTTTGACATAACAAAGAAAATAAATATTTGTTGTTTGCTGAAACAGTTCGCAAATTTTGAGAAAATGCCTTTCGAACGCTCTTACGAAAAGTTTTTTCTTTTTAATTTCGTATATAATTTCGCTGAAACCTGAAATTTTTTCAATGCTTTCTTTTTTCTACTTCTTATAACTTTGCGATCTTTGAACTGTATTATGATTAAGTTTACATTTATTTCAAACTTTCAAAAGAATGATTAATGGCTTTTCATATTGCTTACATTTTATTGTTATCTATCCTACTCACAAATTAGTGAGTTTCTGAAAGACATTTCGTTAGAAGAAATTCATCTTCTTGTTTCTTGTGTGTGAATAACTGATCTGAAGATCTTTTTCAACCGTCGCTAGCAAAATGGCGGAAGGCTTCACACATTACAGCAGAGCACAGCGTAACTATATGATCATCTGAGTGTATTTGGGTACCGACCGCCATAGATGACTGTGCAGTCATTACGAGTATATCTATCCTGTGCCTAATTCCCTTGTTTATTTACATAAGCCTCTTTAGGTCATTTGAATATCTCGAGAATTAGTTAAAATTCGTACACTGCGCCAGCAAAATGTAGGTCTCTAGATCAAGATACGGGCCTGTACCGTCGCGTGTTTGAAAGCACAATGGTTATGTTCCCTTTATTATAGCAGCATCGGGCCGACATGACACTGTACTTACACCGAGATTTTATTATGACCCGAATCGCGTAATGTGGCGAACACATTACTCCCGATCTTAACCGATTTGCCCTCTTTTCGTAGACGTTTGTTGGATATTAGCACTTTCTTTCAACAATTTATAACACCGTAAAAATAATCATCTTTAAATGTATTTAAAACATCAAAGTCATTATTTAGAGGTATATTATACCATCACTGTGTAAGCAAGGAAGATAAAAGAGATGTGTCTTAATGTTGCATTGTCTTGCAAATTTGTTTATACAACTAAAGGTTGATTTTGAAATTTGGCGACCGGTGGCAACGGCAGCTGTGCCCTTGGTGAGCTTCAGTAAATAAAAAACGTAAAGGGAATAAATATTTTAGGGATGAAATAAAGATTCAAATATTCAACATGACTAGTCAGTCGAGCGACGCTGGTGGCCGGTCGTGGTGACAGCGGTCGCTTAGCTTTAACATCAACCTTAATCCCAACTAATATTATAAATGCGAAAGTGAGTTTGTTTGTTTGTGCTATATATCACGCGGGCGAAGCCGCGGGTAACAGCTAGTATTTTATAAGTGTTATTTTGCATTCACAATGCTATTTTGATTATACTCTTATTAAAATAAAGAAATGAGATATGGAATAAAACTCCAGGCGGGCAGTATTTGAACCGGCAGTCTTAAGACTTTGTTTACCAATTAGGCCATCGCGATTCCTATCCTACATGTCCCATCCCTCTTAAACGCGTTATTTCTTGCGTCACCTAACATTACTACCCCTCTTTTACAAGTGTGGTATTTGATTAACTCATTTTACAATGAATTGCAAATCAATTAATATTTAGGAAGCCATACAATATTTTATAGGTGTTATTTTGCATTTACAATGCTATTTTGATAATACTCTTAATAAAAATAAACAAATAAGATATGGGAAAAAATTCCACGCGGGCAGGATTGAAACCGGCAGTCTTTAGACTTTGTACGTCTAACATCTTTCCAATTAGGCCATCGAGATTCCTATCCTACGCGTCGAATTTCTCCACCATATCCCATTCCTCTTATACGCATTATTGCTTGCGTACCTCACATAGCTCCCTACTTTTACAAGTGTGGTATTTGATTTAACTTATTTTACATATTGGATTGAAAATCAATTAATAATTAGGAAGCCATACAATATTTTATAGGTGTTATTTTGCATTCGCAATGCTATTTTGATTATACTCTTTTTAAAATAAAAAAAAATAAGATATGGGAAAGACTTTGTACGTCTAACGCATCACCAGATCAAGTGGTGGGCAATTATGTAATTAAAAATATGGAGCTTTAATTAAATTGTAAATTTTAATATTTTGACTTTGTTTCAGGTATGGCGTTTCACAGTAATTTTCTCCTGATAGATAAGTATATACTTTTCAAGAATCGCTTTTATAATCTGTGTGAACTAAACTGGCAATATATGATGGTGACATTATTTGACGCATTGTCTTGCGTTGGTGATATTTTACTTGATGCATTGTATTTTGTAGAAATACTTTCACCCTTTTGAAACAAAGTCTTGTGTCTGTCTGAAGAGTCTTAACTCTTTGTGCTTTGACGGCCCTCATCCCGCCCCTGTACCGTCTCATATTGAGGCTTCTCTTTTCAAAGCTACTCTACTAGGTAAACATATGAGGCCGAAATCTACCTCTGTACCTATGTAATGGTAGCATGCCACCAGTTTTACTGCTACTGATGACTCGCACAACCACTATAACATGTACTACATAGATGCAAAAGTACTCAGTGGGAGTCCTAAGAGATTAAAGTAAACTCTAGGTAACTTATGTAGATCGAGCTAAACTCTCATCTGTGCATAATTGTCTATTACATTTTTAGCTTTAAAAATACATTTTTTGGGACTTACTACACAGATTAAGTTAGCCCTACTGTAAGTTGTGAACTTGTGTCGTGGGATACTAACTCAACGATACTATATTTATACAATAAAAACTTAAATATAAGCCACAGTATATGTGACAAATATCGTTTTTCATCTTTACCTGACCGGGAATCACATCTTGGACTCTGCGATTTAAAGGCCCCAAAATTAATGGCCCATTACGATGAATGGTCGGAGATAGAGAAAACTTCGAAAAAGAGTACGAACTCACCGGTGATAACTGGTAGCCTACAATCCCGTAACGGGATAATCTGGCACGCAGGACGCAACGTGACGCTCTTTACATAATTACGATGATAACGAACGGCCCTCCCTAATTTTACACCATGGCCAATTAACAGTCCTTTAAAATTAGTTTGTTATTTTTGGTAGCACTGATTTTTTAAGCGCATATTTATCCAGAACGATTTAACATTTGTGTCCATCGATGGAATTTTTGTTAGCTTCCACCACCTCCACTATATAGAGCCTCAACCTCACGTTGATTTCTAACTTTAGCTACACTACAACACAGGCGGTACTCATACAGAGACGATCACTATTTCTTTCACTACTGATCCGACTTAAAGTAGACACGGCACAACGTGGAATATAAATGTAATAGAGCAAAAAATTTACGTCGAGAATTTTTATCCACATCCTTTTCCACACACCCATCTGGTTGTATTGACCCCCGAATTTATAGTAGGAGTAACAAGTAAGTGTTGGTCAATGAGGACTATCGCAAGTGTATGCGAGATCCGCTAGAGGCGATAGTGTAGCGTGAGGTCTCCAAAATGACATTTATGCCTTTATGCCTCAATAAAAGACAAAATAGTTTATCAATGCATTTTTGCGTAGATCTGCACTTTGGCATACGGAGGGTTTTTAGGACGAATACCTGAAAATCGAGATTTAGACGGAAAACGTATTTTCATAGACACAAGACCTAGCTACATAGATTTTCTCCCAATTATACCCCATATAAATTTTATCAAAATCTTTAAAGTCAATTTTAAGATATGTTTTTATATTTATATGTGTACTAGAATGGCTTCACTTTATTTTTACGCATGCAATAAATAGCTCTTAAAATTTCGGGACTTTACGCAACAGTGGCGCCAAATAGTGAGCTAAATAATAGTTTAAAAAACTAAAAAACACGCTTTTCATGTATTGTCATCAGAAATCAGCGCGTGTGCAAAATTTCATCCTAATCAAAGACCGGGAAGTGGGTCAAATTAATATTCCAAGATTTTCTTACATACATAGTTACAAGTAAAGCTAATAAAAGCGTGTTAAAAACGGTAGCCCAGATTCAAAAGTTATTCATTGATAATAACAAATTAGTATCCAAATAAAAGGTTAAGGGAAAATGAGAAACAACTTTGAAGTAAAGTTAAATGGCTTTTCTGTGATCCTAAAGTTCAAGCTTATATTAGTTTACGTCTCAATCTAATTTTATAATGAAAACCAAGTACAATGAAGAAGTTTCCAGACAGTTTATGAAGTGCATCAATGGATAAACATTGGTTAAAAGCGCACCCGTGTGTTATAATAAAGTTAGACAATTATTGGGGTTTATATTTTTAGTGTGCCCTATGCCTAAAAGGCTGTCTCGGCAAAAACTTGAATTTTCAAATTATTTTATGTTTTATGTTTAATTTTTAAAAGTAAAATGTCACGTATCTGCTTTTTCCTCAGCGTAGAATATAAAAGCCGGCCAAGAGAATGAAAATTGAATGAAAAAACATTTGAAATAGGTATTATTTATGTTTAGCATTTTCCGCCTACATGTCTACCAACATGCTAAATGTGTCCTTCAGGTCGATAGTCATAATGAGGCTGTCTACGCAGCAAGAGATAAAGACGTGGTTAATTTGTATATCTGTAAGATTGAAGCAAAATATTTGATACATAACATTGCCAAGGTAGGGTAAACTTATTGATACTTTTGGTAAACAACATATCCGAAATGCAAATATTGTTTCAGAAATTTGTTCTCGCTGGTGAAAATAAACTATGCGCTCGGAATACTCCTATCTCCCGACACCCGTGGCGAAATGAAAAGGTTTCCGACACTAGGAAATATATTTTTGATGTGTGCACTGTGCAAGCCTGAGGGGGCTGAATGCATTTCTTCAACGGCCCGAGGCGAGGTTTACAGGCCACCTAATGTCTTGTTCGCTCTTATTTCTCGGTTTTTACTGTAAATTTCAGAATGAGCAACATTTCCCGACTACCTAAGAGTGGGTAGAATATCAGTGTCATTTGTTGCTTATAGGCGTAACGCCGCGCATGAATGACGTTTTACCTCAATGCTGCGTTGGTTGTCAACTTACATATTTAGGGAATCTAAGTGTTTTTCATGTAAAAAAATATTTTTGATGTGTGTAAATCTTTGGGTATAATTTAAACGCTAACCAAAAATATTTTTTGGGCCCTAAGCCTAAGTACCTATAAGTACGAATAATACTTTGTATCTCTTGTGCTTCACTTCTTGTTTCTACGTGTGTCCCTTGCAATAAGTGCTGTGTAACCAAACTCCATGCATATCGGAGTCAACATACAGGCACAAGGTTGGAGGATGGGCATACATTTTTGGCAAATCATTACCTTAGATATGCAAGAATAGATTTCACAATCAATACTTTTTTGGGTAGTTGCACGTCACTTTATAAGTAAGTCGACTAATAACTCAACATGTGAACTCTGCTTACATAGATGTGATAGTTTTCTTTTGAATTTTGTTTTCTATGCTACTGCCCTTTACTTTTCCATGTATCCGTAACAACCATTTAGTGTGCAGGGGATAAAGACACTTGAGTCCAACAAAAAATAACACTCTCTAGCTTTGTATAACTGACAAGTTTTTTACAGAAGAAAATCATATTTTATTGTTGAGTGCTCTTTAATGTGTATTCAAAATTTCATGACTATAAGTTCAGAGGTTAAAGCGTAAAAATGTAACATAAAAAGGGCATGTATATTCTCATCTTTTAATTTAAAATATAGTTAGGATTACAAACAAGCTCCGAGGATGGATGGACTGGGAACAATCTCAAACGATTGAGATGAGAACGCAAACTAAATAAATTGAATGTTATAGTTCACAGTTCAGTAGTCACGCGTCGTCATCAGCTTAGTTATTCAGCTTTCATTCAGAATTTGCGTAATAACTGAATCTGATTTTGTTAATAAAGCCTGCGGGGGCGTGAGTGACACAGCTAGGTGTTTGCTAAATATGATATTGCGTGAGATAGGCCAAACGTCTGAATGTTAAAACATGTTGTTATTGCTAATAAAGCAGTATTTACAGTGATACAAATTATGCTCAACTCATTACTATATACAAATCCGATTTTTATATTGTTAATATTGTTTGTAATAATTGTTGTATGTTGACTATATTTTGATGACATTGCATAGAAATTGGGTTAAATACGAGTACATATTATAAACAAAATATACTGACGAGTAAGTAATACGTAACGACTATTTAACCGAATGATCCACTCAGAACGAGACTAATGTTTTTCACGTGAAGTGTGTATGTAAGTATGTCGTTCTATTGTTTCCCCCCGAGATCTAAACGGTCCGACCGATTTTGAAGTATGAGGTGTCATTAGCCTCGTATTCTTCCCCGGAATGTCATAGGCTATGTAACGTCAACATGAAATCAATAGAGCGGATGTAAACTTGTTAAAAACGTCAGTCGTCAACTTGCTATGAAACTCGTAGGCCTGCTACGAGTTGCTGTCACTATGTTTGTGTGACAAAATTCCACAGAAATGTTTTTCCTTTTTTTCTTCTTTTCTTTAATCACTGTCGCATTTATCGTCGTTACATATTCCTCGTCAGCATGAATAGCTGACAAGTAATGTGTAACGACATTTTTATACAAAGTGACGTTATGCCACCGTTCGCTAAGTACTACGAAACTCGTAGTCTTGCTACGAGTTGCTGCCATTACGTTTGTGTAGCGAAATTCCAAATATTTTCTTTTCTTTTCTTTTTTTATGCTTATTCTCGTCGCATCCCTAAAAAAGGTATATCGGTACCTGGGGTCTTCTACGAGTATCCGCCTTTATATTTTACAACGTCTGCCATATTTTAGAACCAAACATGCCAATGTTTGGTTCTAAAATATGGCACTAGTATGGCTAGCCAATTATCTTTAGCATTGTCTATCCGCCATAAAATTTCCGTTTATCTATCGACATTATGAATCAGAGCACCGTCTGGAGAGAGAAAAATATTAGTATTATTGTCTGCCAAAACATTTATAAAGCACTAGCTTTCGCCCGCAGCTCCGCTCGCGTTGAAAAGCGCTTGAAAAGTAGCATATGTCCTTCTCCGTACTCCAGACAACGCATATGCAAAATTTCATGATGATCGGTTCAGTAGATAGGGCGTGAAAGCGTAACAAACAAACAAATGAACAAAGTCACTTTCGCATTTATAATATTAGTTAGGATGGGATTGGGACTATAAAAAATAAAGTATCGGTATGTTAGTGACCTAAGAGCGACACAAGTTCACAGTATACTGTGGACTCCACACTACTATGGACATGGTATACATGGTATACTGTGGACATCACAAAAATTAAGGTTGCTCCACAGTGTGGAGCAACCTTAATTTTTGTGATTGGTCCTTTGTTTCAGCAATCTTCAAACAATGTTTCAA